>CM028333.1:42717767-44090654 GCA_016647705.1 Eucommia ulmoides | reverse complement strand
GCGATGGAAAACAGTATGCAGGATAAAAGGAAAAAAGGCGTGAGTTCGCCTAGGTGGAAAATTGTTCGCCTAAGCGGTGACCGTCAGTGTGTAATTCTGAACAGTAAAGGTACTTGTTCACCTAGACAGTAGGGAGCAAGATCAAATATTAAGAAATTTCTAAAAGGATCGACAACCGTTTCGGAGCGGGTAACGTTTCTTATTAGCTTTTATGATTTACTAAATTAGTTTTTCTAGCCTTAAAATATCAATATGAAGAAAATAAATAATGAGACCAATTATATAAAACTTTAACGTCACTAAAACTCATTAAATCATATTTTCATATAACAAAACGTAGGGAATGGGAAATTAATGAACGTAGGGCTTACATCGCACGATTAAGTTAATTTTCTCTATCCTATTAATTTAGGCCCTGTCACAAATAGGTTCACAATTTCCAGAAAATCAGTAGCGGAGAGTTAGAGGAGCTTGTAAATGCGGATTATCAAGTGAGTGTACTGTCTTCTTGCCAAACTATTTATATATGTGTGTGTGTCTGTGTGTGTGTGTGTGTGTAAAATGGATTTTACTTAACTTAGATGATTTTAAAACTACGTGGATCAGGAGGGTTTTGGGTGCATTGGGAAAAATGGATTTTTGGTTAATTGTGTTTGTTTTGTTTTAAAGAAAGAAAATTGGAAAAAATGTTTTTTACTAAATGGGTGATACTTTAAAAAAAAAAAAAGATAATAAATGTGATTTTTGGAAATTCTCCCCGTCAGGGGTGTGGTTTGAATAAATGTGATTTTGGAAATTCTCCCCGAAAGGGGTATGGTTTATATTCTCCTCATAAGGGGTGGGGATTTTTAGGCAAAATTGTTGTTTTGGACAATGCCATAGTTTTCTCCCCATAAGGGGTATGGATTTCTTCCCATGGGATGTGGATAGTTCTCCTCGTAAGGGGTGTGGTTTATATTTCTCCCCAAAAGGAGTGTAGATATTTCATAGGAAGGTATTCTTACAGATGTTAGGCTACCGTTGTAACTCCCGATTGTGAGGTTAAAATGATCACTATGGCTAGCCAGTGTGCGTGTGGTGGGGTGTGTTTGAGATGTGGTGTTTTACTTATATTGGGTGATTTATTATTTATGGTGATTGGCCTTATTTTATACTGAATGGGTTTGAATGAAACTTACATATATTGATTTATTTTTACTACTTATATTATGAATTTTTTTACTAGATATGTGATGTTGGGTCTACTTATGCTTGATCCATTTAAATGTTATATTCTTTAGAATGTATTATTATTTTAAAAATATTTTTATTAAGAAGGGAGTACACTCATAGGTGTTGTAAATAGGCGTTTGTCCCCTACTGGCAGTAGGTTGGATCCGGAAGTGCAATAGAGAGGGAGTATCTTGACGGTGTTACTTGAGGCAAATCAAATTGGAGGTTTTTGGGTTTTGTATTTTGGATATTATTGAGAACTTTGTAGGGACAAGAGTGTCCCTGAGTAGAGAATATATATATATATATATATGCTGGGTTGGTTTTTGTGATTATATATTGATGCGTGTACATTGTCGCCTATAGTGATAGAATCTCAGATGAGGTTGTGTCGACGTCGTGCCGGCCCCATAGGGACGGGTGTCCGGGGTGGGGTGTGACAATCTTTCTCTCTCTAGACCTCCTAAATGAAGATAATAGAATAGAGAGAATATAATATCAAATAATGATCTCACTAGTTTTCAAGTAAATAATAATAATCAGAGCAATGTAGTCTAGTAAATCAAATCAGCTTAAAAATGTCAAGAGATTTTTCCTCTGAAAAACTATCTCTAGTTTCTCTAAAAAATTCTAAGAATTTTTTTAGAATTTTTTCCCCTTTCTCGAAAATATGAAACACTTAATATCTTATTTTTAATATAAAAAGCACAACTATTTGAAGAACAAAATCAGATCACCTCCAATGACTAGTTTTAGGTGATATTTTTCCTGATTCTCTCCCTTAAACACTAATCTCTTTGACCCAAAGATTTTCAATCATTTGTACTATAAATCGAACTATTTTTATGTCTATATTCAAGTCCCAAATCCATTTAAAAATCTAGCAAAAAAATATAGGTCAACTGAAACACTTAAAAACCCTAAAAAATAATTTCTCTACATTATTCGGTTGGCTGATTATAATTTTAGTCAACTGAAATTTACAGCAAACTACCCTATACTTCAAATGTTCATAACTCTTGCATATGAATTTTGATTTAACTATAGGACCACTTGTTTAAAAGATTAAGGATTCTATTTTCATATTCAATTTTCGCTCAAAATTTCAACTGTACAAAAATTTGTAATTAAAAGAGTGCACAATGATTTTTCATAGAGTGCCCAATATTAGTGACTTTTTACTGGTTTAGATCAAACACAATTTTTAAAATTTTCTTAGCACTAGTTAACTGATTTGAACCCCAACACCTCTAAAATGTAATAAAATAATCTTAACATAATTAAACACTCATGAATGCATACTTATCACTTAATCACAGACAATATCATTCAATACATATTTATGTGTAGTGTGTGATCCTAATCGAGACGCAATGAATTTTATAAATATAAATGTTGCTAACCTTAGGAAAACATATTATCAAACAGGTCTTGACCTTCCAATCCATTGTCTTAGCACAGTCGATTTGGATTCATCATTATTACGTCACGTACTTGATGCATTATCACGTCACTTAATATGTCTCATAGATTAATGAACAAATTAGTCCAAAAAATCATCAAGTTATTGTTATTATTAAAATTAACATTAATGGAATTAAACCCTTTAGGTCTAAAAATCTCATTTTTTTTAACAATGACAATGTACTTGATGTTTTTCCCATTTGTAAAATATAGAAACATGCTGCCCTTGAATGTGAGAACCTTTTTTTATCAATTAGAACCGTAAAATGAGAATTACTAACTATGAATTCCAAATAATATGATGAACCTTTAAAATCAAAATTTCTTGTATGATGAAGAAAAATTTAAAAGTTTAAAAAGAATTCCGATTGAAAAACATCGTGTAGTGTTGTCCCCTTTGTTATCTCCCGTTCAGATAGAGTCAAAATACATATAACCGTTGATGCACTAGGTCATGGAGCAAAACTCAATCATAATGATATAGATATTTTTGAAATCAAATGATACAAGTCTAATGCACGCTTAAACATGGATAATCACATATTTTTAAATTGTTATCTCATAAAATTCTAGATTCCTTTTAGATTAATAAGCATTTTAAAAAATAGGAGACGATAATTGTATGTAGCTGAAGGTAGTTTGCACTAAGAAACATGCATACAAATAGAGACTAATACCAATATAGATAACCATGTGAAATATTATTAATAGTTCAACAAATTTATCTCAACACAATAAGTACAAATTGAGATGTTGTATATATTGGATAAATGTAATGATTGTATTGGAATTATTGACATGTTTTCAGATTCAATAAAATATATCAAACACATACACTTAGTATCACATAGGGACAATCAAATATGCTGACAAACTAAATCATGCTTAGTACAACACATCTGTATCAAATATATATAGCATGAATATAAGCACATTATACAAATGGTTTTTTGCTGATATGAACATGCAACAGTAATTATGAAACAATACTAGTACATATTTATACAATGTAATTACTCATGTATTACAAAAATACTCGTGAGATCATTTACTATGAAGGGTGAGAGTAACTACTATAAAATATATACTAGTAAGAACATGATGGGAAATTTAGTATTAATCAATTTATAAAACACATAACATGTTCCATAATCAAATATCACTGAATCTCATATTGCATGATATGAACAAATCGCATACAAACATGTTAATACATTTATATATATATATATATATATATATATATATATATTTGATTTTCAGAATCATTATGCTACATTTCTAAGACAACAAATGAACACAAATCTAGCATGGGTCTTAAAAACCATTATTGACTTATCTAATTGGAAATTCGGACACCTACTTCTTTATATTGAATTTGAATTACAAAGGGTTAGGATTACCTCTGATATACTTAGGGGGAAACTTTATTTGTTACCTCATTTACACCAATGTTTGGTTGGATATTGATTTTTTCTCTGTCTGTCTACATCCTTTAAGCCTTTGATTTTTACCAATTGAATTGATGATATTTTTCTTTGTATGTGTCGCTTGTGGCTTCTTGGTGATTTTCCATCTTGTCTTTGGTAGATCTTTTCAATTTTTTCTTTTTTTTTTCCAGCAATTTTGGTATGTACTACTGCACAACATTTTTTTGGGTATCCATCTAATTTTGGATCCACTTTCCTTAGAAACAAATTTAGGATTTTTGAGAGGACAAGATACTTTAAAATGTTCAACCCTATTGCAACAATTATATCTCAACTTCGGGTGGTCATTGAAGATATTACCATGATAATTAGCACAAGAAGCAGAGCATGTATCATTTCTAATATTAACTAATTTACAATCAAGGCTTGTGATGAAGAGTGAGAAGATCAAGCATATCTACTTCTATATATTGTTTTAAAAGATGTCAACATACTTAGGTTCACTTAATATAGACTTTGTGTCAGATTTTGATTTATCAATTTTTAAAATTAAATAAATATTTATTTTCAGATCTCACCTTTGTCTAAAAACCATATCATAATTATTTTTCAAAACTCTATATTCATTTTTAATCAATTTGATTTTCAAAATAAGTTTTTCATGTTCAATTTTTGAAGTCTCAAGATCATATTTTAAATCTAATTTTCTTGTTGAAAAATTTCTAAAATAGAGCCATTTTCTTTTAAAGCATTTATACCATTTTAAAAAATATATATTTTTGTTTTCAGCACAATCTATTTTAAAAAGCAAATGTTCATTTCCGAAATAACATCTGAAAACTTCTTTGTTTCATAATAGTTGATTATATCCAATTGTGTTATAATTTTTTGAAATCTTTTTTTTTTTTTTTTTTTTTTCAAAAGAACTAATTTTTTTTTTCAAAATAAGGTTTTCCATAACAAAATGAATTGTGAAAATAAATACTTTTTCTAGAGAAATGTGGACACTCTCATCATCATCATCATCATCACTTCCACCAGTACTACAAGAATCATTATATAACCTAAATATCTATCACGTTCAAGCGTAGATACATATAAAATATCATCACATGATTTGTGTGCCATAGTGATCGTTTAGCTGGGATGTTAAGCCTATTCAGCTAATTTAGCTCTGATGTTAATTGTTGGCCCAAAGATATACACAACAGGGGGTGCGAATTGGGTAGTTTAAAAATTAAAATTCAATTAATTATCCTTGATTGATTTTATCTTGAATATATTCCAGAAACATGATAACTAATGCACACACCCTGAGTAAGGGATAAAAAAGTAACACATGTAGTTTTATAATAGTTCAGCAAACTACTCTTACCTACATCTACTCCCCTGAGCTTTAGTAGGGAATTCAATCCACTAAAATTACACCCGATTCTTTTTCCAGGTAAGAATCAAACCTCGCACTAATCCTTTTCAAAGGTAAGAATCAAACCTTTATAAACCTAATTGGGTAAGTTCCCTTTATACCTAATCATACTCTCACCCAAACCAAATGCATTTAAGTCTGAGATACAAACTCAGAAATACAAAATTTTCAAATTTCTTCTCACAAGAGCTTCTACCAACACTTACAAATATCAAATTCAAAATGCAGCCTGATTCTAGGTGTTATAAAAGTGCACATAATTATAGGATATTCATTTTAAAATCATGTTATGTTTATCTCGAATTAAAATAAGTGTAATACTAAATCAGATAGCCTAGATAAATTATATCAAATTGTTTTAATTTGTTGCAATAGAAATAATTTCAAAGTTGAAGATCTACAAGTTTTTTAAAAACGATTTTCAAAAGCAAAATCCAATTCACTTTCTTAAGATAAGATCTAATCAAATAATATTTTCAAGTAATACACATAATAGATCAACAAGTATATCACACCCTACCTAGGAGCCCACGCCCGAGACTAGGCTTGACCTCAACCCTAAACAAACGTAACTTAGCTAACAAATATACAACTAAATTATCGCAAGACATAGATTTTTTTAATCCACTCAAAATTCAAGGATTTTACAAATCCAACTATACCATAACAAACCATAAAAGTCTAAACTCTTACTTTCAATAATTGCCCTAATAGCCAAAAAATCCATACACTCCTGACTCTATCTAGTGCTAGTAGTATACTTGTCTTAATGAAGTACGTGAGACAAAATATTTTATCGATGTACTTTCTTCATAATATAAAAATAATTTATGGATAAAGTATATTTCTCAAACACCACTTTTCAAAATATAGATATAATCACACACTTGAGTAATATCAAACTTCCACATATATCATCAGAATAAAACAACTAAATTTGAATCAACTAGTTAAATTACTTTTCTATATAATAAAATACCACACCCATACTTCCCTACTAACCATAGGATCATTTCACCTCACGATCTAGAGTTATAACAGTACCGTAACCTATACAACTATGCAATCTAAGGTTGTCATCAGTGTCAAGGTCATTCAATATCTCTAATAGTAGAAACTTCCTTCATGTATATTTCAAAATCATATAATTTTTTCTTAATATATATAATTTGAGCGCAACAATTACCAGCTGCTATATACTCAACCTCAGTAGTAAATAAGGGAATTGAGTTTTGTTTCTTGCAAGATCAAGACACCAAAGTATGTCCTAAAAAGTGACATGACCTGCTTGTTCTTTTACTCTCAACTTTACATCTGGAAAAATTAGCGTTGGAGTAACCAGTTAACTTAAAATCACTCCCACAAGGATACCATAATCCTAGGTTAGTTGTCCCTTTCAAATATCAAAATATTCACTTGACCGTAATTAGATGTGATTCTTTAGGACAAGACTGAATTTAGTACACAAGTATACACTAAATATTATGTCAGGTCTACTAGTAGTAAGATACAACAAGCTACCAATCATACCTCGATACATTTTCTCATTTATGTTTTTCCTCGTATCGTCCTTGTCTATTTTCATAACTGTTGCCATGGGAGTTTTGTACTCTTTAGCGCCATCCTAGCCCTATTTTTTCAATAACCCTTTAGTGTACTTGGATTGATTAATGAAAATCTTTTCTTTAGTTTACTTGATTTGCAACCCAAGAAAGAAGGTTAACTCTCATATCATACTCATTTCAAACTCAACCTGTATAATCTTGGCAAACTCTTAACAAAAATCCTCAATAGTAGAACTGAATATAATATCATCAACATATATCTGTATCAATAGGATATCAGAATTATTTTTCTTGATAAATAAAGTTATATTACTAAGACCCCATTGAAAACCATTTTCGATCAAATGTCGGCCAAGTCTCACCTACTAAGCACGCGGAGCTTGTTTAAGCGAATACAAAACGTTCGAAAGTTTAAACATATGATTGGGAAGTTTATCACTCACAAATCCCGATGGTGTTCGCCATAAACTTTTTCTGATAGAAATCCATTCAAGAATGCACTTTTTACATCCATTTGATATAATTTAAAATTTTGTGAACATGCAAAGGTGAGTAACATTATAATAGCTTCTAATCTAGCTACAGGAGCATACGTCTCATCATAATCAATTCTCTCTTTTTGATTATAGCCTTGTGCTATTAATCTTTCTTTATTTCTAATTACCATACCTGTTTCATCATTTTTATTACGAAAAACCCATTTAGTACCAATTACAGGACGAAAGTCAGCTCTAGGAACTAGAGACCACACCTTATTACGTCCAAATTGAACTAATTCTTCTTGCATCGAAGATTCATCAGTTAGCGCCTCATTCATATTCCTAGGCTTAATTTGAGATAGAAAAGCAAGATTGGTTATATCCCTAAGAGATGATCTTGTACTTACACCTTTCTCAAAATTACCAATAATTCTTTCTAAAAATGTCCTAGCATTGTCTTTATGGCATGTGGTAAAGTCCTATCCTCTCTTTTGGTTTCTCATTCTGGGGTTCATTTGTCGTATCTCCCGAATTCTCAATTGACTCAACCAGTTAACCAAGTCCTACAGGTCGGATGACTGACCTATCTAGAACCAAATCCATTTGTTGTCTTCATGCCAGTCAGTTGACTAATTGGATCAAAATGATCCAATTTTTCTTTAATTTATCTACTAAGTCAAACGGTTGACCTACCACTTCCATTCGGTTGACTGATTGGATCAATGTGCTCATTTTCTTTGCTAATTTAGCTACTGTCTCAATCGATTGGCCGACTAATTCAATTCGGTTAACTGATTACTTTTCTTAGTTGACTGAATTGACCTGAATATTCAACCTTTTATACTTTAAAAAATGTTTTCCAATTAGGTCAATTATCAATTTAATTTCACATAAAGAGCACATACAATATCTCATTTCAAGATCTCTAACTTATCATTTCTTATCATGACATACATATAATTAACTCATTTAAAGTGTTGTGCATGATCCCAATTTGGGTTGCATTAAGAGTATATAAGTCGAGAGTTGTTTTCACCTATTTTTCTTCAAGGTCTTCAAAACTTTTCATATCTTCATTTTGTCCATCTTGCACCCTTTATGTTTCCTTCATGAGGTCTTATTCTTAATCACATACAAGAAACTTATAAATATAAAACACTTGATAAAATCATTAGTTCCACAAAAAAATAATAATATTTAATTGTTCATCAAAACCTTGGATTCAACACAAGTCAAAACCTATTCAGGTAAGAAGCCAGCTAAGGTTCACCAGTCAGACTATCAAAATAGATTCACCCTCAGAGTGATATTGTGAATTCAAAAGTATTTTAGACCCTTCATCAAGTCCTAGGAGCGGTGATCTATATATTAAGTCCTAGGAGCAATTATCCATATTTAGAGAAAGAAAATGACAATTTTGTCATTAAGTCCTAGGAGAAATAATCCACATTTTGAGGAATAAAAGAACAATTCTATCATTAAATAATAAGGGCAATGATCCATATTTTGGGGGAGAAAATGACAATTATGTCATTAAGTCATAAGAGCAATGATCCAATTTTGAAGAAGAAAATGACTATTCCATCATTAAGTCCTAACATTAAAGATCCATATTATGAGAATAAAAGGTCAATCATGCCATAATCCTAGATGAATATAATTTCTAGGTGGCAAAAAATCCAACAATTTTGAGGTACCTTTGGTCTTGTGAAACCAAGTCCAAACCGAGCTCTGTCTAGAATTTGCCTACTAGAGCTACCTCTTCCTAAGATTGTATATATATAGCACGAACATAATAATTCATTCATGTAGATTTATTCATACATAAGTAAGAATACAGTCATGCATAAGGATAATTTGTATAAAAAAACATTACAGATCATTAGTAAGGATCTAGGTTTCTAGTTACTTAATAAACCAAGAAAAATTACTTGAGGTAACTTTTGCTAAAAAAACCATCAGAAATCTACTCGAAAGACCATAAAATGGACCTGATCCCTGACTCTATTGGAAGTACTCAGAATAACTCTAAGATTTCAATGATACAAGAAAGTATTACCCCTCTAAAACATGTCTTGAGCCGGATGAACCTAACCTCACTATTCCGAGAAAATAGAAAAGAAGTTCATATTTATCTCTACCTTTCCCTTAACTTTTTAAGTACTTTCTAATGAACTAGGTATCATCTTGTACGCCTATGTACTAGATATATGTATCACTAAATGTATGCTTATTTTATGTAAGGTTGACTCAGGTCTTTATACTCTAATGTTCAAAAATTAGTTTGATTGTTGTAATCCACATATCGCGAACAATCAAAGTTACCATAATATGATTTTAATATTAAATTATACCATCATCCAAAGAAAAAAGTTAAAAAGATATGTCTTCTTTCAACTAAACGATGGTGAGATATTGATAAAAAATTTGAGAAAGTAAGAAAGAAAGTTGAGAACCTTGATGTGGAATTGTTACATATGTACCAACTAGGGTGTTGTGAAGAAACTAAGGAGAATTATAGCCAACATACCTATTAAGAAGAATTTAGGATATTGGAATAAATACCTTTGGCTGATATTATCTATTAAGGAACCCCGAAAAGAAAAAAGTAACCTTGGAACCTAGCCTCGCCCTAAGAAAATTCTTAAGATGGGGGCAGGTAACCATAAATTCTTCTCAATGCAAATCAAGTAGATAGGGTCATGTTTCAGGAAAAATTGGAGATTCGATCAAATAAAAGACCTTAGAAATCCGTGAGACTTAGCCTTACCCAAAGTTCTCAAAAAGAGTAGGGCAGGTAACTAGAAGAATCTTTTGTCCTAAGGATAAAATGAGCAAGTTAGAAGATGACAATGAGACTTTACTGGATAGGAGTCGATAAGAGAAAAGTATCCTGGAAAGGGGCGAATTCAATGAAGACCTCAGGATTTACTCATGGTAGCGTGTAAAATACGCCGCTACTTACACTTGCAAGTATACGAGGTCTAAGTTTTAGTATAGTGTGATTTTCAAATATCGGGTTATCGTATCCACAGTGATTGGTGTCGTTACTATCGAATATCGCGTTTGTCGTGACCTAATTTTATCTAGGCGAAAAACAAATGTAATTAATTAATTAAACTAATACTACCATAACCTAAATTAACTACACTAATATGCTAATATGTTTTAGGGTGAAGAATTGCCTAGGTATTAACGTGTTTACAAATACGTGTTCGATTTCGATTTACTCACGTTTACGGTGTTCAACCTATTTGACAATCTCGGTACGTAAACTCCACCGCCACCTCTCCCGAGTGTAAGACAGGGGAATACATGACTTCGATCCAACGAAGAAGTCCCCCTAAACGTCTTAACGACCCTAGGTCACGTGAGTCTCGCCCAGCGTCATTGATTGCACACAATCCAACTCCCTCCCGGGTTATTGGATCATCGCGTTATATTTACCCTATCGACAATCTCCGTTCTAAAACTCCCTCGCCACCTCTCTCAAGTGTAATATGAGGGATATAACACAAATTTGAGTCAACAAATAAGTCCTCCTCAATGTCTTAACAACCCTAGGTAGCGTGTGTCTTGGTCCACGTCATCGATTGTCCACGATTCAAACCCCGATCGGGTTATAGAATCATGGCGTTTGTTTACCCTAATACGAATTCGGGGTTTTTCAAAACCCCGTATTCTCCATTTATATAACTAAGCATGATAAACAAACAATACGATAAATACAATAAAACTACGAAGAACAATCACAAACGAAACACCGAAATCATTGAAACAAACATATTTATAAATATATCGTTAATCCCTACTACAATCCATATTTAAATCATGGTCATAATCATATAAACATATAAATTTATCTAAACATGCTCACATGATCCTAAGATAAAGAAATAAGGAAAAACAATTAAAGAACTTAGCCTCGTCCGAAGATAAACAACTAAGAACGCTTAACAATCGATTCGCCGTCTTCTCCACTTCGGGATGTGAGATCCACCTATAAAACTCCTAAATATACCCTTAGATATAGCCTAAGGGGCTCAAAAATGCAAGAGATCAAGAGAGAGACCGGAGAAGGGGGAGGAGAGGGGGTATTTATAGCCAAAATATCCTAAAAATATCTTAAGACTGTGCAGGGGATTTTCGCCTAGGCAGAGTTAGGTTGGTTCGGCTGATCGCCTAGGCGGTAAAGTAGGCAGTGGATGTGGAAGAACATTCTGTTGGATTTTTGCCTAGGCGGTGGATTTCTCCGCCTAGGCGATCGGCTGTCAATAGCCCATCTTCGTTTTTGCTGGATTTTTACCTAGGCGAAGGAATCTTCGCCTAGGTGGTGGTCCGTCAGTAACATTTTTTTCTTTTCTCAGCTTCTTCACTGCCTAGGCGGTGGTCTGGATGCCTAGGCGGTGGGCATGTTTCATATTTTAGCCTCCGAGCTTGTTTATCCACCGTAACTTCGACTCGCTTTGGTTTGATCTCATCGTTTTCGCTCCAGTTTCCTATATTTATGCCCCACACACCTAATTTATACAAAAAGTATGAAAACTAATTAAAACATAATAAAATACTATATAAACGCTCAAAAACTAACTTAATTCGGTTTGGAAATGCGTAGGTAGATCACACCTATCAATCAAATTACTATATTCTCCCAAATGGAAAATCTTGACTGTATGTGTCAAGATAAAAAATAATAATAATAAAGACTGGTCTCAAAAAGTTTTTAAACACTGAGTGGTCACACGAAGGTAATCAGGTGAATTACGCTGTTTATATAATCCGAGTATTAAGTCGATTGGGTGTCTCAACACCTAGTGATTTGGGCTAATTGGATTGGGATCACTACCTAAAGGTCACTATAGGGATTATTAGGAAGTATAAGTCCCTCGTTTCCAGAGTGAAAAACAAAATGATTTTCTCGACACTGTCAAGATAAACCAACATTTGTTAGCCTTCATTAACTAACATTTGTTCCTCTATTATTTGTTTTCTCCCTTCTTTGAGTAATATTGAGAAATCCCATTCCAGTTGCTTTTAGTTTAAGATAGAAGAAATGAATTAAAACATTGAAGACATCTCGGGAAACATACAGGGTTGTAGGTAATCTCAATAACAATCTCTGAAAAGATCAATTATCAAAACTTGATGGAATTGAGCCAGACAACCTATTGAAACTAATAACTAAAGATATTTGGTCTAAAGTAATATTTAAATCATGTTTATCATAATCTAGATCAATCCGATGTAAAAATCATGGCAAAAGCTGAGATGATTGAATGTTCGTACATGATTGCCTGAGAATACTCTAATCAAAATAATCTTTGCACAAACATGAAAAATGAAATATACATAGAACGTATAGGTGTAATGCCTAATATATTAGAAATGAACTTAGGAAAGTAGAGTAAAATGGAGAAAATAATCTTTGTTCAATAAACCATTGACTTGAACCCTTTCTCAAAGAACATCCAAATGTCATTCAAAACCTGTGCCAGACTAATAGTGATCTCGATTCTGAGATAGATTTTCCCATTATGGGATGTCCCGACTTCACCTAAGCAAAACATGAAATAACCTTTCACCACTCCTGTCCAAACCTTTCCATCTTATAGCCAAAAGCCATAAATTATTAAGAAAAAATCCTGATCCAAATTAGAATTTCAGTTATAATAAAGTAGGAGCGAAGGAACAAAAAGCCTCTCAGAAGTGCCGGTCAACCTTCTGTGTCAGAGATAATAGGGAGACACCCAGGGAGAATGGTTTATAGAAAAAAATACCTAATGCAGAAAAAATCATCCCATAAAATTTTTGACACCTCCAGGTTGACCTTGCATTCCCTAAGAAAACATTCCAGGTAGAAATCATACATGATTATGTTTAGGTTCGTATCACTAAAAATGAAGGGAAATTGAAAAATGCATTCATTTACACAAGTGTCATCATGCAAAGTCATCGTGTAGATCCTGCGTTTCCTAGACATATTTCTTACAAAGTCACTGTACACGTACTAGCATCCAAATTCTACACAAGCACCATGCATCATGTTTCACTTAGGCATGCATAACTTTCACACACATGAGAAAAAATTTGTAATCATATTTTACAAAAGCCTATAGTATCTTGCGTAACATTTTGCATTAATAGACCATTATCAAGATAGCACTTGCACTCACACACCTTATCTCGAAACTCTAGTAGGCTAATCATTAGATATGTAACCTAGTCAATTACTTCACCAGTCACGGTACCAGTGTCTGCCTCTAATAGTGTCTTCAACCAAATAAGAAGTTAGAGAAGGAGTTGACCTCACATAAATGTTGTCTTGATAATAAATCTTACCCATTCTGATGCGCTAGGGTATAGCAGAATGACATTAGAAAAGTCTCTTTGTGAATTGTTCAATAGAATCCTCCTAATTGTTGAATTTTGATTACTAGTGAAGTGATCCGAGCACCAACCTTCCAATAAAAGAAATCAAAATAGCGTCTTTTAAAGACTTTAACAGACCAATAGCTAGAACCTGGTTGATCTTAGCTTTAGACTGGAGTAGATTGTTGCCAATAAACGTATCTATCTTTACTTGCAACAAGTATGATTCTTAAAATCATCTTGTTGTTTGTAACTAAGTTATAACCTGATCCTAGGTAATTTTCCAAGGTACGTATGAAACCCAAGTGGGTACAGTCAAAATGAAAATAAAGAGAGGTATCGGCTTCATGATATTCTCTTAGTCTTGTACCGGGGCACATCGGTAGCGCCAAGATTACATCGCCACTTTCACCGCAAGTGTATAGGTAAAGTTTTAGTAGAGCGGGAAGATTAAGGGTTATCATTTCCAAAGAGATTGGTTGAGAATATTATCGAGTACAGTAATTATCATAACTTAATTTTATCTAAGCGATAGAAAATGAAGTTTATAATTAATAATATACTAATACTAAAATACTAATTTATCTAATTAAACTCTATTACTAATATGAGATATTTAAGAGAATGGATTATCTAGGGATTAACTTCATTTACAAATACGTGTTTGATCTCGTTTAACTTACGTTAACGGTGTTCGACTTATCTGACAATCTCTATATCGTAAACTCATTCACTCCCTCTCCCGAGTGACAAGTGAATGAATATGTGATTTCACGTTAATGCCGAAGTCCTTCTCTAGCATTTTTTGGACACATAGTCACATGAGTCTTGCCCCCAACGTCATTGATTGTACACTCTCTAACTCCTTCTCGGGTTATTAGATCATCACGTTGTGTTTAAACTCTAGTCCGAATCCGGGGTTACCTCTCCTGAGTGTCAAACTTCGATTTCTCAATATACCTAAACAAGCATATAATGAAAATACAAGCACGACAAACACAATCAAATAACGAAGAACAACTATTAACGAAACATCGATTTTAAAATCACATATTCATAAATTATAGTAATCACAAGACAATATCCGTTTAGCTAATGGCCAAAACCATATATACAATGATAAACGAGCTAAACATGCTCAAACCATAATTCAAAGATAATAAATAAAGAAATAAATGAGAGAAACTAGCCGTAGTCCGAAGATTTGGCACTAAAACCGTTCCGAGATCGCTTCTCCTTCTTCACCTTGTGATCTTCTCCTTCGGATTTGGTGGAGCATTTCCCAAAAATATCTCAATCCTATTCTAACCCTAGGAGCTCTCTCATGGCCGAGGAGAAAGATATAGGGCTAAAAAATATATAAATAAATATCTAGATTATGTGCAGAGTGAATGCCACGACGGTGAGAAAGTCGGTTAAGCCATGGCCTCGGGTGGTGGACTCAACGGTGGAATCAGGGACCATCTTGTTCTTTCACTGCCTCGGTAGTGGGCTGTTAGTAACATTTTTGTCCTCTCTGCATATTGACCGCCGCGGCAGTGGTTTGAAAGCTGTGGCAATGGGCTGCATTTTAAAATATTGCCTTTATGCTTGTTTTCCCACCGTTCTTCCACCGTTCTTGATCCAATTTGATCATTTATGATATGTTTTCATCCATTTTCACCCCCCCACACCTGTTTTAATACAAAAAGAATAAAAACATATTAAAACATGTTAAAATAGTATAATAACACTCAAAAACTAATAAGTTCGGTTTGCAAATAGATAGGTAAATTAGACATATCAAATACCCCCAAACTTGAAATTTTGCTAGTCCTCGAGCAAAACACTCACACTAAAATGAAAAACACAACTAAATTAAATAACATGAACAACCTAAACAGAAACAATCTAAACATAACGATATGCGAGTTTTCAATTCTTCTATCGACCAAGTCATTTTCCCCTCAACAACCCTCAATCATATCGAGTTCAGGTGGTAAAATGCACCATGTGGTGTTCTAGAATTTTGACATTCAATAATGGTAAATGCAAGTCTAGGTCCTTTCAATATGTGTGTGCGAGACTGAATAATATAGCTATCGAAGACCGGATTGGATTATCGACCAACGAAACACACGACTTAAACCGTAAAGGACTAGGATTTCCATATCGCTGATTGGGTTTCACTCTCTACTAATGTTGGCTGAGTAATTCATAGATGAAAAAGACTTGGTTCGGTTTTGGAACATTTGGCCTAGGGTATATCTGAATGGAAAACAAATTAACGTCGTTAACCTAACGTTACCCAAGGCTCAACGCTGGGCACATTCACTCTTGAACCCCCATAGATAAATTAGAAACAATCTTGAACAATCATTTTTAAGACTGATGTACTCACTTATCAAAAGAAACATAAATTGAACAATATTTACCTTTTTTTTTTCTTTTTTTTTTTTTTTTAACGAACCATACCCCCAAACTTATTCATTTATTACAATTTCATGGGTGTAGTTAAAATGAATGAAAAACGACAAGTGAGTACTCGAATACCAAACCAATCAAAAGTTCGCCTTAAACCCAACCGCTCACTTCAAGTAGTATATACAAATACTAACTTGAGTCACTGAAATTGTGCCTTTAATTCAGCGATATAGGTTTAGAAAAAGATCAATTGGCTAGGGTATTTGTTTATGTGTTCAGAATTGAAACGGTTTTTAGGCTTCGATAGGGTAGCGAGGGATAAACATATATCATGGTAGGATTAAAAGGCTCAAGCGACAAAATGAATGCCTAAATCACATCTCCTGAACAACCTCGCCTAGGATTTCGCCTCAAGCTTTCCCTCAATCAGGTTCTAGAATCCTTAAATTTTCATGAGTTTGGATAATCGATATTTGTCCTCAAATCAATTGAATAATTATACATTGAGTCTATGTGCTTGTGCAAATTAGGATCCATAATAACTTTCACCAAAACACATTGCCAAGCACACAGAACACATATGCATGGGTATTACCCTTGACCTCGAAAAACAACCAGGGGTAATATCATCATTGGGTAACGGCCCAGATGAACGCAAAACTCAGCATACAACAACAACAACACAGAAACATTCTACACTAAACAAACATCCAATTCGGTAAAACCATAAAACATAACTAACATACTACATACTAGATATCACCGCCAAACTTAAAACGGACAGTGTCCCCTACATTCCATCAGTGATCCCAATGAAAGTATAAAGCATTATAATGGGAGATGGATCTAACTTAGTGTTTTAACCTTGGGTTGCCTTCCAAGAAGTGTGTGGTTTATTGTCCTCAGCCCAACATGGAGAACTACTCATCCAAGAGCGGCTTCCGCCTATAGTAAGTGTTAAACAATACTACATATGGGTCTTGATTTAATACTCCCTCAAGACTGGCGAGATATGGCTCTGATCGGCTCGTGCTTTCAATAGGACTCTCCATCGGCTCATGTGCTTGGGAAGCATAAATGTATTGAGCTGGAAATGGGGTAGGGTAGGTGAACCACATCAGATCCTCATAGATGTGATTGTGTCACACCCTACCCCGGGCACTCGTCACCTGAGGCTGGGCATGACGTCAACCTAACATTCCCGGACCAACCCACGAATATCCAAACAAACACATATATACAAACACACTAGCCTACTTGTAAATTTTCCTTATAAAATATATATATTCTTGAACCTTCCACGGTTCACGTCTGACTGACTCACCTCCAACACGACACTACCTCTGGACTCTCCCTAGTGCCAGTAGTGAACCACACCTAGCCGTAGTACCTACACCCCAAAACCTTTGTCGGTGTACTGTCTTCATAATAAAAAAAAAAAAAACATTTCATGGATCAAGTACAAATAATAAACACCATACTCCGAAATATAAAATAATATAATCACATACCCGGTTCCATTGCTATCAATGAAAAGAAATAATATATTTAAAACACCTAATATAATAAAATCACAAACCGCATGGAAATCCAGTTTCCCTATCCCCAATGAAATAAACCAATATATATATATATATATATATATATATATATATATATATATATATATATTGAAAATATCCAATCCAAACATTATAAATCAATCAACCCAATTATTTTAGATCAATTACTTTAGATATTTTAAAACAGCTAGTTCAAATTATTTTAAATCGACCCGTCCAAGTATATTAGACCCACCAGTCCCACATCTCGTCACATAATAAAATATCCCACCAGTCAACTAAAATAATATATTTATTTTTACGCTAATCCATTTGAAAGTAGTATATATCCAATCCAAATCAATCCAGTCAATTCATCGTATACTATAATACACCATACCATTTTTCTACTAGTCATAGGATCGTTTTAACCTCATGATTGGGAGTTACAACGGTACCGTACCACCTGCAGGGTTTGCCCTCCCTAACAGGTCAATCCTCATCCCTTACGGGAAGAAAATTTACATCCCTTATCCACATCCCTTATGGGAATAAAATCCATATTCTTTACGAGAAGAAAATACTATGGCATAGTCGGACCTAACGTCAATTTCCACCTAAAAAACAAACGACTAGGTCCACAATTATTTTCCCACCTTTAAAACCAACCCATCAATCCAAAAAACATCATTTTCTACCCTTTTAGAAACCAACTAGATCCAACAAATCATTTTTTACCCTTTTAGAAGCCAACTACATCCACAAAATATTTTTCATTGTTTAAAACCAACTTGATCCCCAAATCACAAAATCATCCATTTCAAATAACCATATTTTTCCACAATTTATATGAAAATAAGATTTATAAATTCACATAGAAGACAATACACTCACCTGATTATCTGCTCTGCAAAATTACTATTGACCACACTCTATCGGGACGCCGGTGCCTGCGAACCTAATGGTAATAGGGCCTAAATTAATAATCTAATTAAAATAACTTATTCATGCAATGCAGGCCCTAAGTTTCACAATTTTCCCGTCCCCATATTTTATTATGAAAAATTATTATTCGGTTAATTTCGCTTTGTTGATAATTACTGTACGCAATTATTAATATGGACGGTGACAACATTTATTAGAATTAATGATTCCAAAATTATAATCCCATTTGCTAATAATTCTATTTAATAAAAATAGTAGTCGATTTAGATTTTTACCTGTTCCGAATCATCTGTCGGCCGCGAGATAGATTTTGGATTTTATTGGGGTTGTTTATGTAATTTCTCTGTTTTTTTTTTCTCCTTCTTCCCCGTGACTGTGCTGTTTCCTGTTCCCGGTCTATACCACCTACTCCTCTCTCTCTCATCACCACTGCCGACCAACCTACACTAACAGCTCTCCTCACCACCGCCGGCAAACCTACACCAACGATTACCTACCCACTTTTTATTTCTGTTTCTATTTTGAAATTCTCATCGCTGACAAGCTCTCTCTCTCTAACTCTCATTCACCGCCGGCCTAACTAACCAACGGTGACACATACCCACTAACGGGACTGAACGTATGGCCACGAACGGGCCACACACACCAAAATATACACATTGGACGGTGAAACAACTAAACAAACAGCATACCCAAATACATAGCAACACACGATGGCATACACACACATACACACTTCGTCGGTGACCCAACGACACAATCGACGACCACCTACACCGCCGACGACTCCTTCACCCCCCTACGATGGACGGACGATGATGATCACTGAGCAACATACACATACAGTACACACACCAAAACACACGCTGAACGGCTGACCGAAGTACCCCCTCTGCCAGTCGGCCAACGACACCACACATACACCCACACAACTTCGATGGCACACATGCACAGTGCACACACAGGACAAATACCATGCATAGTCACCGTCACCCACACACCCACAACAGTAACAAAATAGCAAACAACACACACACATACACCGCTGAACAGAGCAGACGAACCACATACACCTTCACCGATTGCACCCATACACGACGCTTCCACCCACATCCTGCCAGAGGAACACACTACTCCAGCGACGACAATGGTGACGATCACACCTCACGCCGACCCAGTTCCTCGTGTTCCCATTTTTCTTCTTTTCTCTCGAACTCTCTCGAAGCGTATGGTATGTATATATAGGCACAGTAGTGGGATAAGATCATTTACCCATTTGTTTATATATATTATTATTTTAGTTTTAATTGCATAAATCTCCCCCCTTAATTCTTGTTAAGTTATTAATTAAACCCAAACCTAAAATTAATATTTTGGAAATTGCTAATTAATCCCTAAAATTTTAAATCAAATTAGGAATGACACATTTTACTCCATTATTTTTTAGATGTTAAAAAATGCAACTAATGATTATGCGTATGCAACGATCCGGGTCTTACAGATTGTCTTGGATCAAGTGCGGCATCACTAACTGGAATTCAAATGGTGAAAACTCACACCGATTAATATGTGTATCTCCATCGCCATTCCACACTTTGGTTATCTCCCAATTAGTTTGATCGTCTTCGATCTCACCCAAGTGTCTTTCGTTTGCTTTCGGTTCCTCACGGTGGCTTTCATATTCGGATGTGACATGCTCGTCTCTCAGTGCCACCTCGTCTGGCTTGGACTCAACATAGCAAAGAAGATGACCGATTTGCATCTGCAAACAAATTATGGTCGAATCGATTTCGGCACAGATTGTCTCAATATATTAAGACGATCCTCGTGCAAGTTGATTCGGTCATTTGTCTCCCTCAAGAATCTATGAGTTTTCCCCATAACTGTAGTGAACACGTCTTCTAAGGTAGGGAAAAACTCCTCATCTTAAATCGGAGTGTCAATCCATGGCGCAATGGTATTGGAATAATTCCCCAAGCTTTGGTGACTTGGTGAATAATTCCAACTCTCATAATCAAGGGCTGCCCTTTCCTCTAATGACCAAAGGGATTCGTCTATGGTTAGGTCATAGAAAGAGGAGGTATTGTTTTCTCCTTCCACCCATGTTTTGGTTGCAACTGATAACCCGTCGAGGAAATTCAGGAGTTGACATTCCCTCGGGAACCCATGATTTGGAAATCGAAATATCAGCTCTTTGTAACTATCCCAAGCGCAATAAAATGGCTTGGAATCTTGTTGGAAAAAACAAATGAGGACTTGTTGATGATCCATCTTCAAGCACCTCGTAACCGAAACAAAATTGAAAAGAAAAGTTATAAACAATATATATGCCTAAATTAAAATCAAGGTATTTACTCACAATATCAACAATAATCTAAAAATCAATCCCTGACAATGGCACCAAAAACTTGGTGGCGCGTAGATTACGTTGCCACTTTCACCGCAAGTACGAGTCAAGTTTTAGTAGAGTTGGAAGATTAAGGGTTATCGTTTTCACAGAAATTGGTTGAGAATATTGTTGAGTACCGTAATTATCATAACCTAATTTTATCTAGGCGAAATATACTAATACTAAAATACTAATTTATCTAATTAAACTCTATTACTAATATGAGATGTTTAAGAGAATGGATTATCTAGGGATTAACTTTATTTACAAATATGTATTTTTTTCTCGTTTAACTTATGTTAACGGTATTTGACTTATCTGACAAACTCTGTATCGTAAACTCATTCACTCCCTCTCCCAAGTGACAAGTGAATGAATATGTGACTTCGCGTTATTGCCGAAGTCCCTTTCTAGCATTTTTTTAGAACACATAGTCACATAAGTCTTGCCCCAACGTCATTGATTTCACACTCTCTAACTCTTCTCCGAGTTATTAGATTGTCACGTTGTGTTTAAACCCTAGTCCGAATCTGGGGTTACCTATCCCAAGTGTCAAACCCCAGTTTCTCAATTTACCTAAACAAGCATATAATGGAAATACAAGCACGACAAACACAATCAAATAATGAAGAAAAACTATTAATGAAACATCGATTTCAAAATCACATATTCATAAATTATAGTAATCCTTAGACAATATCCATTTAGCTAATGGCCATAACCGTATATACAATGATAAAGGAGCTAAGCATGCTCAAACCATAATCTGAAGATAATAAACAAAGAAATAAATGAGAGAAACTAGCCGTAGTTCGAAGATTTGGCACTAAAACCGTTTTGAGATTGTTTCTCCTTCTTCGCCTTGTCTCCTTCGGATTTGGTGGAGCATTCCCCAAAAACCTCTCAACCCTATTCTAACCCTAGGAGATCTCTCATAGCCTAAATAGAGGAGATGAAGAAGATATAGGGCTCAAAAATATCTAAATAAATATCTAGATTGTGTGCAGAGTGACCGCCGCAGCGGTGGGATCATCGCCACGACGATGAGTAAGTCGGTTAAGCCACGGCCTTAGCGGTGGAATTAGGGACCATCCTATTCTTTCACCGCCTCGGCGGTGGGCTATCAATAACATTTGATTTTCTTTGCATATTGACCTCCATGACGGTGGTCTGGATGCCGCGGCGGTGGGCTACATTTTGGAATATTGCCTTTATGTTTGTTTTTCCACCATTCTTCTACCGTTCTTGATCTGATTTGATCGTTTATGATCCGTTTTTATCCCTTTTCACTACACACACCTGTTTTAATACGAAAAGAATAAAAACATATTAAAATATTATAATAACACTAAAAAACTAACAAGTTTGGTTTGGAAATAGATAGGTAAATTACACCTATCACAGATCTCTGGAATAATCCCTTCATGTTCCTAAGAAAATTTCTTTCGCTTTCCTTGCTATTCAAACAATAGGGGATGCTTGAGCAAAAACTACTCTTGACCTAATCCTTGACAACTTGCCAAGGTATGTAAGAAACCTATTAAGGTTAAGTCATCCAATTGTAGGAACCTCAACCATGGGCTGGGGCAGGGGCTCACAGTTTTTATTTTCATGCATGGATTTAACTTGTTAAAATCCAAGTGAATACCTCTTGAAGTGAAAGATCAAGGGTCTAAATTCACATTTTCACTCCTTATTAAAATATGCTAGGGGTGAAAATAATAAACAAATGAAAAGATTAAAATAATAAAAATAAAAAAGGCATTTAATATTGTTTTCTTTGTCGTCACCTAAGAAAGTTCTTATGTTTATCTAAGGATAACGATTTCAAAGTTGGTTTGAGAAATCTTAAATTTACATAGTAATTCAAAATGCTTCGGGTTTAGAATGAAGGTTAAAAACAGCTATAAGTCTAGCAAACTTGCATCGTAAATTATGACTTCTGATTGACAATGTGCTACTTTTTTTTCATGTCTAACATCAACTAGATAGTGGAGAGGACGAACAACACAAGAGTAAAAGGAAGAAGTAAGAGATAATTTAGAATGTCACTCTTTAAGCACTTTGTTCCAATGACATCCGATGTCACCACTAAATCAATGCAACCAGACTTCATTAAAAGGGCGCAATAGACCCAAAAACCAGCGTTCACCATAGAAAACTTGGATTTCGATACGAAGAGTTGATTTTGAGACAAGTTTGGTACACTATGCAGATTACTGTCTAGATGGAGCTTTTTAACCAAGAGAAGAAGTCCACCGATAAACAAGGATTTTCCAGCTTCCAAGGAGAGAAGTCAGCACACACCGTCCAAGCGACAAGACCAATGAATGGAGACAAGGGTTTCTTTTATTCTAACAGTAATTTGACTCTTAAAATACAAGAAAACATACACAAGCATTTTAAATATCGGCATTCAAAGCACAAAATGCTCGAAAAAAATAACCAAATGGGAATAAGAAGGCTTACCATCCCAATTCCAACCATTGATCTATGAACCTTGCACCATAGGTTAATCATTACACTAATTCTTAGTGGTAAATTAAATAACCTAGGTATTATACAAACGGGAGAATCCTAGGATTGGTTTAAGTTGAATCCAAGGTTTTGATGAATAACTAAGTAATGATGTTTTTGATAGAACTGATGGTTTTTATCGAGTGTATCATATTTATAGTCTCGAACATGTGATTAAGAAGAAGATCTCATGAAGAAAACGTATAGGCTACAAGATGGACGTAATGAAGATGTGAAGAGTTTTGAAGACTTGGAAGAAAAATAGATGAAAACAACTCTTTACATATATACTCTTAATGCAACCCGAATTAGGATCACACACGACACTTAAAATGAATTAATTATGCGTGTTATTATAAGAAGTGATAAGTTTAAGATCCTAAATTGAGATACTATATGTGCTCTTTATGTGAAATGAATTTGATAATTGACCTAATTGGAAAATATGTTTTAAAGTATAAAAAATTAAGTTTTTGGGTCAATTCGGTCAACCAAGAAAAGTAATCAGTCAATTAAATCAAACAATGAGTTTTGGAGTTAAAATAAGGTACTACTGATCCAGTCGGTCAACCGAATAAAATTGGTTAGTCAACCATTTAAAACAGTAGTTGAATTAGCGAAGGAAGTGGGCATACTAATCCAATCGGTCAGCCAAATGAATAGGGTAGGTCAACCATTTGAGTCAGTAGATGAATTGGTGGAAAAATAGATCACACTGAGCCAATCGGTCAATCGATTGGATGTGATTAATCAACCGACTAACCTTAAGTCAACAGTTATATTTGGAGAAGGACATGTCGATCAACCGACCTGTAGGATTCGATCAACAAATTGAGTCAGTTGAGATTTCAGGTGATTTGGCCTTTTGGTAAACACTATGTATTTTTTTATGATTCCAATAGCGGGATTTGGAGGATTTGAACTATTAACAACCTATTATGTTATCCCTATTGATATGGTCTATATATTTTGAGATTCTCTTAATTTAAATGATTTAGTAATTTATTTTTCTATGGTTTTGAATTGAGAATTGTTTTATGGACTTAATTGAGAGAATTGAAAGTTATTTTTAAGTGAAATACACCTGAAATTAAATATTTTCATATATGGGGTTTAAGAGTGTCATTAAGTGGCATACTAGCCATTAGAGGGTTAGTTACTAGTCTATTAATATAAACCTGTGAGAATTGAGTTGAGCATATTAAGAACAATCAGTTTGAGATTTTTTAAGAGTGAGATTTATGCTGAAATTTTTACGTGAGATTTTATTCAAGTTCTTGATCTAAAGCTCTAGCTATTTGGCGTCACTAATTTTGGCTCTAATTATGATTCAATCTTTATCCTCGGTGTTTTCCTGGTAAGATCCTTCCAAGGTTCATTATTTAGTTTGAAGTTATATTTATTTTGATCACTTGATTTAGTATTGTTAGAAAAATTATTTTTGAACTTAAAAGCCTGAAAATATTTTTAAGCGATTTTTGCCAGTTTATCTGATTGCATGCTAAATTTGTGCTTCCCACATTATTTATTAATCATATTTGAATTGTCTTATATTGTATCTATCACGTAATAATTACTTGGGATATTAATTGAGTATATTCATATTGAGGTGGTAGAAGATCCTTCTGGGAAGAAACTTGTATTTTTTGTATGTATGAGTTTGAGTGGATTAGACACGTTTGGGATGATGTCTGGTCAGGGTAGCTAGGTTTCGATCTTTTTTCTGTGAAAAAGATTAGGGTTTGATCTTTGTCCTGGTAAAAATGTTAGGTTATTCATTTTCCTTGAAAATAATTAGGTTTTGATTCATCCAACAATTGAATTATTTTTGAGTGATTTGTAAAGGTTCACCTTTCCATGTGAAAAGGATAAGTGAGAGAGAGTTAAGTTTTTCTTTAGCCTGATAAAAAGATAGGGTTCATTCTTGACTCGTGACAAGGGTAAATTGTAAAGGTTGATTTTTTACCTGTAATAGTATCGTGAGTTGTAAGGGTTTGGTTCCTACTTGGTAAAGGAATCAGGGCTTTAGTGGCAGAATCAATTCTGGAAATGTACACGAGATTCAAAAATATATGCAACAACCTTGGTCAACTTAGAAAGCCTTATTCTGTGGAGGATAAAGTAAGAAAAGTTATGAGATCGTTGACGAAAGTTTAGGAGACGAAAGTGATTGGAATTGAAGAAACTAAGTATCTCACAGTGTGTACCATTGATGAACTTATTGGTAACCTAATGACCCATTATACGGCTATTTGAGGATATGAGAATAATAAACAAAAAATCAAAAATAATTCCTTGGTATTGAAAGCACAAAAGAATGAGGAAATAGACGATAGTGATGACATCAGTCGTGACAGCGAGCAAGAAAAGGATGTGGCGCTTTTCATGAATTTTTTTCGAAAGATGACCGGACGAACATTCCGTGGAAAGAAAAACTTCAACATAAATAATATTGAGTGCTTCAATTTCCATAAAACCGTTCACTTTCAATATGATTATCTTGAGCTAGAGAAGAAAAGAGAGAAAATGAGAAAAGAAAATAAGAAGGTGAAAAAGAGTAAGAAAAAGTCAATGAAATCCACCTGGGATGACTCAGAGTCGAGTAGCTTGGAAAAATCGAGTAGTGATGATTTATATATACTTGCTTTGATGGCTACTGGAGTTGAGGTTACTCTTAAAGCAACAATAGGTAAGGAAAAATGATTCCTAAATAGTGGTTGTTCTCGGCACATGATATGTGACAAATCTAAAATTTATGTCTTTGACACCTAAAGACGAAAGTCATGTGATTTTTGGAAACTATGCCATGAGTAAGAAAATCAGTTTAAATAAGTTGTAAGGATTTCTAAGACCTATGATGTTTTACATATTCTTTTGTTGTTTTAGAATTATTGCATGATAATTAGATAAGTTTACATATTTATGTGTGATTTTCTTATGTTATGCTATATGAGATCTACTAAAAGCTATGTTTAAAGATATATGAAACAATTTATATCAATCCTTGACTTGTTCATCATCAAATTAAATTGATTTGTTAATTTGCAAGATCTCTAAATATGTATGACATATTAATCTATTGATACTGTTCCACATGGATATTCGTAAAAGTATTAAGTATCTAGAATTCATCTAAGGTGTCTTGTTTTTAAAAATGATTATTATTATAAAAGGGAGATAAACTTTTATGATATAAATATGCATTTATCCATGTTTAAAGCATACATTGGATTTATGTTGATAGTTTCATAAATTATCATTGAGATATGTTTCCTGTCGTAGTGTGTTAAAGATTACATGTTTTTTTTATTTTATCTAAAGAGAAGATATTGGTATCATAAAATAAAGCATGTTGACTTAATTATATGATTTCATGCTATGTTGTTGAAATGTTTTGATGTTCTCTTGATTTTGCCTGAAGATGGATCATATAGATATTAGTTTTAAAAGTTGTTCTCCTTAGCATAAATTAATGTTACAATTATATAGGGGGAGAAGTTTTTATAGGCGGAACAATAATATTTTATGCGTGAATTGAAAATAAGACATATCTATTGAAATAATACATCTGACCAACTTTCTGGTATTTTCACTAAACTTCTAGGTAAAGATCAATTCGTGAAAATCATTAAAGGTTTAGGTATAGTTAGGCATAACAATGTATGCCTAGAGTGATGTTTTTTATTCTCTGTCCCCACGTTTTGAGATGACAAATGGGTTTGAGAAGCTGATGTTTAAGGAGAAGTTAGAGTTTAGGGATTTATTTGCCTAAGCATTGCATTGATTAAGGGAGAGAAACTATTTGGAGCTTATGTTAAACTTTTTAATTATGTTTTCATTATTGGGCTTAAATGAGTTTAAATACCATCTTCGGATTTAGGGGAAGAGCGGTTACATTATATTTTGAAGAAAACATCAAAGTTCATTGTCATCATCAAAAAGAGAGAGATTGTTGAATCTAAGGTTTTGATGAACAATTAAGTATTGATGTTTTTGGTAGAACTAATGGTTTTATCTAGTGTTTCAAATTTATAGTTCCATGCATGTAATTAAGAAGAATACTTCATGAAGAAAACATAAAGGTGCAAGATGGACGTAATGAAGATGTGAAGAGTTTTGAAGACCGTGAAGAAAAAATAGGTGAAAACAACTCTTACTTATATACTTTTAATGCAACCAGAATTAGGATCACACACGACACTTAAAATGAGTTAATTATATATGTGTCGTGGTAAGAAGTGATAAGTTTAAGATCTTAAATTGAGATATTGTATGTGCTCCTTATGTGAAATGAATTTGATAATTGACCTAATTGGAAAATATGTTTTAAAGTATAAAAAGTTAAGTTTTTGGGTCAATTCGGTCAACCGAAAAAAAATAATCAGCCAACTAAATCAAACAATGAGTTTTGGAGTTAAAACGAGTTTCTACTGATCCCATCGATCAACCAAAAGAAATCGGTCAGCCAACCGTTTGAAACAATAGCTGAATTGGTGAAGGAAGTAAGCACACTGATCTAATCGGTTAACCAATAAGGAGGGTTGGTCAACTATTTGAGTCAGTAGATGAATTGGTAGAAAAATGGATCACAGTGATCTAATTGGTTAACTGATTGGATGTGATCGGTCAATCAACTAGCCATAAGCCAACGGTTATATTTGGAAAAGAATAGGTCGGTCAACCGACCTATAGGAGTCGATCAACGGACTGAGTTAGTTGAGATTTCAGGTGATTTGGTCTCTTGGTAAAAATTTATCCATTTTTTTTTTTTTTTTTTTTTGTGAATTCAAGAGATAAATTTGGGGGATTTGAACTGAATTGAACTATTAACAATCTATTATATTATCCCTATTGATATGGTCCATATATTTTGAGATTCTCCTAATTTAAATGGTTTAATACTTCATATTTCTATGATTTAAAGTGAGAATAGTTTTACCAACTTAATTGAGGGAATTGAAAGTTATTTTTACGTGAAATACACTTGAAATGAAAGGTTATCATATATGGTGTTTAAGAGTGTCATTAAGTGGAAAATCTTTGAGAAACTAGTCGTTGGAGAGCTACTTATTGGTCTATTAATGTAGACCTGCGAGAATTGAGTTGAGCACATCAAGAACAATCAGTTTGAGGTTTTCTAATAGTAAGATTTACGCTAAATTTTTATATGGGATTCTATTGAAGTTCTTGATCTAAATTGCTACCTGTTTGGCGTTACTGATTTGGGTTCTAATTGCGATTCAATCTTTGTCCTTGGTGTTTTCTCGGTGAAATCCTGAAAAACAAATTCAAGCGATTTTTGCCAGTTTATCTGATTACGTGCTAAATTTGTACTACCAACATTATTTATTAATCATATTTGAATTTCTTCACATTATATCTATCACGTAGTTATTATTCAGGACATTCATTGAGTATATTCGCATTGAGGTGGTAGAAGCTCTTTGTGGGAAGAAACTTATATTTTTTGTATTTGTGAGTTTGAGTGAATTAGACACGTTTGTATTAAGGTTTGATCTTTGTCTTGGTAAAAAGTTTAGGTTATTCTTTTTCCTTGAAAAAAAAATTAAGTTTTGATTCATCCAGCAATTGAATTATTTTTGAGTGATTTGTAAAGGTTCATTATTCCCTATGAAAAGGATAAGTAAGAGAAAGTTAGGTCTCTCTATAGCCTAGTAAAAAGATATAGTTCATCCTTGACCTGTGAAATGGGTAAATTGTAAAGGTTGATTCTGTGCCTGTAGAAGAATCACGAGTTGTAAGGATTTGGTTCCTACCTGGTAAAGAAATCAGGGGCTTATTAGATTGCGAATTACCGTGGAGATCGAGGGACTAGACGTAGGCAAGACTAACTTGACTGAGCAAGGATAAATTCTTGTATACTTCATTGATTTATTTTCTATCTTGTGTTTGGGTGTACACTTAGTATTAAACACATATCCACTACATATAAAGATAACAATCTATTTAGAAAAAATAAATAAAAATTTGTGTTTAAAGGAATTAATTTTTTAAATTTGGTAACTACCTAATTCACACCCTCTTAGGTAGCTCTTTGGGCCAACAGTTTCTTTTTTATGAAATATTTTCCATCGCCATTGATATTACACCGGCAGGTGTGTTTCAAGATTCACAATAATCATTCCAAATTCATTTTTGATCACTTTTGACAACCTTCTCCCCAGCCCATAGGCTGGGGCATATTTTACACCGATAATATTCGTTGTGTCACGATAAGAGGTGTCAGATTAGATTCCTTACAAAACTTATCCATTCACTGCCCCCGTAAGAGATTGGGGCATATTTCACCCCATTAAGGAATTTCCCGTAAGAATTTCTGTTTGTTTCTGTCCTGGAACATAGATTGGGACGCCTTGACAATAAAAGTAATTATGAAATGAACATCAACTATGTTTTGACCTAATTCCCTGTGAGAACAAGGATATGTAGGCAACCTTCACTACAAGAAAAAATGCTTTTTTATCACGCTTAGTAAATAGAATTCATCTCATTTTTTGAATAAACCGTGATTGTAATACTATAAATAAGATATAATCTCGTTTAAAATTTATCTCACTATTTTATTAAATCGTGATAATCAGTTGTAAGTTTTATAGCAATTATTATTTATAACTGGGATTAATGGGTGTTTACGGTAAAGTAGCGCTAAACTTTACCCAAAAAAAAGGTGTTAGGTCCCGCTCCCGTCGAAATCCCCTTTCGCATTTTCGTTGGCACTTAAAACACTCTCACGATCTCTCAATTCTCTACCCTAGCCGTCACTCTCGTAGTCGAAGCCTTTCTCTATCTCTCTCTCTCTCTCGATTTTGAAATAGCTGAGATTTTTCCATCGCCGTTGCCAAGCCTTCAGCCTTCATCATCATCATCATCGTCATCGTTGTCTTCAGCCTTCACTTCATTCTCTCTTCTCTGGCCTTCACCATCGTCGTCTTCTCCAGTCATCGCTATCGTCGTCTTCTCCAACCTCTATCGATCTCGAGGTCTCTCTTCTCGTCTTTCTCATAGTTTTGCATCCATGTCGCCTACTACTTCCCCAATTGCATGATCCTGGAGTAAAAACGCCAGATCCAAGTGACAATTCAAACAATACTCTCTCAATCTCTCCCGTATTTGCCAGGTTTAATTTTTATTTTTTATTTTTTAATTAGGGTTGTGTAGATTTTTCATGGAATTAGGGTTTTTCGAATTAGAAGTTTGTTTTCCTTATATTTGTTATATATCGTTCTGCAATTATTCATATGTGTACTTCATTACACATCTCCAAAGCTCTAATTCATTGTTGATGCGATCTGATTTTTTTTTCTCTTCTCAGATAAGTGACGATTTTTTGAGGAATTGATCACGAAAGTTCAAATTAAGGTATTTATTCAATGTTTCTCACTTAATTTCAGCAGACTCTGTATATGATATTCTTTTCTGTAGTATTATTATCTTAGTTTGGTGGTTTAATTATAACTTCAAATCCGATTCGGGTGGGATTCACTTCTGTATGTATGGATCTGTTATTCAATGCTTATCTCCTAATTTTAGCAGATATGATTCTTTCTGCCACCTAAGCTACCTCTTTTCTATTCACGCATCTTGTCTGTCCTCGATCGATTTAACTAGGAAGAACGTATACCTTTCTTTGCTATTTTCTTTCAAATCAAGGGTTTCGAGCTCTGTGAGATTGCCGAAACTCGAAAGTTAATCGAGCTAGATAATTGATTTTTGTCAAGTGATAAGAACTTTAATCCCCTTATTTCAGTTAAAAATAATGGAATTTCACATGTGAATGCATTTCATTTGAAATCGAGGATGTGCAGGTTGATGAATTTTGTGATTTCTATTGGTCCAACGTTGTTGATTGAATTGTTCTTCATTTTTAGCTCTTATAATCTCCATAGATTTCCAATAACGCTCGGACTGGGGCTGAAAATGATTTTTCAGAAACATCTAACAAATTCAAGGTTGATATATTAGTGAACCACTGAGGAAATGCTTCGTTTAATTAATTTTGATGGAGATCCGAAATATGTAGAACACCGAAACAAGTGGTTGTCTCAGGCCTGACACTAAATCCATAAAAAGAGCATACGATTGAAATGTTCTACTCCCTATTCTCTTCTGCAATTGTCATCTCTCTTGGTTGATTCTAGGTTTTATTAGGATTAAAGCAATCTGGTTTTGAGTTCTCATATGTGAGGAAATTTATCTGACATCTTGATTGTGTTTTTCTTTTCTAGCATGTATTGTCTAGAAGCCCTGAAGCACTTTAGGGATCTGAGATTTGTGAAGCACTTGTAAGGCTTTTTGTTTCAATTTTGAATTTTAAGATTGATTGTACAAACCTGAATTTCTCTATGCTGCCAGGTTTGCTAATAGTTTTATTTCTTCCCAACATGATAGGGTGTTCTGCACTCAACTGGAGGATATATGATATACACTACTACGTCCTTCAAATATGCATTTGACTACAAGCCATCAGACATTTACTGGTATCCTTGAAAACTTAAATTATTGTTTGATTTTTGTTTGATGTGGTTATTATTATTATTATTTGGGTTCCACTAAACATTATATTCAATTATGATTCTAAATGGAACTTCCTTTACTCATACTTGGTGCACTGCTGATTGTGGTTGGATTACTTGACACTATTATGTTACTTACGAACCTCTGCTTAATGGAGCTATTGTTGTTGTTTATGAAGGAGTAATTACTTAAAACTTTGAGCCCATCTTGATAACTTTGAAATTGCATCATATCTCAGCAATAATAATCTAGAATGCACATTGATCAATGGAGAAGTTCATTTATCTCTAAAATTATTGAAAATTGACATTTGGCATGATGTGAACTTGGTATCTGATGTATCATTAGGCATCCTCTTTACCATTACTTTATATTTGTAGTCTCTGTCATCTTTTTAGGATCCTTCGTTATTTAATAAGATAACATTTAGATATAACAGTATAGAACTATTTAATATAAGGTTCTATATTTTTAAAGATTCTTACAATTTGTTCTCATGCTACAGGCAACTTATGAAAGTTGCATAGTGAATAATTATGTATCGGTTGTTTGAAATAGATGTTAAAAAGTTTGCAATTGTAAACAAAGTTATAGGTTATGCTACATCCTACCTGTAGGAAGACTCTTATCCTTAGATGAGTTGGTCGAATAGCATTCAACATGATATCTGATTGTAGGGATGTGGACGCTATCATGTTGGCTTGCATTGCATTCTCGTGCCCTAATCTTGAATCATTGCAAATATTTACATTTGATTGTGAAGTCAGTTGGATAACTGGGTAATATATCTATTAATCAAGATCTCATGGCATTTACTAATATAGGTTATCTAATATTGGTTTGTTGAAATCGAGTTTGAACATGATTAAAATTGAAAACTTTTTTATTTACTATCAATTTTGTTGTATAAATTGTAATATGGTATTTTCATGAGTTTAATGTAGCAAGTGATAAACATGGTTCATCGTTCTTGAAAATGTGAGGAAATAATTATTTTTTTAAGGGATGAATTAGGTCATTTTGTTAGTGATAGACGGTGCCTTACCTCACTAAAAATGGAAGGTTGTGCTAACGTTGGTGGTTTTATTATGTCTTCTCCGAGCCTTTCTACCCTTTGGCTCTCTGATCTTCACTCCCTATCTAAAATGGTAAGTTTTCTTCATCATCATGTTTCAAGGAGATAGTTCATTTTGTTTTGTGTTACCAATTGTTATAGTCTTCTTCCAATTCTGTTTAGGTGTTTAATTGCCCCAGTTTGAAGGAGATATCTATTGATTTTTCTGACAGGAGAATGATAGAACAAATCTTATTACAATGGTGGAAGGTTTGGGAAGAAGTTGTCCCAGTTTATTCCCTATTTCTATTTCGTGTTTTGCTTTCATGTTCCCTGGTTCTAGTCACATCTTAATAGATTTTTAAGTTATTTTTTTGTTTTGTTTTGTTTTGTTTTTTTTTTTTTTTGTTTTTAAGTTTCTGCTTTTGGTTTTGGTTATGTTCTGTTCCTATTCCCAGTTTAGTTCTGAATTTTTCTTTTATAATTTCATGAAGTTAATTTGATGTTAGCCGCTATTTTTTTAGGTCTATTATTATCTCTTCCCAGTTTATTCGCTATTCTTGTTCTGGGCACTGCATGTTGTTTTCAAGTTCCCTTGATGAAGTTGATGAAAAAGAAAATGAAGAAAGAAGTTGATGAAAAAGAAAATGAAGAAAGAAGTTGATGATATGGGTAATGATGTTTTATTTGTGATTGGATGACAATTTTTAAACATTTGTACATGACAGAAAATTCAAGTCTATGATTATTGTATTGAAAAACAACTTTTGTTTTTCATGTTGATGTAAAATTCTTATGTCATCAATATTTTATTTGTTTTAGAAATATGAAATTCATTTTTTAGTTAATTTTTTGCAATATTTTTTTTTTCATATGTAATATTGCTTTAATTTTTTGTGTATTTTTTTTAAATATAGATATGAGAAACTATCACAATTTTTAAATGTGATAGAAAATAGGGTAAACATCTCAATTTGATACAAAACTGAGATGAATATTGTTCAAATAATCATGGTTTTTTACATTTAATCACATATATATGATCTTTTAATCACATTTGAAAATCGAGATATTAGATAGACTAATCATCTCATTTTTTAACTGTAATAAAAAAAATATCATCTCGGTTTTTAACTGTGATAAAAAGCCTACTTTTAATCATACTGCATACTATCACGGTCAAATTTGGAGGCAAAAACTGTGATAAAAAGCTTTTTATCATGGTTTTTAACCATGATAAAAACCTTTTTTTCTTGTAGTGCTTTGTAGGTTCAATCGTTAACTTAGAAAATAAGATCAATATAGTGAGGGCCGAACTATGCTTAGACCTAATTCTTGACAGAGGAAATCAGGGTATGTAGACAACCTAGGTGGGTTTTCGGTCATCTAACGGTCATTGTCCGAAATAGCGACATAACACGATTTGTAAAATAAAATACATAAGAAACCAATATGGGTAGCCCGTGTTCAGTCTCAATCGGACATTAAAAAACTGTACTCGGTTCAGGATACGTGGGCAGCCCATGTGGGTTTCGTGGCATTTTCCCCATTGCGTAGGATTTATTCTTTCGCCCTACCTAGGGCTGCGGTACATTATATCAGGTTTCTCCATCGAGATTGTTTGATAGGATTCGCCTCAGCTTGGGTTGGGGCAAATGTTTTTATTTTATTTTATTTTTTTTAATTTTTTTTTAATGTGATTCACTTTCCCTAAAAAGTAAGTACCATCAATCCGCAGTATCTGACTAGGGCACATTTTATTTGAGGTAACTTCTTGCGGGAAGTGTTCTAGTCCTCATCGGGAGTCCTAGGTAGGATATGGCCGTGAAACTCCATTGAGTGTTGAGCTTTCCCGAGGATTTTCAAGTAAGAATCCTCTCAGTTATTTTCAATCATGCATTGATATGACGACCCTAGAATCGATTTTTCTAACCAAGAACCTTTTCCACCAAATATTGATTTACTTTTCGTGTTAGAACTACATTTGATCTGATTCACTACTATCGTATGATATGTAGGAAAACCAATGAGGGTTACGTCAAAACCAAATCCCGAACTACGTTGTGGCCTGATTCTTAGTTATTCTAAGATACGTAGGCAGCTAGATGGGGTTCAATCAAGCAATGTTGAAATAAATAAACAAATAAATGTTTAATTTTCTGTCTGCAATGTTCCTCTCTATCTTTGGATTACTATTTTAATTTCCTGTTACGATGTTCCTTGCTATATTTGGATCATCATTTAATTTTCTATCAGTGACATTCCTCTCTATCTTTGGATCACTCTTTTAATTTCCTATTTGTAGTGTTCTTTGCTATATTTGGATCACTATATAAATTTTAGGTCTGCGGTGTTTGTCGCTATCTTTTGATCACTATTTAAATTTCCTGTCTGCGGTGTTCCTCTCTATCTTTGGATCGCTATTTCAATTTCATGTATGCTCTATTCCTCTCTATCCTTGGATCGCCATTTAATTTTCATGTCTGCAGTGTTTCTTTGCTACCCTTAGATCACTATTTAAAATTCTTGTATACGGTGTTCCTTGGCTACCCTTGGTTCACTAATTATATTTCTTGTTTCTAGTGTTCTTAGGTGACCCTGGGCCCACTATTTAGGTGTACTTCTCCTAAGCTAATCCCAGATTTCCATTTATGTTACTTGTTGTTGGTGTTTTCCAAAGATATTTTGGAAAATTCCATTTTCATTTCATTCCATGACAAAATCTAATTCAGACTACTCTGAGTTAGGTTCCTTTAATTTCCAAGTCTCGCAGAACAAAATGTTTTTGTTTCCTATCTTTGTCATCATGTGTAAGAAGGGCAGCTGTACATACAACATTTTGTCCCGCTCATTTAAGTTTTGAAAGTATCGGGTCTAAAGTGCAAATTCAGATAAACTTAAAACAAAAGTTTAAAGGGAATGAATATTTCCCTTAGATTACATTGGATACTACAAAAAACCCAAAAAATAAAAAAATAAAAAAATAAGAAACACATAAAATCATCAATTTGATTGAAATTTAGTTTAAATAAAAGTTTTAGGCCAATTTCAAAATTTTTAAAGTTAAAGGAGTCTAAAATGACAATATTAAAAGTTGATTTTTCCATGAAATATCACTTTTAATACAATTAAATTAGTTTCTACCCTTTAACTTAAGAAAATTTCACCAATTATATTTGTTTCCCGTTTTGACCCCTGAAACTTTTATTTTCACCGGTTTCGACTAATTGACACAAAAAATATTTCTTTAATTTTCTTTTTTAAATTACTAATCTCCAAAATCAATCAAAAAATCCATGATTAAGCCAAGATTCCATCATAAACCTAGTTAACTAAAGTAACTAGTGCCTAAACATAGTCCAAAGCTAACCAAATTAGCTTCCATCATGACTAAACATGGCATTAAATGTCATTAATGGACACATTCAATGAGTGAATTATTTATGAATTTAGTGAAAGATCTTTTGGCAAGATTTCCTAGCAAAAACTCATGCTAAAATTGTAAGACCATGATTTTTATTTAAGTCATATTTTATAACATTTCAAAAATAATGGGGTGGATGGCGTAATTTATTATTTGATTTAAAATTTTAAGGGGTCAATTTGTAATTTTAAACACATCAAAATTAGATTTCGGGTTAAATTTTAATTGAAAGATAAAATGGGAGGAGGTTAGTGTAATTTGATTTATATATATATACATGCGGTGAGATCAAAACTATACCGAGAGGAGCTTGGATCAATGTGGCACGCGGGGATCAAACTTAACCATGATTTTCATGCATATAAATTCATTCATGCATGATCATAAAGCTCAAAAAAAAAAAAAAAAAAAAAAAAAAAAGACAACGAGAAATCAGAAAATCTAGAGAGAGAGAGAGGGTCGTCGGAGTTGTGGGTGATTACCAGTGGTGGCGGGTTCCAATCGTCGTTGTTACCCCAGCAGTGTGAGTGTGTGGATGACTCGCAGTGGGTGTGCGTGTTCTATGTCTTGTTCGTTGTTTGGTGTTGTGTCGGCGAGAACCCAGTAAAACAGAGACAGAGGGAGAGAGAAGACGGTTTGGTGTATGTATGTGATTGTGTTCTGTTCTGGTTGGACGGGGAGTGTGTGAGCATCACGGATGTGTATGCGTTCGTCATGTGTGTGGGAGGTCAGACCAGTGTGTGTGTGTGTGTGTGTGTGCGTGTTTCGTCGTCGGCATGTGTGTGTGTCGTTTCGACAGCGTGTGTGGGTGTATGTATAACTGGGTGTGTGTTAGTTGTGGGTATGAGTACAGGCAGTGTGTGTATGAGTTTCTGTGTGTGTAGGTATGCTTGGATCGTTTAGGAGGATGGCGGTGGTTGTGTGGGTGTCGTTGGATGTTCGCCGGCGGTTAGTTTAGAGAGAGAGAGCAGTACATGTGTGTGCCTGCTGTGTGTGGGTATGTATGTGTTTAGTTGTGGGTATGTGAACAGTGGTATGTATGTGTATGATCAGTGTGTGTTGTGTGTGCATGGTGGTGGGGAGTTGTCGCCGGAGTGAAAGTGTAGAAAGAAAGAGAAAGAGAGAGAAGTGGGTGTGTTTTCCGTTGGCTGTGTGTGGGTCTATGCATTCGTGTGTGTGTGTGTGTGTCCTGTACGTAAGAATGTGTATTTGGTCCGATGATGTTGTCGTTCGGCGGTGTGTGTGTGTAGATCCCCGGAGTTATCGCCGGAAAGTTAGAGAGAGAGAGAGAGCAGTAGGTGTATGTGTATGCCGCTACTGTATAGGCAGTGTGTGCGTGACTCCGTGTTTGGGTCGGCTGTCGGCGTCAGCGTTTGGGTATTCCTCGCCGGCAAGGTGGCTAGTCGGCCAATGGTGGCTGTAGTAGGCTGAACGGAAAACGCAAACAGAAGCGGGAGAAGAAGAAACGAGAAAAGAAGAAAAAGAAAAAGAAGAGAAAAAAAAAAAGGAAAAAACCAAAAATTGCACAAACCACCCCACCAAAAATCTAAAATTCAACCTCGTGGCCATCGAAAAATACGGGGAAAGGTAGAATTCTGAACTTCTTTAATAAATGCATTTAATTGTCTTAATGTGAAATACGTGTTATCATTATCGGTGAATTTAGCGTTCGCATGAAATATGTTGATATTGTTTGGTATATCGTGTGAAGTATTACCTGTTGAAATTTTATGAAATGATCTAGACGATGTGAAATTTATGTGACGAGCCTATTTATGTGGTTTATGTGTTATATAAATTAAATGTATTAGAGGGGTTAGAGTTCTACTGAGCATTGACTCACAACCCCATAGTTTTTGAATTGTAGAGTCGGCTGGGAGAAAACGAGAGAAAGAAGAATTTATTTGAAATTCGAGTTGTAATAATTGTAATTATTATTTACTATTGTAATCAGAGAAAACAGTAGTTATAATTATCGTAGTTGTTATAGAATATTTCTCTCAATAATAATGTATCAAATATTCGATAAATGTAACTGTTAAATATAACTGGTTTGATTTAATGTTGGAAAGTCGATTGTTATAAAATTATGATGGGAAAATCTGATTTGATGAAATATGAAAAAAAAATTGGTTTCTAAATTATAAATTCGAGATTTTTTTAATGGGTCACCGTTGTGTAGAAAATAAGCAGATAAATTTTAAATAGATGATTGATTTTAATTGGTGATACTTTAAAGGGTAATTACCGAACGTTGTAGATTGGAAGTTTGACCAGTCGGGTTTTAGGTTTAAGAATTTCTCTATAGGAGAAACCATAGTCCGGCCTAGAGAAACCGGGTCGAGTCATGACAGAAATCTAGTTACTTGGAGTAACTAGCGGTTACAAAGCTAACCAAACCGGTTTCGATCATGTCAAAGTATTTAATACCTTTCCAATCATACATCTAATCAAACATTAAATGTCACATTTAATGTAGGCATTAAATGGAATTTAAAGAGAAGATCTTTGGCACGATTCTCTAGCAAAAATCACATCAAGTAACCTAGTTACCAAGAGTAACTAGTACTTACCAAGCCTAACAAACTAGCTCGCCATAAAATCGAGCATTAAACATCCATTTAATAGCCTTAAATAAGGGCATTCAATGGACATTAATAATCAAAGATATGGAAATATCTTGCAAGATTTGATGAATCATTACCAAATCTCATGATTAAATATAAAATCTAGGGAAATCTGTATCACATGGCTCTAGTTTTAGCATTAAAGGGCATTAAAGGGCCATATATATCATTAAATGACCATGTTCAATAGGCTGGGCATGCCTTCGCATTGGTGAATCTGCAGGCAGGCTGTTGGCTATAAAAGGCAACCTGTTTTCATTTGGAAAGAAGCTTGGCCCAGATCCCTTCTTTATCTAGGCTCAAATTTATCTATCGAGTCTTGGGATTTTCTAAGATTTCTACCCCTAAAACACCCTCAACTCTTATAGAAAAGGCTCCTAAAAGGTATTCTTGACACTCTTTTAACAAAAGTTCAAGAAGTTGTTGAGGAATAACCAAGAAGAAGGAAGAACATTTAAAGAAAGAGAAAAAAGAAAACACCTAGGAAAATACTACTCCCCTAAATTAGGTAAGTCTTCTTAAAATCCTCTTTAATTTTGATTGTTTAGTATTTAAGTTTCGTTAGTACATATTTTTATTGGGTAGTTCTTAGAGTCTTAGATCTTGTACATAGTGTAAATAACAAGCTTTGTGTTAAGAACATCAAGAACACTATGATTTGTGCATAGCATCTTTGGCTTGGTCAAGAACACATGAAACCAAACTCCAATGAACCTAAAATAAACCATCGATGAAGGACTACTAACTACTAACTTTTACTTTTACAGCTTTGTGTCTTTCCATGCTGGCCTAGATCACAGTGTAGCCCTGATCTCAGGCTTATGGATTAGCACCCTTATATATATAAGCCTAGATCATGGACTGGACCTACGTCTCAGACCATGGATTGGCACACCTTACATATTACTCTATCTAGATCCTTGTAGCTAAAAGTTGGAATAAAGGGAGGACCTTGATTCCTTCAGGGATAAGTGTGCAACTTTTTTAGAAACGTTTCTGTCATCTTAGTTATGAGTAAGACTGACACTTATATTGTATATTTTTTTTCCTTTCTAACTAACGAAGTAAACCTTAACACTAAACTTGCCTAAGCATATAGGTTTGGTTGAAGTATGACACAATCAAACGTGCATATCCACTCACTATTTGTACTATGTTTTGTTCTTGTCTTAAATAAACAAAAAAATAAAAAATAAATTGACTCATCTCGTAGTGAACTACGTTTATACCTGATTCCTTGTGAAAATAGGGATACATAGGCAACCTTTGCAAGTTCGGTCTTCAACTAAAAAATAAATAAACTATTTTTGTTTAGTGTCCAAATAACAATCCCTCGGGTCTAAACTTGTTGATTCTTCCATAATCGACAGGTGGTATAAAGGGAGTCATTTGTTATTTATTATTAAATCTGTTTTATCTGTAACTTCTTTAAATAAATCATTTTTTGGGGTTTTCTTACATAAAATACTTAAAACATCAAAAAACAAAAAAACAAAATGGGAATTAGTGTGTTAACCAAAACCGAAGAAAATTACTTGAACTTGTTTAAACATAAAGACTCATTTAAATTTAGGTATCGTTTTTGAATGGGTGTCTTATGGTGCCTAACAACTTCCTCGAGTATAACTGACCCCTGAATTTAAAAGAAATATCTGGTAAAGACCAATTGTTTTTGAGTTAAAACTTGGGACATTTTTAAAACAAAATGATTTCCTAAAATCCCGATGACCTAGCAAACTATTTAACTCAATGCTAGGTAATGACTTTATTTTACAAATAAATCTCGACCCACGGAACATTTTCAAAATCGGAGCCTAGAAAATCCCTGAAAAACTTGTTTTTCTAAGAATGAACGAATTTTTGATGATTTCGAGAAGGAGGAAACAAAATCGTGTTTTCCTTTTCTTCTTGTTCTCTTTTTCCTCTTTTCTAAAATTTGGGGTGCGTTAAATGTCCAAAATCAACAACTTTTAACATTGGGTTACATAGAGCTCAATTTTTCATATTTTCTAAACACGAGTTGATTGATTTGAACTCCAACACCTCTAAATATAAAAGGAAATAATCTTAACACATTTAAACACTCAACACTTACTTAAGTCTAGTACGGGATCCTAATCGGGATGAAATGATTTTGACAAATATAAATGTTGTTTACCTTTGGAAAAGAAAAACATGATTTGTCAAATTTCTTGATCCTCCAATCTATTTGCTTAGCATGATCAATCTGAATTCATCATCTTTACGCCACGTGCTTGGTTCATTATCACGTCACTAAATCTGTGAAATATCTTAATAAGTAGATTAGTTTGAAAAACCATAAACTTCTTATTATCATCAAAACCAACGTTAATGAAATTAAACCATTTAGGGCTAACAACTGTAAAGATAAGAAGGATAATCCATGAGGAAGATAAAGAATTATCAAAGAAAGAGTGACAAGATAAATCCAATGAAGATGAAGTCAAGAAAGAGAAATCAAATAAATATGCTGAGGACTCAATATGAATACAGAAGCTCATTGAAGACTCATAGGCATGAAATAGAATAATAAACAATGTTATATATCAAAGATAAGGTAACAATCAATCCCTACAAGTCTTAATACATATTGACTCTTCTAGGACACACAAATACATATCTTTTTCATACTTATGTGGAATATGTGATATACATTTATTTTATTGATTTTAGAATGTGTATTATTGAGTTAATAAAATAAAATGAAAAAACGAATTTAAAATGTGCTCAATATTAGGCTTAAAATTAAAAATGACTAAGAATTGGTCCATTGAACAGAATAGTCAATCAATTGATCCCACCATTAATCTAATGAGAAATTGTTTTAGCCTTAACTGGTTAACTAAAGCCCAAGAACTGGTCAGCTGATTACACAAGTGTGCTAGATACTTGAGGGAATTAAACAATCGGTTAATCGATGAACACCTACTCGTCAATTGATTACACTAGTAGGTTCAAAACCAAAATATTCTAAACAATCAGTCAACTGACTATCAAAAGAAAAATATCAAAGGCATCATTACAACTCCGATATTTTATTTTTATATTAAAGAAATTTACCAACATTAACTATCAAGTATGTTCATGTTCAGACCCTTGTTACTAATAACAAGTCCCCTTGTGGTTGTTCACGTTCAAGCACTTGTTACTAATTACAAATCCCATTGTGGTTGTTCTAATATCTCATACTAATGGTTTTGAGATTTACTAATAGCGAAAACACCTCATAACACAATTGAATTAATAGGTATAAAATTAAATTTTATGACTAGGAACATTTAGGATATGGGTTGTCAAACTTCTACAATCTCATTCCCTCTAATCACCATTAAAATCTAAGACATTAAACCGAATATCCATGATATCTTAGCAGTTATACAATACATACGTGGTGACATGTAAGATAACAAAATCTCTGCATTAACTATTTACTTACTTCTGATATTTTCCTGAAATAAACCTAAAATATGATAAATAGGATTACCCATAGGGATCATCCCTAGTTTTTAGCCTAAAGGGTTTAACCATGTGTTAATTAATTTTGATGATTACATCACCTTTGAGGTTTTTTTTTTTTTTTTTTTAATCATCTAATGAATATTTTTTGAGTTTGTACCTTAGACAGTAAAACGTTATCAAAAGATTTGGTATTTGAGCAAAGATACAAGCAATATGTGAAGATGAGTGTGGATTGAAGTCAAAAAATCAAAATATACTGGAGTCAAGGCATCAAACGTATCATGAAAATTAAATATCGATCAAGCACCCTTGTGTTTTTTGGTTTAGTAGGTCAAAAAAGCATTTACAATTGTCATTATATATATCAACTTGATTATGTTCAATCTAAGCATATCATAAAATGTCATATTAATCATTTCAGTATGTTTATATGGCATTTTTCTATATGTGATCATGACTTATCTAAGTGGTATGAATTTTGGTGCTCAAATCAAGTGAAAACTTGTCTGAAACTCATGTAGTTTACAAAATAGACAACGAGGGTAAAATTTGATCAGTTGGACAAAATTGAATAGGTCTAATTTTGAAAATGTATATCAATCGGTTGATTGAGTCACCTTTGTAATTGATCGACCTATGAAGAAACACTAATATTATTATCCTTATGTAAACGGTCGACCAAGTAGATTAATGCAATCGGCCGATTCAAATAGAATGCCGTGGGATTTAAATTCGTACTAAGTTGGTCGACTAGATACCCCTTATCAGTAGACCAACTCAGACAGGAAGGTTACGTTGTTCATCATTTACGTTAAATGATGGATCAATTATACTTTTCAGAAAAATGAGATAATTTTCTATTGAAATCCCTAAGTGTTATATTGAGATATATTTTGTGCAATTTATTTACTGGAATTCAATCACCTTAATCAATGTATTTAGATTCAAAATTTTCTTTTTCTTTCGTATCATTCATATTCGTTAAATCCAATGAGATATTTTAATTTTTGTTATATGGTTCTTGTGCTTAATTGGTATTTGTCTTGATCTATTTAACACAAAATGTATTGTGCTATAAATTTGTGAAATAATTTAAATTATTCAGTGATTATGATTAGTTAAACTATGGCATATTATTTGATCTATCATTTACAAAAGTTTGAAGAGAAAAATGTTCATCCTTGATTATAATATTGATATATTCTTGTTGAAAAATATTTGGATTCACGTTAAAATACTAGCATGCTATACAAGTAATTCTGAACATTCTCGAGTAAAACGCTTTGATTGAATCATATTGATCTTGATTTGGAATACGTGCAAATTATTTTAATGATATTACATGATTTAATTCTACAATCTTAACACTTTCATCTCAAAATGATTATGTTGTTAGAGTGTTAAATCTTCTACACAAATATTTAGTTGAATTGGTAAGTAAATTAATCATTATAAGTTTTAGTAGAAGCTCTTGTGGGAAAAGAAAATTGTGAGAAATTACTTTTAACTTGAACTTGGGTGTTAGTTCAAGTGAAAGTGTTTTTGATTTTGATATAAGGATAATTCATTCAAAGAGTGCACATGTTTGATTCTCACATGGGAAGAGATTCTAAATAGTGGATAGAACTTTTCGTGAGATCTTAAAGAAATAGACGTAGGCAAGAGTAGTTTGTCAAACTACTATAACAGTTTGTGTGTCAAGTACCTCTAACCCTTACTCCTTATATATTATGTGATTGTTTACCTCCATAATATGTTTTCATTGATTGATTTCTAAGTCACACTTGAATTAGATATAAAATTCATTATAAGATTTTAAGGGGCTAAAAAACCTTAATAATTTTTATCTACCCAATTCACACATCCCTCCCCCATCTTGGGAAACTATTTGGGCCAACACCAATAATCTCCTACTAGTACTATAACCAATTTGGAATAATATTTAATACCCATATCTTCAAGATGTAGATCTAACTACTTTTAGGTTAGGAACACCCATTATCAAAAATTGTTGTACTAAAGAAAACCTTCGTTCAGAAAGAAAAATTGATTCTGTTGAAAACAAAGAAAAGGGATATCAAATGTCTAGAATACAATTTGTTGTAGAAAAATATTATGAAAGAAATGGGTTTTCATATGTTCTTTTGGAAATATACAATCTGCTTTCTAAAATAGATTGTCTTGAAAATGAGAAAAGTTTGTTTGAAAATTGTTAGAATATTAGCCTTTGATAATGTCATAATAATTGTTTAATGGATTGTAATGGATTAAATGCTTGACACAAATTATATAGATATGATTATGGTTAATTTGTTTGCTAGACTTTGTGGTATGCTAGATTACATGACTAAGTGTTGAAGGTTTGGTGATTGGATTCGGTGAATGCATATATGACTTTACTTAGATTCGATGAATACAGTCATGCTTATATGTTTATATTAGTATTTTAGGTGCACATCTCTCGAGTGATTGATTTCATAAAGGATTTGTCATAAGAAACGATGAAGAGGTCAAGATTGATTGATTCACTATAAGAGAGTCATCACACAAATCGAAGAGGTAAAGATATGGATTAGAATAAAATAACTTTAGGTAACAACACTCTTGATTTAAAAGTATGCACAAATGAGTCTCTAGGATCACATACATTGCATCCTTATGGGGTATTTTAGTTATACTTATACTTTACTTTATCAGTATGACATTGGCTCAAAAGGGTATTATAAATATAAGTGGTCAAATAGGTTAAGAATTGAACTCATAATATCTTTAAAAATCAAATTTTGCACCATTCAGTCGACAGAAACCTTAGTTTAGTCAAAATTGTTGAATTTAAGGTTTTGATGAACAATTAAGTATTGATTTTTTTTAGTGGAACTAACGATTTTATCAAGTGTTTCAAATTTATAAGTTTCAGGCATGTGATTAAGAAGAAAACCTCATGAAGAAAACATAAAGGGTACAAGATGGACGCAATGAAGATATGAAGAGTTTTGAAGACCTTGAATAAAAATAGGTGAAAACAACTCTCTACTTATATACTCTTAATGCAATCCAAATTAGAATCACACATGAGAGTTTTGAAGACCTTGAAGAAAAATAGGTGAAAACAACTCTCTACTTATGTACTCTTAATGAAACCCGAATTAGAATCACACACGACACTTTAAATGAGTTATTTTTTATGATTGTCTTGATATGAAATGATAGAATTTAAGATCCTAATGTAAAATATTGAATGTGCTCCTTATGTGAAATGAATTTGATAATTGACATAAATAGAAAACATATTTTAAAGTATAAAAAGTGAAGTAATTTGGCCAAATCGGTCAACCGAATTAAACAATGAGCTTTGAAGCTGAAATGAGATGCTACTGATCTAGTCGGTTAACCAAATTTAAAAGATTGGTCAACCGTTTGAAACAATGGCTGAATTAGCAAAGGAAGTAAACACACTGATCCAATAGGTCAACTAAACGAAATGTGATACAACCCTCACCAAGTATTAGTGAGACCCGAAACCAACTGAGGGTTTCTTCGCAAAGGATCGAACTAAATTCAGATTTGTAATGAAATAAGAAATACAGAAATTGAAAGATAGATTACCTCGACCCAACGTTTATGAATGAAACGTGAACCAAAGGTATAGAGTAACCACCTTGACCCAATGATTATAAGTGAATCACGAACCGAAGGAATAGAGTTTGAACGCCACAAGAAATTCTTGATAAGTTCAGGAAACATTCTCTGAAGAACTTAAGAGAAAACTCTCACAATTATATTAATCAAAAGTAATGTTTTTCCTATGGGATACAAGTCCCTTAAATTGATAAAATAGAAAACCTTAGCTAGTGAATAGTGCTCGTGAACAGTAGGCGACCACAATATAATATAAAAGAAAACCCTACTCCTAGAGGAATAAGGAATCATAGAGAAATAAGGAAACTTTACTCCTAATATAAAAAGGAAAAGATTAAATTGACAATCTTGCCTTATAAATTGGCAATCTTGCCTTACAAATTATCAAATAAATAATCTAAATTAAAAATAAAACACTAATAAATAAAATAAATATGCTAGAATTTTGTGGTCCATATGACTTGGCCCATTTGAGCTCATGTCTAAGCCCATTTGTTTGCTTTGATGAGATGGATTAGGTCTTGATTATCCGATGGGCCTAATTTGGGCTTAACTATTGTAGATATGGGCCAAGTCTCTTGAATTATCCCATTAAGTGCATTAATTTTTCTTGGATCTTGCCCTAATAATAGGCCCAACTAGAACATGTAGCTAATACTCTGATGGTGCTCGTTGATTCTCATCAAAATGGGTTAGTCAACCATTTGAGTTAGTAGGTAAATCGAAGAGAAATTAGAATATCCTAAACCAATCGGTCAATCGATTAAACACAGTCGGACAATCAATTGGCCTAAAAGCATCAATTGTATTTCAGTTCTGGACAGGTCGGTCAACCTACCTATGGGGCTCGGTCAACCGACTGAGGCAGTTGGGAAATCAAGAGATTTGGTCTCTTGGTCAAAATATATCCATTTTTTAGGATTCTAAGGGAGAGATTTGGAGGATTTAAACCTAATTGATTTGTTATCTACCTATTCTATTATCCCTACTGATTTGGTCCATATAATTGAAACGGATTAATACTTATCTTTATGGTTTTAAATTGAGAATAATTTTGTGGACTTATTTGAGAGAATTGAAAATTAGTTTTAAGTGAAATACTCCTAAATTGAAAAGTTATCATATATGGGGTCTAAGAGTATTTTTAAGAGGCATATATAAGAAAACTAGCCGTTGGAGGGCTTGATATTTGTCTATTAATATAGACTTGCAGGAATTGAGCTCAACACATCATAAACAATTAGTTCAAGCATTTTTTAAGAGTAATATTTACGCTGAGATTTTTGTGAGAGGTTTATTCTACGTTCTTGATCTAAAATGCTTGTACTTTGGCATCACCAACTTGTATTCCATTACGATACTATCATTATCTTCTGTGTTTCCCAGTGAGATCTTTCCAAACTTTGTTATTTTCTTTGAAGTTATATTGTTATTGATTGCTTGGTTTAACATTATTTAGAAAATCGTTTTAAGCTTAAAAACCTGAAAATTTATTTTAAACGATTTTATTTGATTACCTGATTACATGCTTAAATTGTATTACCCACTTTATTAATTAATCAGATTTTATTTGTCTCACATTGTATCTATCACGTAGTAATTATTCGGGATATTAATAAAGTATATTTGTTTTGAGGTGCTAGAAGCTCATTGTGAGAAGAAACTTACATTTTTTTTGTATTTGTCAATTTGAGCAGATTAGACATGTTTGGAATGGTGTCTAGTCAGGGTAGCTAAGTTTTGAACTTGTCCTATGAAAAAGATTAGTGTTTGATATTTAACCTGCAAAGAAGTTAGGTTCTTTTCCCTTGAAAAGAATTAGGTTTTGATGTTTTTCAGTAATTGAATTGTTATTTTGAATGAATTGTAAAGGTTAATCATTCCTTGTGAAAAGGATAAATGAGAGAGTGTTAGGTTAGTGTTTGGCCTGGTAAAAAGATAGGGTTCATCCTTGGCCTAGGAAAAAAATAATTTGTAAAGGTTGATTATGTGCCTGTAAAAGAATCATTGTAATGGTTTGGTTCCTACCTAGTAAATGGATCAAAGGAGCTTAGTGGATTGCAAATCTCCATAAAGCTCGGGGGACTGGACGTAGGCAAGACTAGCTTGACCGAACTAGGATATATCGTTGTGCGTTGCATTGTTTATTTTCTATTATATTGTGTTTAGGTGTGTATTTAGTAATAAACACATATCCGCTGCGTGACTAAGATAATAATTAATTTAGAATAATTGAATATTTAATATTAAGTGTCAAAATGAATTGATTGTTCAAATATTGTAACTACCCAAGTCACCTCTGCCTTCTTGGGTAGCTCTTTGAGCCAACAATTAGTACCAGAGTTGGTTTAGCTTGTTTGGCTTAAAATCCTAGCTAAAAAAGATCACATGGCGTACCCCATAGGTACTCTAGGTGAGGGCCAGTCTATTCACTGTCCACCTTTATTTGCAGGTGATAACTATTCATTTTGGAATGGCAGAACGATTGTTTTTCTCCAAACAACCAATTATGATGTGCGGCTAGCTATTGAGGATGGTTCATTCGTTCCTAAGGATAATGAGTTTCAAGAAGAAAGAGCAGCTAACAACCATTGATAAACTAAAATTTTTTATTAATTCTCAAGCTATTAATATTTTGTTTTGTTCTTTATATGCAAAAATGAATATACCAAGGTTTCTAGTTGTGGATCGGTAAAAGAAATATGGGATACATTACAAATCATACACAAAGGGATAAATTAGGTGAAACAATTCAAGATCAATGCCTTAGTTCGACAATTCGAGTTATTCAGAATGGGAAAGTAAAATCAATTCCAAAAATGTACAGGAGATTTAATAATATCTGCAACAAACTTAGTCAACTCGAAAAGCCTTATACTTTGGAGGACAAAGTACGAAAAATTCTAAGATCATTGACTAAAGTCTGGGAACCAAAAGTAATTGTGATAGAGGAAGCTAAAGATCTCACACTCTACACTATTGATAAGCTCACTGGAAACCTAATGACACATGAGATGGCTATACGAGGATATGAGGAAGAAACAGAAAATATAAAAAAAAAATTCCTTGGCATTGAAAGTTTAGAAAATTGAGGAAGAGGATGAAAGTGATGATATCAGTCTTGACAATGAGTAAGAAAAGGATGTCGCACTTCTTACAAAAAATTTCAAAAAAATAATTGAACGAACATTCTGGGAAAAGAGAAATTTCAACACAAGTAACGGAATACTTTAACTGTCACAAGAATGGACACTTCTAATTCGACTGTCCCAAACCAAAGAAAGAAAAATAATAGAAGAGAAAGGAAAATAAAAATGTAAAGAAGAGTAAGAAGAAGTCATTGAAAGCCACTTGGGATAACTCTGAGTCAAGTAGCTCGAAAAAATTGGGCGGTGACAATTCATCTATGCTTGCTTTGGTGGCACTGGAGATGAGGTAACGAAATGTTCCTGTTCTTATCCGTCAGATTTTGATGATTTATTTGATGTTTATCAAGAACTAACACATGATTATAAAATCTAGTGTTCTCAAATTAAAACCCTACAACAATTAACATACTTAATAAGTAAGTGATGAAATTCGAATCTAAAAACATTGAATTGAAATCCAAGATGTCGAATTTACATTCGATGGTTCTCAAATTCACAGGTGGTGAGAATAATTTAAAATTGTTTTTTTGAAGTTCATGAGGTATCTTTGATAAAGCTGGAATTGGGTTTCAGAAAAACCTTAAACAAAATAGATTTCATAAATTCTTTTCTAAAACCAGGAATCTTGTTAGATGTTTCAAATATAATGTTGTGGTATATATTATTAGTAAATACTTTTTTAATGTTTCTAAATGCAAACAAGTTTGGGTTCCTAAAGGAATTAAAACTGTCCCGACTAACAAGATCGGACCCACGTAGATTGTGTACTACTTAGGAACTATTTGAGATGCTCCTTGCATATTACTCTGAAAGAATTAATAGGTAAGGAACAATGGTTCTTGGATAGTGGTTGTTCTCTGCACATGATGGAAGACAAATCTAAATTCATGTCTTTGACACCTAAATATAGAGGTCATGTGACGTTTGAAAACAACTCAAATTGTAAAATAATTGGTATAGATAATATCAATAATGGGTCTACTACTATTAAATATGTTTTCCTAGTAGATGGTCTTAAACATAACCTGCTTAGTATTAGTCAATTATGTGATAAAGGTTATAATGTTGTTTTTGATCATGATAGATGCATTATTAAGAACGGGCATGATGATAGCATACTACTTGTTACATCACAATTTGACAATGTTTATAAATGTTCATTTAATGATTTCTCTTCTCAAAATTTATCAAATTTGAATGCATTATCTGAGAATAGTTGGTTATGGCATAGAAGACTTAGGCATACTAGTATTGAATTACTTTCAAATTTGACTAAGAAAAGTCTTGTACATTGTCTACCTGCATTAAAATATATGAAAGATAAAGTATGTGATGCATGCCAATTAGGTAAGCAATCTAGATCATCCTTCACACATCCACATCTAGATGTCTTGAATTATTTTATCTTGATTTATTTGGTCCGAATGCCATTGTTAGTTTAGGAGGTAAATTTTATGCATTCGTAATTGTGGATGACTATTCTAGATATACATGGGTGTTTTTCCTAGTTAAGGAAAGTGAAGTTACTTCTATATTCTCTAAATTTTGTAAACGTGCTCAAAATGAGAAGCAATATTACATCATTAACATCTGTAGTGATAGAGGCAAAGACTTTAAGAATGATGGGGTAATAAGTTATTACGATGAGAACGGGTATGCTTACAACTTTTATGTACCTAGATTGCCATAACAAAATGGTGTTGTGGAGAGGAAGAACAAAACGCTTTAGGAAATGGCCAGAATAATACTAAATGAGAATCGTCTTCCTAAATATTTCTGGGGCCGAGGCCGTAAGCGTTGCTTGCCATGTTGTAAATGGGGTTTGTATCCGAAGAGGTTTTAATAAAACCCTTTATGAAATTTTGAATTGTAAGACTCCAAATATACCTATTTTAAAGTTTTTGGTTCAAAATATTTTATCTTAAATGATATGGATAATTTGGGTAAATTTGATACTAAATCTAATTATGTTATTTTCCTTGGGTACGCTTTTAATAGTAAATCTTATAGAATTTATAATAAACATACCTTAGTATTGGAAGAATCTATGCATGTCATATTTGAAGAATCTAATCCACTTGTGTCGAGAAAGGTTTTGGATGATGATAATGCTGGTACACAAAATAACCAAAACCAAGGAGATGACACGACAAATGAACCATAGAATGAGGAACCAAAGGAAGAGGAGATGACTTTAACACTCGCTATAAAAACAATGCTGGGACATTTGGTAAAAAAAATTATTGTTAATTTCGAGAAAGGTGTAAGTACAAGATCTTCTCTTAGGGATATAATCAATCTTGTTTTTCTATCTCAAATTGAGCCTATGAATGTGAATAAGGCGTTAACTAATGAATCTTAGATCTCTGCGATGCAAGAAGAATTAGTTCAATTTGAATGTAATAAGGTGTAGTTTCTAGTTCCTAGATCGGACATTCATTCTATAATTGGTACTAAATGGGTTTTTCATAATAAAAAGAATGAAACAAGTATGGTAATTTGAAATAAAGCAAGGTTAGTGGCATAGGAATATAATCAAGAAGAAATAATTGATTATTATGAGACGTATGCTCCTGTAGCGAGATTAGATGTTGTTAGAATGTTACTCAACTTTGTGTGTTCACGGAATTTTAAATTATATTAAATGGATGTAAATAGTGCATTCTTGAATGGCTTTCTATCAGACGAAGTTTATGTCAAACAATCACTGAGATTTGAGATTGATAAACTTTCCAATCATGTGTTTAAACTTTGGAAGGCTTTGTATAGGCTAAAACAGGCTCCGAGAGCTTGGTATGAGAGACTTAGTCGATATTTGATCAAAAAATATTTTTGAGAGGGTCTTAGCGATATAACTTTATTTATCAATCAAAATAATTATGATATCCTATTAGTACAGATATATGTTGATGATATTATATTCGGTTTCTCTAATAAGGATTTTTGTCAAGAGTTTGCCAATATTATGCAGGTTGAGTTTGAAATGAGTATGATAGGAAAGTTAACCTTCTTTCTTGGGTTGCAAATCAAGCAAACCAAATAAGGGATTTTCATTAATCAAGCCAAGTACACTAAAGAGTTATTAAAAAAAGTATAGCTTGGATGGTGCTAAAGAGTACTGGTAGGGGCGCATTTGTGCATGCCTACTTACGCTCGCAAGTATACAAGGTCTAAAGTTTTAATATAGTGGATATTTGAAGATCGGATATCGTTCCCACAGAGAAAAGTGTGAGTAATTGAATTGAAAATCGTAATTGACGTAGTCTCATGTTATCCTGACGACGGAAGACATAAATTGAAATTAAACTAAGCTAAACTACAATTAGTGGGTTAATTCTAACTAGGTTGATTAATTAGGGATTGATTTCATTCACTTAATACACGTTTGATTTCGTTTAGTTAACAATAACGGAGTTTAGGTATCCGACAATCTCGATTCGTAAACTCCTCTGCCACCTCTTCCTAGTGTAATACGAGGGAATACGTGACTTCGTGTCGACGAAGAGGTCCCCCTCAATGTCTTAACGACTCTAGGCCGTGTGAGTCTTGACCCAACGTCATCTATTGCACACTAACTAACGCCCTCCCGGGTCGTTAGGTTGTAACGATATGTTTACCCTAGTCCGAATCCAGGGTTACCTCTCCCGAGTGTCAAACCCTAGATTCTCAAATCCAACCCTAATACCATTATAAGCATATTAAGATCGTCATCAAATGATAAACACAATCGGACTTAAAAACAACAACCGTTAAAGAAACGTATATTAAACCAAACGAGTATTTACACAACTACACCTTTCCCTAACTAATCTCTAAATTACACTAACATGTTCTTAGCCAATACAACATTAAATCAAGAGGAGATCCTCATTATCAACAATAAACATTAAATACAAAGATGGAAACAAGGGAAGAAAAGCCAAATCTCAAAGTGGAGTAGTCCACTTTCGCCAAAGAACAATCCTCCCGAACTTCTTCTTCTCCGTTGATGAACTTCCTCTTCTAGATCTTCAAGGATTGGCCAAGAACACCTCCTAAAACTAATATAATCTAACTAAGGTGGAAGAGAGCTCTCAAGAACAACCAATCCCTCTCCCACGTCTAAGGTAAAGGTCTAAGTGTCTAAGAGTTCTTGAGGTTTGGTGGAGGAAGGGGTTAAAAGGAGGGATTTGGAAAATATTTTCAAAATATCTAAAAATAGATATTTCTGTGCAGAGTGTCACCGCCTAAGCGGTGGTTCACCGCTTAGGCGGTGGCTTTAAGTCGGTTAAGCTTATGTCGGTAACTTTGCCTAGGCGGTGGCTGCTAGCATATCATTCTGATCTTTTCTCGCCTAGGTGGTGGTTCAGCCCTTCAGTACTCCAACATTCTGCCTCTTTTCCACCTAGGCGGTGATCTTCATTCACCGAAACCCTGTTTTGCACATTTTGTTCACCGTTTCTCCACTGTTTTCACTTGTTTCTCACCCTTTGACGACCTTTAAAACACACTAAAACACAATTAAATATAACTAAAACGCTTGAAAACTAACAAATCCAATTTAGAAATAGATAGGTTTTTCACACCTATCAGTACCAAACGCCTTTGGCAATAGTTACGAAAATAGAAAAAGACGATACGGTCAAAAACATAAATGAGAAAATGTATTGAGGTGTGATTTGTAGCTTATTGTATCTTACTGCAAGTAGACTTGACATGAGGTTTAGTGTAAGCTTGTGTTCTAGATTTCAATCTTGTCCTAAAGAATCGTATTTAACTGTGGTTAAGTGAATCTTTCAATATTTGAAAGGACGAGTGACCTAGGGTTATGCTCTCCTAGGGGGAGTGACTTTAAGTTAACTAGTTACTCCGACGCTGATTTTTCCAGAAGCAAAGTTGAGCGTAAAAGTACAAGTGGGTCATGTCACTTTATAGGACATGTTTTGGTTTCTTCGTTTAGCAAGAAACAGAACTCAATTGCCTTATCTACTACTGAGATTGAGTATATAGAAAATGGTAATTGTTGCACTCAAATTCTATATATTAAGCAATAATTATATGGTTTTGGAATATGTATGGAGGAAGTCCCTATTTATTGAGATAATAAAAGTACTATATGCTTAAGTAAAAATTCAACACAAAACTCATGAACTAAGCATATAGAGATTATGCATCATTTTATTCGTCATCACATTCAGAAAATGGATCTAACTATTGAGTATGTTGATATGTCTGATTAGCTTGCTAATATCTTTACCAAACCTCTAGCGAAAGATTAATTCATGAAAATTATTCGAGGTTTAGGTATGGCTGGGTATAACAATGTATGCATGAAATGATGTTTTTTGGTCTCCGCCCCCACTTTTTGAGATGACAAAGGGGGGAGAAGTTAATGTTTAAATGAGTTAGTTGATATTTAGGAATTTGTTCGCCTAAGTATTGCATTGATTAAAGGGAGACATTAGTTATTGAGCTTAATGTTGAATATCATGATTGACTAAATTGGGTTTATATTTTATATGTTTATCATTGTTTGTTTATGTTTTCGTAATTATGCCTAAATGAGTTTAAATATCCGTCCTCAAATTTAGGGGGGAGCGTAGTTACATTCTTTATTGAAGAAAACATCAAAATTAACTATCATTATCAAAAAGGGGGATATTGTTCAATCCAAGGTTTTGATGAACAATTAAGTATTAATGTTTTTGGTGCAACTAATGATTTTATCTAGTGTTTTAAATTTATAAGTTTCATGCATATGATTAAGAAGAAAACCTCATGAAGAAAATATAAAAGGTGAAAGATGGACGTAATGAAGATATGAAGAGTTCAATTTCGTTGGCCAATTTGGTCTTTGTCTTCATCGCAGGCTATCGTCGTCGTCCAATTTCGTCTTCGTCAAACTTTGTCTTCGTCGCAAGTCATTCAATTTCATCGTACTACAGGTCGTCCAATTAGGGTTATTTGTTAATTAGGGTTCTTCGTCTAATTTGGAAATTTTTGTCTATTAGGGTTCTTTGTTATTTTGTGAATTTTGTGTATTTTGAGAATTCCATTTACAAATACTTCACCTATCCAAATGAAAAAATTGTAGAATTACACGATCAAATATTTCAGCTAAAATAGTTATCCAAACAAGGGATTTATAAATAATGGAATTTCAAAATCTGAGATTTTGAAATCCCATCATTTTATCAATCCCTTGGATTTATCAAATACCTTACCCAATCGCAACCTAAATAGAAAACACGTTTTAAAGTATAAAAAGTGAAGTAATCTGGTCAAATTGGTCAACCGAGAAAAGAAATTGGTCAACCAAATTAAACAATGAGTTTTAAAACTGAAATAAGATTCTACTGATCCAGTTAGTCAACTAAATTAAAGAGGTCGGTCAACTGTTTGAAATAGTGGATGAATTGGCGAAGAAAGTGAGCACACTGACCCAATCGGTCAACTGAATAAAATGGATCAGTGAACCGTTTGAGTCAATAGGTAAATCGAAGAGAAATTGGAATAGCCAGAACCAATCGGCTAATTGATTGGAGGTAGTTGGTCAACTGACTGGCCTAAAAGCAACGGGTGTATTTCTGCTCTGGAGATGTAGGTCAACCGACCTGTGGGGCTTGGTCAACCGACTGAGATAGTTGGGAAATCCCAAGATTTGGTCTCTTGGTCAATGTCTATCTATTTTTTAGGATTCCAAATGAGAGATTTGGGGGATTTGAACCTAATTGAGATATTATCTACCCATTCTATTATCCCTTATAATATCGTCCATATACTTTGAGATTTTTCTTATTTAAATGGATTAAAAATTCCTATCTTTATAGTTTTAAATTGAGAATCATTTAGTGGACTTATTTGAGAGAATCGAAAGTTATTTTTAAGTGAAATACTTCTAAAATGAAAGGTAATGATATATAGGGTCCAAGAGTATTTTTTAGAGACATATATTTGAAAAACTAGTTGTTGGAGGGCGTGATATTTGTCTATTTATATAGACTGGCGGGAATTGAGATCAACACATCAAGATTAATCAATTTAAGCTTTTCTAAGATTTTTATTTGTATTGAGATTTTTTGTGAGAGATTTATTCTATGTTCTTAATCTAAAGAGCTTGTGTTTTGGCATCACTGACTTGTGTTCTATTGCAATACTTTCATTATCTTCGGTGTTTCCTAGTGAGATCTTTCCAAGCTTTGTTACTTTCTTTGAAGTTATATTTTTATTGGTTGCTTGGTTTAAGATATTTTAGAAAATCGTTTTAAACTTAAAATCTTGAAAAATCTATTTCAAACGATTTTATTTGATTATCTTATTACGTGCTTAAATTGTGCTACCCACTTGATTAATTAATCAGATTTTATTTGTCTTACATTGTATCTATCACGTAGTAATTATTTAGGGGCATTAATCGAGTATATTTGTATTGAGGTGGTAGAAGTTTTTTGTGAGAATAAACATACATTTTTTTTTTGTATTTGTAAGTTTGAGCAGATTAGACACGTTTGGAACGAAGTCTAGTTAGGGTAGCTAGGTTTCGATCTTTTTCTTGTGAAAAAAATTAGGGTTTGATATTTGTCCTGTAAAAAGGTTAGACTATTAATTTTCTTTGAAAAGAATTAGATTTTGATTCTTTCCGTAATTAAATTGTTATTTTGTGTGAATTGTAAAGATTCATTCTTCCCTGTGAAATTTTTAGTGAGAGAGTGTTATGTTAATCTTTGGCTTGGTAAAAAGATAGGGTTCATCCTTGACTTAGGAAAAAAGTAATTTGTAAAAGTTGATTTTGTGCCTGTAAAAGATTTATTATAAGGGTTTAGTTCTTACTTGATAAAAGGATTAAAGTATTATAGTGGATTGCGAATGTCCGTGGAGCTCGGGGGACTAGACATAAGCAAGACGAGCTTGACCGTAACTAGATTTATCACTGTGTGCTTCATTTTTTATTTTCTATTATATTGTGTTTGGAGGTGCACTTAGAGTATTAAACACATATTCACTTCTTGATTAAGATAATAATTAATTTTAAAAAGTTGATTATTTAATATTAAGTGTTTAAAGAAATTAATTATTTAAATTTTGTAATTACCTGATTCACCTCCCCTCTTGGATAACTCTTTGGACCAACAAAAAAAATGGAAGACAAATTAAATGCCTTCAACTCCATTGAGTCAAACAATTAGACTAGGGACTCCTAGATGCTATGTTTGGTTAATAGATCTAAAACATTGGTTACTAGAATAAACCACAAGCCTAACCTATTAAATATGTAAGAAGATCGGTCAAGCAATCTTAGCGATTGGTCAACCACATATTATAGATCTAGTTCAAATCCATTATTTTAAATTCAAATTTTGATTTTTTTTTTTTTTTTTAATTCAAATTGTTCCAAACTTATTATAGCTTAAATTGGATTTATTTCAATCACTTTTGATCCAGTTTTGTGAAAAGATGAAGTATTTAAGGTTAATTTTCAAAATTCGGATGAACTTTCTTGTTTTTATTTTGAACTTCCTGATTTCATGGCTAATGTCTCTTACTTGTGATTTGTTCCACATAAATCTTTTTGCTGCCTTAGGGCATGTTTGATAACCACTTAAAAATTAAGTGCTAAAAATATCATAGGGTTATTTGATAAAATTGTGCTGAAAATTTAAGTGCTGAATTTTATTTTATTTGATAAGTACAAAATTTGTATAGTAAAAATTGTTTAATTTATATAATTACTTTTGAATCAAGATAATATGAAGAAGAAAAAAAATGGAGACCAAAACAATAAAATCAAGGTGTCATTTTTAAAAAAAAAATTATATTAAAATTAAAAGTGAAAATTAACCCCAAAATATATAATATTATGTATTTTTTTATGCAGTTTGATTGCTTAAATTAAATTATAACAATAATTTAAATATAAAATTAAATTAAAACCCTAAAATAATCTAAAGTTAATCCAATTCTCATTAAATCTAACCCTAACTAAACCCTCATAGGCAATCAAGGGTAAAATGGTCAAAAAATATTTTTTTTTTAATTGGAAAATAATGGAATGCATTAAGCAAAATGAAATAAGTGAAGGGGACTTGACTTAATTTTTAACTCACATTTTGACTTAATTTTTAAGTTAAATTAATTAATTAAGTAATATTAATTGTATTTATCAAACAAACCTAATTAACTAAGTACTTAATACAACCAGTTAATTTAATTAATTAAGTAATTCTAATTGCATTTATCAAATAAACTTAATTAACTAAATACTTAATACAATCAGTTTTAAGCATATATATTTTTTATTTTTTTTTATCAAATATGCCCTTAGACTTCGATTTAGGTCCTAAAAACAGTTTCTCAATTTTAATAATTCTGCACTCATCGAATTTAATCCTAAAACATATTTTAAGGAATATTTGGATGAATACTCACCCCAGCCCTAAACTTTATAAATAGGACAACCCATTGCATGAATTTTTTGAGGAAAATTATTAAAATTCAAAGTGTATATATCTCATTCCATAGATTTATTGTATAAATACTTGTTAGAATTTTCATGAGAATTCATCTATTCTTTGAGGTTGCGTTTGGGTAAGGGATTTGACAAATCCAAAGGATTTGTAAAATTATGGGATTTCAAAATTCAGGATTTTCAAATCTCGTCATTTAAAAATCTCCTTATTTGGATAAATTAGACATTACCCATATCAGAACACAAAACTCTGAACAAAACTTGAGAATAGAACTTGAGAACAAAACCATCGCTCTTCTTCGTTCTTTGCCGTTCGCCGTCGTCCAGATCTACCCCGTCCAAATCCGTTGCCGTCGTTTCTCCTCGTTTCTATGGCTCGTCATTTCTGTATTTTGTTCTAGACGAAGAAGACGCAATGCAAGAAAAGCGAAATCAAACGAACCCTAAAACAAAATCCAGATCTGGACGAAGAAACTGAATCAACGATTGCGAACGATGGCTTCACACAAAATTAACCCAAGAAACTGAATCAACGATTGCGAACGAACGACTTTTTAACCCTAATCGTTCCAAGAAACTGAATCTCGCAAATGAACGAGCACGAACGATTAGGGTTTGTTCTATTGTGAACCTTAATCGCAGTTGAATCTTTACCTAGGAAGGATTACGAACCCCAATCGAATGAATCAAGAGTCATCGCGAGAAGAAAATCATCGCGAGGAGTATCAGCGAAGAAGATTGTCACAAGAAGGATCGACGGCTGTCTCGAGAATTGCTGCGTTGAAGGAGTTCGTCGTCGTCGGTGGTCGCGAAGGGAAGGAGGGCTCATCGGTCGTCGTGAAGGTCTGTCGTTGTGACGAGAAGAAGGAGATGAGCGCTCCGGTCAATCGCGATGGAGAAATCCTCTCTTAGAAGGAATTGGCAAATGACACCCCTCTCAAAAGTATTTCCAAATCCCTCCTTTCACTCATGAAAAGATTTCACAAATCCCTCCCTCTTAAATCCAAACAAGGGATTTTCCAAAAGAGGATTTCAAAATCCTCTCCCCAAATGAAATCTCTCCTACAAATCCTCTACCCAAATACAACCTGAAGGAAATCGAAAACACATTCTAATACATTCCATATCAGCAATTCTCTGCTGATTTTACATATCTTTGAGACATAAATCTACTTTTTCCATTGTGCCTAAAACATGTCCATATCAATCATATTATCTATATAACTTGACTCATTTTATATGTTTATAGTCCAGATCCTCTCATAATATATATTTGTGAAAAGTAGTGTTGTGATTTTTATTTGTTCTTCAATGCTCTTAATTTACATTTTTCCGTCAAATGATTTTATTTGGAAACCATGTTTAAATTGAAATATTGAAAAAAAGTTTTCCTAATATCTTCAAAGTTAAAAATCTAAATATAATTCGTTAATTTTGGTATATTAAAAATGGAAAGAACTTGTACCGCTTGCGTGATTCAATTCACTACAAGGTCTTAAATCCTTCGTACTAATTTTAACAATCTAATTAGATCATTTTCACTTAACTTAATTGATATTATTTTTGTGAAATTAAATTAAATGATCTTGAGTCAAATTGTAATTAACATAATCTACAAATATTAAAAGTTGTGCTTACTTGGATAAATACATGATTGTATTTTCAACTTGAATATTTTGTGCTTTATTGAGTTCAAATCTCGATACATACATTGACCTAATTCGGAAAATCATTAGATCTGTAAATTTAACTTAAACTGTGTATATCTTTACTTGTATTTCTATATTTGTGGTTAGTTATGTGGCCCCTTGTTATAATTTATTGTATTATTTTAATAAATCTTCAGAACAAGGCCTAAGATAAGAAGTTGTTGCATTAACTTGTTCGTGATCACTAGAACTAGTTTATCACTCATAAATCATGTTGCATATATTTAAAATGAGTACATACATGTGTGCAATAACACTAGAGGATTTATATATCTTTAGAGAAATGTTTAGAAGCTTAATCGTTGCCGCAAATACATTAGTAAAGTTACTTTGTTTACTCAATAGGTGTTAAGAGTTTGTATACATCCTTGGCTTTATTTGTTAGAAACATCTGTAAAGGAAAACATATGAATTAAAAAAAATTTGAAGTATGACTAATACCAATGGTGGTGGCTTTGGCTTCGTATCGGCCCGATCTCACCTGGGGAAAAAAATGTGTGAAGAAAATCAAGGGAAATCTTGGTAATCTAGAGAGTGAATCTATAATTCTAATAGTTCTTGCAATAATTTCTTGAATGTGTTTGTTTGTGATTGTATGTTATTTTTATTTTGTGAGTTGAAATAGTGAGTAGGCATTAATCTGAAACTATTAAAGGGGATTAGAATTCCACGGAAGTGAACCTCGTTAGTAGGGATTAATCTTTGCTTGTGAATGATAATTCAAAATCCATGAGAATGGACCTCAGTTGTGGAGGCTTAATCTGGGCCTAGTAAAGGGGATTAGGAAATCCCAGAGAAGGACTCTTGGTTAGTGTAAATGTTTGATCTTCACCTGTGAAGAGGATCACGGGTATAGTGGAATAAAATTCTTTGCACAAGCTTAGAAAAGCAGGCGTAGGTAATTTGATATTTGTCGAATTACTATAAATTTTTAATGATGTGTGTTTGCTTGATCAACTTTGTACCTCTCTTATCTTTTCGATTGTGTAGTATGGTGATTGTCATTATTGTGATTACTTACTCAATAAACTGCTACTTATATATTTCTAAGTAGATAAGCTTCATTGAATAACATGCAAGGTAGGATCCTTGTTTCACATCATCACAGTACTTGTTGTCTACTAAAAAGGTTGGTCAAGTATTTTATAGTAACGGATTTAAAGAAGGCAGAAAACGTTTTGAGGCCCAATACAACCCCCACCCCCCTTGGGTCACATCTGGGTGAACAAAAAATGAAAATGAGTTTTTGAAAAATAATATAAATGCTATAAAATATTTTTAGTTTTCGAAATTTAAGAAAGAAAATGAGATTTAAAAATTGAATCTTGCTAAAAGTTGAACATGAAAAACTTAATTTTTAACATCAAATCTATTGAAAATGAATATAGATTATTGAAAATGGTTTTGGTTTCCTCAAAAATGTTTGGACTTGAAGTGAATTTTAAAATTCCAAGGAAAAATCTTTAAAAATCAAATCCAACCTTAAAGTTATATTAGATAAACCTAAATATTTGGACTCATCAAATATTTTGACTCATCCTTCAATACTAACATGGAAATGTTAATGTTTTATCATCTTATTATTCATCACATGCCTTTGTTAGTGAATTAGCTATACATAAAAATGATACATGCTCTACTTCTTATTCTGATTATCATGGCAATAAAATTAATGACCAGTATAAGTTCACATGTAATTATGGCCATAGAATTGGACATTATAAAGTTTTGTGTCTGTTTAAGAATATTAAATTTAAATTTGATTCTAACAAAAATGGATCCAAAATGAGTTGAATACCAAAGAACAACACACAAAGATCTTGTGCAGTATTATGTACCAAAAGTGCTAGAACAAAAGGTGAAACCCAAAAAAACTTATTTTATTTACATGTTGATGATGATAATTTGGTCACCCTTAAGCGACCCACTGAAGGCCTGTATGTGGACTAACGTTCAGACCTTATGACTAGGTGTGTGGACTATAAGATGGCCAAGTTGAGCTCAGACCTCATGACCAGAGTGTGCCAAGCTGAGCTAAGATTTCTTAATTGGGTGTCTGAAAATAGCTCGCCGACTAGAGGATGGCCGAGCTGAGCTCAAACCTCATGACCAAGTATGCTGGCTAGAGCATGCTGACCAAAAGATGGCCGAGCTGAGTTCAAACCTCATGACCAGGGTGTGTCGACCAAAACTCTCTGACCAGATAATGGTCGAGCTGAGTTAAAACCACCCAGAAGATCAAGGCACCGAGCTGAGGGCTTCGAGCACCCTCAGTTCAGCCAATCATCAAATGGGAGGCCTTAAATAGCCTTGAGGACCAAGGTGCCAAGCTAAGGGCTCCAAGCACCCTCAACTCTTCTAGTCATCAAACGGAGGGCCCAAAATTACCCTGAGGACCAAGGCGTCGAGCTAAGGGCTCTAAACACCCTTAGCTCTTCTAGTCATCAAATGGAAGGCCTAAAACTGTCCTGAGGACCAAGGCACCAAGCTGAGGGCTATGAGCACCCTCAACTCATCTAGTCATCAAACCGTGGGCCCAAAATTGCCATCAAGACCAAGGCACCGAGATGAGGGATCCGAGCACCCTCAGTTCTTCTAATCATTACACGAAGGGCCCAAAAACTGCCTTGTGGACCAAGGCACCGAGCTGAGGTCTTTGAGCACCCTAAGCTCTTCGAGTCATCAAACGAAAGGCCTAAAATTGCCTTGATGATCAAGGCGCCGAGCTAATGGCTTTGAGAACCCTCAGCTCTTCTAGTCATCAAACAGAAGGCCTAAAACCGTCATGAGAACCAAGGCTCTGAGCTGACGACTTTGAGAACCCTCAGCTTTTCTAATCATCACATGGAAGGCCTAAAACCTCCATGATGACCAAGGTACCGAGCCGAGGGATCCGAGCACCCTCAACTCTTCTAGTCATCAAATGGATTGCCTAAAACCACAATTAGCTGAGGGCTCCGAGCACCCTTAGCTCTCCTAGTCATCAAACGGAAGGCCTAAAACCACCTGAAGACCATGGTACCGAGCTAAGTACTATGTACGGCGAGCGTTTGTTACACGCTCGCGTATTGACTACTCGCAAGTGTACGAGGTCAATGTTTTAGTATGATGGATCTTTAAAGATCAGATATCATATCCACAGGGATTGGTTGTCGCTACTATCGAATACCATGCTTGTCATGACCTAATTTTATCTAGGCACTAAAAATGTAATTTAATTCAATACTAGTACTAAAATACTAATTTAACTATACTAATACTACATTAAGATAGTTTTGAGAGAATATATTGTCTAGGGATTAGTTTCATTTACGAAGACGTGTTCAATCTCGTTTTAGTTTATGTTAACGGCGTTCGACTTATCCGACAATCTTAGTTCGAAAACTCCCTCGTCACCTCTCCCGAGTATAAGACGAGGGAATATGCAAATTCGCGTTAACAAAAAAGTCCCCCTCAACGTCTTAATGACCCTAGGTCGCGTGAGTCTCGCCCCAACGTCATTGATTGCACACAATGTAACTCCCTCTTGGGTTATTGGATCGTTGCATTGTGTTTACCCTATCAACAATCTCAGTTCGTAAACTCCCCCGCTACCTCTCCCGAGTATAAGACGAGGGAATACGTGACTTAGAATCAACGAATAAGTTCCCATCAACGTCTTAACGACCCTAGGTCATGTGAGTCTTGCCCTAACGTCATCGATTGTACACAATCCAACTCTCTCTTGGGTTATTGGATTGTGACGTTCGTTTACCCTAGTCTGAATCCGGGGTTTGTCAAACCCTGAATTCTCGATATATAAATCTAAGAATAATCAACAAACAAGAACAATAAACACAATCAAACATCGAAGAACAACCACAAACGAAATACAAACTCAACTCAACAACGTATTCATAAATTTATTAATAATCCCTAAACAACCTATGTTTAGCCAATGGCCATAACCATGTATACAATGTAAAATGGTGTAAACATGCTCAACAACTACCGAAATGAAGAAAATAAAGAAAATAAACGAATAACTTAGCCGATATCCAAAGATTTGGTGCAAAAACCATTCACCGTTTGCTTCCTCCTTCATCTTCTTCCTCGGGTTGAGAGCTCTCCCTAAAAAATCTCTCAAACTCACCCTAAAATATAGTCTAAGGGCCCTAAGGGGTGATTCCACCAGAAGAGAGGAGGAGAGGAAGTGCTTAAATAGGCAAAATATCCCAAAAAATATCTTAAATCTGTACAGAGGCCACCGCCACGGCGATGGACTATATCGGTTTAATGTTCTCCTAGGCGGTAAAGAAAGAGGTCGATTCAGGACCATCCTGCAATTTCACCACCACGGTAGTGGACTTTCAGTAAGAATAGGTTCACTCTACATTTTTACTACCGCGGCGAAGGTCTGGACACCGCGACAGTGGGCTTCTTTTCAGAATCTTGCCGCCTTACTTGTTTTTCCACCGTTCTTCAACCGTTTTTGGTTTGATTTGATCGTTTATGCTCCGTTTTCCTACATTTTCACCCCAAACACCTGATTTATACAAAAAGAATAAAAACTAATTAAAACATAATAAAAACGCTATAAAAATACTCTAAAACTAACAAAACTGGTTTGGAAATATATAAATAGATCACACCTATCAAATACCCCCAAACTTAGAATTTTGCTAGTTCTCAAGCAAAACCCGCACACGAAAATAAAAAACACAACTAAATGAAATAAGAAACAACCTAAAAATAATCTAAACATAACGAGATACGAGTTTTACATTTTTCTAATGACCAAGTCATGTTTCCCTCAACAACCGCCAGTCATATCGAGTTCAGGCGGTAAAACACATCATGTGGTTCTAGAATTTTGACATGCAATAATGGTGAACGCCATTCTAGATCCTGTAAACGTGTTAGTGCAAGACTCAATAATATAACTATACAACGACCAGATTGGATTATCCCCCAACGAAACTCATGACTTAGACCATATAGGACTAGGATTTCTATTTGCCTGATTGGGGTCCACTTTCCACTAATGTAGGCTTAGAAGTTCAAAAAGATTAGAAGTACTTGGTTCGGTTATGGAATATTTGGCCAAGGGTATTTCGGAATAGAAAACGGGTTAACGTTGTTAACTTAATATTACCCAAGGTTCAACGCTTGACACATTCATTCTTGAACCCCCATAGAAAAATTGTAAATAATCCCGAACAATCATTTTAGACCGGCATACTCACTTGTCAAAAGAAATGTAAATTTTAACAATATTTACATATGTTTTTCTTCCTTTTTTTTTTCTTTTTTTTTCTTTTTTTTTTTTTTTTTTTTTTAACGAACCACACCCCAATACTTATTCGATTAGTATGATTTCATGGGTGTGGTCAAAATGAAAGAAAAATGACAAGTGACTACTCGAATACCGAACCAATCCGAAGTTCGCCCTAAACCCAACCGCTCACATCAAGTAGCATTTGCAATTACTAGCTTGATTCACTCAAATGTGCCTTTAATTCAGCAATTAAGGTTTGGAAAAAGATCAACTGACTAAGGTATTTGTTTATGTTTTCAGAATTGAATTGGCATTAAGGCTTCGACAGGGTAACGAGGGATAAACATTTAACAGGGTAGGCTTCAAAAGGCTCAAGGGACAAAAAGAATGCCTAAATCACGTCTTCTGAACTACCTTGCCTAGGATTTCACCTCCAGCTTTCCCTCAATCAGGTTCTAAAATCCTTCATTTGTCATGAATTTGGCCAATCGATAATCGTCCTCAAATCAATTAAATAGAAATATATTGAGTCTATGTGCTCGTGCAAATTAGGATCTACAATATTTTTTACCAAAACGCATTGTCAAGCACATAAAACACACATACATGGGTATTACCCTTGACCTCGAAAACAACCAGGGGGTAATATCATCATTGGGTAACGGCTCAAATGAACGCAAAACTCAGCATGCATACAACAACAACACTAAAACATTCTACACTAAACAAATATATCCTACACATCACTACTGAACTTAAAACGGACAATGTTCTCAGCGGTCCCAATCATCAATCTCAACATATGAAATTAAAGCATGCTGACGAATGGGGTTTAGAACACGTACTTGGGAGGCGAGCGAATCTCGCCTGCGAATAAATTCAGCTATAACGGATTTAATTTATTTTTTTACTTGGGTTGCCTCCCAAGAAGCACGTGGTTTAATGTCCTCGGGCCGACATTTTCAGAACACCCTCAAGCTTGGCGAGGTTTTGCTTTGTTTGGCTCGATCTTTCAACGACACACCTCACTGGCTTATGTGCATGGCCACGCACTATAAAACAGCTCAGAATCCAGTTGAAAAGAATGCATTAGTACCCTTCAATCTATAATCGGCAAGTACCCTACATAGGAAACAAAAACAAAACTACAAAACAAAAATTATATACAAAAGAAATGTCTAAAGTAAAATTGGGTCATTTACTCACAATATCGACAATAATCTAAAACCAATCCTCGGCAATGGCGCCAAAAACTTGTACCCCAAGCGTTTGTTACACGCTCGCGTATTGACTACTCATAAGTATATAAGGTCAAAGTTTTAGTATGATGGATCTTTAAAGATCAGGTATCGTATCCGCAGGGATTGATTGTTACTACTATAGAATACTGTGTTTGTCATGATCTAATTTTATCTAGGCACTAAAAATTTAATTTAATTAAATATTAACACTAAAATACTAATTTAACTATACTAATACTACATTGAGATAGTTTTGAGAGAATAGATTATCTAGGAATTAGTTTTGTTTACGAATACGTGTTCAATCTCATTTTAGTTTTGTTAATGGCGTTCGACTTATCTCACAATCTTAGTTCGTAAACTCCCCCCGCCACCTCTCCCGAGTGTAAGACGAAGGAATACGTAACTTCACATCAACGAAAAAGTCTCCCTCAACGTCTTAATGACCCTAGGTCACGTGAGTCTCGTCCCAGCGTCATTGATTGCGCACAATCCAACTCTCTCCCAAGTTATTGGATCGTCGCGTTGTGTTTACCCTATCGACAATCTCAGTTCGTAAACTCTCTCGCCACCTCTCCCGAGTGTAAGACGAGGGAATACGTAATTTCACGTCAACGAAGAAGTCCCCTTCAACGTCTTAATGACCCTAGGTCAAGTGAGTCTCACCCCATCATCATTGATTGCGCACAATCCAACTCTCTCCTAGGTTATTGGATCGTCGCGTTGTGTTTACCCTATCGACAATCTCAGTTCGTAAATTCTCCCGCCACCTCTCCCAAGTGTAAGACAAGGGAATACGTGACTTTGAGTCAACGAATAAGTCCCCCTCAATGTCTTAACGACCCTAGGTCACATGAGTCTTGCCCCAACGTCATCGATTATACACAATCCAACTCTCTCCCAGGTTATTGGATCGTGACATTCATTTACCTTAGTCCGAATCTGGGGTTTGTCAAACCCCGGATTCTCGATATATAAATCTAAGCAAAATGAACAAACAAGAATGATAAACACAATCAAACATCGAAGAACAACCGCAAATGAAACACAAACGCAACTAAACAACGTATTCATAAATTTATTAATAATCCATAAACAACCTATGTTTAGCCAATGGCCTAAGTTATGCACTTCCAAATTCGGTTCGAATTCAATCTCTCCCAAGTATAAAATTCGCAACCTAAAATCGTCCAACTTATTAGCCACATGAATTAAACACATTAGGCTTAGACGATGCATAAAATGGAATTAAATCTAATAATTAACAAAATAATCTAAACATGGTTCAAATGTGATGACATCAAGCCCTAGATTAAATTACGAACACAACATAGATAGATCCAAAACTAATTTTCTCAATAAATTTATATATGTAAGAATGTTCAACACAAAATTACAAATACCAACTTAAAACAAAAGATTAGGGAGAGAGAAATGAAGTGAAAATCTTATTGTGGGATGTGGGTTTCAAATCTTCAACTCCAAGTACCACCAATGGTGTTTTTGTCTTCAATCTCACATCAAATCACCACCATCCGGTGTTTTTTGGCCCAACTCTAAGTTTCTCTTGTTCCTTCTTTTATTTCTTAACTTAGGATTGTTGTTTGAGTATGTTTAGTTTAATTTTCATTGTATAATCGGCTATGGCCATGAGCTAAACAAGTTTTTGTCTAGGGATTAATGTAATTTATAAAAGTGTTGTTTTGTTGAGTTTGTATTTGGTTAGCGGTTGTTCTTCATTATGTTGATTGTGTTTGCCGTATTGTTTGTTTATTATGCTTAGATTTACATATCAAGAATATGGGGTTTGACAAATTCCAGATTCGGACTAGAATAGACAAACGCCACGATCCAATAACCCGGGAGGGAGTTGGATTGTGTGCAATCAATGACGCTGGGCGAGACTCACGTGACCTAGGGTCGTTAAGACGTTGAGGGGGACTTCTCTGTTGACTCGAAGTCATGTATTCCCCCGTCTTACACTCGGAAGAGTTGGCGGCGGAGTTTACGTACCGAGGTTGTCAAAAAGGTCGAACAACGTAAACGCGAGTAAATCGGAATCGAACACGTATTTGTAAACACGTTAATCCCTATACAATTCTTCACCCTAAAACATATTAACATAATAGTGTAGTTAATTTAGGATATATTAGTATTAGTTTAATTAATTAAATACATTTTCTTTTCGCCTACATAAAATTAGGTCACGAAAAATGCGGTATTCGATACTAACGACAACAATCCCTGTGCATACGATAACCCGATCTTAACGATCACACTATACTAAAACTTAAACTCCGCTGCCACCTCTTCTGAGTGTAAGACGGGGGAATACATGACTTCGAGTCAATGGAGAAGTCCCCATCAACGTCTTAACGACCCTAGGTCACATGAGTCTCGTCCAACGTCATTGATTGCACACAATCCAACTCTCTCCCGGGTTATTGGATCGTCACGTTGTATTTACCCTATCGACAATCTCCGTTCTAAAACTCCCTCGCCACCTCTTCCGAGTGTAAGATGAGGGATATAATGCGACTTCTAGTCAACGAATAGGTCCCCCTCAACGTCTTAACGACCCTAGGTAGCGTGTGTCTTGCCCTATGTCATCGATTGTCCACGATTCAAACCCCGACCGGGTTATAGAATCGTGGTATTTGTTTACCCTATTCCGAATCCGGGGTTTGTCAAAATCATGTATTCTCCATTTATCAATCCAAGCATAATAAACAAACAATACGATAAATATAATCAAACTATGAAGAACAATCACAAACGAAACACCGAAATCACCCAAACAACGTATTTATAAATTATTAGGTTAATCCCTACTACAATCCATATTTAACTCGGGGCCATAGCCGCATATACAATGAAATAACGAGCTAAATATGCTCACATGCTCCTAAGATAAAAAATAAGGAAAAACAATCGAAGAACTTAGCCTCGTCCAAAGATAAACCGCTAAGAACGCTCAACGATCGATTCGCCGTCTTCTCTACTTCGGGATGCGAGCTCCACCACTAAAATTCCTAACCTTTGGCTTAACTATAGCCTAAAGGGCTCAAAAATGCAAGAGAGATGAGAGAGATCCCAGCCAAGGGGGAGGAGAGAGGATATTTATAGAAAAAATATCCTAAAAATATCTCAAGACTGTGCAGGGCAAATCCGCCTAGGCAGTGGAAATTGGGCCTAGGCGGAGTTAGGTCGGTTAAGTCTGATCGCCTGGGCGATGAAGTATGCAGTGGACTGGAGAACATTCTATTGAAATTCCGCCTAGGCAAATAAAACTTCGCCTAAGCGAGCGGCTGTCAGTAGCCCATTTGCGTCCTCTGCTGGATTTCCGCTTAAGCGGTAGAATTTCTGCTTAGGCGGTCGTCCGTCAGTAAAATTTTGCTCTTCTCTACATTTTCACCGCTTAAGCGGTGGTCTGGATGCTTAAGAGGTGGGTCTGTTTCATCTTTTAGCCTCCGAGCTTGTTTATCCACTGTAACTTCGAACCGCTTTGGTTCGATCTCATCATTTTAGCTCCAGTTTCCTATCTTTTTTACCCACACACCTGAGTTATACAAAAAGTATAAATACTAATTAAAACATAATAAAAATAACTATAAACATATTCAAAAATTAACCAATCCGAATTGGAAATGGATAGATTTTTCACACCTATCACTCTTCCAGGGGAGAAGACTCCACATCTCGGACCGGGGTGTCAATCTATGGTGCCGAAGTGGTGAAACTATCCCCCAATCTTTGATAACTTGGTGAATAATTCCAATACTGAAAATCAAATGCATCCATCTCTCCCAACAACCGATAGACTTCGTCCGCAGTTAATTGGTTGAAAAAGGTAGTACCGTTTCCTCTTTCAACCCAATTTCTTGTTACGGTTAGTAACCCATCGAGAAAGTTCAGTTGTTGACACTCCCTCAGGAAACAATGATTTGGAAACTGGAACAACAATTCCTTGTATAGATCCCAAGTACAATAAAATGGCTTGGAATCTCGTTAAAAGAAATGTAAAAGCACTTGTTGATCTAGTATCGTCAAGTACCCTACAGGAAAACAAAACACAAAAACTACAAAGAAAAAAAGATTATAAACACTAAAAATGACCTAAAATTAAAATTAGGTCATTTACCCACAATATCAACAATAATCTAAAACACAATCCCTGGCAACTGCGCCAAAAACTTGGTGGCGGAATATTACGTTGCCACTTTTACCGCAAATGTACGGGTTAAGTTTTAGTATAGATTGGAAGAGTAGGAGTTGTCATATCCATAGGGATTGGTTGAGATTATTATCGAATACTGTAATTATCATAACCTAACTTTATCAAGCCGATAAAAAATGGTTTATAATTAATTAATACTATACTAATTAAACTATATTACTATATTGAGATTGTTTATGGGAATGGATTTTCTAGGGATTAACTTCATTTACTTAAATGTGTTAGATCTCGTTTGACTTACGTTAACAGTATTCGACTTATCTGATAATCTCTGTATCGTAAACTCACTCACCACCTCTCCTGAGTGTAAGATGAGTGAATATGCAACTTCATATCAATGAAAAAGTCCCCATCAATGTCTTAACGACATTAGGTCACATGAGTCTTGCCCCAACGTTATGGATTGCACATTTTTTAACTCTCTCCCGGGTTATTAGATCGTCTCGTTGTGTTTACTCTAGTCCAAATTCGGGGTTACCTCTCCCAAGTATCAAATCCCATATTCTCAATATATCTAAACAACCATATAATCAATGAATAACGGTAAACACAATCAAATAACGAAGAACAACCATTAACAAAACACCGATTTCAAATAAACCACATATTCATAAATATTATTAATCCCTAAACAATATCCATTTAGCTAACGGCCATAACCGTATATACAACGATAAATGAGCTAAACATGCTCAAACAAACTACCGAAGTTAAGAAAATAAAGAAAGAAACGAAGGAACTTAGCCGTATTCCGAAGATCCGCCGCTAAAACCGTTCAACGATCGCTTCTCCTTCTTTGTGTTGTGTTCTTTTCCTTTGGATTTGGTTGAGCATTCCCCAAAAACCTCTCAAACTATTCTAAACCATAAGGGAGCTCCTTTTTTTTTTCCCCAAAATAAAGAGGAGGGAGAAGACATACGGCCCAAAATATCTAAAATAAATATCTAAACTCTGTGCAGAGTGACCACTGCGGCGGTGGGCACAGTAGGCAGCTTCTCTGCATTTTCACCACCGTGGCGATGGGCTGCAACTTTGACACAATTGCCTTTCTGCTCTTTTTCCCACCGTTGTTCCACCGACTTGCTCCGATTAGCTTGATATTCAATCGTTTTAGCTCATTTTCACCCCCACACACCTGATTTAGACAAAAACACATAAAAACATATTAAAACGTAATAAACATACTCAAAAACTAACAGGTTCGATTTGGAAATAGATAGGTAAACTACACCTATCAGCAGTGTTCCATCCCGCCATGGACGGGGACGAGCAGCCCTCTAGTCGATCTATAAATAAAGTGTAGAGGAGGAGCTGAGAAACCCCCTATCCCACCGTGGACGGGAACGAGCATCCCTCTAGCCGATCTACAAGTAAAGTGCAAAGACAAAGCTTAACAGCCCTTCATCTTGTTATGGACGGGGATGAGCAGCCCTCTAGTCAATCTTTAAATGAATTGCAGAGATAGAGATGAACAGCCATCCGTCCCGCCATGGATGGGGACGAGCGACCCTCCAGCCGATCTACAAGTGAAGTGAAGAGGCAGAGCCAAGCAAACCCCCTATCCTGCCATGGATGGGAACATGCAGCCCTCCAACCTATCTACAAGAAGAAGTGACATCCTAGTGCACAATATCGAGGGTAATAACCGGACCCCTTACACGGTGTGATAGTTTGTACTCGGAGATAAACCAAGGTCATCCACCAAGGGTGGGGCATCGATCGAATCTAAGGGCCTATGACTAGGCATCTAACCCCTCATAGCCTAGTTGAGATCAGGACCCTTCCCGCAGAGAAGATGAGAGACCAAGCTGAGGCTAAGCTGAGAAAATCCATGAGGAACATACCTACGCTAAAACAATAAGGGAATTCTAAAAATCCAGTAAGTAGTAGGATTTAACTGGTCAGAACTCAACAAGGCTAAGCTCCGTGCTCGAACTCTGAGACTGTGCAGAGTTCAAACATGAAGGCCGTGGGACTAGAATTTAGTCCATCGATTTGGCCTGACTCTCACTATTCTCATGCACCGAACAGAGCCCGACAATATAAAGTAAAGTGGTGGTCCCCTCCTGAAAATCCTACCCAAACGAAAGACAAAAATGGCCAAAAAAAGGTTCTAGTCCGAGAAAAGGCCTATGCTGAGCTCAAAGACCGTGCTGAGCTTAAGGCCAGTCTTGAGCTCAAGTACTATACCGAGCTCAGAGTCTCCCCTTTGTCGGACCAACCTTTTTAAAACTGCTTAGAGCATTTTGGGAAGGATCTGCTTCTGAGCAATACATTGACCTGCATAAGACACAAGCTAGAGCATAGCTTAGCCCCTAGTACCTTGCGCTCCGTCTTAGCACTGGGGCTCAGGGGGCAATAGATGATGGTAAATTTTCTCACCCCTAAGCAACCCACTGAAGGCCTACATATGGACTGGAGTTCTGAATAACTTCGACTGAATGGCCGACCTGAGGATGGCTGAGCTTAAACTTCGTGATTGGGTGTGCCGACCAGAGGATGGCTGAGTTGAGCTCAGACCTCATGACCAAAGTGTGCCGAGTCGAGCTCAAACTTCATGACCAAGTGTTTGACCAAATCCCGAGATAAGCTTAGACATCGTGACTAGGTGTGATGACCAGTGCTCATCGACTAGAGGATGGTTAGACCTCATGACTAGAGTGTGTTGACTTGGGCTCAGACCTCATATTTGGGTGTGCCAACCACAGCTCGCCTACCAGATGATGGCCAGGCTGCGCTAAAACTACCTTGAAGATCAAGGCACAAAGTTGAGGGCTTCAAGTACCCTCAGCTCGGTTAGTCATCAAACAGGAGGCCTAAAATATCCTTAAGGACCAAGGCATCGAGCTAAGGGCTCCAAGCACCCTCAGCTCTTCTAGTCATAAAATAGTGGGCCCAAAACTGCCCTAAGGACCAAGGCGCCGAGCATCCTCAGTTCTTCTAATCATCAAATGGAAGACCGAAAATCGCCCTGAGGACCAAGGCACCGAGTTCAGGGCTCGGAGCACCCTCAGCTCTTCTAATCATCAAGTAGAGGGCCCAAAACCTCTCTGAGGACTAAGGTGCCGAGTTGAGGGCTCCGAGCACCCTTAGCTCTTCTAGTCATCAAACGGAAGGCTCAAAGCCGCCTTGAGGACCAAGGCACTAACCTGAGGGCTCCAAGTACCCTCGACTCTTCTAGTCATCAAACGGAAGGCCTAAAACTACCCTGAGAACTAATGCGCCAAGCTGATGGCTACAAGCACCCTCAACTCTTATTGTTATTACATAAAAGGCCTAAAACTGCCCTGAGGACCAAGGCGCCGAGCTAAGGGCTCTAAGTACCCTTAGCTCTTCTGGTCATCAAACGAAAGGACCAAGGCATCGAGCTAAGGGCTCCAAGCACCCTCAGCTTTTCTAGTCATCAAATGAATGGCCTAAAACTGCCCTAAAGACTAAGGCGTCGAGTTGAGGGCTCCGAGCACCCTCATCTCTTCTAGTCATATAATGGAAGGCCTAATATAGCCCTGAGGACTAAAAAGCCGAGCTAAGGGCTCCTAACACCCTCAGTTTTTCTAGTCATAAAACCGAAGACCTAAAACCATATTGAGGACCAAGGCGCTGAGCTGAGGGCTCTGAGCACCCTCAGCTCTTTTAGTCATCAAACGAAGGGCCCAAAACTACCCTAAAGATCAAGGCGTCAGGCACCCTCAGCTCCGCTAATCATCAAATTGAAAAACCGAGACTATCTTGAAGACTAAGGCGCCGAGCTGGGGGCTCCTGGCACCCTTAGATTTGTTGATCACCAAACGGAGGCTCCTAGAACTGTCTGGATGTCTATTGGACCGAGTTAAAGGCTCCGAGTACCCTCAGCTCTACTGATCATCACACGAGGGGCCCTAGAACCGTCCATACGTCCTCTTCACCTCATGTTCGGTTGAAGAGGGTAAAACGAGCCCTTCGTCTCCATTTCAATTTAGTTGGCCAATGGGCTTCTCCGGATGGGCCCAAAAGCCCAGTCCAGGTGCTTAGGACCCTAATTTGCAAGCTCGTTAGTTGCCTTCTGGATTAGGCTAATTAACCGAACTGGAATCCCTAATTCGCGGCACTAATTGAGCCCTGCTCCCTATATATACTCCTAGGCATCTATTGCCACTAGGTAATTGCTTCTTATTCACTCAAGAGCACTTTTGCTCTTTTTTTCTCGGATACTTACTCTCACGTCGGAGGGGTTTCACTAGGTACAACCCCTGTAGGCCTTTGTGCAGGTGCTCGGAATATGGAGTTGGAGTTTAGCTCGAAGTACAGAAAGAAGCTCAGCTCATAGTCTAAAGTGGAGCTCAGATTGGAGTACAGACTGAAGTTCAACTCGAAGTGCAAGGAATTCTAAAAGCGTAAAAAGTTCACCAAGCTCGGTCTCTTCAGTACAAAACCTCTACCTCAACAAGAAATTCGCACGTGTCATCTTCCCAGACCATACTGAGAGTGTTTACCATATTTTGACACCAACATGTGTCATATACTTGTTTATACTCATTTTTACATGTTTAATAAATTTGGATAAAACAATCTCACTTACACGTCATATATATGTTGAAATTCGTTTTTGCATGTCATTTACATGTTTAATAAAATTTTCTAACAATATTTTATTTGCATTTCATATGCATGTTTAAATTCATTTCTAAGTTTCATTCGCATGCTATAATAAATTGCTCCAAGAATATTTCAGTTACGCTTCATATACATGTTTAAATTCATTCTTGTCATAGATATGTTTAATCAAATATTCAAAAAAAAAAAAAAAATATTCACATGTCATATACATGTTGAAATTCTTTTACTTGCTACTTGCATATTTGATCAAAATCTCAAAAGAAATATACATGTTATTTTTTTTTATTATTTTACATGTCATTCACATATAATTAAATTTAAAAAAAAAAATCTTATTACATTTTATATACATGAAAGTAATAAAAAAATACTAAAAATATTATTGTGATTACGTATCATATACATATTAAAAAAATCCCAATATTCTACGTGTCACGTGCATGTTATAATTTGCTACATATTGTTCAAGACATATACGTGTGTAAAAAAATATTTCTTAATAATGTGATATTTTTTTTAAAAATAAAAGCGATATGATTGATTAAAAATGATGATGACAAAAATAAAATAAAATAAAATAAATGATGTTTCTCGGGTGAAGAGAAAATTTATAGGGAAATAAAAAATAGTTTAAAAAATAGTTAAAACTAGATTTACAAAATAATTGATTCATGCTCCAGGGCTAAAGCCTTTTATGAATTTAGTTTAACATATAAAACTTATTACAAACTAATATATATATATATATATATATATAAGTTGATATTTGATCCTTTGAAAAATATATATATATATATATTTTTCAAAGGATCAAATATCAACTTAATTGAAAATAAAACTTTCAATATCAACAATTTATACTATAGAAATTGATCTGCACACAAACAAAAAATATAACACTAACACTATTTTTGCATGCGCTATTATTTTTTTAGTCAAACAATAATAAAGAACTCAATTAATTATTCAATAAATTTTAAGCAAAAAGTTAAAAATGATTACAATTTTCAAAACAATATCTTCGACTTCCAAATATTAGGCCCCAAATTTTCAGATGATGTTTTAGACCATTTTTATACACTACAAATCAAGGTCATCGCAAGTTAGAGCCTAACCCACTAAGAAACACTATATTATCACTTCATCACCAATATCACCTTTACCATTGTTTTCTAATGCTTCAGCTACATCTTTTCTAGCAGAATAAAAATTCAATATTAAAACTATAAGTAAAATAAAATAAAATAGATTTAAAAAAAAAAAAAAATCAATAATTTATCTAATTATACATTTAAATAAATAAACTACAACCAATAAATATGCCCATTTATCAGAATTGACCATTAAATTACTATTCTAGCTTTCAAAATATGAGTACAAGCACTCCTGAAATTCGGGTTGGTGGTGGCTAGCACCAAATTGCAGCAACATTGTGGTCCAGATGGAATAATTGCAGGGGCTATTCTATTGTCACCAGTGGATGAATGGATGACATGAAACTGAAATATGAAAGAAAGAAGAAGAAGAAGAAGAAGAAGAAGAAAAGAGAAGGGGGTTATAAAATGCATGCAATTTGCATGGGAAATTCACAATTATTGTCATGTGGCCTAGAGGTCACGTGTTCGAGTCGTGGAAACAAACTCTTGCAAAAAAAAGCAAGATAAGGTTGCACATAATAGTTCTAAGCGGTTCGACTCTTCCCTGGACCCCGTGCATGGCAGGAACTTTGTAGTACTAGACTGCCCTTTTTAGATGTAGAGGGAGACCGTTTTGGGTTGGGATGTGGGTCACGTGGGGGTGGAAACGAGTGCATAGTGGGGATATGAAGTGAGGTAGGTTTGGGTGGTGATAAGGGTGTGTGTGAGAGAGACGTGGGTGAGAACTTGAAAAGGTGGAGATTGTGATTTCCTTAGTATTAGGAGTTAATAAAATATGAACCTCTTATTTAGTTTAATTTAATTTGGATTGTCGATATATATATATATCCCGACTTATATAGATAAAGTATAATATTAGGTGATGTGATTCATTGAGTATTGAAAAAAATTATTTTGTAAAAGTGTTTTTGAATTATGCTGGTAAAACAGAAATAATAGCATTTTGAGTTTTTGAAAACTAAAACACTAATTGAATTCTCGACCAAAAGTTCAAAAATGCCTCATTGCCATTTGTCACTGCAAAGAAAACTTCAAGTTTCCTAATGCATTATTACCTTCATTAAAATTCTTTTCTAAATCGAGGGATGCATAAATCAAGATTGACCGCTTGATTAGTGCATAAGATATTCCCATCTTTTTAGTGTGTTATAGTACACTAGGATAAAATGTGATATGCGTGAAGTACACTAGAATAAAGTAGAATAATTTCACAATGATTTCAAATACGAAGCCCAAAAATAATTTTGCGAAAGACCCTTCTATATAGTTGAAGCTATAAATGCCCCAGGAAAAAAGTAGTCTTCCACTGTATGAAAAGAACATTCCATATCAAGAAAGAACACAGCAGAAAACCCAAAAGGGGTTGTGGAAGAAAAGACCACCCAGACAGGATGATCAGCCGAGTGCCCAGGCAAGGTGTTGTGAACAACCACAATGCAGAAAAGTGAAGCACGTTGCTGAAAAGTCATCCAGGAGTGGCTTATAGTGAGCAACCCATAATATGAATTATATGTATTATCCCACTTCATAACCATCAACAATAAAGAAATAAAATAACACAGTAGTTCACATTCAATAGAAATTGGTAATAAATTTTTGTTTTGGTTAAGAAAACAAAAACCTCGCGCATTGAGCGAGGCTTGAAAGAGATGAGAGACAAAATATGCAACATCATACATTTTCACTAATTTCTCCTCCCCTTGATGCTTGCGCTTAGGTTTATGCAGAAGAGAAAACAGAGGCAATGCATTTCATGAAAGGCCTGTCACCTCTGTGACTTTGACCTGGAAATGCATCCACCTACACACTCCAACTAATCAGATATTTACACCCCACAGGAATACAACACAAATTATCGCCACTTTCGGCTTCTCCGGTTTCTCCATGGAAAATGCAAACAAGCCCGTCCAAATACTGGAGAGAAATGAGTTGAGTGGAATTCTTCTCAATTGTCTGCTGCTATAGATGTAATACAAGAAGTATAAACAGTAGGAACACCCACAAATTCAAAGTCTTCATACCTCCAGAAGCTGGAAAAAACAGACCTTCAACATCAGTGCCAACAAATGCAATACCTTCTACATTTCCTAGGTGAAAATAGTCATTAGATCACAAGAAAATCATGAAAAAATAAATTGTAATAATGAGCCAATAAGATATCGCACAAATAAACTGCAAATATTAACACCCCCGGCCGGCACACACCCCAAAAATATAAAGGTGATAATCACCTTAGAAAGTCAGAATATGAACTAGATGAAAAATATACACGCGCGCACACACACACTGGCAGAAGGCCCAACACATTTAAAAACAATAGAAGTAGAACACACGCTTCACCCTAAAATCTAAAACATCAAAAAATCAGTCATTTTACTGAGACATCATAAATAAAATCTCAAAATTCAGGAGAACAATTTTTAGAACATAATCTAAGGGCTCCATTTGGTTGTCTAAATCATCCTATTAAATGAATGATCTTATTTTTGTTGAATTGATTTGTATATTTCTCCATTTGCCTGTGATTTAATTATAGAAATATACATATTGTTTATTTAAACAAAAAAAACATATTCAATTGGTTTAGTTTAGTTAAAAATTTAATCTATAATTTGTTCCAATTACACAAGAAAATAGCATCTGGACTAGAAATAAAATGGTTAGGTAGTAAATTCATGCACTGTTAATTCTTTCAACCAAACAGTAAAATAATAATTGATAAGTTGACTAATTAAAAAATATTACAATATGAAAAATGAAGGACAACCCAAACAGCCCCTAAGACTTTGCTTTTTGAATTAGTTCTCTGGGGAAAAAAAAAAGAGGAGGAAAGAAAGAAAAAGAGAGGAAAAAACATTACATACCAGTGAATTTTATGATGTAGGAATAACCTAAAGCTGGCACTTGAGGTGATCAGGAACGCTATTAATCTTGATAACTACAGTTAGAACCAGATTTTCACATTCTAACTCTTTTATCAAAAGTTTATATTTAGCTGTCATTTTAATATGAGGTATGATTGTATCAAGCGCAAAAATAACTATAGACCTACTTGTAAAATTGCTGAACCTATCCTGCCACATTTATAAAACTTGAACCGATCCAAAGTCATAAAATCAATATTTATAATTAAGAGACACTCGTCATGTGTATGTTACCACTCAGCGTTTACAAAACATATCAAAATTTTACAATTGTTATCATACCTTAAAGTCGCAAATATATATATATATATATATATATATATATATATATATATAGCATTTTCAAGCACGGAATTGGAGCCTTGGAATTTGAATTGGAAATGAACGCAACAATTTAAAAACTAACATGTTCATTTCTAATTCTAAAATTCCAGGGCCCAATCCCATAAAATCATACACTACCTTTATAAGTTAGTCTTAATTGTCAGAGAAACAAGAATTTGTACACAACACATATAGTTTTATGTATAGCAATTCGCGTGCGCAAATCAATTCTGGTCAAAGTAAAAGAGATTCAAGAGGTTGCTTCAAGGTTCTGGAAGAGCAGAACCATGAGGCACTGGTACCACACTGGTCCAGACATGAGACGAGTATTCGGCAAGAAGACCTATTCAAATTAGCAAATCATTTGGGACCTTGCAAGTCCAATATTTTCCCTATTTAAAGATCAGTCCCTTAGCTCTGTGTTTCATATAAATAATTTCTAGAGTTATTTGCCTATCACCCCCTCGGACTTTGGTTTTGTTTCACTTTAAAGTCCTCTACTTTTAAAACCTACGCATCACCCCCTTCTACTCTTGACTAAAGGGAGAAATTCATATTTTATTCGAAAAAATTAAAACGACTTAATTGCCCTTTATTTTTTTAATTTAAATTTAATATAAAAAGATAGTAAAAAGGAAAAACTAGCATTTACTCCCTCTAGCTCTCTTTCCCTCTCTACTTCCACTTTTTGTTTTTTCTAATAAAGACAAAAAAAAAAACAGTTGCAGTCCATTTCCTGTACAATTTAGATGGGAAATTTAATTTAACCAATTTTTTAACATATTCCGTTAAGTTAAACCGAAAAAGGAAAAATAAATTGTTTTCCAATTTACCAGAAGTAGAAGGGGGTAAAGTGTAGATTTTTAAAGCAAACGGGACAAAATGAAACAAGATCAAAGTACAGGGTGGTAAAGGCAATTAACCCTATGTTTTCTTATATTTCTTAAATGGATGTCCCAGAAAAGCATATTTGTATATAAACTATCAAGTAAATAACCATCAGTACAAACATGGGCCCTAATGAAAAAAATGATTAATTTTTAATATGGCAATAAAGGACAAACTAACTTGTTGAAGCTGGCACTGCTCCCTTTTAACATAAAAACAGAGAAATGAGCAAAAGCTAGGAGGAGGAGGAGGAGGAGGAAGCGGCGGGGGTACACTGGAAGTCAACAAACCAGAAGGAAGAAAACAGCATCCCCTCTTTTTCTTTATATTCATATATTAGATATCTATGTAACAAATCAGCATTCCTTCCCAAGCACATGCAATCTATACAACTGATAAAATTGTCTAAATAGGATCTAAGCACTCAAAATAGTTGAGCTCTATCCACCTTAAATCTATTGGCCAGTGTCCAAGAAACTCAATTCAAAAAATATTCTTCTTTCCCAGAACCATCATATCAACTTAAATTCAAATTCAAACACCACTTTGTGCCTCAAAACTTTCACTTATACTCGATGCCGTATAGAACTGTTAAAATCGATCATATTTAATTAATTATCAAAGGAGAATGTTCTAAAATACATTATTCCGTAAAGCCTTCCGAGGGAAGGATGCACGCATTTTCTCCTGATACAATCTTGCTTGGCTTGCTTGATTAAAAGAGGTTTCTTACTGGAACGCTACTTTAAACAAAAGCCAACTATTGAGCAGAACGCAGATGTCTTTCACATACCATTGCAAATAGGAGAAAAGTGAGAAAGAATGACGAGTTTGATATGGTTGTCTAAATGCTCTTAGGTGGCAGGGAGTTAGTTCAAGAGCTCAAGTGAATTAAATTGATTAAACATTATTTTAAATCATATAATTACAGAATTAAATTGATAGATATTAGGTAATAATTTTAGGGATAATTGTTCAAAATTCCTAATTAGGCACTACAATCTATTGTTAAACTTATTTTATATTTTATTTGAGACATAATTCCACAGTTTTATCATTAAAAAAAAAAAAGAAGTATTTTAGTCCAGCGTATTTTTTTAAAAGCGTGTTTTAGTTCTGCGCTTTTTTTTTTTTTTTTTTAAGAGCATGTTAAAGGGAAAAAGGCAGAATTGAAAATCAAGTTATTTTGAGTTCAAGAGCTTTCATTATTGTGCGCTTGTTATAGGAGGTCTGAAACACAAATCCATATTTTTATTTATAATATAATCACCAAAAATAAAAATAAAATAAAAAATCTTGAAATTATATTGGGTGTGCCTTTATACCCGGGACACATGCTAGTGTGTATATATTGAGATATATATGGCGAGATAAAAAGAGAGAATTAGACATTTTAACAAAAGAAGTAGCAAAAACTGACCAAAAATAACAGTTCTGTTAGATCCATAAAGTGGAATCAGCTTAACATAAACAACAAAGTCGAAATACTTACATGCAGATGATAAGGGGGAGGCTGATGGTGTTGTGTCAGGAGGCTCTGCATCAAACACAGTCCTTGATGGGGGTTGAACATGAGCGAAAATTACATTCGGCAATGGACTAAATGCAGAACTTGGTGAAGGGGCAGGTACTTGTGGCGATGGTGAAGGAGAAGCGTATTGCTGAGAAAGTGGTGCAACAGCAGGAGAGGAATGCTTACTTGACTTCCTAGGAAACCTAATCTTGTGCCCAAAATGACAACCAGGAGGCTTGGCCTCATGAGCCGTTTCAGGTGCAGGGGTAGGTGCACCTGTTGGTGTAGAACCAGATGAAGACTCCCATCTCTTACCTCCAGGTGTTGGTGGCATTGCAGGAGCCAGATGTGCATCATTGTGATGATGGTGGTGGTGATGGTGATGATGCCGATGAGGATGCAATTGAGGAGAAGGGGAAGGCGATGGACTACTGCCATCGCCACCGTGGAGGGAATGTTGTAGTACAGATGAAAGCCGAACTTGTTTCACCCTACCAAAAACTGTGTTATTCAGACCAAGATTTTCTGTATGAGAGCCAGCAATTGTTTGAGCCAACTGTTTTAATCTTGAGTTTGAAGGATGAATCCCGACTGCCAAAAGAACTTGCGACTGAACAGTTGTGGGGGGTGCCACTGTCGATCCTTTTAAATTTGTCAAGCTAATATACAAGTTCTGCATGGCCATACATAAGGATAAGAAAGCCTTTAATTAGAAACTCTCGATATAAATGACTTCAGGAAAGAATTAAATTAACTGTCAAATTCACATAGTAGCAGTACAATGCATCTAGTTCAATTACTAAAACAATGCATCTAGTTCAATTACTAAAACATTCTCCACACTCCGTCTATCTTGCGTTGCATATATATTTGTAAAACCAAATATTGAGAGGGCCATTGAAATTAAATATTTGTTACATAACATAAAAAAACATGGTACCCCATTACAATATACTAACCCAACTTTTAAAGAATTAGTAGTGATAAAATCACAAGGTATTAATGAGGAAACAAATTTATTATCGACATACATCATAAGGAGCAAGATGGAGCCCCGACTTCAGTTGACTCGTCAGTTTAGCAAAATTCTCTTGTACTTGATCAATAGAGAAGTTCAAGGTAAAGTTGAAAAGGATCTGCACTTTTTGCATGAGAAATGCACTCTGTGGAGGACTAACAGTAATGCCACCAGTGAATTTCAGCACCTTGAAGGAGGATGTGTTTCCAAATAAAGATGCAGTCAAGTGCAGCGACGATTGTTGTATAACTAAAGATACAAAAGAGGCCCTGGTCAAACTTTGAGCTGTAGAAGATACCCTCATGTTTTTCACATCAGAATCAACTGCAAAGACAACCTTTGTATTGTTTGATCCAGTGTTTTCCAAAGAGACAATTTCCACCTGTTGCAGGCAAACAATAACAAACAGAAAAAGGCTGACGTTAATTTGGGCTTGAGGGGAAAAAGAGAGAATACAGAAAGGAGAGATAGATACTTTGGTGGTGGGAATGCCACCTAGTCCATCAAAAATATCATCCTCAAGCTGCAAAATATTGTCTTCCAGCAAAGAGACTGACTTTTCAACCGTGAAACTTGCTACTATATCATGACCTAAAGAACAAAAAAAGTCAGTCATTTAATTTATGAATCGATACACAGAAAATGAAAGATAACGAGTTCTTAGTACAAATATTTAGGATGCAATCAGGGCATTTCACAACCTGAACGAAATCAAGTAAAACTAATGGAACGTGGAACAAAAAAGCCAGATCAAAACAATAGCATCACATCATATGAGTAAAAGTCCCATTAATTCCACTTGCAGCTCCAGAACAATGCTTCTGGTCTTGCCACCCAACTGTGCTCGAGTCTTGCCATCTCATGTCTCATTTTTCTCAGCAAGAGACAAGACATAGGCAAAACACATACACACAAAAAAGAAAAAGAAAAAGGTACAACAAATAAAATGAACCTAGACAGAGAGAGAGAGAAACGAGTTTAATGAGCCAACACTATTCACCACCACAATCCAAGTAAGACGAGATGTCTTAGATGACAAAACTGAAACTGATCCACATCTACAATGGTTGAAAAAGAAACGGAACCATTCCAGCATGAAATCAACCAGATTAAACATAGATAACAGAGGATAGAATTAAAGCAGCGTTTGGAAGTACAGGATTGAACCCCAGGGATTTGAATTGGAATTGGAAATGAACGCATGTAAACTTTTAGATTTTTACATGCCTAAGATGTCTTCATTTCTAATTCCAATTCCATGGATCCAATACTGTGTAGCCAAACACTATCTAAGAGGATATGTATTTTTTGTATTCAACCAAACATTACGGAGTCCATGGCAATATTCATCAACTATGAGGAAATTTTAGAACGGAGACACAATTAAGCATGCACAATTTATACCACTTTCCCTTGGTAACAAGGCAAATGTCAAACAGTTGAACATTACTGGTGGGAACTGAATAATAGGAGAAGCTTTTTTTTTTGCTTGAAGTCCATGTTATCCGGCTCATAAAGAGGCTACACTTGCACTGTGCCGAGAATTCATAGTTGCAATAAAACTTACCTACAGACAAGGCTGTTATCTACACTTTGATGCAAAAATAAAGAGGTATTATCGAGTTTAAGCAATCAACTCTTGTACATGTCCAAATCTAGAAGTGAAAATGTCTGGGCGAAATTCCTTCCAGAAAATACAAAGGGTCAGGATAAGAAATCTACCAGAAGTCTACCGAACAACAAAGTCAACAAATGTAAAAATGAACTCAAATTTGCAGATTTAAAAAAAATCATCAGCATGAAGAAAATTGTTTGGATGGATATTTTGATCCAGTCCATTATTCAAAAATCAATTGGGAGAGGAAAAACATACAACAACTAAACAAGCATCGACAATCTGAACTCAAACTCAATTGCAATAGCCATAATCCACCGGATTGAATTCTAAAATGAGAATCAAATTTCCTAGCGGAAGGTCTACCTCAATTAAAAATTCGAACACTAGAACGTTTATTTTGAAATAATTCTTCAAACATAACACACAATGACCTAATTCCCACAAATCACCAAAAGCCATTCACAAGTCGAATTCCAATTACAATTAAAAAGTAAGATATAAGTACGAAACAACAAGGATCTATCGCACTTATATAATGTTTACACCCAGAAAGAAAAATGCATGTGGAAGAAAGACCCACCTCCAAACATGGAGTCCAGATCTGTATCTCCCTGACCTCCATAGTTAAAAAATGGCAACCAAAAGATAGCAGAGATCAGGACGGCAACGCCTAGCACCAATGCGGACACACATCTGAATCTGACTAACCCACGAACTCTGCAGCAATACTCTGCATTTTGGTCACTGTTCTGGGCATTAACTGCTGTTGGTAGAGATTGTTCATCCTCAACCTTTCCCATTGGAAAGAATTGTAATGTGTGTGAACTGTGCTAGTCGCCATTACAGTTCCGGGCTGGCGACACGACATTCATGGTTTCTACGCGTAGAGAGACAGAGAAGGGGGGGAGAGGAATTTTTTATGTTTAGGGTTTGTAAGGAAGAAGAGTAAAGTAAGTTCGGGGAATCAACACTTCTTGCGAGAGTAGTAATTATTTATCTGTTCATTAGTTTTCTGTACTGTGATATCAAATTACTCTAGTCATGTGTGGCCATTAAGCCAGGCGAACTTCAAATTTATACTGCCGAACTCTACGCAATAATACATTTTATTTGGACAAATTAATGGATTATCTAAACGAAAAAATCAGTATAATTCCTCTCAAATTCAAACAATTATGATACAAGTAAAATAAATCCATACCTAAGCCCAATGTACCAAACACCATTAACATTAATATATAGAGAAAAGTATAATTTAGACCCTCTAACTATTGATACATTTCTAAGTAGTTCTTTTAAATTCCAGCGTTTCATTTCAAATCCTCTATGTATCGAAACGGTTTTAATTAATCCTTCTGTTACAGATTTTGTTAAAACTAACAGAATCTCAGAGGCAAAATAGTCTTTTCACGTTTTTTAAATTTTTTTATCATTTTTAATATAATGTTTTTGTTTTTGTTTTTTCTCTCTCTTCCTCTCTCTCTCTCCCTCATTCTCTCTCCCCGCCACCTCCCTCTCTTGCCTTCCCTCTCCCCCGCCACCTCCCTCTCCTGCCTTCCCTCCCCCTCTCCTGCATTTCTTCTCCCCGCCACCTCCCTCTCCCTCTCCCCTCCTCCCCGTCACCCCCGTAACAGGGGGTGTTTTCACCCCCTGAAACAGGGGATGAAAACACCCTCTGTTGCGGGGTGAAACTCACCCCGTATCATCAACGGTGTCGACCTGAGCTCTGTGGTTCAACAATAGCTTCAAGCTCTCCATTCGACCCTTGAAGCAAGCTCGATGCAATGGCGTCCAACCGTTCTGATCTCTACTGTTCAAATCTGTCCCTTCCGATATGCAACTCCTCAGTGCATGAAAGTCGTCCACCCTCGCCGCCTTCTGCAACACGTCGCCCAATTGAAGGGTGTTGAACAGCTGAGAATGACCTTTTTCAGCTGCAATGGCGAAAGTTGTTTTGCCCTCTTTGGTTATGGAGTATTTCGAGTATACGGTTTGATTCAACATGAACTCGACGGCTTCACCGTGACCTTCGCCGGCGGCGTTATAGAGAGGAGTCAACCCATTGTTGTCGGTTATTTCAGAGTCAGCGCCTAGTGAAAGAAGAAACCGACGATCAGCCATGTATTCGGCGGTCTCTCTCTTATCTCTTTCTCTCTTCATTTTGCCTTAACTTTCCATGTTCTCTTTACTCTCTCTTTTCTTCTGGGTATTTAAAAACAAAAATCCGAATTAAGCTTGATTAATATCCATCTGCATGGCTTTTTCTCTCCACACGATTGCATACCAACCCACGTCTCTCTCCCATCCATGCAAGTCTCCATACTCCCATGCAATGTTTCCACTACTCCTATGCACTCACGTCTCTCTCTCTCTCTCTCTCTCTCTTTATTTTGCTCTCTCTCTTTCCATTTTCTCTTTTACTCTCTCTTCTTCTGGGTAGTTAGAAAAACACACAAATTTCACGAAGATATGCTGACCGGGTCTCGAAAAAAGTCGCCAGAGATCTTTCTCGTGTGCTTTTCCGGTAGGGAACATAGACAATCGGATTAACATGGTGTTGAGAAAGGTAGAAAGGGGAGGGTGGTCGGCGGGCTAAGAAAAGTGGAGGGAGAAAGAAGAAGTAGAGAGAGGTAGGATGATGGAGAAAGAGTGGGGAAAGGATAAGAGAAAGGAGTTGGTGGTGGAGAGAGAAACGACGACAGACATAGTGGTGCAGATAATTTCTAGCCACTGGTGAAGAACAGATTCAATTTACGCACATATAGCTTTACCAATCTGTCCATGGCATTTTTTGCTTGAAGAAACCAAATTGAGTTCTGGGTTTTGTTTTGAACAAGAAATTGGAGATGATGGTAATGGTTTTTTTTTTATGATCTAATTAATTTGTTAATGAAATCATGATTATTATTTTAAATGACATTTGTTTATACAAATTTGATAATGACAGGGTCATTTGCAGGGGTAGTTCACCCCCAAAACAGGGGGTGAAACCACCCCTTGGAACAGGGGGTGCCACCCCCTGTTTCAGGGGTGACGGGGAGGAAATGAGAGGGAGGTGGCGAGGAGAGGGAAGGAGGGGAAGGGAGAGAGAGGTGGCAGGGAGAGAAAGGTGGCGAGGCGAGAGAAGGAGAGAGAGAGAGAGAAAGAAAGAGAAATAAAAAATATATATATATTTTATTAAAAATGATTAAAAAATTTAAAAACGTGAAAATATCATTTTGCCCCTGAAATTCTATTAGTTTTAACAGAATCTCTAACGGAATGACCAATTAAAACCGTTTCGATACATAGAGGGTCTGAAATGAAACGCCGAAACTTAGAGGGACCACTTAGAAATGTATCAATAGTTAGAGGGTCTAAATTGTACTTTTCCGTAATATATATCGATATACTATGTGGACTTAGAAAAAATGTACGAAACACCGTTAATATATATATATATATATATATATATATATATATATATATATATATATATATATATATATATATATATATATATAGACCCGTGCATTGCGCGGACTTAGAAAAAATTATAATAAATTTTTAATATTAAAATATAAAATACATACGTATTATTTGGTTACTTTAGTAACAATATCCGGAAGTAGATACATAAATTTTATTGATTAATGAAATTTTATAAATAATAAACAAATAACTATAAATTATGATTAATTTTATTAATATTTGCATGTCTAAAACTTCTAATTTAATTAATTTATATGGCATTTAATTTCTTTTGTTGAAAATATTTTTTCAATCACAATTTTTTTTAATTAATTCAAAATGTGCACAAGGAAAATTAATCATATATTTGTGTATTAATTAGAAAAAAATAAATATAAATAAAACCAAAAAAAAAAAATTGAGTCAGACACTTATTATTTGATATATAAAAAACAATAATAAAATAAAAAAATATAATAACCCATCAAAATATTTGAAAGAGGCATTCTCCATCCTAATTAATTTATATTGTATGTAATTTCTTTCTGTTAAAAATAATTTTTTAATCACAATTAGTTTTTAATTATTTTAAAATGTGCACCAATAAAATTAATCATATATTTGTACATTAAATAAAATAAATATAACTAAAAAAAATTAAGTAGGACACTCGTTCTTTAATATACAAAAAGATGAAGATAAAAATAAGAATAAAATATAACAACTCACCAAAATTCTTGAAAGGGTCATTTTCCAACCTCATTAAAAAAAAAAAAAATCTCCTTCTACTTTTAAGTATTAGATTATATATATATATATATATTTTAAATTCGTAAATTCATGTTTGCTCAATTTTATTTCACATAACTACACTCATTTAGTCTTGTTATCTCCTTTAAAATATTTAATGAAATTTGACGAATCACCTTTCCATCTTCCAAACCACTACTTGATCATAAAGAAGTCTCAATGATCATCTTATTTGTTGTTGTCTTCTCAAATGAAGTTCTAGCATCGACTGCCAATGTCATAATTGATGTTGCCAAAAATTCTCAGCATGTGTGATCAGTTTTTCACGTGTCAAAGACCTCTTCAACTTTACCTTTCGACCTGTAAAACAAATTAGTTCTTAAGGGGGACACTAGTGTGTTATCAGTCAAAGAACTTCCCGCGTGAGAATAAGTTAATCTAATTATGGAAAAGGTTAAAGCACTCAAATCAGTCGCAAAAAATAAATAACAATACGTTCCTTTTATATAGACTCAGTAGATCTCTGTCGTTTCGTTGGTGTGGTTGCCAATTTCAGGATCCTCCTCCTAACAGCATAGGATATGGCCACGATCTTCTCCATTAAACTAGGAAAATATCTCTATAATGTTCCTCCACAAAATATGGGTCGTTACAATCAAGCGGTTGTAACGTTCCTCATGCATGAGGGTCGTAGAGGTCATGGGCTGACCTATTCCTGGCCTTGTCACCGTAGGCTGTGATCACCCATTGATGGGCCTTTTTGTGAGGCCTAATTTGTTTGTATATTAGACCGCTAAGGTGTTTTTCCCGGTGGGCCTGATATGCTCAGCCCAAATCAGTATCGGGTTTATGTCTTTCAGGTCAAATCATTGACCCGATCTAACCCATTAAGGCTCTCAAACCTTTAACAGCCACGAGCAGGAGTTTTCCCATATCATTTGCCCTCCTGACTTTCGTGAAAATTTAGAGAAAAGAGACAAAAGATCACTTCTCCTATTTGCATAAATTTTTGTCTTCCTCGAATCTTTTGATTGTGCTGTTTGCTTCGCATTCTTTCTTTCAATTTTTGTTGTTCTATTTGAGATGTCGTTTGGTCAATCAAACAGTCTTGCTGAGGCTGGTTTGTCATTAAATCTCCTTGCGGAGTAAACAACGATAGCTTAGGCTTCTCAGTTCACCAATCCCTTAGTTAATTGGGGAGATCATGATGCAAGTTTTGTTCCACAAGAATACCTTGTGCCATTTTGAGAATAATACGTCATTCCTTCGTCCGTGTCGATTATGGTTCTATCTGAGGATGAATGCCTTTACGATGTTAAAGAAGGTAAAATATACCTCTTTGTGTGGATGTTTTAATATGAATTCACACTTCATTTTACTCTTTTCCTTTGTAATATCTTCTGTTGACTAGAAATTACTCTTACTCAGTTAAACCCCAATAGCTTCCGTCAGATCATTGGAGCTATTTCTTTTTCTTGTGTAAATAAAGTCATCTTTACTGTAGATATAATTAAGAGTATAGGTTCCCTCAAATTTCTTTCTGAGCTAGGGAGATTTTACTATTCCTTCCCCAAGATGTTCTCTTTCCTTACTAATCATCCTGCAATGGTGAGAGAAGATTAGCTAAAGCGGTACCTCTTCTTCAAAGATGATCAGGAATTTTCTCCTAAAGAAATAGGGTTGTCTTCAGTTGTGCTGAGGCATTTCAATTCCTTGAGTAATTTTCTTTACTTATGCTTTCCCTGCAATTCGAATTTAGGAATTTTGATACAATTGTCTTGACATCTTCTTGGGCTGTTTGATGTAAGTAGAGAAGCTTGCAAAAGCCTTGACCTTACAACCAAGGTTGAGGAAGAGTTAAAAAAGTTCCTGGTCCTAACTAAACGGTCTTGCAAAGTTTTTACTTACCACCCCTTCAACCAGCCACCAATGGATGAATCCCAGTTCAACCAATTGGAAGAGCTGTAATTTGGAAAGAAAAATAAAAGACTTGCAAAGAAGTTCTCCAGGCCATTTGGGCAGTCATCAGCTCAGCCAGATGTCCCTGTTGCTACCAGATCTGCAGTTCAGCCTGTTGTTGAGCCATTTGCTCGAGTTGCGACCAATCTAACCTCTAAGCCCACTACACAACCATCAGTTATTTTTTATGCAGGTTCTGAGTCTGATGACGGTTCTCAGCCTTTGAGCATACACAAACGTAGAGTCATTTATGTGATAGTTCCTGCAACCCAAGTTCCTGTTTCAACATAGATCAGGGGGCTAGAACTCGTCACTCATGTAGCTAGTGTTGCTACTAATCGTACAGTTGCAAAGCTCGTCTCTAGAATTCGTCAGCCTCCTCCCACAACAACTGCTTCTAGTTAAGGGGCTTCAAGCAGTCGTGGCATGTCTTGACAGTAGATGTGCTAATTGATAAAAGAAGTTGGGCCCTCAGTCTTGGGTTGCCAGGAGATCTTTGACAACACAATCAAGTTCTTATACGAGGAGTCCTGGAGCAAAGGTCGGGAAAGGGCTGGAGGCCATAGCAAGGCTGAACTTTTCAAGATGCTCATCTGTGTACTCTTTCAGGTAATTATCTTTATATTTAATAAGTGTTTAGACTTCTTGAGTTATTATATTAGTCTCTGAGTAACTACTCTTGTATTGCAGGACATCCATGTTGTTGGCATAGTGAGCTACCCAAGAGGGGAGTGAATTGGGTAGTAATAAAAATTATCAAATAAACAACACTTGAAAATTCAAATAATTAATTTTAACCTAAATTAATTGTTATCTTTATTGCAGTGGATATGTGTTATCAAATTAGGTGCACACAAAAAAAAAAACTAAAAATAAATAAAGTAAAAATTGCAGTACACCAAAATTTATATCGGTTCACTAAGCTACTTTTGGCTAATCCAGTTCTCCAAACCCCACGGAGATTCGTTCCTTTAATTAGGTAGGAACCAAACCCTTACAAAGTGATTCTTTTCATAAGTTTAGAATCAACCTTTACAATTTTCCTTTTCATAGGCTAAGGAAGAACCTCTATCTTCTTCACAGGCTAAAGATTAACCTAATTCTTTTATATTTAGACTAAAAATCAAACCTCACCAAATCACACCAAGTATCCTTTTACCCCAGCCATTACAAATTTACTCAAAATTAATTCTAGTCAGGAAGAATTACGTCTATCTCTTTTCACGGGAAAATAGTAACCTAATCTTTTTATACACTAGGTAAAGATCAAACCTCAATCTCTTTACCGGAAGAGTTTGAAACCCGAAACTACTCTTGATTAGATATTCCCAATAATATCTAATCCGCACACAATTCACCAATTAGAAATTGATAAGTTTTTTTCCACTCAGAGGTTCTACCACCCCAGATTAATTTGAACTCAATTAATGTCCCGATACTAGTGATAAAAAGTGAGAATTTCAAAATCTGATTTTAATAAAAGAGGGTAGCACACAATTTAGTATGTAATTAGATTTTTGTAAGAAATTGTTTCAAAATATTTTTCAAGAAATTTAGAGTTTAGAAAAACGATTTCAAATATCAAAATTCCAAGTAACAACTAATAATATCAAAAATCAATTAAGAGCAAAGCCTTGGAATAATCTTACCAGGATACCACCGAAATGAATGTAAATAAATCGCAGTGAAACTCTAGATCGGTAACAGCAACAACAAATTCCCAAGAATAATTCTCAAGAAAAATCTCACAATACTCTTAGTATAAATTTAGAATAATCACTCTCAGAAAGTTTCGGAACTGAATAGCTCTTGAAAATTGATTGATTGGGATCATCCATAAGTGAAAAATGCAGGTCTATTTATATGGATTTAAAACAAACCCTCCAACGGTTAGTTTCCACTTGTTATGACACTTAATTACTCTTATAGACTCTTTATATCGATATGAATAAATCCTGGTTCAATTCACTCAATTATAACTTTTAAAACATTCAATTTAATCCCTTAAATATTTCTTAATTTCAATTAGATAGGATAGAAAGAATTAAACGTACCAATTTGAGAAATAATAAAATTATATGAACCATATCTATAGGGATATCAAAATATCAATCACATATTTCAAATAACTTTCAATCCCTAAGATATCTCTATGATCTTAACCATAAAATGGCTAGTAACGGCTACTTTTTGAAAAAATCCATGAAATCCTCTAAACCTAAAATAGTCTCATCAGTTGACAGACCAAAGTCCATAGGTCGACTGATCGATTCCGGTTGTAGCCCAAGCCAAAACTTCTCGCCAATCGGTCGACCGCTACTCCATGATCTCTCGACCGATCGATTCAGGATGCTCCCCATGCAAATTTTTTAGCTATGGTTGGTTAACCGATTATCTTAGGTCTGTCGACCGATCAATTCAGATAGTTCAAGTATTTGCCTTAGGTTGACCGATCTCACATATCTGTCGACCGATCTATTCAGAGAATTCAGATTTCGGCCTAGGTCGACCGATCGATCCAGAGACTACACAATTCCCAACCACTTCTTTATTCATTGACCAATCCTGCTGGAACACTTCTTCCTTAATTAATTTTTAACTCAAATCTTTGACGTTTTTGCCCATTTAACCGATTTCTTTTCTCGGTTAACTTAATTGACACTTTAAATCAATTTTAATTACTAATCTTTCTTAAATCAATATTTATTTTTCAATTTCACATTGGAGAAAATATGTTAACTAATTAGGATCCTAATAAAAACACACATAAACATAAAATTATTTTTGCATCGTGTGTGATCCTAATCGGGATACATTGGTAAAAATTAACTTGACTTATTTTCACCTATATTCTTTAAAATCTTCGGTCTCTTAATACTTGTCTTTTTATCAATCTCTTGCATCCTTAACGATCTTCAACAATTTCTTCATGATTAAATTGTCAATGGAACTTTTACACTAAAACACTCAATAAACTTGTTAGTTCCCCAAAAAAAATCAACATTTAATTGTCCATCAAAATCTTAGGATCAACACATGTGTCTTTTGCATTGGCTGGAAGTTCTGATGCTGTGAGTGAGTTAGACACTCAACTCATGCATCAGTTAACTGAGTCCAATTACCTGGAAGAAGACCTACGTGTTATCCAAGAACAAAAGGTCTCTCTTGAAATAGATTTAGCACTGGCAAGGTTATCTCAAGAGAAGTTTGAGATAGAGCTGTGCTCTGCCAATGAATAACGTGAAGTACTAAAGAGAAGTAATGCACTTTACTGCATAGAGAAGAGCAGGATTCAAGCGAAGAGCTCTACTTTGAGGGGAAATATCTCTACTTTGAGGGAGGATATCCTCACTATGAAGGGAGAAATCAGTTCAGTATGCTTCGAAGTAGATCACCTGAGAGTTGATCTTGAGATTAAGGACGCTGCTCTCCAGGTAAAGAAGGATACCCTCCAACACCTTCAGAGTGAGAGAAATCAACTCTCAGCTATGCTGGACCAAGAGTAGCAAAGGTCTACTGATCAAGCGTAGACAATGGAGATGCTAACAACAGAGCTGGCGGCAAAAGGAAAAGAGACTGAACAGAAGATCAAGAATCTCTGGGCTGAGTTTAAAAAGAGATCCAAGAACATCCAGTTGGTGGACTTCTGCTATTGCCAAATATAGGTATTAAAAGAATGCCCAGAGATAGACCTTTTGTTTTTGGAGGCTGAGCTAGAGGATGCAGTAGAAGGAGAAAATGCTACTAATGAAAAGGAAGAAAATATTGAAGGTGAAGAGCTTCCATCTACGTCAACTGCTGAGGTGCCTATAAACAGCTCAGTACCAAGCCCTTTTCGTCAACTTACCCTAAGCTCAAACCAAGCTCTAGTTCAAGTTTTGCCTAGCAATATTACTGGTCTACAAATCTTTGGCTAGCCAAATGTTGTTGACAAGAGCATTGTTCTTTGATTTTATAGCCTGTCTTTTTAGTTTTTAATGCTTGTAATTTTTTTGTAATAATAACATTTTTTGTAATCATGACCTATTATAAATAGTAGCCATCAATTAAGCCTTGGAAATACACTGTCATAATTACAATATGTATTCCATCAACATACGTCACTTGCACATTAATGCATACCTTTTTACGTTTCATTTATACTTCTCTCTTCATTGGTCTGGCTATTTAAAGCCAAACCAAGCGTTGATGTTTTACACCAGTCCAAATGCTCTTTCTTTCTCTATTTTATAATTTTATAGAGTTTTTTTCTTTCTCTTCTCCTTTTTTTCATTTATAACCATGTTGTGGCCATATTCATCATTCTTTGAGGTGATTCAAGTTGAGAGGCAACGAGAGATTGAGGTGGGTGAAAACTTCCATGCCCTGATGATGACAGTAAAAACTCTTACCGACAAACACCCTCGTCTTAGAGGTTTGGACGATGACTGTGCCGTCTTCTGTGCGATGGAGGCTACTCATTTTTGTGCCATCTCGCAACTCCATGAACTCAGATAGTAGTTGAAGAAATCTGAGAGGGAGAGGCATGATCTGTCCGCTGAATTTCACTTATATAAGGTGTATGCCAATTCCATAAGGGAGAAACGAGATAAGCTCTGGGAAAATAACGAGGTGAAGAAAACCAAGATTCGAGAGTTAGTCTGTAAGATCAACGGGTATGAAGAGCATGATTTCTACTACTCCAACTTGGATTCTAAAGGTTTAGGTTCTATTTCTTCGACTGGGTCGGAATGACGCCACCCAATCAGCCGTGGTTTGGCGGAAGAAGTTTCAGACTTTTTTTATTTTTATTTTTATTTTGAAGTGAACAATTTTCTGTTTTTTTTTTCTCTCTTTTTTTTTTCTTTTCTTTTTTTTTTTTTTTTTTTTTTTTTTTTTTTTTTTATAACAAACAATCTTATGTTCTGTCACTTTTTTTTTTTGTAACGATGTACCCTTCTTCTCTTTTTGTTAATATAAAAGATGGGTTTTGATATCTGTTACCCCCTTTCTCTTTTTCTTAATATAAAAGATGGGTTTTGATATCTGTGTATTTATTTATGCTGCCTCTGTGTTGTTCGTTTGTTCCCTTCTTGCCTGCCCTCTTTCATAACTTGCTTAGTATGCTAAGCTAGTTATGAACTAATTTAGGCTTTTGGCAAAAAATAAGACATTTGAACATGAACATAATCACAGTTTGCAAAGCCACAAAATAAATTTGAATAAGATTTTACCATCATAGGAATCCTTCCAGTGACATTTTCTCTTTCGTCTTGTTCTTCCTATTAGACTTGGTGTTCTGCTTAGAGAGCCATTGAACTACCTCAAATGACCGAATTTCATGCAAAATTTTAGAGATTGGCATCTGAAAGTCTGGGAGGTTTGGTTCCTAATATGCATCCGGTTTGGAACTTGAATGATAGGTGTAAAATACCTATCTACTTCTAAACCGGATTTGGTAGTTTTTGAGTGTTTTATTTATATTTAATTGCGTTTTAGTTTGTTTTTAGTTAATTCAGGTGTAGGGAGACAAATAAGCGACAAACGAGCGAAAATGGTGGAAAAACAGTGAAGAAACGTTGAAGAAACAAGGTTTCAAGATCACAGAAGCCACCGTCGCGGCGAGGAAGCCACCGCTGTGACGCTGAGAATGTAGAGGATGTGTTAAAAAATAAACAAGAACTACCACCTAGGCGGAGAAGTGTCAGAGAGTTGGTGTATGTTGGGGTGCTGCTCCACCGCCTAAGCGAGAAAACAACTGCCTAGGCGGAGAACCGTCAGAAAGTTGAGAACTGCTTCACCGCCTAGTCGAAGAAACCACCGCCTAGGTAGAAAACAGTCAAAATGTTTTGTGCCAGCCCACCACCTAGGAGAGAAAACTACTATCTAGGCGGAAAGCAAACCGACTTAACCTTCACCTAGGCAGGAACATTCTGCACATAAATATATTTTTTTAGATATTTTCTGCGATATTTTTAAAACCTTTACTTAAAACTTTTTCTCACCTAATTTAAAGGAGGATGCTTGGAGACCCCTTACACCTTAGATAATTTAGGAGTAGATTAGATTAGTTTTAGGAAGTGTTCTTAGTAAATTCTTGAAGAGCTAAAAGAGGAAGTTCATTAATGGAGAAGAAGAAGCTCCGGATGATCATTCTTTGGCAAAAGTGGACCACTCCACTTTGAGATTTGATCTTTCTTTCCTTGTTTCTATCTTTGTACTTAATGATTTATTGTAAATGATGATTTTCTCTTGGTTTACGTTTCAATGGCCAAGATCATGTTAGTTTAGTTAGATATTAGCTAGGGTTAGATGTAATTCATGTATATACCTTTTTGGTTGAGTATAAGTTAATTTTAATGGTTTTTCATCCAATTCCAATTGTGTTTACCGTTATTTCACGTTTATTATGCTTGTTACGATAAACTGAGAATACGGGGTTTGACACTTGAAAGAGGCAACCCCAGATTCGGACTAGGGTTAAACACAACGCGACGATCCAATAACCCAGGAGAGAGTTGAAGAGTGTGCAATTCATGAGGTTGGGTCAAGACTCACGTGGATATGTGTTCGGAAAGGCGTTCGAGGGGGACTTCAGCGTCAACGCGAAGTCATGTATTCACTCGCTTTTCACTCGGAAGAGGGAGCGAGTGAGTTATAGATATCGAGATTGTTGGATGTGATAATAACTGTTATTGATAACTAAACTAAGCCAAATAGGTACTAAGTGAATGAAATCGATCCCTAGTTAATTAGTGTAATTAGAATTAATCCTTAGGAGTAGTTTTAATTAATTTAATTTAAATATTAAATTAAATCGTTAGGATAATATGAGACTACGTAAATTGCGGTACTCAATTATTCACATTTTTCGTGTGGATACGATACCCGATCTTAATCGATCCACTATTCTAAAACTTTGACCTCGTATACTTGCGAGTGTAAGTAGCGGCATATATTTGCGTGCTACCACTAAACTTTTGGGATGATCTTTCTGCGTGTCTGAGTTGCTACCCTTTGTTCTATTGTAGTCCTTTTCACTTTGCTTAGGGTGATCTTTGGTTGATCCCTTTCATTTTCTTGCAAATTTGACGTCCTCCAACTTTATGTAGGGATTAGTTTTCTCTATTAGCTCAAACATACTTTTACGGTATGTTTGGTTGGATGGAATCGAGGGCGGAATGAAATCGCATTCCGCCCTCGATTCCTATTCCGTTGTTTGATCCTTTAATGGAATCACTTTTGTGATTCCATTAGAATGAAATTGGATGGAATGAGATTCCATTTGAGATGTGGTGGAATGGGATTCCAACCTAATGTAATCAATATCTTAAATTATATGATAGCCCTTGTAATTAAGTCCTTGAAAATTGAGAACGAAAATAGAAATTAGAGAACATAAATTCAAATTAGAGAACATAAATTTGGGAATAGAAATAGAAAATTGAGAACAAAAAATTGAGAATAGAACTAGAAAATTGAGAACAGAAACTGAAAATTGAAAATAGAAACAGAAAATTGAGAACATAAACCGAAAATTGAGAACAAAAACAGAAAATTAGAGAACAAGAAATTGAGAACATAAACTAAAAATTGGGAACAAAAACATAAAATTAGAGAACAGAAAATAGAGAACAAAAATAGAAAATTGAGAACATAAACTGAAAATTGAGAACAAAAATATAAAATTAGAGAACGAAAAATTGAGAACGAAAATTGAAAATTGAGAACAAAAACAAAAAATTGAGAACATAAACTGAAAATTGAGAACAAAAAATAGAAAATTAGAGAACGGAAAATTGAAAAAGGAAACTGAAAATTGAGAACAAAAATAGAAATTAAAGAATAGAAACTGAAAATTGAGAACAAAAATAGAAATTAGAGAACAAAAACTTAAAATTGAGTTGAATAGTGAAATATAATAAAATGAGGAAAGGAATAGAATAGTGAAATATAATAAAATTTTATTATAACCAACCAAGAAAAGAATGGAATAATAATTTTATAAGGGCAAAACGAAAATTTTACTATATTTCAGTATTCCATTATTTCTTTCATTCCATACCAACCAAACAAGAGAATGGAATAGTAATTCTATTCTATTCCTTCTCTCATTCTATTACTTCTTCCATTCCATTCCAGCCTCATTCTATTCCGTCCAACCAAACATGCCGTTAGGGTTTTGCTTAGTGAGGGAGTTTTGGAATCTTCCATGGCGCAACCATGAAGTAAACGCATTGATTATGAGGTTTGAGTCACACCCCTCAATGTATGTCAACTCTTCATTGAATTGGTTCATATGCTAGCGCAATAACTCCTCATTCTCTTATCGCAAAGCTAACAAATAATCAAGTTCCCTCATCAACCTCTAATATGTTATGAAGCGATTGATGAACATCTTCCTAAAGTCTTTGAACGATGAGATGGAGTTGGGTAGAAGCTTGTGTAACTATTTCAGGGCAGAGCCCTCTAGGGTCATAAGGAAAGCTTTGCACAGTGTAGAGTCACCTACTCCATCTAAGGTCATGTCATGCCTGAACTGGAAAATGTGGTCCATAGGATCTGCTTTTCCGGTATACTTCTTAAACTTTGTGGGGTCAAACTTCTCAAAGAGTGGTACAACCAAGATGTCTGAGGTGAATGACATCTCAGTTCTCTTCAATAGTATAACCAGTTCATCGAGGGACAGATCTCTCTCCTCCCTACTTTTAGGCTGCTGATGTGAATTAACAGTCTTAGTTCTGCTGAACCCCCTTCTTTTCAGTAGTTGGTTACTAGTATTTCCTTGGACAGCTTTTTCCCATTGGGATAGTGGGTCTGCAGACTTGGCAAGACTATGCTTCTTTCCCCAAACCATTATCAACGGTAGGAGGATGTAGTATGTTTTTGACGATCAGCTCCACCATTAGATATATTATAAATCTTTCTTTTCTATCTCAAATTGTTCCTAAGAATGTGAACAAGGCGTTAACTAATGAATCTTGGATCTCCGCGATGCAAGAAGAGTTAGTTCAATTTGAATGTAATAAAGTATGGTATCTAGCTCCTAGACCGGACTTTCATCCTCTAATTGTTACTAAATGGATTTTTTGTAATAAAAAAGGATGAAACTAGTATGGTAATTAGAAACAAAACAAGATTTGTTACACAAGGCTATAATCAAGAATAGGGAATCGATTATGATGAGACTTATCCACCTATGGCTAGATTAGAGGCTATTAGAATATTACTCGTATTTGCATGTTCATGTGATTTTAAATTATATCAAATTGATATAAAGAGTGCATTCTTAAATAGCTTTCTAGCAGAAGTAGTTTATGTTGAACAACCTCTGGGATTTGAGAGTGATAAGCTTCCTGATCACATGTTTAAACTTCGAAATGCTTTGTATGGGCTTAAACAAGTTCCGATAGCTTGGTATAAGAGACTTAGCTGTTATCCAATCGAAAATGGTTTTCGAAAGGGTCTTAGTGATATAACATTATTTATCAAGCAAACTAAGTTTGATATCCAATTAGTAAAAATTTATGTTGATGATATTATTTTTGGTTCTATTAATGAGAATTTTTGCCAAGAGTTTGCAGGTCGAATTTGAGATGAGTATGATGGGGGAGTTGACCTTCTTTCTTAGGATGCAAATTAAGCAAATCAAAGAAAGGATATTTATTAATCAATCCAAGTATACCAAATAGTTGCTGAAAAAACATAACTTGGATGGTGTTAAAGAGTATAAAACTCCCATGGCTACAACTATGAAAATAGATAAAGATGATACAAGCAAAAGCGTAAATGAGAAAATGTATTGAGGTATGATTGGAAGCTTGTTATATCTTACTGCTAGTAGACCTGATATTATGTTTAGTGTATGTTTGTGTGCGAGATTTCAATCTTGTCTTAAAGAATCACATTTAACTGCAGTTAAGTGAATTTTTTGATATTTAAAAGGGACATGTGACCTAGGATTATATTATCCAAGGGGGAGTGACTTCAAGTTAACTAGTTACTTTGACGCTGATTTTGTTGGACACAAAGTCGAGTCGAAAAGCACAAGTGGGTTATGTCACTTTTTAGGACTTGCCTTAGTTTCTTGGTCTAGCAAGAAATAAAATTCTATAGCCTTATCTACTACTGAGTCTGAGTATGTGATAGCTGATAATTGTTGTGCTTAAATTCTATATATTAAGCAATAATTGAATGATTTTGGAATGTGTATGGAGAAAGTCTCAATTTATTGTGATAATAGAAGTGCTATATGTTTAAGTAAGAATCTGACACAACACTCAAGAACTATGCACATAGAGTTTAGACATCATTTTATTTGTGATCACATTCAAAAAATGGATATTACTATTGAATATATTGATACCTCCGATCAGCTTGCCGATATCTTTACCAAACCTTTAGCATAATATATGAAAATTATTCGAGGTTTAGGTATGGCTAGGCATAATGATGTTTGCCTAGAGTAAAGTTTTTGTTCTCCGCCACAACTTTTTGGGATGACAAAGGGGGAGAATGTGTTTAATGTTTAAATGAGATATTTGTTTGACAAAGGGGGAAATTATAATTAAATTGAAATATTGTGCTTTAAACATGTTAGTTGATGTTTAGGAATTTGTTTAGTTGATGTTTGGGAATTTGTTTGCCTAAGCATTACAGTGCATTGATTAAAGATAGATTTATGTTATATTGATTTTTGGACTTATATTGAATATCTGTTGAATTATTTGAATTATCTTCATGATTGTTCTTAATTGAATTAAATACCCATCCTTGGATTTAGGAGGATCGTGGTTAAATTTTTGTTTTGAATAAAATATTAAAATTAATTGTCATCATAAAAAAGGGGGAGATTGTTGATTCCGAGATTTTGATGGGTAATCAAACGTTGATGTTTTTTATGGAACTAATGTGTTTGTTGAGTGTTTTAGAAAAAGAGTTCTAATTATTGATTGAATCATGAATAAATTATCAATGGTGCAAAGATAAACAATGAAGAAATGAAGAGTATTAAAGATCTTGAAGAAATTAGGTGAAAATAACTCAAATACTCTTATACTGTTAATGCAACCCGAATTAGGATCACACACGACACTATTAAATAAATTATATTTTTTTGTGTTTAATTTGATGAAATTTACGATCCTAATTAGTGTTTAAATATATGTTCCTATGTGAAATTGAAAAATGAAAATTAACCTAAGTAAGAATAATGTTTAAAATTGAATTTTAGAGTCAATTTAGTTAACCGAGAAAAGCAATCGGTTAACAAGTTCAAACAGAGTTTTGGAGCAGAAATGAGTAAGAAAGAGACCAACCAGCATCAATCAGTTAACATATCCGAGGAGGATTGGTTAACTAATTGAAATAGTGAGGTTTTAAAGAATATATGAAGCATCCTGCATCGATCAATCAACCGACTATAAAGGAATCAATCAACCTATGGGCGTAGGGGAATGGTAGTGAAAAGTCTCTAAAACAATTGGTTAACCAATTGTGGGACAATCAGTCAACCAACTGTGGCTTGGAAATCATCCTGAACCAATCGGTCAACCGATTGGTGAGCAATCAGTCAACCGACTGGCATTTGGTTTTGGCCTAGCTTACACTCTAAATCAATTAGTCAACCGATTGTTTCAGGTGAGATTTTGAAGATTTTGGGATTTCAGTTAAAAACAAGCCGTTACTAGCTGTTTTTGATAATTCCAATAGAGTATTTCAGGGGATTTGATATTTCTAAAGATATGGTATATATGTTTTGATATTCGTATTGATTTGGTTCATATATGTTGGCCTAGTGAGCTACCCAAGAAGGGGGGAAGGTGAATTGGGTAGTTATAAAAATATAAATAAATATTTATCTTTCAACACTTAAAAAATTCAAATAATTAATTTAATTCTAAATTAATTATTATCTTTATAAAGCAGTAGATAAGTGTAAATAACTAGATGCATACCCAAAGAGCAAGAAATAAAGAAAATTAACAATGTAGTATATCACGATGTATACTGGTTCACCAAGCTAAGATTCTTTTAAACAGATAGGAACCAAGCCTTTACACAATGTTTCTTTTCACAGACTCAGAATCAACCTTTACAATTTCTTTTTTCCCAAGCTTAGGAATAACCTTATCTTTTTACTAGGCTCAAGACTAGCTTAATTCTATGTAGGAGGAATCACCACCTAATCCTTTTCCCTAGGGCAGGAATAATGTTATTTTTTTTTCAGGCTAAAAACTAACCTAATCCTTTCACAGGCTAAGGATCAAACCTAATTTTTTTATACCTTAGGCTAAGAATCAAACCTCACAAAAATCACTTCAAATATCATTTTCACTGGTAAGGATGAAACTGTTACAATTCATACAAATTCAATTCTAATCAGGAAGAATTATGCCTATCTATTTTCACGGGAAAAGAGTAACCTAATCTTTTTATACTTTAGAAAAAGATCAATTCTCAATCTCTTTATCGGAAGAGATTCAAATCCAACTACCAGTAATTAGATATTCCCAACAATATCTAATCCGCACACAACTCATCAATTACAAAAATTGATAAGTTTTTCCCACTCGGAGCTTCTACCACCCCAAATTAATTTAAACTCGATTAATGTCCCGATAAATAATAGTGATAGAATTTTATGTGAGAAATTTTAAAATCTGATTATAAAATAAATAGATACCACACAATTCCGCAAGTAATCAAATTATCACCAAAATCGTTTTAAAATAGTTTTTATACACTTTAAAGTTAAAAAACGATTTCACAAAATCTAAAAATCCAAGAAAGCAAAACAATATTTAATCACAACAAAGAATTAAAGCTTGGAGCAATCTCACCGGGATATCACCGAAAGAATGAAAATTAAATTGCGACAAAGCTTATATCGGTGATGCCAAAATTCACAACACTTATTCTTAGGAACTTTTTCTTCAGAAAAATCTCACGATAATATCTTAATATAATCTCAGAATGATAACTCTCAGAAAGCTTACGAACTCAAGGTTCTTGATTGAATGATAACTCTTAGAAAGCTCACGAACACTTAGTTCTTGATTGATTGGGATATCTCTCACAAGTGAAAAACGCAGGTCTATAAATACTAATTTGAAACAGGCCCTCTAACGGCTAGTTTTCACATGTCATGACATTTAATTACTCCTATAAACCCTATATATTGATATGACTCAATCCTGGTTCAACTCACTGAATTATAGCTTTCAAATCTCTCAATTAAGTCCCTCAAATATTTCTCAATTTCAAATCGATAGAATAGAAAGTATTAAATGTACCAATTTGAGAAACACTTAAAATATATTCACCATATCTTTAGGGATATCAAAATAACAACCATATATCTATAATATTATCAAATCCCTAAAATATCTCTCAGATTTCAACCAAAAAACGGCTAGTAGCGGTTACTTTTTGATGAAATCCACGAAATCCTCCAATCCTAAAACAACACCATTGGTTGACGATCAAACCTCACTAGTTGACTAATCGATTCAAGTTGTAGCCCAAGAAAAATTATTCGCTAGTCGGTCGATTGATACTCTATGAGTCGGTCGATTTATCGATTTAGGATGTTTCCTAGGCCATTTTTTAGCCATGGTCGGTCGACCAGTTATCTATGGTTTGTCAACTGATCGATTCAGAGAGTTCAAGTATTGGCTAAAGGTCGATTGATCTCTCTTGTCGGTTGATCGATTGATCCAAAGACTTTTCCAATTCCCAGCCACTTCTCGTCAGTTGACCGATACTTTTTGGTCAGTCGACCAATCCTTGCTGGAACACTTCCTCCTTAATTAATTTTGAAAACTAATCTTTATTAGGTCAATATTTCTTCTTCAATTTCACATTGGAGCAAATATGTTAACTAATTAGAATTCTAATAAAAACACACATAAATATAAATTCATTTTCGTGCCATATGTGATCCTAATCGGGATATATTAAAAGTAAAAATTAACCTGAGTTGTTTTTACCCATATTCTTCAAAATATTCAATCTCTTAATATCCAACTCTTTGGAAATCTCTTAGCATCCTTAATATTTTCAACAATTTCTTCATGATAATATCATCAATAAAACTTTTACACTAAAACACTCAATAAACTCGTTAGTTCCACAAAAAATATCAACACTTAATTATCCATTAAAATCTTAACATCAACAATATAATTAAAGATTCTCTCAATTTTAGCAATTAAATACTTCCTATTTTTTTGATTGATGTTCTAGAAACATTTTATGGACATAATTGAGAGATTTAAAAGTTTTTTTTTAAATGAAATACACCAGAATTAAATGGATATGATATATAGGGTCGATAGGTAATTTTTAGAGGCATATCTTTTGAAAACTAGCCATTAGAAGGCTTAATTTAAATCCTTATATATAGACTTGCGAAAATTAGATCAAAGATATCAAGAACTATCAGTTCCTTAGCTTTTCTAAGAGTTATCATATAGTTGAGATTATTTGAGATTTTGTGCTTAAAGTTCTTGAGCTAAAGCATTTTTTAATTGGTGTCACCAATCTGTTCTATTTTGCAATCTTGTTTTCATTCGTCGGTGTTTTCTTGGTAATATCATTCTAAGTTACTATTCTTAATTTTGATTTCATGTTATTTTTGATTGCTTGGATTTAAGATTGTTAAAAAATTATTTTCAAACTTAAGAGCATAAAATTCTTTTAAAAAAAAAATGATTTTGTGATATTATCTGATTGCATGCTAAATTTCGTGCTACCTACACTTATTTATAATCAGATATTAATTTGCCTAACTTTAATTCTATCATGTAGTGAATTTCGGAATATTAATTGAGTATAATTGTTGTGAGGTGGTAGAAGTTTCGAGTGGGAAGAAATTCATAATTTTTTGTATTTGTGAGTTTGAGGGGATTAGACACAGTTGGGTCGGTATCTAGTCGGGGTAGCTAGGGTTTCAATCTTTTTTGGGAAAAAGGTTGAGGTTTGATCTTTGCCTAAGATATAAAAAGGTTAGGTTATTCTTTTCCCTTGAAAATAATTTAGGTTTTGATTCTTCCTGAAATTGAATTATGTTTTAATGAATTGTAAAGATTCAATCCTTACTTGAGAAAATGATACTTGTGAGTGTGGTGAGGTTTGATCTTTAGCCCTTTAAAAAGATTAGGTTATGATTCTTCTTGTAATAGAATTAGGTTAATCTTTAGCCTAAAAAAAATATAGGGTTCTTCCTTAGCCTTAGAAAAAGGAATTGTAAAGGTTGATTATGAGTTTGGAAAAAAATCGTTGTATGGGTTCTTTTCCTACCATTAAAGGAATCAGGGGTTTAGAGGTTGCAAATCTTTGTGGAGCTTGGGGGACTGAATTAAGCATGACTAGCTTACTAAACTAGGATATATCTTGGTATGTTCATTATTTATTTTTATTTTTTATATTTTGTTTGGGTTTGCTCCTAGAATTAAATGCTTATCAACTGCGTAACGAAGATAATAATTGATTTAGGATAAATTGATTATTTGATCAATTAAGTGTTGACAATTTTAATTGCTTAAATTTTTATCACTACCAAATTTACCCCTCTCTTGGGTAGCTCACTGGGCTAACATTAATGTATTCATTAAAGAGAATGGTAAAGGAAATAAAAGTCAAATCTACCAACGTTACTGATATGCGGCTATTACGGAAGACTTTCCTGACTTTCCCTGATCTAGAGAGTGAATTAACTATGTTAAAATGTGTCCTAACCCAAGGCTAGGGATGGTGATGGTGAAATGTAATGAAATGTGCTACCGCCTAAGGTTGGGGATGGTGGAGATAGGTTTTGTCTCAGGAAGGCCTAATCTTATGAAATATGTCTCGACTCCTACTAGTGGTGATAGTTGATGAAGGTAGATTTTTTGAAGAGTTGAACCTGGTGAAATATGCCCTAGCTAATTGTCTAGGGTGATGAAAAACGAAGTTATACTTTATTTGGGAAAGTTAGTTTTTATGAAGTGGGTTTTGATTTGTTATTATTATGGTATTTTAGCTAAGATTTGACCAAACCCATGTGGGGTGCCTACGAATCCTGAACCTTAGGCCAGGAATCAAGTCAAAATATAGTTTATTGTGCGAAGGCTTTCTAAAATTCAATAGCAAAGAAAGTAGAATGTACTCCGTAAGGATGGTCGCGGGCAATTCCTTAATGAATATGCCCCCTCCTAACTGGGTAAGGAACACATAAAATGAACATGGATTTATCTTGTCGTTTAGATTAGAAGAGAATATCATGATCTTAGCATCTCTGGCCTCTTAGGATAGAGAAAGAACATTAGGATCTCCGATCATTAAATTAGGGAAAGGACATTAGGATATTCGGCCTTTCGGGGCTAGGAAAGTCTCACAGTTCCCTGAGGTGATACATTCTCCATAAGGGGATTTGGGGCCATGCTTCTAGATTTCTTTGTTGTCATATACTTTAGTTGGTTCCTCCCAATCTTTTATCTAAGAATTGTCGTCCTCTTTTCTCGGTGGTGATAATTAGACTTCTTTATTCATAGTCATGGGTAATGGGGCAGAGTTCATCTGGTTTTAACACATGTTTGAAAGATGTATAATTTTCCCTCATCTCGACAATCTTGGTCACTCTTGGCGTGGTTGGGGTTGAGTCCATTTCGGCAATCTATTAGGTGAAGCTTAGATGGAATTCAACAAAGGCTATCTTAAGTAGCGCAAATTTTGACTCTTAGTAGATAATTGAAGATTTATTTAGTTCTTATGAGCTGCTGTTAAACCCTAACAATGCTGGAGGACCAAACAGCACCAACTTAGTGGAATTTACTACCGGACATGGTGCATGTGGCACGTATAGAGTCATTGGAAAAGACGGAACCAACTTGGTGCCTGTCGGTTAGCTGAGGTATTGTGGTACAACACCGACAGGTATTGGGCAGAGAGGAAGACCTCGGTGCTGTACTGAGGTAAAATGGTGTAACGTAGGCAAAACTCTACATTGTAAACAGTGTCATGGATGCGACAACATGTGTTGGAAGAGCGGGGAGGCATTGGACCAAACTGTTAGGTAGGCGTTGGCAAAATGGTGCACTGTTGGATAACGTAGATGCACGTTGGCAGCGTTGGTAGAGTATGCCAAAATTGGGGTTTTCATGGGGAGTCAGGGACCAAAAGAAGACCTCGGTGTTGTATCGAGGTAAAATGGTACAACATAGGCACAACGCTACGTTGTAAACAGTGTCATGTAAGCGGTAACATGTGTTGGAGGAGTGAGGAGGCGTTGGACCAAGATGTTGGGCAGGCGTTGGCAAAATAGTGCGCTACTGGGTAACGTAGACACACGTTGGCGGCATTGGCAGAGTATGGCGGAATTAGGGTTTTCGTGGGGAGTTACAGGACCAAAGGAAGACTCGATGCGGTACCGAGACAAAACAATACAATATAGGCACAACACTACGTTGTTGGCAGAGTCATGCGAGGGTCATGGCCCACTGTTGGGCGACAGTGCATTCTATTGCTGAAATAGCATACGGGACGTTGGCAGTCATTAGGTGCAACGACGCGTTCCAGCCATGCAGCGGTGTGGCAATACGTTGGGAAATGTCGGTTGAATATGGGATGAGACGGCAATGGGTAGGACGTTGGGATGGTACAAAAACATTGGAAGAATTTTGAGCTCGTAATAAGCTGGTGGACTGTTGATTACCAAACATGTGCAAGACATGTGGGAGGCAGTTCTGTGCAGTTTTTAGCCGTTTTGGTTGGTTTTCACACAGGAAAATCAATTCTTATGGTGCTGACAAGTGTCGGGACAGGTGTCAGTAGTCTGCCTATGTAGTTGGGGCCGTCAACTACTGTCTTTTCCTATAAATTGTAACGTTTTGGTCTGTTTTAGAGGGAGTGAATGTATACCTACGGAAATTCAGACTAAGTGTTGTAATTAGTTCCTTGTAACTCAAGTTTATTAATACAAGGTTGGGTTTTTCCCGTAAACATTGGTGTGCCATTGCGTGGGTGCGTTCCTGGTATTGTTTCGTTGTATTCCCATTGTATTACGTTGCAGGAACATGTGTGTTTACAGACTGTTGGTGTATTTCCATTGCATGGCAGTACATTCACCGGGGATGCTAGTTGTTGGTGCAACTAGGCCATCACACGGTTGCGATTTTTGTGGTAAAAATTTTAACCCTGTAACAGCTGCCATGATCATGTTATGTTTGTACAAATCTTAAGGAAATATTGTCTTAGTGTGCCTCCTAAAATATACTTCATTAGGATGAAAATGTGTATCCTTGAATATGAAAATGTATCTTATTGGCCTAAAGAGCTATCCAAGAGGGGGGGGTGAATTGGGTAGTTATAAAAATTTAACAATCAAACACTTAAACACAAATAATTAATTTCCCTAAATCAATTATTATCTTTATACACAGTGGATATGTGTTTAATACTAAGTGCATACCCAAATACAATATGAATAATAAATCAATGCAGCACATAAGAATTTATTTTGGTTCCGTCAAGTTAATCTTGCCTATGTCTAGTTGCTCGAGCTCTATGGAGATTTGCAAGCCATTAAACCCCTTGATACCTTTACCAGGTAGGAACCAAACTCTTATAACTCACGATTCTTTTCACAAGCTTAGAATCAACATTTACAATTATCCATTTCATAGGTCAAGGATGAACCCTATCTTTTTACCAGGCTAAAGATAAACCTAACATTCTCACTTATTATTTTCACAGGGAATGATGAACCTTCATAATCACTCAAAAAACAATTCAATTGCAGAATGACTTAAAACCAAATTATTTTCAATGGAAAAGAATAACATAACCTTTTTACCAAGACAAAGATCAAACCTTAATTTTTTTCACAGGAAAAAGATCGAAACCTAGCTACCTTGACTAACACCGTCCCAAACATGTCTAGTACACTCAAACTCACAAATACAAAAAATATGAGTTTCTACCCACAAAGAGATTCTACTACCTCAATACAAATATACTCGATTAATATCTCAAATAATTACTATGTGATAGATACAATGTGATATAATTAAAATTTGATTAATAAATAAAGTAGGTAGCATAAATATAACATGTAATCAGATAATCAAGCAAAAATCGTTTAAAAAGATTTTTAGGCTTTTAAGTTCAAAACAGATTTTCTAATAATTCTAAACTAAGTAATCAATATAAATATAACTTTAAAGCAAATAATAAAGCTTGGATAGATATCACCGGAAAAACACCGAAGACAATTGTTGGCTAAGAGAGCTACCCAAGGGGGGTTGAATTGAGTAGTTATAAAAATTTAAACAATTAAACATTTCAACACTTAATTTATCAAATAATCAATTTATCCTAAATTAATTATTATATTTCTTACGCAGCAGATAAGTGTTTATATTTTAAGTGCACACCCAAATATAATATGATAAAAATAATAATAAAGTAGCACACCAAGATATATCTTGGTTCAGCAAACTAGCCTTGGCTAATTCAGTCCCCTAAGCTCTACGGAGATTGGAAACCGCTAAACTCTTGATCCCTTTACCAGGTAGAAACCAAACCTTTACAATTTTCCTTTTCCCAGGCTAAGGAATAACCTTATATTTTTACCAGTCTAAGGACTAACCTAATTCTATTACAGGAAGAATCACCACCTAATCATTTTACAGGCTAAAGATCAAACCTCACAACTCTCACAAGTATCATTTTTCACAGGCAATGATGGAACCTTCACAATTCACTCAATTCAATTCATGGATAATCAAGACCTATTTCTTTTCAAGGGAAAAGAATAACTCAACCTTTTTATACTTAGGAAAAGATCAAACCCTAATCTTTTTACTGGAAAACATTGAAACCTAGCTGACTTGACCAGACACCGGCCTAACCGTGTCTAACCCGCTCAAACTCACAAATACACAAAAATGTGAGTTTCTTCCAACAAGGAACTTCTACCACCTCAAAACAGATGTACTCAATTAATGTTGTAAAATTTACTATGTGATAGATACGATGTGAGGCAAATTAATAACTGATTATAAATATGTGTGGATAGCACAAATTAAAGCACATAATCAATTAGTCACACAAAATCGTTTTAAAAAGATTTTTATACTCTTAAATTTGAAAATGATTTTTCAATAATCTTAACAACCAAGAAAATATAATAATATGAAATCACAGTAAGGAATAATAACTTGGAAAGGTCCTATCAGAATAACACCGAAGAATATAAACAGAATCACAAGATAGTACAAATAGGTGTGCCAAAACAATCAACACTTTAGATCAAGAACGTAACATAATATCTATCTCAAATGAATCTCAGCAGAATGATAACTCTTAAAAAAGCTTAGGAATTGATGTTTTTGATGTATTTTATCGCAATCCTGTAGGTCTAATTATATAGACCAGTATCAAGCCCTCCAACGACTACTTTTCAAAAGATATGTCTCTAAAAGGCATTCTTAGACCCCATATAATAATCCCTTTAAATTCTGGGATATTTCACTTAAAAATAACTTTCAAAACTCTCAAATAAATTTATAAACTATTTCTCAATTATCAATCACAAAGATAGGAAATATTTAGATAACCAAATTGAGAGAATAATTAATTATGTGGACCAAATCAATATGAATTCAAAATATATGGACCGTATCTTCAACAAGATCAGAGCCCCCAAATTTCTCCCTTGGAATCATAAAAAATGACTAGCTTTTTACTAGAAGACCAATATCCTCAAAATCTCAATCGAAACAATCGGTTAACCGATTGATATAACATGTAAGCCAAACCAAACAGGAAAGCCAATCAATTGATTGATTACTCTTCGGTCGGTTGACCGATTGGTTTAGAGAGTTGCCTCTGCCAAATTCCAACACAGTCAATTGACTGATTGTGTCCCAATCGGTTGACTGATTAGTTCAGAGAGTTTTACCTTAAAACCCTTAGACCCATTGGTTAACTGATCATCTCTTGGTCGATTGACCGATCTTCTCTTGGTCGGTTGACCAATCATTGCAAGATCTATACTTTTTTCTCTGAAACCTTACTGTTTCAATCAGTTGACCGATTGATGTTGGTTGGTCAATTCCATCACAAATTTCTGCTCCAAAACTCAATGTTTGATTCAGTTAATCGATTACTTTTCTTAGTTGACTGAATTGACCCTAAACTTCAAATTTAAACATGATTTTCACTTAGGTCAATTTTTATCTTTCAATTTCATATAGGAGCACATATTTAATTACTAATTAGGATAAAAAAAATTATCCAAAAATAAATAAATAAATATAACTCATTTAATAGTGCTGTGTGTGATCCCAATTTGGGTTGCATTAAGAGTATAAGAGTATTGAGCTGTTTTCACCTAATTTCTTTAGGATCTTCAACACTCTTCATTTCTTTATTGTCCATATTTGCACCCTTGATATTTTCTTCATGATACAATCAATAAATAGAATTCTTTTTCTAAAACACTCAACAAACACATAGTTCCACAAAAAACACCCACCTTTAATTGTTCATCAAAACCTTAGGATCAACAATCTCCTCATTTTTGATGATGACAATTAACTTTGATGTTTTCTTCTAAACAAAAATGTAACCACACTCTCCCTAAATCCGAGGACGGGTATTTAACTCATTTAAGCACAATCATGAAGATAAATTCAAACAATTTAATAGATATTCAATATAAGCCCAAAAATCAATATAAATAATTAATATATTCAATAAAGCACAATATAATCTATTCAACATAGATCTATCTTTAACGAGTGTAATGCTTAGGCCAACAAATTCCTAAACATCAACTAACTTGTTTAAAGATCAATTTCACAATGATCTTCCCCTTTGTCATATAAAATTTTCATTTAAACATCAAACAACTTTTCCCCCTTTGTCATCTCAAAAAGTGGGGGCGGGGACTGAAAAATATCACTCTAGGCAAACATCGTTATGCCTAGCCAAACCTAAACCTCGAATAATTTTCATGAATTGATCTTCTGCTAAAGGTTGGCAAAGATATCGGCAAGCTGATCAGAGGTATCAATATACTGAATGGTAACATCTATTTTCTGAAAGCGATCATGAATGAAATAGTGTCTAATCTCTATGTGCTCAGTTCGTGAGTGCTGTGTCAGATTCTTACTTTAACATATAACACTTTTATTATCACAATAAATAGGGACTTATTCCATACATACTCTAAAATCATTCAATTATTGTTTAATATATAGAATTTGAGCGCAACAATTACCAACTACCATATACTTCGCCTCAGTAGTAGATAAGGCAATTGAGTTCTGTTTCTAGTTAGACCAAGAAACTAAGGCATGTCCTAAAAAGTGACATGATCCACTTGTGCTTTTTTTCTCGACTTTGCATCTGATAAAATAGCATCGGAGTAACTAGTTAATTTGAAGTCCCTCCCCTTAGCATACCATAATCATAGGTCACTTGTCTCTTTCAAATACCGAAAGATTCTCTTAACCATAGTTACATGCGATTCTTTTGGATAAGACTCAAATCTCGCACACAAGCCTATGCTAAACATTATATCAGGTCTACTGGGAATAAGAATAACAAGATACCAATACCAATCATACCTCAATACATTTTCTCATTTACATTTTTGCCCGTATCATCTTTGTCTATTTTCGTAGTTGTTGCCATGAGAGTTTTGTACTCTATAGCACCATCCAATCCATACTTTTTCAAAAACTCTTTGGTATACTTGGCTTGATTAATAAAAATCCCTTCATTCGTTTTCTTGATCTGCAACCCAAGAAAGAAGGACAACTCCATTATACACATCTGAAATTTGACCTGCATTATCTTGGCAAACTCTTGGCAAAAATCCTCATTAGTAGAACTGAAAATAATATCATCAACATAAATATGTACTAATAGGATATCATAATTAGTTTTCTTGATAAATAATGTTATAGCACTAAGACCCCGTCGAAAATCATTTTTGATCAAATAGTGGCTAAGTCTCTCATACCAAGCTCTCGGAGCTTGTTTGAGCCCATACACAGTCTTTCAAAGTTTAAACATGTGATCAACAAGTTTACCACTCTCAAATCCAGGGGGTTGTTCTACATAAATTTGTTCTGCTAGAAATCCATTCAAGAATGCACTCTTTACATCCATTTAAAATTTCGTGAACATGTAAATGTGAGTAACATTATAATAGCCTCTAATCTAGCCATAGGCACATAAGTCTCATCATAATCAATTACATCTTCTTGATTATAGCCTTGTGCAACTAATCTTGTTTTGTTTCTAATTACCATACCAGTTTCATCATTTTTATTACAAAAAACCCATTTAGTAACAATTATAGGATGAAAATCTGGTCTAGGAACTAGAGACTATACATTATTACGTTCAAATTGAACTAACTCTTTTTGCATCGTGGAGATCCAAGATTCATCAGTTAATACCTTATTCATATTCTTAGGCTCAATTTGGGATAGAAAATCGAGATTTATAATATCTCTAATGGAGGAATGTGTACTTACACCTTTTTCGAAATTACCAAAAATTTCTTTTATCGAGTGTTTGGGTACTGTCTTTATAACTCGTGGTAAAGTCGGATCCTCTCTTTTTGGTTCCTCTTTCTGTGGTTCCTATGTTGTATCATCTCCTTTGTTTTGGTTATTTAGTGTACCTTCATCATCATCATGCAAAACCTTTCTCAACACAAGTGGATCAGATTCCTTAAATACGACATGCATAGACTCTTCAACTACTAACGTACATTTATTATATACTCTCTAAGCTTTACTATTAGTAGCATATCCAAGAAAAATTCCATAATCATATTTAGTATTAAATTTTCTCAAATTATCCTTATCATTTGAAATGAAACATTTGCAACCAAAAACTTTGAAATAGGATATATTCGGAGTCTTACTATTCTAGATTTCATAAGGGGTTTTATTAAAACCTCTTCAAATAGATACCCTGTTTACCATATGGCAAGTTGTACCAACTGTTTCGGCTTAGAAATACTTGGGTAGACGATTCTCATTTAGCATTATTCTGACCATTTCTTGAAGTGTCCTGTTCTTTCTCTCCACAACACCATTTTGTTGTGGTGATCTTGGTGCAGAAAAGTTGTGAGCATATCCGTGCTCATCATAACAACTAATTATCTAATTGTTTATGAACTATTTGCTTCTATCACTACAAATGTTAATTTTGCAACATTACTTCCCATTTTGAACGCGTTTACATAACTTAGAAAAGATACATGCAACTTCACTCTTTTTAGCAAGGAAGAACACCCATGTATATCTACAATAATAATCCATATTTACGAATGCATCGAATATACCTCCTAAACTAGCAATGTCATTAAGACCAAATAAATCAAGATGCAACATTTCAAGACATCTAGACGTGGATGTGTGTAACGTCTTCTTAAATGATAATCTAGATTGTTTTCCTAATAGACATGCATCCATACTTTATCTTTCACATATTTTAATGCAGCTAAGACACATACAAGACTTTTCCTAAATAAATTAGATAACAATTCCATACTGGTATGCCTAGTCAGTCAACCATTTGGGTGTAGCCGATTCAACGATTGGTGCAGTCACTCAACCAACTGCTATAGTGAAATCAACAACTGTATTGTTATTTTGGTCAAAACTATCAATTTTGGGGGGATTTGAGTATAATTCATATCTAAATGACTTATTATATAATCCCTATTGATTTGGTCCATATATTTTAATATTCTTTTAATTAAAATAATTTAATACTTCTTATTCTTATGGATTTGAAATTGGAAACGTTTTAAGGACCTAAATGAGCGATTCAAAGAGTATTTTTGAATTAAACATATCTATATTGATAGGGGATGTTATATGGGATATAGAATATCATTTTATGACATATATTTTAAAAATTAGCCATTGGAGGACTAGTTCTAGGTCTATTTAATAAAACATGCGGTATTAAGTTTTGACACATCAAGAATAATCAATTTGAGCTATTCTAAGAGTGATATTTATGATGAGATTTTTGTGAGAGATTTATTCTAAGTTTTTGATCTAAAGCGCTTGTGGTTTGGCATCACCAACTTGTGTTCTATTGCGATACTATCATTATCTTCGATGTTTTTCGGTGAGATCTTTCCAAGTTTTATTATTTACTTTGGAGTTATATTATTATTGCTTGCTTGGTATAAGATTGTTTAGAATATCTTTTTAAACATAAAATCCTAAAAATCTTATTAAACGATTTTATTTGATTATCTGATTACATGCTTAAATTGTGTTACCAATATTATTTATTAATTAGATTTTATTTATCTCACATTGTATTTATCATGTAGTGTAATTATTCGGGACATTAATAGAGTATGTTTTTATTGAGGTAGTAGGAGCTCCATGTTGGAAGAAACTTATATTTTTTGTATTTGTGAATTTGAGCTTATTAGGTTTTGATTCTCTCTGTAATATAATTGGGTGATTATAAAGGTTCTTCCTAAACCTGAGAAAATGATAAGTGTAAAAGTGTGTGGGAGTGGTAGGTTTGATCTTTAGCTTGTTAAAAGGATTATGTTTTGATTTTTCCTGTAATATAATTAGGTTAGTCTTGAGCCCGGTAAAAACATAAGGTTCTTCCTAATCCTATGAAAAGGATAATTGTAAAGGTTGATTCTGGGCCTGTGAACAAAATCGAGATTATAAGGGTTTGGTTCCTACCTGGAAAATAAATCAGGGTTTAGTGGATTGCGAATCTTTGTAGAGCTCAGGAGATCGGATTTAGGTAAGAGTAGCTTACTAAATCAAGATATATTATTGTGTACTGCATTGATTACTTCATATATTGTGTTTGGGTGTGGATTTATGAGTGAACGCATTTCCACTGCATATCAAGATAATAATTGATTTAGGAAAATTGATTATTTGTGTTTGAAGAAATTAACTGTTTAAATTTTGTAACTACCCAATTCACCCCCCTCTTGGGTAGCTCTTTAGGCGAACAACATTGTTCTAACTTTTCATTATATGAAAATCGTAAGAATATTGTGATGAATCATCATTTTTATTTTTATTTTTTAAAATTCATTTATTTCCTTAGTGTTTGTCAAGTTGTCTAGTTTCTTGACAAAGTCCTAGTTTGTGGCAAAACCCTCATAGATCCTTGGATGTGTTATGTTTATGCCTATTGTTAGGAATTCTTGATATTAATTAGTCTTTTTGAGATGTCGTTGTTGTCTTTATTTTTATCCACCATGAGATGTATTGAAAAATAATTAGCTAAATTTCAGGGGTGGGAGTTTTAAACTTGAATTTCTTGATTTTACATTAGGGTTATATTTTCAATAGATAAATCGATGAAGCGTGTTTAGTTTAAAAAAAAAATGAGGCATACCTGTTGACGTTAGCGGTGCCAACTCATTCTCCCCGTTCCTCACGTTCGATGAATGATAGACCATTTGTGGTTTTTTCTTTCCACCGCAAAGGTTCCTCGGAGCAATAGAAGCGATGAATCCAATGTCTCTTCCCTTTTTATAATGAATTCCAAGAGATCGATTTGTAACCTCTAAATTTTCCTTTCTACTCTTAAATTGAATGTCCAGATGATGGAACTTAATTCTTTATTTGAACTTTATTTCTAGTCGATTCCATGTTAAAGGTAGGTTTTTCAGATGATGGTGGTCATCGTTCAACTTTCTCTCATAGGAGGGACAAGGCCCCTGATACACCTACTAGAGGGCGTGTTTTAAAGCACGCTCGAGGTCGGACCAGGGTAGCGACACTCAGGATTTCAGAGGACATGCCCGCACCTTCTTCTTCTACGGTTGAAGGGACCCTACAAGAGTCCTGAGTACTTACCCAGTCAATTGCCAGATCATTTGGTATCTCCACTGGTCATGCATCAACAAACCTATTTAACGTAGTTGAAAAGACTGTAGATCTTGATTAATTCCCTCCCGAAGATGAGGTGCCTGAGGAAGGCCTTCCAAAGGACTTCTCGGGATATGACTATGAGCCTAGTAGTCCTATAACTATGCCTTTTCGAGATAGGTCCCTTACTTTTGATATGGCGCGGCTCCAACATATAGTACTAGTCAATCAGACTTTACTTAGAGATCTTGGACATCATTTATCCATTCACATATGCTCTGCTAAGGTTCTCACCTAAAACGTTTTATACTTTACCTTTTTTGTTTGAATGAAAACAATATATTATTGCATCGCATATTGACTTACGTATATGTCGATCCCACGTGCAATAAAAACTTTCAAGGATCTTGGTTGTTTTTCTGCATTCTTTATACGAGGAGGATACATCCTAATTATTGCTTCTTCCTTCACGGTTGCAGTTTCAGAGACTTCCTATCTATTCAGGGTTCTCACATAAATCACATTTATTTGAATGCTTTAATAGAGTGTTGGTTTGCTTCTGCGAATTCTCTATATCTAGTACATAGAGATCAAGTACCCACGCCTCTTGATTGGGTGATGATCACTGGAACACTATTTTGCGGTCAAGTCGTGCCCCTAAAGTAGACTACTTAGCTGAGGGCAGTGAGCTACTGGGTGACATTCATTTAGAGGCGAGGACTGATGAGCGCATAAGATATATTCATTTGAGTTTTGAGATAACTTTTGAGGATCCTGCTCTCAATGACCCAAAGCTAAGAGATCAGTACTCCCGTATTCTGTTTCTTATCGTCTTCGGCAATACTTTTATGGCTTCGTCAAGCACTACCATTCCTCTCTATTTCCTCGAGACTTTAAGCAATCTAGATAGCTTTACTGAGTACGACTGGGGGAGTTTCACCTTTGTAGCCTTTTTAGTAGCCATGCGTACATATGTGTCAACTCGAGTCGACAACGTAAATGAATTCTGACAATTTTTACCAGTGAGTTCATTTTTCCTTATATCTTTAATTTTCTTCTTCTTTCCCCCTTTATATTTTTCATTAATGGCTTTTTTATATTTATTTTTGTAGTTTGGGGTATATGAGTATCTTTATTTCTTCCGTCTATTTTCTACATCAGATGATAGATTCCCCAGGGGAGCGAAGTGGCATCGCTTAGTTTTGCATGAGGGCTCGTCTTTTAGAGATCATGTGATGGTTCATACCCAGTTAGAGTTCTTGACTCGCTCTAACTTTATTTGGGAGCCATATCATCTATATTCTTATTGGGTGGACATACCTCCTAAGAGGAGATTATCTGTTCAACGCTACTCCTTTAGAAGTCCATCATCTTAGGAGATGTGCTTGGGCGTGATGGGCCTTAGATTTTTGAAGAGTTGCGTCAACCTTATGTTGTGCAGTCTCGACCCTATACGGAGTTTACTAGTACCAATCAATTTGATCCGAAGGCCCCAACAAACATCCTGGTTACTCTAACTATTCCAGAGAAAGATTATCTTCATTAGTTCTTGAGTGTATCCATTGGCCTATAGAAAAACAAAGCTCATCTCGTGGGTGGCATTCTTTAAGGCCACAGAGTGTTAACTTTCTGGGTAAGTTGTAATGATGAGACAGTGGTCAATGTATTTGAGTTGAAAACAATCAGAGTGGAGAGGGATGCTCTGAGAGAGAAATACGAGTAGCGACGTCGAGCTGGTGATTTGGATGTTGCCCAAGCTGAGCTAGAGAAAGTGATACGACTTGCCTAAAAAGGTCGAACGACTTTGAGTTATATTGTCTTCTTATCTAATTTCGGTTCCTTCTTTGGAAGCTTGTACAACTACTCTTAAGACAACACAGTGTATGGCTAATTTGGAGGCCTCGATTTCTTTTGCGATGCCGACCCTACCGATAGGGGGTATAGGAGAGGCTATCGACTTTCCCATGCCAGACTGTTGATAGGTGCATATATCTCTTTCCTTTTGTTGTATTGTATCTTTGGACATATTTGTACTATTGTGGGGGATATTGTTGTATATTTATCTGCTTATTCAGGATAATGTATTGCATTTTTATTTCTTTTCCTTGCATCTCCTTTTTTTCATTTTATTATTATCTTTCGTTATAGGGATTATTTGTATTATCTCAGCTTTATTATTATTTTCACCTATAATCTAACAACATATTCTCTAAACAACTTAGTCTTAAAAAAATGCTATTTTCCAAACTTAATTAATTAAAAAAACTAAAATCTTAATTAACGGACCTCTGATTTTGGTAGCGGAAGAAGTAGAGTACAGAAAGACGAGGAAACAAGTTTCATTCCTCCCTTCCCAAGTCGTCCAAGTTTATTCATTTTGAAAATGATTTTTCAAGGGATTTTCAAGGCATCAGTTTTACAAAACTTCTTGGGCCGAGATTTTATCTTAAAAAACGGAGTTGCTAACTAGTACGGGTTAAATGGTGTCCTAGGTCATCGAGATTTTAGAAATTCATTTTTCCTTTTTAAATAGCCCGTGTTTTGATTTCCAAAGGTCTATGTACCTTAAATATTCTTTAAGTTTGGGAGTCGGTTATGCTTGGGGAAGGTTTTACATACCAAAGACACCCGTCCGTAAATGGTACCTTGGTCTAAATAGATATTCACTTTTAAACATATCCAAGTAGTTTTCTTTGATTACTTAACAATGAATAAATTCTTTTTTAAAAGTTTTCCCCCTTTTTATGTATTTTATCATGATGTAATGGAAAATAGGTATATACTACAGCTAATACTTGTCAGCGACACCTAATAACAGTTTATAAGAGATAGGAATATAAATATGCAAGCTATACTAAATGAAATACAAACTAAGACTAAATTGTTTAAACATACGACTGAACCCGTACATGGGTTGCCTACATATCTTGGATTAATTAGAATTAGGTATTTACATAGTTCGTTTTATGTTAGGATAAAAATTATTTTTTATTGTTTAAGGTGACTGAACCAGTATCATGGGCTGCCTACGTACTTTGGGTGGCTACCAAATATTAGGTCCAACATAGTTCATTCAAGTTAAGTTGGAAACTGGGTTGGTTTTGGTTAGTTTTAGTTGTTTATTAGTTGCTTTTAGTTGTGAACGACCTAAATCACAACGTTAGCTAGTAATTATTCAAAGTTTTTGAAATTGTGAATAACTTGAATCACAACCTTAATTATGTTTAATATTAATCATTTTTAAGTTGTGAACAACCTGAATCACAACATGACATGTACATAACCTCTTTGATTTTGTCAAGAACACCTTGACCGAACTCTTTTATTTTGGTGAGTTAGTGTTAGTGTGTGAGTTGTTAGTAGTTATATAGTTAATATTAACAGTTAGTAAAGAGTCAATGTAAAGTTCTTGATAGAATCATAGAGAGTATGTACAACTCATGGTGTGATCGAAGTTTTGTTTGAATCCTTATATGTTCTTAATATGTTTTCGGATGTTTAGGGGCCCCACAAGTTCTTAACTTGTTCTTGGACATTCATGAGATGCTTAGAATGATTTTGTATGATTTGAATATGATTTTGTTGTTATAATCGAAGATTAAGTGTTTGTTTGGTTGTTATGACAAAATCAAGTGTTTGTTTGGTTGTTATAGGTTTTATGTGTTATGTACATGAAAATTAATTGTGTTAACTACATAATTATGCTATATACAAGAAACATACACAAGTTTAAGCCAAGATCATAGGGGTTTTCTAAAAAAAATACCTACTTAGGGGATGTGGTGTTCCCTAAGTGATTACCTCATTTTCTTACATGATCTTCTTGGTTGGAAGTTGATCGGTGATTGTTAATCTATTGATTTATTGCTTCAAGAACCTCAAGAACACCCTACTTAGGGGATATGGTCGACCCTAAGTAGCTATCTTTTTCCTCCTTGATCCTCTTAGCTCGATGTTGATTGGTGGATGTTGATCTCTCGAGTTCTTGCTCCAAGAACCTTAAGAACACCTTTCAAGATCAGATTTCAGTGGAATAATGACGTTTATTTGAGATATTTTCTTAAAAAGCCTAGTACTCGAGAGAGTTACTCGAGTTTAGGAAGAGAAGTTAAGCATTCAAGACTTGAAAAATGAAAACCCTAACACCTCTATTTATAGGCTGGGAGCCTGCACATTCATCCATGCGTAGGCTATCCTAGCCTCTTCCTTGAGTTGTGTTTATACTAGGGGACATGCTATCTTGTATTGATCATGTTTTGTGTTGAACGAATTTAGGGTGGACGGAAAGATTCTCAAACATTTGGTAATCATTACTAAATCTTTTCAAAGATTTGGTAATGATTGGAAATCATTACCAATCATTACCTCCCTTCCAATCATATTGGTTGTATACAGGTGCATTAATGGTTGGATATGACATTTCTAGTTCGGTTTAGGGGCTAAGTACCAGTTAGTTTTATTATTTCGGTTTACCATTAATGCTTTCTAGGTGCATTGAATTTTGTCTTGAAGTATCCCTTTGAATTTAAGGTCTCTTGGATTGTTTTCTAGGCGTTATTTGATGTAATATGCATAAATGAAATAAATGTTTTTGGTTTTAAACCAACAAGATTCAGTGATAGTAAATGTTTCAGGTCCATGGTAGGTAACCAGAGTAATTGTTTGAAATATCATATAATTTAAGGGTAGTGGCTAATTTTTCTCTATACTAAAGATGATTTAATGAAAATCAATCTTTAATAAATTCATTTTAGACCCCTTAAATTATGGGATTATCGAGGTTGACTCGAAACTTTTACTTAACTATATTTTGTCAAATTTAATAGTTTTGTGCTTTTCTCATGTATTTTGGGTTTTTTTTTTGTTTTTTTTTTAATTTATATATATATATATTATACAGTGTGATTTTAGGTAGAAATTTATTTTCTTTGAACTTAAATTTAAAGTTTATCTGAACTTGTACTTAATTTGACACTGACTGGGTAAGACAAAATGTAGTGTCTATAGTTGCCCTTCTTTGTCATGCAAGTTTACTCGTAATGATAAAAAAGAAGACTAATTAACATTTTGTTCTGCTAGACATGAAATATAAAGAAATGTATTTAAATCAATCCTAAAGGATGGAGACATACTTGATCCTTGAGGATTTAATGAGGATGACGATTGATCACTTCTACCATTGTGTACTTCGAAGAATGACGAACAATCAACCTTGGAAGACTACTGCCATAAGAATTGTGACATATTTGATTCCTATCTATCTGAATTCTTGGAGGATGGAGATATATCTGATCCTATAGGGTGTAGTGAGGACGCACTTTGTATAAGCCCTCATAAGCATTATAGTATTATATTATACTACTGGTTGGCCGGAATTATAAAATTATACTACTATACTGACTGGCTGGAATTTAAAATACAACTATACTACTGCTGACTAGAATTTAAAATACAACTATACCACTGGCTGACCAGAATTAAAATACAACTATACTAGTGCTGGCTGGAAATTAAAATACAACTACACCACTGTCTGGCTAGAATTTAAAATACCACTATATTATACAATTATCTAGACAAAATTATAAAAATAATGTAAATTATACTACTGGTTCGCCGAAATTATTAAAATACTACTCCTAAAGGGTGATGCATAGTCTATCCTATAAGATGTGGAGAAGATGACACCAGGTCAATCAACTCGTAGTTGTGACCATAATTAAAGGGTTTTCCTACATATCTCAAATTAATAAGAATTAGGTCACATGTAGTTCTAGCAGGTAAAGTAAATTTTACTACCATACTATACTACTGGTTGAAATTATTAAAATACTCTTGGCTGGCTAGCTAGATTTACAATACAAAAATTAAAATACAGTGGCCAAAATTATTAAAATACTGTTTAGCTGACTGGCTGGATTTACACTATGAAATTAAAATACACTGGCTGGAATTATTAAAATACTGTTCCTCAAGGATGATGCGTGGTCTATCCTATAGTAGGTAGGAATGATGATACTCATTTAATTGGATCTTGGTTGTGACCATACCCCAAAGGGGTCTCCTACATATCTCAAATTAATGAGAATCAGGTCACATGTCGTTCTAATATGTAAATTAAATCAAGATTGGGTGAAAAAAATTGGATATAATATGCCCAGCTCTAGCTGGGGCGCGGGACTATCTCTTGAGCATTCAAAGGAAGCGATAGAGCCCACATGGGTTGCCTCTATGTCCTGAACTAAGTGCACAATTATGACATTTGTTTTAGTCTGGAAACCCCGTTGGGTTGTTTATGTATATTAGTTATTACTAGTTCTAGATGGTGATCACTGGATGACTAAAACCCACCTGGGTTACCTATAAACACTGCATTGAGTTCTTTGGTTAGAAATCCAGTCGAAATGTAGTTCAGCCCTTGCTGTGCTATCTCAAATTGTCAACCGTACCCATAAGGGTTTCCTATGTACCTTAGTAATCTACCAAGTATTAGGTCGACGAGTAGTTCTAGCATAGGTAGCTTTTGTTGTCGATTTTACAAAAGGATTAGTTTGTCAAGGAAGTCAAGGGACTTCTCGGGAGATGTGTCCTGATACAGGGCTTTGAGAATGTCATGACGCTGACATCTCTCTAACTTTGACTAGAACTACTTGAGTTTCCTATGTACCTTGGTGATCTACCAAGGACAGGTCGAAGCACAGTCTTCTGGGATGGAGGAATGATGTTTAAGGTGGCAACCCAACCTATAAAGATTTCATTTGTCTGTGTATTTACCAAGACTAAGGTCGACACCTAATTCTTCCTTAATTTGTTAAAGTTTAACATGGTTAAATCTGGATTGGTGGGTTATTGTTATATTTGGTATGGTTAAATTCCAATTGATTAGGGAATTTATTATTGAGAAACTCTTCGGGGATTTAATATTCGGTGGCATGATTAGATCCCAATTGGTGTGGGATATTTTTTTTTGTTAATTGTGATTGAACCCATATTATGGGTTTCCTACATATCTCTGATAACTGAGAATCAAGTCGGAGCATAGTTCATCTTATTTAGTTTGTCAACTTAACCCACAATGGTTTCCTACGTATCCCAGGCTTCGCTGGGAATCAGATTGACGTGTAGTTCCTGGTTAAGCATCATCTATTGTTTGGTAAACAAGGAGAGTTCATATGGATTTTCGTAGGAGAGTCAAAGGACTATTCCTAAAGATGCACCCTAGTTTAGGGCTGAGAGAGTGTTAGAAAGATGATACCCCTTAATTCTTTTTATTTCGACCGAACTCACTTGGGTTTCTTACATATGTTAGTGATCTACCAAGGATCTAGTCAAAACATTACTGGGTACTCTTAGTTGTCAACCGAACCTTGTAAAGATTTTCTAGGTAACCCTATTTCACAAGGAATCTGATTGACGCCTAGTTCAATGCGTATGGATGGTTTTTATTTTAATGGGTGCGACCAAACTCGTATACGGGTTGCCTACGTATCTCAGATAATTGCAAATTAGGTCAGCATGTAGTTCATCGCACATGGTTGGGTTTAACTTTGTCAACCAAACCCACAAGGGTTTTCTACATATCACGGGCTTCACTGGGAATCAGGCTGACACGTAGTTCATACTTAATTGATGAGTTTAAATTGGTTAACTGAACCCACAAGGGTTTCCTACGTATCTTGGACATTACCAAAAATCAGGTTGACACGTAGTTCCTGTGTCTTTTGGTTTAATGAAATTAATTAAGTTCATTATGATTCAGTTATTTCATTTCACGTCGTAAGAAGAAATGAATGTTGTTTCCATTAGGAAAATAAGGATAGGATGAAATATGTCCCGATCGTAGACAGGGGCATCGATTGGATAAGTTTTATTGGGGAATCTAATCCAACACTTCCTATCGTACGATTCATGATTATTAACATTGTAAAATATACTCCAGCCTGTGGGCTGGGGAGGAGATTGATTAGCGACTGCATTAAGAATCTAAATCGGTTTATCTCACTATTTGTCGAGGTGCTAAAAAATGAATTCATGATTTAAATGATTTAAATCCCCCTAAATACTTACCTACGGTTTCATTATTATATTGTTGAAAATGTGAAACTAATACCTTAAGAGTTTTCCCATTGGTGCAATCCTTCGAGCTATGCAATTTGTTTATTATATCTAGACATAAGTTGATAAGAGTGATTACCTGTATCGCCAAAGCTTATAGATTGTTTATTGGAACTGGATGGTGAACCTTCTCCTTTTGATTTAGTCCCCTTTACTTTAAATGTTTTTATTCGTATATCTGGATATAGGAAAATTGTGTTTGTTTCCTACATTTTTCAAAGTCAAAGTGTTGTTAGAAGAAAATGAAACCCCATCTCCATTTCTTGATCTAGTTGCCTGAACGGTGTATATCGGCTTCTTTCTTCAGGAGTTGGCAAATCTTCATATAGAGATGGTCTTCTTCTTTGTCAAATATCCTTCCTGGAGGTAACTTTAAAGTGTACCACACTTGTCTCGTAGTTGAAAACTCGATATCCTATGGTGTGCGATGGTTTCGACTTCTATGGTTTCTTAATGAATTTGGATCATAGGATAATGTCCAATAAGGTTATATTGTCGATGGCGGCTATCATGGGAATTTGGGGTGTTATGTATAATTGGTTTGGTGATGACTTCAGACCTCTCTTGAAATAGAATTAGGTTAGGGATAATTCTTAAAGTTTTGTCTTGCTTCCATAGCTTTGCTCTTATGTCGTTTTCTTTTTCTACATATCTGTATTGAAATGCTAGTCATGAAAGAAACATAACATATAAACAATCAGAAGTTAGAGTTACAAAACAAAGCCTGCATGGTCAAGTATATTATCCATTTTTAGAAAAAAATTCATCCTTAGGAGTACAAACTTCGACTTGGTCATTGATAGGTGTAAATTGCCTATCTATTTCCAAACCAAATATTGTTAATTTTTGAGTACGTTTATTATGTTTTTAATATGTTTTAATATATTTTTATTCTTTTTGTATTAAACCGGGTGTGTGGAGTAAAAAGCTATCAAATCGAATCATAAACGATCAAATCGTATCGAGAACGGTCGGAGAACGGTGGAAAAACAAGCAAGGAGAATATTGTGAAAGAAGCCCACCACCGCGACATCTAGACCTCCGCCACGGCAGTGAAGATGTAAAGAGTTGATTTCTTGCTGAACGTACACTGCCACGGTACTGAGATTCATGGCCACGGCGGTGATAATGCAGGATGTCACCAAGTCCACCGTCTTTTCCACCACCTAGGAGAACCTTAAATCGACGTACTCCACCGCCGAAGCGGTCAGCTCTGTACAGTCTGAAGATATTTATTTTGATATTTTGCCTATTTAAACCCTTCATCTCCTCATCTCTTCCGGTGGAATCACCCCCCAACCCCTTAGGCTATATTTTAGGGTGAGTTTGAGAGATTTTTTAGGGAACGCTCTCAACTCGAGGTGGAAGATGAAGAGGGAAGCGATCGTTCGACGGTTCTATCGCCAATTCTTCGGATATAGGGTAAGTCGCTCATTTATTCTCTTTATTTGCTTCATTTTGGTAGTTATTGAGCACGTTTACTCCATTTTACATTGTATACATGGTTATGGCCATTGGCTAAACATAAGTTGTTTAGGGATTATTAATATAATTTATGAATACGTTGTTTAATTGAGTTTGTGTTTTGTTTGTGGATGTTCTTGTTATTTTGATTGTGTGTTCCATATTGTTTGTTTATCATATTATGAGAATGATTTTATAAGAATACGGGGTTTAACAAATCCTGGATTCGGACTTGAATAAACGAACACCACGATCTAACAACCCGGTCGGGAGTTGGATTGTGGATAATCGATGACATTGGGGCAAGACTCATGTGACCTAAAGTCATTAAGATGTTGAGGGGGACTTCAGCATTGACACGAAGTCACGTATTCCCTCATCTTACACTCGGGAGAGGTGGCGGGGGAGTTTTATAACTGAGATTGTCGATAGGGTAAACACAACGCGACGATCCAATAATTCGGGAGGGAGTTGGATTGTGCGCAATCAATGACGTTGGGGTGAGACTCACCCAACCTAGGGTTGTTAAGACGTTGAGGGGGACTTCTTCGTTGACACGAAGTTATGTATTCCCTCGTCTTACACTCGGGAGACGTGGTAAGGAAGTTTACGAATCGAGATTGTCGGATAAGTCGAACGCTGTTAAGATAAACTAAAATGAGATTGAACACGTATTCGTAAACGAAACTAATCCCTAGACAACATATTCTCTCAAAACTATCTCAATATAGTATTAGTATAGTTAAATTAGAATTTTAGTACTAGTAATTAATTAAATTTCATTTTTGTCGCCTAGATAAAGTTGGGTTATGACAATCGCGGTACTCGATAGTAATCTCAACCAATCCCTGTGGATATGATACCCGATCGAAAGGTCCATTATACTAAAACGTATTCCGTACACTTGCAGTGAAAGTGGTAGCACATAAATTAACGGCCACCAGTTATTTATTAGAGGCTTTAAAATCTCTAGCAGCTTCCAACCCATCTTTCTTCGAATCCCAAGGTAGGTAGAATTACTGGTCGAATTTTTTAATTTACTCGACCTAGTCATAGTATGGTGGTCTCCAGACGAATCCAAACTCCATAGATAAATGATATACCAGTCGAAATCCTGTGTCTCCTATTTTTTTAATTTGTTATATAATTGCCATTTTTACCCTTAATGCCTTTTCAGGTTTTCACTAAGGCCGACTACCTTTTTTTTGCACCTTAGCCCCCTTTCAGGTTTCCACTGTGTTGGTGGTTTTGTATCTTACTACGATCCCTACTTTCTTACCCACAGTACCCTTTTGGGTTTTCACCACTGTTGTCCTAGTGAGCTACCTAAGAAGGGGGGTGAATTGGGTAGTATTAAAAAATTATCAGAATAATAATACTTCAAAAATCAAATAATTAATTTTATCCTAAAATTAATTATTATCTTTATAGAAGTGAATAAGTATAATAAGCTCTAGGTACATACCCAAACAACACAAGATAAAATAAAAGAAATAAACAATACAGTACACACCGATATATCCTGGTTCACCAAGTTACTCTTGGCTAATTTAGTCCTCTAAGCCCCCCGAAGATTCGTACCCACTAAACTCAAGATTCCTTTAAAGGTAGGAACCAAACCCTCACAATGATTCTTTTTGCAGGCTCAGAATCAACATTTACAAATTCTTTTTCACAGGCTTAGGAATAACCTTTACTTTTTACGGGCTCAAGAATAACCTAATTGTTTTTAATACAAAGGCTAAAGAATCAAAACCTCACAACCACTCCAAATATCCTTTTACCCTGTAAGGATTGAACCGTTACAAAATTCACACAAAACAATTCAATTCAGAAAGAATTACTATCTCAATCTCTTTACAGGAAGAGACTAAAGCGAGCAACCCTCAGATTAAGTACTCCCAACAGTATTTAATCTGCTACTCAACTTACCAATTAAAAATTGACAAATAATTTTTCTCACTCGGAGCTTCTACTACCCCAGATTAATTAATATTCAATTAATACCCCGATACTAGTGATAGAAATAAAGTGATGAAACAAAATCTGATTATAATGAAGAATGTGGGTAGCACAATTAAGCACGTAATTAGATTAACATACAAATCATTTTGAAAGATTTTTATGCTTTTAAAGTTAAAAAATGATTTTTCAAAAAGATCAATTCACCAAGAAAGTAATAATAATCAAATACTCAATTAAAGAATAAGTGTGGAATGATCTCACCAGGAAAACACTAATGGATTGCAAAACAGATAACTAGACAGCTCAAATTAGTGACGCCAAATAAATTAGCGTTTTAACTCAAGAACTTTAACTCCAGAATAATCTCATAATATTTTTCAGTATGATATTGGAATGATAACTCTTTGAAAAGTTTAGGAACTGAATAGTTCTTGATATTGTGTCTCTTATGTGAAATCCGCAAGTCACTTTTAATAGCCCTCAAACTAGACCTCCAACGGCTAGTTTTCAATTGTTATGTCAATAAATGACATATATGGACCTCATATATCATATAGATTTATAACAGCTATATTTAACCAACAATATAACTTCTAAAGCTCTCAATTTATTCCCCAAAATAATTCGATCTTAAATTAATGAAAGTGTAGAAAGAATTATATTTAAATATATGGACTAAATCGTAAGATCAAAATAAAATCCCTTAAATTTCTCCCATATTTTAGGCCCAAAATATTCTCCACCAAAATAACAATATTTAAACTCAAAATTCGCAGGTTTAAATATAGGAATTTCAAAGATATCTTATAATAACTACTTTTCAAATATTATGTCATTAAATGAAACCTCAAGATCCCATACATCATATATAATCAAAATAAATCTTTTTCATTTAAAAATATTCTTGGGAAATCTCCTTTTGGTCCTTAAACATTTTTAAATCGAAATTTACCAAAATAGAAAGTATTAAAACACTTTAATTAAAAAAACATTTAATTAAATAGACCAAATTAATTGGGATAATAAAATATATAGACCATATCTCAATTAAGTACAGATTCCTAGAATATCTCAATCAGGTAATCCAAAAACGACTTGGTAATGGCTAGTTTTAAATCAAAATCCTCGAAATCCTATAAACCTAAAACAAACTCATCAGTCGATTGACCAACACCCCTAAGTTGACCGCTCGATTCAGGATACTAGCTAAGCCAAAATTCCTTCGCCCATCGTTCAACAACCCATCCATCATCTGTCGACCGCACGATTCAGAGAGTTAATCTTTTAAGCATAGGTCGACCTACCTGTCGACTGGGAGATTCATAGACTTCTTCTTCTATGCTCTGATCGACTTACCTATCGACTTGTCAACGCTGGGAACCTCTTCTAAATTCGTTTTTAATTTATTTTCTTCAACATTTTTGCCCCTTTAACTGATTTCTTTTCTCAATTAGCTCCACTAAATTCTTAAATTTAATTTTAATTAATTATCTATATTTGTTTTTCTATTACACATAGAAGCAGATAATTTCACTAATTAGGATCCTATCAAAACACACATAAATTTAAAAATATTTTGTGTCGTGTGTGATCCTAATAGGGATACATTAAGAGTGCAAATTAACCTGAGTTGTTTTCCCTTAAATTCTTCAAAATCTTCGGTCTCTTAATGTCCATCATCTCTGTCAATCTCTTTTGCATGCATTCATTACTTATCATCATATCTTCATCATTTGAACTAATAAACTGAAACACTTAATCAAACCATTAGTTCCACCAAAAACATCAACCTTTAATTATTCATCAAAATCTTAGGATCAACAACCACGTCCTTAGGTCCTACATTTTTATACTTTTTTTTTTGCCTTTACTTCCTTTTGGTTGTGAGTATGGGTTTATATCTTATTTTTTTAATTGTAGAACTACTTGACTATATCAGAATTAATGGGCTCCAAGAATTCTTCTCCATCTATTTCTTGAAGTATTAAGGCCCCATGCCCTAACACGTTATTGACGACGACGATCCTTCCCAGTTTAGCGCGAACTTTCCCTTAGTTTCGTTATGGAATGGGAAGATCTTCTTTAGTACCAATTTACCCGTGGTATAGATTCGTAGATGAACCTTCATGTTGTGAGCTCTAGCCATCATCTTCCGATAACATTGCCCATAGTATATAGCAGTAAGTCTTTTTTCATATATCAGGCATAGTTGATCAAGTCTCTGCTGTACTTATTCAACTAGAATACTAAGAGAGTGAATTTCTACCTCTGTAGGGATTAAAGCTTCCGTTCCATACACTAATGAAAACGGCATGGCTCTGGTTGATGTTCTGATCGATGTTCAATAGGCCATCATGGAAAATGGGAGCATCTCATCCCATTCCCTGTGGTTATCTATCATCTTCCCTAGGATCGTCTTAATGTTCTTGTTAGTAGCCTTTACTTCTCTATATATTTTCGGATGGTAGGGCACGAAATTCTTGTGTTCTACCTTGAACTGAGCACAAATGGATTTCATCACACCTCCTTTCAAGTTTTGGGTGTTGTCGAAGATCAAGGCTTGAGGTACTCCGTAATGCGAGAGGATATTTTCCTTAAAAAACCTTGTTACGGTCTTTTGGGTTACGTGAGTAAGCGAAACTACCTCCACCCACTTAGTAAAGTAGTCTATAGCTACTAGGATGAACGGGCGTCTGCTTGGTTCCATCAGTGTTGTTGGACCTATGGCGTCTATTCCCCATATTGAGAAAGACAACAGGGCCGATAGGCAATGTAAGTCAATTGGGGATAAATGGATCTGGTCACCGTGTACTTGGCATTTCTAACATCTTCTCATGAAGTTTATACAATCACCTTCTATGGTTAACCAAAAGTAGCCAGTTCGTAGGATCTTCATGGACAATATGAATCTGCTCGTGTATGGTATGCACACTTCAATATGAACTTCTTTCATGAGTTGTATTGCATTTTGAGCCCCCATACACCTTAAGAGACCTAAGTCTGGTGATCTCTTATATAAGATGTTGCTGCTGAGAAAGAATTGGCCCACCAGTCTTCTCAAAGTTCTTCGACTCAAGCTATCGACTCCTTTAGGTTATTCTTGATTCCTTAATAACATTTGGATATCTACATATGAAGGTTCTTCGTCTTCTTCAACCTCTAACTGATTATAATGAGCTAGTTGCTGGTGTATCTTGACAGTTATAGGAATCTCATCATCTTCTTCATTGATCACCAATATCATAAATGCTAACGTTGCAAGGGCATTAGAGAAATCATTCCTAATCCATGGAACGTGCTCAAACTCGATCTTTGAGAAGGATTCACAAAGGTCAAGTAAGTAGTTGTTGTACCGGATCAACTTGCAATCATTCGTCGCATATTTATCAGTGATCTGATTTATAATTAGCTTTGAGTCCCAATATACTATCAATTCTTTAATCTTCAAGCTCTTGGATAACTCTAAACCCATGATATAAGCTTCATACTCAACATTGTTGTTGGTATTGGTGAACTTCATCATAGAGGCGACTAGAAAGTGCTGACCTTGTAAATAAATTAGGACGGCACTAATGCCGGCCCTTTTTGTGTTGCTAGCTCCGTCGATATACATTTACCAAATCTGCTCATTCTTATCTCTAGTTAGTAATGCAACAGGTTTGTCTGGAAACTCAGTCTCCATGGACCTTCTGTCGGCTCTTGGATTATCAATAAGTTGGTCGGTGATTGCTTGGCCTTTGAATGTTTTTTCTATCAAATGTATAATACCAAACTCAGTCTATAGAATTTTCCACTGGGATATTCTTCTGGTGAGCATAGGCTTCTTGAATATTTACTTTAGATAATCCATTTTAGCAATCAAATGGGTAGTGAAGTATAACAGATAATGACATAACCTTTGAGCAGTCTAGGCTAGTGCACAACAAGTTTTCTCTTGTACCAAGTTATGTTTCTTCATATGAGGAGAATCTTTTGTTGATATAGTAAATGACTTGTTTCTTCTTACCTACACTGTCATGTTGTCCCAACATTGCACCCATAGATGTTTCTAGGGTGGTGAGGTATAAGAACAATGGTCTTCCTTGTTAGGGTGGTACTAAGACATAAGGGTTTAATAGATAGGCCTTGAATTTATTCAAGGTGTCCTAACATTCTTCGTTCCATTTCCCATTTGACTAATTTCTTAGAAGCATAAGGATCGGCTCATAAGTTTCTGTCAATTGTGAAATGAAACGGGCGATGAAATTCACTCTCCTAAGGAACCCACAAATGTCCTTTTCCATTCTAGATGTAAGCATTTCGATAAAGGAATAGCCCCCAAGGCATTGTGAATGTGGTCTTGTGCTTGTCTTTCTTGTCGACTATAATCTAGTTATACTTGTAGAATCCATCCAGAAAGGATGAAATCCTACACCTAGCAGTGTTGTCCAGGACGATATGGATATTTGGTAGTGGGAAGTCATCTTTTAGACTTGCCCCGTTGAGGCCTACCTAGTCAACACAAATCCAGATTCTTCTGTCTTTCTTGGTTATCGGCACTATGTTACTCAACCATTCGCAGTAAGTATAAGCTTCATTGAGGCGGGTTTCGAACTGCTTTACCATCTCCTCTTTAACTTTTAGGCTGATATCAAGTTGTATCTTTTGAAACTTCTGCTTGATCAGTCTGACTCTCTCCTTGATGGGAAGCTTGTGCATCACGATGTTGGTTAATAATCCTACCATGTCATCATAGGACCATGCAAAAATATTCTGGTATTCCCTTAGCAAGGATATCAAGTCTTTTATCTCTTGGCTACTAATCGACTTCCCAATCTTCATTTCCCTCAAATTTTTTGAATTTCCTAGATTCACTGTTTCAGTCTCGTCCTAACTTGGAATAGGTTGTTCCTTGAATCTTTCTAAGGCTCTTCGAACTTCCTCGGTATTCTCGGGAGTAGGATCATCTTCCGTTTCGATTTCCATTAACTTCTAATTTATTTTCTTATCTAGATTATACTCATAAGAAAGAGATGACTCATTATTATATGGATTATATTCAAGATTATTTAGGCACCTGAAAATTAAACACAAAAATCTAAATTTAAATATGTTATTATCTTCGCATGACTATTATTACAATACAAAAATTGAAAAGTCAAAAGAAGCCTAGAAATATCATAATTACTATTATTTGGTGACTAATCAAATAGGAGATGTTATAGATGCTTGTTGATTACCATACTCCTCATTGCACATGGATTGGACAAGCTTCCCAATTGCTGAGGCTGCTAGCTGGCTTTGCTACTCCAATGTCATTCCCATCTTCATTGATTATGTAGATGACTCCTCTAACCACGGTGTTGGATGGTTAGGCTCAGTTTGGGAAGAGATTATCATGATGTCTGGTTTGTCTTTCTTCTCTTCTTTTTCAACTTGGACCACGCCAGTAGCGAATTGAAAGTTAACTCAGATATGGGGTATTATCCTTAATTCTCTATTCTTCCCAAGTTGTTTGTCGAATCCCCTGTTTAGGCTTAGAACAAAACCCAGTCTATAGGTGTCTAGCTTATGTCTAATCCCCATCAGGGATCACATCAACTTCTATATTAGGGTCCAAGTTCATAATGTTCATGTGAGTGGCTAACAAAGCAGTAGCGACAGACAGTCTGGGTGTTGGTGGTAGACTTATTTCTCGAATATATGAAGCACTAGAAATGTCGAATGCATGGAATTAAACTGCTTGGTCAACATGCTCGGCTACTATTACAAGTTCAATAGGGGTTTGATAGATAGCATGATCTTCCTCAGCATAGACGATGATAATACTATCCTCGAAGAGAAACTTCAACTGCCGGTGGAATGATGAGGGAACTGCCCTGACAGAGTGTATCCAGGGCATTCCAAGAAGCAGGTTATAGACAACAAGAATGTCTAAGACATGTAGGTCTACTTGAAAAGTGACTGGGACTATAATGATTAGTAGCATAATTTCTCCCGTAGACTCTCTCTTTTTACCATTGAAAGCTTTGATAGTGATAGCAGTGGTCTATATTTGGTCCATGTTTACCCCAATCTTCTTCAACGTACTCAGAGGACATATGTTGAGCCTGGATCCATTGTCCACCTAAACTCCAGAGAGGATGAAATCCCAATACTGTACTGATATGTTAAAGATATTCTCTAATATATTAGTGAATTGATCCTGTGATATAGAAATTGGTACATGGGCCTTATTAAGGACTTTCAATAATGTATTTCGATGTACTTCAGAGGTTATTAGCCACAATTGGATTGAAATATGTGTTGGTGTTTTGCTCAATTGCTCGACGACCGTTTACTCAGTGTTCTTAACTACCTTTAGGAATTCTTGTACTTCTTTCTCAGTGACAATCTTCTTAGGGATACCCTTGGATTCTTTATCTAGTATTTTTAGCAAGCCTGGGGTGGCAAATACTCTTTAACTCTGAGTAATACCTCCAACTTGATCTAATTGGTCCTCTATCCTCACGAGATTAGTTTTAATTGTCATAGAGTAGTTCTAAGGAACCTCTTTCAAGTCTTTCATTAGTTCTTGTTTTGGCATCTCTAAGGGTAGAACAATTTATAGTTGGATCATTATCGGGTTCTAACACACTTGCAGATGTATGGTGAAGTGAGAAACATCTAAGCTCCAAGGCTAGTCAAGCTTTAGCTTCATGAAGCCACACTCGAGCATGTTAATCTAGGGATTATCTTGGGTTGGATAACTTAGTCGTCTACCCTGGGTGCTAAATTTTTTTAAAATCTGGCCATAACTTTCTTGTCCAAACTTCGATTGAGGTGATTTAATAGGACATCAAATGCTGAGAAAGAGATATACAACTTCCATGTTTTGATTGTGTCCAAAATCAGAAGTATCCTAGCCAAAATTGGTCTTGAAGGTACTACACTTGCACTACTGATGAATCATTCCAACTCAATTCACCTCATTTTACCAAATTTTCACATTTTTACCCAATTATTTATGAATCCTACAAAACAACACAAAAATACATTAAACTAACAAAAATATTTGAAAACTCACAAATATTTGAATCTAAAATTACTTGATTTGTTGGTAAATAAACTACTCATAATATAACCCCAAACTCAAACATTTGTTTGTCCTCAAGCAAAAGAAACGAAAATTGAAGAAAACACAAATCAAGTTCTAAGCAATGAACGAGGAAATGTGAGTTTCATATTGATTCTACAACTTGTGCAATTATCTCCAAAGCCACCAAATGATCTAAGCTCAAGAGTAATTCAAACATTGAGATTATCTAGAATTTCAACATCAAACATCAATTTCAACCCACTCAAGACTCCTGATGTGTAAATGTGGGCACAATCACTCTCATCCAACCAAACGAGCCTTAAATAATTTATGTTCTAAAGAGATAATGGACAATCTCTAGATAGTTAATGTAAGAACAACCATAAGCCCATTTTTTGTGTCACTCTCCATTAATTATGTGTAGGTTCATATGTCATTGGAGATCAAAAGGACTTTGTGGCATTGTAATGTATGGCTAGGGTAAAAGGTGGATGAGAATGTCAATTTGAGGCTCAAATTACCCTAGGCATAGATAAAAAGGACTTTGTGGGGTTGTAATGTATGGCTAGGGTAAAAGGTGGATAAGAATGTCAATTTGAGGCTCAAATTAACCTAGGCATAGATCAAAAGGACTTTGTGGGGTTGTAATGTATGGCTAGGGTAAAAGGTGGATGAGAATGTCAATTTGAGGCTCAAATTACCCTAGGTATAAATCACAACACATGGATCTCGCAAGATTTACACCAAAACATTTTACCAACTGTCCTTTTGATCATATATCTTCTTTCAATCGATTCTACAAGGTATTATTCCCAAAACAAATCAAAACACACATTCTTTTTTCTTTTTTCTATTTTTTTTTTTTTTTTTTTTTTTTTTTTTTTTACAAAAAGAAAAATTAGGTAAGAAATATAAACCACACCCCCAAGTTCAAAATCAACATTGTCCTCAATGTTACAGGACAATACAAAGAAATGTCTCAACTCATCACCCAATTTTTGTTTTTACCCAATCCACCAATAGCTTTCCACATACACCCCATGTTAGTCCTTACACTCAATGATCCATGCAAACATGCCAATTAGTGATGGGTTTAGGAAGTGGAAATGCATTTAGTGGGTTGGATGTACACATGAGGGTAATGAAAGAATTACGTAATAAGACTCAACGGGGGTAACGAGGGGGTAAACAATTTTCAACGGTTAACTTAGAAAGCCCAAACGATCCAAAGAAATGCCTAAATCATCTCTCCAACAACATATAACCCAGAATTTTGCCTCAAGTTTCACTCAAATGGGTTATACTGTTCATGAGATTTTAAAGCCTATCTAAAGCACATAAATGTTCTCCAAGTACTCAAAAGTCCAAGTGAACATGATTTATAGTGCTCAAATGTAAAGAGTCAAAAGTGAATTTTAATCAACACGAGTCAAGCACACAAAAATCTCAATCCAATACATTTCAAATGACCTAAGAAACATCAAGTGTCTATACTTATCATTGATATCAAGTCATATCTTCTTAACAAAACTCAAAATTTATTCAAACAAACTTAAAAACGAAAAACATGGCCAAAAGAACACAAGTTATATGAAGAGAAATCATATGCACAAGTATTTCCTAAACCCAACAAACATAAGCCAACATGTGTCTCACCCTGGTAGCACGTAAATGCATCACTACTTTTACCGCAAGTGTATGGGTTAAGTTTTAGTATAGATTGGGAAGAGTAGGGGTTGTCGTATCCACAGAGATTGGTGTACATTATCGTTGAGTACCGTAATTGTCATAACCTAACTTTATCTAGGCGATAAAAATGTAGTTTTTATAATAAAATATTCTAAACTAAGTTAATTAAACTAATTATATGAATATACTAGTATGAAGTTTATGGAAAATTATTACCTAGGGATTAACTTCGTTCACTTAAATATGTTCATTTCAATCTAGTTTACATTAACGGCACTCATCCTATCTGATAATCTCGGTATCAAAATCTCATTCACTAACTCTCCCGAGTAAAAAGTGAATGAATATGTGACTTTGCGTCAATGTCAAAGTCCCCTTCGAGCGTCTATATGATACTTGGTCACATGAGTCTCGCCCTAACGTCATGGATTGCATACTTTCTAACTCTCTCTCGAGTTATTAGATCGTCGCATTGTGTTTAAACCCTAGTCCGAATCCAGGGTTATCTCTCCCGAGTGTCAAACCTCGTATTCTCAATATATCTAAACAAGCATATAAATTAGGAAAAGCAGTAAACACAATCGAAAAGTAAAGAACAACCATTAACAAAAATCGATTTTATATAAACAACGTTTTCGTGAAGTACATTAAACCCTAGACAATATATGTTTAGCTACAAATGGTCGTAGCCCTATATACAACTAGAAACAAGCAAAACATATTCAAACATTCAACCAAACTAAGAGAGAAAGAGAAAAACAAGGAGACTAGTTGTTATCCGAAGATTCAACGCTAAAACCACTCCGAGAATGCTTCCTCCTCTTGGCCTTGATGATCTTTTCTTGGTTGAATGGCCTTGGAGCTTTTAAGACTCCCGAAAACATATTTTTTCATTTGGGGAGAAGAGGGATGATATTTATAGGATCCAAAATATCTCAAAATATCCTAAAATATCCTAAAATTTCTTGCGCTGACCACTACAATGGTAGGATCACCACTGTAGCAGTGGAGAGGTCAGTAGGCTTTTGGCAGGTAACTGCTACAGCGGTGGAGCTCTCTGCATTTTGACCGCTGCAGCGGTGGACCTTTCAACAACTCTCTAAACTTTCATTACTGTAGTGGTGGATGCAGGCTTTGAATAATGATATTTTTGCCATTTTTCTCCATCGTTCTTCCATCGACTTGCTCATTTATGGACCGTTTTAGTCCTTTTTCATCCCAAATACCTCGTTTATAATAAAATAAATAAAAACGTATTAAAACATGTTAAAAAGTTATAAAAATATTCAAAAACTACCAAAACCGACTTGGGAATAAATAGATAAATTACACTTATCAAATACCCTCAAACTTAGAATTTTGCTAGTCCTCGATCAAAACACTCACACAAAAAAAAAATACACAACTAAATTAACTAACACAAAAACTAGACATGAATAAAAACACAAACTATCTCAACATAACGATATGCGAGTTTTGAACTCAGCTAACAACCAAAACATTTTGCCCTCAACAACCCTCAATTATATCAAGTTCAGAAGTAAAACACACCATGTGATGTTCTAGAATTTTGACATTTAATAATGCTAAATGCTATCCTAGATCCTTTCAATGTGTGTGTGTGAAAACTCAATTATATAACTATCCAACAACCGGATTGGATTATCCACCAAAAAAACTCACGACTTATACCATAAAGGATTAGGATATCTATATGCCTAAATGGGTTCCAGTCTCCATTAATGTAGGCTAAGTTGTTCATAAAGATCAAAAGACTTGGTTCGGTTTGGAATATTTGGCCAAGGGTATATCGGGAATAGAAAATAGGTTAACGTTATTAACTTAACGATACCTGAGGCACAACGCTTGGCTCAATCACTCTCATAAACCCACATAGATCAATTCGAAACAACCCTGAACTTATATTTGAAAACGTAGTACTCACTTGTCAAAACAAAACAAAAATAAAACTATATTTATTCCTTTTTTTTTAAAAAAAAAAAAAACCCTCACCCCCAAATGTATTTGATTTGTTATAATTTGACGGGTGTGGAAATAGGATAGATAAAAATGACAAGTGAGTACTCGAATACCAAACCAATCAATAGTTCGCCCAAAACCCAACCACTCACTTCAAGTAGCATAAACAAATGGTAACTTGATTTCACTCAAATTGTGCCTTAGGATTAGAAATAAAGGTTTGGAAAGAATTCAATTGGTCAGGGTATTATTTACGTGTTCAGAATTGAAACGGCTTACAAGTTTCAATAGGGTAACAAGGGATAAATGATATTACATGGTAAGCTTCAAAGGCTCAAGCAATCAAAATGAATGCCTAAATCATATCTCCTCAACTCTTCGCCTAGGATTTCGCCTCGAATTTCTCCCAAATCAGGTTCTAGAATCCCTATTGTCATGAACTTGACTAATGGATAATCGGCATCAAATCAAATGGATAACTATACATTGAGTTTATGTTCTCGTGCAATTAGGATCTACAATAATTTTTACTAAAACGAGACGTTAAGAACATAGAACACACATGAATGAGCATTACGCTCGACCTCAATAAACAACTAAGGGACAGACTCATCATCAGGTAATGACCCAGATGAAGTACAAAACTCAGTACACAACAACTAATACATAAAAAAACTAAACCTAAACAAATATGCGTACATTGAAACAATAGAACACAACTAACAATAATAAAATATAATAACATATTACACATTACTGCCAAACTTAAAATGGGCAGTGTCCAGAATATCCCAATCATCAATCTCAACATTTGAAATAAAGCATGCTGACGAAGGGGGTTTAGAACACATACCTGGGAGGCGAGAGAATCTCACCTCCGAATCAAGTCGGCAATGATGGATCTAATTTATTTTTGACTTGGGTTGCCTCCCAAGAAGCGCTTGGTTTATTTTCAACGGCCTGACATGGAAAAGGGCTCGTTAAAGAGCGGCTTCCGCTTGTAGTAAGTGTTATACAACACCACATATGGGTCTTGATTCAGAATGCCTTCAAGACTGGCGAGATTTAGCATTGATCGACTCAAGCTTTCAACAAGACTTTTTACTAGTTCATGTATTTGGTGGGCATGAAAGAGCATTGCAAATGGCAGTGAAGGATAAGTGGGCCACATCGGATCCTCATAGATGTGATCGTCTTGGATCGGTGGTGACATCACAATTTAGATCTCCAATGGTGAAGAATCACAATCTTCGATCCATGCTTAGGTTCCCGTCTCATTCGATTCATTGCTATTGAATTCACCCAAGCTCCTTCTGCTCATTTTCGGTTCCTCACGGTGGCTTTCGCATGATATAGCTTGTGTGTCTCCCAATGCCACCATTTCTAACTCAGCCTCCATAAAGTAGATAAGCTAATCGATTTGTGTCTGAAGAGACATTACGGTCGCATCGATTTCGGCAGATACCGTCTTAATATTTTTAAGATGATCCTCATGCTCATTAATCCTATCATTCGTTTCCCTCCAAAATGCTTGGCTCTCCCCCCATAAATTCAGCGAATATTTCTTCTAGGGAGGGAGAAGACTCAACATATTGGTCCGGGGTGTCAATCCATGGCTCCAAAATGGTGAAACTATCCCCCAAGCTTTGGCAGCTTGTTGAATAATTCTAACAGTGAAAATCATACTCCGCCATGTCTTCTAGTACCCGATAGGATTTGTCCGCAGTTAGTTGGTCAAAAGAGGTGGTACCGTTTCCTCCTTCAACCCACATTCTTGTTGTGGTTAGTAACCTATTGAGGAAGTTCAATAGTTCATACTCCCTCAAGAAACAATGATTTGAAAACCGGAACAACAACTCCTTGTATCGATCCCAAGCACAATAAAACGTCTCGGAATCTTGTTGAAAGAAATGCAAAATCACTTGTTGATCTAACATCGTCAAGTACCCTGTAAGAAAAACAAAAATAAAAGTACAAACAAAAAAATTATAAACAAAATAAATGCCTAAATTAAAATCAAGTTATTTACTCACAATATCAACAACAATCTAAAAACCAATTCCCGGCAACGACGCCAAAAACTTATAAGCGCGTAAATACGTCACTACTTTCACCGCAAGTGTATGGGTCAAGTTTTAGTATAGATTGTGAAGAGTAGGGGTTGTCGTATCCACATGGATTGATGTAGATTATCGTTGAGTACCGTAATTGTCATAACCTAACTTTATCTAGGCAATAAAAATATAGTTTTTATAATAAAATATTCTAAACTAAGTTAATTAAACAAATTATACTAATATACTAGTATGACGTTTATGGGAAATTATTGCGTAGGGATTAACTTCATTCACTTAAACGTGTTCATTTCAATCTAGTTTATATTAATGGTGTTCATCCTATCTGACAATTTCGGTATCGAAATCTCATTCACTACCTCTCTCGAGTGTAAAGTGAATAAATATGTAACTTCGCGTCAACGTCGAAGTCCCCCTTGAGTGTCTATACAACACTTAGTTACTTGAGTCTTGCCCCGATGTCACAGATTGCACACACTCTAATGCCCTCCTGGGTTATTAGATCATCGTGTTGTGTTTAAACCCTAGTCTAAACCAGAGTTACCTCTCCCGAGTGTCAAACCTCATATTCTCAATATATCTAAACAAGCATATAAATGAGAAAAATGGTAAACACAATCAAATAGTGAAGAACAACCATTAACAAAACATTAATTTTATATAAACAACATTTTCATGAAGTACATCAAACGCTAGACAATATATGTTTAGCTACACATGGTCGTAGCCCTATATATAACTAGAAACAAGCTAAGCATAATCACATATTCAACCAAACTAAGAGAGAAAGAGAGAAATGAGGAGACTAGTCATTATCCGAAGATTCGACGCTAAAACCGCTCTGAGAACGCTTCCTTCTCTTGGCCTTGATGATCTTTTCTTGGTTGAATGGCCATGGATCTCTCAAGACTCCAGAAAATGTTTTTTTTTTTTTTTGTTTGGGGAGAAGAAGGATGATATTTATAGGATCCAAAATATCTCAAAATATCTTAAAATATCATAAAAGATTTGGCACTGACCACTACAGCTGTAGGACCACCGCTGTAGCGGTGGAGAGGTCGGTAGGCTTCCGACGGGTGACCGCTGCAGCGATGGTTTGACCACTGCAACGGTGGAACTTTCAGCAACTCTCTGTATTTTCACCGTTGCAGCGGTGGATGTAGGCTTTGAATAATGATATTTTTGCCCTTTTTCTCCACCGTTCTTTCACCGACTTGCTCATTTATAGATCATTTTAGTCCATTTTCACCCTAAATACCTGGTTTATAACAAAATAAATAAAAATGTATTAAAATATATTAAAATGTTATAAAAATACTTGAAAACTACCAAAACTGGCTTGAGAATAAATAAATAAATTACATCTGTCACACCCCCAAACTCAAAGTCAAACATGTATTCAAATTATGCATAAGAAAATAAGAACACATACCAGGGAGGCGAGATTGAAGCTCCGAACAAAGTGGTCGGTGTGGGGCTTTCTTCCATAGTTTGCATTCTTATGCTCAATTATTTGGAAACTTGGGTTGCCTCCCAAGAAGCGCTTAGTTTAACATCCTCGGCTTGACAACAGATAAGTGATCATCAAAGAGTAGATTTTCCCCATAGTATGTATTATACAATACAATAAATGAGTCTTGGTTTTGAACGCCCTCAAGCTTGGCGAGATGTAGAAATGATTGGCACGTATGCTCAACATGAATCGACTTTAACTTATATGCTTGGTGGGTGTGAATAAATGTTTCTACAGGTGGTGGAGGAAAAGTGAGCCACATTGGATCCTCATAGATGTAATCATCTTTGATCGGTGGTGGCATCATAATATGGATCTCAAAAGGTGAAGACTCACAAGTGTCTTCTTGTGATTCTTCATCCTCGATCAATTGTTGGGTCTCCTCCATATTAAAATCATCATCATTATTGAACAAACCCAAGTTCCTCCCAATTGTATCCAGTTCCTCATGGTGGCTTTCACATATGAATGTGACTTGCGTGTCTCTCAGTGCTACCGTTCTTGACATGGCTTCAATATAGCTAGCAAGTTGACTAATTTATGTCTCGAGGGACTTCACGGTTGCATTGATATAATTGCAGGTCGTTTAACTATTGTCAAGATGGGCCTCATGCTTATTGAGACGATCGTGAGTTTCCCTCATGATTGTAAGAGTTTTCCCCATAAATGCAGTAAACATGTCTTCTGGGGTGAAAGAAGACTCCACAAGTTGGTATAGGGTGTCAAGCCATAGCGCCGAAATGTTGGAACTATCCTCCAAGATTTGGTAACATGTTGAATAATTCCAACTCCGATAGTTAAAATCGGCTATGTCTTCTAACAATAAATAGGCTTCGTCCGCGGTCAGTTCATAAATAGAGGTGGTAGAACTTCCTCCTTCTACCTAAGTTCTTGTTGTAGCTTGTAAACCGTCAAGGAAGTTCAATAGTTGACACTCCTTTGGGAAACCATGATTGGGGAAGTCAATAAGAAACTTCTTGTATCTTTCCCAAGCACAATAGAACGACTCGGAATATTGTTGAGAAAATCTCAAAAGGACTTATTGATGAGCCATCTCCAAGTACCTCGCAAAACAAATGAAACTAAAAAAAAATTAGAAATAAAATTAAATGACTAAATTAAAAATCAAGTTACTTATTCACAATATTAACAACAATCCAAAATGCCAATCCCCGGTAACGACACCAAAAACTTGGTAGCGAATTTTTTTTGCAACACCGCAAGTTGATAGGTGTAATTTACCTATCTATTTTCAAACCGAATATGTTAGTTTTCGAGTATGTTTATTACTTTTTAATACGTTTTAATACATTTTTTTTTAATATTTTTGTATAAATTTGGTGTGTGGAGTGAAAAGGGATGAGAACGGATAAAAAAAACGATCAAATCGGATTAAGAGCGGTGGAAAAATGGTAGAAAAAGAGCAAAGAGGCAAAATTAAGAACTTGCAGCCCACCGGCGCGATGGTTAAGATACAGAGAAGGCATAATCTTGCTGAAAATCCACCGCCGTAGTGGTGAAAGAACATAATGTCTCTGATCCCACCGCTGCATTCACCGCATCGACCGAGAACACTGCCGACATGCCCACCGCCGCAGCGGTCACTCTGCACACATTTTAGATATTTATTTAGATATTTTTGCTCCCTATATCTTCCTCCTGTCCTCTATTTTGACCATTAGAGAACATATTAGGGAGTATTTTGACAGATTTTGGGGAGCTCATCCAAACCCCAAAGGAGAATAACACAAATCGAAGAAGGAGAAATGCTCTCGAAGTGGTTTTAGCAGCGGATCTTCGGAATACGGCTAAGTTCCTTCATTTTTTTCTTTATTTTCTTAACTTTGGTAGTTGGTTTGAGCATGTTTAGCTCGTTTATCATTGTATATACAGTTATAGCCATTAGCTAAACGAATATTGTCTAAGGATTAATATAATTTATGAGTATATGGTTTATTTAAAATCGGTGTTTCGTTAATGATTTTTTTTTCGTTATTTGATTGTGTTTACCATTATTCTTCGATTATATGCTTGTTTAGATATATTGAGAACATGGGGTTTGACACTTGGGAGAGGTAGCCCCGAATTCGGACTAGGGTTGAAAACAACACGACGATCTAATAACTCGGGAAGGAGTTAGAAAGTGTGCAATCAATGACATTGGGCCAAGACTCATGTGACTATGTGTTCTAAAAAATGCTAGAGGGGGACTTCGGTGTTAACACGAAGTCACATATTCGCTCGCTTTACACTCAGGAGAGGGAGTGAGCGAGTTTACGATACAGAGATTGTCAGATAAGTCGAACACCGTTAACGTAAGTCAAACGAGATCAAACACATTTAAGTAAATGAAGTTAATCCATAGATAATCCATTCCCCTAAACATTTCAATATAGTGAAATAGTTTGATTAGTATAATTAGTTAATTAGATTAGTATTTATTAATTATAAACCATTTTTTATCACCTAAATAAAGTTAGGTTATGATAATTATGGTACTCAACAATATTCTCAACCAATTCCTGTGGAAACGATAACCCTTACTCTTCCCACTCTACTAAAACTTGACCCGTACACTTACGGTGAAAGTGGCGATGTAATATTCTGCCACCAAGTTTTTGGCAACGTTGTCGTGGATTGTATTTTAGATTATTATTGATATTATGAGTATATGACATGATTTTAATTTAGGCATTTTTCAGTGTTTATAATTTTTTTTCTTTGTAGTTTTGTTTTTGTTTTCCTGTAGGGTACTTAACGATGTTAGATCAACAAGTGGTTTTGTATTTCTTTCAACGAGATTCCGAGCCAGTTTATTGTGTTTGGGATTGATACAAGAAATTGTTGTTCTGGTTTCCAAATCATTGTTTCCTGATAGAGTGTCAACTACTGAACTTCCTCGATGGGTTACTAGCTGCAACAAGAAATTGGGTTGAAGAGGAAATGATACCACCTCTTTCGAACAATTAATCGCAGACAAAGCCTATTGGTTATTGGAAGACATGGTCGAGTTTGATTTTCAGTATTTGAATTATTTACCAAGTTATCAAAGCTTGGAGGATAGTTTCACCGCTTTGGAGCTATGGATTGACACCCCAGACCAAATTGTGGAGTCTTCCCCCGCCTTAGAAGAGATATTTGCTACAGTTATAACAGAGACTCAGGATTTTTGAAGGGTAAGAAATGACTTGCTAAATGAGCACGAGGTTCGTCTTGACATATTTGAGACAACCTGCGCCGAAATCGATGTGACTGTAACGTCACTTCAGACTCAAATCAGTTAACTTATCTGCTTGATTGAGGCCGAGTTAGATGTGGTGGCACTGAGAGAGGAACAAGCTATATCATGCGAAAGCCATCGTGAGGAGCCAGAAATAAGCGGAAGTAGCTTGGGAGAGTTCAACTATACTTATCCGAATGAGACGGGAACCCAAGTATGGATCGACGATTGTGATTCATCACCATTGGAGATCCAAATAGTGATGATTGATAATAACATGGAAAGCATTCCATCTTTCCAAGGCAAAAATGATTATGTAGCTTATTTGGAGTAGGAGAAGAGAATAAAGTTCGTGTTTGATTGTCCCAACTACTCCAAGTTAAAGAAAGTGAAGTTTGCTACCATAGAATTCACAAATTATGAAATTTTATGGTGGGATCAACTTACCTTGTGTAGGAGGATGAATAGTCCTATGAGGAGGCAATTCATTCTAAGTCACTATTATAGAGGCTTATTTCAGAAGTTACAAATTCTTACACAAGGGTCTAAAAGTGTGAAAGTCTACTACATAGAGATGAAGATAGCTATGATTTAAGACAATGTGGAAAATAACCGAGAAGCTATTATGGCTAGGTTTCTAATCGGGTTGAATTGTGACATTGCAAATGTGGTGGAGTTGCAGCATTATGTTGAGTTGAACGATATGGTGCACATGGCTATTAAAGTGGAGAAACAATTGAAACGAAAGGGTTCCACATGAGTTGGGTAGCAATCAGGTTCTTCTTTTTCTTGAAAACCAAATTGGAGTGAGAGGGATTAGAAGCCTAATTTTCAGCCTAAGGCTGAACCTTCCAAAATTCACAAAGATGGAGGTACACCGAACCATGGTAAAATCAATTACCAACCTTCTAGAAATAGAAAAATTAAATGCTTTAAGTGTTTGGGAACAGACATATTTCATCTCAATGTCCAAACAAGAAAATGATAATTGTGAAGGATAATGGAGGTATTGGGACCGAAGATGGGACCGATGATGATTCGAGGCCACCTTTGGAGGATGCATGTGATGTTGAATAACCGGTTGATGGAAAGCTTTTGATTGCAAGAAAGGCTCTTAGTGCACAAGTCAAAGAAGATGTGACAATACAACGAGAGAACATCTTTCATACTAGATATCATGTCAATGATAAGGTATGTAGCATGATTATTGATGAGGGGGGGGGAGTTGTACAAATGTGGCTAGCACTAGTTTGGTAGAGAAATTGAATTTGCTAACTTTTAAACGTCCTAGGCATATAAGTTACAATGGTTGAATGATTGTGGATAAATGAAAGTGATTAAGCAGGTGCTTGTACCATTCTCGATTAGAAAGTATAAAGACGAGATCTTGTGTGATGTGGTGCCAATGTATGCGGGACATATTTTGTTAGGAAGATTATGGCAATTTGATCGGCAATTAACTCATGATGGTTATACTAATAGATACTCCTTTGTACTTAGAAAGAAGCTAATTACTCTTGTACCCTTATTTCCAAGGCAAGTATATGATGATCAAGTGAGATTAAAAATAGAGAGTGACAAGAAAAAAGAAAGTGAAAAAAAAAAAAGGGTGAGAGAAAGAAAAATTCCGAAGGTAAGGGAAAAGAAGAGAGGAAACAATTGAGTTTTTATGTAAGAGACAGAGATGAAAAAAGCTTTGTTTTCCAACCAATCTTTGATTGTACTTTTGTACAAAGAGGTTTGTTTTATCACTAACGATCTTAACTCTTATCTTTCTAGTATTGTTGTTTCTTTTTTTAGGGATTTCGATGATGTGTTTCCCGAGGAGGTGCCTAATGGTTTGCCCTCAATAAGGAGAATTGAGCATCAAATTGATTTCGTACCCAGAGCATCCATTCTAAATAAACCCACATATAGGAGCAATCCCGAAGAAACAATTGAGATTCAAAGGTAGGTTAGTGAGCTTATGGAGAAAAGGTATATACATGAAACCATGAGTCATTGTATGGTTCCCGTATTGCTTGTACCTAAGAAATATGGTACGTGGAGAATGTGTACGGATTGTCGCGCCATCAACAATATCACGGTAAAGTATCGATATCCTATACCTAGATTAGATGATATGCTTGATGAATTGCATGGTTCGTGTGTGTTTACTAAAATTGATCTTAAAAGTGGATATCATCAGATTAGGATGAGGTAAGGTGATAAGTGCAAAACCACATTCAACACAAAATATGGCTTATATGAGTGGTTGATTATGCCTTTTGAGTTAACCAATGCACTTAGTATGTTCATGAGATTAATGAACCATGTTTTGCGTGTTTTTATTGGGAAATTTGTGGTTGTATACTTTTATGACATTTTGATTTATAGCAAAAACTTAGATGAACATGTTGAACATTTAAAACTTGTGTTAGATGTTTTGAAAAAAGAAAAGTTATTTGCTAACCTCAAAAAGTGTACCTTTTGCATGGATAAGCTTGTATTTCTTGGTTTTGTAGTTAGTGCTAAGGGAATTGAGGTAGATGAAAAAAAGGTTAAGGCAATCCAGGAGTGGTCGAAACCTACAAATATAGGACATGTGAGAAGTTTCCATGGGCTGGCTAGCTAATATAGGAGGTTTGTGAAATTTTTTAATAGAATAGCTACATCTTTAACTGAAGTAATAAAAAAGAATATGGGTTTTAAGTGGGATGATGAGCAAGAAATGCATTTAATTTGATCAAGGAAAGATTGGCTAATGCACCTTTGCTTGCTTTACCTAACTTTACAAAAACTTTTGAGATTGAATGTGATGCTTCAAGAATAGGTATTGGAGTTGTTATAATGCAGGAAGGGTGTCCCCTTGCCTACTTAAGTGAAAAACTAAGTGGGGTAGCCTTGAATTACCTTACATATATGACAAAGAAATGTATGCGTTGATTAGGGCGTTAGAGACTTGGCAATACTATCTTTGGCCAAAAGAATTTGTGATTCACATTAATCACGAATCTCGGAAACATTTGAAGGGTTAACTGGTAGCGCGTAAAATACGCCGCTACTTACACTCGCAAGTATACGAGGTCTAAGTTTTAGTATAGTGTGATTATGAAAGATCGGGTTATCGTATCCATAGGGATTAGTGTCGTTACTATCGAATACCGCGTTTATTGTGACCTAATTTTATCTAGGCGAAAAACAAATGTAATTAATTAATTAAACTAATACTAATATAACCTAAATTAACTACACTAATATGCTAATATGTTTTAGGGTGAAGAATTGCCTAGGGATTAACGTGTTTACAAATACGTGTTCAATTTCGATTTACTCACATTTACAATGTTCGACCTGTTTGACAACCTCGGTACGTAAACTCCACCGCCACCTCTTCCGAGTGTAAGATGGGGGAATACATGATTTCGAGTCAATGAAGAAGTCCCCCTCAACGTCTTAACGACCCTAGGTCACGTGAGTCTCACCCAGCGTCAATGATTGTACACAATCCAACTCCCTCCTGGGTTATTGGATCGTCGCGTTGTATTTATCCTATCGACAATCTCCATTCTGAAACTCTCTTGCCACCTCTCCCCAGTGTAAGGCGAGGGATATAATGCAATTTTGAGCCAACGAAGAAGTCCCCCTCAAAGTCTTAATGACCCTAAGTCACGTGAGTCTTGCCTCAACGTCATCGATTGTCCACGATTCAAACCCCGACCGGGTTATAGAATCGTGGCGTTTGTTTACCCTAATCTGAATTCGGGGTTTGTCAAAACCCCGTATTCTCCATTTACCATTCTAAGCATAATAAACAAACAATACAATAAACACAATAAAACTATGAAGAACAAACATAAACGCAACACCGAAATCATCCAAACAAACATATTTATAAATATACCATTAATCCCTACTACAATCCATATTTAACTTGTGGTCATAGCTGCATAAACATATAAATCGAGCTAAACATGCTCACATGATCCTAAGATAAAGAAATAAGGAAAAACAATCGAAGAACTTAGCCTCGTCCGAAGAAAAACCGCTAAGAATGCTCAACAATCGATTCGCCGTCTTCTCCACTTCAGGATGTGAGCTCTACCTATAAAACTCCTAAACCTAGGATTAAATATAGCCTAAGGTGCTCAAAAAACCAAGAGAGGCAGTAGAAGGGGGGAGGAGAGGGGTATTTATAGGCAAAAGATCTCAAAATATCTAATAAATATCAAGGCTGTGCTGCCGGATTATCACCTAGGTAAAGAAAACTTCACCTAGGCGAAGTTAGGTCAGTTAACTTTCTGCCGAAACTTCGCCTAGGCGAAGTTACTACAGGTTTTCAATTTTGTTTTAACTGTAACTTCTTCATCCGAATTCCGATTGAGGTGATTCAAAAACCTATGGAAATATAAGAAAAATATATATAACTACCATGTTTTGAGTGTTTCCAAAATCGGATTGCATCGTAGTCCAAAATAGTCTTGAAGTTACAACACCTGTACCGACTTTGTAGGTTTGGTGATTGCCTAGGCGAAGAAGTAGGCGGTGGACTTGGAAATGTTTCTACTGGGGTTTCCGCCTAGGTGGAGGAATTTCCTGCTTAGGTGGTGGGCTGTCAGTAGCCTTTTGTCATTCTCAGCATCTTCACTGCCTACGCAGAAGTCTGGACGCCTAGGCGGTGGGCTTCCTTCATATTTTTGCCTCCTTGCCTATTTATCCACCATAACTTCGACTCGCCTTCGGTTCGTTCTCATTTTTTCGCTCCAATTTCCTATCTTTTTGCTCCACACACCTGATTTATACAAAAAGTATGAAAACTAATTAAAACATAATAAAATACTATATAAACGCTAGAAAACCAACTTAATTCCATTTAGAAATACGTAGGTAGATCACACCTATCATTAACAGAAGTTGAACACGAGACATGCCAAGTGGATGGAGTTCCTTGGAATGTTTCCTTATGTGATCAAGTACAAACAAAGTAAGGGAAGCGTTTTGGCGAATGCATTATCTTGAAGGTACGTCTTACTTTCTACCTTAGATGCAAAATTGATTGGTTTTGAATACATTAAGGATTTGTAAGTTGATGATTCTGATTTTGGTAATGTGTTCAGTGCATATGAGAAAGTAGTGTTTGATAAGTTCTTTAGGTATAATGGATTTTTGTTTAGAGAAAATAAATTATGTGTGTCTAAATGTTCATTGCGTGACTTGCTAGTTAGAGAGGCTCATGGGGGTGGTTTAATGGGAGCATTTTGGTATATCTAAATCTTTAGATGTTTTGCATGAACATTTCTTCTAGCCTCATATGAAATGTGAAGTGGAGAAAATTTGTGAAAAGTGTATTATTTGTAGGTAAGATAAGTCTAAGGTTAAGCCTCATGGTTTATACACTTCTTTGCTTATACCTAATGAACCTTGGATTGATATTTCTATGGATTTTGTGTTTGTGTTAGGTTTACCTTGGTAAAAAAGACGTCAAGATTCTATGTCGTAGATGCTCAGCTCATTCCTCCCAATCTGCCCTAACTTCTCGTGTATGGCTCTAACTTGCTCTCGTAAGTCGTCATTGGCCGGGTCGTGCCATTGGGACCTCGAACGAGTCATCGAATAAGCTTCCTCGGAGCGTGGTAGAGTTCTCTCGAATGCCACGTAAGTTTCGCTCCCAGTGCGGTAGTGCCGTGCATCTTCTATTCTAAGGAGAGCCCTCCGTGTTCGGTGACCTAGTTCTTCTATGGATAATTGTGGTCCCACCCAAGAAAAGGACGTTGGGGGGATCTGGTTCGATCTCGGAGGTTTAGTGTCGCGTCTGCGATTTCTATCTTACTGGCATGGCTCTTCCCTCTCTGAACGGATCCTATTCAGCTCTTCTTGCAGGTCTTGCTGAGTGGGGAAACAATCTTCTTCCTGGTTCTATTCACGTTGGGGTTTTTATCCTCTACCGATTGCGGATCGTGTTTTGTCAGCCGGCGACAGAGCCGGATAGGTTTGACGAGGGCACGTTTGTTCAACGTGATTCCAAAAATCCTGAGCAAGGTTCCGAACTTCTCTTATGATCTATCTCAAGATTATTTATGATTGTCTAGGAGGACTGTTTTCGGGGACGGCCATTTGAGTTGGCTACCTCGAACTATTACCGTCGTTTTCCACGAATCACGATCTTATATCGACCATTTAATTGAGAGCATAAGAACAATAGTATTGTTTCCGTAGATGGCGCGAATCTGATGATGCTTGGAAATGGATCACCGGACATGTCGTCCACTGAGACTGGGGATGGTAGTTGGCAGCGAAGGTTATCGCACTTTCTCTCGGTCTTGTTCCTACAAAATAATGCATCGTGGATGGGTCTGTCAGCATTACCTTCAGTGGGAGAATCAGTACAGGTTTCTGGAAAAAAATGTAGTGAAATATGGCAAGAGTATACGGTAGTGTACGCCTAACACATACCTAGAACTGCTAGGGTTCTGACATTTATATAGGAAGTGGAGGAAAACCCATTTGGCAAACCTTCCTTAATTTTCTAAGTACTGGTATGACAAGTAGTGCGGATCTGGCCATCCTTACCAATAAGATGGTAGGATTGTTAGTGGTGACCGCGAGACTATTATGGCAATGACACTTTCCTTGGAGGGAGAGACGGCTCTGGCCGCCTTTGGAAGCAAGAGCATGATGGCGCTCATGCCCTACGATTGTTGACCTATATGGGATGTGGAGACCTGGCCGAGTGTTGTGACCCAGAGTGAGCGTATTGAGGGGCCTATCCAACTGGTCGACTCTAGAGATCCTAGATCGGTGGCGTGTTTGAGGCCACGTGGTGCCTTGGTATCTTTTTGTTGAATTCCTCCTCATCATAGTTAAAAGTTCAGTCATTTTTGGGATGCTTCCAAATGTAAAATCTCTTATGCGAACTGTTAGGCCCATAAAAAATTAAAAAATATTTAATTGAATTACCATTTTACCTTTAAATTACTAATACATATATCATTTCAATATTTTTTTCTATACATACCCACCCCCATACTGTCGGTCCCCCTAGCCCTCCACCACCACCATGCACCGAACCCAATTCATCTCCTTTCTCTCTCTCTCTCTATCTGCAGGGTGGATTCATGGATTTCAGATATGGTGGATCCACAGATCTACGCGCGACGGATCTGTAGATGCACTGTGGTAGACTTTCGCATAGAGAGAGAGAGAGAGAGAGAGAGGGGGTAGAGAGAAGAGGGCGAGAAGAACGGGGGTAGGGGGGCTATCGGTGCGGAAGGGAAAACGGGGTGGTTAGTGTGTTTTTAAGAAAAACTAAAGGGTAGAAAAGAAAAAAAAAATGAAATTATTAATTTTTAAATAATTTTTATTTTTTTCCTCTAAATAGGGTGTACATTTATAAAAAATGGGTGTACATATAGAATTATCCCAATATTTTACCTAGTGAAAAACTAAATGGTATTTGGCCGAGAAGGTAAGAGTTAACCGGTATTGTCTAAATAATATGGGAGATTTTTAGTTTTAAACAAACCAAGAGGGGAGATAAGTGATAAACATTCTTTATTTTATAATTGAACGGTTGTTATTTAATAAAATAAAATTGCATTGACTTTTGTGTGTAAAGGCAATTAAAAGAGGATAAGGAACAGGAGGAGTTTGTTGACTGGTGATTGGGAGGTGTCCAAAAGCACAAATCATGTGCTGAAAATCATTCATTCAACCTTTTGGTTTTTGTCGACCGACTGCCAAGTATGCATGTTTATCAACTACAACTATTACTCTTCTTCCTTCGTTTCAAGTCTCTATTTTTCATCTCTGATAACTTCTAATTAAATAAAAAAGTTAAGCAACTCGAAACCTCACAAATTGAATATTTAAAATATAATATGCCAAAATTGAAATAAATTCAGCCAACAAATTTAAGACTATTTTTTATAACGAGCAGCACAATGGAGGATTAAATAGTATAAATTACCTGCATTGATTTGTAATGAAAACAAATATTTCTTCGGTTTCCAAAATAATTACCCTTTTTTCAAGGAACGTGTCATTTTTTCTCACTTTTTTAACAAACAAGTAATTTTTTTCCCCACACTTAACTACTGTTTAACCACTAATGCAAATTTAAAAAAAATAAAATAGCAATTTTAACTTTTTCAATCAAAAGATATTCACAAATTATCTAAAATTTTGTAAAACTAAGGATATTCCAAGCTTAAAACACTATATTAATTTTTAAAATTTTAAATGTTAAAAAATAATAAATATTAAAATTGATTAATAATATATATATAACATTTTAAAAATAGAAAATGTAATTATACTTAACCACTTTGTAAATGATGAAATTGTCATTCCAACAATTCATTCTCCTCAAATTATTCCATGCTATTAATGAAAATATATTTTAAAAAAAAAAACATTAATAAATATTAAATGAGACAATTTAAATGATAGGGTAAAAATCAGCATTTGACATTCCAGAAGAGTATTTGTGACTCGTTTTTGTGATAAATAGGTACAACATACGTGTTTGAATCGGCCAAAACATGAAAAATCAAAGGGACAAGTAATGATTCCCCTCCTTATCCTCACCGCTTCCAGTACAGTATGTATGGTTCTCTTTCATGATAAAAAATGAGTAACCAAACCAGAATTTTTCTATTATTATTAGGAAAAAAAATGTTGCTACATGGGATATGATATGACCGACCAAGATATGCACTTTATTGTCTTCTGGTATATATATTGATGCTCGTTGATTTGGTTATGAATATGAAGAGGGGAAAATGTTTGAAACTAGAGAGACTCTAATCTAGTAGGTAAGAACAAATGAAGAATTGAGATCTCATTTGTCAGCGCCACGACCCCGAAAAAGCCACAGTTGATGGCTGCTAAATATTAGAGTTGTCAAGATAAAAGTTGTTAGCCAGCTAGCGACGTCGGCCATTAGGGCCCCATTGCCTCCTGCTGTTGTTGCCAGCAGTTGCTGCTGCTTTAAAATGTTGTTGGTTTTTATGGCCAACACTGCCCTTAAGTTTAAGCTGCTTGGGGATATCTTGCAACTCCATAACCTGTATAGCCCGTTGCCTCTTCGCTGTAAATCCATCAATCAGACTCATAACATATCTAATTCATTTCACTTAGCCGCATAAGATAATACAGTAGGATGGACTCACCATTTTCAGCTTCTTGGTAGCGCTCTTGAAGCTTCCTCTTGGTCGCTTCTACCTTTACTCTCTCAACAGCCTCGTCAGAACAGCTATTCAATTTGAACTAGTTCAACAAAACCACCACTGGTTAAAAAGAAATGTAGAAAGAAAGAACTCAATACAGTCCGTGTGGTCCTCAAAAATTGTTTACTTTTTATTTTTGATGAATTGATTTGTGTATTTCTCCATTTACCTATGATTTAATCAAATTTACATATTGTTTATTGGAACAAAGAAACATACAATTATTTTACTTCAGATAACATTTTAAGTTATATTTTTACATCAATTACATGGTAATTGATAAAATTTTAAGAATTTTTTATTTTTAATTCTTGCAACCAAACACTCAACTATAACAATTCATAAATTTACTAATTGAAAAATAGCACCATATGTAAATTGTAAGGGGAACCACAACCAAACAGGCCCTGATAATTTGTAAAATACTCACATCTCGCTTTCTCGGAATTGTTTTGCTCGGTTTTGTTGGTCTCCCTGGCCCAGATTCAGCTTTGTTTTGTTTCATAGGGGTTGCAGCCTGTTTCTTTTTCATCATATCTTCTTCGTTCTTCTGCTGCTGCTGCTTGGGAGCTACTTCTTGTTGCTTTCGCTCAAACGATGGTTTTCTGCCATTTTGCTTCTTCTGGAATTCCCTACTGTTTTGAGGATCTGAAATGAAAGAAAGAAAGAACACCCTCCGTCCAATCAATATCAAAATCAAAATCAAAATTAGAAAAGTTCAGAATTGGTCGAAAATTTGAAGTCAACTCACTTCCGTCATCATCCATGCCATCAAAGAACTTCCCATACAAAAAAAGAAAATAATGTCAGTCAGTAGCTTGGAATAATCGGCCACAAAGGAAAAGAGAAAGAAGAGATGTTTTCGCATACCTGAGAGAGCTCCATTGAAGTAGTTTGGGTAAAAAAGGCACCTTCATCCATTGGGGGAGATGGAAGGCCTTCCTCTTCATCAAGGGTAGAAGGATTTACAGACTCAGGAGTACCTTCTGTACCTACAACTGCATTCAATCCAAACTAAGATTTATTTTTCATTTCTTTGCCTTCCTGGTTCAATACATTCTATTGAAACAAAATTGATTACCTGCAATAGGAGCTGTAGCATTCACCCACTCATCGACCATAACCTTCCACCCTCTGAAATCAATAAAATTGTAACTATAATAGGAAACAATGAGGGCTGTGTCTCAAGAAGAATTAAATGTAAAAATTCAAGTGCATGCATTGAACATGAGGCGCACTGACATAAGCAATGAAACCAATTATCGTGCGTAAAAAAGTTCTAATAGAAGAACAGTATTAAATGATAATCGTAACCCACACAGACGACCCCAGAACAACAATCAAATATAATTGAAGAAAATCAGCGCTAAATAAACTTCACCACATACAAGGCTTGAACTCATGATCTCCAAGCATAATTCATTTACCAAGTGATGATGATGTGAATAAAATAAGAAAAACCACTGATCATTATCTATTATTAATGAACATAACGACAACCAATACTAAACATGTGTTTCTTCTTTGGGTCTATGCCAAATGGTAACAACTAGAAAAATAAAACATCAATTAGGCAACAAAAAAAAAACAGAAATATTTTCGTACTCAATGAGTGCCCGGACAAGATGGCGAATCTGATTTGACCCATGCTTTCTGAGACCATTAACAGCTTTCCCAATTTCCGTTGCCTGTCGTACAAATAATTATTAAGAACTCCACATGTCCAACAAATCATTCGAGCATGACCAGAGACTTTTATGACAAATGGAAAGCAAAACATCAAACATTTATCCAGACCTTCAAAGTTTCCACAGACAAAGCCATCAGCTGGAGCTTCCTAAGTGAATCGAACAACATTGAATCGGACTGTGGGCCAAAAAATAGGAAATTAGAATTCTGCCCTAAGGTATCGAAGTACTTCAAAATTGCATTTGAAACTATAAACAGAACTGCAAAATGACCTATATCTCAAAGTGCTAATTTATGATGATAATCATGGATATGAGAATCTAACCCATCACAAAAAGGCCAAACAATTACACAATCTATTGATATCATCAACATAAGTAGGAAGACCAACATGACGAATAAAATTAACAAAAGCAGTTGGGAGAAAAACCTCATATTTAAAGTTATCGAGAATCTCTTTGATCCTTAACACCTCCCCAACAATCTGACACTCTTCTTCGATCTCATCAGTCAATGCCTCCGCTTCAACAAAGCTGTAATTGCTGACCTGATTCATGTGATCATCTCCGCTACTATTCACTTTACTTTCCTTACCACCACCAGCCTCAAATTCTCTAGCAAAACCACTCTTACATCCCTCATCATCCTCATCATCAATAGGTACTGCAAGCTCCATCCCATCACACGCAGAACAACGAGTTAACTTACAAGCGAATAGTCTCTCAGCAATTCGATCTCTTCTCACCCTGAAATCCTTAGGACAATCTGAGGCAGCCACCATGATCGCGTGCTCAATTATATCAAATATATCTGAATTCGCAGACCGAAAGTAATTCCTCCATTTATCTAGAGTTGCAGAATTCATGGTCATATCTGCAAATTCACCTTTTCAACCAAATTCTAACTCCGACCTAGATCGAAAAAATCAATTCGCAATCGGTACTCGGAAATCAATTTTCCTGGCAATTCGTTAATACTCAGAATCGAAATCTTGATTTCAACACAATTCTAACACGAAACCGATTATAGCAGGACCAAACACTACGTTTATTATCAATTTAACCCTCAAGAACTTTCATTGGCTGTCGTGATCTTCGATGAAGGAATCAAATACGTTACACGAAAGAGTTCAAGAAAGCTTTAGGTTAAGATCGTTACCGATAATCAGAAAGCAATATCGGTATCAACTACCAAAGGGAATTAGATTCGATAGACCCCAAAAATTTCCGAGAAAAACATATAAATTTTTCTAGATAAATATTTGAACTAATATCAATCAATTGAATCGGAACATGATATATCATTCGTCTATAAGAGAACAAAAATATCCCCGGATAATTAATGGAAAATCCAGGGGAAGGTATGTCTTATTACAAAGAAGAATATGTTAGCTGAGAAATATGCTCTATCAAAAGGCCAGAATTTTCTCGAGATTTTAACACTTTGGCACCTCAAGTTTAGTACTTGTCTCACTTCGATCCTTACGGTTTCCATTTTTACACACAAAATCTCTCATTTTTAAAAGCAATTACTGAGGCCTCCTCATAAATTCCTAAGGCCCCATTTGGTAACCCATTCCTTCTCAGAATTTCCCATTCCATTTCCAGATTTTTGAGAATTCTGTTTGGGAATAGCGTTTGGTAATTTTTGTTTTCGTTTCCATTCCATTCCCATTTGAGAATTGTGCCCATTTTTTTTCCTTAAGAAATGAGAAACAAAAAAAAAAGTTACTTCTCATAATTCTCATTCTATTCCCAAAATCACTAGGCACTGTTCATACGCCGGCCAACCACCACCCGCCGTCGTCTACCGTCTGCCGCCGCCATCCGGCAGCCGGCCATCGTCCGCCACCGGCCACCTCCGGCGACCGTCGCCGGCCATCTCTGGGAAACTCCAGCAAGGGTCGCCGGTGACCTCCGGCGACCGTCGCCAGCCAGCCATCGTCGCCGCCACCACCGCCAAAAAAAAAAAAACTCACAAAAAAAAATAAAATTGGCTTTAGTATTGAACGCAATTCTATTCCCAAAATAAAAGAAATAAAATAAAAATTATCGTTACCAAATGCGATTCTACTCCCAAGAAGGAAACAAAATTCTCATCCCATCCCACTGCTGGAATGGAAACAGAAACGGTTAACAAACGCTACCCAAAATTACCATTTAAACTTTTTTCTAAAACGTTTTACTGATTAATCCTTTCAATTTCCTTGAACAAATTTGCTCCTCTATACATTACGAACGAACACACTTCCTTTCCTAAATAAACTTGTTTCCATTAATATCAAGCAACTAAAATCAACTTAAATCCATTCACAAATCATCAAATACATATCGTATTGTTGTAAAAACTATCAAAATAAAATCATATTCTTAATCGTTACTAGCAGATATGCAGAACAAGATCCGATTGTGCGATTTTCCGTTTTGTTTTTACGAACATGTTACATTCAAGACATATTATTTAACAAAACTCAAAAAATAAGATGTATATCTAGCTAACGATTAACATACATCTTGTATTGAATGTAACACACCGAATCAAAGATGTCCAATTAAGCACACTAAAAAACGTAGAGCAAGAACTTGTAACATTTGCAAAGTATTAGTAATGAATATAACATCATGTTATATTCAACATGATTACATGTTTTAATTAGCTTGGTAATTTGAGTGGTTTATTTTTTATTTTTTGTAAAATGACATTATGTTATTGATATCGTGCTACATTCAACATGATTATGAGTTGTATTTACAATCATAATGTGTATCGCATGATCAAATCTTCTAAACTAGTTTTAAAAAAATTGTCTTATATTCAAGAAGCAGATTGTACAGTTCTACATTTCTTTGCATTGCACATGATTATGTTTTACTTTTAGAAATTGATTGAATGCTCATGATATCATGTTATTTCACTATGATAATGTATAACACAGGATCATACATTCTGAAAATATCATGTTATATTGAACATGTCGGTTGTACAGTTCTTTGTTATTTTGCGTGGCATAGGATTATGCCTCCAAATTGCCACTTTTCAAAAAGTCAAAGTTTCTTACGTGCTTGAGTAGGCGTGCACAATATCGGCGTTCCACTTCCCATTCTCAAAACTTCCCTTACCAAGCCAAAATCCTAATCTTCACTCATCCTTATTCAACAATCTAAATATTACTCATATAAGGAGTTTGATGAAGACAAAAGATCCAAATACCGCTGATGATCCTATCGTTCTCTACGAGTCAGGCGCATTTTCCATACAAAATCGTAGCTACTATTGTTTTCTTTTATTTTTTTATGATGAATACCATAAATATTAGGTTCTTCGATCATCCGTATATCCCCATGGTTAAAGTTCACGATCACAGATTCAACATGTTTTTGAATTTCATTGTATATCCTAATTACTTGTGAAAGTCACTCCTCAGTTTTAAAGTCGTTGTAATCGGTTCATTAAAATTGGTTTTCACTATGTGTTCTTCTTGTTCAGTAACTTCGTTCATGATTGGAATATTTTTTGGTCAATGATTTTCACTTCTTACATTTTGATATAATAGACTACGAACATCAAATGGATCTCGCCAAGTTAGATAGTAGCAGTAGTTTTGATGAAGATATTTTCTAACGTTTTTGTTTGTACATATATGTATAATCACTAAGACATATGAATCATGAGTGCTGTTTTTTTTTTTTTTTTTTTTTCATGATGCTATGTTAAATATAACACACCATAAAATTAAACTAAAACATTTTTGGCTATTAATTTGACAAAACTGGTGAAAACGACAGTTTTAGGGATCAAAACGTAAAGTAATTGTAATTAGTAAAATTTCATCAAATTAATGGTAGAAACTAAATGTAAACATAATAAAAGTGATATTCGTAGAAAACTCACTTGTAATTTTATTATTTTAGTCCCCAAATAAATTTTAGAAATTTCTAAATTGACCCGCAACTTTTGTTTATACTGAAATTCGATCGAAATTGACGATTTTGTGGGTTTATTTATTTTTTTGGCATTATTAAAGTGTAATCTAAAGAGAAAATTCATTCCCTCAAACCTTGGTTTAAAGTTTATCCAAATTTGTGCGTTAGACCCAATACTTTTCAAAACTAAAACGAGCGGGACAAAATACGGTGGCTACAGTTGTCTCTCTTTGTTATACGAGTTTGCTCATAATGACAAAGATATGAGGCATAAATATTTTGTTCTGTGAGACACAAAAAGTAAAGGAACCTAACTTAGAGTAGTCTAGATTAGAATTTGACAGGGAATGAAATGAAAATGGCATCTTCGAAAGTACCTTTGGAAATTACCGACAGTAACTTACTTGGGAGTAGTACATCTAAATATTGGGCTCAGGGTAGCCCAGGAACACTAAAGACAACAAATCTAATAGTGAACCATGGGTATCCAAGGAACACTATAAACATGAAATCTAAATAGTAAACCAAAGGTGGCCAAAGAACGCTGTAAATAGGAAGTATAAATAGTGAACCAAGGATAGCCAAAGAACGCTGTAAACAGGAAATATATTTACCAAGTTTAGCCAAGGAATACCACAAAGAAATATAAATAGTGAACCAAAGGTATCCAAGGAACACCACAAACATGAAATATAAATAGTAGTGAATTAAGGGTAGCTATGGAACACTACAAACAAGAAATGTAAATAGGGAACCATGGGTAGCCTAAGAACACTGCAAACATGAAATGTAAATAGTGATCCAAAGGTATTGAGAAACACTGCAAATGGTAAACATAAATAGTGATCCAAAGATAGCGAGGAACAATGCAAATAGTAAATATAAACAGTGATCCAAAGATAGCGATGAACATTGCAAACAGTAAGCAAAAAAAGTAATCCAAACATAGCGAGGAACGTTGCGAATAGTAAATATAAAATAATTATCCAAAGATAGTGAGGAACACAACGAATAGTAAATAGTGATCCAAAGACTGTGAATGGTAAATATAAATTCCTACCCAGTGGGTAAGGAATAATCTCAAAGGTGTATTAGTTAACTAATACCTAGAGGAATACACCACAGCGAAGGAGACGGAGAATGTTAACTTGTTAACATCTCCTAAGTTATGACTGCACCTAACTAGGGGTTTCTCTACATATCTTTATCTTGCTAAGAATCAGGTCAAATGTAGTTCTAACAAGTCCTACCATAAAGGATAGGAATAAACTCTAAGAAGGGTTGACTGACTAGTCCTAGAGTGAATACGTCGTAGCGTAGAGGTGGAGAATGTTGACTTATGAACATTTCCTTAGTTTTGACCAAACTCAACCAAAGGATTCCCTATATATCTTAGGATAGATAAGAATCAGGTTATATGTAGTCCTACATGTTCTAGGTTTAGCCAAGAAGTCATTGAAATACATAAACTAGAAAAGGAAAGTCGGGGTTGTTCTTGAGTATCCCTGCTATGATTAAACTCGGAAAGCAAAGAAAGAGATGTTCTTGGGCATCGCTGTATTAAATAAACAAGGAATGGGTGGGCAAAGATTCTTGGTTAGAGAAATCGATCCAGGGGTTATAACTTCAATCTAAGATTGAAGATGACTAAGAGGATTCTTAGTTGAGAAATCCTCGGGAAAACTCAATTACTCAGTGGAGTTTCATATTAACATCCCGTCTAGGACTATCGTAGAGGATTACAAAATTTCTCGTAAGAAATTACCTCAGATAAAATATACCCCAATCATAGACTTGGGCTCAATGGTACCTATTTTTAAAAAGATGTGAATCACAATCTTAAATTTGTCTCTGGACAAGCTGGGGTTGAATCTAATCAATGCATCTCGAATGAGAAACCTAATATAATGTGCCCCAACCCTAGGCTAGGGTGAAGGAATAAATCTTGGGGTTTCCAGGAAAACGTGACGAAACCCACATGGGCTGCCCACGTGTCCCAAACCAAGTGCATAATTTTTAGTGTTAGAATGGGACTGAAACCATGTGGTTGCCGAGTTAAGTGTCATGTAATTTTGGATAGAGGCTGTTTGTTTGATTGTACGACCAAAACCCACCCGAGGTTGCCTACATATCCTGGTCTTCACTAGGAATCAAGTCAAAACATAGTTTGGGGTAATGATTTTGATTGATTGGATGATCAAAAACATCAAATGGGTGAGAAAATTTCCTAGATGACTTTTCTCAGTTATAAGTGTTTGGACAAACACATTCACCATCGGAGGCAGAAAAAAGTGCTTCTATTTGTCAAAGACGGGGATAAAATGCTTCCATCATCAAAGATGGGGAGAAACACTCCCATCAATAGAGATGGTGAGAAATGATTCTATCGTTACGTGAAGACATGATATATTTTGTTTAAGTGTACGACCGAACCCGTATAGGTTGCCTACTTATCCCTTTTTTTTTATAGGGAATTAGGTTGAAACGTAGTTCGCCGTTGATGATTTGTCAAGGTGTCCCGTCTATGACCAGGGATAGAAAAGAACACAAATTCCCATGGGAAAATTCTAAATACGGTGAAATGTGCCCTAGTCTCTAACTGGGATAGTGAATGGATAAGTTCTGCAAAGAATCAAATTTGACACTTTCTAACGTGAAATAAATATCGTAACTGTTGTAAAATATGCCCCACCCTACGGGTTGGAAAGGAGATGGAATAACCAATGTAAGAGAATTTAAGTCGTGTGCCTTGTTTTATCAGAGGCGATGAAGAATGAATTTGAAGTAAATGTAGTGAATCCCTAAACACACCCATAGGTGTATGATTAAGTGGTGACGAAGAGACTTTCTATAATGTGAAACCAATTCCATGATTTACCTGTAGTTGCAACACCCTGGTTATCTAATTTGTCATTAAGTCTAGACAAAATTGGTGGAATGATTTACCTGTGGTGTAAAAGCTTGTAGATCAATGGTTAGAATTGAATAATAAACCTCATCTTTCTCATCTGGTTATTACTTTGGGCATTTGTGTTTTGAATGCTAGAACAACCTTTGTATGTCTTCTTGTATTTTTAAGAATCAACTTAATGTTAGAAGGAAAGAAGCTACCATCTCCCCCCCTTTGTCTCGTTTCTTGAACGGTATATGCTGACTTCTCTCCTTAGAAGTTGGCAAATCCTCTTCTATCGTTGGACTTATTCTTTTGACCGAAAGCCTTATCTTGGAGGTAACTCCGTAGAGTACTAAATTTGTCTTCAAATAAATTCTTAATGTCAAAATTCCAAGTCCTCTAAGGTGCATAATGGTTTTCTGGTCCACAACTCGCTATTGAACGCAGGTTACATAATCGGGCATCGATGCTTCAATAAGGTGTTAATCTTTTATGTTTTGTGTATTGTTGGTTTAGTAGAGACTATAGGCGTACCAAGCTTGTTTCGAAATTGAATCTTGAGATCATGAGTAACCATGAAGCCATAATGATTTCTTAGTCTGCAGCTAGCTATTGAAGTCTAGTGTTAGAATCTAGGATCGAGGCTTTAATGGTGGTGTCGATTATTGATTCTTACTTATTGTTGACTTTAGCAACATCATTTGGATTTTTTTTTTCTAATGTATAAAAATGTACTCGAAGGGTAACATCCTAACCTTCTCGTGCTTTTCCCTTTTACTTTTTCATCATTCGTTCTTTCCACTATTTGTACTGAAATGTTAGTTATAAAAGAAAAATAACATGTAAATAGTCAAAAGTTATTACTACGCAACTACTTGCACAACCATAGTATATTTCTATTTTTTGAAACACTTTCGTCTTGGGAGTACAATCTTGGACTTGGTCACTTATTGAAGGTTTCTAGATTTCTAATAGTTTTCGACCCTATTTTTCGCAGCATTTCGAATTACCAATCGAATTGTTTGATTTCTTAGCCCAATTTCATAATTTCTGCCTTTAGATTAACCTAAGAACTTCCTTGGATGACATCAAAGTGATAGACTTATTCTTTTTATTCCCTTGTTCTTTATTTTATTCTTGTTTATTTTACCTTTGTTTTTTTTTTTTTACCCTTAGTACCCTTAATATTGGGATTAATGATGTGAATTTAGGCCCTTGCTGCTTGGTTAAGAGCGTATAATGGATTTTATCAGGTTAAATTCATGCACGATGATAGAAATTGTGAGAACATGCCCCATGCCATGGATGGGGTTTCTACAGTTGGATTACCGAACCTTAATAGGTTTCCTAGGTACCTTGGCATGTTGCCAAGGATGAGGTGACGCACCCTAGATTTTGATAGAGAAAGAAGTAGATAATCGGTAAGAAAAGGAAACAAGTTTAATTCCTCCCTCTTTAACTCATCCAAATTCGTTCATTTTAAAGATGGTTTTTAAGGGCTTTTCTAGGCGTCAGTTTTGAAAAACTTCTTGGCCTGATATTTTATGTAAAAAATAGAGTCTCTACCTAACATAGGGTTAAATGGTGTACTAGGTTACCGAGAGTTTTAGAAATTCATTTTACTTTGAAACGGTCCGTGTTTTGACTCCATTAGGTCTATGTACCAGAGATATTCTTAAAGTTTGGGCATCGGTTATGCTCAGGGAAGATTTTACACACCCCAAGAAACCCGTCCATAAACGGTACCTTAGTATAAATGAATATTCACCGTTAAACATTACTCGAGCAACTTTATTTGATTTCATTAAACAAAAGCAATTCTTTTTTTATTTTTTTATTTTTAACGTTTTCCCCCTTTTTATGTATTTTATCATGATGTAAGCAATAAAGGTTATCTATTATGCAACTACAACTAGAAATGAAAATATTTTTACGTTTTTAACATAATAAAAGCAGTAAATACTATACTATTCTAGGTAGCGATAACCTAATAGCAGTTTATAATAGATAGGAATATAAATATGTAAGCTATATGAAATGAAAACTAAGACTAAATTATTTGGATATGTAATCAAAGCCGCACGTGGGTTTCCTATATATCTCAAACTAATGAAAATTAGGTCTTTACATAGTTCATTTATGCTAGGTTAAAGGATATGGTTTATTTTATTAAATATGTGGCCGAACCTTATGGGTTGCCTACGTACTTTGGGTGGTTACCAAAGATCAGGTCAAACGTAGTTCATTCTTATTAAGTTGAAAGTTGGGTCAATTTTAGTTGGTTTCAGTTGATTATTAGTTAGTTTTAGTTGTGAACAACCTGAATCACAACATTGGTTAGATATTATTGATTGTTTTTAAAGTTGTGAACAACCTGAATCAAAACCTTAATTATGTTTATTATTAATCGTTTTTAAGTGTTCTTCATGTTCTTGAGATAGCTTGGAATGATTTTGTATGATTTAAACGTGGTTTGATTATTATTGCGATAATTAAGTGTTCATTTGGTTGTTTAGCAAAAATTAAGTGTTTATTTAGTTGTTTATGGGTTTTATGTGTTATGTACATGAAATTAAATTGTGTGGATTACATAATTATGCTATATACAAGTTACACACAATATTAAACAAAGAACATATTTTTTTTTTTTTTTAAGAAACATACCTACTTAGGGGATGTGGTCTTCCCTAAGTGATTACCTCATTTTCCTCCTTTATCATTTTGGTTTGAAGTTGACCCTTGATCATTGATCTCTTGAGTTGTTGCTGCAAGAAACTCAATAACACCCTACTTAGGGGATGTGGTCATCCCTAAGTTGCTATCTATTTTTCTTACTTGATTCTCTTAGCTCGGTAATGATCGGTGGCCATTGATCTTTTGAGTTCTTGCTTCAAGAACCTCAAGAACACCTTCCAGGACCAGAGTTCAGCAAAATAATGACTTGTTATTTGGGAAATGTGCTTGAGAAGCCTATCACCCGAGAGATTTGCTCAAGTTTAGAGAGAAAAGTAAGGCATTCAAGGCTTGAAATTTATGAAAACAAGCCTGCTATTTATAGGACTGGGATGCATGCGCATTCTTCAATGGGAAGACATATCTAGGCCATTCCTTAGGCAGTGTTTGGCCTAAGGGACTTGCTATCTTCCTTTGATCTTGTTTTTCTTTGAACTAATTTAGAATGGCTTTTCAGGAAAATTGAGGGACTTCTCTAGAGATGCGCCCTGAAATATGTATAAGAGAATATCGTGAAGTCATCACTTCTCTGATTCGAATAGACCCTCTTAGGTTTTCTATGTACCTTGGCAAGTTATCAAGGATCATGTTGTAACGTAGTTTTGAACAACAAAATGATTTTAAGAGACATACCTCTTATAGGTGAAGATAGTTATGTTTATTGGCAACAATCTAATCCAACCCAATGGATAGAGTCTCTTGTATGAACATTGGCTAGGTAAGATCGACCGGGTACTAACTATTGGTCTGCAGAATATTTGAATCACGCTATTCTAACTTTTGTTACTGGAGGCTTGGAAGTTAAATTACTTGATTGGTACTCAAATTTCATCAATTGGGAGGATTCCATTTGATACTGGCAATGCCACTTTTCTAATGACATTCAGTTAGACCCTAACGCTTTACAGGAATGGGTAAGGTATATTATCAAGATGCAATTCATGTGAGGTTGACTCCTTGTCTAGCTTTTGATTTGTTTTAAACCATTATTCAAGACGAACAATGGTATGGTGACTAGCAAGGTAATTGACCAGGTTACATTTATGAGGATTACTTATTAACGTACTAGAGCTTTCAAATAAGGTGTATGGGCACAAATGTTATATTAATGATGGCCTATTGATGCAAAATGATATGCAAGACACCACAGACTTTTGTGAAATATAATGACTAATTTTTAACATGTGTATGAAAATTATGCACGTCTAAGTAAAATGTGATGCATGGTGCTTATATAGTATTTGAATAATGGCATATGTATTATGGATTTGTGAGAAAAAAATGTCTAGGAGATGCATGATCTACACAATGACATTGCACGATAATGCCTTTGTGAATGAATGCATTTTGTTCTATCATTTTCCCTTAATTTTTAGTTTTATGAGCCTAAACATGATGAGATATGATTTTTACCTAGGATGTTTCCTAAGGAATGCAGGATCTACCTGGACATGCCAGTTTTTAGGTATTTTTTACTATCAGCCATTTTTCTCGGGTACTTCTATATTGTCTCCAATACATGATCGGTGATTATAAGAGGCTTCTGGCTCATTTGCTACTGATTTTGGTGCAGCTGAAATTTAGACATTGATCGGGATTTCTCTTCAAAAAATTTATAGCTTTCGACTATAAGATGGAAAGGTTTGGAGCAGAATGGTGGATGAAGAGTCTAAAATACTTTTGAATTCATGATGTCTCCTTGAGGGTGAATCTATTTTGACAGTTTGACGGGTGAATCTTAATACACTTCTTAGCAAAATAGGTTTTGACTTAAGCAATTTTGAAGCTAAATCTTGCTTAATGACGTATTGGAACATGCTTTATGTACACTATTCCTTATGGTGTGTGACTTCTATTGTATAGTCTTACGAGAGAAATACTCTCATGTATCATGCTTAGGATGTAACATGTAAATCCTAAGGATATTTGACCTGAGGTATTTTTATTATTAGATCACCTAGTCTTGATTTGACAGGGCAGCAACACTTTCTTACCTCTTGGTAAGCTTAGGGTGGTTTTGTGTAATCGAAGTAGACTCTATCTTGTTATCTTAGTGGACAAACCTTTAGGTGGTTGTTTAGAAAAGGCTACTTTTAGATGAATTATTGAGGCAAGGTTTTTATGTACATTATTCAAAAGGAAAAAATATTCATGAATTATGTAGACACCGAATTTTGTCCCGTCCAGTTACTATCAGATCGAAAATACAAATCAAATAAACTTTAAACTAAAGTTTAAAGAGAATAAATTTATATATTATATCACATTGGATACTACAAAAAAATAGCTCAAAACACAAGAAAACATAAAACTTTTAATTTAACTGAATTTGGTTAAATAAAAGTTTTGGGTCAACCTCGAAATTTTTAAAGTTAAGGGGTACTAAAAGGACATTATCAAAGGTTTATTTTCATGAAATCAAATTTAATATGAATAAAAATTAGTTACTAATCTTTAATTTAAGAAAATTTCACCAATTACCTTTATTACCCGTTTTGACCCATGAAATATTTACTATCACTAGTTTCGTCTTCTTGACACCAAAAATACTTTTCTATTTTTTAATTTAAAGTATTAATCCTCCATAAATCAATCCAAAGTCCTTGATGAAAATAAATAAATAAATAAATTGCCAAGACAAGTCTAAGTTACCCAAAGTAACTAAGGCTTAGGACTTAGTTCGAAACCAACTAAACTAAAGTCATCATGATTGGTAATCAATGCCCATCACATCAAGAGCCCCATAAAGAAATTAATGACTCATTAAATGATCATTAAATTCCATGATATTCCTAAGATAGTCCCTACCAAAAATATCTTAGAAGAAACCAAGTTGCTTGAAATGTAACTAAACTGTCATGATCAAGCATTAAATGCCAAATGACACATGGAGACCACTTAGATTGAACCTACAAAGCATTAATTAAAATCTAACCGAAATAGTTCGAGTAACCGATACTCAACAAGCAAACCAAACAGAAAAGTGTCCCATCAAGCCATAAATATCCCACGTGCAAGCCACCCATTACCAGTCATGACTAATGATGACCAATCATTACCAATCATGACTAATGATGACTAATCAGTACCAATCATGATTAATGATTGGCTATCATTACCTAGAATATTTTAAGATTTGGTAATCACTACCAAGTCTTAGGAAATCTAGGTAAATCTTCCAAATTCGTCTAAAACCATCAAACTACAATACATCATAGGGTGACCCCTAGACCAAACAACCCCTAAGGAGTAGGATGGGATACTCAACACATTGGCTAATGTGTAGGGTGCCCTCGTCAGTAAATAGGCAATTTATTTTCATAATTTGAATGGCTTGATCCAAGACTTTCTCTCTCTAGTGTCAAATTCCTTTCTCGAGTCTAGGGAGCTCTTAAGCCTTCTATTCCAAAAACACCTCGAAATTCTGTCAAAATATCTTTCTGAAGTTGTTCTTGAGGATCTCGGAGGAAGATCTCAAGAAGTTATTAAAGAACGATCGAGAACAACTGAGAAGATTCAAAGAAGGAGAAGAAGAAAATCACTTAGGGAAAGACCACTCCCCTAACCTAGGTATGTCTTCTTACATGCTCTTCAATATTGTCTTAAATATGGTTATATTTCTTGTAAGTATCATGTTTATGTAGTTCTTAGATGTATATTCCATGCACATACTATATATATCAAGTAATTAAGTCAAAAACGTCGAAAACATGCCAAAATCATCAAATTATGTAAAAAAAATCCAAAAATATGTCTAGAACATGAAGAACATGACAAAAACATCAATTACACCCTGAGTTGTGCATAACATCTTTGACTCTCTCAAGAACACATGAAACCGAAAGTCGCTCACCTCTCGGCCTCACAACAATCGAAATCCAAGTTGATAAATCTAGAACATGATCACCTCTTGGTCTCACAAGATCCTAAATTCCCAACTCGATTATCTAAGTGTTGATCTCCTCTCGGTCTCACAGCAACCTAACCTATGCACTCTCAATTCTGGTCACAAACTTAATTTCTCTCGAGCATAAAATTCACAACCTAAAATTATCTAACTCATTGGTCACATGAATCAAAAGAATTAAACAAAGAGAGGCATACATTAATTAAAATGGAGTTAAACTCTACTCCATTCAATAATCAAAGTTATTTATGCACACTTACTACCTCTCCCGAGTGTCAAGTGAGTGAATATACAAACACTTCAATACCAATATCCCTATCTAGGGTTGAGGTGAGAACAATCGTTATACCTGACCTTATAGATTACCTAAGATTTAATAATCTCTTGATCTATTCAATCTTAAGTTGTGCTTAACCCGAGTCCAAAACCTGAAATTACCTCTCTCGAGTGTCAAATCCCAAGTTTCTCAAATCAACCAAGATATCATATGGAAGTATAAATTGGAAGTATTAATAAGGCAAACATAATTGAATAGAGAGTGTAATTAAAACTAACAATTAACAAAATACTTAAAACATAGTTCAAACAAGATTACGTAAAGCCCTAGAAATAACTTTTAACTCAACATAATAGAATCCATAGCTAATCCTTTTAAGAAATCCATAAATGCAAACATGTTCAACATAATATCTACATCTACAAGATTAAATACAGATTAGGGTGAGAGAAAGAAAGAAAAACCGATGTGGAAATGAGCTTCAAGTCTTCAAAGCTTCAATAATCTTGAATTGCAAGATTTCTCACTAGAAATCTTTGTACCTCTAATATTTTTTCCACCCAAAATCTCACTACCTTAGGGTTTGAGGTATAAGGTGGTATAAATAGAGCTCCAAAATTAGTGTTTTTCGGCCATCAGCATGAAGGGGCATACTGAAGTGCACTTAGACGCGCTGTAGTGCACTTTAGACACACTGTAGTGCGCTTTGGGGCACTAGAATCTAACAAATTGGCGTTGCAACGCCCTTTAGGTGTACTGCAGCGCGCTTTAGGCAGTGTCTCTGGTGTGGGTAATTTTGACACCTGTTTGTCTTTTGGCCATTACTTTCTCATCCAAAATTTTATTTAGGTGATTCAAGATGATATGAAAGCTCAGAAAGAGAGCTACAACTTTCATGTTGAGGTTTTCCATAATCATATTGAATCATGGTCAAAATTGGACTTGGAGTTTCTGTACCTACGCTAATTTTTTTCCCTATATTTTCAACCTTTCTCCCAATTATTTTTTATTCCTACAAAACAACAAAAAAATACATTAAACTAACAAAAATTCTTGAAAAATCATAAATATTTGAACTCAAAAGTACTTAATTTGCTGGTAAATAACTTCATCATTAAATACCCCCAAACTCAAACATTTTCTTGTCCTCAAGCAGAAGGAAAGAAAATAAAAGAAAACACAAATCAAGTTCTAAGCAATGAATGAGAAAGTGTGAGTTTCATATTGATTCAATAACTCGTCCAATTATCTCCGATTCCACCAAATTCTCTAAGCTCAAGACTAAAGCAAACATTAAGATTATCTAGAATTTCAACATCGAACATCAATTTGAACCCACTCAAGACTCTCGATGTGTAAGTGTGTGCACAATTACTCTCACCCAACCAGACGAGCCTTGAATATACTTATGTGCTAAGGAGACAATGAATTATCTCTAGATGGTGAAGTTAAAAACAACCATAAGCCCATTTTGTATGTCACTCTCCACTAATTATGTGTAGGTTCATACGTCAGTGGAGATTAAAAGGACTTTGGGGGGGGGGGGGGGGAGGGTTGTAATGTAGGGTTAGGGTAAAAGGTAGATGAGATTGGGATTTTTAGGATTAAATCACCCTAGGCGTATATCACAATTCATAGATCTTGGACAATTTCCAAGAAATATTTTTCACCAACTCCCTCTTTCATCATATGTCTTATTTAAATTGATCCCACAAGGTATTATTCACAAAACAAACCAAAACACACACATTTTTGTAAATGAAAAGAACAAATAGGTAAGAAATATAAACCACACCCCCAAACTCAAAATCAATATTATCCTCAATGTTGCAGGAAAATACAAAGAAGTGATTCAACTCATCACCCAGTTCTCTCTCTCTCTCTTTATTATTATATATAACCTAATCCACCAATGACTTTCGAAACACAACTTATGCTAGTCCTTACTCTCAATGATCCATGCCAATTAGTGATGGGTTTAGGAAGTGGAAAGACATTTGGTGGGTTAGATGCACATATGTGGGTAATGAAGGAGTTAGGAAATAAGTCTCAATAGGGGAAACAAAGGATAAACAATTTTCAAGGGTTCGTTTCAAAGGCCCAAACAATCCAAAGAAATGCCTAAATCATCTCTCAAACAACACGTAACCTAGTATTTTACCTCAAGTTTCACTCAAATGGGTTCTAGTGTTCATGAGATGTCAAAGTCTACCTAAAAGCACATAAATATTCTCCAAGTACTCAAAAGGCTAAGTGATCATGATTCATGGTGCTCAAATGTAAAGAATCAGGAGTGAACTTCAATCAACATTAGTCAAGTACACAGAAATCTCAATGCAATACATTTCAAAAGACCTAAGCAAACATCAAGTTTCTATACTCATCATTGATATCAAGTCATTTCTTCCCAACAAAACTCATTTCAAATAAACATAAAGAAAAGAAAACTAAAAACATGGCCAAAAGAACACAAGTTATATGAAAAAAAAGAAAGTCATAACCAACACACAAGCATTTTCTAAACCCAACAAATATAAGCCAATGTGTGTCTCACTCCCAAACTCAAAGTCCGACATGTATTAAAATTAAGTATAAAGGAATAAGAACACGTACCGAGGAGGCGATACAATCTCGCCTCCTAGTATGGTCGGTGGTGATACTCTAGGTATGGTGACCGATGTGGGGATTTCTCCCATAACTTGCATCCTTATGCTCAATTATTTTAAAAATTGGGTTATCTCCCAAGAAGCGCTTAGTTTAACATCCTCGGCATGACAACGGATAAGTTCTTATCAATGAGCGGATTTCTCTCATAGTATGTGTCATACAACACAATAAATATGTTTTGTTTTGAACGCTCTCAAGCTTGGCGAGATGTGGAAGTGATTGGCACATAAGCTGAACTTGACTCAGCTCTGGTATATGTACTTGGTGAGTGTGAATGAACGGTGCTAAAGGTGGAAGAGGTGATAGAAACATTGGGTCCTCATAAATGTGGTCGTCTTTGATCGATGGTGGCATCAAAACTTGGATCTCAAATGGTGGCATCACAATTTGGATCTCAAATGGCGGATACTCACAAGTGTTGTCTTGTGATTCTTCACCGTCAATCAATTCTTGAGTCTCCTCTTCATTAGAATCATCATCATCAAACAAATCCAAGTTCCTCTGACTTGTGTGCGGTTCCTCACAGTGGCTTTCAATGATCGGCAGTGGCAACACCAATTGGATTCCAAGAAGTAAGGACTTGAAATCATCTTGTAATTTTTCATCAACGAATAATTCTTGAGTCTCATCCTCCCTTGAATCATCTTTATAAAACACATCTATTGTCCTTCCATTTATATTCGGTTTCTCATGGTGGCTTTCACATATGAATGTGGCTTGTGTGTTTCTCATTGCCACTGTTCTTGACATGGCTTTAATGGAGTAGTTTGAAGACCCAGTTTGTATGTTATGATTAGGTCTCCTCATCTCTAACTTCTCTAAGTAGAGTCTTGTCTCCACCACTAATTAGGTGACATGGTTTTCAAGGTCTTCAAGGGTGGGAGAAGACTCCACATGTTGCTGTGGGGTCTCAAACCATGGCACCAAAATGTTGAAACTAACCAAAGATTTGGTGACTTGTTGAATAATTCCAACTCTGATAGTCAAAATCGGGGATGTATTCTAACAACTAATAAGCTTCGTCCATGGGTAGTTGGTAGAAAAAAGTGGTACCACTTCCATTTTCCACCCAACTTCTTATTGTGAAATATAGACCATTGAGGAAGTTTTGTAGTTGACACTCCCTTGAGAAACCATGATTGGGAACCAAATAAGAAGCACCATTTATCTTTCCCACGCACAATAGAATGGCTTAGAATCTTGTTGAGAAAATATCAAAAGGACTAGTTGATCAATCATCTCTAAGTACCTGCAACATAAGAAATCGAAAACAAAAATTAAAAATGTAAATAAATGCCTAAATTAAAATCAAGTTACTTACTCACAATATTAATAGCAAACTAAAACGCCAATCCTCAGTAACAGTGCCAAAAACTTTGTATCTTTTTTTGCTATTTGGGTACGAGACATGTTTTTGATAGTGTAGTGATGGGTAAAGTGTCGTATCCTTAGGGATTAGTTTAGGTCGCCGCTAACTACCGCGATTATTGTAACCTAATTTTATTTAGGCGTCCAAATTTGAGGTATGTATAAAAATAAACTAAAATAAATATAAATTCAAAACCAAAATTAAATATAGACTTCCTATGCACAATTATTCTAGGGGCTTGATTTCATCTTGTTATTCCCATTTTATCCTATTAAGCAATTATTAGCCAATTTCACTCAATTCACTAATCAAGGGTCCTAATTTATCTTGCTACCTCTCTCAAGTGCCTCACAAGATAATATGCGCTAATATCCAAATTGATATATCTCTCTAACTCTTTTACTCACACATTTATTAAGCTTAGCCCTAAATGGAAGTCAAAAATCGCTCACCTCTTGGCCTCACAACGATCAAAATTCAAGTTGATAAATCTAGAACTTGATCACTGCCCACTCTCACATAATCCTAAATTCCCAACTTGATTATCTAAGTGTTGATCTCCTCTTAGTCTCACAACAACCTAAACTATGCACTCTCAATTCTAGTCACAAACTCAATCTCTCTCGAGCATAAAATTCACAACCTAAAATCATTTAACTCATTGGTCACATGAATCAAAAGCATTAAACAAAGAGAGGCATAAATGAATTAAAATGGAATTAAACTCCAATCCATTCAATAATCAAAGGTCAGTTATGCACACTCACTACCTCTCCCGTGTGTCACGTGAGTGAATATGCAAACAATTCAAAACTGATATCCCTATCTAGGGTTGAGGTGAGAATTGTTATGACCGACCTTATAGATTATCTGAGATTTAATAATCTCCCGATATATTAAAACTTAACTTGTGCTTAACTTGAGTCCAAAGCCCGAAATTACCTTTCTCGAGTGTCAAATCGTAAGTTTGTCAAATAAACCAAGATATCATATGGAAGCATAAATTGAAAGCATTAATAAGGCAAACACAATTGAATAGAGAGTGGAATTAAAACTAAGAATTAAAAAAGTACTTAAAACATAGTTCAAACAAGATTACGTGAAGCCCTAGAAATAACCTTTAACTAAACATAGTGGAATCCATGGCTAATCCTTTCAAGAAATCCATAAATCCAAACATGTTCAACACAATATTCACAAACACAAGATTGAATAAGGATTAGGATGAGAGAAATGATGAAAAACTCTTGTGGAGATGAGCTTCAAGTCTTCAAATCTTCAATAATCTTCAACTCCAAGCTCTCTTACTAGAAATCTTTGTTCCTCCAATGGCGTTTTTCCTCCTAAAATCTCCACCAATGGTATTTTGCTCCAAAAATCTCGCCACCCTAGGGTTTGAGGCATAAGGTAAATAGGGCTCTAAGATTAGGGTTTTTTGGCCTTCAGCGCATTGTAGGCACTCTGCAGTGCACTTTAGGGCTCTGGAATATGACAAATTGGTGCTACAACACCCTTTAGGTGTGCTGCAGCACACTTTAGTCATTGTCTTTGGTTCGGGCAATTTTGACACCTATTCGTATTATGGTTATAACATTCTTGTACGAACACCAATTGAGATAATTAAAGATGCTATGGAAAGCTCAGAAAGACAGCTACAATGTTCATGGTTTGAGGTTTTCCAGAATTAGTTTGAACCATGGTCGAAATTAGGCTTGAATTTTCTACACCTTCACTTATTTTGCCATATTTTCACATTTTCTTCCAATTATTTCTGATTCCTACGAAACAACACAAAAATGCTTGAAGACTCACAAATATTTGAACTCAAAAGTACTTGACTTGTTGGTAAATAACCTCTTTATCACTTGTTGATTTGTGCACCTTCTTCAAAAACGTTTTCATTTTTCTTAGTTACGAGTAGGATTGACAAATACATACATATATATCTATATATATATATATCCTTTTCTCTTTGAACTAATAACCTAAACATAAACACTAAACTTGCCTAAGCAAGTGAGTTTGGTTGGACTGTTCTTGACAAAAGCAAAGGTATTATTCACTTATCATTGGTATGATTTATATTCTTGTCTCATAATAAATAAAAGCAAAATAAATCATCTTGCATAGATAAACTATGTGCTAACCTAATTCTTAGCTCCCTGAGTTATGTAGGTAACCCACGTATGGGTTCGGTCACCTGTCTAAATAAAAATTAGTTCATCTTGAATAGATGAATTACATTTCGACCTAATTCTCCTTGAAAACCAAGATACGTAGGCAACCGTTACAAGGTTTAGTCATAAAAAATACAAAAAAATATTTTTATTTCATATGCTTTATTTGTTGCTACTGATAGATAGTAATATTTCTTGCTTTCCTTATAGAACAATGACTAAAAAAGACAAAAGTATTATAAAGGGAATTGTTGTGTTAAACAAAACCAAAGAAAATTACTTGGAGTTTGTTTAAAGGGGTAATTACCAAGAAGTCCTCATATGAGGGTAAAACTACCAAATACACCTTTTTTAAAAAGATGCTACAAGATAGTTCTTTTGCCTTTTTGTGACAATTTTACCCATCGCATTGAATATAATATAGGTTCGTGTTGAATATAACACGGGCTCGTGTTGTATTCAAAATTATTATTCAACACAATCTTGTGTTATATTCAATGCGATCTCATGTTAAATATAACACGAGATCATGTTATATTCTACTTTTATTGCTGTATTCAACACAAGATCGTGTTACATTCCAATTTTTTCATTCAAAATTGATAATTCCTCTATCCTACATTCATATGCTTGATTTTTACCAATACAAACAAAATCAATTCAACCAAATGAACCCTAAATTCCATTTAAATCAACTAAATCAATACAAACCCTAGAAAAACCAATTTGAATCAGAACATTACGTCAAATCCAGGGGGAATTTTTTTTATCATTTTTCTTTGTGTGAATCCAAAAGCTTCAGGTCGGTTCAATTGGGCTTCTATTGAGCCCTAATCCTCAAAACAACAGCGACAAATTTCTTCAACGAATAGTTTCTCGTCCTCTTCCAATGGTATTGGGGCTGAATCTAGCAATGTTCAAGTTCAGGTCAGTTCGTCGAGTTCAATCGTTGGTTTATTTTTCTAGAACCAGTTGATGTTCAATATCTACAACCAAATAAACAAAAAATAAACCAAACAATCAGTCACGGTACACCGAAAAGCAAATCAAGAAATCAGGATTTACGACAGAACAGATCTAATATTGAAGAGAGATTATAGAGAAAGAGAGAGAGAGGCCTGGACTTGGGCAGTGGGAGAGAGAGAATTGAGATTATCGAAGAAAGATGCCATGGCGGACATCACCACCAGTATCGACCATCGTTGGAGCAATTTTATAAGGGAAAGAAGAAGGAAGCAGGGAAGGGTAAAATTATCATTTCAAAAAAATAAGGATTATCTTGTGCAAACCCCTGCTCTTTAAAGGACCATCTTGTGCAAAAATAAAGTAGTGGACTATCTTGTAGATTTAGCCTTATAAGGAGACTATTTGGTATTTTTCTCTTGTTTAATTGTGAACATCTATTTATTTTATGGTACCATTTTCGGATGGTAGTCTTGGGGTGCTTAAAACCTTCCCTGAGTATAACCGACCTTCGAACTTAATGAAATCTCTACTAAAAAATTAACTGTTTCGAATCGAAACTTGGGCCATTTCAAATAAAAATGAATTTTTAAAAATCCCGGTGACCTCGCATACCATTTAACCCCATTCTAGGTGGTGACTCCTATTCTAACATAAATCTCAGCCCAAAGAACGTTTTCAAAACTGGTGCCTAGAAAAGCCTTGAAAAACCATTTTCGAAAATGAACGAATTTTGAGGATTTTGAGAAGGAGGAATGAAAACTCGTTTTCCTCCTCTTTCCCAACTCTAGTTACTCCGCTTTCAAAAAATTTTGGGGAGCGTCAGAAGCGACTCCACTGGGGACTTTTGGGAAACAGCCTAGTGGAGTCTAAATCTAAATCTAAATATACATGCTTTGTATACGTACTTGTCAGCATTTTTTTATTGTCCTTACTTTGTATACGTACTTGTCAGCATCGCTTTGCATTGTATGTTATGAGAAAAACCCAAAGCTGCAAACCTCTTAGGGATAGAGAGGACGATAGTAGGGGCTAAAGCCGTGTGATTTCACCACGCTGACCTAAGCTCTAAAACCCTGTAGGATATAGAAAGATGAGTCAGTAGATGTCTTTGAAACTTGCCTCACTCGGATGACCAACCAACAATAGATGTTCTCTCGATGAGAACGCTGGAGGTTTAAAGATATGAGAACCAAAACTTTCCAGGATGGGTTAGTAGAAAAGCTATGAACCACATATAGTGAGTTTAGGATAGAATGATACCCAAAACCCTATTCTACTTAGGACACTATATTGGAGATAAATTTTATTTTTATCTTGTGTACAATTATTTATGTAATTGTTATGCTAGATAAGTAGAATAAAATTTTCGAGACAAATAGAGGCATAATAGATGATATAAGAATTCTTGTTCTATCCCATGCATTGCATGTTTGCTCAATGTTAGAAATGTTTTTAAAAAATTGGAATAGGGAGCAAGATGTAAGAAAAGAATGAGAATCCTTATTTTACTTGATACAGAAAGCTCTTAATACAAACCGTAAAACATTAATGCCTTATGCACCCCAAATTTTGTTGAAAGCAGAGAAAGTTGAGATCGGGAAGAAAAGGAAAACACACTTTTCATTGCTGCATCTCGAAATTCTCATAATCCATTTCATTTAGAAATTTCACCAATTACCTCTGGTACCTACATTGACCTTGAAACATTTACTATCACTAGTTTTATCTATTTAACACAAAAAATATTTCTTTAAATAATTGTTCAAAGTTATAATATCCATAAGTCAAGTACAAAATACCTAAATCAAGTCTTTAAATTGTCATGACAAGTCCAAGTTACACAAGGTAACTAAGGATTTGGAATCGGTTCAAAATCAACCAAACCGAAGTCATCTTGACTAGTAATCAAAGCCCATTGAATCAAGGCCCCAAACAACCATTTAATGACTCATAAATGAGAACTAAAATGACCAAGATACCCCTAATATATTCTCTACCAAAATATCTAGGGAAGGAACTAGGTTACTTAAAGAGTAACTAACCATTATTGAAACTAAACTAATCCGGTGTGCCACCTAGGAAACATTTAATCAAGACATTAATTGTCCATCCCATCAAGCATTAAATGTTTGGGATGAAAAAGATATTCCACATTCAAGGAATGAATATATTTTGATCAAAATATCTTAGGGTTAGCTAAAACACTTGAAATATGATTAGCTGTTACAAGGTGAACTGAGTCAATTCAATCCAAATCCAACCGATTCAAAGCCCACCATGTCAAGTGTCCTTGTCATAAAGTAAATAACAAATAACAAATAACACTTCAAGACTAGATTCAAAGAACTTCCAAAGCATTAATGGAAACTAAACCTAAATCGTGAAAGTAATCGGTATTTAGCCCCTAAACCAATCCAGAAATGTCATTTCTAGCCATAAATGCTCCTATGCTCAAGAAATCATAGCAAAGATATGGTAATAATGACTAATGGTTGCAAATGATTGTATTCTTTTTATGAATCATTGAACCTAGACATGTAATGATTACCAAATCTTTTAAAGACCTTTGAGAATCTTACAAAATCTAGGAATTTCATTCAAACCAAAGCAAGCTCAAGACATGAGGAGATGACCCTTAAGACAAACAGACCCCAGGGATCATCCTAGGATTGTATTCTATTGTCCAATGCACAAAGCCCCAGGTCTATAAATACTGGGGCCTGTTTTCATAATTTTAAGGGTTAGAACCCTAGCTTTCTCTTTTTAGTCTTGAGCAATCATCTTGTGTCATTAGGGTTTGTAGGATTATCTTCAATAAACACCACAAAATTTGGCTGAAATACCACCCCGGAAGAGTTCTTGAGGTTCTTGGAGGAAGAACTCAAGGAGTTGACGGGAACCGATTGAAGAAAAACGAGAAGATCAAGAAGGAGAAGAAGGTATTGTGTTCAGGAAAATACCACTCCCCTAAAATAGGTATATTTCTTGGTAAGCCTAAAATTTTGTCTTAAATTTAGTTACTTTTCTTGTACATACCATGATCATGTAGTTCCCATACTTAAATTGCATGTACGTAACACATATAACATATAATTAAGTAAAAAAAAGGGTAAAATTATGTCATATTCATCGAACCCTATTAAAACTATCAAAGATAATGTTAAGATGGTCATGAACATCTGAGAACATGTTAAGAACATTGTGAGGACCAAAAATATCCAGGAACATGTTAAGAACATGTGAGGATCATACATAATCTATCACACTATGAGTTGTGCATAGTTTCTATGATTCTCTCATGAGCACTTCAAATCGAACTCTATTAACTATTAATCTAACCATATAATATTAATAATTGACTTACTTTATGCCAAACGTCAAGATCATAGCCAGGCACTAAGTCTTCAGGTTAGTGGACTAGCATCTCATGTACATATACACACCACATTGTCAGTATTTTATTTTCTTTTTAATTAACAACTCAAAAACAAACAATAGCTTGTCTAAACAAATGAGTTCAGTTGAGGTGTTCTTGACAAAACCAAAGAGATTAACGACATATCATAGCATGATTCATGTTTTGTTTAATGATAAGATGAAAATTAGTTTCACCTTATACACGCGAACTACGTGATAACCTGATCCTTGGTTATTCACCAAGGTACGTAGTAACCCACATATGGGTTCGGTCACCTATAATAATAAAATTATTTTCGTTTCACAAAAATGAACTACGTGCTAACATGATCCTTGGTTATTCGCTAAGGTACGTAGGTAACCCACGTACAAGTTTGGTCACCTATCTAAATAAAAATCAGTTCATCTCTGAACATTAAAACTACGTGTCGACCTGATTCCCTGTGTTAACTGGGATATGAAGGTAACCTTTATAAGGTTCGGTAGTAAAAAAATACAAAAACATTTCATTTTCATTTAATGTCATTGGGTTGTTGCTGATTAGTTATTATAATGTTTACTGCTTTTATTTCATCTAAAAAATGAAAAAAATAAGACAAGAATATTAAAAAAGTAAATTATTTTGTTAAAGAAACCGAAGAAAATTGTGTGGACTTTATTTAGAAGTGAACATCTATTTAGACTGACATACTATCTTCGAACAAGTGTCTTGGGATGTGTAAAACCTTTCCCAAGCATAACTGACCATTAAACTTAAAGAAATCTCTGGTGCAAGACCTTTATGAGTCAAAACACGGGTCACTTTAAAAAATAGAAAATGAATTTCTAAAACCTCGATGACCTAGCTCACCATTTAACCCATGCTAGGTGGCTACTCCTTTTCAAACATAAATCCAGCCCAAAGAAGTTTTCATATTTAAATAGAATCCAAGAAATTTGTCTTCAGTTTTTCATACATAAAACAATTCCCTAAAAAAATAATAATGAACATTTCATTCCATATGTATATACTAGCATGCATCTATTTACTGCCTTTAAATTACTTCATTTATTTTACTGTCTTTCAATATCTGCATTTAATTTATAATCTTTAAATTCCTGCATTTAATTTTCGTATACTCTCTCAAACATATGAGCACTACTTTTGCATTACATATTATGATGAAAAATCCAAGCCATAACCATCTTAGGGATAAAGAGGCTGGCAGTAGGGGCTGAAGTTGTACAATTTGTTCCTACCAACCTAAGCTACGAAACACTTAGGTAGGAAGAGGAGTTAGTAGAAGAAAGGCTTGGTGGGTTTCTCCCCCCCTGGGAACCAACTACAAAACTTGCCTCACTCGGACCTCCAACCAACGATGCATAGTAGAAAACCCATGAACCACATATAATGAGCCTAAGATAGTGGATATCCAATTTATTTTTTACTTATTTAGGACACTATCTTGGAGATAGATTTTATTGTTATCTTGTGTACAATTATTTATGTAACTGTTATACTAGGTAGGTCGAATACAATTTCTAAGACAAGTAGGGGAATAATAGTTAATGTAAGAAATCTTGTTCTGTCCCATGCATTTCTAGCTTGCTCAACATCTAGAAAATGTTTTCAAAAATTGGAATACAGAGCAAGTTACAGGAGAGAACAAGAATTCTTGCTTTACCTAATACAATAAAACCTTAAATACAAACATCAAATCATTAATGCCCATTTCATCCATGATAATTCACTTCAAACTTAATCCAATAAAATCATAAATACATTCGCCTTTAAATTAAAAATCCAACCTCAAATAAACAAAAATAAATAACCTTCACTAAACAAAACTGTCTAAAATTCATTCGCGGAAAACAACATGATATAATCTACTTTGATGGTGAAAAATCATGCTATGCTTACCAAGAGTAAGAAAGTGTCTTCACACAATCGAATCAAGACTGTGGGATACAATAGTAAACATACCTAGAGTCATATTTCCCTAGGAGATATATGTCACGTCCTAATCATAATGTCCTTTATCGTAAAGCCTATACAGTAGAAATTAAGCACCATTAGGAAGACATTTTAATTAGGTTCAACATGCCTTAAGCAGTTCAAAACCTGTTCTGATAAGAAACCACCTAAAGTTTACCAGTCAGACTATCAAAATAGATTCTCCCTTATAGAGGCATCGTGAATTCAAAGGTATGTTAGACTCTTCATTGAGTCCTAGGAGCAATGATCCATATAATGAGTCCTAGGAGCAACTATATATGTTTTGAGGGAAAAACAAGATAATTCTATCATTAGGTCCAAAGAACATTGATCCATTTTTTAGGAAGAAACAAATGAGTCTATCATTAGGTTCTACGAGCAATAATCCACTTTTGAAGAATAAAATTTCGTCATTAAGTCCTAAGAAAAATGGTACATATATTAAGGATAAAAAGTCAATCGTGCTAAAGTCCTATAATGGCTATAAATTCTAAATTCAAGGATAAACCAAGGAAATCAAATCCAAGCCGAGGTATGTCCAGAACATATATGAGAATTTTCTGCTAAAGCTACGTCTTCCTAGGATTGTATACATACAACACGAACATAATGATCCATGTAGACATATTCATACACAGTAAAAATTATAACCATGTGAAGGATAGGATAACTTGCATCCTTAAAAGTTCATTAGTCATGGTCGATTTGTAATCACTTAATAAATCTAGAAAATATACTTTAGGTGACTTTTGCTAAAAAGCCTTTTGTGGTCCATTCACAAGATCGTAAAATGGATTTGATCCCTCCCTCTGTTGGAAGTACTGAGAATGACTCCAAGAGATGTAAGAAGACTTCACCTCCCAAAACAATTGCTGAGCGAGATGAACCTAGTCGCGCTATTCCAAGAAGAGAGACAAGAGGAACAGTTACCATCACATAGAAATACTCTTGGCATGATAAAGTATTAGGATGAAATTAAAAATCCAGAATCTCCCTCAAGAAAAATTGATTACCACAGAAAATTACATCAGCCTTGATAGGCAGAAATGTGACATTCTTGCCACCATCACAAGCCAAGAGCTACTTAGTTCGAAGAAAAACCTTGAACTTAATGAAAACTCAATCAAAGGATAAATTTCCAATATATACAAGTGGATAGACTACATGGACCAGTCTATTAAAGAGATTAAGCAAGCCAAACCTGCCTATCAAGAAAGAAGCCTACCTACGACCCCAATAACCGAGACCCCTATCCACTTAAAACACCCACCTTTAATCTCTTATCTATATTAAGATTATCCAAATAGCTCTTGTCAAATTCCTAAGATAACTTGAACAAATAAAAAACAAAAGTAATTTACCCTGCTTCCTATGCCACTTTCCAAAATCTTCCACGAATGCTTGAATAAAGGATTTCTAAAACCAATTCCTCCTAACCATGTAAACCCTCAGGATTTTAGGTTTAACCCACAAACATTCTGTCAATACCAATCCGGAGAGACTGGTCATCACACTAACCAGTGCCACACCCTTAAGAATAGTATCGAGGATCTCATCTAATCGGGGGTCGTAAGCTTCTCAAAAGACTAAGAACTTTAAGAAGACCATATTTATCTCTGCCTTTACCTTAACTTCTTAATTCCCTTCTAATGAATTAGGTGTGATCTTGTACACCTTTTTAGTAGACCTACGTATAACTAAATAAGGGATTATTTTATCTAAGATTAACTTAGGTCATTATAATCCAACTTTCATAAATTAATTTGGTTGTCGTAATTCACACACCGCAAATAATCAAAATTTATGAAAATATAATTTCAACACTAAATTAGACCATCATCCAAAGGAAAATGTTAAAAGAAATGTCCTGTTTCAGCCAAATGATGGTAAGATATTGAGAAAAAATATGAGAAAGTTAGAAGAAAAACTTAGGAGCCATGTTATGGAATCATTACAAATGTTCCTACCTGGGAGTGTCCAAGTAACCGTGAAGGCGTGTATAATCCTCAACTAGAATAAAAGAAATAAATATTTGGAAGATTCATGATGAGAAAGATGATTGGTAAAGTCTTAGAACTGACCTCACCAGAGAAAAGTTCTTGAAAGGTCAGGCAGATGAACAAATGAGGATAGACTAATATAGACTAAGATTTTAACCCAGAAACAACCAATCTGGAAGTACGTGGAAACCAACTTAAAATAAAAGGTAGGATGAACCTTATAAGATTGAAGATGATCAAAATTAGAAGAAGACAATGGGACTCTACTAAGATAGTAACTGATAATGGGAAGTTAAGTTGGAATAAGGGTGAAATCAACAAATACCTCAAGAGTGACTTAAATTACCATAATTCCACAAAATGTAAAATTCCTGAATGTACGTGTTAAGAGATAAGATAATAATAAAATTAAGACTGGTCTCAGGAAATTTTTAAACACTGAGTGGTCACACGAAAGAAATTGGGAGAATCACGCTGTCTATATAATCCGAGTATTAAGTCATAAGGGTGTATCAATACCTAATGACTTAGGCCAATTAGACTGGGATCACTACCTAATACTCGCTACATAGATTATATAGGAGGTATGAGTCCCCAGTTGCCACAGTGAAAGAAAAGAGGGAAGAAAAAATAACATTTGTTAGTCGTCATTAATTAACATTTGTTTCTCTATCACTTCTTTCCTGCTTCCTTTGAGTCATCTCTGGAAGGCCCATTTTGTTTACCTTCAGTTCAAGATTAAGGAAGTGAACCAAAAATGTCAAAGAAACCTTGAGTAACATACAGGGCCGAGGTAATCTCGATAGGAATCTCAGACAATATCAGTTACCAAAACTTGATGGAATTGAATTAGACAACCTCGTTAACTAATAACTATAGATATTTGGTTTAAATTAATGTTGAACTGATATTTATCATAATTTAGATTAATCCAATGCAAAAATTGTGGCAATCATTGAGATGATTAAACATTTGAATATGATTACCTAAGTATAGTCTGGTCAGAATAATCTCGCATAAACATGAAAAAGAAATATACATAGCGTATAGGTTAATGCCTAATACATTAGAAATGAACTCAGAAAACTAAAGGAGAAAGAAAGAAGAATCCTTGTTCAAATAAGCCATTCATTTGAATCCTCTCCCAAAACCTATCCAAAAGTTATTCAAAACCCGAGCCAAATCAATAATGATCTCAAATTTCAAGCCTGATGCTCCCATTCTGGGAAATTCGAATCTCACCCAAGCAAGACATGAAATAACCCCTACTATTCCTGTCTAAACCTTTCTATATTGCAACAGAAACCCATAGACTGTTCAAAGAGATATCCCAATTAGAATTCCAATTGTAATGTAAGAAGGAGTAAAGAAGCAAAAAGTCTCTCAGAAGCACCAGTTAGCTTCCCTATAAGGAATAACATGGAAATAACTAGGGGAAATGGCTAATAGTGAAAGGTACCTAGTAAAAACATTCTCGAAAAAGACTGGCATCTCTAGATGGATGATGCACTCTCTATGGAAGTATTATAGGTTTGGGCATCATAAAATCGTACAATATATAAGTCAGTATCAAAATACTATACAAACACTATGCATCATGCTTCACTTAGGCATGCATAACTTCATATACATGAGAAAATTAGGCATCATACTTCACAAAAAACCTATGGTGTCTGGCATATCATTTTGTAGCGATAAGCCATCATCGACAAAACACATGTACACACTCTAGTTGGAAGCTCTAGTAGGCCAGCAGGCAATTCTCGAACATGTATCCTGGTCAAGCTACCTCTCCAGTACCATGTCACTGTCTATCTCTAATAGTGGTTTCAACCAAATCATAAGGTAGACAATGAGTCGACCTCATAAGATGTTTCGTGTTAATAGACCTTACTTATTCATGAAAAGCGTTAGGGTGTAGTATAGTGTCATTAGGACGTGGTCCTCACAAGGATTTGACACGATCTTCTTTCCTACATCAGCATTAATGGGCTCTGGGAACTCTTCTCCATCTATCTCTTGAAGTATTAAGGCCCCATGCCCTAACACTTTCTTGACGACGAACAGTCCTTCGTAGTTTGGCGCTAACTTTCCCTTAGCTTTACCTTGGAAGGGGAAGACATTATTTAGTACCAGTTCACCCTCAGTATAAATTTGCGGACGAACTTTCATGTTGTGAGCTCTAAGCATTCTCTTTCGGTAACATTGCCCATAGAAAATGGAAGTGAGTTACTTTTCATCTATAAAACATAGTTGATCAAGTCTCTGCTGTACCCATTCAACCTCATCTAACTCAACTTCCACTAGAATCCTAAGAGAGGGAATTTCTACCTCTGTTGGGATTACGACTTCTATTCCATACACAAATGAATACGACATACCTTCAGTTGATGTTCTGACCAATGTTTGATAGGCCATCATGAACAATGAGAGCATCTCATCGCATTCCTTTTGGTTGTCTATCATCTTCTTCAGGATCCTTTTAATGTTCAGCCTCTATTGCTCCATTCATTTTTGGACGATAGGGTGTATAATTCTTGTGTTCTACTTTGAATTGAGCACAAATGGATTTCATTATACCTCCTTGGAGGTTTTGGGCATTGTCGGTGGTCATGGCTTGGGGTACTCCATATTGTAATGACGTATCCTCGATATTGATTAGCAGAAGAAGTAGAGAATTGGAAAGAGGATGAAAACAAGTTTCATCCCTTCCTCTCTAAGTTGTTCAAATCCGTTGATTTTTTTAAATGGTTTTTAAGAGGTTTTCAAGGCGTCGATTTTGAAAAACTTATTAGGCTGAGATTTATGTTAAAAATAGAGTCTCTACCTAGCATGGGGTTAAATTGTGTGCTAGGTCATCGAGATTTTTGGAAATTCATTTTTCATTTTGAAATGACCCGTGTTTTGACTTTCGTAAGTCTATATACTAGGGATATTATTTAAGTTAGGAAGTTGGTTATGCTTGGGGAAGGTGTTAGACACCCCAAGACACTCATCCGAAAATGGTACCTCAGTCCAAATAGATATTCACGGTAAACAGTATCCAAGCAGTCTTCTTTGATTCACTTAAACAAAAATAATTCCCCCTTTTTAAGGTTTTTGTTATTTTTATACATTTTTTACATGATTTAATGGTAAACAGGTAAATACTACAGCTACTACTAGTTAGTGATACCCAATAACAAGATTATATACAAATAGATATGTAAATATGCAAGCTATATTAAAGCAAATACAAGATAAGACTAAATTGTTTAGATATGTGACCGAACCCGCATATGGGTTGCCTACGTATCTCGAATGAGAATTAATTCCTCATGTAGTTAGTAATGGTTAGGGTAAAGGGTATGATTTATTATTAGAGGTGTGAGCAAACCCTTATGAGTTGCCTACATACTTTGAGTGGTTACCAAAGATCAGGTCAGACGTAGTTCATTCTTGTTATGTTTGAAAAACTGTTTTTTTTTTGGTTAAAGACTGAGTTAGTTTTAGTTGGTTTATTTTAGTTAAAGAATGGTTTATTTTATTTAATTTTAGTTGATTATTAGTTAGTCTCGGTTAATTATTAGTTAGTTTAGGTTGTGAACAACCTAAATCACAACCTTATTTAGCTATTATTAAAAGTTCTTAGAGTTGTGAACAACCTGAATCATAACACTAATATATACATAACAACCCTTTGATTTTTTCAAGAATCTTAAACAAACTCCTTTCTTTTGGTTAGTTTAGTGTTAATGTGTGATTTGTTTAGCTAAAAAGAAAAAAAAATACGATGTCCTTGGGGGAATCGTATAGACTATAACTCAGGGTGTGATAGAAGTTTTGTTTGAATCCTCACATGTTCTTAACATGTTCTCAAATATTTTGATATTTTTGAATGTTCTTCAGATGCTTGAAATGGTTTTGTATGATTTGAGCCTAATTTGGTTGTTGTACTTAAGATTAAGTGTTTGTTGATGTTATTCACAAAATAAAAAGGTTGTTTGGTCGTTTTATGGGTTTTACATATTATGTATATGAAATTAAAGTTTGTTATCTACATGATTATGCTATATAAAAGTAATATGTACAAGTTTAACAAAAAAGTATAGGGTGTTTTATAGGAACATACCTACTTAGGGGATGTGGTCTTCCTTAAGTGTTCACCTCCTTCTCCTCCTTGATCTTCTTCGTCGGTGGTTGAATGGTGGTCGTCGATTCTTCGAATTCTTAACCATGAACCCAAGAACACGCTAATTAGGGGATGTGGTCATTCCTAAGTAGCTAGTCTCCCTTCACGCCTTGTTATTTTTGGCTCGATAATGATCGGGGATTGTCGATCTTTAGAGTTCTTGTTCTAAGAACTTCAAGATCACCTTCTAAGGTCCGATTTTGGTAAAATAATGGCCTTTTATTTGAGAAATATGATGGAGAGGCCTAAGACCTGAGTGAGTGGCTTGAGTTTAGTGAGAGAAGTTACACCTTCAAGACATGCGAAAATGAAAGGAGAGGCCTTATATTTATAAGTCTGGGCGCCTATGCACTGTCCAATTGCTAGCGGAATATCATGTTGCTAACTTACACCGTAAGTACACAAGTCAAGTTTTAGTATACGTTGGGAGAGTAGGGGTATCGTGTTCATAGGGATTGGTTGAGATTATTATCGAATATCACGATTATCATAACCTAATTTTATCTAGGCGATAAAAAATGTAATTTATAATCAATAAAAACTAATACTAAAATACTAATTAATCTAATTAAACTATAAATATTATATTGATATTTTTTTGAGAGAAAAGATTACCTAAGGATTAATTTCATTTACTTAAATTGCGTTTCATTTCATTTTAGTTTACGTTAACGGCGTTCGACTTATCCGACAATCTCGGTTCATAAACTCACTCGTCACCTCTCTCAAGTGTAAGATGAGTGAATACGTGACTTCATGTCAACGAAAAAGTCCCCCTCAACATCTTAATGACACTAGGTCATGTCAGTCTCGCCCTAACGTCATTGATTTCATACTTTCCAAATCTCTCCCGGGTTATTGGATCGTCACATTATGTTTACCCTAGTCCGAATTCGAGGTTACCTCTCCCGAATATTAAACCTTGTATTCTATAATTATCTAAACAAGCATAATATCATGACAAACTAATAAACACAATCAACATATGAAGAACATCCATTAAAGAAATACAAACTCAAACAAATCACATTTTCATAAATATTATAAATCCCTAAGACAATCCATGTTTAGCTAACGGCCATAAACGTATATATAATGAATAACGAGCAAAATATGCTCAAACAATAATCCTAAGTTAAGAGATGAAGAAAGAAATGAGAGAAACTAGCCGTAGTTCAAAGATTTGTCACTAAGAATGTTTCAAGATCGCTTCTCCCTCTTTGCAATGTGTTATTCTCCTTAGGATTTGCTTGAGCTCCCAAAAATCCTCTCAAAATATGCATCTAATATGGTCGAAGGTCTAATGGCCGAAAAATGAGAGAGGAGGAAGGATTAAATAGAACTAAATATACTAAAATATCTAAATAGTATCTAAATCTGGTACAGAGTGACCGTTGCGGTGGTGGGATGTCGGTTGGGGTCACGGCCTCGGTGGTGGACACGGCGGTGAAATCTTGAACCTTCTTTGCCTTTTGACTATCGTTGCGGTGGGCCAATTTTCAGAATTATGCCTTAATGCTCATTTTCCCACAGTTCTTCTACAGTTCTTGGTCCGATTTGATCATTTGTGATCCGTTTTCATCAATTTTCACCACATACACCTGATTTACACAAAATATATAAAAACAGAATAAAACGTACTAAAAAACTAACAATTTTAGTTTGGAAATAGATAGGTAGATCACACCTATCAAATACCCCCAAACTCGGAATTTTACTAGTTCTTGAGTAAAACACCCATACAAGACAAGAACATATAACAACCAATTACCAAATAATAACTAAAAACACTAAACAAAAATGTGCAAGTTTTGATTGTCATCTAATGGCTAAATGATTTTTCCCTTATTGGCCCCCAATCCTATAAAGATTAAGCATAAATCACACCATGTGGTGTTCTAGAATTTCAACGTTCAATAATTGTAAGAGCTATTCTAGATCCTATCAGAATGTGTGTGATTAAACTCAAATATAGAACTATCTACTGATTAGATGAGATTATCCCTCAATAAAGTTCATGACTAAAACCTTTTAGGTGTAGGGAATCCATATGCCAGACCCAGGATCTATTCCCCACTAATGTAGGCTCAGAGGTTCAAAAAGATCAATAGGTCTTGGTTTGGTTAAAGAACATGGCCAAGGGTAAATTGGAAAGAAAACGGGTTAACGTTGTTAACTTAACGTTACCCAAGGCACATCGCTTGGCACAATCACATTTGAAACCCCACAGTTTAATTGGAAACAACCCTGAACTATCTATTAAGACCGACGTACTCACTTGTCAAAAAGAAACAAAAATAAACTATATTTACATAGTTATATTTTTTTTGTCAAACAAACATACCCCCAACCGTATTTGATTTGTACAATTTAAGGGGGGTGTGAAATATGAACAAAAAATGACAAGTGAGTACTCGAATACCGAACTAATTAATAGCTCACCCAAAACCCAACCGCTCACATCAAGTAGCATTTGCAACTGTTAGCTTGATTCACTCACATTGTGCCTTTGGTAAGTTCAATCGGCTATGGTATTAGTTAATTGTTCATAACTGAAAAGGCTCAAGCGACAAAATCACTGCCGAAATCATATCTCCTGAACACCTCGCCTAGGATTTCAAATTGAATTTGCCCCAAATCAAATTCTAGAATTCCTATTGTCATGAATTTGAGTGACGGATAATCATTTTCAAATCAATTAGATAGCGCTATATTGAGTTTACATGCTCATGCATTTAGGATCTACAATAATGTTTACTAAGACGATTCGTTAAGCTCACAGAACACACATGAATGAGCTGTATGCTCGACCTCAATAGACAATCAGGGGACAGACTCATCATCGGGTAAAGGCGCAAATGATGTCAAAACTCAACACATAACAATAACTACCCTAAACAAACATGCACACGATAAAAACAATAAGACATAAACTACAACTAAAACATACTACATGTCACTTCTGAACATAAAACGGACAGTGTTCTTAGCGGCCTAATCATCAATCTCAACATATAGGAAATTAAAGTATGCTGATAAAGGGGGTTTAGAACACGAACCTGGGAGGCGAGAGAATTTCTCCACCGAATGAATTTGGTTATACCAGATTTGAATTATTTTTTACCTTGGGTTGCCTTCCAAGAAGCGCTTGGTTTATGGTCGTCAGGTTGACACGCTGAAGTGCTCGTCAAAGAACGGGTTTCTCTCGTAGTACATGTTAAAGAACACTACGTACAAGTCTTGGTTTAAAACGCCCTCAAGACTGACGAGATATTTCTCTGATTGGCTTGATCTTTCAACATCACACCTCACCAGCTCATGTACTTGGTGGGCATGAAAGAACATTGTTAATGGCGGCAAAGGATAAGTGAGCCACATCGGATCCTCGTAGATGTGATCGTCTCGGATAGATTGCGACATCACCAACCAGAATTCAAAAGGTGAAAATTCACAACGATTAATATGTTAATTTTCATCGCCGCTCCACACTTGGGTTCTTTCTTCTTCAGTTTCATCAATGAATTTTCGCGAGCTCCTCCTGCTCATTTCCGGTTCCTCGTGGTGGCTTTCGATAAATATGTCTTGTGTATCTCCTAGTGCCGCCACGTATGACTCGGCCTTAATCAAGTAAATGAGCTGACCGATTTGCGTTTGCAAAGATGTTACGCTCGTATCGATGTCGGTGAAGACCATCTCAATATAATCAAGATGATCCTCATGCTCGTTGATCCGATCATTTGTTTCCCTCAAGACTCCATGAGTCTCCCCCATGATAGTAGCGAATATTTCTTCCAGATTGGGGGAAGAATCCTCATCGTGGTCTAGAGTGTCAATCCATGGCACCGTAGTGTTGAAACTATAAAAATCAAAGGCCGCCATGTCTTTCAGCAACCAATAGGCCTCGTCCTCGGTTAGTTGGTAGAAAGAGGTGCTAGCATTTCCTCCTTCCACCCACATTCTGGTTGTGGCTAGTAACCCATCGAGAAAGTTTAGTAGTTGAAACTCCCTCGGGAAACGATGGTTGGGAAATTAGAATAGAAATTTCTTGTAACGATCCCACGAACTATAAAACAACTTAGAATCTTGTTGAAAGAATTGCATTAATAGTTGTCGATCTAATATCTCCAAGTAACTTGCAAGAGAAAATAAAAACAAAACTACAAAACAAAAATTATACACAAAAAAATTACGTAAAGTAAAATCAGGTCATTTACTCACAATATCAATAAAAATAAAAAAAACATAATCCCCGGCAATGGCGCCAAAAAGTTGGCAGCGAAATATTACGTCGCTAACTTACAACGTAAGTATACGGGTTAAGTTTTAGTATAGGTTGGGAGAGTAGGGGTATCGTGTTCATAGGGATTGGTTGAGATTATTATCGAATACCGCGATTATCATAACCTAATTTTATCTAGGTGATAAAAAATGTAATTTATAATTAATAAAAACTAATACTAAAATACTAATTAATCTAATTAAACTATAAATATTATATTGAGATTGTTTTCAGAGAAAAGATTGCCTAGGGATTAATTTCATTTACTTAAATTGTGTTTGATTTCGTTTTAGTTTATGTTAATGGCGTTCAACTTATCTGACAATCTCGGCTCGTAAACTCACTTGCCACCTCTCTCGAGTGTAAGACGAGTGAATACATGATTTCGCGTCAACGAAGAAGTCCTCCTCAACATCTTAACGACACTAGGTCACTTGAGTCTCACCCCAACGTAATTGATTACACACTTTCCAACTCTCTCCTGGGTTATTGGATCGTCGCGATGTGTTTACGCTAGTCCGAATTCGAGGTAACCTCTCTCGAGTGTCAAATCCCGTATTCTCTAATTTTCTAAACAAGTATAATATCATGACAAACTGATTAACATAATCAAAATACGAAGAACATCCATTAAAGAAACACAAACTCTAACAAATCACATTTTCATAAATATTATTAATCCCTAAGACAATCTATGTTTAGCTAATGGCCATAACCGTATATACAATGAATAACGAGCTAAACATGCTCAAACAATAATCCTAAGTTAATATATGAGGAAAGAAACAAGAGAAACTAGCCGTAGTTCAAATATTTGTGGCTAAGAACATTCCAAGATCGCTTCCCCTTCTTTGTAATGTGTTCTTCTCCTTTGGATTTGGTTGAGCTCCCCAAAGTCCTCTCAAAATATGCCTCTAATATGGTAGGAGGTCTAATGGCCGAAAAATGAGGGAGGAGGAAGGATGAAATAGAACTAAATATCCTTAAATATCTAAATAATATCTAAATCGGGTGTAGAGTAACCGCTGCGGCAGTGGGGTTCAACGCTGCGGCGGTAGGATGTCGGCTGGGGTCACGGCCTCGGCGGTGGACATGACGGTGAAATCTGGAACCATTCTTTTAATCACCACCTCAGTGGTGGGATGTCAATAATATTTTGGTTTTTCTTTGCATTTTGACCGCTGCGGCGATAGAATGGATGCCCCGGTAGTGGTCCCATTTTCAGAATTATGCCTCTATACTTGTTTTCTTACCGTTCTTGGTCTGATTCGATCGTTTATGATTTGTTTTCATCCATTTTCACCCCGTACACCTGATTTACACAAAAATATATAAAAATGTATTAAAACGTTATAAAATGTAATAAACGTACTAAAAAACTAACAGTTTCGGTTTGGAAATAGATAGGTAGATCACACCTATCACCAATGCGAATGCCATTCTAGGTTGTTCCCTACGGGGTGTTTGACCTACGAGTCTTATTGTCATGCTTTGATCGTGTTTGTCGGGAACGAATTAGGATGGAAAGTAGGATTCTCAAAGATTTGGTAATTATTACCATATATTTTCAAAGATTTTGTAATGATTGGCATTCATTACTAATGACTGGAAATCATTACCAATCATTAGCCTCCCATAAATCACATTACTTACACATGGGTGCATTTATGACTTGATGTGATGGATCCAGTTCGGTTTGGGGCTAAATACTGGTTAGATTTACTATTTCAGTTTGGTCGTCACAAATGCTGCCAAGGTTCATTAAACCTACTCTTGAGGTGTCACTTTGCATTTAATGATAGATGATGAGTTATTTATTGGTGAGCACTCCTATGGTTGGGTTTGGAAGGAATTGGGTTAACTTGCCTTGTAATCGATGGTTGATTTCCAAGTCGCCTAGTTACTCATAGATATTTTGCTAAAAATATCTAGGTTCAATGTATCCAACCCATCCATGTTTGACCTAAGCGTTTAATTCTTGATGGGATGTGAATTTAATTTATTGCTTGGGGGCCACACATCCATTTTGGTTTCACTAACGGGTCGTCATGATTCAAGGTTTTCGGTTGGTTCTAAGATATTTCAATGCTCATTCAATGCTTCACTTAGGAGGCGAACTGTATTGATTTAGTTTTGATAACGGTTGGTCGCATCCTAAGTGTCTTGGTTCCCTTCCTTAGCTATTTGGTTGGAAACTTCTAGGAAGGTTCCTCGGTCATTATAAGGATTCATTTGTGGTCCTTAAATGATGGCTAGGCCTAATCCAAGATTTGGTAAAAATCTGAGTAAGCCCAAACCTTAAACCACCTTGTAATTTAGATTTGTTATGACCTTTCCAATCATTTAGTAAGGTGTCTTGGATTTTTTTCTTTGTTGTATGTGGTGTGGTATAAATGAAAGAGGTAATTATTTTTGGTGTTAAATTGACAAGATTCAGGGGTTGTAAATGTTTCAATGTTGGGGTGGGTAACTGAGTCAATTGTTTGAAATATCCTATAATTTAAGCGTAGTAACTAACATTTATCTATACTAAAGATTATTTAATGAAAATCAAACTTTCGTAAGGTCATTTTAGACCTGCTTAAATCATTGGAATTTTGAGGTTAACCCAAAACTTTTAGTTAGCTGTATTTGTCTAAAGTAGTACTCAATTTGACACTAACTAGGCAGGACAAAATGCGGTATCTATAGTTGCCCCTCTTTATTATACGAGTTTACTCGTAATGACAAAGAATGGGACACTAAAATTTGGCTCTGCTAGACATGAAGTATAAAGACAAGTATTTAAATCTATCCTAAAGAATAGAGACATACCTAATCCTAGAGGATTGAACGCTTATGTTGATTGATGACTTCTACTATTGTATATTTGAAAGGATGATAAACAATCAATCCTGGAATGTTACTACCGAAAGGATGGTGACACATCTAATTCCTTGTCTATCTGCATTCCTGAAGGATGGAGAGCTATATGATCTTATTGGGCTTGTTGAAGATGACATTTTGTGCAAGCCCTCCTAAGCATTATACTATTATATTATACTACTGGCTGGTCAGAATTGTAAAATACATAAATACTATTTGTTGTTATTACACTACTAGTTGATATTACACTACTATACTCCTAATAGATGATGCGTAGTCTATCCTATAGGAAGCGGAGAAGATGACACTTGGTCAATCGGCTCCTAGTTGTGACTGTACCCCATTGGGTTTTTCTACATATCTTAAATTAATGAGAATCAGGTCACAAGTAATTCTAGCATATAAAATAAATTCTAGTACTACATTATACTATTGTTCGAAATTCATAAATTAATATCTAGCTATTGGTTGTGATCGTGCCCCAAAGGGTTTTCCTACATATCTCAAATTAATGAGAATCAGGTCACAAGTAGTTCTAATATATAAAGTAAATAAAGATTGGGTGGAATGGTTCTGGGTTAGAGAAACCAAATCTAGGGGTTTACCGAACCCCTATGAGGGTGCCTACATAACTCAAACTTAACTGATAATTAGGTCAAATGTAGTTCAAACTGGTGAAGTTTATCAACATTTGGTGGAACAGGTTCTTAGTTAGGGAAACTGATTCCTGGGTCTTCATATCAATACAAGATTGAAAATGACTTACAGAATTCACAACTGGCGAAGACCCTCGGGGAACTCAAAACCTAGAGGATTTTCTTGGCTACAACCCACCTGGGTTTGCCTGATAAGGAATAGAAAACTTCCTAAGAGAAATTTAACCTTAGGTAAAATATTCCATATTCATAGGTTAGGGCTTTATGATGCTTATTCATTTTCTGGGATCACATATTTCAGTTATGAATTTTTGCAATGATTATGATTGGGATTAGTACAAGTTTTATACCTATAAATTCTATAGGGAGAAGGTCTGATATAATGTGCCTCAACTCTAGCTCAGGTGACTCTTATAATAGAATCTCAATGGAGAAATCGAATATAATATGCCCCTGCTCAAGCTGGGGTGAGTCCTATCTTAGATTCTAAATTTGGAAATCGGATATAATGTGCCCCAGCTCCAGTTAGGGTGCAGGACTATCTCATAGGCATTCAAGTGATGCGATAGAGCCCATATGGGTTACCTTTATATCCTGATCTAAGCGAGTGATTGTAATGTTTGTTTTAGTTCTGGAACCCTGTTGATTTATTTATGTATATTGGTATTAATGTTCTAGATAGTGATCATCGGATGATTGAAACCTGCCTGGGTTACCTATATACGCTGAGTTCTTAGATTAGGAATCTAGTAGAAATATAGTTTGGCCCTTGCGGTGCTATCTTAGATTGTCAACCGTACCCACAAGGGCTTCCTAAGTACCTTGGTAAACTACCAATGATTAGGTCGATGCCTAGTTCGAGTAGAGGTATCCTTTGTTGTCTGCTTAACAAAAGGATTGGTAGTCGGCTTCTCAAGTAAGTCAAGGGACTTCTTGGGAGATGCACCCTGATATAAGGTTAAGAGAATGTCATGATACGAACATCTCTCTAGTTTCGACTGGACTAGCTTGGTTCACCTATGTACCTTGGTAATCTACCAAGGACAGGTCAAGGCGTAGTCTGATGAGGATGAAGGAATTTTGTTTAAGGTGACAACCTAACCAATAAAAGTTTCACATAACCTAGTGTTTACCAGGATAATTCTTTCTTGATTGGTTAAAGTCTAGTATGGTTAGATTTGGATTGGTGGATTATTGTTATGCTTGGTATGGTTCAATCCCAATTGATTGGGGGATTCATTATTGAGCAGTTCTGTAGGGATCATATTGTTTATCATGATTCATTGTCAGTTGGCATGGGATTTTAAATATTAATGTGACTGCATAGGGATTTTTAGCATTTACAAAATGATTCAATATCGATTGACATGAGATTTTGTTAATAGCGACCAGAGAAGGTTTCGCATATGTGCCGAGCTTTGCTAGGAATCAGACTCGACATAGTTTCCTAGTCATGTAACATCTATTGTTTGGTAAACAAGGAGAGTGCATATAGCTTTCTCAGGAAAGTCAAATGACTATTCCTAGAGATACACCCTAGTCTAGGGCTGAGAGAGTGTTGTAAAGATGATACTCATCTCTCCTTTTTCTTTTGACCGACTACACTTGGGTTTCTTTCGTTTCTAGGTGATCTACTAAGGATTTGGTCGAAATACTACTTGGTATTCTTGATTTATATAGGGAATCTAGTTGACACTCAGTTCTATGCACATGAGGAGTTTTTAGTTTAAAGGGAACAATCGAGCCTTGTAAAAGTTACCTACGTATCTCAGATAACTAATATTCAGGTCGGAATGTAGTTCGTCGCACATGGTTAGGCTCAAGCTTATCAATCGAACTAGTGAGGGTTTCCTATGTGTCCCAGACATTACCAAGAATTAGGTTGACACAAAGTTCCTAGGTTGCTGATAAGTTTAAATTTGTCAACTGAACCAGTAAGGGTTTCCTACATGTCTCGGGTGTTGCTAGGAATCAGGATGACACTTAATTCCTACATCTTTTGGTTTAGTGAGTTTAATTAAGTTCATTATGATTAAGGCATCACGTTTCTTGTCGTGACACGAAATGGACGTTGTTTCCATTAGGAAAACATGGACAGGATAAAATGTGCCCCAGTAATAAACTAGGGCAACAACTGGACAAGTTCTGTTGGGAAATCTAATCTGACACTTCTTGTTGTACGATTTGTCATTATTGGCAATGTAAAGTATGCCCTAGCCTGAAGGTTGGGGAGGATACTAATTAGCTATAGGATTGTGAAGCAAAATTGGTTTGTCTTGCTTTTTGTCGTTGTGATTAATTCGGGATTTTACTGATTAGATCCCAGAACATACTTGGCTGAAGGGTTCATATACTATTTTGTTTAAGTCTGAAGTTGGTATCTTAGGAGTTTACCGGATGGTGCAACCTTCTAATTTTTTTATTGGAATTGGAAAGTGAACCTCCTCCTTTTGGTTTAGTCCCCTTTGCTTCAAATGTTTTAGCTTTGTATGTCGGCATATTGGTGAACTATGTCTATTTCCTACATTTTTGTCAGTCAAATATTGTTAGAGCAAAATGAAACCCTATCTCTGTTCCTTAATCTTGTCACCTGAATAGTGTATACTGGCTTGTTTTTTCCAGAGTTTCCAGATCTTTGTCTGGCGATGGTTTTCTTCTTTTGTCAAGGATGCTTCCTAGAGGTAAATTATACTGCACTTGTGTTGTGGTAAAAAAACTTGACATCTTAGGGTGTGCGATGGTTTTCTGGTTCTGTGCCTTCTTAATGAATTTGGATTACATGATAGTAAACATGAAAGTCGTATTGTTAATGGCAGCTATCTTGGAAATTTGAGGAGTTGTGTATGGTTGGTTAGATGATGATGTTAGATATCCTTACGCAGAATTTGGTTATGGGTAATTTGTCAAGTTTGCCTTTCTTTCATCGCCCTGCTCTTATGTCATTTGTCTTTTCTACATATATCTACTGAAATGTTAGTCGTGAAAGAATATAGTGTATAAACAATAAGAAATTAGAGTTTTTTAAACAAGGTCTGCATAGTCAAGTATATTACCTATTTTTAGAAGTTATTTCTTCCTTAGGAGTACAAACTTAGACTTGGTCACTTATCGGAGGCTTCAAGATCTCTAGTAGCTTCCAGCCCATCTTCTTTTGTATCCCAAAGTAGGTAGAATTATAAATTGAATTCTGTGATTTTGTCTACTCAGTTGTAGTACATTGGTCTTTCGAGGAATCTAAAATCCTCAGATAAACAAAATTCTGGCCAAAATCCGATGCCTCATGTTGTTTTGTTTTTTATTGTTTGTGTTTGCCATTTTTTTCTCTTAGCGTCTTTTTGGGTTTTCACTAAGGCCACTACCATATTTTTGCACCTTAGTGCCCTTTCAGGTTTGTTGGCCTAGTGAACTACCCAAGAGGGGGGTGAATTGGGTTGTTATAAAATTTAATCCAAATTATAACACTAGAAAATTAAATAATTAATTTTATCCTAAATTAATTATTATCTTTATGGCAGCGGATATGTGTTATTAACTAGGTGCACACACAAAAATAAAATAAAATATAAATAATATAAAAAAAGCAGCACACCAAAAATTTATATTGGTTCACCAATTTATTCTTGGATAATCCAGTCCCTCGAGATTCACGGAGAATCGCTCCCACTAATCATTAAGATTCATTTAAACAGGTAGGAATGAAACCTTTACGCAATGATTCTTTTCACAGGTTCAAAATCAACCTTTACAACTTCCTTTTTCCAGGCTCAGGAATAAACTTTTCTTTTTCCCAGGTTCAAGAATAATCTTATATTTTTCTCAGGCTCAAGCTAATCCTTTCATAGGCTAAGGATCAAACCTAATTATTTTATACCTTAGGCTAAGAATCAAACCTTACAATTACTCCAAGTATCATTTTCCCAAGTAAGGATGGAACCTTTACAATTCACTCACAATTGATTATAATCAAGAAGAATCACACCTAAGCTCTTTTCAAGAGAAAAGAGTAACATAACCTTTTTGTACTTAGGTAAAGATCAAACCTCAATCTCTTTACTGGAATAGATTGAAACTCAAAGCTACCCCTAATTAGACACTCCCAATAGTATCTAATCCGATACACAACTCACCAATTACAATCAAATTGATAAGTTCATCCCACTTGGAGCTTCTACCACCTCAAAGCAAATTAAACTCAATTAATATTCCGATAATTACTAGTGATAGAATTAAGTGAGGAAACAAAAATCTGATTATAAAAATAATACGAGTAGCACAAAATTGAGCACATAATCAGACTATCATACAAATCGTTTTAAAAGACTTTTTTATGCTTTTAAAGTTCAAAAACAATTTCACAAAATCAATTATCCAAGCAAGTAATTATAACAATAACAAACTCAATTAAGAATAAGCTTGGAACACTTTCACCAAGAAAACAAAAAAATATGATTATAATAGATATGGGTAGCACACAAATAAGTATGTAATCAGATTTTCACCAAAAATCATTTTAAAATATTTTTATGCGATTTAAGGTTCAGAAAACGAGTTTATCAAGATCTTATCAATCAAGCAAATATAGAAAAATAAATAAGCAATAAAGACTAATAGATTGGAAATATCTCACCAGGATAACATAGAAGAATTATAGATGGAAATGTTAGACAACTCAACTCGATAACGCTAATATAATCAGCGCTTTAACTCAAGAACTTCTTAACAATTGATCTCACAATTTTATCGCTCAAAATAATACCAGAATGATGACTCTTAGAAAAGCTTAGGAACTAAATAGTTCTTGATATTATGTATTTAATATGTGAAATCCGCAGGTCTATATATAAAGAATTAGAACAAGCCCTCCAACGGCTAGTTTTCAAATAATAAATATCTAAAAAGCACTTATAGACCCCATATATCATTATCTTTCATTTTTATATATTTTACTTAAATACAGCTTTTAAAATATTCAATTAAGTCCCCAAAAAATTTTTCAATCTCAATTAGATAGGATAAAAAGAATTTTATGAACCAATTTGAGAAATAATCGGAATACATGAACCATACCTATAGGGATAACAAAATACCAATGACGTATCTTAAATACTATCAGATCCCTAAGATATCTCTCAAATCCTAACCATAAAATAGCTAGTAATGACTATTTTTTTATCAAAATCCTTGAAATTCTCTAATCCTGAAATATTCCATCGGTTGACTGACCAAAACCCATAGGTCGACCGATCGATTCAGGTTGTAGCCTAGCAAAACATTCAAGCCCATAGGTCAACTGTTGCTCTTTGATCTGTCGACCTAACAATGTAGAGAGTTTCCCAGGCCAAATTCCAGCTATGGTAGGTCGACCAGTACACCTTGGTCTGTTGAGCTAACGATTCAGAGAGTTCACCCTTTGGCCATAGGTCGACCGAGCAGTCGACCTAAGAATTCAGTGACTTCATCATTTCTAAGCTCATTCTTATTGGTTGACCGATCGATGTTGGTAGGTTGACCGATCTTACTAACACTCTTCTTAATTGATTTTGACTCCATTCTTTGACCTTTTTGTTCCTTTAACCAATTTCTTTTCTCGGTTTACTCATTAAATCAATTTTAATTTCTAATCTTTCTTAAATCAATCTTTCTTCTTTAATTTCACATAGGAATAAATATGTTTAACTAATTAGGATACTATAAAAAACGTACATATTCATAAAAATATTTTTGTGTCGTGTGTTATCCTAATAGGGATACATTAAGAGTAAAAATTAACCTGAGTTATTTTTCCCTAAATTCTTCAAAATATTCGGTCTCTTAATGTCTATAATTTATTAGTCTCTTTAGCACCCATTAAGCATCCATCTCAATTTCTTCATGATAATATCTTCAATAAAACTTATAAACTGAAACAATTAACAAATCCATTAGTTCCACCAAAAACATCAACATTTAATTTTCCATCAAAATCTTATCAACAAGGTTTTCACTAGGTCGGTGGTTTTGTATCTTTCCACGATCCTTACTTTTTTCCCGTAATGCCCTTTCGGGTTTTCATTACGTCCTCAGGTCGTACTAATTGTATATTCTTTGTTTCTCTCACTTATTTCTAATTGTGAGTCTGGGTTTATCTTTCTAGGGGTAGATTTTCTTTACCGCATTAGCATTAATTGGTTTTGGGAACTCTTCTCCATCTATATCCTGCATTATTAAGGCCCTATGTCCTAACACTTTCTTGATGACGAACGGTACTTCCTCGTTTGGCGCAAATTTTCTCTTAGCTTCATCTTGGGATGGGAGGATCTTCTTTATGATATGTTCCACCTTATTCACCTATTAGTCCTGGACTTTCATCTACCGTAGGTCCCTAACATTGGTTGTCTTCTTCGTTAAATTCACTTCCCCAACTTGTGGGAGCGATATGTCTATCATTCATAGGTGAGACCTATATGTTTATCCAATAGGCTTTAGAGAAATTTTTGTATTTTACCCATACTGCTCGAGTGGTTTGGGATCAATTTTCCATACTCTAGTATAATTACTCGAATCGGTTTTCCAATCTCGTTCAACCATGTTGACGGTTGGAGCTGAGTTATTATGCTTGGGAAATTGGTTTTGTTAACAGTTAGGCTGTGATGTATCCCCCTCTTTTGAGAAACATATCACCTTGGCTTGTATAAGATCATCTATCTTGTTTTTTAGAGTATAGCAATTGTCAGTAGGAAGACCCGGTACTCCAAAATGATATGCATAGAACTGGTTTGGATTGTATTATATGCTATTGATGTTTGGTTTCTTTGGGGGTATAGGGTCAAGCATTTTGTTTTTAACCCATTCATCGATGATTCGAGAAAGGGTTACAAGGAACGGGGTAAATTGCCTTGGTTTTCTGTATTGCTGATTGGGTTTATAATTCTGTTGGAAGTTGGATGGATTTGAAGGTTGTGCTAGTGCTTTATAAGGAGGTTTATATGGATATGGGTTGTATATTAGAGCTAGAAAATGTGCAAATTGAGTTGGCAGTATCAACTAAGGTGGTCTTGCAAATAGAGGAGGAGTTGCGAATTGAGGTGGTGGTCTGAATTGAGTTGGTGGTGTATATTAAGGTAGTGGTGCGTATTGAGATTGTTGTGTGTATTGGGGTGGTGGTGCAAGTTGAGGTTTATATTGAGTTTGGAAGTTCTACTGGTTGCTTTGACCCTAGCCTATCATTACTACTTTAGGGTCTTTCTTCTTAGGTGCCACTCTCTTATGTTCGTGCTCAATTGGCTTCTAGATTCTGTCGGTTTTAACACCCTATTATATATATATTCCCCTTGAAGTATTACGTTGGAAAATCAATTATCCAGTCCATTCAGTAAAGGCTTGTAGTTAGGGTGAGGATGAGCTTGGAAGAACATTCAAACCTTCTCGGTTTCCTTCATTAGCAGTACTACTTGTGCAGATCTATCCCTCTATCGGTTAACATATTCTCAAAAACTTTCCCCATTCTTCTTAGTTAGGGTTCAAAGAGAAATCTTATCTGGTGACACTTCCTGATTATAGCCATACTGCTTGTAGAAGACCTTAATTATGTCGAGGAACGTCTTCACTTTTGAATGTTCTAGTGTTAGGTATGAACGAGAGGCAGTTCCATCTAACGATTGTTGGAAGAGTTGAATGACTAATGCCTCGTTGTAGATATGCACCTTATACCTCTGGATGTGCTTGTCTGGGTACCCTAAACCGTCGTATTTGGTGAATGTAGGCATAAAGAAGTTGTTGGGGAACTTTACTTGAGGTAGAGAGGACAACTCGAGGAATCAGGCATTGGCTTGTGACTTTTCCCTCTTTACTTCCTGGAGTTCACTTTCCATTCGTTGCAGTTTATCTGTCAGTATGGATGTTTTCTTGAATTGCTCTTTCGCCTCTCTTTTGAATTGGTTATTGGTTTTAGTGTAACTGGGATAGTATTTGGTTTAGCTGAAGTAGTACTTGGGTTTGGATCAGTCACAGTCGGAGCGACTTGTAGCTGATGTTCAACATTGATTATTTCTCTGGTAATTAGGTTAGGGCCTTGGGAACTGGAGGGCTGATGGTTGGTTATTGGTTGCATTGGGTTCAAGGTTAGAATAGGGGTTACAAGGTTCTACTGAGAGTAGTAAAGTTGCTGCAGGAGTTCAGAAATCTGACCCACGGACTGTTTTAACAGAACCATATCTTTTTTCAATTGGATTACCCCGATAGGTTTACTCGGTCATTACTCTATATCCTCCATTAGGATAGGCTATTGTGCTTGCAATTGAGTGTGAACTGGGGAACATGAGACGAGTATTTCTTTACATGGAGTAATTATTCCTATTTAGACGATGGTCGTGTCAATATTTTGCTTACATAGGCATTTTTGGTTTGAATATGACTTAGTTTGCGACGAGGTTTCCATTAGTTCCAAATTTTATTATTTACAACCATATCAAATTTTGTCCTGACTACTCCACAAACGGAGTGTACTTTGCTTATAATTATAAACTCGATTTAGCACTTTTATTTTTGTTTTAATGGAAATATCATATCAAATCTTAGTCAATGTCGACCTCAAACAAAAGCAAGACCTGAATCCAAACAAAATAAAATTTTCAAGTCTAATAAAGCCTCCTATAGTAATAATAAGGATTCTCTTTACTCTTTTCCATTGCTTGTTTTGCAATCAATTTATTTAGATATAATTAGAAATTGTGAGCAAGCTTATGGATGAAGAGGAATGAAAATTCCTATTTGGCTATTCTGTTCTTTATTAGTCCTAGAGGTACTTTCTTTTGTAAGGTTTCAGGGTAATGATATACTTACAACAAAATTAAATGTCTCTCTCCAACATTGTGTCCCAAGTAGAATAGGGTTTCGGCTTTCTTCTATCCTGGGCTCACTATTTGCGGCTTCGGCTTTTATTCTAGCACATCGTAAAAAGCTTAGTTCCCAGAACTTCAAACATCCGACGTCCTCCCATCGGGGGACCATCTATCTTTGGTTGGTGGTCTGAGCAAAATAAAGTTCATAGTCGGATCCTGGGGAGATACTATGTTTGGCCTTATTTTTATTAACTTCTCTATCTGACTTAAGAGTTTTTAGGGGTTAGATCGGCATGATAAAATCACCGACGTCAGCCCCTAATATTGGCCTCTCTATCCCTAAGATGGTTAATATTTGGGTTTTTCGTCGATGTTATGTAATGCAAAGTGAGTGCTTGTATGTTGGAGAGAGTATGTAGTAATGTAAATGCATAAATGTAAAGACAATATTTAAATGCAGTTGATAGGTGTAATTTATCTATTTATTCCTAAGCCAGATTTGGTAGTTTTTGAGTATTTTTATAACGTTTTAATATGTTTTTATTTCTTTTATCATAAACCAGGTGCTTGGGGTGAAAAGGGACTAAAACGGCCCATAAACGAGCAAGTCGGTGGAAGAACGGTAGAGAAAAAAAGAAAAAAGTCAAATATTCAGAACCTGCATCCACCGCTGTGATGGTAAAAATACAGAGAGTTGCTAAACTCTCCACTGTTGCAGCGGTGAAACCACCGCTACAGCGGTCAAAATACAGAGAGTTGCTGAACTCTCCACTGCTACAGTGGTCATCCACCAAAAGCTTACTGATAGGTGTAAAATACCTATCTATATCTAAACCAAATTTGTTAGTTTTCAAGTGTTTAGTAATATTTAATTGCATTTTTGTTACTTTTATGTAATTCAGGTGTAGGGACATAAACAAGTGACAAACGAGCAAAACAGTGGGAAAATGGTGAAGAAACAATGAAGAAGCAAGGCTTCGAGGACAACAGACCCACCGCCTAGGTGGTCTGGCCACCGTCAAGGCAGAGAGAGTGCTGGGAGATGCCGAAAATGAACAAGCCCCACCGCCTAGGCGGTGAAAGTGCAAAGAGTTTGTATACTGTTCCACTGCCTAAGTGGTGAAAGATCAGAGAGCAGCCAACATACCCTCCGCCTAGGCCGTTACTCTACAATAGAATTAAGATCTTTTAAGATATTTTCAAATATTTTTGGACCCTAGCACCTATAAAACGTGTTCTCCCACTTCCAATTGAAGACTCTTGGACATCCCTAACATTAGGAGGTGATCTTTGGCCATTCTTGAAGAGCTCAAATAGAAGAATTATCATCCGGAGAAGAGAAAACATTGACAGATTGATCTTTCGCGACAGTAGATCACTCTACTTTAATATTTGATCTTTCTTTCTTTGTTTTTCTCTTTGTAACTTAATGTTTTATTGTGAATGATAATGAATCCCTCTTGGTTTAATGTTTTAATGGCCAAGATCATGATAGATTACATAAATATTAGCTAAGGATCGATGTAGTTGTGTAAATACTTGTTCGGTTTAATATATGTTTCTTTAACGGTTGTTTGTCTAAATTCGATTGTGGTTATCGCTCTTTTATAATTTTAATATTCTTGTTAAGGTATTAGGATTGATTTTGAGAATACGGGGTTTAGCACTCGGGAGAGGTAACACTGGATTCGAACTAGGGTAAATACAACGCGACGTTCTAATGACCCGGGAGGGTGTTAGAAGGTGTGCAATCCATGACGTTGGGTCAAGACTCACATGACTATGTGTTCGAAAAGACCTTCGAGCAGGACTTCGGCATCAACGCGAAGTCATGTATTCATTCACTAAACACTCGAAAGAGAGAGTGAATGAATTTAAGATACAGAGATTGTCGGATAGGATAAAACACTATTATTGTTAACTAAACGAAATCAAACATGTATTAAGTGAATGAAATCAATCCCTAGCTAATCAACTTAGTTAGGATTAACCACTAATTGGAGTTTAACTTAGTTTTAATTAGTTTAATTTTAAAATAATTCTTGAACGATCGGGATAATATAACACTATGCAAATCGCGGTATTCAATTATTGACACCGTCCCTGGCGAACGATATCCGATCTTAAAGATCCACTATATTAAAACTTGACCTCGTATACTTGCGAGTAGTCAATACGGGAGCCTAAAAACCTCGTCGTACACCTACCGATATTTATAGGAATGATATTTTGGATCCTATAAATATCGTCTCTTCTCTCCCCAAACACATGGTTAACATTTTTAGGAGTGTCTTGAGAGCTCCAAGGCCGATCAACCAAGAGAAGATCATCACGTGAAGAAGAGGAAACGTTCTTGGAGCGATTTTAACGTCGATTCTTTGGATAACGGCTAGTCTCCTCATTTTTCTCTTTTATTTCTTAGTTTGGTTGATTTTTTTGTATATGTTTAGCGTGTATTTTGTTGTATATTTGGTTAGGTCCATGTATAGCTAAACATATATTGTCTAGGGAGCGATTCTTGTATGAAAACATTGTTTATATAAAATCTTTGTTTTATTAATGGTTGTTCATGTTTATCCAATTGTGTTTACCATTTTATTACAATCTTAATATGATTGTTATGGTATTAGGGTTGAATTTGAGAATATGGGGTTTGACACTCAAGAGAGGTAACCCCGAATTCAGACTAGGGTTTAAACACAACGTGACGATCTAATGACCCAGGAGGGCGTTAGAAAGTGTGCAATCCATGAGGTTAGGGCAAGACTCATGTGACTAAGTGTCATATAGATGCACGAGGGGGACTTCGACATTAATGAGAAGTCACATATTCTTTCACTTTGCACTCGAGAGAGGTAGTGAATGAGATTTTGATACCGAGATTGTCGAGTAGGATCGATGTCGTTAATGTAAACTAGATTGAAATAAACATGTTTAAGTGGATGAAGTTAATCCCTAGATAATTTACTCCCTTTAACGTCAATATTAGTATATTAGGTTAATTAATTTAATTATTTAATTAGTTTAGTTTATTATTTTATTAACAAAAATATAAATTTGAGTCACCTAAATAAAGTTAGGTTATGAAAATTATGGTACTCAACGATAATCTGCATTAATCCCTGTGGATACAACAACCCTTACTCTTCTTACTCTACTAAAACTTGACTCGTACACTTGCGGTGAAAGTAGCGACGTAATTTACGCGCTACCAAGTTTTTGGCACTGTTACTGGGGATTGGTTTTTTAGATTGTTGTTGATATTGTGAGTAAATAACTTGATTTTAATTTAGGCATTTATTTTGTTTTAAATTTTTGTTTGTAGTTTGTTTTTCCTATAGGGTAGTTGAAGATGTTAGATCAACAAGTGCTTTTGCATTTCTTTCAACGAGATTCCGAGCTATTTTATTGTGCTTGGAATCGATACAAGGATTTGCTACCTCAGTTCCCCAATCATCGTTTCCCGTGGGAGTGTTAACTACTGAACTTTCTAGTCCGGGTTATTAGCCGCAACCAGAACATGGGTGGAAAGAGGAAACTGTACTATCTCTTTCGACTAACTAACCATGGATGAAGCTTATTTGTTGTTGGAAGATATGGCCGAGTTTGATTTTTAGAGTTGGAATTATTCAACAAGCTACCAACACTTGATGGATAGTTTCACCATTTCGGAACCATGGATTGATACCCCAGACCAACATATGGAGTCTTCCTCCGCATTGGAAACTATTTTATTTGAATTTATGGGGGAGACTCAAGCATTTTAGAGGAAAACGAATGATCGGCTTAAAGAGCATGAGGTTTGTCTTGACACAATTGAGACAACCTATGCTGAAATTGATGAGACCGTCAAGTCTCTTGAGACTCAAATCGGTCATCTTCTTTGCTTCATTGAGGCCAACTCCGAAGCAGTGGTACTGAGAGACAAACAAGCCACATTTATTTGTGAAAGCCACCGCGAGGAACCGGAAATGAGTGGAAGGAGCTTGGGTAAGTTCAATGATGATTATTTAAATAAGACGGGAACCCAAGCATGGATCGACGATTGTGATTCTTCACCATTGGAGATCTACATTGTGATGCCACCATCGATCCAAGACGATCGCATCTAGGAAGATCCGATGTGGCTCACTTATTATTCCCCGCCATTTGCAAAGTTTATTTAGGCCAATCGAGCATATGAGATGGAGCTGAGTCGAGTTAAAAGTATGGACCAAACAATGCCAAATCTCACTAGTCTTGAGGGTGTTCTGAACCAAGATGCATACGTAGTGTTGTATGACACATACTATAGGCGGAAGCTGCTCTTTGATGAGCCATTCTCTAGTATCAGGCCGAGGACGTTAAACTAAGTGCTTCTTAGGAGGCAACCCAAGTCCAAAATTAAATTAGATCATCACCATCGACTTCATTCAGAGGCGAGATTATCTCGCCTCCCAGGTACATGTTCCAAACCCCCTTCATCGGCATGCTTATTTCAAATATTGAGAACGATGATTGGTTACTGTGGACACTGCCCATTTTACGTTTAGGGGTGATGTGTAGTATGCTATTATGTTTCATTATTTAATTGTTTTCATGCTTGTTTAGATTGGTTTAAATGTGTTTATGTTTGTAGGATGTGTTGTTGTGTGCTGAGTTTTGCGTTCATCTGGGCCATTACCCGATGATGATATTATTCCCCGATTGTTTGTTGGGTCAAGGGGAATGCCCATTCATATGTGTTCTATGTGCTTGGCATGTCATTTTGGTGAAAGTTATTGTGGATCCTAATTTGCACGAGCATGTAGACTAAATGTATAGCAATTCAATTGATTTGAGACCGATTATCTATTAGCCAAATTCATGATAATTTTAAGGATTCTTGAACTTGATTGGGGGAATATTGAGGTGAAATCCTAGGCGAGGTAGTTCAGGAGATATGATTTAGGCATTCATTTGATTCGCTCAAGCCTTTGAAGCTTACCTTGTAATATGTTTATCCCTTGTTACCCTGTCGAAGCCTATAAAGCTGTTTCAATTTCTGAACACGTAACTAATACCCTGACCAATTAAATTTTTTCCAAACCACTATCGCTAAACCTAAGGCACAAATTTGAGTGAAATCAAGTTAGCATTTATTTATGCTACTCGAAGTGAGCGGTTGGGTTTAGGGAAAACTTTTGATTGGTTCGGTATTCGAGTACTCACTTGTCATTTTTCTTTTATTTTAACCACACCTGTGAAATTGTAATAATCGAATAAGTTTGGGGGTGTGGTACGTTAAAAAACAAAAAAAAAAAAAAAAAAAAAAAAAAACAAAAAAAAAAACATATGTAAATATAGTTAAATTTTCATTTTTTTTAACAAGTGAGTACGTCGGTCTAAAATGTATGTTCAGGTTTGTTTCAAATTTATCTATGGGGGTTCGAGTATGATTGTGTGCCAAACATTATGCCTTGGGTATCATTAAGTTAACGAAGTTAACCTGTTTTATATTACCAATATACCTTTGGCCATGTTCCAAACCGAACCAAGCCCTTTGATCTTCATAAACTGCTTAGCCTACATTAGTGTAGAGTGGAACCCATTCATGTATATGGATATCCTAATAATTTATGGAATAAGTAATGAGTTTCGTTGGTGGATAATCCATTCCGGTTGTTAGATAGTTATATTATTCAGTTTTGCACACACACGTTGAAAGGATCTAAAATGGCGTTTACCATTATTGAATGTCAAAATTCTAGAACATCACATGGTGCGTTTTACTACTGAACTTGATACAATTGGGGGTTGTTGAGGGAAAAATATTTTGGTAGATAGTTGAATTCAAAACTCGCACATCGTTATGTTTAGGTTGTATGTGTTTTTATTCTTTGTTTAGTTTTTGTGTTAGTCATTTCGTTGTGTTTTTTTTTTTTTTTTTTTTTAGTTTGAGTGTTTTGCTCGAGGACTAGCAAAATTCTAAGTTTGGAGGTATTTAATAGGTGTAATTTATCTATTTATTCCTAAGCCGATTTTGACAGTTTTCAAGTATTTTTATAACATTTTAATATATTGTACTACGTTTTTAGTTATTTTGTTATAAACCAGGTGTTTAGGGGTGAAAAGGGACTAAAACGGTCTATAAACGAGCAAGTAGATAGAAGAACAGTGGAGAAAAAGAGCAAAAAGTCAAATATTCAGAACCTGCATCCACCGCTGCAGCGGCGAAAATACAAAGAGTTGATGAACTGTCCACCGCTGTAATGGTTAAAATATAGAGAGTTACTAAACTCTCCACTACTGCAGCGGTGATTCTACTGCCATAGCGGTTCGGCGCTTGATCTTTTAGGATATTTTAGGATATTTTGGATCCTATAAATATCATATCTTCTCCCCCAAACACATGGTTAACAGTTTTGGGAGTGTCTTGAGAGCTCCAAGGCCAATCTACCAAGAGAAGATCACCACGTGAAGAAGAAGAAACGTTATCGGAGCGATTTTTGCGTCGATTCTTCGGATAATGGCTAGTCTCCTCATTTGTCTCTTTTATTTCTTAGTTTAATGGATTTTTTTGTATATGTTTAGAGTGTATTTTGTAGTATATTTGGTTAGGGCCATGTATAGCTAAACATATATTGTCTAGAAAGCGATTCGTGTATGAAAACGTTGTTTATATAAAATTTATGTTTTGTTAATGGTTGTTCTTGTTTATCTGATTGTGTTTAACATTTTTTTTACAATCTTAATATGTTTGTTATGGTCTTAGGGTTGAATTTGAGAATACGAGGTTTGACACTCGGGAGATATAACCCTGGATTCGGACTAGGGTTTAAACATAACGCGACAATCTAATGACCCGGGAGGGCGTTAGAAAGTGTGCACTCCATGACGTTGGGGCAAGACTCATGTGACTTAGTGTCGTATAGACGCTTGAGGGGTACTTCGGCATTGGCGCGAAGTCACATATTCATTCACTTTACACTCGGGAGAGGTAGTGAATGAGATTTCGATATTGAGATTATCAGATAGGATGAATGTCATTAATGTAAACTAGATTGAAATGAACACATTTAAGTGGACAAATTTAATCGCTAGATAATTTACTCCCTTAAACGTCAATATTAGTATATTAGGTTAATTAGTTAATTAGTTTAGTTTATTATTTTATTAACAAAAATATAAATTTGAGTCACCTAAATAAAGTTAGGTTATGACAATTACGATACTCAACGATAATCTACACCAATTCTTGTGGATACCACAACCCTTACTCTTCCCACGCTACTAAAACTTGACTCATACACTTGTGGTGAAAGTAGCGACGTAACTTACGCACCACCAGCAGTATTTTAAGACAATAAATGTAAATGCAATAAATAAAGACAGTAAATATATATGCATGTTGATATATAGATATGAAATGATATGCTTATTATTGTTTTGTTGTTTAGTATTATTTTTATTATTGTCATTGTTATTATTATGTTTTGGATAGGAAATTGTTTATGTTTGAAATCAACAATGTAATTCTTGGATGTTATTAAATAGTGAATATGGATTTATACTCTAACTAGGCTTGACTCTCTTATGAGGCCCCCAGCGGAGTCGCCAGCTAACGCCCCCTGGATTTCGATTAGAGGAAAAAGTAGAGAATAGGAAAGAGGATGAAAGCAAGTTTCATCCTTCCACTCTAAGTCGTCCAAATCCATTTATTTTTTAAAATAGTTTTTCAAGCGTTTTACTAGGCATCTGTTTTAAAAAAACTTCTTGGGCTGAGATTTTTGTTAAAAAATGAGTCACCACCTAGCATGGGGTTAAATAGTGTGCTAGGTCACTTGGATTTTAGAATTTTTTATTTTTTTTTGAAATGGACCATGTTTTGACTTCTATTGGTCTATATACCAAATATATTCTTTAAGTTCGAGAGTCGGTTATGCTTAGGGAAGGTGTTAGACACCTCAAGACACCAATCCCAAGATGGTACCTCAGTCTAAATAAATATTCAATGTAAACAGTATCCAAGCTGTTTTCTTTTATTCAATTAAACAAGAATAATTCCCCTTTTAAAGTTTTGTTATTTTTATGTATTTTTGGCCTGATTTAATGATAAGCAGGTAAATACAATAGCTACTATTAGTCAGCAACACCCAATAACAGTTTATATACATACAGATATGTAAATATGCAAGCTATACTAAACAAAATGCGAACTAAGACTAAATTGTTTGGATATGCGACCGAACCCGTATGTGGGTTGCCTGTGTATCTCAAATGAGAATCAGGTCCTCAAGTAGTTCATTTGGTTAGGGTAAAGGGTATGGTTTATTATTAGAAGTGTGACCAAACCCTTATGGGGGCCTATGTACTTTAGGTGCTTACCAAAGATCAAGTCAAACGTAGTTCATTCTTGTTATGTTTGAAAAGCTATTTTTTTTTTGGTTAAAGACTGAGTTAGTTTTAGTTAAGGATTTGGTTTGTCTTAGTTAAAGAATGGTTTGTTTTAGTTAATTTCAATTGATTTTTAGTTAGTCTTGGTTGACTATCAGTTAGGTTTGGTTGTGAACAACCTGAGTCACAACCTTAGTTAGCTATTATTAACAGTTCTTAGAGTTGTGAACAAGCAGAATCCCAACCCTAATTAGGTTTCTGAACAGTTTTTATAGTTGTGAACAACCTGAATCACAACCCTACTATATAAATAAGAACCCTTTGACTTTGTCAGGAACCTTAAACAAACTCTTTTGTTTTGGTTAGTTTAGTGTCAGTGCGTGATTTGTTTAGACAAAAAGAAAAAGAAATATGTTGTTCTTGGGGGAATCGTAAGGACTATAACTCAATGTGTGATAGAAGTTTTATTTGAATCTTCATATGTTCTCAGATGATTTGATGTTTTTGAATGTTCTTGAAAGTTTTTTAATGTTCTTTGGATGTTTGAAATGGTTTTGTATGATTTGAGCCTAGTAGGGTTGTTATAGTTAAGATTAAGATTTTGTTTGATGTTCTTGACAAAATCAAAAGCTTGTTTGGTTGTTTTATGGGTTTTATATGTCATGTACATGAAAGTAAAGTGTGTTATCTACACGATTATGTGATATACAAGTAATATGTACAAGTTTAACCAAAGATTTTAGGGTGTTTTATAGGAACGTACCTACTTAGGGATGTCGTCTTCCATAAGTGGTCACCTCCTTCTCTTCTATAATCGTTTTGGTCGGTGGTTGATTAGTGGTTGATCGGTGGTCGTCGATTCCTCGCGTTATTAGCCAAGAACCCAAGAACACCCTACTTTAGGGATATGGGCACCCCTATGTAGGTAGTCTCCCTTCCTTCCTTGCTCTTCTTGGCTCGATGTTGATCATCGATCCTTAGACTTCTTTTTCTAAGAACGTCAAGAACACCTTCCAAGGATAGATTTGGGTAGAATAATGACATATTATTTGTGAAATATGCTTGAGAGGCCTAAGACCAGAGAGAGTTGCTCAAGTTAGAGAGAGAGAAGTTTGGCCATTTAGACTTGAAAAAATTAGGGGAAGGGTCTTGTATTTATAGCCTTGGGGCCTGCACATTGGCCAATGTATAGGCCATTCTAGGTTGTTCCCTAGGTGGTGTTTTACCTAAGGGGATTATTGTCTTGCTTTGATCTTGTTTGGCTTGGAACAAATTTATGATGAAAAGTAGGACTCTCCAAGACTTGGCAATCATTACCAATCATTAGCCCCCCAACAATCACATTCCTTATACATGGATACATTTATGACTTGATGTGATGGATCTAGTTCAGTTTAGGGGTGAAGTACCGGTTAGATTTACTATGTTGATTTGGTAATCATAAATGCTCCCAAGGTGCATTGAACTTAGTCTTGAGGTGTTACTTCACATTTAATGCTAGGTGATGAGTCATTTCTTGGTGAGCACTCCTTCGGTTGGGTTTAGATAGAATTTTGTTAACTTGGCATGTAATCCACGGTTGATTTCCAAGTCTCCTAGTTATCGTTAAATATTTTGGTAAAAACAGCTTGGTTCAATGTATCCACCCCTTTCCTGTCATCCCTAAGCATTTAATGCTTGATGGGATGTGCATTTAATGTATTTCTTGGAGGTCACATTTGCTTTGGTTTCGTTAACTGATCGTCACGATTCAAGGTTTTCGGTTGGTTCTAAGATATTTTGCTTAAAATATCTACATACCTTGAATGTGGTCTTGACATGTCAACCCAAACATTTAATAATTGATGGGATGGGCATTTAATTCTCATTGAATGATTTACTGAGGTGGCGAATTGAATCGGTTTAGTTTCGATAACAGTTGATCATATCATAAGTGTTTAGGTTCCTTTCCTTGGCCATTTGCTAGGAAACATATAGGAAGGTTCTATGGTTATTATAATGCTTCATTTTTGTTTATCCTTAAATTATGTCTAGGACCCTGATTGCTTGGGCCTAGGGTGGTTTGTCCGAACTATTAGGATTTGGTGAAAATCCAAGTTAAGCCCAATCCTTAAATTACCTTGTGATTTAGGGATTTGTCATGACCTTTCCAAGACATTAGTAAGTTTTCTTGGATTGTTTATTGGTAGTATGTTATGTGGTATGCATGAAAGAAGTAATTGTTTTTTGTGTTAATCTTAGAAGATTCAGGGGTTGTAAATGTTTCAAAGTCGGGGTGGGCAACTGAGTTAATCGTTTGAAATGTCCTATAATTTAAGGGTAGTGACTAAGATTTATATATCTATACTAAATATGATTTGATGAAAATCAAACTTTAGTGAAGTTAGTTTAGACCTCCTTATATCATGGGTATTTCGAGGTTGACCCGATACTTTTACTTAGCTATATTTTGTCAAATTCAACAGTTTTGTGTTTTTGATATGTTTTTAGTTGTTTTTTTACATTGTATAGTGTGATCTCAGGTAGAAATTCATTTTTTTTAAACCAAAGTTTAAAGTTTGTCTAAACTTGTACTCGATTTGACACTGACTGGGCAGGACAAAATAGGGTGTCTACGTATAATAGGATATTCTCCTTGAAGAACCTCGTTATGGTCTTTTGGGTGATATTAGTAAGCAAAACTACGTCTACCTTCTTAGTGAAGTAGTCTATAGCCACTAGAATGATCGATGTCGGCTTTATGTTATCGGCGTAATTGGACCTATAACACTCATTCCCCATATAGAGAAAGGCCATGGGGCCGCTAAGTAATGTAAGTATGTTGGAGATAGATGGGTCTGATCACCGTGCAATTGACATTTCTGACATCTTCTCATGAAGTTTATGCAATTTTCCTCCATGGTTAACCAAACGTGGCCAGTTCATAGGATATTCTTGGAGAACATGAACCTGCTCATGTGTGGTCCGCAGACTCCACTATGAACCTCATTTATGAGTTGTATTGCTTCAGTTGTATTGCTTCTCATGCACCCACACACCTTAAGAAACCTAAGTCTGGCGATCTCTTATATAAGATGTTACTGCTGAGAAAAAACTGGCTTACTAGCCGTCGTAGGGTTCTTTGACTCAGGCTATTGGCTCCCTCGAGATACTCTAGACTTTTTAAAGACCTTTGGATATCAGCACAACAAGGTTCTTCATATTCTTCATCTTTTATCTGATTACAATGAGTTGGTTATCAGTATATCCGAACAGTAATGCGAATTTTGTTATCTTTTTCTATGATCACTGATATCATAGATACTAATGTTGCAAGGGCATTGGTGAAATCATTCTTTAGTCGAGGTATGTGTTCGAACTCAATCTTTGAGAAAGATTCTCAAAGGTCTAGAAAGTGATTATTGTACCAGATCAACTTGGCATTTTTTGTCGCATACTTATATATGATCTAATTTATAATCAGCTCTAAATCCCCATATACTATCAGCTCCTGGATTTTCAAGCTTATGGTCAACTCCAAGCCCATGATAAGAGCTTCATACCAGGTGTTGTTGTTAGTACTGGTGAACTATAGCATAGATGCAACCGAAAAGTGATGACCTTGTGGAGAGATTAGGACGACACCAATGCCAGCCCCCTCTGTCGAAGTACATTTGCGATGTTTAGTCATTCTTATCACTAGTTAGCAATGCGATAGGATTTTCAGGGAACTCAATCTCCATGGACCTCTCATCAGCACTTGGCCTATCCATGAGCTGGTCGATAATTGCTTGGCCTTTGATTGTTTTCTGAGTCACATATACAATGTCGAACTTAGTGAGCAACATTTTCCACTTGGATAGTCTTTAAGTGAGCATATGCTTCTCGAATATGTACTTTAGAGGATCCATTTTAGCAATCAAATGGGTAGTAAAGTACAAAAGATAGTGACATAACCTTTGGGTAGTCCAGGCTAACGCACAACAAGTTTCCTCTAGTACTGAGTATTTTTCTTCGTACAAGGAGAATCTTTTGCTGATGTAGTAAATGGATTTCTCTTTCTTACTTGAACTATCATGGTTTCCTAACATTTCCCCCATAAAAGTTTCTATTTTGCAAAGAGATGTGATAGGTGTAAATTACTTATCTATTTCTAATCCGAACATTGTTAGTTTTTGAGTATGTTTAGTACGTTTTAATATATTTTGATGTCTTTTTATTCTTTTGGTACTAAATCAGATGTTTGAGGTGAAAATATATGAAAATGGATAAAAAACCGATCACATCAAATCAAAGACGATGAAAGAACGGTGGAAAAAGGACAAAGAAAATAAAATTCAGAACCTGCAACCACCGCCGCGGTGGTTAAACTTCAAAGCCAACCCAAACTCTCTGTAAATTCATCGTCGCGGCGTACAAAATACAAAAATTAAGGCCACTATTCCACCACCACAGCAATCAAACGATAGTCGTGGCGATAATCTAACTGACCTTCCACTGCCGCGGCGGTGAATCCAACCGCCACGGTAGTCACCTCTACATAGATTTAGATATTTTTTTTAGATATTTTTCCTATTTATAAGCCCCTCCTCTCCTCTTCTCCCTCCATTAGAGATCTATAGGACTTATTATATTTTAGAGAGAGGTTTTGGGAGTACTCATTCAAATCCTAAGGAGAAGATCACAAAGCAAAGAAGGGAGAGCGATCTTGAAACGTTTTTAGTGACAAATCTTTGGACTAGACTAAGTTTCTCTCATTCCTTTATTTATTTGTTAACTTAATATTATTGTTTGAGCATGTTTAGATCTATTTTCATTGTATAACTTCCTATGGCCATGAGCTAAACAGGTTTTTTCTAGGGATTAATGTAATTTCTAAAAGTGTTGTTTGTTTGAGTTTGTGTTTCGTTAATGTGTGTTTTAAAATAATTTCGATTATGTTTGCCGTGATGTCATGTTATTATGCTTGTTTAGATAAATAGAGAATACGAAATTTGACACTCGGGAGAGGTAATCCCAGATTTGAACTAGGATAAACACAACACGACAATCTAACGAGCCGGGTGGGCGTTAGAAAGTGTGCAATCAATGACGTTAAGGCGAGACTCACGTGACCTAGTGTTGTTAAGACGTTGAGGGGGACTTATTTATTGACACGAAGTCATATTTTCACTCGTCTTACACTCGGGAGAGGTGGCGAGTAAGTTTACAGACCGAGATTGTCGGATACCCGAACGCCATTAACTTAAACTAAAACAAGGTTAAGCACGTTCTTGCAAACAAAGTTAATCCCTAGGCAATACTTTTCCTAAACATCTCATACTAGTATTACTATAGTTAATTTAATTAGATTAATTAACTTAGTATTAGTATTATTAATTTTAAAAACATTTACTTTTGCCTAGATCAAGTTAGGTCATGACAAACGCGATACTCAATAATTGTCAAAACCAATCCCTATGGACACGATAACCTTAACTCTCCCGATCTATACTAAAACTTGACGTTGTATACTTGCGAGTGAAAGGAGCAGTATATTTACGCGCTACCAAGTTTTTGGCGTCGTTGCCGGGGATTGGATAGAGTTATTGTCGATATTGTGAGTAAATAACCCGATTTTACTTTAGGCATTACTTTTGTATATAATTTTTGTTTGTAGTTTTATTTTTTGTTTCTTATGCAGGATACCTAGAGATGTTAGATCAACGGGTATTGATGCATCTTTTTCGACAGGATTCCAAGCCGTTTTATGGTGCGTGGCCACGCACATAAGCCGGTGAGGCGTGTCATTGAAAGATCGAGCTGGACAAAGAAAACCCTCGCCAAGCTTGAGGGCGTTGTAAGTATGTCGGGCTGAGGACATTAAACCACGCGCTTTTTTGGGAGGCAACCCAAGGTCAAGTAAATTAAATCCATCACAGTCGAATTTATTCGAAGGCGAGATTCTCTCGCCTCCCAGGTACGTGTTCTAAACCCCCTTCATTAGCATACTTAAATTTCATATGTTGAGAATGATGATTGGGTTCACTGAGGACACTGTCCCTTTTGAGTTTGGCAGTGATGTGTAGGATATTAGTATGTTTTATTATTTTACCATGTGCATGTGTGTTTAGGTTAGAATGGGTTTATATTTTTGTATTGTTGTTTTCATGCTGAGTTTTGTGTTCATCTGGGCCGTTACCCTATGATAATATTACCCCCGGGTTATTTTCAAGGTCAAGGGTAATACCCATGCATGTGTGTTCTATGTGCTTGACAATGAGTTTTAGTGAAAGTTATTGTAGATCCTAATTTGCACGAGCACATAGACTCAATGTATTTCTATTCAATTGATTTGAGGCAAATTATCGATTAGCCAAACTCATGACAAATTAAGGATTCTAGAACTTGATGGAGGGGAAGCTTGAGGCGAAATCTTAGGCGAGGTAGTTCAGGAGACTTGATTTAGGCATTCTTTTTGTCACTTGAGCCTTTTTAGCCTACCATGTAACATGTTTATTCATTCGTTACCCTGTCGAAGCCTAAATGCCAATTCAATTCTGAACACATAAGAAAATACCCTGACCAGTTGATATTTTTCCAAACCTATATCGCTGAATTAAAGGCACATTTGAGTGAATCAAGTTAGCATTCATATATGCTACTTGATGTGAACGGTTAGGTTTAGGGCAAACTTCGGATTGGTTCGGTATTCGAGTACTCACTCATCATTTTTCTTTCGTTTTAACCATACCCGTGAAATTATACTAATCGAATAATTTTAGGGGTATGGTAAGTTAAAAAATAAATAAATTAATTAATTAATTAATTTACGTTTCTTTTGATAAGTGAGTACGTCGGTCTTTAGCGTATGTTCAGGGTTGTTTCCAATTTAACTATGGGGTTTCGAGTGTGAGAATACCAAGCAATGTGCCTTGGGTAACATCAAGTTAATGACATTAACCCGTTTTCTCTTTCAAAATTACCCTTGGCCGTTTGTCCTAAACCGAACCAAGACCTATTGATCTTTTTGAAATTCCGAGCCTACATTAGTGGAGAATAGATCCTGGGTCAGGCCTATGGATTCCCAATACCATCGGGTTTTTTCTGTCATGCGCTTATATGGTGGATAATCCAATCCAATTAATGGACAATTATATATTTCAGTTTTAAACACACACACACACTTTAGCAAGGAAGTTCGTTTACCCGGTAGATGATACTCAAAACTTGAACATATTTGTTTTTTATGTTTTTCATTTTTAGTACTTAGTTTTTATATTTTATTTTATTGCGTGGGTGTTTTACTCGAGGACTAGCAAAATTCCGAGTTTGGGGGTATTTGATATGTTTAAATTGGTTATCTATTTCCAATCCGAACGTTGTTAGTTTTTGAGTATGTTTAGTACGTTTTAATATATTTTGATGTGTTTTTATTCTTTTTGTACTAAATCAGTTGTTTGAGGTGAAAAGGTATGAAAATGAATCAAAACTGATCACATCGGATCAAAAATGGTGGAAAAAGGGCAAAGAAAATGAAATTCAGAACTTGCAGCCACCACCGCAGCGATCAAACTTTAGAGCCAGGCCCAACTCTCTGTAAATTTACCACCAAGACACAAAAACCACCGCCACGATGTACAAAATACAGAGAGTAAGGACACTGTTCCATCGTCACAACGATAATCTAACGGACCTTCCACCGCCACGGCGATCACCTCTGCATAGATTTAGATATTTATTTTAGATATTTTCCCTATTTATACCCCCTCCTCTCCTCTCCTCCAACCATTAGAGCTCCATAGGACTTAGTAAATTTTAGAGAGAGGTTTTGGGAGTGCTTATTCAAATCCTAAGGAGAAGATCACAAAGTAAAAAAGGAGGAGCGATCTCGAAACGTTTTTAGCCACAAATCTTCATACTGGACTAAGTTTCTCTCATTCCTTTATTTATTTCTTAACTTAGGATTTTTGTTTAAGCATGTTTATCTCTATTTTCATTGTATAACCGGCTTGATCAGCATGGTTCAACAGAACCAATATGGCGGGAATCTACTTAGGATCCCAACATCCATCTTGCGACGTTCTTGGAGATATGTGACACCGTAGAGATCAATGGAGTCATGAAGGATGTCATTTGGATAAGGCTATTCCTATTCTCCCTTTGAGGTCGAGCAAGAGGTTGGTTTCAATCCGTCCAACCGGGGAGTATCTTAACTTGGGAAGAACTAGCTCAACGGTTCCACACTAAGTTTGTTCTCCAATTGAAGACATCACAATTGAGAGGCGATATTGCTCAATTGCGCTAAAGAGATTATGAACCACTCTTTGAGGCATGGGAGCGATTCAAGGACTTGTTGAGAAAATTCCCCCAACACAAATATCAAGATTGGTTTCAAACTTAACTCTTCTATAATGGGTTGGATGGACAGACGAGAACGATCGTGGATGTCGCATCAGGAGGTTGTCTATTATCTAAAACCCTTGACAAGGCTCAAGCGCTATTGGAGGAGACGGAGGCCAATAATTATCAATGGCCCAATGAGCGTAATGTGAGACGAAAGATAGCCTCTATTCCTAAGGCCGATCCTCTAGCTACCTTGTCGGCCCAAGTTTCGAAACTTACGGAACAACTTGTCACTTTATTCACCAGAGACGCCTCATCAAGTCAGGAAATAGAAAATATGACAAGTGTTTCCCAACCTATGATTGATAAGAAGTTCGAGGAATGCAACTTCGTTAACAATCGAGCTTATTTAGGCCCACCAACAACATCCCAACTCACTATCATCCCGGGATTTAGTATAACAAAAATTTTCCTTATGCGAATAACCATAACACTTTGCAAACGCCTCCAGATATTCTTTACAAACACAAGGATTTCTGCAGCAGCAACCAAGTCGTCCCTTGTAACAACAACCGATGGACAAAACTAAGCCACCGTTGGAAGATTTGCTTGGCTCATTTATGAAAGAGACACAAAATATTATGTGAGAAATGTATAATCATCTAAACAGGCATGAGATGCATCTTGACAACAACAAGACGACGTGCACCAATACCAATTCGATCGAAAATTTTCGGGAAACACAAATTAGTCAGCTCGCTTGTTGATAGATTGATTTTATCTATATGTTTTCAAACCAAATTTGGTAGTTTTCAAGTGTTCTTGTTGTGTTTTAATTCAATTTTTTTTTTTTTTTTTATGTAAATCAGGTGTTAGGGATGAAAATGGTTGAAAATCGAGCTAATCGATAGGATGTCGGTGAAGAAACGTTGAAAAAGAAAACAAATAGTGAACTTGTAGCCTTCTATCTACAGCGAGAGCCTTCTCGTTGCAGCGCCGGAAGCATAGAGCCACTAGCCCTTGCTCGCTGTAGTGAGCAATGGTCAGAGGACCTTCTGATTGCAGCTCACTACAACGAGTTTCTTCTCGCTGCAGTAAGTAGACACCAGCTGACAACGCATTATTAGGATATTTTTAGGATATTTTGCATTTCTTTTTATTCCCTTTCTTTCTACCATTACCAAGGATGTTTTAGAGTGCCCTAGATCAGATCAAGCAAGAGAAGAACACCATTTGAGAAGAGGAAACATTATTGGAGCTGATTTTGTGGAAGTGGAACCATCCACTTTACAGATTTTCCATTCCTTCTTTGTTTCTAAACTTTATTTGTTGTATGATGATGTTTATCTTATGTATTTTTCAATATTCGATTATGATCATGAGTAGCTAAACGTTTATTATCTAGGGATTGATTAATTCATCAATATACATGTTTAAGTGAATCTTTGTTTCGTTAACAATTGTTCATCCATATTCGATTGTGTTTACTATTTTATTACATTTATAGTATGCTTTGTATGATATTATGGTTGGTTTGAGAATACGGGGTTTGACACTCAGGAGAGGTAACCTCGGATTCGGACTAGGGTTAAAACACAACACGATATTCCAATGTTTTGGGAGATTATTAGAATGTGTGAAATTCATGAGGTTGGGGGACGACTCTTGTAATCGTTTAGATGCTATATAGGGATATCAGTGATGATACGATTGTATATTCACTCACTTTATACTCAAGACAAGTAGTGAGTGAGTTTTAGATACCTAGATTGTCGGATAGATTGAATACCGTTAATGTAAACTACACTAAATCAAACACGTATAAGTGAACGAAGTTAATCTCTAGGTAATCCATTCTCATAGAATTAAATCCAAGTGTTTAGGTTTAATTAGTTTTCAAATAGCGAACACATATCAATTCTCTAATCGTCTAGATAAAATGGAGTTACGTCAATTGTAGTACTTAACTAGTTTTAACGACAAATCCCAGTGGACGACACTCGATCTTCGGATCCACTTTATTACCTATTGACCTCGTGCACTTGCTAGTAAAATCAAAGTGTATAAAATACAACAACAAGTTTTTGGTGCCGTTGCTGGGGATTTAAATTTAGCAATTAAGTTGATATTACTACCAAGTATCTTATTATTAATATAGACACTCATTTGCTTTATTTATTTTTTGTTTAATCATTTTCATTTGTTGTGGTGATTGACAGTGTATGCGACGTAGCCAAAGTTTGGAACTCCTTCCTCTTGATCCAAAGATTGAACGTACGTTGAGGAGGCTAAGGAGAGAGAGGAAAAATTAAGCTCGAGAAATGGCCGACTGTGGTAATGAACGTGTACCACGACAACTGCGGGTCCTTCAAGCCCTACTGCAACAACCACCTGAGCCAAAAGTTCGACAATAGTGGGTCCTTAGGGATTACTATCAACCCATCATGTTTGACAATTATTTAGGGATCCAGAGGTAGCCGATCCAAGCAAACAACTTTAAGTTGAAACCCACCCTGATCAACATGGTTCAATAGAACCAATATGGAGGAAATCTTCATGAGGATCTAAACATCCATCTGGTAACATTCTTTGAGATATGTGACATGGTGAAGATAAATGGAGTCACATACGATGCCATCTAGTTAAGACTATTACCATTTTTCCTTCGAAACAGAGCTAAGGGTTGGTTTCAATTCGTCCAACAGGTGAGTGTACGGCGTGGTGTTTGTTACGCGCTCGCGTATTGACTACTCGAAAGTGTACAAGGTCAAAGTTTTAGTATAGTATCATCGTTTAGGATTGGGTTTTGTATCCACAGGGATTGGTGTCGTTATTATCGAGTACCGTAATTGTCATGACCTAACTTTATCTAGGCGACCAAAAATGTAAATAATTAATTAATACTAATACTAATATATCCTAATTTATCTACAGTAATATACTAATATTTTTTAAGGGAAATAATTTTCTAGGGATTAACTTGGTTTACAAATACGTGTTCGATCTCGATTGACTTACGTTTACAGTGTTCGACCTATTTGACAATCTTGATATCTAAAACTCCTCTACCACCTCTCCCGAGTGTAAGATGGGGGATATAACGCAACTCCATGTCAAAGAAGAAGTCCCCTTCAATGTCTTAACAATCCTAGGTCACGTGAGTCTCATCCCAACGTCATAGATTGCACACAATCCAACTCCCGACCGAGGTTGTTGGATCGTGCGTTGCGTTTATCCTATCGATAATCTGAATTCTAAAACTCCACCACCACCTCTCTCAAGTGTAATATGGGCGAATACATGACTTCAAGTCAATGAATAAGTCCCCCTCAACCTCTTAAAGACCCTAGGTCACGTGAGTCTTGCCCCAACGTCATCGATTGGCGTTATGTTTACCTTAGTTCGAATCTGAGGTTTGTCAAACCCCGTATTCTTGATATATATATCTAAGCATAATAAACATAAAAATACGATAAACACAATCAAACTACGAAGAAAAAACATAAACGCAACACCAAAATCATTCGAAACAAATATTTATAAATGTATTCATTAATCCCTATACAATCCATGTTTAACTACAACCATAACCACATTTACAAATAAAGAACAAGGTAAACATACTCACAATATCCTAAGTTAAATAAATAAGAGAAGAAATCAAAGAACTTAGCTTTGGCCGAAGATTTGTCGCTAAGAACGTTCAACGATCGCTTCTCCGTCTTCTTCTCCTTCGAGATGTGAGCCCTCCCTCTAAAAGTCCTAAATCCAACCCTAAGTATATCCCAAGTGGCTCTAGTGGTTGGAGGGTGAAAGAGGAGAGGAGAGGAGTTAATATTTATAGGCAAAATATCTCAAAAATATCTAATAAATATCCTAGGGTATGAATAGGTCACCGCCTAGGCGGTGAGTAGGTCGGTTGGTTAATCATCGCGGCGGTGAAGAAGGCGGTGGATTTGGAAAACATTCTATGGTTTCACCGCCTAGGCGGTGAGTGTCCAGCAAGAATAGGTCATTCTCTACATTTTCACCGCCGTGGTGGAGGTTTGGACGCCACAGCGGTGGGTTTCTTTCACAATATTGCCTCCGTGCTCATTTTTCTACTGTTCTTCGACCGTTTTTGGTTTGATCTCATCGTTTTCACTCCAGTTTCCTATCTTTTTGCCCCCACACACCAGATTTATACAAAAAGTATAAAAACTAATTAAAACATAATAAAAATAACTATAAAAATACTCTAAAACTAACAAAACCGGTTTGAAAATATGTAGGTCGATCACACCTATCAGGGAGCATCTCAACTTGGGAGGAACTAGCTCAACGGTTCCTCACTAAGTTCTTTCCCCCTTCAAAGACGTCATAATTGAGAAGCGGGATTGCTCAATTTCGCCAAATGGATTATGAGCCACTCTTCAATGCGCGAGAGCGGTTCAAGGATTTGTTGAGAAAGTGCCTCTAACACGGGTATCGAGATTGATTTTAAACCCAACTCTTCTACAATGGGTTGGATGGACAAACAAGAACAATTGTGTATGCAGCATCTGGAGGTTCTTTGTTATCCAAAACTCTAGATGAGGCTCAAGCCCTTTTAAAGGATATGGAGGCCAATAACTATCAATGGCCCAATTAGCGAAATTTGGGATGAAAGGTAGCCTCTATTCATGAGGTCGATCCTTTTCCTACCTTGTCGGCCCAATTGTTGAAACTCACAGAGCACCTCATCGCTTTCTCTACCAGAGATATCTTGTCTAGTCGAAAAATAGAAAATGTGGCAAGTACTTCGCAACCGGGGGTTCATAGTGAGTTTGAGAATGTTGCTTTGTTAACAACCAGGCTTACACCTTTAGGCCCACCAAAAACATCCCAACTCACTACCACCCCGGAATTCAGCATCATGAGAATTTCTCTTATGCAAACAATCAGAATACATTGCGATCTCCTCCTGGATACTATTCACAATCCCAAGGATATCAGCCTTAGCAACAAAGTTGTCCTATGAAACAATAAACGGTGAAAATAAATAAGCCACCATTGGAAGATTTGCTTGGTTCGTTTATGAAGGAAACACAAAATATTATGCGAGAAACGCATAATTGGCTCAACAAGCATGAGACGAGGCTTGAGAATATTGATACAATGTACACCAATACAAATTCAACCATAACATCATTGGAAACTCAAATTGTTCATCTTGCTACTGGCATTAAAAGGGAAAACCTTGGGGAAGTTTCCAAGTAATATGGAAACTAACCCAGGGGATTGCAAAGCCATCACCTTGAGAAGCGAAAAGGAGATCGAAGAAACAACACAGAAGGAGAAAGAGCCAATAGAGAAGATTGATGTTGAAAAAGAACCCATTTTGGTTGAGGAGAAGAAAGAAGTTCCAAGGGTAAATCCGGGTGCCATTTTTTTTCCGAACAATCCACCAATAATCATTCCACCTTTTCCATATCCGCAACAATTTCACAAGAAGAAATTGGAATCCCAATTTGTTAAATTTCTTGACATTTTCAAGAAAATCCATATCAATATACCGTTTTCCGATGCATTGGAACAAATGCCCAATTATGGGAAGTTCTTGAAGGACATAAATGACCAAAAAGAAGAAATTAGAAGATTACAAGACCGTTAAGCTTACAGAGGAATGTAGTGTGATCCTTTAATGGAAGTAGCCTCAAAAGTTGAAAGATCCCAGAAGCTTCACTATCCCATGCACGATAGGGAAATCTCACTTTGAGAAGGCACTTTATGATCTTAGAGCAAGTACCAATCTCATACTGTCATTCGTTTACCAAAAATTGGGGCTTGGAGATGCAAATCCAACTAGGATTTCTTTGTAAATGGTGGATTATTCATTGACCAATCCAAAAGGCATAATTGAATACGTGCTTGTAGAGGTGGACAAATTCATATTTTTGGTGGATTTTTTCATGTTGGAGATGGAGGAATACTGGGAGATTCCCATTATACATCGGAGGCCTTTTCTCGCAATCAAGAAGGTGTTGATTGATATTCATAATGGAAACTTGACTTTGAGAGTCAATGATGATGAAGTGAAGTTCAACATTTTCAATACAATAAAGTTTTTGGATGAGTGCCCAACTTCCAATCTGGTGGAAGTGGTGGACTCGTATATTAGGGAATTCTTTCATGAAAACTTGAATCGAAATCCTTTGGAGCAGGCTTTCACAAATTCCCTATCTATGGGGGATTTTGGTGAAAAGGGGTCTACCACAAATGAAGGTATTGTGGACTACGTCCTATCTTTGGAAGATTTACCTAAAGACGTAGTGGATTTGGTTCAAATGGATACGTTTGATGAAGATAGTTCGCCCAATCCCTCAAATCCACCTCACGGTGGGTTGATTCTCAAGCAATTACCGAATCATCTTCAGTATACATTCTTGGGGGAGAACTCCACTAATTCGGTCATCATCTCATCGTATTTGACTGATGATGAAGAGAACAAACTTCTCATTATCCTGAAACGACACAAATTCGCATTCTCGTGGTCTATTTTCGACATCAAGGGAATAAGCCCAACGATATGCATGCATAAAATCTTGATGGATGACTCATTCAAGCCCTCAATTAAGCAACAAATAAGGCTCAACCCTATGATGAAGGAGGTGGTCCGTGCCAAAGTATTGAAGTTGTTGAATATCGAAATTATCTATGCGATATCGGATAATGAATTGGTGAGCTCGATGCAAGTGGTTCCCAAAAAAGGAGGCATGATTGTGGTGAAAAATGATCTAATTCGTCAACTAAGTTGTTTAAAACATCATTCCACTTGTTTTCCCTCAATTAGTTGTTGATTTGCTTGATTGGATTGGGTTTGAATGTAAAAGTATTGATTGTAGTTTGAAACTCTTGAATTGCCTATGGGCAATTTTCGTACTGTTGTGATTTTGGGTTAATTTTTGTGAAGAAAAACTTTGTTTTGTGGTAGTTTGATAGTGAGATTCAAGTGTTTGTTGAGAAGTTTGTGCATTTGTTGTGAATCTTGCGGATTGTGTGTTGTCATTTGGGAATTGTTTGTGTTCTTGTCTTTGTGGGTTCAAATTGTTGAATTGGGAAGATCCACATTGTAAAGAGGTCAGGGGTTGTTGTGTATTGAATCAAAAAGTTATGCTGAAGAAAGTCGTTACAAAATGACAAAGGGGTAAGGGATCTGGTTCACAAGCCGTCGACCCCGTCTCGGATTATGATTCAATTCAATTAGTTTCCAAACAAGCGGATCAACATTTCAATCGGTTTGAGCAAAAAATAAATTGCATTCGTGAACCTGGCTTCACTGAAGTAGATGATCTTCCAGACGAAATTGCAAATGTGATACGAGATAGAGGTTGGAAAAGCTTGTATAGCTAACTGGGCCCTGGTGACGTCACATTGGTTCTTGAATTCTTCGCAAATGCCATAGATTGTGAGAACCATAGGACCATGGTCCGAAATCGTGTGGTGAAGTTTGATGTTGATACTATAAACGAGCACCAGTGGTTGCCTAATGAGGAGCCCGATGAATATTCGGATGAGGACATGCCGAAGAAGGATCTAGAAACGGACATCAAAACAATATGTTCTGAAAATATGCATTGGGTATATACGAGACCAAATCTAGCTATTTTCCCATCCACAAACTTGAAGAAATTCCTAAAAAGATGGTTCCATTTCGTCGGTGCCAGATTGCATCCAATAGCTCATATGACTAACGTTACAAAAGACAAAGACTTGACCTAATATGCTATTAAGACAAATCAGCCATTGAATGTCAGTTTTCTCATCAATTTTACCATCCAATATGCCATCCAGAACACCAGTACTGGCCTATCCTTCACTTCTCTTCTTATAGAGCTATTTCAAAAAAATTGGCATTACAATTTCTGACCATAATTTGAGCCACCCCAAAAGAGCTTTGGATATCCCGGACACGAAGTGAATATAGAGCAATGAAGCCAAGATCAAAGATGAAGGCAAAGTCGGGCCATCCAGAACCCAAAGTTCCGGAGACCCTAGCAAAGCAAATATCACATTAGAGAGTCTTCACCAACAAGTGGTGTACAAAGGGAAGGAACTTCAGGCTTTACGTCTAGAAGCTGCAACGATTCGAAATGAACAATACCAATTTCAAAATGAAAATTCTAAATTTTGGATGTACCAAGATTTGTACAACCAGACGATGCATCGGGCTCTACAGTACTTTAGAATGGCAGCAAGTTATGACATGAGCGGCTATCCCCTGATGCACCCACTCACGGCACATCTTTGGCAACCACCACACAATCTCCCACATTACAACGGCGGTGGGGACAACATGCCTCACGACGATCAGTAGGAGATGACACTTCAATGTCTCACCTCCCAAGTACGTGTTCAAAACCCTCTTCATCATCATGCTACATGCCTAATGTTGGGATCAATGTTGGGTCACTGTGGACACAGACCAGTCTAAGTTTGGGGGGATATTGATGTTCTTTTGTACGCTTTATGTTTTTGTTTTGTATGTTTTTCTAGTTTCAAGTCTTACTATTGGTTATGTAGTTAAGTCTAAATAGTTTTTAAACGTTATGTAGTTTAAGTTAAATAGTTATTTAGTTTCATACATGTTTAGTTGTTAAATGTTGTGTTGTTTAATTTTATGCATGTTTGCTTAGTATGAGTATAAGTGTGTTTAAGTTTGTACTTGTTGTTTTTGTGCATTGAATTTTTTAGTTCTTCTGGTCCATTACCTGATGATGATATTATCCCCTAGTTGTTTATCGAGGTCAAGGGTAATGGTCATTCATGTGTGTTCAGTGTGCTTAATATTTTGGTTTAGTAAAAGTCATTGTGGATCCTAATTTGCATGAGCACATAGACTCGATATACTAGCTATCCATCTGATTTGATGCCAATTATCCAGTAGCCTAGTTCATGATAATTTAAGGAATTTTAGAACCTAATTGGGGGAAAATTGAGACGAAATCCTAGACTAGGTAGTTCAGGAGATATGGTTCAGGCATTCATTTTGATCTCTTGAGCTGTTGAAGCCTTCCATGTATAATGTCTTACCCCTCGTTACCTTGTTGAAGCCTGTTATCCATTTTAATTCTGAATATGTAACAAGTACCTTGGCCAATTAAATATTTTCCAAACCACTATCGCTAAACCTAAGGCACGATTTGAGTTGAAATAAAGTTAGCATTTGTTTATGCTACTTGAAGTGAGCGGTTAGGTTTTGGGCACGAACTTTTGATTAGTTCGGTATTCGAGTAATCACTTGTCATTTTTCTAGCATATTTCCACACCCGTGAAATTGTACAAATCAACTATGTTTGGGGGTATGGTAAAAAAAAACATATATAAATATGGTTTTGTTTTTGTTTGTTTAGATAAGTGAGTACTACGTTTTAAAATGTAAGTTCAGGGTTGTTTCAGATTGATCTTTATGGGTACGAGTGTGATTAAGTGCCAAGCGTAGTGTTGTGGGTATCGATGATCTAAAGACGTTTTCCTATTTTACCCTTAGCCAAATGTTAAAAACCAAACCAAATCCTTTTGAATTGCTTAGCCAATATTAGTGGAGAGTGGAACCCAGTCTGGTATATGGAAATCCTATATCTGATTGGTTTTAAGTCCTGAACTTTATTGGTAGATAATCCAATCCGGTCTTCGGATGACAGTATAATTAGAGTTTTCACACACACACTTGGAAAGGATCTAGAATGGCGTTTACCGTTATTGAATGTTGAAATTATAGAACACCATATGGTGCGGTTTTATTCTTGAACTCGATATGATTGGGGCCCATTGAGTGAAAACTTTTTGGTCGATTAGTTTGGATTCAAAACTCACAGGTCGTTATTTTTAGTTCATTTGAGTTTTTCATTTTTAGTATTTAAGTTCGTTAATTAGTTGTGGTAGTTTATTTTATTGTGTGGGTGTTTTTCTCGAGTACTAGCAAAATTTCAAATTTGGAGGTATTTGATAGATTAACTTTATCTATATATTTCCAAGATGAATTTTGTAGTTTTCAAAGTATTCTTGTAGTGTTTTAATTCATTTTTATGTAAATGAGGTGTTTTAGGGGTGAAAACGGTTGAAAATCGAGCTAATCGGTAGGACGTTGATGAAAACACATTGAAAAAGAGCAAAAATGGTGAACTTGCAGCCTTCTCGCTACAACGCTAGTAGTACAGGGCCATTAGCCCTTGTTCGCTGCAGTGAGCAACGGTCAGAGGACTTTTTTACTGCAACTCGCTGCAACGAATAGACACCAGCTTGCAACGCGTTATTAGGATATTTTTCATTTCTTCTTATACCCCTTCTTCCTACCATTTCCAAATATGTTTTAGAGTGCCCTTGATCAGACCAAGCAAAAGAAGAACACCATTTGATAAGTGGAAACGTTCTTGGAGCGGATTTTGTGAAAGTGGAACCATCCACTTTGTAGATTTTCCATTCCTTCTTTGTTTCTCTCTTTGTTTCTAAACTTTTTTGGTTGTATGATTATGTTTATCTCATGTGTTGTTCAATATTCGGTTATGATCGTGAGTAGCTAAGCGTTTATTATCTATGGATTGATCATTTCACGAATATACATGTTTGAGTGAATCTTTGTGTCGTTAACGGTTGTTCATCCATATTTGATTGTGTTTATCATTTTATTACATCTATAGTATGGTTTTTATGATATTATGGTTAGTTTGAGAATACGGGGTTTGACACTCGGGAAAGGTAACCCCAGATTCGGACTAGGGTTAAAACACAACACGACGTTCTAATATTACGGGAGATTATTAGAACGTGTGAAATACGTAAGATTGGGGAAAGACTCATGTAATCGTTTAGACACTAGATAAGGATATTAGTGTTGGCACGGTTGCATATTCACTCACTTTACACTCGGGATAAGTATTGAGTGAGTTTTAGATACCTAGATTGTCAAATAGATTTAATACCGTTAATGTAAACTAGACTAAATCAAACACATATAAGTGAACGAAGTTAATCCCTAGGTAATCCATTCTCATAGAATTAAATCCAAGTATTTAGGTTTAATTAGTTTTCAAATAGAGAACACATATCAATGCTCTAATCGTCTAGAAAAAATTGTGTTATATCAATTGTAGTACTTAACTAGTTCCAACGACAAATCCCGGTGGACGACACTCAATCTTAGGATCCACTTTATTACTTCTTAACCTGGTGCACTTGCGAGTAAAATTCAAAGCGTATAAAATACAGCAACACTTGTGCTATAAAGTAGTAAACCTCGGGAAAGTTCCCAAGTAATACTGAAACCAACTCAAGGGATTGTGAAGCTATCACATTGAGAAGTGGAAAGGAAATCAAAGCAACAAAGCCAAAGGAGGACGAGTCCAAGGAGAAAATTGATGTTTAAAAAGAACCCATTTTGGATGAGAAGAAGAAGGAAGCTCCAAAGGCAAATCTGGGTTTCATCTATTTTTTGGATAATCCATCGATGATCACTCTACTTTTGTTACATCCGCAATAGTTTCAGAAGAAGAAATTGGATAGCTAATTTGCGAAGTTTCTGAAAATCCATATCAATAACCCATTCGCCGATGCATTGGTGAAAATGCCCAATCATGGGAAATTTTTTAAGGACATAATGACTAAGAATAAGAAATTCGAAGATTATGAGACCGTCAAGCTCATGGAGGAGTGTAGTGCAATCCTTCAATGGAAATTACCACAAAAGCTGAAAGATCCCGGATGCTTCACCATCCTATGTACGAATTGGGAAATCTAATTTTGAGAAGGCCCTTTGCGATCTTAAAGCAAGTATCAATCACATGTCGTCATTCATTTTTCGGAAATTGGGGCTTAGAAAAGCAAAGCCCACAACTATTTCTCTGCAAATAGCCTTATCCTATCCAAAAGGCGTTATTGAAGATGTGCTTATAAAAGTGGACAAATTCATATTTTCCGGTGGATTTTGTTGTGTTAGAGATGGAGGAAGACCGGGAGATTTTCATTATTCTTGGGAGGCCTTTTCTCGCAACTAGGAAGGTGTTGATAGACGTGCATAATGGAAACTTGACTTTCAGGGTCAATGACGAGGAAGTGAAGTTCAACATCTTCAAGACCATGAAGTTTCCGAAAGAGTATTCAACTTGCAATCGGGTGAAAGTCGTAGACTCATGTGTTAAGTAGTTCTTTCAAGAAACAGTGCACGAGGATCCCTTGGAGCACAGTCTCACAAATTCCCTATCTATGGGGGATTTTGGTGAGAAATGATTTATCACAAATGAAAGTGTTGTGGATTATATCTTATCTCTCGAATCTTTACTTAGCGACGTAGTAAATTCGGTTCAAATAGAGGCTCTTGATGAAGATGAGAGTTCGCTAAATCTCTCAAATCCACCTAACAGTCAGTTGGTTCTCAAGTAATTACTAGAGCACCTTTAGTATGCATTTTTGGGGGAGAACTCTACCTAGCCGGTTATTATTTCAGCATTCTCAACTCAACAAGAAAAAGAAACACTGCTCATTATCCTAAAAAAGGATAAGTCCGTATTCGCATGGTCTATTTTCAATATCAAAGGAATAAGCCTGACCATTTGCATGCACAAAATTCTGATGGAGAACTCATTTAAGCCCTCAATTGGGCATCAACAAAGGCAAAACACTACGATGAAGGAGGTGGTCCATGCTGAAGTTTTAAAGTTGTTGAATACCGGAATCATTTATACAATATTGGACAGTGAGTAGCTAAGCCCCATGTAAGTGGTTTCAAAGAAAGGTGGCATGACCGTGGTGAAAAATGAGAGGAATGATCTAATTCCTATACAAACCATCATGGGATGGAGAGTGTGCATTGATTATCAGAAGTTGAGCAAGGCAACAATCAAGGAAAATTTTCCCCTCCCGTTCATCGACCAAATGTTAGATCGTGTAGCCGGTTATGACCACTACTGCTTTCTAGATGGATATTTAGGCTATAATGAAATAGCCATTGTACCGAAGGATTAAGAAAAGACAACATTCACTTTCCTGTACGACACTTTTGCATACCGCCGTATGCCGTTTGGACTATGCAACGCTCTAGCAACTTTTCAACTGTGTATGATAGCAATCGTTTCAGATATGGTGGAAGATATAATACAAGTGTTCATGGACGATTTCTCATTCTGTGGTTCATCTTTTGACTATTGTGTCCACAATCTATCACTTGTGCTATAGCGATATGAAGAGAAAAATCTTGTCCTAAATTGGGAGAAGTGTCATTTCACCCTGCCCTTCTCCTCTCTACTCACCAAACTGTTTCGGAAAGCGGACGTTACAATTTCGGATGACAACATGTGCCAGCCCATTCGAGCAATGGATGTTAAAGCCACAAAGAGGATCTAGAGAAAAGAAGGTAAGTGCAAAGAGGAAGACAAAGCAGGGCCATCCAAAGCCCAATGTTTTGGGGACCTGGGCAAAGCAAAAATCTCAATGGAAAGTCTTAATCGGCAAGTGGTGTACCAGGGGGAACAAATTCAGGCTCTACGACTTGAAACCACCATGTTACAAAATGAAAGCGCTGAATTTCGGATGTATCAAGAGTCGTGTAACCAAATGATGCATCAAGCTATCCACTAATTGTGAATGAGAGCCAACTAAGACATGAGTGGATATCCCCAGATGTACTCGCTCCTGGATCATCTTCAACCATCTTCTATGCATTCATCTCAGCAACCACCACAAAATGCCTCCCATCATGAAAGCGATAGGGACGAAATACATCACAACACTTAGTAGGATGTCAGACATAAATGTCTCACCTCCCAGGTATGTGTTCAAAAACCCCTTTGTCACCATACTACATGCCAATTATGGAGTTCGAAGTTGGGTCATTGTAGACACTACCCATTTTAGTTTTGGGGGAATTTTCTGTATTTTGTATGTTTTGTGTTTTCTTGTTTGTTGTCTGTTTGTTGGTTGTGTTAGTTTAATTTTAATTGTTGTTAAGTTACTTTTATGCATATTTTTTTAGTTTAGGTGCAAGTGTGTTTGTAGCTTGTTGTTATTGTATGCTGAGTTTTGTTGTTCTTCTTGACCATTACCCGATACTGATATTATCCCCTAGATGTCAGTCAAGGTCAAGTGTAATGCCCACTCATGTGTGTTTTGTGTGCTTGACATCTCATTTTGGTAAAAGTCATTGTGGAACCTAATTTGCACAAGCACTTGGACTGGATATACTAATTATCCAAATGATTTGATGTCAATGATCCAGTTAGCCAAGTTCATGACAAATTTAAAGGATTCTAGAACCTGATTGGGGGAAATTCGAGGCAAAATCCTAGGCAAGGTAGTTTAGGAAAAATGATTTAGGCATTCATTTTGATCGTTTGAGCCGCCGAAGCCTACCATGCAAATTATTTTACCCCCCATTACCCCATTGAAGCCTTTTAGCTGTTTCAATTCTTAACACGCATCAAATACCCTAACCAATTAATTTTTTTCCAAACCATTGTCACTATACCTAAGGCACGAGTCCAGTTGTTATCTATGTACTATTTGTTTATGTTAATTGAAGTGAGAGATTGAGTTAATTGTTGTTTTGTTTTTGTTTTCTTTGACAAGTGAGTATTGCAGTTATAAAAGTAAATTTGGGATTGTATCGGATTTATCTTTGTGGGTATGAGTGCAGTTGAGGGCCAATCGTCGTGCCTTGGGAATCTTTGATCTGTTAACGCTTACTTGTTTTATATTTCTGTTTTACCCTTGGCCAGTTATGAAAAATCGAACCAAGTCTTTTTTATATCTGAGAATTGCTTAACCTACATTAATAGAAAGTAAAACTTGGTCTGGCTTATGGAAATCCTATACCTCTTCGGTTTTAGTCATGAACTTTGTTGGTGGATAATTCAATCCGATCTTTGGATGATTGTGTAATGAGAGTCTTAGCACATACACTTTGAAAGGATCTAGAATTCCATTTACCGTTATTGAATGTTGAAATTCTAGAACACCATATGGTACAGTTTTATTCTTTAACTCGAAATGATTGGGGGCTATTGTGGGAAATTTTTTTTGTTATTAGTTGAAATTCAAAACTCACACATCGTTGTTTTTAGTTCGTTTGTGTCTTTCTTCTTTTGTATTAGTGTTTGTGAATTCGTTGTGGTAGTTTTGTTTTCTTGTGTCGGTGTTTTTACTCGAGAACTAGCAAAATTTCAAATTTGGGGGTATTTAATAAATTAATATTTATCTATATATTTTCTTTCCGAATTTGATAGTTTTTGAGTGTTTTATTAGTGTTTTCAATCATTTTTATTTATTTTTATGTAGATAAGGTGTTTTGGGCAAAAATGATTGCAAATCAGACCCGTCGATGGAATGTTGGTGAAGAAACGAGTGAAAAAGGCTAAAAAATATGTTCTGCGCAGGGTGCACTGCAACGCGCTCCTTACGTGCTGTAGTGCGCTCCTCTTTTCTCCTCTAGTTTCCCACCATTTCTGTTGTTTGCACGCTGCAGCGCCGTTGCACCAGCTGGAAACGTGTTTTCAGCTATTTTTAGGGTTTTTGAAGAATTATATAAATATACCTTGATGCGTCTTTTGTTTTGGACATTTTTTGAAGCCAACAGCAGACCAAATCAAGAAGATCACCTTTGGAGAAGAGGAAAACAGCTTAGAGCGGATCTTGCGGAAGTGGAATCATTCACTCTTTTGATTTGGATATATTTTCTTTCATTCTCTCTTTCATTTTTAAATCTTGGTTTATTGTTTTGATGATGTACTCCTCATTTGTTGTTGGATATTTGGTTATGACTGTGAGTTGCTAAATATTTGTTGTCTAGGGATTAATATAGTTCACAAGTATTGTGTTTGAGTAAATCTATATTTGCTAATGGTTGTTCATTTCTATTCGATTGTGTTTACCATTTTATCATTTCTATTGTATGCTTGTATATGATATTTTGGTTGATTTGAGAATATGGGGTTTAACGATTGGGAGAGGTAACCCCGAATTCAGATTAGGTTTAAACACAACAGAAGTTCTAATATTTCGGGAGATTACTATAACTTGTGCAATCCATAAGGTGGGGGTAAGACGTATGTAATCATTTAAACTCTTGATAGGAATATTGATTTTGACGTTGTTATATGAGTCTTACCCCAACCTTATGGATTGCACAAGTTTCTCTCCTCAATTTTTCAACTCGAGATGTTCTAAAGGTCTCCTCAGTAGTAGAAGTAGAAAGGGTAGGCACATCATCAAAAATCCTGAGCGCCGATATCCTAGGTCAACCTCGGGAGCACTTTGAAGTACTCCCTCTAATCGAGGTCTCAGGGACCTTGTCCTTCTCACGAGAATGAGAAGGACAACATCCACCATCACTTGATGAACCAATAACTAACGTAATGTCATCTAGAAAGAAAAGTCAAAGTTCAATTACTAGGTTTTCGACTTAAGGGAAAAGTTGGAATCGCTAAGATTTATACGTGACTTTTAGAGGACATATTGGACTCACTACTGCCATTATTTGCAGAAATAATCATGAGCGGCCATGACTAATCTCTAACGATCTAGCATTGTCTGGTCATTAGGCCGCAAGGGATTAAGTTCATCCCTCCGAGTGCAACAGTAGCGAATTTACCTTCTTTAGTGTAAGTGCGTGTCATTAATTACTTAAGCTAGGGTATAATTAAGGAAATTGAGTCAAAAACTCTTGCCCCTACAAATGCAATATACAAAAATATTTGCAAACCCATCTCTCTTTGGAGAAACATCAAAATGCTAAACCAATGCACCACTACAAGAACAAACAACGATATCCAAGAGATAGACTACTTACGTTACACCACAAATCTGATGTAACGAAAGATGATATCCAAAACTCTCTAGAAAACAACAAACAATCTACAAACCTTATTGTTATAGGTAATCACTCTTACCAACTCATGATTAGATATAATACACAAAACTGCATGGCAGGAGGTTGCACTAACTGGCAAACTCCTAAGATACTAACTTCACAAATAATACAATAATGAGCCCTTCTGCATGGTATATTTTGGGATCTAATCTGTAAAATCCCAAATTCGTTATTGTGACAAATAGTGAGGCTAATCAATTTAGCTTTATAATTTTTGTAGCTAATTAGTCTTTTCCCCAGCCCGCAGACTGGGACAAATTTTACACTGTCTATAATCACAAATTGCATGATAAGAAGTATTGGATTAGATTTCCCAACGGAACTTATCCAATCACCGCCTCAATCTATAACTGGGGCAAATTCATCCTGTTCAAGCTTTTCGAATGGAAATAGTGTCCATTTCATCTTACAACGCATAACAAAATGCCTCAATCATAATGAACTTAACTAATCTCACTAAATCAAATCCCTAGGAACTACATGTCAACTTGATTCCCAAGAACACCTGGGATACGTAGGAAACCCACGCCAATTTGGTTGACTAATTTAGACTCATCAAAGACATAGGAACAATATGTCAGTATGATTCCCGGCAATGTTTGAGATATGTAGGAAACCCTCGCTGGTTCGGTTAACAAATTTGAACTCATCAACAGACCCAGGAACTACATGTCATCCTAATTCCCAGCATCGTATGGGATACGTAGGAAATCATCGTGGGTTCGGTTAACAAGATTTAGCCCACCATGTGCGATGAACTACATACTGACCTGATTCTCAGTTATTTGAGATACGTAGGTAACCTTTACAAGGTTCGATCGTGCCCTTTAAGATACAACTATTCATGTGCATTAAACTAAGTGTTAACCAAATTCCCTTTGTAAAACAAAAATACCCAGTAGCATTTTAACCAGATCCTTAGTAGATCACCAAGGAATGTAAGAAACCGAAGTGGGTTTGTTTAAAATAAAAACAAGAGACGAGTATCATCTTTATGACACTTTCTCAGCCCTAGACTAGGGAGCATCTCTAGGAATAGTCTGTTGACTTTCTTGAGAAAAGACATATGCATTCCCCTTGATTACTAAGGAATAGACAATGCTTTACTAGGAAACTACGTCCAACCTAACTTCTGACAAAACCCAGAACATGTACGAAACATTCTCGATCTCTATTAACAAAAATCGCACATCAATCAAGATTGAATCACATAATAGACACTAAAAATCCCCATAAAGTCACATCAACAATAGAATTCCCATACAGCTGCTCAATAATGAATCCCCCAATCAATTGGGATTGAACTATACCAAACATGACAATGACCCACCAATCTAGATCTAATCTTACTAGACTTTAACTATCCAAGGAAGAATTAAGGGTCAACCTAAGTCCTAGTAAGTACCAGGATATGAGAAACCTTTATAGATCATTATCCTAATCAAAATTCCTCCATCCCCAACAAACTGTGTTTTGACCTGTCCTTCGTAGACCACCAAGGTACATAGGAGACCTAATCCAGTCCAATCGAAACTAGAAAGATGTCAGCAATCATAACAGTTTCTCAGCCCTGTATCAAGCGTATTTCTCGAGAAGCCCCTTGACTTCTTTGAGAAGCCAACTACTAATATTTTTGTTAAGTAGACAGCAAAGGATATCTGTGATCAAACTACGCATTGAGTTAACCAAGTGTAGATTACCAAGGTACGTAGGAAGCATTTGCGAGTACGATTGACAATCTGAGATAACACAACAAGGACCGAACTACACTTCGATTAGATTCCTAACCTAGGAACTCAATATGTGTAGGTAACCCTCATAGGTTTTAGTCATCCAATAATTACCATGTAGAACCAGTAATACAAATAATACTACAAATCACACACTCATATCAGGATACAGAGACAACCCATATGGGCTCTACCGCATCCTTGGAATACTCAGGAGGTAGTCCTGCACCACAGCTAGAGCTGGGACACATTATATCAGGTTGACACACTATGATAAGAGTCTCCCCAACCAAAGCTGGGGCACATTATATCAGATCTTCTCCCAGTAATGTTTTTTTTTTATATAAGACTTGCACTAATCCCAATCATAATCAATGAAAAAATCACGAATTGAAATCCATAATCCCAGGAAATGAACAAGCATTGTCAAGCCCCAATCCACAATTGGGGCACATTTTACCAGAGGTTAAATTTAATTTTCTTGTCCTCGTCAGGCAATCCCAGATGGGATATAGCCAAGAAACTTCACTAAATGTTGAGTTCCTCGAGGGTCTTCGCCAGTTGTGAATCTTGTTAGTTATTTTCAATCTTGTATTGATATGACGACCCCAGAATCAGTTTCCCTGACCAAGAACCTATTCCACAAAATATTGATGTAGTTCACAAGTCTGAACTACATTTAACCTGATTCTCAATTAAGTTTGAGATATGTAGGTGCCCTAATGGGGCTCGATCAAGCCAACTCACAAACATCAAACATTAACCTCAGTCTTAGACTAAATAAACACATTGGAATTGGCTTCTCTAACTTGTAACCATTCCACCCAATCTTGATTTACTTTATAAGTTAGAACTACATGTGACCTGATTCTCATTAATTTGAGATATATAGGAAAAGCCTTTAGGGTACCGTCAAAACTAGGAGTCGATTGACCAAGTGTCATCCTTCCCACTTCCTGTAGGATAAATTGCACATCATTCTTTTGGAGCAGTATTTTAATCTTGTAATGTACTGTAAATAGCCAACGTATTTTAATTTCGTAGTGTAATGCAAACAGACAGGATATTATAATTTCATAGTGTAATGCAAACGACCAACATATTTTAATTTGGTAGTGTATTACAAACTACCAATGTAGTTTAATTTTATAGTGTAAAGCTAACAACCAACCAAACAGTATTTTATGGATTTCGGACAATAGTACAGTGTGGTAGTAGATTTTAGTTTATATGCTAGAACTACATGTGACCTAATTCTCATTAATTTGAGATATATAGGAGAACCCTTTGGGTACGATCACAACCAGGAGTTGATTAACCCAAACATCATCTTCTCTGCAACCAGGAGTCGATTGACCAATCGTCATCTTCTCCACACCCTATAAGATAGACCGCATGTCATCCTTAGGTATATATATAACCAGGGGGTTTGTATTATACAACTGTCCTCTAGGAAGTATGGATAGGTAGGATTAGGCATGTCTCCATCCTCCAAGTAGTAATCTTCTAGGATTAATCATTCATCAACCTTTAGAAATATGGTTGGATTGATCGATCGTCATCCTTACCAATCCTCTAGGATCAGGTATGTCTCCATCCTTTAGGAATATAGATAGGTAGCATTAGGTATGTCACCGTCTTCCAAGTAGTAATTATCTAGGATTGATCATTCGTCATCCTTTTGGAATATAGTAATATAGTATGGTGGGATTGATGAATCTTCATCCTTACCAATCCTCTAGGATCAAGTATGTCACTATCCTTTAGTAGTATAGATAGGTAGGATCATGTCACTATCCTCCAAGTAGTAATACGCTAGGGTTGATCTTTCATCATCATTTCAGAATATAGTAATATAGTATAGTGGGATTGATCGTTCCTCATCTTGACAAATCCTTTTGGTTAGGTATGTCGCCATCCATTACGAATATAGTACGTGGTAGGATTAGGTATGTCTCCATCTTCACCTTAATAATAATCCTCAAGGATCGATTATGTCGTCGTCCTTTAGGAATACATTATGGCAGGGTTGATTGTTCGTCATCCTTACCAATCCTCTAGGATCTGACATTCACGTAGTTCTTTAGGAAGTAGGATCATACATTCATGTTGTCCTAGTATAAACAACCCTATAAGATCAGACATTCATATTATCCTTTAAGAAGTAGGATCGGACTTTCACGTCGTCCTAGTATAAACGACCTTATAGGATCGAACATTCACGTCGTTCTTTAGGAATTAAGATCAGACATTTATTTCATCCTAACCTTGATAACAACTTGATAGGATTAGAGATTCACGTCGTCCCTTAGGAAGTAGGATCAGACATTGACATTATCCTAACCTCAATAACAACCCGATAGGATCAAACATTCACGTCGTCCTAGTATCAACCATGTCCTCTAGGATCATACATTCACGTCTTCTTCCCAATAGTAATCTAAGGTTGATCATTCGTCATCCTTTGAAGCACACAAGGGTAGAAGTGATCAATCGTCATCCTCATCAAATCCTCTAGGATTAGGTATGTGTCCATCATTTAGGATAGATTTAAATACATATATTTACATATCATGTTTATAGGAACAAAATTTTAGTGTCTCCATCATTGTTATTGCGAGTAAACTCGCATGACAAAGAGGGGCAGATGGAGAAACTACATTTTGTCCCACCCAATCATTGTCGGATCAAGTATAAGTTTAGAAAAACTTTAAACTTAGGTTTAAAGGGAATGGATTTATACCTAAGTTCACACTACGTACTATACAAAAATGACCAAAAACATGACAAAATGCAAAAAATGATGAATTTGACAAAATACAACTAAGTAAAAGTTTCGGGTTAACCTCGAAATTCTCATGATTTAAGGAGGTATAAAATGAATTTAATAAAGTTTAATTGTCATTAAATAATCTTTGGTATATATAAATCTTAGTCAACACCCTTAAATTATAGGACATTTCAAATAATTAACTCAGTTACCCACCCCAACCTTCAAACATTTACGACCTCTAAATCTTGTCAAATTTAACACCAAAAACATTCATTTGTTTTATGTATATTACATAAAAAACTAAAAATAAACATTCCAAGGCACCTTAATCCAGTCTTGGAAGGGTCATTTCAAATCCCTAAATCACAAGGTGATTTAAGGATTGTGCTTGACTTAGATTTACACCAAATCCAAGTACTCTTGAAAAACCACCCTAGGCCAAAGAAATCAACGGCCTAGACATCATTTAAAGCCCACAAATAAATACTTATAATGACCAAGGATCCTTCCTAGAAGTTTCCTACCAAATGGAAAAGGAAGGGAACCAAGACATTTAGGGCACAACCAATAGTTATCGAAACTAAACTGATTTAGTTCACCACCTCAGTAAAGCATTCAATGATCATTGAATGCCCATACCATCCCACATTAAATTCTTGGGATGATATTTCAAGACCATATTCAAGGTATCTAGCTATTTTAAGCAAAATATCTTAGAAACCAACTGAAAACCTTGAATCGTGATGACCCGTTACCAAAACCAAACTGGATGAGTGGCCTCCAAGTAATGTATTAAATACACATCCTGTCAACAATTAAATACTTGTGATGAATCCAAGGTTTTTTATGAACAACTAAGTATTGATGTTTTTGGTGGAACTAATGATTTTATTAAGTGTTTCAAATTTATAAGTTCTAGGCATGTGATTTAGAAAAGAACTTTACAAAGAAAACATAAAGGGTGTAAGATGAATGCAATGAAGATATGAAAAGTTTTGAAGACTTTGAAGAAAAATAGGTGAAAATAACTCTCTACTTATACACTTATATACTCTTAATGGAACCCGAATTAGGATCACACATGACACTTTAAACGAGTTATTTTTATGTGTATCTTGATGTAAAATGACAGAGTTTAAGATCTTAATTTAGGATTTTGAATGTGCTCCTTATGTGAAATGAATTTGATAATTGCCTAAATGGAAAACATGTTTTAAAGTATAAAAAGTGAAGTAATCTGGTTAAATTGGTCAACTGAGAAAAGAAATCGATCAACCGAATTAAACAGTGAATTTTGAAGCTGAAATAAGGTGCTACTGATCCATTCGGTCAACCAAATTAAAGAGTCTGATCAACCATTTTAAACAGTGGCTTAATTGGCATTGGAAGTAAGCACATTGATCCAATTGGTTAACTGAATGAAGTGGATCTGTCAACCATTTGAGTTAGTAGGTTAATCGAATAGAAATTTGAACAACCTGAACTACTCGGTCAACCGATTGGAGGCAGTCGGTTAACCGACTAGCCTATAACAATCAGTTGTGCATAGTCTATATTATACACCCCAGAACATTGTATTTCTTTTCTTTTTTAGATTAATAGAACACACACACACACACACACACACACACACACACACATATATATATATATACACTTGTATACTACACCGACAGACCCTTGTGGCTAAGAACTCAGGACAAAAGAAGGGCCTCTATTCCTTCAGGGAAATGTGTCATTCTTCTTCAGAAACCTTCCCTTTTTCCTTAGTTACAAGTAGGACTAGCATAAATACGTGGTATTTCTTTTCACTTTTAACTAACGACTCACACACAAACACTAAACTAACCAAATTAAAGGAGTTACAAGTAGGGTTGTTATAAGGTTTTGATTCAGGTATGTTCACAAACAAAACTAACTGATAATCAACCAAAGCAAACTGAACAAAGCAGCATTAAGCTAAACCAACTTATATTTTTCAAATATAACAAAATTGAACAATGTTCGACCTAATCTTTGTTAACCACCCAAAGTACGTAGGCAACCCATAAGGGTTCGATCACACCTCTAATAATGAATCCAATTTTCAATGAACAAGAATGAACTATGTATAACTTGATCTTTGGTAACCACCCAAAGTCCGTAGGCAACCCATAAGGGTTTGGTTACTTCTCTAATAATTAACCATGTCCTTTACCCAAATCAGAACGAACTACGTGATGACCTGATTCTTATTTGAGATACATAGGCAACCCACGTGCGGGTTCGGTCACATATCCAAAAAACTTAGTCTTAGATTGGATTTCATTTAGTATAGCTCGCTTATTTACATATCAATCTATATATAAACTGTTATAGGGTGTCGCTGGCTAGTAGTAGCTGTAGTATTTACTTGTTTTCCATTAAATCATTTCAAGATACATGAAAACAACAAAAATGTTAAAAAGAGAAATTATTTATGTTTAAGTAAATCAAAGAAAATTGCTTGGACAGTGTTTAACAGTGAATATCTATTTAGACTGAGGTACCATCTTTGGACGAGTGTCTTGTGATGTCTAACACCTTCCCGAAGCATAACCGACTCTCAAACTTAAAGAATATCTTTGGTACATACACATATAGAAGTCAAAACATGTGCCATTTCAAAAGTATAAATGAATTTTCAAAATCCCGATGATCTAGTACACCATTTTACCCTATGCTAGGTGGCCACTCCGTTTTTAACATAAAATCTCGACCCAAGAACATTTTCAAAACAGACACCTAGAAAAGCCCTTGAAAAAGCATGTTTGAAATGAACGGATTAGGACGACTTAGTGAGGAAGGAATGAAACTTGTTTTCAACCTCTACCTGATTCTCTACTTCTTCCTCTATCAAAATCCGGTGTGCATTAACATATATGCCGAAAGTGAGGTATGTCAAGTATATTTTAATTCTCTTTAAATTTGCGTAATTATTATTTGAAAATGGTCTTACTCGTCCAAATTGAGCAATAACACTGTTGGGTCTCCCAGCTTCTAGGGAAGACATAGTATGACCCCATGATTGGTCTTTTTTGGTAAAAATATGGATCGATCTCTTCCCCTTCTCCCGAGAAAGAAGGCAGCGCCCAAAACACACTAACATAATATCCTGATATGATAAGGAAAAACTCGTACATAAAAATTATTTTTATCATAATTGATTAAGTTAAAAATTAGAGATTTATCTGTGTTTTACAAAACGATATTAGCATAGGTTGATTTACAGAAATACATGCTACAAATCTATAAGTGAAAAAGTTTTTTGTTAAGATAAGAAACTACGCTCACAACATTCCACCACACTAATAACAAGTATAAAGAAATAAGATAACACAAATACATCCCACTAAGAAGATAATAATGAAAAGGGAGAGATATACATAAAGAAAGAAAAACATGTACAAAATACTAAACAAAATGATAAATGTACAACTATATCCCCTACATTACAAACGTTTCCAAAAGTAACGTACAACAAAAGGAAAAAGAAAAATATGTCTACACCTATCAGGGGTATGGTATGGGCTTGTCCACACCCTAACCAAACCCCCTATCGGTGGGGTTAACCCACCAAACAGAATAGAAGCCACCAAGTAAGCTACAAACTCTGCTGTACCAGGAATGCCTATACGAACCTTAGGGGAAAGGATTGGAATCTGATGAGAGGATAATAAAGCACTAAGTCTAGAGACCTCTCTCTATAAATCATTGCTATCCCGACGACGCTACTCATATTCCTCCCTAAAAGCATTTCTCTCCGCTTTAAATACATCTAGCTCAATAGTTAGAACCACCACCTCGTCGCTACGATTTACCCCTAAAGTCAACACCTTGTGTCCTAATAGAGTACTACCTATCTGATGTGCTATATTTATCCTCCAAATGATTGATAATCTTGAAAACCACTGGAGATACTCATCCTCAAGAGTTAGTGGAGAAATCAAAGTGTTTGCAGGGACCACTAGATTAAATCTGTTGAGATTGGCGAAATCAACGTAAAACCCAAATCGCAAGGTAGAAGGCTGGAGAGGCTAGTGTAACTCTTTAGAAATCTAGGGTGTGGCTCTCTTACCCATGAACATCTCACAAGTAGATGGACCTCTAAAGTTGCGACGCTGAGCCAACAAAGACCTTTAAGGAAGCATGTCTACCTAACAAGGATCACAATAATATGGCTGCTAGATGATATCAACATGCGTTAAGAACTCCAATTGAGTACGTGCCACCACGTGGTCTTTGAAAGAGAAGGCCACCTCCAAGGCCAAGTGATGCCACTTCACCCCTCGGAGAAAGCTATCCCCTAAAGTGGAATATAGGCAATAAGAGGGAAGACACTCATATACCCAATACTAAAAAAAAATAAAAAAAATTAAGGTAATTGAGGAAAATAAAAAAGGCTAAAAAGAATAAATTAAAAATATAAGAAAAGAATGAACTCACGAGAAGAAACTGCCATAATTTGTTCACGCTGTCTACCCAAGTCAACAAACGTGTATGCATAGCCGCTAAGAAATCGGTGAAAGTAAAGCTCACCCAGTCAAACTCTGTTAGACAAGCCAAGGTACTTATAGTCCCCAAGAAATAAAGAGGTATAGTAGTACACAACAAATCCATTAAGTTACCACCAAAGAATAAAAGAAATAAGATACGACAATATTGGTCCCTCAACTCTAGGTCCTCTGGAGCAGGGGCAACAAAAGTTGACTCAGCCAATAGATGATTATCCCAAATACAGTCCTCGCCCTTGTAAAAATATCACCAATGAGCTCCTTTCCCTCTACCCATGATGTTTGCCTCAATGGAATGACTCGTCCTCAAAAGCACACCCTAGTAATCCTCACCCAATCAAAGGGCGTCAACACTAGCTCTCCACAAACTGGATGGAGTGATTTCGTAGAAGAAAACTATTGCTCTATCAAAGTATTAAGATAACCGTGATCCATGAAGAAGGCCCAAATAGTGATAAAATCTCTAAAACCACATCTGTGGAGGAAGGAGCAGTAGTTGGGGTACATCATCCTCGAGTAGAGAGTACAAAATGATAACCACGAGCCCCTAAATTTCTTATTGCAATAGGGGTTGACCTATACAAAAATCAAGCCACGAAGCAAAGAGATGTTGTTTTTTCAAAGGAAAAAGAAAATTTAGAAAGGTGTTAGTGGAGAACTTGAGTAGAATGCAGGTATATAGATGGGTGATCTTGAAGGTCTCCTATAAGGGACTGATCCTCAAGCACTATGTCCTTAATCCACTCTATATCATATGTGAGGGATTTGTCATGAAAAGGTCGAGCTACTGGATTGCTAGGATCGAAATCATCTCCAAGAATATCCTCTAAAATGCCCTAGTTGGGTGCCTTGCCCTTTATAGGGAAATAGTCTAGATCTATCGCCATCTCAGCCGCATCAAAGAGACCAGCAAGCCCATGACCTATAGAAGTACCCCAAAAAACCAGCGTCGGTAGGTCAGAAACTTGAGGCCCTAGTAGACATTCCTTAGCAATAGAATAAAAAGGGGCAAGCGAATCATCAGAAATCTTAAGCGTTGATGCCCTAGGCTGACCTCGAGAGCACTTTGAAGCGCTCCCTCAAAACAGGAAGATCATGGGCCTTACCGTTGACGTAGTACCATCTAAGAAACAAAATGAGATAATCAACTTGTATCATTACGACTTTGGTTTGAGGGTAAAGTAAGAATTTTAAAGGTTATAAATTGACCTTTGGAAGGAGCATCGGATTCACTGCTTTCATTGGTCCGAAGAACCCATCATGAACAACTGAGATAAACCCATTCATAATTTTAAGTCCTCCCAAAAATCTCTTTGATTTTGTTTTAAATACCATTCTATTGCTTGTGCATCACGTATTTGGTTAGTTATTAGAATCATAGTTCATGTACACAGTGTAGATACCATAGTTTGTATCAAGAACATGTCAAGAACATAAAAAAAACACCATGATTTATGCATAGGAGCTTTGATTCTATCAAGAAAACATGAAACCGAACTTCAATGAACTCAGAACAAACTTCTGACAAAAGACTACTAATTCTTAAGTAGTAACACTGATATTTAATTTTTCGTACTAGCGTAGATCACAGCCTGGAACTAAATCACAGCCTTTTGGACTGGCACCTTATATATATATATATATATATATTTCATCACCCTTGTGGTTAAAATTTGGAATAAATGGATGACCTCCATTCCTTTCACGGATAAGTGTGCACCTTCTTTAGAAACATTTCCATTTTATTAGTTACGAGTAGGATTGGAACATATATGATATATTTTCTTTCTTTTCAACTAATAACATAAACCTTAACGCTAAACTAGCCTAAGCAAGTAAGTTCAATTGGAATGTTCTTGAATACATCAAAAGAGTATATCCACTTATCATCGGTGCCATTTATGTTCTTATCATCGAATTTTCAAGGATTTTGAGAGGAAGTCTTTTATCTCTTCCTCCTCACCTTTTCCGAAATCTAGGGTATGTCACTAACCTAATTCGTTTTCCAAGCTTCGAATGAAACCCTAATTATCCGAATTATTTTGACTAGTTCGGAATCAACCTTTACCAACATAATTCTTTTGCAGGCTCAAAATCTACCTACCACTATTATACTTATCATTTTCGCAAGTTTATGAAGAATCTTTTCTCTCTCTAATTCTATTGCAAGAAGAACCAAAACCTAATTCCAAGGGAAAAGACTAATCAAATAGTTTTGCACACCAAATATCAAACCCTAATCATTTTCTCAGGCTAAAGATTGAACCTAGCTATCTTGATTAGATATCGATCCAAACGTATCTAATCTGGTCAAACTCACAAATACAAAAACTAGCAAGTTACTTCCCACAAGGTGCTTCTACCACCTCAATACAAATATACACAATTAATGTTCTAAATAGTAACTATGTGATAGATACAATATCAGGTAAACAAATCTGATTTTTAAAAAATGGGTAGTACACAAGTAGCACATAATCAGATTTTTCAATAAAAATCATTTAAATGATTTTCAAGAATTAAGTTCAAAAATGATTTTCTCAAATATCTTATCCAAGCAATAAATGAAAATAATATAAGAAATTATAACCAATAACTTAGAACAATCTCACTAGGATTAGTTGAAAATTATTGTAATAACTCGATAGCAATGCCCGTACCGGTGACAAGAATGATAAGCGTCTCAGATCAAAACCTCAATGAATAATCTCACCTATAATTTTCAGTGACAAAATCTCTCTTAGACTGAATGTTCTTGATAATTAAAACTTAATCCTACAAGTTTCTTTAAATAGACCTAAAACTAGACCTGCAACAGCTAGTTTTCAAATGTCATGACTAAAAATGACATCCCAGGACCCCATATATCATATATATTCAAAATAGATATCTTTCATTTTAAAATATTATTGGAAAAACTTATTTCAGTCCTTAAAACATTTTCAAATCGAAATCTATTGAAATAGAAAGTATTTAATCAATTTAATTAAAAGAATAGTTAATTAAATGGACCAATTAAGTAGGAATCATGTATATCATAATATATTTCAAAAATAATTCAAATTCACTTAAAATCCACCCTTGGAATCATCAAAACTGAAATACCTTGGCCAAAAAACAAACCAGTCAACATGTTGACAGACCACGTCAGTTGACCGACGCTTTGCCATCGGTTGACCGACTCCTCAAAACGATCATTAGTTTAACCATTGTGCTAGTCCAGTCAATTGATTGGTTAAACTAGAACATCCCCATTTCTTCATATTTCTGCTACTGTATTCGTTCGTCGATCGACCCAACTTGTCGGCTAATTAAATTGACCAGTAGGTCACTCATTCCACTTCCAAAATACATTGTTTTGGTTAGTCAACCGATCCCTTTCATCGATTGACCGAATTGACCCAAAAACTTATCATTTTAACCATTAAAACTGGATTTTCAATTACGTCTTTAAGTAAAACTATTTCACATACTTAACTCTTTAAAATATTAATCACAACACACATAATATTAATTTATTTTAAAGTATGGTGTGTGATCCTAATTTGGGTTGCATTAAGAGCATATAATTAAAGAGTTATTTTCACCTATTTGTCTTCAATACTTTTCAAATCTTTATTATTTCCATTTTTCACCCGGTACACATTCTTCAATGATTCTTCATCCCAATCAAATCATTTTCTCATTTCAACCTATGGAAATTTTAATCTAAAATCACTCAATAAAAATAGTAGATCCATAAAATATCAACGTTTAATTGTTCATCAAACATTAGCTTCAACATAATTGTTTGTGTTAATTTAATGCAACCAAATGATTTTTTAAATAAATATGTATGTGGATCAAAATTGTGAAATGAATGAGGATAAGTGGTTTTTTGAAAATCGGGTTGGCCAACAGACGATTTTTTCGGTCAATCAATCTTCGTCGAAAACTTTCCATCTTTCCTCTTAAACTAATCTTCTAGAATCAAAACCCTTCAACCATACTCAAATATCTATTTATATTCAGGTTAGATAAGATCTTTAAAAAAGTAGATCTTGTGATTTCAAGATACTCAAGAGTAGTTCATCTATCAAGTAAGATGTATTTCACTTTCGTGTTTCATTTGGTAGTATTTAGCGTAAGGAAGGTTTGGTTGTCATTGATTTCGTTATTGAGATTAGATATTTTTGTGGAAGGTGATGGCCATTCCATCAATTGGCTCATCGACCTGGTTTGACTCATGGTTAAATCTCTTGATGTAGGCCTCTTGTTGCTAACAAAACTGTGGGCAAAATCAAGGTTAAACAATTTAGAAGAGTTAAAGCTACCTAGCTTCAGGGTTTTGTACGACTTGGGCGTGGCCACAACCAAAGTGACCTTAAAATCTTGGCACTTGGTTGAGTCTAACACTCTTCGGAGGTTCATATGCACATGGTAAGCATCGCAGGGTTAGAATCTCCTCTGTATATCCCAATCTGTGATAAAATTTTAAAGTAAGGTGAAATAGGCCCCTGCAACACATAAGAAGTGAATAGGGAAGTATTTGACTTCACCATCTCGTAGATGTTCGACTCTTTCCTCCTAGTCTGTCCTAGTTTCTAGTGGATGGCTCTAACTTGCTCTCATAGGTCGCTGTTCGTTCGACGGCTAGGGTCATGTCACTATGGCTTTGAACGGGTCATCAAGGAATCTTTCTTGGAACACGACGGGGTTCCCTTGGAAGCCCCCTAATTTTTGCTCACAGCGTGATCGCACTGCATGTCGTCCCTTCAAGGTAGAGCCCTCCGGGTTTTGTCATCGAGTTCCTCTAAGAAATCTCATGGACCTAGCCAAGCGTGGACATTCGGGGTCTGGTTTGACCTCATGGGTTCTGTGTTGCACCTACATTTTTTGTCCTGCTAGAATAGCTTCTCTCATTCCACACAAATCATTTTCAATTCCTCTTGTAGGTCTCATTGCGTGGGGTAACGTTCTTCCTCTTGGTTTTGTTCACGTTGGGTCTCTTATCCCCAGCTGGTTGTGAGCCTCGCCTTCTCGATGTCTAGTAGCGTCTCTTGTTGCACTGGTGGGAATGGAGGGTCCTGTCAAGGGTATGTATGTTCAACGTGGCTCCAGAAGTTCTGAGCGAGATTTTGGACTTCTCTTATTATCTCTCCCAAGAGTGTTGGTAATTCTCTTGGGGTATCGTTCTTGGTGGCAGTCATGTGAGTTGGGTGCCTTGAGCTTTTAATATTTCTCAACATGAGTCCCTATCTCAAAGTGACCATTAAATGGAGAGCGTAAGAACAAAAGTAAGTCATTCCCATAGACAGCGCCAATATGATGATGCCTGGAAGTGGATTACTGGATATGTCGACTACTGAGACTGGTGTGGTAATTGCCGGCGATGGTTAACTCAGTTTTTCTCAATTTGGTTCCTACAAACTAATGCACCACAAGTGGGCCTGCCAATATTACACTTCCAGTGTGAGAATTAGTACAAGTTTCTGAGAGAAAGGTAATGTGGTACAGTGTAAAGAGCATATGATATTGTATACCATAGACCTCTAGGGTTCTGACCTTTATATAAGAATTGAAGAAAGACCAGTTTGGCAAGCCTTCCTTAATTCTCTAAATACCTGTATGGTAAGTCGCGAGGATCTTGGCTCCCTTTCCATAGATATGACGGGATGGCAGACAGCGATCGTAGGACCATTGTGGCAACAACACTATCCTTTGCGGGAGCAGGAGCTCTAACCGCCTTTGGAGTGAAAACGTTATGGCTCTTATGCCCTAGGAGTATTGACTCGAGTGGGGCATAGAGACCCAGGAAAGTGTAGTGATCCAAAGCAAGTATATAGAGGGGCCTATCAGACTGGTTAGTTCTAGAGATCCCGAACCGATGGCATGTTTGAGGACACGTGGTGCCTTGATGTCTTTTGGCCAAATTTCCCCTCATCAATTACATGTTTAAAAAATAAAAAATAAAATAAAAAATAAAAATAAAAAAACAAACAGACAAACAAAACAAAATAGAAAAATCGCCAATTGGCTTGAATTCCAGCATAAACAAAAGTTTCAGTTCAAAATTAAAATTTCTAAAAATTAATTGGGGAAAAAATTAATAAAATTAAAAGTTCTTTCCCTATGGATATCACTACTTTTAATATGTTTATTGCTGGTTTTTACCCTTTAATGTGAAGAAAATTCACCAAATACACATTTGTTTTAACCTCAAAAACTTTATTTTTGTCGATTTCATAAAATTAATGGATAAAAATATTTTTAGTTTCGAAATTGAAAGTTCCAATAATATTTTGGATAGTTTAATTTCATTTTCAAACTTTTGATTTCAAGTCAAGAAATAAGGCTTTAATTGGATTAAAAAAAATGTCGAAAGCAAGAAAATTGTTATGTACCCCCCCTCCCAGGAATAAGAAAAAGTATTAGATACTTCTTGTCAATAGTGATAGTCTAAATTAAGCTTCCCAAGGTCATTACTAGAAGTGGTATGAATTGAGTTTGCACAATTTGAAGATTCTACATGACATACCAAAAGTAGGGGCTAAAAATTATTTTTTACGCAATAGGGAGGGTAGGCCCCCATCAATCAGGGCATTTAATGCCCACTGGATAGCCTACGCATCCTTAAGTTCGTAGGCCTCTAGGTAGTATAAATATGGGGTCTTTTTTCTTTTACAACTTCCACCTTAATCAAATCTCTTTCTCTCTCTCTCTCTAAGATCAAGCACTCTTTCAGGTTTACTACTTTCTAAGCATTACACCCTCTCTAAATCTTTCTAAAGATCTCAAGAAAATTCAAATAATATTTCAAAAATCCTCACAAAAAAATAGGTCAAAACAAAACAAGAGATGAAAAAAAAAGACAAAAATAAGAAGAAGAAGAAGAAGAAGAAAGAGAAATAATGAGAAGAAGGAAGAAGAAGAAAAAGAAAAAGGTGGAAACACTTAGGAAAAGACATCCCCCCTAACAATGTAAGCATTTCCTAACCCCTCCTTACACCATTTTTCGCTTATCAAGTAAAAAATGAAAAAAACCTAACAAAACAATTCACTTTTTTGCCATTTACTTTTTTGTTATTTACTTTCCTGTTTTGCACCTTTCCGCCTTTTAATTTCCTGTCATTTACTTTTCTTCTATGTGCCTTTCCATGCTTTACTATTTAGCTATTTACTTTTTTGTTTTATGCCTTTCCGTGCTTTAATTTTCCTACAGTTTTTCTTGTTGTAGTTAAGTCCTTGGATTGGCACTAAGTCAAGTCCTCGAACTGCTAATTTAAGTCAAGACCTTGGAATGCGACTAAGTTGAGTCCTTGGACTTGCACTATACATATAATTTTAGTCAAAACCCTGGACTGGCACTATATATATATATATTGAAATCGAGTACTTGGATTAGCACAATATATAATCTAAGTCGAGCCTTCTTTAAATAAAAGGTTGAATAAGGGAGGGTCCCCTAGACCTATGTCGGGTTCTCAAATACGAGGAATCTTTAAATGGTAGGTTAAGGGTCGCCCTCTCAAAAAACATTTCAACTTTTTTAGTTAAGATTGTGTTGGCAAAAAATAATAACCATTTCATTTTTTGTGAATATATTGTCTTGACATTTTTTCAATAAAAAAATTAAAACCTTTAAAAAAAATAAAAGAATTACTTTACTCCCTTTAAAAGGAATTTTTATTTCAAAAATATTTTGTTTTTATACACATCTTGTTGATCCTAAGATTTTGATGGACAATTAAATGTTGATGTTTTTTGTAGAACTAACGGTTTTATTGAGTGTTTCAGTTTATTAGTTCCAGTGAAGATATTATCATGAAGATATTGAGAAAAATGGTAAATGGATGTTAAAGACATTGACAAAGATGATGGACATTAAGAGATCAAAGAATTTGAAAAACCTAGGAGAAAACAACTAAGGTTAAATTTTTACTTTTAATGTATCCGATTAGGATCACACATGACAAAATGTTTCTTAAAATTTATGTGTATTTTTGATAGAATCCTAATTAGTTAAATTATTTGCTCCTATATGTAATTGAAAAAGAAACATTGATAATTGATTAAAATTGAATTTAAGAATTTAGTGGAGCTAACCGAGAAAAGAAATCGGTTAAAGGGGCAAAAATGTCGAAGAAAATGGATTAAAATTAAATAAAGAGAGATGATCCAACATAGTCAGTTGACAGGTTGGTCGACTTATGAAAAATAAGTGAACTCGTTGAATCTCTCGGTCGACAAGTAGGTCTACCTATGATTAAAAGATGAACTCTCTGATTTGTTAGGTTGACAGATAGGTCGACTTATGAAACTCTCTGAATTGACCGGTCGACAGAAGAAATATCAGCATTCGACCGATAGGTGAGGAGATTTTGGCTTGGGCTACGTCCTGAATTGGGCGATCGACTGATGAGTGTTGGTCAGTCAACTGATGGTCAGTTTTAGAATTAGAGATTTTGATGGTTTTGAGCCAAAACGTAGTCGTTTTATGGTTAAGATATGCGAGATATCTTAGGGATCTGATATATTTTGAGTTATTTCAACTATTTTTTATTTTTCTCAATTTGGTATATGAAAGTCTTTATATCTTATCCAATTGAGTTTGAGTAAAAGTTTGAAAAACTAAATTGAATGTTTTAAAAGATATAATTAAATGAATCAAACCCGGAATGAGTCATTATGACATATAGGGTCTATTGGAGTAATTACTTGTCATGATTTATGAGAACTAGCCGTTAGAGGGCTTGTTTTATTTCCCTTTAAATAGACATGCGTTTTTCATTGTTGAATAATCCCAAGCTTTCAAATCAATAAGTTTTAAAGAGATTTCTAAGAGTATTTATTCATATAATGTTTGTGAGATTTTTCTTAAGAATTGTTCTTGGGAAATTGTTATTGCGCTCATCGACTTGAAGTTGCATTGTTAATCGTTATTCATTCGGAGGATTCCTGGTGAGACCATTCCAAGTTATTTTCTATTAATTGTTGCTTGATCTTATTATCTATTACTTGGAAATTTGATCTTTGAAATCTTGTTCTTGATTTTTAAATTGAAAAATGATTTTTTGAGAAAATTTGATTACGTGTTTAGTTACTTGTTACCCATTTTTGTTTGAAATCAGATTTTGAAAATTCTCACTTTATTTCTATCACTAGTATTGGGACATTAATCGAGTTTAAATTTATCTGGGGTGGTAGAAGCTCCGAGTGGGAAAATCACTTATCAATTTTGTAATTGGTAAGTTGAGTGTTAGATTAGATACTATTGGGAGTGTCTAATCAAGGGTAACTGATTTCAATCTCTTCCGGTGAAGAGATTGATGTTTTGATCTTTTCCTAGAGTATAAAAAGATTATCTTTTAGTTCTTCCTTTATAGGATTAATTGTGAGTGAGTTGTAAAGGTTCCATCCTTACCTGGAAAAATGATAGTTGGAGTGTTTTTTTGAGGTTTTGATTCTTGAGCCTAAGGTATAAAAAGAATTAGGTCGTGATTCTCCTTGTAACAAAATTAGGTTAATCTTTAGCCTGTAAAAAGATAAGGTTATTCTTGAGCCTGGGAAAAATAAGAGGTTATTCCTGAGTCTGGCAAAAGGAATTTGTAAAGGTTGATTCTGATCTTGTGAAAAGAACCATTTTTGTAAAGGTTTGGTTCCTACCTATTTAAAGGAATCTTAATGATTAGTGGGTCTGAATCTCCGTGGGGCTCTGAGGACTGGATTAGCCAAGAGTAGCTTGGTGAACCAATATAAATCTTGATGTGTTATGATTTTACTTTATTTATTTTTAGCTGTTTGGGTGTGCACCTAGTTGATAACATATATCCGTTGCTATAAAGATAATAATTAATTTAGGATAAAATTAATTATTTGATTTTTTCAAGTGTTATTAATTTGGATTAAATTTTATTACTACCCAATTCACCCTTCTCCCCCCCCCCCCCCCCCCCCCCCTCTTGGGTAGCTCACTGGGCCAATAATTAGCATCAAATCTGGTTTAGCTCGACACACTAAGCTAACAAATATCACATGGCGCACACAATGGGCACACTAGCTGAGGGGCAGTCTATGCACCGACCACCATTATTTGCAGGTGAAAATTATGCATTCCGGAAAGACAGAATGATTGTCTTCCTTTAGGCCACAAATTATGACGGTCGAGAACAAGAAAGAGCATCTAACTGCTTTCGATAAGCAAAAACTTTCTATAAACTCTCAATCAATTAATATTTTATTTTGCTCTTTAGATGCTAATGAATACTTGAGAGTTTCAGGTTGTAAATTAGCGAAGGAAATATGGGACAAGCTACAAGTTACCCACGAAGACACAAGTCAAGTGAAGCAATCGAAAATCAACGCACTCATGGGGTAATTTGAATTATTTAGAATGGGAAAAACTGAATCGATTCAAGAGATGTACACTCGATTCAACAACATTTGCAATCACTTGAGTCAACTTGGAAAACTGTATTCCATAGAGGATAGAGTTCGAAAGGTCCTAAAATATTTAACAAAAATATGATAGCCAAAAGTGACCGCAATTGAGGAAGCTAAGGACCTTGTCAAATATGAAATTGATGACCTCATAGGCAACTTGATGATGCATGAAACGACAATTCAAGGATATGAGAATGACACTAAAAATAGAAAAAATAAATCCTTGGCGCTAAAGGCTGAAAAAACTGAAGAAACTTGTGATAGTGATGATATAAGTCATAACAGTGAGCAAGAGAAAGATGTGGCGCTTCTCACGACCAATTTTAGAAGAATGACTCGACGTACATTCTGTGGAATAAGGAATTCCAATATAAACAATGTGGAATGTTACAACTGGCATAAGATTGGCCATCTCCAAACCAAATGCCCTGAGCCGAAGAAAGACAAAGAAAAAGAGAATGAAGAAGAAGAAGAAGAAGAAGAAGAAGAAGAAGAAGAAGAAGAAGAAGAAGAAGAAGAAGAGTATGAAGAAGTCAACAAAAGTCACATAGGATGACTCGAAGTCGAGTAGCTTAGAAAAATCGAACAGTAATGACTCGTCTATGCTTGCTTGGATGGCCACTGGAGTTTATGTACCTAAATGTTTAAGTTTTTGTCCTTTAGATTTTGATGAATTATTTGATGTTTATCAAGATCTTACTAATGATTATAAAATCTAGTGTTAAAAAATTAATACCCTTCAAAGTACAATTAACACATTAAACAAGCAAGTGATGGATTATGAATCTGAAAACGTTGAATTGAAATCCAAGATGTTGGATTTACATTCAATTGTTCTCAAATTCACCGGCGGTGAGAATAACTTGAAAATGCTTTTGGGAAGTTCACGCGGTATTTTTTATAAAGTCGGAATTGGATTTCAGAAAAATGTTAAGCAAAAACGTTTTCATAAATTCTTTTCTAAACCAAGGATCTTGTTAGATGTTTTAAATATAATGTTGTGGGGCATAATATTCATAAATGTTTTTCACCAATATCTAACTGCAGGCAAATTTGGGTTCCCAAGGGGACTAAAATTGTCCGGACTAACAAGATCAAACCCACTTAGATTGGGTACTACCTATGAACTCTTTGAGGTGCTTCTTGCAGGTTATCAAATAAAAGTTTATTTGCAAGAAAAAATTGTTCCTAGGAAGCAGTTGTTCTCAACATGTGACAGGGAATAAAGAAAATTTTACGTCTTTGACACCTAAAGACAAAAGTCATGTGATTTCTGGAGACAAGGCCATGAGTAAGAAATTAAGCTTAAATGAGCTGGTAAAAATTTCTAAGACCTATGTTTTACATATTACTAAGTTGTCTTAGAATTATTGCATGAATTATTAGTGAAATATTTTTCATGTCTTAGTGCATTAATGATTACATGTTTCTAGATTCTAAGAAGATATTCATTGATATCATGCTACATTGCTGAAATATTATGATTATTCATCTATGCATGAATTTTCTCATTTTCAATTATATAGGGGAAGATTGCATGCTTAGAATGATATTTTTGTTATAGCCTAGGCATAACAATGTTTGCCTAGAGTAGTGTTTATTTGTAGTTCTTCTTCCCCACTTTTTGAGATGACAAAGGGGAGAATTTGTTGATGTTTTATTAAGGGGGAGATTAAATTAATTTGATGAATATCTTAAGGGGGAGTTTATCATATTTTGAAAATTGTGCTTTGTTGAATATCTTATGATTATTTTTATTACTATGCTTTAATAAGTTGTAAAACCCGTCCTCGGATTTAGGAGAAGTGTGGTTACATATTACTTTGACAAAAATATCAAAGTTAATTGTCATCATCAAAAAGGGAAAAATTGTTGATCTTAAAATTTTGATGGACAATTAAATGTTGATATTTTTGGTATAACTAACGGCTTTATTGATTGTTTCAGTTTATTAGTTCCAATGAAGATATTATCATGAAAATGTTGAGAAAAATGCTAAATGGATGCTAAACACATTGACAAAGATGATAGATATTAAGAGATCGAAGAATTTGAAGAACCTAGGGGAAAAAAATTCAGGTTAAATTTTTACTCTTAATATATCCCGATTAAGATCACACACGACACAAAATATTTTTTTAAATTTATGTGTGTTTTTTATAGAATCCTAATTAGTTAAATTATTTACTCCTATGTGTAATTGAAAATAAAACATTGATAATTAATTAAAATTGAATTTAAGAATTTAGTGGAGCTAACTGAGAAAAGAAATCGGTTAAAAAGGTGAAAACGTCAAACAAAATGGATTAAAATTAATTGAAGAGAAATGATCCAGCATGGTTAGTCGACAAGTAGGTCGACTTATGAAAAATAAGTAAACTCGTTGAATCTCTCGGTCGACAAGTAGGTCGACCTCTGATTAAAAGAGAAACTCTCTGAATTATCAGGTTGACAGATAGGTCGACTTATGAAACTCACAAAATTAACTGGTCGATAGGAGAAGGATCAGCAGTCGACCGATGGGCGAGGAGATTTTGGCTTGGGCTACGTCCTGAATTGGGCAGTCAACCAATGAGTGTTGGTCGGTCAACCGATGCTCAGTTTCAAGATTTGAGATTTTGATAGTTTTGTTCCAAAAAGCAGTCGTTTTATGGTTAAGATATGCAATATATCTTAGGGATCTAATATATTTTGAGTTATTTCAAGTATTTTTTATTTTTTTTAATTTGGTACATGAAATTCTTTCTATCTTATCCAATTGAGTTTAATTAAAAGTTTGAGAGACTAAACTGAATGTTTTAAAAGATATAATTAAATGAATCATACCAGGAATGATTCATTATGATATATAGGGTCTATTGGAGTAATTAATTTTCATGATTCATGGGAACTAACCGTTGGAGGGCTTGTTTTATTTCCCTATAAATATACCTGCGTTTCTCATTGTTGAATAATCCCAAGCATTCAAATCAATAAGTTTTAAAGAGATTTCTAAGAGTATTTATTCAAGTTTTGTGAGCTTTTTATTAAGAATTGTTCTTGGGGAATTGTTATTGTGCTCATCGACTTGAAGTTGCATTGCTAATTGTTATTCATTCGGAGGATTCCTGGTGAGATCATTCTAAGTTCTTTGCTATTAATTGTTGCTTGATCTTATTATCTATTACTTGGAAATTTGATCTTTAAAATCGTGTTCTTGATTTTTAAATTGAAAAATTATTTTTTGAAACGATTTCTAGAAAAAAATTAATTACGTGTTTAATTGCTTGCTACCCATTTTTGTTCTTAATCAGATTTTGAAATTTTCACTTTATTTCTATCACTAGTGTCGGGAGTGTCTAATCAATGGTAGCTGGTTTCAATCTCTTCCAATAAAGAGATGGAGGTTTTCATCTTTGCCTAGAGTATAGAAAGATTAGGTTTTAATTTTGTATTTATAGAATTAATTATGAGTGAGTTGTTAAGGTTCCATTCTTACCTGGGAAAAAGGTAGTTGGAGTATTTCTGTGAGGTTTTGATTCTTGAGCCTAAGGTATTAAAAGAATTAGGCCATTATTTTTCCAGTAACAAAATTAGATTAATCTTTAGCTTGTAAAAAGATAACGTTATCCTTGAGCCTAGGAAAAATAAGAGGTTATTCCTGAACCTGAGAAAAAGAATTTGTAAAAGTTGATTCTGAGTCTGTGAAAATAATCATTTTTATAAAGGTTTGGTTCCTACCTATTTAAAGAAATCTTAGTGATTAGTGGGTGTGAATCTCCGTGGGGCTCGGATGACTTGATTAGCCAACAGTAGTTTCGTGAATATAAGTCTTGGTGTGCTGTGATTTTACTTTATTTATTTTTCGCTGCTTGGGTGTGCACCTAGTTGATAACACATATATGCTGCTATAAAGATAATAATTAATTTAGTATAAAATTAATTATTTGATTTTTCAAATGTTATTAATTTGGATTAAATTTTATTACTACCTAATTCATCCCCTCTTAGGTAGCTCACTGGGTCAATACATCTATTTTTTTTTTAAATTTTTTTTTTTTGAAAAAAAAAAAAAAAAACCTTGTTTTCTTTCCAGAAGGAATCTTTCCCAAAAACTTTAGTTTTCTAAAAATTGATTTTCAAGGTTGTTATTAATAAACAAATTTCTTTAAACAAATATTTTTACAAATTTCCTTTAAATAAGGAATCTGCCAAACTTTATCTTTAAAAACGCTTTTCTAAATAATGATTTTTTTCCTTAAAAAACTCAATTAAATTTATTTCCCAAAAAAAAAAAACAATTACCAAAAGTTTTGCCAAAAATGCTTTCACTTACTCTTTTACAAATAAGTTTTTTAACTTATTCCCATTTCTATAAAGAATTTTTCAAAATTTAACTTAAAAAAGAAGGCCTCTTCCTAAAAAAATAACTTTTAAGATTCTTGCTAAATAAAGTTCTTTTAATTTTATTTTTTTTCAGAAGAACCCATTCAAAATCATCTTTAAAAGTTCTTTCTTAAAAGTTTCTTTCCAAAAATTGGTTTTTCCCTAAGAAGTTTTTCTAAAGAATGCTTCTTAAACAATGTATTTACCAAAATTTTTGCTTAGATTTACTCTTTTATTTTAAAACTTGTTTTTTCTTAAAAATAGTTATTAGAGACTTTTCCTAAAGAAGATTCTTGACAATTTTGTTTCCAAACTCTTGTCACCAACAAATTTTTTGTTAATATAATTTATTTTCAAGTCAAAATTGTCTTTCTATAAAAGTTTTCTAGATATTCTTCTGAAATTCCTGCTAACAAACTAAGGGGGAAAAAATTCTCCATATTTTTCTTTACCTAAAAGACATGATTTTTCACATTCCTAAAAATATTTTTCTCACTTATTTAAACATTTTTCTCTTTGAAATGTATCTAATTTTACCAAAGCGAACTAAGCTAAAGATGGAAAACCATAAAAATCCCCCGAGGGCCAAACTTTTCAATTCTTGTATAATCAATAGGCAATCAAAAAGAAAAACATTTGTTCTTTTTTTTATTATTATTCTTGTTTTATTTGTCTGCTGATTATTTTGTTGCCTTAGAGCATTTTTCTTCCATATTAAACAAAATAAACATAAAAAGAAAAAAAAAAGAAAAAAAAGAAAAAGAAAAATGGGAATTAGTATGTTAAGAAAATCGAAGAAGATTAGTTGAACTTAATTTGGTTAAATGATTAATTTAAACTTAGGTACTATCTTCAGACGGGTGTTTTGGGGAGCCTAACACATTCCCTGAGCATAACCAATCCTTGAACTTTAAAGAAATCTCTAGTTAAGTGTAAATATATTTTTTTTGAATCAAAACTTGGATCATTGAAAAAAAAAATAAAAAAATTCAAAATCCTGGTGACCTAGTACGCCATTTAACTCAATGCTAGGTGGAGACTCCGTTTTTCAAACAAAATCTGGCCCAAAGAAATATTTTAAAAACCAGCACCAAGAAAAACCCTTGACGCTGTTTTTCTCAAAAATAATAGATTTGAAAGGTGGAAACCAAATTGCGTCTTCCTCTTCTCTCTTTTTCAAAAATCTGGAGTGCGTCACTCACCGTGAAAATAAAACAAACAAACAGTTCACGGCGATTATTGGCCTCACTACAGAAATAAAAGAAACAAATGGTTACGAGCTACCATCGGCCTCCTCACTAAAATAAAACAAGCAAGCAGTTCCAGGCTTTCACAAGCCTCACTGCTAAAATAAAAAAACAAGCTATTTCAGGCTATCACCGGCCTCACCACTAAAATAAACAAACAAACAAACAATTCTAGACTATCACCGGCCTTACTACGAAAATTAAACAAACAAATGGTTACGGGCTACCATCAGCCTCATCACTAAAATAAAACAAGCAAGTGGTTCCCAACTATCACCTGCCTCACTGCTAAAATAAATGAACAAACAGTTTCGGGCTATCACCGGCCTCACTTCTAAAATAAACAAACAAATGATTATGGACTATCACCGACCTCATCGATAAAATAAACAAACAAACAATTTTGGTCTATTACCGACCTTACCACGAAATTAAACAAACAAACGATTTTGGACTATTACTGGCCTTACCACGAAAATAAACAAACAAAAGGCTCTAGGCTATCGCCGACCTCACTGCTAAAATAAACAAACGTCGTGGCATAAGAGAGGATAATGTTGGAACACTAACATCTCCTAAGTTTAGACCGAACCTAATGACGCAACCCGAATTTTGGTAATAAAAAGAAAGCAAAAAAAATAGGAAATGCAATTTGGTTTCCTCCCTCTCAAAATCCTCAAAATCAATTTATTTTAGAAAAAATAGTTTCAGGGGCTTTTCTAGGCCGTGGTTTTGAAAATATTCTTTGAGTTGAGATTTGTTTCAAAAATAGAGTCATCACCTAGTATTGAATTAAATGGTAACTTGGTCACCAGGATTTTAAAAATCATTTTTATTTTAGAAATGGCCCAAGTTTTGACTTGTAAAAACAATTAGTTTTAACTAGAGGTTTCTTTAAAGTTCGGGGGTCTGTTATACTCGAGAAAGGTATTAGGTACCCAAAGACACCCGACCGAAAACGATACCTAAGTTTAAATAAATCTTTAAGATCAAACTACTCCAAATAATTTTCTTCAGTTTTGGTTAATACACTAATTCTCATTTTTAATAATTTTATGTATATTTTATATAAGAAAATAAGAAAAATATTTATGAAAAAGCAACAACAGATATAACAAATTAAAAAAAAACAAAAAAAAAATAAATGTCCCCCCCTTTTAGACCATCTATCAACTATGGAAAATTGAAAAGTTTGGCCTTGAGGGGGATTTTTATTTATTTAGCGAAAATTTGTCTTGACAAAAAGTAGTATGTTTATTTTTTAGAATAAAACACAAAGTCCTCTTTTGTGAAGGAAAACTTTCTACGTAAAAATTATTCTATTAATTTTATTTATTTATTTATTTATTTCGACAAAAAATTAGAACAAAACATGATACTAACGGTATGTGATATACACATTTGATTCTTGTCAAGAACACTTCAACCAAACTTACATGCTTAGGCAAGTTTAATATTATTGTTCACTTTTGTTAGTAAAAAAAAAAAAGGTTATATATATATGTGTGTGTGTGTGTGTCTCTGTGTGTGTGTGTGTGTGACAGTCCTACTCATAACTAAGAACTTCGAAATATTTTTAAAGAAGGCACACACTTATCCCCAAATGGATAGAGGGTCTCCCTTTATTCCAACTTTTAGCCACAAAGGGTCTAGAAATAATATTATATAGGGTGTCAATCCATGATCTGAGACGTAGGGTCAGTCCATGATCTAGACTTATATATATATATATATATATATATGAGGGCCAGTTTATGACCTAAGACATAGATCCATGCCATGATCTGGGCTAGCACAGATAGACCCAAAGCAGGAAAAGTAAATAGTTAGTGGTGCATAGTCAATCAGTTTATTTTAGGGTCTTAACAAAAGACGAATATTCTATCTACACCAAGATGTACAAAACAAAAACAAAAAAATGTACAAAAAGAAACTAAACCCAAGACAAACAATAGACAATATGTACAAAACCAAGCAAAACAAAAGACTACAATAGATATGTTAAAGAAAACTTACCTTAACTTAGGGGAACGGTCTTTCCTTAAGTAATGTTTCCTTATTCTCCTTCTTTCTCTTCCCATTATTCTTGCTTGGTTGTTCTTGAGAGGCTTCTTGAACTCTTTGTAAACAATTGTGAAGACCACCTTCTTAAGGATTTCTTTGAAGAATTTTTTATGTGATTGAGAGATAAAAAGCTTAGGAAGCAACGAAATCCGAGAGCGTTTTCTGAGTTTAGAGAGAGAGTGACCAGTGTATGTTCCTTATGAAAATAGACTACCTTTTATAGGCAAAGGCCTGCCTATGCATTCTCCAATGCGCAGGCTTACACAATTTGCATTTAATGACTACTAAATACTATTGAATGCTTAAGATAGATGGGGTGATATCAAGCTATATTTAGGCAATGATGATATTCTCTAGTAATGAGATTTAATGGAGCAAAATCGTTCCATAAGATTTCTTAATTAATGCTTGTTATTAATGGCCACATTAAACGTTGTTTAGGCATAATGATACGTTGTAGCTAATGATGATAATTTAGGGAGAAAATATTTTCGTAAGATCCTGTTTTAATGCTAACATTAAATGAAAATCGTTCTTGGAAAGTTCCCAATTTGGCTAGGGGTACTCCTGTTGAGGAGTTTATACTCTCTTTCATTTGGAGGGTGTGCTCTTAGTAAACTAAGTGCTTTGGGCACCCATTTTCCGAATCAAGGTTTTATTAGTTAATTTTTCAGAATTTAAAACTTAAACATGAAATTAAACTAAGATAGTTTTGGCTGTCAATTTGACAAAACCGGTGAAAACGAAAGTTTCAGGGGTCAATACATAAAGTAATTGTAATTGTTGAAATTTTGAATTTCAAATTAAAGGTAGAAACTAAAATTAAACATATTAAAGGTGATATTCATAGAAAACTCACTTTTAGCTTTGTCCATTTCGTCCCTATTAACTTTTAGAAATTTTTAAATTAAACCGAAACTTTTGTTTATACCAAAGTTAAATCGAATTGATGATTTTATGGTTTTTTATGTTTTCTAATCTTTTTTAGAATCAAAATGTAACCTAAGGCAAAAATTGGTCTTTTTAAACCTCAGTTTGAAGTCTGTCACAATTTTCACTTTAGACCCGATACTTTTGAAAACTAAAACGAGTACAGAATATGATATCTACACCCAACTAAGGGTTTTTCCCTACATATCTCAGACACGGTAAAAATAGGGCTAGAGGTAGTCCTAGAAAACCATCGCTACATAAGGCAGATGATAAGGAAAATAAATTGTAAAAATTCTTACCACCAAGGGCTAGGAACCATACTTCCAAAACTTCTGACAGATAGCGAATTTAAAGAAAAATGAAAAATTTTAAGGAAGGTCTACGGACCAATCTTGGAAGGGATATGCTGTAGTATAGGGGTGGATACTGTTGATATCAATATTTTTTTAATTTAAATTGGACCCACTCGGATCTTCCTACATATCTTGTTCATGCCAAGAATCAGGTCAATATACTTCCGACCAACCCAACCTTCTACAAGATGGGAAATGGTAAGAAATTTCAAACAAAAATGATTATAAATTACGAATTAGTGGAGAATGAGGTTTTCATAAAATAAAAAAAAATGGATTCCCCAAATACTTGTTGGCCATTGGCACTAAAAAGGCTAGATGATTCTCATAAAGAAACTAGATCATAGCCTAGAATCTTAATCTAAGTCTAAAAACATGGTGATGATGCTAAGTACCCTTAACCCATGCTGGGGGATCAATCATGATGACATATGAAATGTGCCCCAGTCCATGATGGGGGATGACTAATTATGATAAAATATGCTCCAGCCCAAGACTGGGGAAGGTAATAGTGAAATGTGATAATATGTGCCCCAGTCAAGTGGAGATAGGCTTCACCTCGAGAAGGTCTAATCTTATGAAATATGGCCCAACTCATGCCGAGTGATTAGTGTAAATTACCTATATATTTCCAAACCGAAATTGTTAGCTTTCGAGTACATTTAATACATTTTTGTTAAGTTTTAATATGTTTTTATTCTTTTTGTATTAAAACAAGTGTACGGGTGGAAAGATATGAAATTGGAGCGCAAACGATCAATTCGGACCAAAAACGGTCGGAGAACGGTGGAAAAACAAACAAGGAGGCAAGATTCTGAAAGAAGCCCACCGCCGCGGCATCCAGACCACCGTTGTGGCGGTGAAAATGTAGAGTGGGCTATTCTTGCTGATCATCCACCACCGCGACAGTAAGATCCACTGCCACAGCAATGAAACTGTAGAATATCCCTGAAATCCACCGCCGCAGTGAACATTGAACCGACATACCCACCGCCTAGGCGATCAGCTCTGTATAATTTAGATATTTATTAGATATTTTTTTGCCGATTTAAACCCTTCCTCTCCTCCTCTCTTCTAGTGGAATCACCCCCCAACCCCTTAGGCTATATTTTAGGGTGAGTTTCAGAGATTTTTGAGGGAGAGATGTCAACCCAAGGTGGAAGATGAAACAGAAAGCGATCGATCAACGGTTTTAGTGCCAAATCTTCAGATATCGGCCAAGCATTTGTTTCTTTTCTTTGTTTTCTTCATCTTGGTAGTTGTTGAGCATGTTTACTCCATTTTACATTGTATACATGGTTATGTCCATTAGCTAAACATAGGTTGTTTAGGGATTATTAATAAATCAATGAATATGTTGTTTAGTTGAGTTTATGTTTTGTTTGCAGATGTTCTTCGTTATTTTGATTGTGTATTCCATATTATTTGGTTATCATACCTAGAATGATGTTATGAGAATACGGGATTTGAAAAATCCCAGATTCAGAATAGAATAAACGAACGCTATGATCCAATAACCCGGGAGAGAATTGGATTGTTTACAATCGATGACGTTGGGGCAAGACTCATGCGACCTAGGGCCGTTAAGACGTTGAGGGCGACTTCTTCATTGACATGAAGTCGCGTATTTTCCTATCTTACACTCGGGAGAGGTGGCGGGGGAATTTTAGAACTGAGATTGTCGATAGGGTAAATACAACGCGGCGATCCAATAACCCGGGAGGGAGTTGGATTGTGTGCAATCGATGACATTAGGTCGAGACTCACGTGACCTAGGGTCGTTAAGACGTTGAGGGTGACTTGTTCAATCACATGAAGTTTCGTTATATCCCTCGTCTTACACTCAGGAAAGCTGGCGAGAGAGTTTACGAATCGAGATTGTCGGATAAGTTAAACGCCGTTAACATAAACTAAAACGAGATTGAACACGTATTCGTAAACGAAACTAATCCCTTGACAATCTATTCTCTCAAAACTATCTCAACATAATATTAGTATAGTTAATTAGTTAGTTTAATTAAATTAGTATTATCATTTAATTTTATATTCCATTTTTATCGCCTAGATAAAATTAGGTTATGATAATCGCGGTAGTCAATAGTAATCTCAACCAATCCCTGTGGATACGATACCATACCAAAATGTCAATTATACTAAAACTTGATCCGTACACTTGTGGTGAAAGTGGTAGCACTTAAATTGCAGCCACCACCAAGAGTGATAAAGAATGAAGTAGAATTCTCAAGAAGTCAAACCTAGTGAAATATGCCCCGACTCATGCTAGGGGTGATGAAAAATAAAGGTAAACTTCTATTAGGGAAGCCTAACCTTATGAAATATGCTCCAGCTAATTCCAAGGGTGATGAACAATGAAGATTGAATCTTAAAATACGCCCAAGATTTTGGCTGTAAGTGATGAAAAACAGAGGTCGACTTTCTTCCAGGAAGTCAAATCACATAAAAAAAAATTCCCTACCATAAACAATAAAGATAAACTTTTGTTAAGGGAGTCAATTTTTAATGAGTTGGGCCCCGACTTTCAACCGATGGTGCTTATAATAAATTTGGGATATCAATCCCAACTGAATAAATTACCAGAGCTGATGACCTTTGTCTCTCTAGGGTTACCTCTTTCTTACTAGAAAGCAACTCTCATCTTTCCCTTCTTTCATTATCTGTCGCATGGTAAATTGCTTCTTGGTGTCGTGGATATAGATTATTCGAACTTCTTCTTGTCCTTAGAAACTTACATGCTTTTGTACTTATCATCTTATCGAATACTCTATCCTACAAGCAATGCATAACAAACAAATCCTTCTGAGATAGAATAGATGAAATTATCCGAGTGAAACAAGGATTCCGTAGTTCCTTGTTTTCCTGTTGAAACTTGCTACAGCACCATAAGTGTATCTTAACTATTTTGGTATGACTCTCCATTCTTATGTCTTGTTTCAAAATTGAGTGACTGAATGATTGGCATTGGCGTTGCATTAGAGTTTTGTTGGTCTAGCTACGGTACTAGGCTTCGCCTTTTATTTTTGAGATTTCTTTTGCCTAAAGGTTTATGACCTTAATTTTCTTATCTGCTGCTTTTCTTTTGCCTTTTTTACTTTTTAATGCCCTTTCCATAGAGTTTTAGTGAGATGCATTTTGGCGGGATCATATATGTGGTCCCTTAAATAGAAAGTATAGGAATTTAATTTTTTTTCATTATCTCTTAGTTTGGAATGTGTACAAAGTTTTATTAACTAACATTGTAATCTAGAAAAATTTACATTTTTAAACCATGTATGAGGATTAGAACTGGAAGAATGTGCCCCAGCCCATGGTTGGGGTTCTTTGCGGTTAGGGGATCGAATCTTATTAAGTCTCTTATCCTATAACAAAAGACCAGGCCCAACATAGCTAGGCCTAAGAATACAATATTGTGGCAAGGACAAATTGAATGATCTCTTAGGAAGGTCAAGGGAACTTTCCAAAAATTAATGTATCCTGGTACAAGTTGGGAAAATGTCATGAAGTCTATCATTTTTCTTTTTTAGTTCACCCGGACTGGCTTAGCTTTCTAATGTATATCAATTGTTTTCTTAGAATCAAGTCATAACATAGTTCTAAACTCCTGATGGCTCTAAGAGACACACATGTCGTGGGTCAAGATAGTCACGTTTGCTACCAACAATTTGTCTGATTCTGGTGCTTGAATTTCCTGTTTTGTCATGTTAAAGCTACTAGATGAGGTGTATGGATGCAAAGGCTATGCTAATGATGACCTAATGATTCTTAATCATATGCATAATACTACATGCTATTTGGAAATGTGATGGCTAATTTTTCTCATATTTGTAAATGTTATGCAAACATCTATGAAAATAATAAGGTATGATGTTTTTTTCAGTGTTTGGATGAAGACACGTTTTTTTTTTCCCTTGAATTTTTAAGAAAATAGGCCAAGAAAGTACAGAATATTCATGACGACATCACATAATGCCCTTTTATGATACCCGATGTAAATGATGACACTTTGTGCAAGTGAATGCAGTCTTTCCTTTTATTTTTCTTATCTATTTTATTTTTTCTCCTTCTCTTGGCCATTGTGACTTAGAAGACAATAGTTATATGAGCCTATGCATGATAAAGTATGATAACGATGATACAAGAATGTTTTTCTAAGGAATCAGTGCCTACATGGAGGTGTCACCTAGTTTTTCTATATTATGTATACATTTTTTCTTTTTTTTCTTCTTTCTTTCACTTTTCCTTGGTTTAGGTTCCTTTTGTTATCAGTCATCTCTCATTGAATGATTTTGTATTATATTTGATTTGGATATTGGTCAGTGTTTCGAAGAGGCTTTCATCTTCTTTGATCCAACTTTACTACAACAAAAATTTGGATCTGGATAGAGATTGCCCTTCGCGAAGGTTATATACAGCTTTTGTTTCTGGATAGAATGGATTGGCCAGGAATAGTAGAAAGTTATTCCGTAGTTGAGCTCAGGATGTCTTGGAATGGGAAAATATGTCTCAAGATAGGGATTTGACTACCAAATTCAAGCCTTTTATTGCTTCTCTTGACGATTATTTTGTAGAGCGGTTTTAAGGTAATTGATTTGCTTAAACATGATTCATCTCTTGGTTTTCCTCTGCTGTCTTAAGTTCATTTCTAATTATTCCAAGGTATCATACCTACATATACTGTGCATATTTCATTTATACTTTCATGCAAGATTATTTTGACTAGAGTATACTTAAACAATTATATTCAAATATTCAAGCATCTTTCTTGTCACCGTGCATTTTTATATCAAATTTATCTATATTGTGACAAATATAATTTCAATAGTCATTTGGACCAAATATCCGCAACTGTTTATTTAAATAGGTTTTCTAGCTCAATTCCATCAAGTTCTAATAATTGATATTTTCTTAGATTGTTATCCAGATTGCCTACATCATGTATGCTTCCCAAGAATCTTGAGATATTCTGACTCTTTTCGTCTTGTCTTGGCATCGAAGGCGATCTTCAACGAGCACGCCCGAAATGACTTAGTAGAGAAAAAATTAGAGTAGAATGACCTAATAATAACTGGGGTGGCTGATCAAATGGAAGATTATATTGAAAGTATTATCCTAGTCCAGCTTACCCAAGTGACTAGGCGTTGAGACACACCTATGACTTACTCACTCAGACTAATAAGAATGGTTGATTAACCAAAACCTTGCTATGATCACTCAATGTTTAAACACTTTCTAAGATCAGCCTTGTTTTTCTCTTCTTTTATTATTTTATTTCTCAACACATACTTTCTGATTATTACAATGCAAATGGTGAAAAGAAATTTGGTCAATCTCGGGATCTTACGTTACATTTGCCTAGTCCACGCTAATGCTTTTCTACTACCTTCTTCCTTGTAGTGACTTATTATCTTCATCTAGATATTCTTCTTTCTCATATCAACTGGTCCACAAAGACATTCTTTCATCTACCTTTCTAACTCATTTTTTCAAATTTTGGGTAAGGTTGGGTCTCGCAATTCCTATGAACTTCTTTAACAACTCTTCGGTTTCCAGAATGTGACCTTGGCTACTCGAATTGTCCTTGAGATCATTATATGATTACCTTTCCCATTCTTAAGAACTTTTCTAATGGTGAGGGTTGGCTTCATGGTTACTTTCTTCTTTTAAAGGATTCTTAATAGATGTTGCCATCCATAGGTCCTTCGTTCAATGTCCAAAATTCTTCTTGATAGGTATGTTATCTACAAGTCTTTTCATCAATTCTTCATGGTTTCTTCACAGCTCCTAGGTTGAAACATATATAACGATCCCACATGAGGATTGTAGGTTTTCTTTCTAATTTTCTCATTTTTTTTTCTTCAATATATCACCATTGTTTGGTTGAAAAAAGACATTTTGTTTAATGTTTTCATTGTATGATGGTCCAATTCAGTATTGAAATCATTTTATCATAATTTAGTTGTTCACGGCATGCAAATTACGTTAAATAAATTAATAACTTGAAAGTTAGATTATGAAGACTAAAGGTAACTTTAGATAAAATAAGCATGAATTCCCTGATGCATAGATCTAGTACATAGCTGTACAAGATGATACCCAATTCATTAAAACATACTTAAGAAATTAAAGAAAAAGTAAAAGATAGAAACTACTCCACCACTTGTTTTCCCTTCATGGTCAAACTTCTCCCTAAGATGCTTATGATTCCTATTTGGATGAGGTCCTTAACACGATGCCTGAGGTAGTAGCATTGGTCAGTATGATAACAAGGTCTTGTAGAGTGGTATTGACAGAAATTGTGAGGGTTAAACCTTAGAGCTTTGGGGTTTTCATGGTGAGGGGGAATTGGTGTTAGTAACTCATTTTTTCAGACAATCATGAAAGATTTTAGAAAGTAAAACAGAAAGCGAGGTAAATCTCTTTTGCATTTGGGATGCTTGGGTTGGTTTGGGATTATAGTGCATTAGGTTAAGGGTTTGTTGGACTGGGAACTGCTAGGAATGATTAGGACTGCTTAGGCATAATAGAAAGGGAATGGACTTATGTCTTGGGAACATAGGGGTACCAAATAGAAGAGCCTTCTCTAGGCTCCCACTATAGTGTTGGAAAATGGGTTAAGATGCTCGTTCATCTCAATGGATTAGTTTGTATGGCCTATCCGGTTCTTCATCTTAGCGATCTCTCTTTGAATATTTCTCTAATCAGTTATCTCCTTTTTATTTGGTACCTTTTCCTGATTCGTTGCGGTAGTCCAAGAATCTACTGATTTGGCTTTATCTCGATCATTAAACTTTCCTAGATTGTCGTTTTCCTCCCATCAGCAAGGTTGCTACTTTTCTTTACCATTGGTGTTGAGTATGTCACCTAGTAAGTGTGGTAGTTTCCCATGGAAATCCATTCTTCTTGCGACTCTACCAAATTTTTAGCCAGTCTATGGCACCATCATCCTCCTATGTGGGTGGTAGTGAATAGATGCTTCTTTTATCTTTCAAGACAGCGATGTTGGGTTCATCTGGTCCAGAGCTAGATTTAAAGTGGCAATGCTTTCTCGAATCTTAATAATCGCGGTTGAGGTTTGATCCATTTTAATGATCTTTCGAGGGGATTTTAGAGGGCTTCTTTGCAAAAGTTACCTTTCGCAAAGCATTATTAAGGTTTTCTTAATGAAATGATTCTTATGCATATTATTGCCTATATATGAATCTTCATCAAATGATGATTCTGAACATGCAATAAGTATGTTATATGCAATCCTAAGATGATATAGCTCTAGGAAGTGGATTTGGGGTATGTTTGAAATACAGACCTTGGTTGACCTTTAATGAAAGGTTCTAGAATTGAATTGGACTTAATTATGCATGATTTCGTTAATTCAAGTATTCGTTTGTCCTAAACATTGAAAGTTACAACGAGTTTAAACTATGACACAACTATCGCAACATGTGGGAAGTACTAATAATCCTTCTTAGGATTAAATAGAAATCTTGTTTCATCATTTTTCCATCACCAAGTTCAAACTAGATAAAAGGTTTTAGAATCGTATAAAAGGCTACGTCTTTGCAGTTGAGTTCATTTCGAAAATCTACTGGGTGAACCTTAGATGGCTTTCAACAAAAGCTTCCTTAAGCAACGAAAATTTTGAGTCTTAGTAGTCAATTTATGTTCTATATGTACTAGTATGATTGTGTCATGTTTGTGTGAATCTTAAAGGATTTCCATGTAGTATTCTTCCAAAGCCATTCTTTATTTAGGATGAGAAAAATTATTTTTATTAGCCAGCATGTCTTACCTTTTCAAATCTGATGACCTAAAATGATTAACTTTTAGCTTGAAATGTCGTGGCATAAACAACGTAGGATTTCCAAATTTATTCTTATGATATGTTCATTGTCATTAGGATAGGATCCTGACTTTGAGAAAATTCAGGAGAAAAATAGGAATTCCTAGGTTAGTTATTTCCAAGCTTTATTGGCCCTAGAGATTCGTTGTGGACAGTTTCAGGCTATAAAAGATAAAGCTAGACAAAGAAACAAATATATAAACATGTCTCTCCAATCCTATGTAGTTTCCTAAAAGTCAGGGTTTTGGTAGTAGTCTATCCTAGGCTTACTATATGGGGTTCATAGTTGTTCTTCTAGTGCATCCTAAAAAGGGTTGGCTCTTAGATCTTGAAACCTCTAGCATCCTAAGGGAACATTCATCGTTGGTTGGGGATCTAAGCTCGCCGAGTTTGGAGGCCAAATCTTGGTGAATGGACCGCTTGACCTAGCTCCTACTGACTTCTATTTCTAAAACTACACGGTTTCAAAGCTAAAACTAATAAGCGAACCTCTCGATTTAAGCTCCTACTACTTAATTAATTTGTGAGGATGTATATGAATGCATTTCGGTGCTTGTTCTTCGAAGAGAATCACAACCAGATATATGTACAGAAATAAATAAATAAATGAAATAACATAAAGTAAAATTGAGAGATTAAAGAAACAGAAAGTAACTATAGAAATTTAAAATAGGAATTAAACAAGAATATGATGCAGCCATTTAAATGTGCGAAACAGATATGCTTAAATACTTATGCATGAAAAGAAGGAAAATTATTTTATTTTATTTTATTTCTTTACTTATTTTTCATTTTATTTTTTATTTTTTTATTTGTCAAGGGAAAATGAATTATTTTAACCAACGAAATGAAAACAAACTTCTTTAAATTGGATTTAATTTAAAATTATTTAGACACCAGTAGGCTTGACCCTCATTAAGTCCCTAGTGGAATCGCCAGCTAATGCGGCCCAAATTATTCGTAAACTGATGAGTGGTTTATTTACCAACAAATCATGTACTTATAGGTTCAAATATTTATGTGTTTTCAAGCATTTTTGTTAATTTGATGTATTTTTGTGTTGTTTTGTACGTATATAAATAAATGAGAGAAAATGTGCAAAATGAGTACAGGTACAGTAACTTTAAGAACAAATTTGGCCATGATGCAATCAAATTTTGAAAAATCGCAAAACATGAAAGTTGTAGACATATTTCTTATATTTTCATAGTTTTTTGAATTACCTCAATCGAAGTTTGAATGAGAAATATATTGCCAAAATACGAATCAGGTGTAGGTGATGTCCAACGCGCACTACAACCCGAATTTAAGCACGCTGCAGCGCGCTCATGTCAGTGTTTCTGGGTATAGCATGTTGCAGGACACTAAAATGCATGCTACTGTGTCAACAATTGGATCTATAATGATTTAAGAGATTTTTTGGCTCATTTTGCACTGGAGAAGAGAGAGGGAATGAAGAGGAAGAGAGACCCGAGATAAATCGAAGAGGAACACGAACAAGATAAAGAGAAGGCGCGAGATTAAAGATCTAGAGCAAAACTTCTCTACAAATCAGATTTATTTTCTTCTCTTCTCCCTAATGTTACTTGAATTTTGTTTTTGTATTTAGGATATTGTCTTGAACACATGTTTTCATCTATGAAATTCTTTATAATATTAGCGATGGATTCTTCTATGCTGAGCTAATATCTAGATCTAGGGTTTGATGTAGTCTCATTTGAACCGTGTCAGATTATTTTGTTAATTGTTATATTTAATTTTATTTTACGCATCTCTTAGGCCTAATGTATTGGATTCATGTGGCGAATGAATCACACAATTTTAGGCTACGAATTTTATACTCAGGAGAGGTTGAATTCGTAATCTGAATTAGGAGTGCATAACTTAGGTTGTTGTGAGTCCGGGAGAAAATCAACACTTAAGTATTCAAGTTCGGAATTTAGGATCTTGTAAAACCTAGAGGTAATCGAGTTCTAGATTTATCAATTAGAATCACCATTCAATTGTGTTTATGTTTATAGTGATTCCAATATATGCTTTCACATGATATTTTGGTTAAATTGAAAACTTGGAATTTGACACTTGGGAGAGGTAATCTCGGTTTCGGACTTAGTTTAAACGTATGCCAATTTTATTAGATCAGGAGATATTTAAAGCTTCTGTAATCTGTAAATTCGGGTATAACGAATGTTTTCACCTAAATACGGGATAGGGATATCGGTATTGAAGTGATTACATATTCTCTCACTTGACACTCGAAAGAGGTAATATGAGAGCAATAGCACGGGAACCTTGATTATTTAATGAATGAAATTAACTAATAATTACTTAATAGGAAAACATGAGGATAACTATATGAAATCAAGCCCCTAGAACCTTTGTGCATAGAAAATCCAAACTTTATTTTATTTTTTCTATTTTTATTTGTTTTTATTTTATTTTTATAAAAATTCCAAATTTGGATGCCTAAATAAAGTTAGGTTACGACAATCGTGGTACTTAACGACGATCTAAACCAATCCCTGTGGATACGACAATCCTTAATCTTCCTATATTATTAAAACTTGACCAGTACACTTACGGTATCGTAAAGACAAATAATTCGCTAACAAGCTTTTGGCGCCATTTCCGGGGATTGGCTTTTTTATTGTTGTTAATATTGTGAATAAGTAACTTGATTTTAATTTAGGCATATATTTTATTTTTAATTTTTGTTTTTAGTTTTGTTTATTTTGCGAGGTACTTAGAGATAACTCATCAACAAGTCTTCGTGAGTTTTTCTCAATGCGATTCTGAGCCATTTTATTGTGCTTGGGAAAGATATATAGAGTTGCTTGTTCAGTTCCCAAATCATGGTTTTCTGAAAGAGTGTCAATTATTGAACTTCCTCGACGAGTTACACGCTGCAACAAAAATTTGGGTGAAATGAGAAAATGGTATCACCTCTTACTAACTAATAGCGGACGAAGCCTATTGGTTGTTAGAGGACATGGCGAAGTTTGAATGTCAGAGTTGGAATTATTCAACGAGCTACCAAATCTTGGGGGATAGTTCCAAAATTTCGGCGTCATGGATTGACACCCCACACCAACCTATAGAGTCTTCCCCCACCCTGGAAGAAATATTCCCTGGATTCATGGGGGAAAGTCATATTTTTTGGAGGGAATCTCATGACTGTCTCAATGAGCATGAGGACCATCTTGACAATATTGAGACGGCTTGCACTGAAATCGACACGACCATAAAGTCTCTTGAGACACAAATCGATCAACTAGTTAGCTACATTGAGACCGAGTCGGGAATGGTGGCACTGAGAGATGCATAAGGCACATCCATATGTGAAAGCCACCATGAGGAACCGAATACGAATGGGAGAAACTTGGGTATGTTTGATGACAAAGATTCGAATGGGAAAAAAACCCAAGAATGGATCGATGATGAAGAATCACAAGATGACACTTGTGAATGTTCACCATTTAAGATACAAATTGTACTGATCAAAAATTATCACATCTACAAGAATCCAATATAGCTCCCTAGAACTTCCCTACCTTTAACTCCGTTCTTTCAAGCTCATCAAGCACAATTTCTGAAGTTAAAGCTCGTTGAGAGTAGGTGTTGATCATTGTCACATCTCGCCAAGCTTGAGGGCATCCACAACCAAGAGCCAATATCTGTTGTCTGATCTGCTGAATTGACAGATTGTAGACAAACCATATTCTGGAGAATGTGATGACAGATGAAGTGGAAATCAGTCTCGATGTGTTTTGTACGCTTGTGAAAGACATCATTGTGAGCGATCTGAAGAGTACTCTTATTGTCATAGTGTAAAATAGTAGCAAAAGGAGAATAAATTCTCATATCAGTGAGGAGCCACCAATGCCAAAGTAGTTCTTGTGTTGCATCAGCCATGGCACGATATTTAGCTTCAGTTTTGGAATGAGCAACCAAAGTTTATTTCTTACTGCGCTAAGAAATGAGAGAGTTGCCCAAGAAGAAACAATAACAAGTGGTTGATCTTTAGTCGGTGGGATCTCAAGCCCAATCGACATCAGAATAAGCCTATAAAGTTGCAGCAGACTGGGCTGAGAAACAATATCCATGAAATAAGGTACCCTTGATATACAGGAACATGCGAAGAACAACCGAGTAATGAGTGGTCCAAGAAGCGAACAAGAATTGGCTGACTTGATGAATGGCAGAGGCGATGTCTAGGCAAGTGACAGTGACGTATATCAGACTTCCAACTAGTTGGCGATATAGAGTGACATTAGGAAGAGGTGAACCATCTAGTGGAGTGAGTATGATATTCAACTCTAAAGAAGTAGTGGCAATGTTGGAGTCAATGATGCCAGCCTTGGAAAAACGATCCGAGGCATATTAGACCTGAGAGAAAAAAATATCCATATGAATTGGATAAGACTTCGAGGCCAAGAAAATACGTAAGTACACCAAGATCTTTCATCTTGAATTATCCACTGAAAAACTTTTTGAGTTCAAACATACCGCATAGATCATCCCCAATAATAATTATGTCATCTACGCATATTAAAATAAGGGTAATACCATTGTCAGTATGGTAAATAAACAGGGCAGAATCATGAGCACAGGATGTGAACCCAAACTGATGAATGGTATAGTGCTAAATTTTGCAAACCAGGCTCTTGGAGCTTATTTTAAACCATATATGGCACAATGAATGCGACAAACTTTATTTTAAGGGGAAACTAGTCCAGGAGGGGTATGCATATAAACTTCTTCAAGAAGATCGCCATTGAAAAATGCATTTTTGACATCCATCTAAAAGCGAGTCCATTTTTTAATGGTAGCAACGACAAGAAGTGTATGGGCAGATGTGAGCTTCGCCACCGGAGCAAATGTGTCTTCATAGTCAATGCTATATTTCTGAAAAAATGTCTTGGCAACAAGTCGGGTTTTATATCGTTCAACAGAACCATCATAAAGTATTTTGATCTTAAACACCCATTTGCACCCAATGGGAGTTTTCCCTGGGGAAGATCAATAATATCCCAGGTGTGAGTTTTGGCGAGGGCCTGAAGTTCTTCGTCCATTGCTTTCTGCCAAAGAAGATTAGTACTAGCTTCTTTATAGGATTGTGGCTCATGCAGATGAAATATAGTGGAAAAGCAATAAAAATCAGTATGATAAGGTAGAGGATGAGTTACCCACCCTAGTAGAGCAGCAAGAGTGGTCTGGAGCGTGGGTCTCAGAGGCAGTCAGTACAGAATCATCAGCCACAAGAGAAGTCTTAGGCATGGTTGATAGAGTTGGAAGGGTAAGATTAGCTAGTGGTTCTAGAGTGGACGCAGCGTAAGATGCAAGATTAGGCCCAACTGGTAGTCCTGGAGTGGATTCAACTGTACATGGAAATGTATCCTCAGGATATAACTCAATAGATGGATTAGTAAAGAATCTAGAGTTGGTGATGGTTGATATGTCAAATAACCGTAAGGAAGAAAACAATTAATGTTCCCAAAATATGACATGTCGAGAGATATGAATACTTTTAAAAATGAGATCTCAGCACCGATACCCTTTATGTTAAATGTCATATCCAAGAAAACAACACAGGCGAGCCCTTAGTTCTAGTTTGTTGTGTTTATGTGGTTTGAGAAGAACAAGACAAACTTAACCAAAGACTTTGAATTTAGAGTAATCGGGAGGTTTACCGAAAAATGCTTAAATAGAGATTGGTGTTGGATTATAGCGAAAGGGATACGGTTTATTGTGTATATAGTAGTAAAGGTAGCATGACCCCAAAAATGCTCATAATAGAATGAATAAATGAGGAGAGAACGAATTGTGTCAAGAATATATATATGTTTGTGTTCGGCTCATCTATTTTGTTTGGATGTGCTAGGACACGAGCAATGGGGGAGCATGCCATTTTTGCGAAGTAAATTGAGAAAGGCATGATCCTTGTATTCCATTGCATTATCTGAGTAAAAACAATGATATTTCTATAAAATTGAGTTTAAACCATAGAGGAAAACTCAGAAAATAATTGGAATAGTTCGGATCAATGTTTCATAAGAAATAACCATGTATATCGAGAATAGTCATCCACAAAGATAACAAAGTAACGACAACCACCCATTGAGGCATGAGGAGAAGGCCCCCCAAACATCAAAATGAATTAGATCAAAGGGTGCAAGGAAAGTAGACTAACTCTCATTGAAAGGTAGGGTTGGTTGTTTTGCAAGTTGGCAATAGATATATTTAAAAGACTCATGCTGAACTGAATCTAACTGATCATTAGAGATAAGCAATTTGAGTCGGCTAGATGAATTGTGGCATAACTGAGAATACCAAATATGGGATGGTGATAGCAACAATGGTGGCTATGGAGATAAGGATGATGATGAGTTGGAGGATAATGGTAGTGTTGGTGAGGTTACATAGGTTGATAAAGGGACATATGGTTGTGGTGGTGGTGAAGTTTGAGATGGAAGGTGTAAATTGCTAAGTTCAAATGGACGTCCAACTTTATGACCAGTCCCAAGGGTTTCTCCTATCCGAGGATCCCGCACCTGACAACTACTATTAGAAAATCTAACTTTAAATCCTAATTCACAAAGTTACCTAATAGACAAAAGATTTAAGGTGAGTTTCAAAATCAAATATTTGTCAAGAATAAAAAGATGAGAAGTAAAAACCTAACTGGTATGAGTAACACACATTTGAGAACCATCAGCAGTATGAATACTAGGTGTATTCATAATAGAGAGTTTGGTTGAGAAAATGTTGAGATTATATATCATATTATTACAACATGTAGAATCAAAAAACCAAGAAGAGTTACCTATAGTAAGTAAGAGAGTAAGGGAAAGGTTGGCACCATTCTTGGAGAAACTATAATATAAGAGTGAAGCCATATCTGCAATAGTAGAGGTAGGATTTGAACCCTCTTTGGCGTTGAGAATGATCGAAGAAGTGTAACCAATAGACATTGTTGCTAAAGCGGATCAACAATATACAACAAAGTATACTGTACGAAATGAATATGGAGAAACTGCTGCCATGGATAGATCCAAAACACTAAAATTGTCCAGGAACTGATTTATAATCATGAATAACCAATTGGTGAATTTTTAAATCGATCAGATCTTCGTGATAAACCGAATCAACAGTATAAGGAGAACTATATTGTATGGTCTGAATCTGATTAAACAAATAGCACAAATGGATCCAGAACAATGGTTTTAGCCAAGAACCGATAAATAAAATTAAAGAACCTATAACATTCTCAAATTATAGAAATTAGAATTATAAAGTTGCGAGAGCAATTAAATCAAAGTTTTGGTGCAACTAAAAAAAAAAACTCTACTAAGAATCACAAAATTTAGGTGCCAAATTAATGGAATTTACCTAAAAATAAATTATCTAATGGTCCACTATGGTTTGGGCTCATGATGTTTTGCCCAAAGTGTATATTTGGACCACTTTAGACCATTTTAAAAATAACCCAAATAAAAGGTGCAAAAATTTGGTAAAAATATAAAACCTAAGTGAAATTAGAAAAGCCCAAAAATTTGTTTTAAGAGAATCAACTATCCAAGTCAAGATCCATAGTTAGTATCTGTTGATGTCGGATTTTGGACGACCTCAACAGTATGGTCTGGTCTCTTGTTGATGGAGATGATGTGCTTCTTTGCTGGAATGGAGATGGAGAAGTCAGGGATCAGTCCGTCTGACCCAAGATGGGTAGATGTGGAGTGACCCGGAATGGGTCCCAAGTAGGGAAGCTACCTAGGAGTTTTCTAATTCGTGGAGAATCTTCTGGCTAAGAATGGATGAGTCTTAAGTTTAAATGAGCTCAAATACCTTTCGGGCCAATACGAGGTGGTCCTGAGCTGGGATGGGAACGAGCTCAAATGAGACAGAACTTCAACACCTGCACAAAGGACTTACCAGGATGATCACGGTGTGTCCCATTCGGCGTGAGAATCAATGCTCAGGGGGAAGATTTATAAAAGTGCTATCGAGAAGAGTATGTAATTTTTTGTGTGTGTAACTTTGTGTTTTGGTATGCCCTCCTATATATAGATATGGAGTGGATTAGTTTAAAGGCTTAAGCAAGGATTAGAGTCCCTTCAATGTCCCATCTCAGCATATGGCCAATGAGAGAAGGATATGAGAGCACCTTTATGTCGGTAATGAACTTTTTAGCACTATTGCTGAGGCCCATGGCTGAAGATATTTGTAATTGGAGGGTTGATCGAACCCATGATCCAAGAATAACACTTTCCTGCTATACCCGAGATGAGGATTTTGATCCCTACCCTTCGCGGATAATTGGAGACACGAAGGGAGAATTTTCCTGAGGAGCTTGTGGAGTTGATTTCCAAGATGGGAAATGTTGCCGTGGAGAATGCTGGGATGGGGAAGGATTTTTCATCTTGACGACGGCTCGTCTGCCCTTCCTGGAGAGTGTTGTTAGCTATTAAGGTTTGCCCCTTCCCAGCACAATCTCCACCCTTAATTCTTGGTAGGAGTTAACCTTGGAGAGTTGTGGACATGTTGTGGTCTTCAATTGATTGCGTTAGAGAGACCATTTTCACACTCATCAGTTGCCTCCCAAGCCCTAGTGTCGAGAAAGGACTCGAAGCACTGGGGACTTTATTGTTAGTCTATTTTAAAGTTATGTTGCTTCAATGGAGTTTTTTGTGATGTTTACTACCTTTTTTGGTCTTCGAGTAACATTACACAGGGGCCAGGTATCTTTCTGAGAAAGAGAACGAGCGGTCCTAGGATAGGAGTAGTCTGTCTAAGAACGAAAACAGTAGGCCCGAAAGTAGAAATAAGCGGTCTAAAAATGGTAATGACTAGATCACCCTAAATTCACGAGAAAGCATGCGAATGTCATGCATGTGTCCTATCACACCTACGCCTCTTCAGTTGCGCCTCTTTAATGCATCCTGACGCTCTGCCTGCCCAACTGACGGAATGGGGACACGTGTTCGTACGGTTTATGAGCGGTGCATCGTCCTTAGGAAATTTTAAATAGTCGTCAGCTGCGATGATTGTGATGGATAGATCCCTTCCTATATAAAAGAGGCACCCAGGCCAATTTTCATGTTTTTTGCAAATTCTAGAGCATCCCTCTCCTCGGCAGGTAACCTCTCTTCTCTAACCATATTTTCTATTCTTTCTCCTACTTCTTTTGAGCCTACATCAGGGTTTGCCACAGGGCTGGGCACAAGTTCAATGGCATCCACCTGAATAGACCCTAAATGATTTTTCGCTTCAATTGGTTGATCCCATATTGGCATTTCCCCATGCCTAGAGGAACGGGTGAGTTCTTCGGGCGACGTTGAGTCTTCCAATCGTGGCAATGATGGAAATAGTATTGGGCTTGCTAATGGCCCCACCACGAAAGTTAACTCAGTCCAGGAAGACAAGGTCAGGGCTGAGAATAGTGTTGTTCCAGAAATAGCCCCATCTAGGGGATTGCGTCAACAATGACAGAGGTAAAACTCAGCATATCCCGGAGCATGTAGACCTTCCCGGAGAGATTGGAGACCTGTCTTCCTCTTCCTAATGAGAGGTATTGCTCTCTTTCCCCCCCTCCTGAGGGCTTTATCACTCTCTATATGGAGAATTTACACGATGGTTTGAGGTTCCTAATCCACCCTTAGATACAGTTCTTGTGTGCGAAGTATAAGTTGTGTCCATCACATCTTGCTCCTAACAGCATACGGGCCTTTGTGGCCTCATACATAATTTGCAAGGTCAAGGGAATAGAGCCATCCCTGGACCTGTTCAAATCTATTTTATTTCCCAAGTCCATACCGTCGGGAAGGGATGGTGCTACGTTACATCTAGGAGGCAATTTCTTCCGGATCTGGAGTCCTCAGTGAAAAACTAGAAGCCCAATTCTTTTTCTTGAGAGGAACCAGTTAGGAATTTTGCCCAGGCAAGGAGAGAGTTAACCCCATTCCAAGGGAGTAGGGTGTTGTAGGTTAGAATGAATTTATTTGTGAGCCATTTGTTGATTGTGTAATCTTTTTGGTATCTTGATTGTTCTTCTTTTTTTACCATTTTGTTTCCTTGTGCAATCCTGGAGATATTGGGTGGTAAGAGGGTACGACCAAGCATACCAATTCAATGGCAAAGGAAGGTCATCTACAACATTGAGTTTAAAAAGTTGACCAGCTGTTGGAGTCAACGTTGTACAAACATCATTTCTACATTTCCCTAGGTCTACCCGTGTCAAAGATTGATCCGAAAATAGAGAACGATAAAGTTTCCCTTCTTAGAAGTTGTTGATTACTTAAATTTTCTAGATTTTTCTTGCGTTTACCTCATTCAACCATTCTTGCTCCCTTGGCAGAGATGGACAAAGCTATATTGACGAGGTTACTGAAGGAGAAAGCTGTTAAAGCTGCTGCCGAGAAGAAACTGGCTACCCGACCTCAGAAGGAGTCCTTCTAGAGGGAGCTACTAAGGAAGGAGATGAGACTGTTGTGAAGAGTTCCGCAAATGAAGCCCCTGTCCGGGTAGAAGTTGAACTGAGAAGGATCACGAGGAGAGAACAGTAAAGGAGATAATCTAAGGCTACAGCACGAAAAGAGACATCGTCATAATCGGAGCAAGCCTCCATACCTTTTCCCGAGAAGAGCAGTACTGGGGTGAGCCAGGAGAAAGAAAAAAGAAAAAAGAAATATGGAGAGGGTAGAGGTTGAAGGATTGAAGAAAGACAGAGCTGATGAGACCCCTGGGGCTCGCCAGCCAAGCGAAGGTCCTACTCCTGCACCCTTCCTGATCCTAAATATAGGCCTTCTCTTCGGTCAAGGGGCCCTAGATCATCCAGAGTCATTACCTGCATATATCTACCACATCATTTTCCCCACAGATCAAGAGCATGTGAATGCCGAGCCGGACGTGCAGATCGCCGCCATGCTACGAAGGGATGTGATATTAGTAAGGCCGATACTTAAATTCATCTTGATCCCTCACGCACTTTGTTCTTGGACAATAACTTGACATTTTATTTTTTTTAATTTTTTTTTTACAGTCACTGCCCAAGGCTTCCTCTTTGTATGTACGCTTCTACTCAGCTTTAGAGAGACAGAAAAAACTTAATGAGAAACGCAGCAACACCTGGCTCAGATGAGGAAATGGTATGATCAAACCAATAAGTTAATAGTGAGTGAGAGAAGCTTCAGAGCGGATGTGACAAAACTGACTGAAGAGAAGGAAATCCTCGAATCCCGCTTTGGCAAGCTTGAGGCTGACCTCGCTGCTGCACGGGAGAAGATCGAAGAAATAGAAAAAGAGCAAGTTGTTGCAATTGCGAAAGCCAAAGAAGATACTGTGAGCAAATAGATGCAGTCCCTTACCATCCTCGGGATGAAAACGTTATTGACTCTTAAAATAGTAGAGGATAGCCATAGGTACACAATTCATAATCTATGCCGCCAATACCCAAAGTTTCCAGTTGACAAGATTGGCATGGATTATTCAGATACCGAAGAAGATATTAGTCTCGGGATAGGGGATGTCGGAGTTGGACAAGGAGATATTGATGCCGAGAGGGGGGAAGTCGATGCCGGCCAAGGCAAAACGGGTACCCTTCAGGGAAGCATTGAGGCCGAGAAAAATGAGCCCCCTACTGGCGATGGTGAAGCTGGACCATCATCTGCTGGAAAAGGTGAAGCTAGACCAACCTCCACTTCCCAGTAGAAAATTCCAACCCCAACCCAAACTCAGTCCTAGATTAACCCAAAAACTTGCACTTTTTTTTTTATTTGCATGTCCGTTTTTGGTGCCCCAACCCCTTTACCTTGAAAAGGGTCTTTTTTTATGGGCTTTGGGGCCCTGAAATTGTAATGGATATTTAAATGAATGAAGGTTTCTTTTTTATCTCGTCTCGAAAAATCCTGAACACTTGCATAATTTTCTGCATGATTTTCTTCATTGTTTCTAAGTTTGTATCTATGTGCCTTCTAGTTTTTGTCTGCCTTGTCCCCATTGGAGCATAAACAGTTTCTCTTCCCAACGACAGAGCCTTGATCCCATCGTGATCTCGAAAATACCAAGATTGGAAGAAATCTGAGCTTGGTAAGTTGCCTGAGCATAGAGTTCAATTCCTGCTTGGTGAATTGCTTGAACCCATCTCGAAGATAGACCTGAGCCCCTACTCGGTCATTTTTAAAGACTTGGACATTATTTAGCTATGATGTCCACTTTTCGGTTATTTTTTGCTTTTTGCCTTAGCAAATTGGACATCCTTTTACAGTTCTTCCCGATCTCGGTGGTACTCTACTCTGGACAGATAATCCTTGTTACTTGGCTATTTTATTCATTTTCCCTTTTTTCTTTCCCAGGCTTTGTGTTAGAGGTTCCCTTAGGGATAATTGTTTATAACGCCGTTATTTATAGTTTGAACGTGCTAAGGTAGACATGAGACCTAATCTCGGTCCTTATCTCTTCTCGGAACACCTGTTAGAGGGAGAGTTGTTTGCACCACACCCTTCCTGGTCACAGAACCTAAGTTTAGCATGACTTTAGGTTGGGTAATTAGGCTAATGTTTGCAATTTTTTGCTTGAAAAAAATCAAGTTTCTCCCATTTCGGGGAAATGTCCCTTCTTAGCTAAGTACCAGAGAATAAATTTTGTCTTCCCTTCGTGAAAAAATGTATTTATATGCTAACAATCCATATCCACATCTTCTCTGCCCCCCAGCCTAGTATCCGAGCGCAGCTCGGGTGGTAGGTTATAGTTGGAAGGTAGTACTCATATGGTGTTTGGCCCTCGTAGTCCCCAGGGGATAACTGTGGTCAGCCCCCTTGTGGATGGTTATAGGTGGGTTATTCTTAGTGGGGCTCATCCTTGAGCCTTTTCAGGTTATCCCAATCTACCCATACAAGAGAATCTTCCATTTATGTTTCCTGAGCTCAACTTGGTTGTCAAGGGTGAGACACTCAGCTACTAGTCCTTAGACCTGATCAGTACAACGCCATCAAAGGATAATAGTTATCAATCCCCAGGCTTGAAACAACCAAACTATAGAGAGGGTCTAGATCCATTTTCTTTGTGGAGACCACCCTCAATGCTGAGTGTGGGGATGTCCTTTCTTCTTAGAGAAATGTCGAGCGTGGCACATATCTATCCAAGATGGGATAGAGATTGCTTATCCTGGCCCTATTTTTCAAATCCAAAGTTTGGAGAATAGAGAACAGGTTAAACCAAAGATTCCTTTCATTGATAGGTAGTTACGTTACAAACTCCAAAAAGTGAAATATTTACAAGTCCATAGGATTTTACACACTAGGATAGTAGCACTTTAGAAACTCTATATTCCAGGGATGCCTTAGAGGGATACCCTTTTTCGATTCTAATTCGTATGTGTCGGGATGGCAATACGAGTAACATGATATCGCCATTCCCATGATGGAGCTAACTTTCCTTATGCTTGATCATTGGTGACCAGAGTTACTTTTCGGAGGATGAGGTCACCAACGTCAAATGACCAAGAGTGGACACTTTTGTCGTAATATCTAGCCGCCGTTTATTGATAGGCTACTTACCGAACACGAGTTCACTCTTTTTTTTCTTCGAGGAGGTAAAGGTTAAAAATCAAGAAGGCATCTTTTTCTTCTGGGATGAAAACCATTGCAGTCCACGGAGAGGGTATGTCAATCTCAGTGGGGATCACGGCTTTAAATCCGAAAGTCATTGCCAAAGGGGTTTCTCTCATAGGGGTCCTTGTCGTAGTGTGATAGGCCCAAAGAACATGACACAAATCCTCAACCTATCTTCCTTTTGATTTAGTATTTAGTCCATGGAGAATAGTTCAGTTGGTGACTTCCACTTATCCATTGGCTTGTGGATGCCTTGGAAAGGCAAAGTGAGTCTGAATTCCTAGCCCGACACAGAATTCTGCGAAGAGATCATTGTCGAAGATGATTGCCTTGGGTATACCGAAATGGCAAACCCCGCTCTCCCAAACAAAGTCTCTGATTCTCTTTTTTGTGATCCGTGCAAAGGGTTTGACCTCTACCCATTTCATGAAATTAATAGTCGATTACAACAATGAGAAATTTTATCTGGCCAGTCCCTTGGGGTAATGGATCGAGAAGGTTAATGCCCCACGGGGCAAAGGGCCAAGGACTTGTCATTGGGACGAGAATAATTGGAGGAAGATGGGGATGGAAGGCAAACCTCTGACTTTTATCTATTTTCTATACAAACTCTATGGAATCTTTTTGCATATCCGGCTAGAAGTATTCATATCTAATGAGCTTGTGAACCATGGACCTTTTTCTCGAATGGTTGCTACACACCCCTTCATGAACTTTATTCATCACGTGATCAGCCTCTTCCGGCCTCAGGCAGTAAGGGTATGATCTTAAGAATAATCGTCAGTAAAGTACCCCATTGATGAGGGTGTATCTTATTGCACTGTATCGCATTTGTCTGGTCTCTACCCGGTCAGATAGTAGTGTTCCTTGCTGGAAGTAAACCATGATTGGGTCCATCCAGGTTGTTCCATCAAAGAGGGCACATATGGTGAACACATGGACAAAACTTATTGTGTTTAGCCCCTCCAAGTATTCAACAAGAACACTTCTCTTCAAGGTGAATTCTACATAAGAGGCTAAATTAGCAAGAGCGTCAGCATGCCGATTTGTTTCTCAGGGAATCTGCCTAACTTGGACATTTTCAAAAAAATTCATGAGAGCTCTCACTTTTTCTAGTTAAGCAGCCATGCTCAGGTCCTTAGTCACGTACTCATTGTTGACTTAGTTGACAACTAGTTGCGAGTTGCAGTAGACTTGGAGATTTTTGTCACTGAATTCCCTTACCAGCCTGAGTCCGACAAGAAGAGCTTCATATTCAGCTTCATTATTGGTGGCTTGGAATTCCAATCGGAGTGTATATTTAATCTCTTCTTAGTCTGGTGTTACCAGGACCATTCCATCTCTATAACCTCCAACATTTGAGGAGTCATCCATAAACAAACTGCCACTTATATAGGCCAAGACCGTCATTACATCCGGGATGGGTACCTCTGCCGAGCCGAGATGAGACACATACCGGGCAGGATCATGGTTATCAGGGATGGGCTTTTCTGAGAAGGTTATCTTAGCAATAAAATCAGTCAAGACCTACCCCTTGATGGTTGTTCTGGGCCGGTAGTCTATGTGAAATTGGCCAAGATCGAGGCTATACTTCATCAACTGACCAGAGACATCAAGGGAGTGAAGAACTTGCCTTAGAGGTTGATCAGTAAGAACGACGATCACGTACACTTGGAAGTATTGTCTCAACTTTCTCGATGCGATGAGAAGGGCATAAGCCAACTTCTCAAATTGCTGGTATCTCGTCTTGGTGTCAGTCAGTACTCGTCTTGAATAATATACGCGTCTTTGGACTCCTTTCTCTTCTCAGACAAGAGTCGAGCTGACTTGAAGTAGCAATGTACAAGAATAATTCTTCTCTATCCTTGGGGGTGCAGAGTAGTGGCATTGAGGAGAGCTTTGAGTTCTTGGAATGTGGTCTCACACTCTCCCGTCCACTCGAAGGTTTTGTTGCCCCTCAAAATCTTTAAAAGATGGAGACATTTTTCTGACGAGTGTGAGATGAAACGGTTGAGGGCAGCCAACCTCCCAGTGAGAATTTGAACTTCTTTATTCGTCTGTAAAAAGGCCATGTAGAGAATGGAGATGATTTAATTAGGATTGGCATTGATGCTACGCTGAGAGACCATATACCCTAAGAATTTCCCTACCGAGACTATAAAGATGCACTTGGTAGGGTTCAGCTTTACACGATAGGCTCGAAGTTTGTCAAAGCAGTTCTGGAGATGGATGATGTGATCCGGTGCTTTGGTTCTCTTTACGAGCATTTCATCAATATATAATTCCATTGTTGATCCAATCTCTTCCTTGAATATTTTGTTCACGGGTCTTTGATAGGTTGCCCCGGTGTTGCGAAGGCCGAAGGGCATAACCTTGTGACAGTAGGTACCTCTATCCATGATGAATGAGGTATTGCCTTTGTTAGGAGGAAACATAGTGATTTATTATATCTAGTATAGTCGTCAAGAAAACTCAAAAGTTCATGCCCCGCCGTGGCATCTGTGACCAAATCTATTCTCGGCAAGGGGAAGTAATCTTTGGGGTATGCCTTGTTAAGGTCTTTAAATCCATGAAAAGGTACTATTTTTCCCAACCTTTTGTGGAAGAACAACGTTGGAGAGCCAGTCAAGAAATTCCACTTCTTCCAGTACTGCAGATTTCACTAACTTGTTCATTTCCTACTTGATGAGCTTTTGGCGCTCCGGGTGAAAATTTCTTCTTTTCTGATTCACGGGGGAAATGGTAAGGATCAGTATGATGATGCATAGAAACACTTGTACAGATCCTAGGAAGTTCATTGTGAGACCAAGCGACGTCATAGTTCTTTCTGAAGAGATTAGTGAGCTCTTCTCGCCGTGTCGCGCTGAGCTTGGCACTTATTCGAATAGTCTGTTCCTCAATGGTGGGATGGATGGGTATTTCTAGTAGGTACTCATGTGTCCATGGACAAGGCTTCTCATCCCAGGGGTCATCGATCGACACGGTTCTAGGAGCAGATAGAGCCATGAGTTTGGCGTCGCCGTTTCTGGCCCCGGACATTGATTTCTATTTTCTCTTCTTGAGTGCCCTCATAGCACATGATCTGACTGTTTTTTAATCCCCACACACTTTCCCCACTCCTTCCTCTGTAGTAAACTTCATTTATTGGTGATAGGAAGAAGCCACATCTTTTAGGGAAGCCAATGTCGATCGTTTAATAATGGAATTATACGAAGATGGTCAGTCCACGATGAGGAATTTAGCCCAAACCGTAGCTGAAATAGGCACAGCACTGACTAGGATAGAAAGAGAGATCCAACTAATGGAGCTCATGACATCACGGCAAAATTGATAAAATGAGAGATAGTGGGTTTCATGGACTTTGAACTCACGTTCATTTTATTGAATGCCCATTTAAAGAAAATATCCACGGAGCTTCCTCCATCAATCAGAATTCTCCCTACCTTGTAGTATTTGATTGAGGTAGAAATCACTAAGGCATCGTCGTGGGGGGTTCCACCTCTAAGAGATCAACCTCACTGAAGGAGATGACGTTGTGCGTGGAAATATCAATTGTGCTCACCTCGTACACGTCCTAGTCCTAGTCAACTTTCCTCTTTGCTTTATACTCACACCTCTTTCAAGAAAATGTCGTCTCTCCTTCTAGGCCGAGGCCGCCATGGATCACATTTATCTCACCGTCTACCTTCATATCATCATTGCATTCTTTGGCTTCCCTTCTCGGCAAGGGTCGACCACGGTTCTCCCTTCTCATCTGGCCCATGCGCTCATCTCAATGACTATTTTCTATAGAGCCAGTGTTGTATTTGCAAACATAATGACCAAGATATCCCTATTTTTTAAGGGCCTCAATCTCTTCTCGAAGCTAATAGCATTCGTCCGTCGTATGACCACAGTCATGGTGAAACTCACTGTATCTGGTAACGGACTTTCCCATAGGTTTCCCCTAGGGGAGAGCAGCAAGGAAAAAGAATCATTTTCCAGCATTTTTGGTATAGATTGTCACAATAGACACTATAAGAGGAGTTAACCCTCGGCAGGTCCCTAGGGATGGAGGAAGTCTCCGCTTTCTGGGAAGGGGTCCCAACCATACCTCTGCCTGTAACCTCCTAGAACCTTGAGCCCTATTTGACACTTCTTCCGTTCGGCCCTTTTTTTTATGACTTCCTTCTCGGTCACACTTTATGATGTCCCTAAGGTTTGCCTCGTAAAATCTCATGCCTCTAGCTAGGGTGGCAACCAGGTTGGAAGTGGGTCGCAAACATAGGTCGTAAGATAACCTTCAGTGTTTCAATCCGTTAACGAACACGTTCAAGGCCATGGAATCTGGAAGGCTTTTGCAACACAATATTTCCATGTGAAACCTTCTTACAAAGTCTTCTAAATTTTCTCCAATCTCTTGTTAAAGGGTGAAGATGTAGGTGGCTATTTTAGGCCTTTGACGGGAGCCACTGAATCAGGTTAGGAAGAGCTATTCAAGCTAAGCAAAGGTTGAAATCGAGGCAGGGTTCAAGTCCCTAAACCAAGTATTGGCCATGCCAAAAAGTGTAAGAGGGAATGACTTACACCTAATGGCAACAGAAGCCGTATACATACCATGAAAGCAACAAAAATAGTGAGGTGATCAACGGGGTCAGTAGTTCTATCATACGAGATTATTTGGGGATTAGGGAACCTGTACGGGACCACTTTAAGTACTATATCATCAACAAAATGATATCTTATACTTGAAGTCAGTCCAACAGCCCCCTAGGGTCCCGCATCTATACAAGCGTTGCTTTCATCTTGGCCATGCGCCTTTCCAGAGTGCCATCTCCCCTAGGTGGTACTGCAACTTGGCTTTGAGATGCTCTAGATCCCTATCTCCTGGCAAGAAGGGAATGGGAATCTTTCTCCCAAGCATGACGAATCTTGCTCTCAGCACGGGTGACATTGTTGTAGGTTCTTCCAGGTCAGGACTTACGACGATCCACTGCTCAGCGACCTTGAGAGTATAGGGACGCGGAGTCCGACACAGCTAGAGGGGCAAGATCCCATTCTCGGACTTGTTGCTCATGACAACGAGGTTGGTCTCTTGAGACATGCCCTTTAGAATGGATCACACGATCTTATTCCTGGTGCTACTCCTCTCCCCCTACATTCTGGAGAACCGGTCCCCCTTGAGCTGGGATCGGTGTCAAGCAGGAGAGGATAATATCAAAACAAGACTAGAATTTACCCAACTGGCATTCTAAATTATCAATATGTACCATATCTGCAGCTCTAGTGGTTGGTCTAACATGAACTCTCAAACGTAAAGCTAATGGACCTGTCTGATTAGCTAAGGGTACGTTTCCTTCTTCTTCCAAGATGGGGACTAAAGTCCTTACATCTGGTCTGGGGATTCTTGACATATCTCTAGCCGAGTTGCTATCCACCGTGCTATTCGGGTCTCTCGGCCATGTGGTATGACCAGATGGTTGGAGGGAGGCTTTTCGTAGCACTTCCCACAAACGATGCCAAACTATCGATGTCGGATTTTGAATGATCTCAATAGTATAGTCTGGTCTCTTGTTGATAGAGATTATGTGCTTCTTTTCTAGAATAGAGATGGAGAAGTCTGAGATTAGTCCATCTAACCCGAGATGGGTAGAGGTGGAGTGACTCGAAATGGGTCCCAAGTAGGAAAGCTACCTGGGGTATTTTAATCCATGGAGAGTCTTCTGGCCAAGAAGGGATGAGTCTGAGCTGAAATAAGCTCAAATACCTTTTGAGCCGAGAAGAGGTAGTCCCGAGCTAAGATGGGAATGAGCTAGGATGAGGCAACACTTTGAAACCTACATAAAGGACTTACTGGGATGATCCCGGCGTGTCCCCACCGGCATGAGAATCAGTGCTTAGGGGGAAGATTTATAAAAGTGCTACTGAGAAGAGTAAGCAATTTTTTGTGTGTGTACCTTTGGGAATTGATTTTCCCTGCTATATATAGGCATGGAGTGGATTAGTTTAAGGGCTTAACCAAGGGTTAGTGTCATTTCAAAGTCCCATCAACGTCCCATCTCGTCATGTGGCCAATGAGAGGAGGACATGAGAGCACCTTTATGTCGGTCATCGGCTTTTTAGCACTATTGTTGAGGTCCATGGCAGAAGATATTTGTAACTGGAAGGGTGACCTAGCCCATGATCCGAGAAGAACACTTTCCTGCTATACCCAAGATGAGGACTTTAATCCCTGCCCTTCCCGGATAGCCAGAGATGGGAAAGGGGAATTTTGTTGAGGAGCTTGTGGAGTGAATTTCCGAGTTGGGTAATGCCGCTGTGGAAAATGCTGAGATGAGAAAGGATTCCCTATCCTGGTGGCGGCTCGTCTGCCCTTCCTAGAGAGTGAGAGGGAGAGATCAAATTTCAAGACAAAACTCTTTTTGCTTTCTTGTCCAAACTCCATCAACATAAGTATATAAATATGAGGGAAGAAAAAAGAATGGGAGCGATTGAGAGAGGAAGTAGGGGCAAGAAATGTCTTGGGAGATTTTGATCAAGAAATTTGAGGAGTTTTATCAGTGACATCAAGTTTTGGTAGAAGATTAAGCTCACATTTGGTAAGTTTCTAAACCCTAGAAATTTTATTGAACTCTAGCATGGATCTTTATGATTTTAAAGGTTAAGATAGAAAGCTAACCTAGTAAAACTTGGATTTGATCAAGTATGAGTTTGTTAGGTTGAATTAAACATGAGATTGACCATCATGGATGAATTTTTTTTGGGGGGGGAGGGGGGTTTAAGTATGGTTTAGAGCTTTAACCTTGTTATTTTTGTTTTAGGAGAGAAAATCTAAAAACACTCATGATGTAAATGATTCCTAGATGAACTAGAATGGTTTTATATTATTTTGGGATTAACTCTAAGCCTTAGAATAGTCAAAAACATGATGTAGGAGAATTGGGTATCAAAAAGAATTAAAGAACCGAAATTGGAAGTTCAAACTCTGCACTCCGTTAACCCGAGCAACCTGACTTTAAAAACTCATAACAATTCATACAAAAATCAAAAAAAATATGAAACTTGATGGAAATTAAACTAAACACAATGAGTATAATTTTGAGCTATTATATGGTGTATTTTGAATATGATATGGTACTGAAATAGAACCCGAAGTTAACTAAATGTAATCCCATAGGATTTTGACAGTTTGGTTTGTTGAACTTCGAAAAATCATAACTAAATGTAGAAAAATTGGAATCTGGTGATTCAAATTGAGTTTTAAATCTTGAGATGTATATTTGCATAAAAAAATATAAAAAGAATAGAAAAAGATTTTTAACAGTGGTAAAATGAGTAGGAAATCTGACAACTCGTAGTAAATTACTCTCACAACGCATAATACACCCTTAAGAAATATTAGGACATATAGTGTACTCACATAAAGTGATGATGTTAATAAAAAGGATATTTTATTTTTCCTTCCAGCAGTTGAGTGAGCTTGAGTAGGGTGATTCCAGATTGCCACATGACCACACGTATCTCGAGGTAGGGGATTCCATTAATTCTCTTATGTGTTTTTAGCATGCATTATATGCATGTATTTTTGTGTGTTTATTTGAAAAATGAGTTTTCAAATGAAATTAAATTTGTGGTAAAAAGTTGAAGTTTGTGCAAATCTGTTATTATAAGGCAAATATATATTTATGCGTTAAATATATCTAGCTAGTGGGATAGTGAAGATATCATGTGAGGACTAAGAATATTGGGTCGCCGTGGAGCTGACCTTGGGTGCAAATCCCTAAACCCGCATGGGCGATAGTCCAGGTTACTTGAGTATCTCACTGGATGGTATAGATTCTCGGTGGTACGGTTCGGTCACTAGGTATCGCAGTGATATACTTGTTGTATATGTGTTTTAAATTTTTCTCCTTGGATATTTTTTTTAGAGCATGTTTTATTACAATGTGCAGGTTCATTATATATTGTTTTATTTATAAAGTTCCAGCCAGAGTATTATGTTTACAAAAATCACGTATTTCCTATAGACATTAGGAAAAAAAAAAGTAAGAAAATGGATGGATTTTCCTACTAAACACTTTGAGCTGATCCCTAAATCCGCTTGTGGGATACTCTAGGTTACTTGGGTATCTCACTGGATGGTATAGATTCCTGGTGGTACGGTTCGGTCACTAGGTATCACAGTGATACACTTGTTGTATATATGTTTTAAATTTTTCTACTTGGATATTTTTTTTTCGAGCATGTTTGATTACAATGTGCAGGTTCATTATATATTGTTTTATTTATAAAATTCCAGCAAGAGTATTATGTTTATAAAAATCACATATTTCCTATAGACATTAGGAAAGAAAAAAAAAAGTAAGAAAATGGACGGATTTTCCTACTGAGCACGTTGAGCTGACCTCCCCCCCCCCCCCCCCCCCTTTTCCCCATCCTCAGGTAGTGCATAGGATAGTGAGCAAGAGTGAACTGCAATCTGAGAGTGCATGGTGGCCGCAATTACGCATCGCCACTTTCACAGCAACCATACAAGTCAAGTTTTAATAAACTGGACCTTTCGGTCGGATATCATTCCATAAAGATTGGTTGAGATTACTATCGACTACCGTGATTAGTATAACCTAATTTTATTTAGGCGATAAAAATGGTATTTAATTTATACTAATACTAAATTAAAATACTAATTAAATTAACTATACTATAAATACTATATTGAGATTGTTTAGGGGAGTAGATTGCCTAGGGATTAACTTCATTTACCAAAATGTGTTTGATATCGTCTAACTTACATTAACAATATTTGACTTCTTCGACAATCTCTGTATCTTAAACTCATTCACTCCCACTCTTGAGTGTTTAGTAAATGAATACATAACTTCGCGTTGACGCCCAAGTCCCCCTCAAACATCTTTTCTAACACATAGTCATGTGAGTCTTGACCTAACGTCACGGATTGCACACTTTCAAACTCCCTCCCGAGTTAATGGATCGTCGCATTGTGTTTACCCTAGTCTGAATTTAGGGTTAACTCTCCCAAGTGTCAAACCCCTCATTCTCCATATATTTATCTAAGCATAATAAACATGACATCACGGCAAACAGAATCGAATAACGAAGAACGACTGTTAATGAAACACCGATTTCAAAATCACATCTTCATAAATATTATTAATCTCTAAACAATATCCGTTTAGCTAACAACCATAACCATATATACAATGATAAACGATCTAAACATGCTCAAACCTTAATCCAAATTTAAGAAATAAAGAAAGAAACGAGAGAAACTACCCATAGTCTGAAGATTCAGCGCTAAAACCGTTCCAAGATCGCTTTTCCCTCTTGGCCTTGTAATCTTCTCCTTCGGATTTGGTGGAGCATTCCCCAAAACACTCTCAAAAATATCTTATCCCTAGGAGATCTCTAATGGCTGGGGGTTTTGGAGAAGAGAGATGAAGAGGGTTTAAATAGGGAGCAAAATATCCAAAAAAAAAAAATATCCTAAGTTTGTGTAGAGGTGACCGCCTAGGCGGTGGGTATGTCGGTTCAGTGATCGCCATAGCGGTAGAGGAGACAGTGGATTCAGGGACCATCCTGTAGTTTCACCGCCTAGGTTGTGAATCATACCACCCAGGTAGTGAGTTTACAGCATCTATAGGCCCTTCTCTGCATTTTCACCACCGCGGCGGTAGTCTGGACCCCACGGTGGTGGGCTTCTTTTCAAAATATTGTCTCTTTACTTGTTTTTCCACCGTTCTTCAACCGTTCTTGGTTCTATCTAATCGTTTATGCTCCATTTCCATACCTTCTTACCTCAAACACCTGATTTAATACAAAAAGAATAAAATCACATTAAAATGTATTAAAACGTAATAAATGTACTCAAAAACTAATAATTTCGGTATGAAAATATATAGGTAATTTACACCTATCAAATACCCTTAGACTCGAAATTTTGCTAGTCCTCAAGCAAAACCCCCACACAATACGAGAAAATATAAAAACTAATTACGAAATTCAAAACTAAAAACACTAAAAACAAAAATGTGAAAGTTTTGATTATCATCTACCAGCCAAACGATTTTCCCTCATCGGCCCCCAATCCTATCAAGTTCAAGCATAAATCACATCATGTAGTGTTCTAGAATTTCAACATTTATAATAGTAAGTGCCATTATAGATCCTGTCAAAGTGTGTGTGCTTAAAACTCAAATATATAACTATCCGTTAATCAGATTGAATTATCTACCATATAAGCGCATAACAGAAAAAACCCGAGGGTATAGGGAATTCATAGGTTTGACCCGGGATCTATTCTCTACTAATGTAGGCTCGAAAATTTGAATCAATAGGACTTGGTTCAATTTAGGACAAATGGCCGAGGGTAAATTTAAAAGAGAAAACGGGTTAACGTCGTTAACTTGACGTTACCCAAGGCACATCGTTTCTCACTCTTACACTCGAAACCCCATAGATAAATTTGAATCAATCCTAATCAACATATTAAAACCGATGTACTCACTTGCCAAAAAGAAACGAAAAAAATACTATATGTACATAGTTGTTTTTAAAAAAACTTAAACAACATACCCCCAAACTCATTGGATTTGTATAATTTGAGGGGTGTGTGAAATACGAACGAAAAATGACAAGTGAGTACTCGAATACCGAACCAATTAAAAGTTCACTCTAATCCTAACCGCTCACTTCAAGTAGCATAATGAATGCTAACTTGACTCGCTCAAATTGTGCCTTTGGTTTAGCGATAAAGGACTAGAAGGAATTCAATTGGCCATGATATTGGTTAAGTGTTCAGAATTGAAATGGCATTTAGGCTTCGACAGGGTAATAAAGGGTAATGATTTAACAAGATTGGCTTAAAAAGGCTCAAGCGAGAAAAACGAATGCCTAAATCATGTCTTCCAAACTACCTCGCCTAGGATTTCGCCTCGAATTTCCCCCAAATCAAGTTCTAGAAACCCTAATGTCATGAATTTAGGTGACAGATAATCGTTTTCAAATCAATTAGACAGTTATATAATGAGTTTTCGTGCTCGTGCAAGTAGGATCTATAATAACTATTACTAAATCATAACGTTAAGCACACAGAACATACATGCATGAGCTTTATGCTCGACCTCAATAAACAACCAGGGGACAGACTCATCATCGAGTAATAGCCCAGATGACATCAAAACTCAGCACATGCACAAAAACTATCCTAAACAGACATGAACACATAAAACAAAACATAAACTACAACTAAAACATACTAACACATCACCACCAACTTAAAACAAGTGATGTCCAAAAAAAAACATCAGCGATCCCAATAGAGAGAATATAGCATGAAAATGAAAATGGGGGTTTAGAACACGTACTTAGGAGGCAAGATCTCTCGCCTCCGACTCAAATCGACAGAGATGGATCTAATTTATTTTTTCTTTGGGTTACCTCCCAACAAGCGCTTGGTTTATTGTCCTCAGCCTGACACATGCCCTCAAGACCGGCGAGATGTTGCAATGAAATAAACGCAAGAGCACTTGTCGATCTAACATCTTTAAGAACCCTGCAGCAAAACAAAAACAAAACTACAAAGAAAAATATAAATACTAAAAAAATGCATAAATTAAAATCAAGTTATTTACACACAATATCAACAATAATCTAAAATACAATCCCTGGCAACGGCACCAAAAACTTGGTGGCCGCAATTACACGTCGCCACTTTCACCGCAAGCGTACGGGTCAAGTTTTAATACAGTGGACCTTTCGGTCGGATATCATTCCATAAGGATTGGTTGAGATTACTATCGACTACCACGATTATCATAACCTAATTTTATTTAGGCAATAAGAATGGTATTTAATTTATACTAATACTAAACTAAAATACTAATTAAATTAACTATACTATAAATCCTATATTGAGATTGTTTAGGGGAGTAGATTGCATAGGGATTAATTTCATTTACTTAAACGTGTTTGATATCGTCTGACTTATGTTAATGGTATTCGACCTCTTCGACAATCTCTGTATCTTAAACTCATCCACTCCCTCTCTTGAGTATTTAGTGAATGAATATGTGATTTTGCATTGACACCGAAGTCCTCCTCGAACATCTTTTCTAACACATAGTCACGTGAGTCTTGACCCGACATCATGGATTGCACACTTTCAAACGCTCTCTCGGGTTATTAGATCATCGCGTTGTGTTTACCCTAATTCAAATCTGGGATTACCTCTCTCGAGTGTCAAACCCCGTATTCTCCATATATCTATCTAAGCATAATAAACATAACATCATGGCAAACACAATCAAATAACAAAGAACGACTATTAATGAAACACCGATTTCAAAATCACATATTCATAAATATTATTAATCCCTAAACAATATCTATTTAGCTAACGGCCATAACCATATATACAATGATAAATGACCTAAACATGATCAAACCATAATCCAAAGTTAAGAAATAAAGAAAGAAACAAGAGAAACTAGCCATAGTCCGAAGATTCAGCGCTAAAACCGTTCCAAGATCGTTTCTCCCTATTCGCCTTGTAATCTTCTCCTTCAGATTTGGTGGAGCATTCCCCAAAACACTCTAAAAAATATCCTAACCCTAGGAGCTCTCTAATGGCTGAGGGTTTTGGAGAAGAGAGAGGATGAGGGTTTAAATAGGGAGAAAAATATCAAAAAAATATCCTAAGTCTGTGCAGAGGTGACAGCCTAGGCGGTGGTATGTCGGTTAAATGATTGCCGCAGCAGTGGAGGAGGCAGTAGATTCAAGGACCATCCTGCAGTTTCACCACCTAGGTGATGAGTTTACAGCATCTATAGGCCCTTCTTTATATTTTCACCATTGCAGCGGTGGTCTAGACGCCTCGGCAGTGGGCTTCTTTTCATAATATTGCCTCCTTGCTTATTTTTCCACCGTTCTTCGACCTTTCTTGGTTCGATCTAATCGTTTATGCTCCATTCTCATACCTTCTCACCTCAAACACCTGATTTAATACAAAAAGAATAAAAACACATTAAAATGTATTAAAACGTAATAAACGTAGTCAAAAACTAACAATTTCAGTTTGGAAATATATAGGCAATTTACACCTCTTAGTGCACAATAACAAGCTTCTAACTTTGTTGTAGTTGGATCATTTTAGTACCTTCTGTCTCTATGGACCTTCTTTTATTTTTAGTATGGCATGCACTAATGGGCTTTGTAAGGCCCAAACCTCTAGACTGTTGGTTCGTTTGTAACTTTTATTAATTTTGGGTCTATTAATACTGCTAAGGGCTCTATGGGTAATATAGAGGCCCAATACAACAATTTAGCTAGTTTTATTATCAAAATTTCACCACGGTATTATCGAGTGTTTAATTAGTTAGTAACATCCGCTAGGCATACTTGGTAACTGTAAAATAAATAGATGCTAGAGAGGAACACACCTAGTAAGATTAGGTAATTAAATAAAATTAAGCATCAAGGAATAAGAAAAATCACAATAGGGTTACCGGTTGACTACCTAGGTTGACCGTTCTGGGGCCTGATTCACGACCCTAGGGTTTGGGGTATGACAGGTTCCAAAAACATGCTGCTAAGAATGAGTTTTCTTCACAGTCCATAAACATGCCGCTAAGAAGGAACTCCCGTGCCCAGGCTACCAATGCCCCAGCTAGAAATACACCAACTGGAGTGAAATAAAATTTCATGGGAGCCGTATACGAGGCATTTTAAGGAATGTCAACTTATGGCCGGGAGAATCGCGGGGCAGGTAGTGAAAGACAGACATACCTAAGGGAATTCCTAAGATTTCCAATTGAACCATTCAGAGGTGAGTTAGATGTCATCAAGGCTGAGTATTGGATGAGGATGATGGGTCATCATTTTGATCTACTTTAGATCCCAGTGGTTTACCGAGTCAAGTTTGCAGCCACTAAACTCGAATGTAAAGTAGAATTTTAATGGGAGCGAACCAAGAGGAGCCATAACACTGCTAATATGACTTGGGAGAGGTTATCTGACTTGTTCAATGAGAATTTATTTTCCCAATCACTGAAAAAATAAAAGATACAGGAATTTTACAGCCTCACTTAGGAGGACATGACAGTGTCAAAGTACGAGGCCAAATTCTCTGAGTTGTCTCAATTTGCACGGAGAGTTGTGTCCAGCGAGATAGAGAAGTGTGTAAAATTCGAGAGAGTACTCCGACACAATATTCAGAGACAAATAGTGGTGGTTGGTTCCTGTACCTACTCTTAGTTGGTGGAAACAACACTTAGAGTCGAGCAAGATCATCTCTTTTACCTAAAAGAGACTGGGGGTAAGAAGAACAGAGGCGAAAGTTCCAAAAAGATGACTCGCAAGAACCAAAATCGTGGCCAAAGTCAGGGCAGTACTGGAAACACCAGTGGCAGTGGCAGTGGCAGTGGGAATAGATCATTTAGTAGTGGACGTTCTGGACCTTATACCTGATATGTGTGTGGGAAGCCCGGACATGTCAAGAATAATTGCCTAGTTTGTCAGCAACAACTTCAGCAGTGATCCGGCAACCTCTAGGACTCTAGCCAAAGCAGTCAAGAGAGACCTATACAGTCTCAACAGTCTGTGCCAAGCAATCTACCACAAAATTATCGAACATATGGTTATCAACCGCAATATCAGTATCATCCTCAATCTCCACCGCAGTATCATCCACCTGCGGCCACATCTCACCCGAATACATCTCACGGAGGACAGGGTAGTCGAGGAAAACAATAAAGAAAAATAAAAGGCCCGAGTCGGTATTGGCAAGAGGGAACCAAGGCACAGGGTAGTCATGTTGTGGTTGATGGTATGCTTATTATCTCTCACTCATGGGCCCATGTATTATTTGATACGTGTATATCGCACTCATTAGTGTCTGCTTTATTTGCTTCATTACTTAGCTTGAGTGTGGAAAATTTAGATGCACCTTTATGTTTAAATACTCCGCTTGGAGATTATGTGGATCTCACTTTGATTTATCGAGGATGTCGAATTACTATAGTAGACAAGAAGTTATTCGCTGACTTGATAGTTCTACCCATGGAGCAGTTTGATGTTATCTTGAGTATGGACTAGTTATATAAATACAGAGTTATAGTGGATTATCAATTGCGAAGAGTGACACTGTGTCTGGATGATAGTACTAAGGTCGTATACCAAGGAAAATCAAGCCACTCATCCCCTAACCTACTACTAAAGCCTTGTTTTGGTAAGAGAAACAGATAGCACTAGTCATGTATATAGAATTGGACAATGAAGTGGGTAGAATGAATTGACTTATGTATCTTCCGGTCGTAAATGAATACCCGGATGTATTCCCAAAAGAATTTCCAGGGTTACCACCAGATAGGGAGATAGAGTTCCGTATTGATCTCCACCCAGGTACTATGTTAATTTCAATCACCCCTTATAGAATGGCCCTAGCGGAGCTAGGAGAATTATGAAAACAGTTAGAAGAACTAGCTGAGAAAAGGTTTATAAGAAATAGTACTTTATCGTGAGGAGCTCCTATTTTATTTGCAAAAAAACATGACGGGACCTTAAAGCTTTGTGTTAACTATCGGCAATGTAACAAAGTTACGGTAAAGAACAAATACCCTTTACCTAGAATCGATGAGTTGTTTGATCAACTAAGAGGATCCCAATTCTTTTCCAAGATTGACCTGAGATCAGGATATCATCAGTTGAAGATCTGAGAGGAAGACATTCCTAAGATAGCTTTCTGGAAACGAAATGGACACATTGAGTTCCTAGTCATGCCTTTTGAATTGACGAATGCTCTGGAAACGTTTATGGACTTAATGAACAGGATCTTCCGATCTTACCTGAATAAGTTCATCATGGTGTTTATTAATCACATTTTGATTTACTCTAAGACACAAGAAGAGCATGAGGCATATCTGTGGATTACCTTGCAAATACTCTGTGACCACCAGCTTTATGCAATGTTTAAAAAGTGTGACTTCTAGTTAACGGAAGTAAAGTTCCTTGGGCATGTTATTTCTCGCCAAGGAATTTCAGTGGATCCATTAAAGATTGAAGCCATCTTGGACTGGCCGAGACCTAGGAATGTGACAGAGGTTCGAAGTTTTCTGGGATTAGCTTGATACTATCGGCATTTTATGGAAAACTTTTCCCGCATCACGTTGCCTATGACCAAACTAACCAAAAAGGACGTTAAGTTTGAATGGAGTAATGAATGCGAAGCAACATTTCAAGAACTAAAGGACAGATTGACAAGTGTTGTAGTCTTAATCATTCCCAACCCAAATGAACCGTGTAAAGTTTATACTGATACTTTGGGAAAAGGGCTAGGATGTGTTTTGATGTAGCTTAGAAAAGTTATCACTTATGCCTCCAGACAACTCAAGCCCCATGAACAAAATTATCCGACCCATGATTTAGAGTTGGCAGCGGTGATCTTTACCTTAAATATCTGGAGATGTTATCTTTACGGCGCAACATTTCAGATTTTCTCGGATCATAAGAGTTTCAAATATTTGTTCACACAAAAAGACATGAATTTAAGGCAAAGAAAATGGATGCAATATATGGAGGATTATGATTTCACCTTGCAATATTACCTTGGGAAGGCCAATATAGTAGCAGATGTCTTAAGTCACAAGAATCAAAGAATTATGGCGAGTTTGGCTTCGGTAGATTGGAAGAGATCAGTAGTAATTGGAGATTATAATCTTCAATACACCGAGAATTATAACTAAGCCTTCATCTACAACGCCATTGCTACCTCATCACTCTTGCAAATCATTAAAGAGAATTAGTACTAAGGCGATACATTTTGTAAAATATGGAAAAGAATCCAGAATGGCGAATACTTTGAAGGATTGGAGATTTATCCAGATGGATCTCTCTATTTCAGAAAGAGAATAGTTGTTCCAAAAAATCAACAACTAAGGCAAGCCTACTGGATGAAACACAAAACCCATTTCACTGTATATCCTAGCAGTGACAAGATGTATCAGGATATGAAGAGACAATATTGGTGGAATGGCATGAAGAATGATGCAACTCAGTATGTTGCTCGATGTTTGACCTATCAGCAAGTCAAGGTTTAACATCAATAACCAAAGGGATCCCTACAGCCACTACCCATCCCTGATTAGAAGTGGGACCATGTCACTATGGATCTTGTGACCGGATTGCCAAGAACTCCTGAAGGATTTGATGATATAAGGGTAATAGTGGATCAGTTGACAAACGTAGCTCACTTCATACCGGTCAAGACAAACTATTCTTTCAAGTGGTTAAGCAAGTTCTACATAGACCAGATTGTAAAATTACACAGGGTTTTGCTATTAATCATTTCTGATCGAGATCCTTGATTCACAGCCAAGTTTTGGAAGAGCTTCCAGAAAGGCTTTGGCACACAGCTTCAGTTCAGTATTGCATTTCATCCCCAGACTGACGGGAAATTGAGAGAGTAATTCAGATCTTGGAGGATATGTTGTGAGCGTGTATCTTGTACTTCAAGGGTAGCAGGAGCGAGCATTTGCCGTTAGTAAAATTCGCTTACAATAATAGCTACCAGACTAGGATTGGCATGGCACTATACAAGGCACTCTATAGACGACCATTCTGGTCTCCTACTTGTTAGGCAGAGGCAGAGGAATAGATTACCATCGGTCCAGATCTGATTAAGGAGACCACAGAAAAGATCAATCTCATCCGAGAATAACTCAAGATAGTTTAGGATCAGCAAAAGAGCTATGTTGATTTGGTGTGAAGGGAAAATTGGCTCCATGGTATATTGGACCCTTTGAAATTACGGGAATAATTGGAGAAGTCGCCTACCGTCTAGCCTTACCTCAGGAGTTGTCACATGTGCATGACGTGTTCCATGTGTTTCTACTACGAAAGTACGAGCTGGACCATTCTCACATGATACAGTGGCAAGGTATTCTGATCCAGAGATCCTGGGTTAGAAGGTAAAGTCCATGTGGAAACATGAGATATCTCTCATGAAAGTGCTATGGCGTCATCATGGGTAAGAAGAGGCAACTTGGGCGATAGAATTAGATTTGTGCGAAAAGTACCCATATTTGTTCGAAAATTAAGGTATGTCTTCATTTTCGAGGACGAAATTCTTTAAGGGAGTAGAATTGTAACATTCTCAAATTTTAGAAATTAGAATTATAAAGTTGTGAGAACAATTAAATCAAATTTTTTGTGCAACTAAAAAAAATTCTTTAGTGAGAACCACAAAATTTAGGTGCCAAATTAATAGAATTTACCTAAAACTAAATTATCTAATGGTCCACTATGGTTTGGGCTTTTGATTTTTTGCCCAAAGTGTACATTTGGACCACTTTAGACCATTTTAAAAATACCCCAAATAAAAAGTGCGAAAATTTGGCAAAAATATAAAACCCAAGTGGAATTAGAAAGGCCCAAGTGTAAATTACTCTCACAACGCATAATACTCCCTTAAGAAATATTAGGACATATAGGGTACGCGCATAAAGTGATGATGTTAATAAAAAATGATATTTAATTTTTGCTTCCAGTAGTTGAGTGAACTAGAGTGGGGTGATTCAAGATTGCTAGGTGACCACACGCATCTTGAGGTAGGGGATTCGATTCATTCTCTTATGTGCTTTTAGAATGCATTATATATATGTATTTTTGTGTGCTTATTTGAAAAATGTGTTTTCAAATGAAATTGAATTTGCAGTAAAAAGTAGAAGTTTGGGCAAATCTAGTATTATAAAAGAAATATATATTTGTGTGCTAATATATCTGGTTGGTGGTATTGTGATGATATCATGTGAGGACCGATGATATTGGGTCACCGTGGAGCTAACCTTGGGTGCAAATCCCTAAAGCCGCTCGGAGGATACTCCAAGTTATGTGAGTATCTCACTGGATGATAGATATTCCCAGTGGTACGGTTTGGTCACCAAGTATTGCAGTGATACACTTGTTGTATATGTATTTTAAATTTTTCTACTTGGATATTTTTTTTTTGAGAGCATGTTTTATTATGATATGCAGGTGCATTATATATTTTTTTATTTATAAAGTTTCAACTAGAGTACTATGTTTATAAAAATCACGTATTTCCTATAGACATTTGGAAAAAAAAAAATAAGAAAATGAATGGATTTTCCTACTGATCATGTTAAGCTCACCCACCCACCCTCCATTTTTTCCCAATCCTCAGGTAGTGCACAAGATAGTAAGCAGGAGTGAATAGCAGTCTGAGCGTGCATTATAACAAGCTTCTAACTTTGTTGTAGTTGGATCATTTTGGTACCTTCTATCTCTATGGACCTTCTTTTATTTTAAATATAGCATGTACTAATGGGTCCTGTAGGGCCCAAACCTCTGGATTGTTGGTTCATTCGTAACCTTTATTAATTTTGTGTCTATTGATACTGTTAAGGGCTCTATGTGTAATAGAGAGGCCTAATCCAACAATTTAGTTAGTTTTATTATCAAAATTTCACTACGGTATTATCAAGTGTTTAATTAGTTAGTAACATCCCCTAAGGTAACTGTAAAATAAATCGATGCTAGAGAGGAACACACCTAGTAAGATTAGGTAATAGAAAAAGCTAAACCAGTCTCGCAACCTGTGCTCTGAAAGCGACGGAGCGGCAAAAATTTCAGATGGTCCATGCAGGCGTGTCAAGTGGCGTATGGAGGTGGTTTTGATGTCGTTGGAATCGTCTTCGCAAGACGCTTCTAATCGTATATTGTATGATGAATTTGGGTTGATATTGAATCCTATAGGAGTCAACGAAGTAGACAGCATCAGTGAGACTGTCATCAACGCGTGAGGGCGCGTACAGACTTTGAATGTCACACCCCACCCCAGACACCCATCACCCTGGGGTCGGCATGACGTCGACATGACATCATCTGAACGTCAAACCAACTAGCAAACCACAAAGTGCATACATAAATATACAACCACAAATTGTCAACATATACATCCTCTCTAACAAGGGACACACCTATCCCAGGATTTTAAAAACAACAAAAGTATCACATTTCAAATAAAAATCTCATAATATACAAATGTCTCATATCACAAGGAAAACACATTTTTCCTGTCACCACAAATATATATATATATATATATATATATATATATATATATATATATATATATATATATATATAGCATCTCAACTAAACAATGAAATTTAGACAGAATAATTCAACTAACAATATAGTATAATGAAATCAGAATATACCAATCCAGTATAAAAGAATATGTATAAATGTACTCATCCCAATCAGCATATACAAAAAAAATACCATATACGATACCACATCACACCACACCACATCACACCCTAGTTAGCCATGTGATTGTTTTAATCTCACGATCAGGAGTTACAACGGTACCATACCACCCGTAGGATATGCCTTCCTAGCGGGACATAACAACGCTCTGCTGGACTACGCCAAGCAGGTGAACAATGCTCTGCTAGACTATGCCAAGCAAGTGAATAATACTCCGCTGGACTATGCCAAGCAGGTGAAACACCGCTCTGCTGGACTGTACCAAGCATGTGAACATCTAACACCAACTTTCACCACACCTCAACAACAACAACTCATTCCCACATCAACAACAACAACACTATTCACAATCAACATCATCAAATCAATATCCTCATCATCAAATTACAACTCAATAAATAATCAACGCTCTGCCGAAGCAGATAAAATAAATCGCATCGTCAAATCAATAATAACATCATCAAACTACAAATCAATAACATTGACCTCTACCTCGAAAACCGATTTAATCCAACTATCATTTTCCACCCTCTGTTTAAAACCAATGAAATACACATTTCCAAAACACTCAAATCCGCTTGATCCATATAAGTTATAAAATCGTCCAGTTTTAAGTAAAACCATTTTTCATCATATATATATATATATATATATATATATATATATATATAGAGAGAGAGAGAGAGAGAGAGAGAAGGAGAGAGATTTGGCAAGAAGACAGTACACTCACCTAATAATCCGCTCCCAAAAGCTCCACCGACTATCCGCTACTGATCCTCCGGTAAATGTGAACCTATTTGTGACAGGGCCTAAATTAATATTATAGAAAAAAATAACCTAATCGTGCAATGCAAGCCCTATGTTTCGTAATTTCTCATTCCCATCATTTTATTATGTAAAATTATTATTCGGTTTAATCTTATTTTATTTTTTTTGTTGAAATTGTCTACATAAAATTTAGTAATACAACAGTCCCCAATTTATTATTCCGGATACAAAATTTGTATGCTAGAATTTTGAAAATAATATTTAATGGAAATATTATCCGTTCTGAATCGTTCCCGGGTCACGAAATGAGTTTAAATTTTTGTTGGGATTAAAAGTGAAATTTTTCTTTTTCTTTTTTTTTCTGTTCCGCTCGACCAGCTGACGCCCCTCTCATGCGTTGCTCAGCCGACCCACTCTCTCTCTCTCTCTCTCTCTCTCCTTGCCGACGACGTTACCTGCGAACACATACACACACCTACAACACCATCACCGTCGAAACACATACAAACACAGCAGTAACAACACACGACAAACACAGCAACCCATCAACCCACCAGTTGATGACGCTCTCTCTCTTTCTAACTCTCATTCATCGCCGATCTCCATACACCTATCACAATCGCTCACCACTGACCGACGACAACCACACACGATCGTCGATGATCGTCGACCGACGATCCGAATAGAAAACCCACACCAACACACCACTGTACCAAACGGAAACAAGGAACACACACACACCAACGACACTCTTATACACTATCCGCTCACATGCACACAACAAAACACCCCCACACCATTCTCGATCATCAGTTTGATCGATGGTGACGACACACACACCACCCACGGTTGGCACAAAAACAGAGCACACATACTCACATTGTCTGCACCAAATCGAAAACAGAGCACACACACATACCGCTGAAACTTTACCGACCAAACTCGCAACACACATGCATGCATACACTCACCAAGAATAATTAGAAAAAGATTACACACAATTACATACCAAATCGACGACGACGATGAACGACAATGTTTTTACAGGGTTGACGATCTCACTCCACGACTGTCGATCCCGCACCGAACCGAACGGCAACGATCAATCCATCCCACGATCACCGAAGAGTAGTCGACAAATAGAGAGCAAAACACACTCAAACTACCCCCACACACATGCACGCTAATTCCCCCCACCCATAGCCGAAGGAGACACACCACCGAGAACCTCCCCCCTCCGTTTCCCTCTCTCTCTCTAGAAATTTCTCCAAATGGATTTGAGATTTTTTGATTAATTTCTCTTGCATGATCCAATATAGATCTTGCATGATTTTAGTAGAGGAAATTTGATCTTAGTTTGCCACGTTACCCATTTCCGTTCTCCCTACATCCGGGCAGCGACGTTGCTTCATCGGCCGAAACAAACACACACCTATATTTATGTGCTTTTGTTTTTAAATAAACTTAAATTAATTACCCTTTTCTCCCCCCAACTTCTTAAAGTCTCTTTTCTAGTTAAATTTTTATTTTTAACATTTTCTAAATTTGTAATTTGGTCCCTAATAGTTAAAATTTTATAAATTGAATGGAAAATTTGAATCCCAATTTAAATTTAATATTTCTAAATTTCCAATTTTACCCCTAAACTTTTTATTTGGACTTTAAATTAACAAAAAATTTCTCCCACTTTCCGGATGTTCTAAAATACACGTATTAATGACGTATGTGTCACGATTTAGGTCTTACAACTCTTTCCTCCTAAAAGAAATTTCGTCCCGAAATTTTTATTATCTAATTGAACAAATATGGGTATTTATTCCTCATTTCATCTTCCCGCTCCCACGTCGCCTCTTCCACCACATGACTGCGCCACAACACTTTGACTAACGGTATCGTCTTCGTCTACAACACCTGGTCCTTATGGCTAAGGATTTGAACTGGCTCCTCAACATAGGTCAAATCTGCTTCCAATTCAATCGGCTATGAAGTCAATACATGAGAAGGATCTGGTACATATTTCCAGAGCATCGATACATGGAAAACATCGTGTAGTGGAGACAACTCTAGTGGTAATGCAAGTCTATACGCTTTCATGCCAACCAGTTTTAGAATTTCATATGATTCGATGTATCTTGGACTCAACTTCTCTTTCTTTCCAAACCTCATTACGCCTTTCCCTGATGATAGTGGATAGTGTAATCGTAATCTTTAATAAACTTTATCCAACGCCTATACCTCAAATTTAGCTCCTTCTGAGTAAACAAGTATTTCAAACTCTGATGGTCGATGTATATTTCACAAGTCTCACTATACAGGTAGTGCCTCCAAATCTTCAAAGCGAACACAATTGCTGCTAATTCCAAATCATACGTCGGGTAATTACGATCATGGTTCTTCAATTACCGAGATGCATATGCGATTACGTGACCATGCTGCATCAGAACACATCCCCGCCCTTGGTGTAACGCGTCACTATAAATCACAAAATCACCTCCTTCTGACGGAAGGGACAGTATTGGTGTCGATATCAATCTATTCTTCAACTCCAGGAAACTTTGCTCGCATTTATCGGTCCACTCAAATTTGGATTCTTCGCGGTTCAATCGAATCAACGGAGCCGCTATAACAAAGAATCCCTGCACAAATCGTCGATAATAACCCGTAAATCCTAAAAAGCTTCACACTTACGTTACATTTCTCAGCCTTTCCCATTGAACAACAGCTTCAACTTTCTTTGGATCCACTTGAATATCGTCTCCTGAAATAACATGCCCTAAAAAAACCACATTATCTAACTAGAATTCGCATTTACTAAATTTTACATATAACCTCTTCTCCCGCAACATCTGCAGCACGATTCAAAGATGTTCTGCATGCTCGTCTCTGCTTTGGGAATAGATCAATGTATCGTCAATGAGTGCGATAATAAATTGATCTAGATAAGGTTGAAAGATTTGATTCATCAAATCCATGAAGGTAGCAGGACATTTGTCAATCCAAAGGGCATAATCCAAAAATTCAGAATGTCCATACCTCGTACGGAACGCCATTTTTTGCCATGTCACTGTCTCTGATTTCCAATAGGTGATACCCCGATCGAAGATCTAGCTTGGAAAACACTTTAGCTTTCTGAAACTGGTCAAACAAATCATCAGCTCTAGGTAACGGATATTTGTTTTGAACCGTCACCCTATTCAGCTGTCGATAATCAATATACATTCTCAACGTGCAATCTTTCTTCTTCACAAACTACACTGGGGCACCCCATGGAGAGGCACTGGGCTTGATAAACCCATGTTCTAAAAAATCTTGTAATTGCACCTTCAATTCTTTCAACTCAGTATGCGCCATACGATAGGGTGGAACTGATATGGGAGCAATTTTGGGAAGCAACTCAATAGTGAATTCCATATCTCTATCTATTGGCAACCTTGGCAATTCGTTTGGAAACACATCGAGAAAATCACTGACCACAAGAATATCTGCTATTGAAACTTCTCTCTAACTGGTGTCAATCACGTTCTCATGGTATCCCTAACATCCTTTCTGCAATAATTTCCTAGCTTCTAGGGCTGAAATCAAACTAACAGGAAAGATAATTCTATCTCCGACAAATACAAATTTCGGCTCACCTGAGATTCGAAAGATCACTTTCTTCTCAAAACAATCCACCGTGGCATGATAGCCGAACAGCAATTCCATACCCAGTATTACATCAAGATTGTAAATATTCAAGGGTAATAGATTTACCGACAACTTCCTACCACCAATCCGAAGCGGACAATCTTTGAACACACTATCAATCCATACCGACTCACCCACCGGAGTAGAACTAACTATAAGATAAGATAAAAAAATGGGAAATCTGCCTACATGCATCATGAAGGCTGCCGAAACAAATGAATACGTAGAACTGAATCAATAAGTACAGAAGCATCTTTAGCATATAATGACATGATACCTATGACAACGTCGGGTGTATCCTGGGCATCCTGTCAAGTAGTGGCAAAAATACGGCCTCGCGTCGAAGGTCTACCAGTCGATCCTCTACCACGCCCCTGGACAATACTAGGACCAGCACTACCCACACTGCTCCAGGCAGATACAGATGTAGAAGCAAATTTCGGACAGTTCGTCGATATATGACCCAGCTCATAACAACGAAAACATATCGATCCTCCCCTGGGACAGTCTCTGATAAAGTGATCCGGTGATCTATACTAATAACATCTATCTACTCCCACTTGGCTATAGGGCCGAATCATTCCCTGCCTCCGTGGACTAACACTAGATTCCGATACACTTTGCTGTTGCCCGAAGTATAATTATCGGGGACCACGACTCCTAACGGATTGGCCAAACGATGTGGCCCGAACAACTGGCGGTCGAGGTACCGCCCCCCATGAAGTGCCACTAGGAAATATGCGAGGTGACTCAAATCGGCTCTTCTTGAACTGCTCACGACTCTCATTAGCTTCATGAACATCTCTCGCAACTAATTTCGATGTATTTACCAACTCTGTATAACTCTTGATCTGCCTACTAGTCAAACTCGAAAGAATTTTTAAATTGAGCCCTTTTTGGAAACGTCTACATTTTGCCTCTTCCGTTTTTACCAGATCCGGGGCAAAATAGGATAAAGCATCGAATCTAACTCCATACTATTGCACCATCATTTCTCCTTGCTTCAGAACTATGAATTCCTCATCCATCTAAAATCAATAAGACTCGGGAAAATACTTCTCATTAAACGCGGCAATGAAACGGTCCCACGAAATCTCTTCGCCAGAGCCAACAATCAACCTTTTCAATTCTTCCCACCAATGCTCCACCTCTTCTCTCAACTAAAAGATGGAAAGGGGAACTCGACTATCGTCGACAATCCCCATCGCCTCGAACACATGACCCACACCTTTGAGCCAGTTTTCCACGTCAGCTGGACCTACCGTCCCAGTGAAGACCGAAGGGTCCAACTCTTTGAACCTCTTTAATTGCACCGCCTAAGATGTGGAAATCTTACTTTGAGCCCTTTGGCTTCCCATTATCCTTGCTTGCTGCTCAGTCAACTGGGCAGCAGCCTGTAGAATCCTTTCAACTGCATCTAGGCTATCTTGCAGCCTATCACCCTGTCCCTAGGTTCCGCTTGCCCTGGGGGTTCCACTGGCCCCTGGGGTCCCACACTCCCAAAGTTTTCGTTCCTACGCTCCATACCTATTATCTGCAATAAAGTTCAACTCAACAACCAACCAACTAGGACAACCAGGAAAATGACAGTAATTAATTTACGTTAAATAACTATTAAGCGAGTACCAAAATCACTCACCGACACCCTATCTCAAAGTCCCCTACTGACTAGACGACTGGCATGTGTCTTATCTCATGGTCTTCTACTGACACAACAACTGGCAAGTCTACAGAACATATAACCTAGACTCTGATACCATAAATTGTCACACCCCACCCCAGACACCCATCACCTTGGGGTCGGCGTGACGTCGACATGACATCATCTGAACGTCAAACCAACTAGCAAACCACAAAGTGCATACATAAATATACAACCACAAATTGTCACCATATGCATCCTTTCTAACTAGGGACACACCTATCCCTGAATTTTAATAACAACAAAAGTATCACATTTCAAATAAAAATCTCATAATATACAAATGTCTTATACCACAAGAAAAACACCTTTTTCCTATCACCACAAAATCAATGTTTATATATATATATATATATATATATATATATATATATATCATCTCAACTAAACAATACAATTTAACCAGAATAATTCAACTAACCATATAGTATAATGAAATCAGAACATATCAATCCAGTATAAAAGAATATGTATAAATGTACTCATCCCAATCAGCATATACGACAAAACACCATATACGATACCACATCACACCCCGGCTAGCCATGTGATCGTTTTAACCTGACGATCGGGAGTTACAACGGTAACATACCACCCGTAGGATATGCCTTCCTAGCAGGACATAACAACGCTCTGTTGGACTACGCCAAGCAAGTAAATAATGCTCCACTGGACTCTGCCAAGCGGGTGAACAACGCTCCACTGGACTATGCCAAGCGGGTGAAACACCGCTCTGCTGGACTGTGCCAAGCAGGTGAATATCCAACACCAACTTCCACCCCACCTCAACAACAACAACTCATTCCCACCTCAACAACAACAATTCTGTTCACAATCAACAACATCATCAAATCAATAACCTCATCATCAAACTACAACTCAATAAATAATCAACGCTCTGCCGAAGCAGATAAAATCAACAGCATTGTCAAATCAATAATAACATTGTCAAACTGCAAATCAATAACATCGACCTCTACCTTCAAAACCGATTTAATCCAACTATCATTTTTCCACCCTCTATTTAAAACCAACAAAATACACATTTTCAAAACACCCAAATCCGCTTGATCCATATAAGTTATAAAATCGTCCAGTTTTAAGTAAAACCATTATCCATCATATATATATATAAATAGATTTGGAAAGAAGGCAGTACACTCACCTGATAATCCGCTCTCAAAAGCTGCACCAACTATCCGCTACTGATCCTCCGGTAAATGTGAACCTATTTGTGACAGGGCCTTAATTAATATTATAGAGAAAAATAACCTAATCGTGCAATGCAAGCCCTATGCTTCGTAATTTCCCATTCCCCTCATTTTATTATGTAAAATTATTATTCAGTTTAATTTTTATTTTTATTTTTTTTATTTTTTTTGGGTTAAAATTGTCTACATAAAATTTAGTAATACAATGGTCCCCAATTTATTATTCCGGATACAAAATTTGTATGCTAGAATTTTGAAAATAATATTTAATGGAAATATTATCTGTTCCGAATCGTTCCGAGTCGCGAAATGAGTTTAAATTTTTGTTGGGGTTAAAAGTGAAATTTCTCTTTTTCTTTTTTTTTTTCTTTTTTCTTTCTGTTCCGCCCGACCGGCCGACGCCCCTCTCATGCCTTGCTCAGCCGACCCACACACACACTCTCTCTCTCTCTCTCCTCGCCGACGACATTACCTCCGAACACACACACACCCCTGCAACACCATCACCGTCGGAACACACACACACACAGCAGTAACAACACACAACGAACATGGCAACCCACAAACCCACCAGCCAACGACGCTCTCTCTCTCTAACTCTCACTCACCGCTGATCTCCCTACACCCGTCACAACCGCTCACCACTGACCGACGACAACCACACACGATCGTCGACTGACGATCCGAATAGAAAACCCACACCCACACACCACTGTACCAAACGGAAACAGGGAACACACACACACCAATGACACTCTCATACACCCTCCGCGCACATGCACACAACAAAACACCTCCACACCGTTGTCGATCGTCGATTTGATCGATGGGGATAACACACACACCACCCACGGTTGCCACAAAAACAGAGCACACATACCCACATTGTCTACACCAAACCGAAAACAGAGCATACACACACCCCGCCGAAACTTTACCGACCAAACTCGCAATACACATACATGCATATACTCACTAAGAATAATTAGAAAAAGATTACACACAATTACGTACCAAATCGACGACGACGATGAACGGCAACATTTTTACAGGATTGACGATCTCACTCCACGACCGTCGATCCCACACCGAACCGAACGGCAACGATCAATCCATCCCACGATCACCAGAGAGTAGTCGACGAACAGAGAGAAGAACACACTCAAACTACCACACACATGCACGCTAATTCCCCCCACCCATCGCTGGAGGAGACACCACGGAGAACCCCTCCCCCCCCCCCCCCCCTGGTTTCCCTTTCTCTCTCTAGAAATTTCTCCAAATGGGTTTGAGATTTTTTGATTAATTTCTCTTGCATGATCCTATATATATCTTGCATGATTTTAGTGGATGAAATTTGATCTTAGTTTGCCACGTTGCCCATTTCCGTTCTACCTACATCCGAGCAGCCACGTTGCTTCATCGACTGAAACAAACACACACCTATATATATATGTGTGTGTGTTTTTTAAATAAACTTAAATTAATTACCCTTTTCTCCCCCCCCCCCCCCCCCCCCCCCCAACTTCTTAAAGTCTCTTTTCTAGTTAAATTTTCATTTTTAACATTTTCTAAATTTGTAATTTGGTCCCTAATAGTTAAAATTTTATAAATTGAATGGAAAATTTGAATCCCAATTTAAATTTAATGTTTCTAAATTTCCAATTTTACCCCTAAACTTTTTATTTGGACTTTAAATTAACAAAAATTTTCCCCTACTTTCCCGATGCTCTAAAATACACTTATTAATGACGTATGTGTTACGATTTAGGTCTTACATTGAAATTCTCTCGGTTAGTTGATTTTGACTTGTCTCGTCGAGATGGTTTTGATAGTATGGTTGGATATCGATCTGGAGCCCAAGTTTAGGCGGTAGAGTCTAAAATTTGAGATTCTGAAACTTGGTGATTCTACAGGCTTTGGGAGACACGTGAGGGCATGTGGACTCTCTGATGGCAGTGATTTTGATGGCGTTGTCCTCGTCTCTTCAAGACGAAGGTTGTGGTATGATGATAGTTGATACCGGAGCAGTGGTGAGGTCGTAGCAGTTACGAATACCACAGGAGAAAAGTGGCGGCAGAAGACTTTGAGAGGATTAGGGTTTCGAAAATTTTACTAGGAACAGGGTTAGGAAACATTGACTCTTGATACTATGTTAGAATAATTGACAAGTGGAATGTTGAACATGAAACGATTGTATTGATGTTTAGGAAAGTGGTGTACATTACAGAGATATACAATAGAAATATTTATAGCGGATTAAGGGAATCCTAGAGTTAGAGTTTTGACCTGATGAGTCAAGCCCATATATTACATTAATATTAACAGTTCTGGATGGTGCCTCGTGGGCGGTAGAAAAACCGCACGTCAGAACCCAACAAGACAAAGGCAAAAAGGAGAATAAGGATAAATATAAATTATATAAAAAGGAGAATAACGATAAATATGAAAAGGAGAATAACAAAAAAATATAAATTATATAAAAAGGAGAATAACGAAAAATATAAATTATATAAAAGATACAAGGAGAGTTACAAAAAAACTAGGAACAACAACTCACCGAACTGTCACCGAGATAGATTTAATATTCTAAGAAATTATTTTGAATCTCACATCAAATACGTTGTCTAGACCGCATTGACTGACAAAGTCATCTGAAGAAGGAAGTTATACACTAACGTTGAAACCAAAAGGTTCCTGCAATCAAGCACCCAAAATATCCTTGATCTCCAAAGGAACCCTCGAAGTACATATTTGATAGACCATTCAAAGCTCAGTCAGGCCCATAAAGGGAAGCCAATCTACAAGAATGATATCATTATAACATCATCTATGGTGGACCTAATAATTGTTTCTAATGGAAACATGCAAGATATCAGTGATACAATCTGGAGGGTGCCCATTATCCTCATTCCGGACATGTCCAACATGCTGGAAATTGTTGACCATGGATTCATACATTTATATCAAAAGAATGTGAATGATCTAGAGTTTTTTTTGTTCTCTAAGCAACCACGGGTTATCTATCACCATTTCAAGCAAAAGGTCATTATACTGAAGGAAAATATAGGCATCAAACAACAAGAGAAAATCCGGGTAAATAAATAGAATCCAGTGTAGTCGGACTACAACACAAAAATTAGAACAACAAAGCTTAAATAAATCAATTTTTTTTGGAGAGATCAGTGGAATGACAACTAGTAGAACAATATTTAATACCCAGATTCGATAAAAGTCGTTGATAAGTACGCATGGGAAACCCAAAGAATTCAATCATAGATTGAGCAAATGAGTTCCTAAAACCCATCTGGAATAATGATTAAAAGATAGTGGAACAGTTGAGGTACACAAGAATACGGTCTTGAATGTTTTGAACAAAGCTCACATTCCCTAAAGAATTTATTGCGACCACTAAACGAATATAGCAGACCACATCCCAATGTCGAACAACAACTAATTCATAGATTATTAGATCTCTGCCAGTGCGACATACCATATCAAACTGCTTTTTATTGCTATATAGTACAAGGAATTTGTCCTCGCATGGGTGCGAGAAGATAATGGGTTTGCCTTTAATATCATCTCAACAAATAAGTTTGAAAATATTCGAGTGGATGTGAGAGGAATAAGAACCATGACCGTTATGATCCAAGCTTTCTAGGGATCAAGGATTGAATACACGGGGGAGATCACCTTGCCTAGCGCCTTCTAGTTGGTGACATGCCATGTATAATTTCACATGAAAGTGACAATTCACACCATTATTTATGCGTCGTGTCAGCAAAATAAGACTAAAATTACGACATATCAGCATTAATTTATGCCTTCTATATAGCCAATGCAAACTATGTGAAATACAGAAACTGTCCATGCACACCGGTGTTGTCCTCAACCACATTGATGGTGGCAAATGAAATATATGCCTCGGGATACATTCATTGAAGCAATATAGGATAATATATTGATAATTATCTGCTGTCGCCATTCATGTTAAAAGAAAAGAAAAACACGAATTTGAATATTTATGGGAAAAGTAGATGTACTGCTCCAGTAAGACCCATGGAGAGCCTGTGTACTTAATTGTCCACTACATTATAGCAACTCTACCCATTGTTGCAGAAGTGATCGAGTTAAACTCTACCTCTAGGAACGAGATCGATTCATGTTCCATTTTTCCCATAATGGGGTCTATGATATCTGTAATGAAATGTTAAAATTTCAGTATGAAAAATGTTATACATTGATTCATGGTTACTTTATTTATAGTAGTCCTAACGCATTAATATATAATTCATCTAATAAAGAAGCTAATATATTCAATCATTACATTTTTCATCAAGAAAGAAAATTGGAATCAATCTGAAGCGGAGCTAGAGATGACCCCCTCGTGGAAATACTGAAGAGAATCAGAAAGCCTTGGAAGAATTAAAGGAATAATTGATCCAAATATAAGAGGAAATAAAGATGGAGGACTTGGGAGTCCCAGGGGATTTGAAGTATATTAATATTGGAAAATACCTATCAAACTTGGAGAAAAAATATCTGGTCACAATACTAATGGAATATGGACAGGTCTTTGTTGGGTCCTACGCGACCCGACAAATCATAGCAGCACAACAATCCTATAGAAGTTTTGAAAGATGAGACAAAAAAATAGCCTAAATAGAAGAAACTTGCTTTTGGGTCGATTAAAGAGGAGTCAACACTTGTATTTAAATAGAAAACTTCCTCCTCGCCGATATACACAATTCTTGACAACACTGGCAAATACAGATTGTCTTCAATATGTATGGTTTAGTAAGATATAACAAGATTTAAGTAGACGAATAATTCTATCATAAGATTGCTTTCATAACTCCTTGGAGAGTGCTTTGCTAAGATGCAATATTGTTTGGAGTTAAAAATGTCAAAAGTAACCTATGGCAGGACAATGACCACAATGTTCCATGAAATGATCCACAAAGAGTGAGAAATTTATGTGGAAGATGATGGTTATCATTTGCAACACCCAAGGAAAACGTTTGGTCTCTAGGGAACATTTACACTGATACTAAATCCTGCCTAATGTGATTTTGGGAGCCATGTCGGGGAAACTGCTTAATTGCGTGGTGAACCACCATGGAATCAAGATTGACTCAGCCAAGGCCAGGGCTATAATCCAAATGCGCACAACAAAAATGGACATTAAGAAATTTTTTGGTTGAGACAAGTACACCACATATTTCATATCCCATCTAACCACTTCTTGTGGGCGTATCTTTAAGTTTTTGGCAAATGAACCCGATGGAAAGAATTATGTTGAAAGACTGGAGGTGGTATAAAAAATCAAATAATTTTCCCTGCCTCTCGTGAGGCCCTTTTGGTTGTATAATAATATCTTAGATATATCACTGGGTGTTGTTCTAGGTCAACATAAAATTATTGGGGAAAAGGAACAAAACATTTACTTTGTGAGCTACAGATTCATAAGTTATGATCAAAAGTACTCTACGATTAAAACATGCTATGAGCCTATTCAGCTTTACCACTAATTTTATGTAGAAATTGTATTTTTCATTCATATCAATTCATTCATACAAGAGGTATATATATAGCTTGATTCTAGACATGAAACCCTAGAATCAAGCTATCATATCCCCAATTATCTCAATTACAATCTCAATCAAATATCTAAAATAAGAAGGTAAAATTATTCCAAATTATTCAACACTCCCCCTCAAGTTGATGCATAAATGTTCCACATGCCCAACTTGTCCAAAACCTTTAAAAATATCCGATTTGAGACTGCTTTGGTGAAGATGTCAGCCAACTCATCCTTTGATCGAATCTTAGGCAATTCCACAATCTTTCCATCCAATTTTTCCTTAATGAAAAACCTGTCGATATCGACATACTTTGTACGGTCATGTTGAACTGGATTATGTGTGATGTCACATATTGCTTTATTGTCACAAAATAATTGGATCGGTTGCTCAGGTAGATAACCCAGATCTTGTAAAAGGAGTCTCAACCATAATGTCTCACAACGTATATTCGCCAAACCTCTGAATTCAACTTCTGCACTTGAATGAGCAACAACATTTTGCTTCTTGCTTTTCCATGTCACAAGATTACCTCCTACAAATGTAAAGTATCCAGAAATAGACCGTCTGTCACCCACACCACTGGCCCAATCAGCATCGGTATAGGCTTCTATACTTCGATGGTCTCCGTTTTTAGAGAATAATATTCCTTTTCTCGAAGCAGACTGTAGGTACCTCAAAATGCGAATAACTGCATTCATATATTGTTCTCCAGGATAATGCATAAACTAACTGACAATACTCAAGGCATAAGTCAGATCTAGCCTGGTATGAGATAAGTACAACAATCTCCCTACAAGTCTTTGGTATCTTCCTTTGTCAACTGGTACCTGGTTGGACTCAACATATAACTTTAAACCTTCTTCTACTGGTGTATCAACTGGTTGACATGCTGACATACTAGTCTCTCGCAATAGATCTAGTACATATTTTCTTTAAGATAAAACTATCCATTTGTTAGATAGGGATACTTCAATCCCGAAAAAATATTTCAGAGAACCTAAATCTTTCATTTCAAATTCTTTTGACAAGTAATCTTGTAAGGCTTTCCTTTCATTAGGATCATTCCTTGTAACCACCATATCATCCACATATATAATGAGCGCCGTTATCTTACCTTACTTCCTTTTGAGGAAAAGAGTATAATCTGAATTGCTTTAATGATAGCCAAAGGCTATCATAGATTTTGTAAACCTTCCAAACCATGCTCTAAGAGACCGCTTCAGCCCATATAATGATTTCTTTAATCTGGAAACTTTTTGCCTGTGTTTTTCGGGTATCATACATCCTAGTGGGAAATCCATGTAAACTTCTTCAGATAGTTCACCATGCAAAAAAGGCATTCTTCACATCAAATTGTTGTAAGGGCTAATCCAAGTTGGCAACTAAGGACAGTAGAATACGAACTGTGTTGATTTTGGCTACAGGCGCAAATGTTTCTGTGTAGTCAATCCCGTAGGTTTGAGCGTATCCCTTTGCTACCAGTCTTGCTTTAAAACGCTCAATTGTGCCATCAGCCTTGTACTTCACGGTATAGATCTATTGACATCCAATTGGTTTCTTCCCTAGTAGAGGATCAACTAGTTCCCATGTTCCATTCTTTTGCAAAGATTTCATCTCCTCGTTCATAACTGTTTTTCACCTGAGATCAGATAAGGCTTCTTGCACATTATTAGGAATAAATACAGCAGATAATTGATTCACAAATGACATATTTGATTCTGATAAACGATGGTTGGACACATAATGACTCATGGGATATTTTACTTTAGTAGAGAGCTTAGGTTCATATGTGGATTTAGAAATACCTCTCGTGTGGCGTTGTGGTAACTGTCTCCTGTGTGGCTCAGGAACATCTTCAATAAACGATTGGTGTGATATGTTGACCGGGGATGGAGCTACATTTTCTAGAACCTCGATTTCTGACTGAGTTGGAGAATGATTCACCTCTTCAATTATTTGTTGTTCATCACTCTTTTGATCTAATCTCATACCCCTTATCTCCAATTCACCAATTTTTTCATTTATTCTAGTCTGCGAGTCATCACCACTGGAATCCAATGTCATATCAATTATCTCCAAGTTGCCCCCATCTAAATTATCATAATCTAGATTTTGAATTTCCTTTTAGTACTCTCCTTGAAATTCAGATTCGGAGAAGTACATTGTATCTTCATGGAAAACAACATCCATCGTGATAAATAATCAGTGTGTTGGAAGATGATAACATTGATATCTTTTTTTATGAATGGCGTACCCAATAAAAACACATTTCAATACTTGAGGAGTTAACTTTGTGCGTTGATGCTTGTGTAGATGTATAAACACCACACATCCAAATACATGAGAAGGTAAACTTGAGACAGTTGGAGCCATAATCCCATCATTTAGAGCTTGGAATGGTGTTTTGAAATTGAGGGTGTTGGATGGTATCCGATTAATTAAATAAACTGCTGAAGTTAAAGCTTCTCCCCAATAAGACAATAGCATATGAGCTTCAATTAATAAAGCTCGAACAACTTCCAACAAGTGTCGATTTTTTCGCTCGGCCACCCCATTTTGTTGAGGTGTGGTGGAGCAAGTTGTCTGATGGACCATTCCTTGTGCTTCCAAATAATGCTGAAATTCAGTACTCTGATATTCTCCACCATTGTCACTACGAAGAACTTGAATCTTTCTATTGTACTCAGTTTCAATTCTTTTATGAAACTTTTGAAATAACGAGTTCACTTCACTTTTGGATTTCATCAAATAAAGTCATGTCATCCTGGTACAATCATCAATAAACGTTACAAACCAGCGTGCCTCTCCCAAAGTATTGACCTTCGACAGACCCCAGACGTCAGAATGAATAATCATGAACGGAAGTGGATTTTTATTCAACTGTAATGGAAATGAAGCACGATGACTCTTTGCAAGTTCACAAGTCTCACAGTGAAAACTAGAGACATCGACTCCTGTAAATAAATTGGGAAAAAGCCTTTTGAGATATTCAAATGAAGCATGTCCAAACCGGCGATGCCATAACCATATTTCTTTCCTATTTTTTTCTTCAAAACCAGCTACTGCCAGAGCTTGTCGTAGGCTTTCCGTATTGTTTGATTCCAAGTACAAGTAATATAACTTTCCCCATCGAGTACCACGACCAATCGTTTTTCTAGTTTTGATGTCCTTAAACACACAAAAATCAGGTCAAAAAATGACAATACAAGATAAAGTAGCCGTTATTTGAGAAACAGACAAAAGGTTATAATTTAAAGATCGAACAACTAAGACAGACTCCAAATTTAATGTATTGGTGAGAGTTAAAGATCATTCCCCAATAACTGAGGTCGAAGTTCCATTTGTAGTAGAGACGAATTTCTGGATGGAGTGATTTAGTTATTAGACATGTTTAGAATCATATGTCATGTGATCTGTTGCACCAAAATCAATTATCCATGTATTATTCAAAACATGAAACAGGTGTTGAAGTGTTTAAAACCTTACCACCATTGTCCGCAGTTACAACTGCTGCAATAAAGTGCTTTTAATGATTTTTCTTTGCGTCCGCCGCCCGTCGAACCAATGGAAAGGATATATTTTTTTCACTCATTTTTTTTTATTGCTTTTTTTTTTTTTTTTTCAAAAAAAAAAAAAAAAATCCAAATTATAATGATCAATAGTGCTCATAGATGGTTAACAGTGGGCTCCAGTGCTTCTCCAAATAATAATGATCACAAACAAATTAGGGTCCTTTTATGTTAAAGGGCTGTTTGTTCAGTGTTCACAACACAAGCAAGATGAGGAGTCGAGAGAGAGAGAGAGAGTATCAATTACCGAACCGACTGGATTTGGACGCTTGGCTTCAATTTTCAGTAGAAGCCAAGTGACGCAGATGCGATCGCAGCCATTGCAACAGTCGTCTCGCAAGGAGCCTTGACGCAGCGGATCTGAATCTGGTGGACCACTGCTGAGGCCTGCGGCTAGATCTAGTGGGCTTTGACGGCGGTTCCGGTGGCCTGAATCGGCGGTTCTAGGATTTATTTTTTTTTATTTTTTTTTTATTTGGACGGTGGTATGAGCAGAATCGGCGGTTCTACACCTATTAAGCTCTTGAGCAAGACAAATCCACGTGTCGAAACTTTTGGCGGCGGAAGATCTCGTGCAGTAATTCCAAGGGTTTCGGAACCGCCTGAGAAGAACAAACACCACCTTCGGTAACAGAAGCAGGGGTTTTTCTTTCATCCTGGTTCTACGCAATGGTGAAGCGTTGGGGCGGCCGGCCGGTGGCTAGGGTTTTCAATGGAGGTTTCGGCCTTTTTTTTTTTTTTTTTTTTTTCGCGATTTAGACCGTTTTGAGCTTGGCATGCCATGTAGAAATTGTATTTTTCATTCATATCAATTCATTCATTCATACAAGAGATGTATATATAACTTGATTCTAAACATGAAATCCTAAAATCAAGGTATCATATTCTTAATTATCTCAATTATAATTTCAATCAAATATCTAAAATAGGAAAATAAAATTACTCTCAATTAGGAAGGTAGAATTATTCAACATTTTATTGCCTTAATGAATCCATTGATGTACATTTTTTTCGAAACCCATGTTGACCATAAGGATCCAAAAATGGCAGATGTTGCACACCGAGTTAAACATTATCTACGTTCACTGTCTATTGGATTATTTTGTCATGAGTCCATAACCCATATTACCATAACATTCTCTATTTAACCCTAGAAGATGTATGTAGGTGCAGTAGTAATTCCAAAGTGTCGAGAATCAATGCAGTAATCAGGCAACATGATCTTTTAGCTGTAAAACTCGAGTTCACCAACATAAACAAAATAGTTAAATCCGAGGCTTACATGTTCGAATTAGAACTCGCTACCAACGTTAACGTCTAGGAGTTGATTGGATACGAAGATTCTTAGTTGTTGATACAGACAAGTACGCTACAAAATATTCCAAGGTGATTCATTTCATTGGCGTATGCTATAATTTAAATGATTGACTTTTTAACATATCCTGAAGTTGAAGAATGACTTTAGCCTATGCCTTTGCGATCCTTGTCTCAATGATCCTCTGAAGCAAGAAGCCGATGAGAACTTTCAATTATAGTCCAAATCGTTACTCAACCATCACAATAAAAATAGATAGGAGCAGAACAAGAGTGTGAACCTTTGTATGATAATATAAATATATTTCTATGAGATAGAGAATACACAGAAAAGGCAAATAATATTACCCGAAAGGCATTTTTAATAGTGGCAACCCTATTTTTCTTCAGCAGAGACACATTATACCAATGGACCTCCTATAATTCTCAATGCCAATGAAGGGGATAATTGGTGATTAGTCTCAAATAACGGGTGTAATCAATTATTAAGCCCCATTTAAAATATAATTTTTGATTTAGTCCTTTAAATTGGTTTTATTTGTGTATTAGTCACAACTTTGTAATATTAGTTATATGTACCCGTGTAATATTAGTTTACAAATTAGTTACATGCACTTATGTAATATTTGTTACATCTAATAATTTTTTTACATACAAATTAGATACATGTAATTGTGAGAGTGCAGCACGTGTATTGGGTCTTCCGCATTTTTTTAATGCATAGGACGAAAACAAAAATTGTAATTGTGTATGAAACTTTTTTAAAATTAAGGGTAAAATAAGGGATTGACCACAAAAACACCCTACATCTAATACTATTAATAATGAGTGACCCACCTAATTTTTTTTCTCTTTTTTCTTTTAGTTATCTTTAATTTTTTTTCTAATTATTGCACAAATATATAATTAATTTTTATCGTTCATATTTTATATTACTTAAAAAGTAATTGTGATTCAAAAAATATTTCCACCCAAAAACAAAGTAGATACAATATAAATTAATTAAATTAGAATTTGTTGACTTGCAAATTTTAATAAAATTAATCTTAATTTATGGTTATTTGTTTGTTATTTTATAGTATATTAATAAAAGTTATTTTGTACAAATATTATTTTGCTCTTATGATTGTTTATGTAATTTTCAATAATATATTTGTTTTTGGTATTTATAAAACGCCATTACTTGCAAAAATTTATGCATTCGCTCTCAGATATTGTTATCAAAATAATTAAATAAAACATATGTATTTTATGCTTCAATTTTAAGATTTTATTATAATTTTTCTAAGTCCACGCAATGCATTAGTCTAAACTAGTTTAGTTCATGCTAGTCAAAGCAATCCACTAAAAATGGTTATTTTGGAACAAGAATGGAAAATGACTTTGTGAAATTTATTAAAAAGTGCCGCTGGTGAAAAATCAATGTTGTCCGGATCCATTTGTAATCATAAGGGTTGTACTGCCTAGTTCTCTGTTGCATTGATGTCATAGGAATCATAACTGTCACAACATTAACGGTATGTTTGGTTGAACGAAATTGAGATGTATAATGGAATTGACATTCCATTCTTGATTCGATTCTCTTGTTTACTTCCTCAACGGAATCAAATGAGAAATGAGAGAATTGAATTTCATTTTTAATGAACTAGAATCAACTCAGTCCAGTGGGATCAAAAATTAATTTCTACAAGTGCCCATTCCCAAAAGCCTACCTCAAAATTCATTCATCGGGCAAACCCACCTTTAAAATTTCATATTTAAAATTCTCTCTCTCTCTCTCTCTCTCTCTCTCTCTCTCTATCTATCTATCTATCTATCTATCTATCTATCTATCTATATATATATATATATATATATATATATATATATATATTGTATGAGTGTGTGTGTGTGTGTGTGTGTATAAATTGATTATTTTAATACATATTTACATATATATTTGTGAAATCGGAATTTTTCCATATACTATACCGTTGGTAATATTTTCATCGCTTTGAATTACTCACAAGTGCACGAGGTCAAGTTTTAATAGTATAGGAAGAGTAGGGTTATCGTATCCATAGGGATTGGTTTAAATTGTCATTAAGTACCGCAATTGTCGTAACCTAACTTTATCTAGGCGATCCAATTTTTGGATTTTTGTTATAGAAATATAAATTTAAACTAAAATATTAAGAATAACGTTTATGAGAATAAATTATCTAGGGATTAACTTCATATACTTAAACATGTTTGATTTAATCTAATTTACATTAACGGTCACCAATCTATTCGACAATCTAGGTATCTAAAACTCATTCACTACCTCTCTCGAGTATAAAGTGAATGAATATGCAACTCGTGTCAACACCGATATCCCTATCTAGCTTCTAAATGATTATATGAGTCTTGCCCCAACCTTACGGATTGCACACTTTCTAATAATCTCCCGAAACATTAAAACGTCACGTTGTGTTTAAACCCTAGTTGAATTCGGGGTTACCTCTCCCAAGTGTCAAACCTCATATTCTCAAATCAACCAAAATATCATAATAAGCATATAATGAAAGTAAAAGAACGGTAAACACAATTGAATAGGGATGAACAACCGATAACGAAACATCGATTTACTCAAACATGTATATTAGTTAACTACATCAATCCCTAAACAAATAACGTTTAGCTAATGGTCATAACCAAATATTCAACTAAAAACGATATATACACAATAAATAAACCAACAAGAACTTAGAATGAAAGAGAGAAACAAGAGAGAATAGTCATTATCTGAAGAATGGATGATTCCACATCCGTTGTGTTTTAGCTTTGATATAACTTTTTTGTTTGCTCTTTTAGGTCCACTTCCGACATTATGTAATTCTACACATGACATTTGAATAGTTCTCTTCGGTATCCATTTCATTTTAGATCCGTCCTTATTAGACATAAACTTAGGGTTCCTGAATAGACATGATATTTTAAAATACCCAACCCTATTGCAATAATAACATCTCAAATCCAATTTATCAAATAAAACACGAGATGTAAAGCAAGAATCATTTTTAATAATAGCCACATAATTATCATTGGCTTGTGACGAAGGATGAGACGATGAAGCATATCCACTTTGCCTAGAAAAATCATTCTCAGAATCTCCTGAAATAATCTGAATGTCAGATTTTGATTTTTCAAAATTTTTGTTAAGTAAATCGATTTTTGAATCAAAATCTGACATTTGCATAGAAATCATCTCAAGATTATTTTTTAAAACTTTGTTTTCATTTTCAAGAGTATGGACTTTAGAGAGTAAATGATTAATTTCAAAAACAATATCCGAAAATTCTTTTGTACCACAATAATCATCCAAATGCCTTTTAGATTTTCGGATATTTTTTCCACCATTTTCAAAAGAATCAAATTTTCTTTTTAAACTCAAACTCTCTTTAGCAAAAAGTAGTGTGAAAAAAAATTATTTTTTCATAACAATATAGACATTTTCATTATTATCATCTCCATCACTACCACACGAATCACAAGAATCATAAACCACATCGTCATATAAAGATCTATCACCATCAAGAGAAATTCAAAAAATATTATCCATGGTCTGTGCACGTGACCGATTTAGGTAGAATGTTAAGCCTAACAAGCTAAAACCATCTCTGATACCAATTATTGGCCTAGTGAGCTACCCAAGAGGGGAGGTGAATTTGGTAGTATTAAAAAATTAATCCAAATAATAATAACACTTCAAAATTCAAACAATTAATTTTATACTAAAATTAATTATTATCTTTATAGCAGTGGATAAGTGTAATAAACTCTAGGTGCACACCTAAATAACACAAGATAAAATAAAGGAAATAAACAATGCAGTACATACCGATATATCCTGATTCACCAAACTACTCTTGGTTAATCTAGTCCTCTGAGCCCCCACGGAGATTCGCACCCACTAAACTAAAGATCCATTTAAAGGTATGAATCATACCCTTACAAAGATTCTTTTACAAGTTCAGAATCAACATTTACAACAAAAAAAAAAAAAAAAAAATCACAGGCTTAGGAATAACCTCTACTTTTTACAGACTCAAGAATAACCTAATTCTATTACAGGGAGAATCACGACCTAATTCTTTTTATACCATAGGTTCAAGAATCAAATCTCACAGAAACGCTCTAACTATCATTTTTCTCAAGTAAGGATAAAATCTTTACAAATCACTCACAATTAATTCTATAAATGAAGAATTAACATCTCAATCTCTTTATCGAAAGAGATTGAAACCAAGCTACCACTGATTAGATACTCCCAATAGTATCTAATCCGCACACAACTCACCAATTACAAAAATTAATAAGTTCTTCCCACTCGGAATTTCTACTACCTCAGATTAATTAATACTCAATTAATGTCCCAATAGTAGTGATAAAAATAAAGTGAAGAAACAAAATCTTATTATAATAAAGAATGCGGGTAGCACAATTAAGCACGTAATCAGATTAACACACAAATCGTTTCAAAATATTTTTATACTTTTAAAGTTCAAAAACGATTTCTCAAAAAGATCAATTCGCCAAGCAAGTAATAATAATCAAATACTCAATTAAAGAATAAGTTTAGAATGATCTCACCAGAAAAACACCAATGAATTGCAAAACAGATCGCTAAACAACTTAAATTGATGACGCCTAATAAATTAGCGCTTTAACTCAAGAACTTTAACTCCAGAATAATCTCACAATATTTTGTAGTATAATATCATAATGATAACTCTTAGAAAAGTTTAGGATCTGAACAGTTCTTGATATTGTGTATATCTTATATAAAATTCGCAGGTCTCTTTTAATAGCCCTCAAATTAGACCTCCAACAGTTAGTTTTCAAATGATATGTCAATAAATGACACATATAGACCTCATATATCATATAGATTTATAACCGCTATATTTAACCTACAATATAATTTCTAAAGCTCTCAATTTAGTTCCCAAAATAATTTGATCTTAATCAATGAAAGTATAGAAATAATTTATATTTAAATATATGGACTAAATCGTAAGATCAAAATAAATCTCTTAAATCTATCCCATATTTTAGGCCCAAAATATTCTCCACCAAAATATTTAAACACAAGACCCCATACATCATATATAATCAAAATAGATCTTTTTCATTTAATAATATTCTTGGAAAATCTCATTTTGGTCCTTGAACATTTTTAAATCGAAATTCATCAAAATAGAAAGTATTAAAGAACATTTAATTAAATAGACCAAATTAATAGAGATATCATAATATATGTTGCATATCTCAAATAATATTAAATCCTTAAAATCTCTCATGATTTCTAACCAAAAAACGGCTCGTAACGGCTACTTTCAGAATAAAATTCGGAATTCCATAATTTCCTGAAACAGACTCATAAGTCGACCAACCAAGATCAGCTATCGACCCCTCGATTCAGGATGTAGCCAAGTCAAAGATTTTGTGCCCATCGGTCGACCTATTTGTCGACCTAGAGATTCAGATAGTTCTATTTCTCTTCACAAGTCGACTGCTCTATCGACTTATAGATACAGACAGTTTATGTTTAAACACAGGTCGACCTACCTATCGACCAAGAGATACAGAGAGTTTTCCTTCTTCATTTCGGTCGACTTACTTGTCGACTTATGGATGTTAGAACCTCTTCTAAATTCGTTTTTAATTCATTCTCATTGACATTTTCGCCCCTTTAACCACTTTCTTTTCTTGATTAGCTCCACTCAATTCTTAAATTCAATTTTAATTAATTATCAATATTTCTTTTTCAATTACACATAGAATCATATAATTTCACTAATTAGGATCCTATCAAAGCATACATAAATTTAAAAACTTTTTGTGTCGTGTATGATCCTAATCGGGATACATTAAGAGTAAAAATTAATCTGAATTGTTTTCCCTTAGATTCTTCAAAATCTTCAGTCTCTTAGGTGGCGTTTGGTAACAGTTTCTGTTTCCATTCCAGCAGTGGAATGGGAATGGGATGGGAATTTTGTTTTCTTTTTAAGAGTAGAATCGCGTTTGGTAACGATAATTTTTTTTTTTTGTTTTGGGAATGGAATTGTGTTTAGTAACGATTTTATCCTAAAATCTTTTTTTTTTTTTTTTTTTTTTTCTGTTTTGGCCTGACGGCGGTGGCTCCGGCACCGGCGATGGCTCCCGTGCTGGCGGACAGCGATGGCCCCCCGCCGGCGATGATCGGACGGCGACGGCCGGAAGTGGCCGAAAAATTTTCGGCCGGACGGTGACCGACGACGGTCACCGGAGATGGCCAGCGGCGGCGAACGGTGACCGGCGACGGTCACCGGAGATAGCGGCGGCAGACGGTGGTCGGCTGGTAGGTGAATAGTGACAATGTATTTTGGGAATGGAATGGGAATAATGAGAAACAACTTTTTTTTTTTGTTTCTCATTTCTTAAGAAAAAAGTGGGCACAATTCTCAAATGGGAATGAAATGGAAACGGAAACAAAAATTACCAAACGCTATTCCCAAACAGAATTCCCAAAAATTTGGGAATGGAATAGGAATTTCTGGAATGGAAATGGTTACCAAACGGGGCCTTAAAGTCCATCGTCTTTATCAGCCTCTTTAGCATGCATTCATTACTTGTCATCATATCTTTATCATTGAAACTAATAAATTGAAATACTTAATCAAACCGTTAGTTCTACCAAAAACATCAACCTTTAATTGTTCATCAAAATCTTATGATCAACAAAGATTTTTATGTTCTCTAAAGTCATCTACCTCTTCTCCCGAATTTCACCATAGAACGACATCGAGCCCATTCTATGGTCGCTATTGGATTTTTTCCTCTTCATTGCGATAGCAAGACAATCTCTAGAGGCTCTTGATCCTTTCAGATAATTGAAACTCCTATAACATTGGGATATTTAACGTAGTAGTGTAGTTTTGAAGCTGCATCCCTCATTGAGTGGATCCATAGGCGACCTAGAATTACATTTTAGGGAAAAGAGCTCATTACCGTAAACTTCTTTGCCTTTGTAATTTTGACCTAATCTTTACTAGACATTACTGAAAACGTGATTCTCCCTTTGTGGGAATTCAGGTCTCTATTGAAACCTACCATTACTGTTTGAGTTATCCCTATATCCGAATTGGAAACTCCAATATGGTTTAAGGTATTTTCAAATATAATGTTAAATGAACTAAAAATATCAATTAAAAATCGTCTTACCTAGAAACTTGAATCTAGAGTGTAATGACGAGTGCATCTTAGTGAGGATGAGAAATTCCTCTATGATCCTCACTGTTGAAAGTTGAGGCAAGATATGTGTTAGGTGACATAACCAACACTTTTTCCATGCTCAACTTCAGTGATGCCTCTCGTATCCTCTTCTTTCTAGCTTTGTTAAATTCTCCAATTACTGGTTCGCTAGTGGGTATCGTGTAAATCACATCCCGAGTTCTGCTCGGACCCCTGTCTTTCCTTTCTTTATTGCGGCTGTCTAACTCTTCAATCCTCATCTTCCTTTTTTCTCTCCCTGGACTTCTCTTGGAGGTATTCTCTAAGGCTTCCCTGATATCGAAACCTCTTGATTTTCAATTTCAAATGCTTGTAATCGTCGATATTGTGACCATAATCTTTATGAAAATTACAATACTTTCCTTTGTTTTTCCTACTTGGATTTAAAGCAATGCTAGTGGGCCAAACCACTATTTCAGAGGACTTGTTTCCATATAAGATTCTTGAGATCAGTATTCTTAACCCTGGAAGTGAGAGCTCAGAATGTCATCCTAACCTCAGTTCAACATTCTTAGATTTATTCTTTGCATAATCAAAGCTTCCCCCTATTTCCTTTGATATACTCCTTTTCACCATGCTTCTCACTGTCTCTGCTTGCCGTTCTGCCTTCCCGTGCCATCCACCAACTTCATATGAGGCTTTTCATGCTCTATCAACTCCGTCATGTTGAGCGGAATGTACATAGTTATTGAATCTTAGAAACGCCTATTAATGCAACCCCAAAGTGAAAGCATTAACGATGAGGTTTGAATCACAACCCTCAACATAGGTTAGCCCTTCATTGAAGCGAGTCACATACTACCACATGAATTCCCTTTTGTTTTGTTAGAGTACCAATAGGTAGTAGGCTTCCTTCTTTAAGTGTTGACACATGATGAATCGATTAATGAATTGCCTACTGAGCTCTAGAAAAGTCGAAATAGAATAAGGTAGTAGGCCATGAAACCACTCCAGCGCATACCCCTTAAGGGTGGCGGCGAAAGCCTTGCATAGTATCAAAATTAGAGCGCCATAAAGTGCCATCACGTGCCTGAAATGATGCACATGATCAATTGGATCAGTCTTACCTTCGTACTTGTCAAACTTTTATACGTTGAACTTAGTTGGGAATGGTTCATCCATCAACGCAAACGTGAAGTTGCACCTAAAAGGGCTTATGGATCGTCAACGAGTGGCTCTTCCACATTAGCTCATTTATATTTGGGCTCGCTTTGGAAATTTATAGATTCAGATTGGTTAACTACCTTCTTACTTCCAATGGGAAGGTCTCGCTTGCTCCCCTACACAACCTTGGGAGGTTTCGGTGGTGATTCTAGAGATTCTATTTCTTCATCTAAGCTATATTCAATTGAAATTTCCTTCATTTGCCTCTTTTGGGTTTCAGCTAACTATAACACCAGTGCCTTAAGTTCTCTAACTTGTTATGTTAAAGATGCATTGTCTTCCACTGCCGAACTAGCCTCTGCTAGAATCTTGTTTGTTTCCAACTATAATATCTTCGTGTTGACTTCTTTCCCTGATCTTAGTTGTGGCATAGATACACAATCATTTTTTTCTCATAGACGACACCAAATGATTTAGACAAAAAGTCTACCTCCAAGGAGAATAGCAACCTACAACACCAAAGGACTAAAGGTAACATTGGTGCGGTATCAGTCGAAAAATCTCCGATGTAATAATAAATTAATGTATTTCGAAAGATTAAAAGTAAATGTAAGAGATACTGCAATGGTCTTTCACATATTTATACCTGGGTTCTTTGTTGATTATGTGTAGCGGTCAGTTACATCTTCCACGTTCCCTCACGAGCATGTACCTAGCCTAATGATTGCATTTCGCTGATCGTGTGATAATGTATAGGCACGTACATGCTCAATGTGACATGGGCTGGGTACCAGGTGTTGTTCTGCATAGAGGATGGGCCATCAGATCCATTTTAGAGGAGCTCTATTGGGACTTTACTTTGTGGTTAATGATCTCCCCTTTAGCCTAATTAGCAAGCCCAATGATAAATAAAAAGGAGTATTTATTGGCCGGAGTTTCACCCATCGCCATCCCCTTGATGAAAACCCAAAAAGGGACGACAGAGGTAGTGATGTTGTTAGAGAGAGAGACTGATCTAAAAATTTTCTTGACACTAACTGCTAAAAAATATAATGATTGAGAAGTGAGGATAGACTCACTTGGATTCTTGATGGCCTCGTTGCACAACAGAGTCATTAGGATTCTATGAAAACATAAAAAATGATGGTGATTTAGGATTAAATTAAAGACCCATCTAAGTCATTTCGACGTACAGAATTGTCCACTGGATTTTAAATTAAAACTCCAAGAATTAATTGTGCACTGTAGATAAATTATCCAAGAATCAGATAATGACGTTGTCCAGATTTTGGAAATGATAAAATCATTTGAGGGTTTTGAAACCCAACGCATTTATTTAAAAAAAAAAAAAAAAATCTTTGAAAATATTTTTAAAACATTTGATGTTATGGAAAATGGGCTTTGTTGTTTAAGGGATTTTTAAAAAGATTTGGAATCGCCAACTAAAATTGTATTTCGTTGTTATGATAGGTCACTGCATTTAAACAGAAAAAATTTAGTAGTCTGTATTTAAGTAAAGGGCAATTTTTATTTTTAACATTTTAACGATGACTAATTTCTCTGTGCCTTAATAAGTTTGATGCGTTTTACTTTGAACTGTGTATATTTAATTAGGATTTATTTAGTCTTTCCATCTAATTTAGTTGTTAAATTTGGTGGAATGGAGCGTAAAATTTTATATTTATATATATTTTTTTTCATTTTTTTCCTTTTTTTTTCATTCTTTTTCTTTTTTACTTTTTCTTCATTTTACATTTTTCTTCACCGTCTACCTCCATCTTCGACCAACACCAGCGCTAACTCCACCACAAGTATTGTGAAAACGCCTTATTTTTCTTAAATATCAGTTGCACAGATCAAATGCATTGTTGGAAGCATTTTCTTCAATCTCGATCAATGTTTTAAAAATCGGATTGGGCCGCCCCGGTTCAACCGATTGAACCGCCACCCGGGCTTGTTTTCAAGGCCGGTTAATCACTCAAAACCGTTCTCGAGCGAAAATCGCCGAACCAACAGGTTCAAATCGGTTCAACCACCCAACCATCGAACCGAAACAGTCCATCGCGAACCGTTTTTCTGTTCTGCATTTGTATAAATTGTTTCCCCAAAAAAACCCTAAATCCTAAGTCACTAGTTGCTGCCTTGCATCCTCTCATCTGTTTCTCTCCCTCATATAGCCTTTAGACTTTTAGCACTTTCGATCTCTCTCAGCTCCGATCTCTCTATTTTCAGTTCCAATCTACGATGACGAAGACAAGCTCCTTGTTGCCTCCGAAGATGACGAATGACAAATTCGAAACTCCTCTACCTTGTGCAGCCCTCGACGACGTCTCCACTGTAGCCTCCAATGACAACAACTCCAAACAGCTAATATATGACAATTGATCGGCACTGGAACAAGTGCATTTTAATTTTTTAATTTTGTGAAATTTATATGTTGATTGTTTAATAATTATATATTGTTAATGTGCTTACAAATTACAATCTTGTTATTGAATTCTTGATTGTTATTTATTTAATTTGCTTAACTTAATATAAATAGTATTTAATTTGCACAAATTACGTTTTCTTCTTGAGTTTTTTTATGTAAATTGTTAGTTTGCGTGAGCGCTCGCGCGTACATTAAATTATATAATTATAACGTAACAGTTCAACCGCAGTTCACCTATCAGTTGAACCAATGATCAGTGATCCAATAACTTTTAAATTATATAATTAGGATGTCACATTTCAACCACGGTTCCCCTATCGGTTGAACCAATGACTTATGACCCGATAACTTTTCCAGTTTAATGTCTAGTCTAATTTTTAAAACATTGATCTCAATCACCTTCAACGAATATCTCACAAATCTAATCAAGAATATGATCGATTTGGGTTGCCGACGAAGGTTGGAGCCTTCTGTTTGCCTCCCAAAACCACTCTTTGTTGCCTTCCATCAGTTTCGATACTAATTGGCCGAAATCATTCACCTCTGTTGTCGCTCCTCATGCTCATGCTCTTCCAAACCTCCACATTGAGAGGCCCAAAAATTAGTATCCCGAAGCCTCCAAGATCAAATTCCTCCGATTTGAGGCTATCCAAAATTGGGATTTGGGTCGATATATTTTCGGAGCCATGAGTTATAGATGGAAAAACTTTAGATCTAGGTTTTGCAAAATGAGTGTTGAAAAACCCATCCCCATTTCATGACTATCTTCTACCTTTCATTTCTATTTCGAATTTTAATCACAAGCTCTCAAGAACTTCAAATCTGGATTTTTTAAATATGAGATCAAGGGTGCATTTGTTTGTCTTTTTGTAGAGGGAGAGAGGAAGAGAAAGAGATAATTGTGGCAATAGATGAGAAGGAAGGTTTGGGGGTTCGATTGGGGCGATGATGATGGTCGGAGATCGCACTAGTGTTGTTTGGAGATGGTGGTCACATTGGTGTACCAGCAGCACTAGTGTTGGTCGGAGATGGAGTTAGCAGTGGCTGGAGGCAAGTGGTCAAAAAAAAAAACAGAAAAAGAATGAATTTTGGTGTACATAGAAATTTATCGATTAATATTTAGGGAATTAAAAATAAAATTTATCTTACTTCAAAATATATTATTAAATTAGTTAAAAATAGTGGAATCTTATAAAAGGTAGACTCAAATATCAGAAGAACTAAATTTGAACTTGTAAAAAAAATTAAAACAATTTAAGTATTTAAAAAGTTACACCGAGTTGCGACCAACTGCCCTCCACAATTTTCTGAAATCCGTGCGCCAGACCAATTGGATACAGAAAAGTAAAAATTCAGCTTATTTGTAAAAGATAAAACCACCAAAGAAAGAGTTTGGTCTCGACCAAAAAAAAAAAAGAGAAAATTTGGTTGACCCAAGCTTTAGGGTGCAAAATGTAATTTTCCCGCTTTGGATGACATTGTCTCCAAATTGTTCCAACAGCACATTCCTTGAATATGCTCAAATCATTTTTTTTTCCTCTTTACGCGGTTCTGAACTGTCGGTTCGACGTAGGGCGATCTACCTCAATAACCGGCGCCAATATTTTACGCCGGGTCCAAGTGCCACGTTTCACAACCATTAAACTCGACCAAATGTAGTCTTTGATGAACGTGGATGTGTTTAATGAGAAATGGAATATACTTCAAAAAGAAAATTGTTAATTTTTTTTTCTACTCTAATTGATTAATTAAAGTGAGATCCATTAATTAATTTAATTAGATTATTATTTCGTTGCATTTCTTGTCGTTTGAGGATTGACTTATTATATTTATATACAAAAAACAATCAAGTTGTGATTAAGATTTTAATTATCAAAAGAATTCATTTGAGATTGGTTGAAAATATAATGCATGAGTTATCCCACATTGTTTGGGAAGGGAGAACTTAAATTGTAAAATGTAGTTATTCCATATTGGTTATAGAAGAAAAACTCAAGTTTGTATCAACTTATAAATTGAGAACAAAGGCAAATTACTAACCATCAAACATTCAAACTCAAATCGGGTCAGACCAGGTTTGGGTCGGGTCAATCCAATTCATACTTGGATCGAGTTTGAGTCGGGTCGGATCTTGACCTACCAAAATAGTTTAAAGTTTAATTAAGTGACAATTAAGCAGTTAATTAACTGCTTCAGAGTTAATTTTAAATTAGCACCAATGAACAGGTATGTAGGTTCATTAGTGATAGTTTGCGTTAACATTCGCACGAACAGATGCCTTTTAAAAGTTGCATCTATTCAATGATATTTTTTGACCTTCTATAAATAGAAGACTTCTAATTCATTTCAAGTTGTCAGATTCACAACATTATCAATTCATATCACTACCAAAGCACAAAATATTTAAAATTTTATGACAGTTCAAGCACAAGTATAGTTTACCGAAATTTTTGATTTTAAGTGCTTGCACAAAAAATTTGAAGATCTTTATACACTGGGAGACAAATGTCCATTCAACCATTAGCACTAGTGTAGGGGCACGAATTTGCTTTAAGGGTATAGAGTCAAACTCTAGCCTCAATATACTTCAATTATATTCCTTGTTTGAATATCTGAATAAGTTTTTATTTAAAGTTTAAAACATTGTTTCTGTTACGTAAATATTAACATATTCTGTCACTACTTTTTCTTATATTTCTATTATGTAAATGATTACTTTTCTTCTCAAATGTTGTTTCTGTTTTCGTTTCTATTACGTAAATGTTAACGTCACAATTTTGATTTAGTGTATACTTTATATTATTTGACAGAATTTTCATATTTTAATTTTTCTGTCCAAAACATGTTTAATTAATGTTCATATTAATTTGTTGAACAACAATTAGTTTTATTTCATGATTATTTAAGTATTTATTTTAAAATTTCAGTAATTATCACCAACAAAAATTTCGATCACCTCTCCTAAGTTTGTCCAAATGAAAGATCCCCTATTTTTTTTTATGAAAGGAGTAATTACATTTTACTTCCTTATATTTAGACAATTTTTTTACTTAATTCTTTTGTAATTTCAAAATATGTATTTTATCTCCTTACACTTTGGACTAAGTACACAAGTAGTTTTCTCACTTCATCTAGCGAAATTGACAAAAAAAATTGAAATGTCCCTCATATATATATTACATTCTTAAACAAATCAACTTTATTTTAGATGATTTATATATAGATTGATTTGTCATACAAAGTACTATAACTTAAAATCAAAAATTTAATAAAATATTAAGATTTGATGCCTCAATCACTTACCCTTTTTAGGAAAACTACTAATTTTGAATTTTTAGAACACAAATTTTATCTCATATTTTTTTCCCTTTTTGTAAACACAAATTTGATCTCATATTTTTTTCCCTTTTTGTAAGCTATATATGTTTTTCAATTTTTTAAGGGATAAAGAATCTAACTTTTTTAATCAGTTTTGACATTTTAGGTGACACACACTAGAGTTTTGAAAACATAAAAATATTATGCGTTTTTTAAACACTTCTTGAATAATTTTTGGAAACATTTGATGTTTTGGAAAATGGATTTTGTTGCGCGTTAGGTATTGAAATATTTTAAGTCGGCACCTAGTATTAGGTTTTATTGTTGTGTTAGGTCACTGAATTTGAATGATAAAAAAATATTAGTGGTTGGCCCTTAAGTAAAAAAAAATTACTCATTTTTTAAAAGATGATTTTTAGAGGATATTAAATAGTGACGCACCCCGGATTTTTAAAAAAATAAAGGCAAAACAATAAATAACAAATCATTTTTTTGGAAAAAAAATAATAAAGAGAAAGGTTTTTTATAGCATCGATTTTCTCAAAAAATAACTTAACCCAAATTTTTAGAAAAAAAAGTCATCACCTAGTATTAAATTTAAATGATGTGCTAGATCACAGAATTTTTATAAAACAAATTTAAAAAAAAAAAAATACTTAAGTAACATTTTGACTCCAAATATTACGATCCGACCAGAGACTCATTTTAAAAGGATTCGGAGGTCAGTTATGCTCAGGAAGGTGTTAGGCACCCTGAAACGTCCGTTCAAATATGGCACCTTATCCAATTAAGCCCAATTTGTTCCACTTATTTGATGGGCTGGTTAAGAGTGATACTTCATCATTTTTAATCATTTTTCGAAATTCTTAAAATTTTAAGTCCGAATATTTCATTTGACTTTGAAATCTTTTCCTGACAAAATCTTTTTTGTTTTTTAGAAATAAAGTAGGATAAATTTTTGGTAGTATTTAAAAAATATTCTCCTAGTATGATCACTTGCCAAATATTGATAACGTAACAAAGACGACCCCTGGGGGATTATTTTGACGATTTAGTTTAGGGCTACTTTGGCAAGTTAGAGAAAATATTTTTGATGCAAGGGTAGAAATAAAAATGTTTGATTAAACGAACATTTTTTTAAGCCTTATTATAAGAAAATCATTTTTGTTTTGAAAGAAAATGATGAGTTTATGAAGAAAATAAGGAAAAGACTTTTCATAAAATCCTTGAAATCAACCTCAAAACAATTCATTGAAAACAAAACATTCTTATGAAACCATTTTTATGAAGAAATTATTTTTCAAACATAAATAGAAATTTGTTAAAAAAAAAGTAGTATTTTTTTTTTTTGGGGGGGGGGGGGGGGGGGGGGGGGGGGGAATCTTTTCCAAGAAGAAATCCCTTTTTGTGTATAAATAAAAATATTTTTTTAACAAGACATTGGATGAGAAATGGAATAAAAATTTTGCTTGTCCATTTAACCTCAACTAAAAACCATCTAGGGAAAGAATCTCCCTCAACCCGCCATTTAAAATTTCACGCTAGTTGGGAAACCTAAAATGACGGTATGGGAAACTTTCCCCTTCTCGGTTTAAGATAAGATTTTTCTTTTTTCTTTTTGGTTAAAATAATACATAAATATGGAAAAGTAAATTGTAAGAAATATAAAGCACGGAAATGAGCATAACACAGAAGTAAATTGCAAAAAAGTAAAATGCAAAAAATTTAAAGCGCGGAAAGGCGCAGAATAATAAAGTAAATTGCAAAAAAAGTAAAGTGCAAGAATTTAAACCGCGAAAAGATGCATAACAGTAAAGTAAATGACTGAAATGTAAATAATTGAAAAGTGAACCATTTTTTAAGTGTTCACTTCGGAACTTCCTCTTAGATTTTGTCGAATTTTAGGTATGATCCTTTTGATAAGTTTTAAAAAAAGTAAAGTAAACAATTGAAATGTAAATAATTGAAAAGCAAAGCGCTTTTTTAGTGTTCACTTGGCAATGTCCTCTTAGATTGATGTTTGATTTTAGGTCTGACCCTTTCAAGCGGCTTAAAGAAATAATAAAATTGTGCTTTGAGAAGTGGTTAAGAAGGCTTACCTTAGCCCGAATAAGAGTCTCTTCCTTCTTTCATTCCTTCTTCTTCTTCTTTCTTTTGGTTGGTTTTGTTGTAGGATGGGGTAATGGAGAATCATGGAGTGTTTCTTGGAGGATTTAGGAGAAAGAGACAGGCTAAAAGCTGTATTTTAGGACTACGGGATTGGAATTTTCTCATGTGTTTTTTTTAGGGAAAAACAACCTTCTTATAGGCCAATTCTACTCCTTGAGTGTGAAAGGTACATTTTTCGCCTGATTGGCTGCCTCATGATGGTAGTTTCCCCTTATTTCGGGAATGACAATTTAGGCCCCATACTTTGGGTATTGAGTGTTTAACTTTTAAAACCCACCCCACTAAGTCTTTCTATTCATGAAAAAGACTTGGGGGACTCCCAAGATTACTAATTTCACTCCAATTTAAAATCTGAAGGCTCCGTCCAATTCCCGGGAGGGGCACATGAAGTAAAATTGGTGCTTTGAGCACCCTTTATTAATTAAAATGCATTTTTTTGGTTTTTTTTTGAAATTGATTTCAAAATCATGAAATCAAAACATCCAAAATATTATTGGAATGCTCAATTTTGAAAAATAAAAGTGGAATTGACTGTCAATTTGACCAAATTAGCGAAAAATGCATTGTTCGGGGTCAAAATATCATAAAATTAGAGGGTGGAACCAAAATTAAATATATTAAAATTTATATCCCATGAAAAATCACTCTTAATTTAATTAATTTGGAGCAAAATTAACTTTTATAAATTTCAATTTTTGCCCAAAACTTTATTTTTTGCCGGAATTTATTAGAATTGCTGATTTTTTTCCCCCTAAATTAAAATATTTATAAAAACTTTAAAAAAGAAATCCAAAGTCGAAATTTGTCCCTTCAAGTATTGACTTAAAGTTTCTCGAAATTTCACTTCAGACCCCAAACTTTTCACAATGCTAAATTAGGCGGGTCAAAATGTAGTGTCTACAATGGTTCGGATGTTAGTTACACTCAGGAAAGGTGTTAACACCCCCCAAGATGCCCTCTGAATAGGGTAACTTATCAATTTTAGTCCAATACATTGTAACTCCAAGTGTTTTAGGTGAAAAAATCTTTTAAAAATATTCCTTATAAAATTGGGTGAAATTTAAGTTTATATGTGATGACATACAAGATAGATGAATGCGTATATATGATACACAAAAAGGACATTAGAAATTATCATACATGTATTTTACACCTGGGGATGCAACATGAAATAAACACTTATATTGATATGCAATAACTTGGGCATGTTTGCCATATACATGAAATAATAAAGAGCGTGTACATAAGAAACTTGACCTGTTTGACGATGTAAATATGCATAAAAAGAAAACATGTGTTATGTAAGACACTTCGACATGTTTGGCACGTACATGACATAGTAAGTAGCATGAATATATGTGAAAAGTTTGGGCACATTTCAAATGTAATCTATATGTTAAAGATTTAGAGATTGCTTTACATGGGGGAGGCACATGAAGCGCATACATACAACATATTGAAACTTTGACACATTTGACATGTAATTGTCATATTACAACTTGGGCATTGTTTGACAGTGAAAATGCCCATAAAAATCATGTATATAGCCTGCAAGAAACTTGGACATATTTGACATGTATATGGGGAAGATATGACACGTAAGAACATGAACATTTTAACAAGTAAAAATGTACATAATAAATAGCATGTATATGAGGTGTAAAACTTGGACATGTTTAATACGTAAGAACGCACATAAAACTAGTATGTACATTATATTTGAGAAAGTTGGACATATTTAACATGTTGATGAAGCCCAAAAATACTTTACTGAACACGTCACTTTGGGATTTGGAATTTTTAATCTCTCCTAACTTAGATTACTCTTACAGCTCAGCAAAACAATGCACCGTGGCTGGGATATTATCCCCTTTAGATAGAGTCAAAATACATATAACTATTGATGCACTAGGATAAAAATCATAACTCAATCATAATGATATAGATATTTTTTAAACCAATTTATATAACTCTAATGCACGCTTAAACATGGATAATTGTATGTGTTCAAATTACTATCTCATAAAATTCCAGCTCTCTTTTAGAATAATAACTATTTAAATAGGAGACGATAATTGTATCCAACTAAAGTTGGTTCACGGTAAGAAACATGCATAAAACATAGCAACTAATACCAATAGAGATAACCATGTACAAAAATATAATATTCAACAAATCTAACTTTACACAATAAACATAGATTGAGATGCCATATTGATGAGGGTAATTTCAGGCACCACTGAGTCAGCATCTGGGACCTAGCCATGTGTCTGTTCTCGTAGTGACATAAACGCATTTTGGAATTCGAGAACCACGCTGGAGCATACACCGATAACGACTTCTCCTTGGAATCTCCTTTATACCCAAGAAAGAGTGAGGTGTCTCCCTAGGGTGCCGCCCTAAGGTTTGTGTCGTGACCTAGACGACCAACTTTAGGGACTCAGTCGTTCACCTCAACCCGCTCCCCATTCCAACTCGTTTCTCCTCCAAGACTCCGCGGATTTTCACTCTCCTCCACCAGGTCACCATCGCAGGCCAGACAGAGACCCATAGGCTTCACCAAATGGGCCCAAAAGCCCAAACCCAGTGATTATCTCCTAAATGCCCCGTATTATCGGTTAAGTACATTGTTTCACCTAATTAACCGTGTTTAGGCCCGATTAATCATTTCTAACACCTATATATACCAGGGGCTGTGCAAGCCTAAGATACGCTTTATTACGCGCATGCATTGAGTTCACTTGCATACTTAACGCATTTATGTATATTTTCTTTCTGAGCACTGATTCTCACATCGGAGAGACCTCACCGGGACAAATCTTGGTCTAAGCCTTTTGCGGGTACCACTCCCTGGGGATAAAAGACTCTTGGCACAGCAGATTAGTCCCCTAGGACCTAGTATATCTCATTTGAAGATTTTTTAACTGCCCACTTCACCATAGTAATAGGACTCACCTGTTATCCGACTGGACTATACTCGAGCTGTATAGTGTTTTTATACACCAACACATATATATTTAGATAAATCTACTGATGGTATCAGAATAAATTGGCATGGTTTCAAGTTCAATGAAAGATACCAACCATGTAAGCTTAATATCATATAAGGATAATCGATCATACCGACAAAATTAATCATGCCTAATACCTATTGTATATAGATTTTCAATGTAAGCTCAATATCTTGTAATACAAAAAATATAACAAAATTTAATAACCATCACATGACTCAACTTTATCCAATAAAATAATATTAACTATCAGTAAAATTGCAAGGACAAGACAATGTTTAATCTTATATTGGTACAAAGTATATCTAGATGATCAAGAATTATGTATATAAATATATGAATCAATTTTTATGAACATATGAGCATTCAGTGATAATTTCACATCACATAAACTTTACATTAAATCACATAAGAATGAGATTATGCTACCAATGAGTTTAATGGAGATTCAACTTTAATCAAATATCCCCTTAAATCAATCTCATGCTCATCCTTGTCTCGAACTTTAAGATAAAAATGAAACTTATATTTTTCAGTGAATCATCTTATAACCTGAAACTCTTTGAAGCATACTTGTGAGAAAATCATTAATAGAAGTCAAGGATGTATCCAAGGATTAATTATCATCAAAATTAATTATTACACCACGTTTGATCACTAATTAAATCCAAACAATATACGGGAAGTAAGATCAATTAAATCAGTTGTGGTCCTATATATCAATACGAGACACAAATTATATACAATGATTGACAAGAAAATGTCAAGTCCAAAAGTTTGATTTACACTGTTCATAAATAATCGTTGATTGGATTAATCAAATCTGAGACAAAATACATATGAGTTACATGATGATGATAAACATATTTGTCAAATCAAGGTTGTATAAATGCATCACATAATAAGACAAGGGATTATGAATATTTTGCCATTTCAAAAGACTTCCATATGTTAAATAAGGAGGAAAAATTGTCAATATATATTAGATCAAGATGCATTCTTTAAAAAATCATTTGAATACAACACATTTGTATGAAATATATATAGGATGAATATAAGTACACTATACAAACATTGCCAATATGAATATACAACAGTAATTGAATCATGATACAATGCTAGTGCAAATTTACATAATATAATTAGTCATGTATTATAAAAAATATTTGTGAGATCATTTACCATGAAGAATGAATGAGATTAACTACTATAGAATATATACTAACCAAATGGAAATTCAATATTAATCAATTTGTATAACACGGACACTTTCACAAAATTAGGGAAATATCAGAATTGGTTGATTAATGGGTAGAGTGATAAATAAAGGTTCCCAAAAAATCGAGACCGGTTGACCGAAATGGGTATCTGGTCGACCAAAACATCTTGAATTTCCTTAATGTTGGCTATAAATGGTCAACTGGTGAAGGAAGCAGTCTACCTATTGGTTGAAAATTTTTAATTTTTCTGAACAATATTGTATGTAATTTTTCCTCAGTATTTAAGTTTTAATATTTTTAAATTACTTTTAAATGGTTAGATTTTATTTTATTTTCATTTGAAAATGAGAGTTTTGTTAAAAATAAGTTTTGATCCTCTATCTTTCCGACCTTATAATCTTATTCGTCAAAACTTTTTTTCATATATTTTGGGGCCAATATATGAATTATTTTATGGCCAAATCAGGAATATAATTGGGTTAGATGCATGGTCAAAGTATCCGTTATTGGCTAAGTCAATTCTAAGGGGTGGTTTAAGGGACAGATTTTAGCCAAAAGATTTGAAAACTAGTCGTTGGAGTGTATATTTGAAAATGCCTATTTATTACCTGAGCTTTTCACAATTTTATCATCTAGAAAAATTAGATTTTTGAGAAAGAAATAAAATATTTTCTAAAATATTTTTTGAAGCAAAACAATTTTGAAAGTCAAGATCAAAAGAGTGTTAAATTGATTGTGAACTCTACCAATATACTCTTAAAAAATTCTATGATTTTGGTGTGCTGTTGTAGGCAACCAAAAATAAAATCCTACTCCTAAATATGAACTGTAATAGTGTGAGCATGTATCGTTTCCACAGAGAGTGTCTAGCCTAAATTTGTGCTACGTGAACAAAGAGGTGGGTGTTGGATTATAGGATACCAAAACTAATAAAATCAATAAGAAAAAGAATTGCAAACTTAATGCTGAATTCAATTAGAAAACACACCTCGGTCTAAGTTAACATCCACCTTCGTAATTTCACAATTGTTCATCAATGCAAGTATATATCAATTCACACTTTGAATATTCACTGTTGGAACTATTTTCCTATCTCACCTTACCTGTAGTTAATTAGAAAACAAGCGATCTAATCAACCCTAACTACTAAACAACCTCATGCAAGCGCTAAAGGTTTAATCTAATAACAACATTAAGAATTAGAGAGATCTATGAAGCTAAACAATACAAGCATAAGCGGTTGTATTTAATTTAGTTGAGTGTCCTTCCTAAGATCTAATAATTTCTGACATAGCCAAATCATTAAATCTTAGTTGCTTCACAAATTAGAGGGATCAAACAATTACGGATTTGATATCTAAACCAGCAGTAGATTGTAATGAATAATAAACTAATAGGTTTGCTGGCGATTAAACGAAACAATTATGAAAATAGGCACAGAAGAACATTCAATACTCAAAACATAAATTAAACAATGAAAATAAATTAGAACTCACAATTTTATTGATTCCGAGGCTTCAATTTCCTTCGACCAAGAGAAACAACTTAGCCACACAAGGCCATGCAAGTTTACAAAATGAGAAGAAAGAAAAAAGTAGAGGAGAGAATCAATCCTTGAGCTACTGTCCGAATGCTACAAGAAAAAGGAAAAGAAATAATATGTTTCAATCCCCCTTGAATAATGATTATCGTCCCCTTTTATGATGAATAAAAAATTTCAAAAATATCTCCCTTAATAATGAATATTCAATTCCATTCCCTCACAACCTTCTACACGAATCCAATTGAAAAAAATAAAATGAATGATGTGTTTGAAAGACATCATTACTCCTTTTCATCAATTTTTCTTTTTTACACTTTTGACCCCTCATAATTTGGATGGCCTTAATCACTTTCTATCATTGGTTCCATAGACTTAAATGGACATTTAATGGTTCTAGGTTGATCAAAAATTTGGGTTAGTTCACAGGTCGGGTTGGGTCGGGTCGGGTCGGGGGTTGGGTTTTTGGTTATCTCAATTTTCTTCAAATTGGACCGTCGGCAGTGCAGGTACATTCGCTTCAAGCTCAATTTCCACCATGATATAATCTGATTCTGGATAAACACAAAAAATGAACATTGTATCTCTCTTTCGGTTCTTTCTATATCATCTTGAATCACCTCAATCAAAGTTCATACGTGAAAGTTATGGCCTGATTACGAAAAAATGTGTCAAAACTGCCTAAAACATGCGATTTATTTCGTTTTGCTCCAAACATCTTCATTTGTTTCCTAAATTAAAATATAAGTTTAGTGAGTACAATTAGGTACAAAATAAGTATAAAATACTAAGTATGAAGGAATAAATATATGGACATTTACACACTTATCAAATTCTCCCACACTTAACTTTTACTCGTCCTCGGGCAAAACAACATAAAACTCAATAGTTTTAAAACACCATTATAATACATAAGTATTCAATACATGATCCTCAATCAACCTCATATATTAATCTTAAATGTATCACGATGATAATCAAATTCAAGCCGAACATGTTCAACTCCTTTCACTTCAATCCACAAGTACTCTTAATTAGTCAATAAAAACATTCCGCAACTAACATAGTCAGGTCATGCACTAATCACCCCCCCAACTACTCCTTTTTACCACTACAAATTGAGTCGCAACCCAGGAAATATTTTCCTCTCTTTTTGGTAGGCACATTTTATACTCTGTACTACCTTTTTTATTATTTATTTTAACTTGGTAGGTGTATTTTATGCTCCGTCCTACCCATTATTTTATTTTATTTTTTATTTAATTAAACCCAAATTTAGGACTAGATTAAAGGATTAGTTTAAGGATTCATTACACACTCCTCCATTATGTTTCGTCACCAAGCTCATACAACTTCACAAGATTACCGCTTCAATCCATTACTAAGAGTTGAACACATTTACCCTCAAATTCTGAAGACATGTTCATTGCCAACATGTAAATTAACACGTGGATTCATCAAATAACACTAATCAAACACTTATGTACTATTCAATTGTCTTTTTTTTTTTTTTTTCTTTTCTTTTTTTTAAGTTTTATTAATTAATTTTTTATTTTTTTTTAAAACAAAATTAAACACAACTTAAATCCCTTCTCCCATACTTAAATTTTACATTGTCCCCAATGTAAGGTTAAATGCAAAGAAAAGACAAAAGATAACAAAAATATAAATGAAAAAATAAGAAGAAAAAGAAACACACTCCCCTTGGGTCGCCTCCCAAGTAGCGCCTTCATTTATTGTCGTTGGCTCGACTCAATGCTTCATTTTTCAACCAGGTTCAAAAATTTTATGTGCTAGCGAATCAATCACATCAATAGAATAAACAAGATTATCGTCACCAGGATTATCATCATAAATATTAAACTTAACAATTTCACTATCAAATTCCATAGTAAGTGTACCACTATGAACATCTATCTTAGTCTTGAATGTTTTTAAGAATGGTCTTCCTAATAAAATAGAGGCAGTTTGATCATTATTTTCCATATCAATCACATAGAAATCAGCAGGGAAAACCAAATTATTAACTTGCACAAGAACATCCTCAACTACACCTTTAGGATAGGTATTAGATCTATCGGCTAATTAAATCACAACACCAGTTTTATTCAAAGGTTCAAGTTTTAAAGAAGCATATATAGAATATGGCATGACATTAATAGAAGCTCCTAAATCTAACATGGCCTTCTCAAATCTAGTGTTACCTATTGTACAAGGGATAGCAAACGTACCTGGATCTTTACACTTTACAGAAAGTTTTCTTTGAATAACTGTAGAAACGTTCTCCCCAACTCTCACCTTCTCACATTCTTTAAGTTTCTGTTTTCTCTTAATTGTACACAATTCTTTCAAAAATTTAGCATAACAAGGCACTTGTTTAGTAACATCTAAAAGCGGAATATTTACCTCGTATCTACGAAAAGTCTCATATAAATCTCTATTTTGCTCATCTTTTCTATATTTTGCCAAAGCCTGAGGAAAATGGGGTACTGGTTTATATTCAGAAAAAGGTAGAAACTTACACTTGGGTACATTATCGTCATTGGGAACATTCGTCTCATTATCGTTGGGGACGTTCCTGTCTACAATGACATTTTTCTCATTTTCTTGCTTCGATGATGCAGGGACTGTCTTGATAGGAATTGCACTTGCATTTTCTCTTGGATATACAATTGTTTGAGAGGGTAATTATCTCGAACTTTGTGTCTCTATCTGACTAATTGCGGTTGCCATCTGGCCCATTTGATTCTCCAAACTTTGAATATTGGCCCTCGCCTCTTGTTGAAATTATTTTGTCTCATGTTGAAATTGCAAAGTATTAGCAGCAAGAGATTTAAAAATATCTTCTAAAGACATGCCAGAATTAGAAGTTTGGCCCGGTTGTTGTCTAAGGGGTGTGGTTGATTATATTACTGGAAACTTGGGCGGTGTTGAGTCGCTGATTGATTTACTTGTGGATTCCCACACCTAAAATTGGGGTGATCCCTCCATCCTGGGTTATACATGTTTGAATAAGGATCATCTTTCTTTTTTTTTTTTTTTTTTTTTTTTTGTGGTTGTCCTAGAAATCCACCTGCTGCATTCACTTACTCAATGGATTCCTCTTGAAGAGTTGGGCACATATCGATTGGATACCCTGCTATCGAATAAATCCCACAAGCCTTCACCGTTTGTATGTTACTTGCAGCCATTTGACGAACAAAAGAGGTTGAACTAGAAATTTGTTGTTCAAGGGAGGAAACATTTACCTCATTGATATGTTTATAAGGTGGAACAAGCCTAGTGTCGAATTGTTGAGAGCTTGTCGCCATATTCGCAATCAAGTTTCTAGCAACCTCAGGAGTCTTATCTACCAATGCTCCTCCACTAGCAGCATCGATCATGCTCCTATCAGTGGGTAGAAGTCTCTCGTAGACTCTTGAAGAGTTGGGCACATATCGGTTGGATACCCTACTACCGAATAAATCCCACAAGCCTTCACCGTTTGTATGTTACTTGCAGCCATTTGACGAGCAAAAAAGGTTAAACTAGCAATTTGTTGTTCAAGGGAGGAAACATTTACCTTATTGATATGTTTATATGGTGGAACAAGCCTAGTGTCGAATTGTTGAGAGGTTGTCTCCATGTTCGCAATCAAGTTTCTAGCGGCCTCATGAGTCTTATCTACCAATGCTCCTCCACTAGCAGCATTGATCATGCTCCTATCTGTGGGTAGAAGGCTCTCGTATAAATATTGAATAAGTAATTTCTCACTAATTTGATGATGGGGGCAACTTGCACACAACTTCTTGAAACGTTCCCAGTACTCGTGCAGGGATTTTCTATTATGCTGCCTTACACCACAAATTTCTTTCTGAATGTTAGCTGCCCTTGAAGCTGGGAAATATTTCTCCAAAAACAACCTCCTCATCTCTTTCCATGTGGTAATACTCCTGGAGTGTAGATAATAAATCCAATCCTTTGAGGCATCCTTTAATGAAAACGGGAAGGCTCTTAACTTGATTTGTTCTTCCGTCACCCCCATAGGTTTCATACTCGTGCATACCACATGAAACTCCTTTACATGCTTATGAGGATCTTCACCTACAAGACCATGGAAAGTGGGCAACAAGTGTATTAGTCCAAATTTTAATTCAAAAGTAGTAGTAATATCTAAAGTAGGGAATGTTATGCAAAGGGGTTGTTGGTTCAAGTCAGGGGCAACAAGCTCCTTTAAAGTTCGATTTTTAGCGATGATTTTTCCCTCTTCTAAATCAAAATCACAAGCAAATAAGGAATTAAGAATTGGATCGTCCTCTTTCGATTTCTATATAACTTCCTTCCTTAACATGTGCAAGGTTCTTTCTATATCTGGATTAAACAACAAAACACTTTGTTTAGAAGAACGAGTAACGGGCATACACAGTTAGGAAGACAAAAATAAATCACAAAAAGAAAAAGAAAATAATAATAATAATAAAAAAAAAAAAAAAAAAAAAAGTAAAAAAAATAAATCATGCCACTGTTTATCTAGTTTATGAATTAAAATTTAATTTAATGAATTAATGGGCTTTAAAGATTGATTTGAAGAAAGAAAGAAAAAAAATCGTCAAAAGAAAAGGAAACAAATTATAGGGGTGAGAATGTATTTTTTCCTTTTCTTTTAAAGTTGGTTTTTTTCTCTTATATAGTTTAATGTTTTTCGGCAATGGGATATCATGTGCTATTATTTACGGGTTTTTTTTCTTTGTTTTTTTTATTTTTTATTTTTTTTTTTTACTGTTTCAGCTGGATTCTTGGGGATTAAGTTTGATTTTATTTTTTTTTAATATTTACTTGCCATTTTAATTTTTTTTAAATATTCCCTGAACAAAATAAAAGAACAAAAAAAAAAAAAAACACAAAAAAAAATTAACTAGAAGCACTCCCCAGGAACGGCACCAAAATTTGGTGTGCTGTCGTAGGCAACCAAATATAAAATCTTACTCCTAAATATGAACTGTAGTAGTGTGAGTATGTATCGTTTCCACAGAGAGTGCCTAGCCTAAATTTGTGCTACGTGAACAAGGAGAGGGGGTGTTTAATTATAGGATAGCAAAACTAATAAAATCAATAAGAAAAAGAATTGCAAACTTAATACCGAATTCAATCAGAAAACACACCTCGGTCTAAGTCAACATCCACCTTCGGAATTTCACAACTGTTCATCAATGCAAGTATATATCAATTCACACTTTGAATATTCACCATTGGAACTATTTTCCTATCTCTCCTTACTTATAGTTAATAAGAAAACAAGCGATCCAATCAACCCTAACTACTAAACAACCTCAGACAAGGGCTAAAGGTTTAATCTAATAACAACATTAAGAATTAGAGAGATCGATGAAGCTAAACAATACAAGCACAAGCGATTTTATTAAATTTATTTAGGTGTCCTTCCTAAGATCTAATAATTTCTGACGCAGCAAATCATTAAATCTTAATTGCTTCACAGATTAGAGGGATCAAACAATTACGGATTTGATATCTAAACTAGCAATAGATTGTAATGAATAATAAACTAGTAGGCCTCCTAGCAATTAAACGAAACAATCATGAAATAGGTAGAGAAGAACATTCAATACTCAAAATATAAATTGAACAATAAAAATAAATTAGATCTCATAGTTTTATTGATTCCGAGGTTTCAGTTTTCTTCGACCAAGAGAAAAAACTTAGCCACACAAGGCCATGCAAGTTTTCAAAATAAGAAGAAAGAAAAGATTAGAGGAGAGAATCAGTCCTTGAGCTACTGTCTGAATGCTACAAGAAAAAGGAAAAGAAATAATATGTTTCAATCCCCTTTGAATAATGAATATGGTCCCCTTTTATGATGAATAAAAAATTTCAAAAATATCTCCCTCAATAATGAATATTCAATTCCATTCCCTCACAACCTTCTACACAAATCCAATTGAAAAAGGAAAATGAATGATGTGTTTGAAAGACATCATTACTCCTTTGTATCAATTTTTCATTTTTACACTTTTAACCCCTCATAATTTGAATGGCCTTAATCACTTTCTATCCTTGGTTCTATAGACTTAAATGGCCATTTAATGGTTCTAGGTTGATCAGAAAATTGGGTTAGTTCGTGGGTCTGGTCGAGTCGGGTTGCAGGTCGGGTTTTCGGTTATCTCAATTTTCTTCAAATTGGATCATCGGCTGTGTAGGTACAGCCACTTCAAGCTCAATTTCCACCATGATATAATCTGATTCTGGATAAACACAAAACATAAACATTGTATCTCTCTTTAGGTTCTTTCTATATCATCTTTAATCACCTCAATCGGAGTTGAGACGTGAAAGTTATGGATTGATTACGAACATGTGTCAAAACTGCCTAAAACGTGCGATTTATTTCATTTTGCTCCAAATGCCTTCATTTATTTCATAAATTAAAATATAAGTTTAGTGAGTACAATTAGGCACAAAATAAGTATAAAATACTAAGGTCACATTTGGTACATGGAATTCATCTTGGGATTAGAATGAAGTTAGGAATGACTATTTTATTCCTACATTTGGTTAGTGAGATTGATTCTTATTACCATTCTCAAGTAATGACTAATCCTACAACTCATAGGATTGGTCAATCCTAAATGAAATGATGTATTAGGTAAGAAGGAGGACTTATGTTTCTGTTTCCGTATTTTTTACAACAGAAAATAAAATTCTGAGAACAAAAATAAAAATATGGTGGTGTTACTTTCATATTTCTGTTCCCATAAAACATGGAACGGAAACAGAAATATGGGAACAAAATGAAAAATAGAAACTTAGGAACAAAAATAGAAATCTGCTAACAAAAATAGAAATCTGGGAATGGAACAAAAACATAAATATAAGAACAAAACTAGAAATCTGGGAACAAAAACATAAATTTTTGTTCCCAAATTTCTGTTTTTGTTCCCATATTTCAGATTTCTATTTTTGTTCCCAGATTTCTGGAACATAGATATAAAACTCATAATAAACAACTTTTACCCCATATGTTTATTTATATTCCCAATTTTTTGATAATAGAAACACTAAATAAGTGAGGCATAAGTGAGATTTGGTGTTTCTATTTTAAATCTGTTAATAAAATGATTGGAACATAATGAGTAAAATAGGAAAAAAATTATTTTGTTCTGTTCTCAGATTTTTACAACAAATCCTGGAATCAGAACATAAACAAATCATTTTTTTTTTGGTTTCAGTTATAAATTTTTTTCGGAATAGAAGAAAGGGAAATAGAAACACGAAAGTACTTCCAAGCTCTTTAATTTGTCAGGTTAAAGGATAACTTAGGTGACATTTGTTTAGTGTCTCTGAATAATTCTGTTATGTTTCCAAAATTTTGTTCTAAAATTTTCGAATATTTAATAATATTGTTTCATTTTTATTTATTGGTCATTCCAATACCATGCTTAATTTATTTTGTAACCAAACATAGGAATGGTAAAGGCTATTCCAATACTATGTTTAATATTATTTGTCACCAAACACAGGAATGGTAATGGCTATTTCATTCCAATACTACATTCGTTCCAATACCACACTCATTCCATTCCATTCCATTTTATTCCAGCGTACCAAACGTAACGTAAGTATAAAGGAATAAATATATGGACATTTACACACTTATCAGATTCTCATATTAGAAATGCAACACCAATAGGTTCACCCACAATATATTGTTTGATAGGAATTATCTGACAATCCAGTTCCTGACATTATTATAGTGTCCAAGGCGTACCGACACTTTTAATTTTTTAATTGGTTAATAGCACTTTACTCCCTGTGGTTTAGTCCATTTGCACTTTATCCCCATGTGGTTTAAACTTCGTCACTTACCCCCTGGTAGTTTTGGACCTAACTGCAAATCTAACTTTTTCTGTTAAAGTTAATAGATGTGCAGCTCACGCGCCTTTGACGAGGATGAGCATGTTTTTTGTGTTTTTCCCCTCCAAAATACTGATTTCTTGTTCTCATTTTACCCTCATGTTTCTCTATATAATCGCTGTTTCCCATACATTTTCTACAAACCAAACCTTCTCATTTTTTTTCTCCCTCTTTTATTTTTTCTCCCAACAAACTTGAAACTAAAATAAATTGAACTCCTAATTTAACGCAAATCAATAATCTCAATTATTAATCTCGAAATTTCCTTGGAAGAATAGAACCAACATCAAACGTCCAATTAACACAAAAAGGCACCGCACCTGTACGTATACAAACACAAAATCATAAGTACACAAAAATAAAAACAAAAACAAAAATATTAAAATGACATTCATGTAAAATTAAAAAAGAGAAACTAACATAGAATTTAAAATTAAAAAGGAGCTAGTAAGAAATCTCATACCCTATCACATTTCAATACAATGAAATACGAATTATCATTATTTTGTCGGTTACCTAATAATACAAGAAATTAAAAATATACGATCATCCATGGTAATCTAAATTTTCCCATCAAAATAATTTAAAAAAAAAAAACTAAAATTCACTCACTGAAGTTCACTATAAAATAATTATAATTCACTTCTTCTTCAATACACCATCAACAATATTTTAGTTGATTAAAACACTATACGAACTGTTAGCCTAAGCGGTTTCAATTATAGGATTCCCGGATTAAAGTGATTTTGACGATAATACACACATTTGATGTTTTAAATATACTAACGATGATTTTGAATATAGAATATCCAAACACCATCAAAACATATCATGAAAGCGAAATCAAGTCAAAAAGGTGTGATTTACATTAAATCAAATTTTCATTTCAACAATAATCGCGGGATATTGAACTTGGAACTCTATAGAACACACACATACCGTATGTGTTTGTAATTGTGATATACTGATCTTATCATATCCAATATACTTATATATCACAATGTGATGTATACGTTTGATCATTACATGCTATATTGGAAAAAACACCTATTGATCATAATTATGCGAAATCGAAATTTTATATTCTTAATATGATCATTGAGTTTTTGAATCATATAAACATTATGATAATAATATTTACATGTTTTATAAAGTGTTTATAATGATAAATGATCATAAACCAAGACCAAAAATCCAAAGCGGACGAAAATGTCATGCCACAGGAACTGCAGCATAAGTAGTCGACTACTTTCAAGCAGTGTGCTTTCTCTCTCTTGTTTTGTTTTTGGCTTCATGTTTTGGCGTCATATGCTTGTTCTAATTAATTTATGATGATTCATATACCTTATAATGATTATATAACATGTTTTCATCATTCAATTTAATCAATACAATGTTGAATTAAAAAGAAATTGATCAAAACATCTTAAAATATTTTAGGACTCAAAATGCAGAATTTTATCATGGACTCAAAATGCAGAATTTTTTTATGAACTCAAATTTGGATTTGCATATCATATTTTGTTCAGAACGTTCAAATCATGTGAATGGATGTTAGTTTAATATGTCTACATGATATAGGCATGATCAATTAATATGTTCATCATTACATTTATGATTAATTGACAAATTGGCTCAAAGGGTATGAAAATTCTGTTTTCATTATGCTAAATGAATTCTAAGTGTTCAAATGCTTTAAATATTTGTATGTGCTTAATTGGATGGTATAATTATATGATATACATTATACATTATCTATATAAATGATCAAATTCATAAATCATATAAATATACAAGTATAAATCTTGAATTTGTCAAGACAACCAAGTGGGGATACAAAGATATCATTATTGACTTTGTGGTAGGGTAACTCAATTAATGCAAGCCCATACCTTGTCTTCCACAAATGTGAAAGGCATATTTTCTTGAATAAATCAGCTGTATATTTCAAAATTAAGGAGCCTAACATTCAATGATTTATATTTAACTTTGAACAACTCTATCATGTTTTTATCTATAATCATCATTACCACTCATACTCAATTATATACATTGTATATGTGATATATGGCTGTAATTTTTCACTACCTCAAAGATATGAATGGACCATGGGTCCTCTACATTTAATTATATTATCTAAGCATTAAATGAGGTTTGAAAAAAGAAAAAGAATCTTGACCAATCTGCAAAGATAATGGAGAAGAACCTATGCAATTTGAATGTTGAAATTTGAAGAAGATTTCCAAATAGTCATTTGCTCTCAAGTTCTTTAAATGAGATATCCTCCTACATTCTCTACATCTATAAAAGGAGAGAAGATTGCTGGAGGAAATTAAGCTATCAAAGTATCAATCAAGTGAACTACAAAGATCAAAGAGATACTATCAAAGGCTTCCAAGCTAAAATTTGTTCAATAACACTTATACTCTTTCTTAATTCATATTTCTTGAGTGTTTGTTGTATTTTCTTCACACACACAGATTTTTGAGTTCTATATCTTGTGAGTATTAAAGCTCCATTTTGTGAGACGGTGAGATTTTCATTGTAAATCTTGAATAAGGGTTTTACTCAAGAGGAGATATTTGTGAGTGGAATATATTCACTCTATATTGTAAAGATTTAAGATACGTACTTCTCAAGCGGCGACTTAAACGGTTTGTTCTTCACCCGTAAGAAGATCAAAGATAGTGAAATTCTCGAAAGAGCTCGGGGGAGTGGACTAGGTAAAGGGTATTTGCCGAACCACTATAAAATACCAGTGTCAATCTCTCTAACTCTACTCTTTATATTTTCGCATATATTTGTATTTGTGATTATTACTCTTGTTTGAATATCCGTTGTGCACTTAATCACATTAACACTTAGTTTATATTGAGTAAATTTTAAATAACGAATTATTTATTAAAACCCAATTCACTCCCCTCTTGGATAATTCTTGGGCCTTCACAAACAATATCCCCCCCCCCCCTCCAAAAAAAAAAATAGCCCAAAAAAATAACAATATCGCCTCTTAAACACCGTCCAAACCATCATTTCTATCTATAATGGTCGACCAAAACTATAAACTCCATGAAATCTAGACCGATAACATTTCTTCGCCTCTCTATGAAATCCATTTGTTTCGGGTTCTGCCAATAAATTGATCGATTTGAAAAATAAGCATAAATTTGAGATTAGCCAAAAAAAAAGAAAGAAAAAAATTGAAATCTAAATACCAGTAATTGAACATCCATAACACAACAGAGGATCTTAGAAGGGTGGGAGAGAGGGATGACCTTTTTTTAGTGAGAGAGGGAGAGAGAAATTGCAATACTTGTTCCAGGCGGCTTTGTGGGAAGTAGAAAACTCTCTCTCCATGGTGATGAATCTCAACCAGAGGTCATGCACATGCCTTCCATAGCTCCTTGTACAAATGATTACTCCCCAAATCTGAACCAATCCAAATCAACCAACTTCAATATCTTTTGGTAATTGAACAGAGGGAGCACAATAAATAACCAAAAAATAGGACAGTTAAGGATGCGTTGAAGGAAACACTACTTCAATATTGTAGAATGTAAAGTCAGAATAAAAAAATCAGCCGTTAAAACACAGGGACAGCCTTTATCGAATTTACCTGTGACGGCGAAATGGAGTGTGAAAAACGAATTAAGAGAGCGATTTGGGTTTTCGCATGGACTTTGCGAATGATTTCTGGGCAAAGAGGATTTGGGAGCCAAGGACTTCAGATCTGGTCATTTTGAGACACAAACCCAGTGAGATGAAGGCTTACCAGGAGAGGCGACCGTGAAGCCTAGGAGTGGAAGAGAGAGAATCGAGTGACCAGATCTAGGGTTGGAGAAAGATAAGCGAGCGACCGAACGATGAACGATCTCAATCGAGATGGCGGAGATCGAGATCGAGAGACGATCACGACGAATCATTGGCGACGGCGACATGGCGAAGAAACAACGACGACAATTCGTTGGCGATGGCGACGATCTCAGTGGAGGCAACGGATTGGGGAAGCGAGATAGCAGTGAAATAGGTGAGAGGTCGTGCAGATCCGACTACCGCTGGACGTGGCCATCCATATCTGACCTCGCCGCCACCAACGTCGCCCACCCCGAACGATCTAGCATAAATTCGAGAGCGAGGGAGAGAAGCGAGAAAGAGAGCAAGGCTGAACACAAAGAGAAAGACAGAAAGAAAAGGATGGATGAATAATGGTTGAAATAGAATAGGGTTAATTACACTTTACCCCCAATAATTATGAATAATTACAAAAGAGAAAAATCGACATTCCACGTTTTTCGTTAACAGAGTTACCGTTGCACTTAGGACCACAAAGGTAAATGGGGACATTTAAACCATAAGGAAATAAAGTGTAAATGGACGAAACCACGTGAAAATAGTGCTACTAACTTTTTTTAAATTTGTGGTATTTCCGTTTCATGTCCGCATCGGACACCACATGGGTGTCCGTGTCCATATATATAGATTCATGGTACAAAAATATTTGGTTAGAAAAAGAAAACGAATAATCAGGAAATGGATAAGAGACTACAAGCTTTATGTGGATATTGCTGTACGCATTTCCAAGAACACCACTTTCTCAATGCAATTTCTTAACGCTAGTCCAATCCCGTAACCAAAAAAATAAAAAATTCATAAACACCTTTTTTTCACCAGAAAATATCAGACGTTACCATGTAATTTCCTTTTGAACAAAAAATTAATAGTAGGCTTGGTTAACTTTTCAAAAAGAAATTTAAATCTTTTTTTATTTTTTATTTTTACTTTAAGAAGTATTAATTTTCTAATCAGATTCTCTCTCAAATAAAATAATATAGGGTTAATCGCCTTTTACCCCTTGTATTTTGGCTTTATTCCATTTAATCCCTTTGCTTTAAAAACTAGACGTCACACCCTTCTACTCTTGACTAAAGATAAAAAAAACACATTTTACATATAATGACTTATTTGTCTTTTATTTGTTTATTTGAATATTATTTAATGATAATAAAAGTGAAAATTTGACATTTTCTCTCTCTAGCTCTCTTTCTATCTATACTTCTATTTTATTTTATTTTTAATAAATCCACAATAAAATAGAAATGAAACAAATGGTTGTTTTGTTCATTTTATGTAAAATTTAAATGAATAATTTCTCTAATTTTTTAACATATTCCGTTAAGTTAAACAAAAAAAAAAAAAGTTTGTTTTTCAATTTATTATAAATAGAAATGGGTAAGTTTAACTCAACTATTTTGTATGTAGGGTGTGAAATTTTTAGGCAAAAATGTATTCACCAAAATATTTTATTAACTCATCCCACTCATTTGTCCACTAAAATTAATCAAATCCATTAATAAAAAGACATTTTCAAAAAATCATCCTGATTTACCAATAGGTTAATTACACTTGGCACCCCCGTAGTTAGATCAAATTATACTTTGCACGTCTATGTTATTTTCATTAGCACTTACATCCTTGTGCTTAAAATTTAAGTGCAACAGTTAATACTCCGTTAACTTTAAATTTCAAAGTGTACAAGTCAACCAGAATCTATTAATTAATGCTAGATGACATTTATATCCTTCAAAGATTTCAATAGGGATTATTTTAATACTTCTAAAATTTAATGGTCCATAGTGTATTAGTTTCTCGAGCTCGAGTAGTGTTCCGAGCTGCTAAGTTGAAAGGTAGAGGATTGCCTCGTAGAAGTCCCAAACAGGACATACGTCGTGCTCAGTTTATCGGATCCTTTCACCAGAAGTTAGTGTGATCAAAGTAAGAACCAAACTTGTGTACCATTCACGTGGGTAGTGTCTTTTGATGAAAGGAAATATGGGAAAAAATGTGTTTTGATCCTCAAAATTTTGAATTACTATTTAAATAGATCACATTAAATTAATTAGATGATAATGATGAAATAACCCTTAATTTTGAAGTAAATGACGCAATTATCTTTAATTCTGTTAAATTTTTAAATGTTGCGCATAAGTCTTAAATATAATGGGTGTAAGTGTTGATGAAAATAGAAGAATATAAAGTGTAATTCAATTGGGTGCAAAGCTTAGTTAACCCATTTATCAAAATATATATAGAGAGAGTTATGCCTTTGAGTTTCTTTTGCAGAAGAAAGAAAAAATGGAGACAATTAGGTGGTTACATAGTTTCATTGTCCTTCTTCTAACAATAAATTTCTCAGCACTGTCGCATGCTTTACCGGAATTTACCCGCCAGCCTCCTCGCCCGCTGATCTTAACACCCCATAATCGCCGCCCGTCTGACCCCCAACAGGTCTCTCTCTCTCTCTCTCATATGTATTATATATTTCAGGAGCATATGCATTGTTGTTAAACAAAGAAGCAATTTTAGAATCATAACAGAGTGTTTTGTTAATCTCAGGTTCACGTATCGGTAGCAGGAAAAGATCACATGAGAGTCACATGGGTCACCGACGACAAGCACGTGCAATCCGTGGTCGAATACGGGAAGACATCGGGGAGTTACGTATCGTCGGCGACTGGAGAACACACGTCGTATCATTACTTCTTCTACAGCTCCGGCAAGATCCACCACGTCAAAATCGGGCCGCTGGATCCGGGAACCATCTATTATTACAGGTGCGGCGAGTCAGGCCCGGAGTATAGCTTCCGGACGCCTCCTTCGAACTTCCCCGTTGAGTTTGTTATCGTAGGTGAGCCACTCACGTCTTTGTCATTTTTGTGTTAAATACGAAAATAGAAACTTTTTTTTTTGGGTGGTTAATTACTTTTTGTATTTATGTAAATAGATTAAATTATATTTTGTATCCCTATATTATTTTTGTCACCACTTATATCTTCCGTGCTTAATACTTAAGTGAAACAATTAATTTTTTTAATAAAACTGAAGATATTTTTATCATTTTATTTTAAAAATAAAGATAATTTCATCATTTTTTTTTTAATTAATTAAATAAAATTTATTTAAAAAATCTAATTTAAAGAGTGAAAATATATTTAACCCTTATCTCTTCCAATCTTCACCCCAGTTTTGGCGTCTTCTCCTCCCCAAGGAAATCCGTCATATTCTTTTTCTCTTTGCTATAGACATTCCTCTCTCTCTCTCTCACTTTTGCAACCGCCACAAACTTAAAACCGACTCCCAACAACCACCACAAATCCCTGATCCTCTAGCTACCTTTGATGCCACCACCACTACCACTTCCAACATTATTGATCAAAACTTCAATATCCAAATTAATTGATGGCCTTTCGAAAACCGCCGTCCCCGTCGTCAACCACCACTTGACCACCATTTCTTTCATCAATGGCAAGGAAAATGTCCTAATCAAAACAATTTTTCAGAAATCAAAACACAAAATTGAATCCTAAATTTTTTAATAGTATAAAAATAGTCTTTATTAAAGGGTATAAATGTTATTTAATATTAATTAATAGATTTTAGTTGTCTGTTACTTGTTGAACGCTAGTATTTAAGTCTTAAGCACTAAGGGTGTAAATAGTGATGAAAATATCATATGACAATAGACTACCATTCGGCTTCCATTTTTTTTTTTTATTATTTATGGAGAGAGAGTTTTGAAAATTAAATCTACCCCTAAGGAGTTACAATAAATAACCACTAGATTACAAGTCTTTTAAACACAAAAATAGAACCTAAAGTTTAGAATATTACTGAATATGTCGTTGGATTCTAATTTTCAAACTAAGTAATTAAAGTTGTAATAATCTACTAAATATTCACTTTTTATTTTAAAATATATATATATTTACATTTTATTTTTCAGTATATAGATATATATATATCATTTTTTTAAAAAAAATTATTTTTATTCCCACCTCCACTCATCTTTTTTTTTTTTTTTTCAAAATTATTTTTCACTTGGATCTACGTCAAGTGACACCCACACAAAGAGAGAGAGAGAGTGAAAAGGAGAAAAAGGAGGAGGAGGAGGAGCAAGAATTAGAAGAAAAGGGGGTTGAATGGGGCTGGGGGTAAAAAATAAATATAAAAAGTTTTAAGAGTAAAACTTAAAATTTGATGTAAAATTTGACAAACAATAGATTTATTATTTACCTTTTCTTTTTAAAATCCAATAATTTAAGCAACAAAATCGTGCCTGTCCTTGCGTAGAGTGATGGATTTCGCTTCCAAGTTTGGCGTGTTACGTCATTCATTGGTTACACGGTTCTTTTGTAGTTTCCTACCATAAAAACAAGGGTTATAGATTTTACTTGTTTTGTAAGCAATCAAATACAGCTTAATTTAATTTTGTAAGTTAACTTTTAGACTTTTTCCTCCAAAACTCTTTAAAAACAAACCATTTTTCCAATCCCATACAAATAAAACCATTTTTTCAACTCCTATTTTTTAAAAAAAAAAATTTAGCACACTTCTATTAATAATTTTTAAAGACAAAAATACTCCTTATTCATTTAAACCTAACCCTAAAAGCCCTAATTTCATTTCATCTAGAAATCTCACAGCTCTTCTCTCTCAACATCGCACTTCCATGTTGCCGTCATCGTCGTCGTCGCCGCAATCTGTTGTGCGATGTTGTTCGTGATCGTCTTCGCCGCAAGCTGTTATTGTGTTTGCCGCCGCAAGCTGCCTTCATCGCTACAAGCTGTCGTCATCTCCGCAAGCTTCTGTCATCGCCGCAAGCTTGGTGCTCGTCTCGTTGTTTCCTTTATCAAACAGATCTATCCTAGATCTGGTCATATTTTTTCCCTTTGACCTACGGGGGAAGATGGCGGCAAGCCGACACTCCTCCCACCCCATGGATGACGCCAACCCCAAGCTTGTATGCCTCACTGCCCATCGCTACTCGTCGCCGTCCTACTTAGATCTGCTTAGATTTGAATAGATCTACTTAGATTGCCATATATCTAATTACTTTGATTTCTGATTTTTTGAATTTATTTTTTTGGTAACGGTGTTCGAGATTCTTGATTTCTTGAATTTCGATGATTTACATAAATCGTTATTTGATTTTGACATTTGCAAATGTTAATTCATATCCATCTATATGCAGTGTACGAAGATGATTGTGGATTTCTTAATCGTTTTATTTTTTGAATTTCTGTTTTGCATACACTGAATTTCTATGGATTTATTCTGCATATACTAAATTTGTTTAGTAGATTTCTATGGATTTGTTCTACATACACTGGATTTGTTAAGTGGATTTCTGCATTCATTGGATTTGTATTCAATTTTTATTTTTCTGTTCAATGAATTTCTATTGGATTTGAGTAAATTTCTATAAATTTTTCGATGTAAGGGCTCTATGGATTTTAGAATTTCTATTTAGTTTGGTGTCCATTTCTACTTAATTATTTTTAGTGGATTTTTACTTAATTAAGTGGATATCCACTTAATTATATTTAGTTGATTTTAAATGTACGTTTAGTGGATTTTTAGTTTAAATAAAATTTATAATTTAATATTTTTTATATTTTAAAATGTTCACAGAATGTTCTAAAAAAAAACTAAAATTTAATAGAACGCATGTAAGGGTATTTAAGGTATTTTAAAAAATTATATACTTTGAATAAAAAATAAATTTCAGTAAAAATTAAAATTTGGTGGAATTACAAAAAAATTTGTGGATATTATAAAATAAAATCAAGTGAAGGTATTTATAATATTTTATAAGAAATTTTAAATTTTTAAGAAAAATGAAATTAACTGAAATTTTTATTAAAAAATAAAATTTGAGTGAAATTTGAAAAATAAGTGAAATTTAAAAAATAAAAAATAAAAAATTAGGAGCTTTGAAAAAAATAGCAAAAATGACAATTTTGTAAATTCTGTAACTATTGAAAGATAATTTAAGAGGATTGTATATACTGGTACTTTTGGACTGGGTCAAAAAACCTTGGTTTTTAAAAAGTGTTTTTTTGATAAAATGGGAGCCCATAAAAATTTCCCCTAACTTTTATACACTAATATATCAAGTCCCCACAAATAGGTGAATTGGGTCTTCAAAACTAACTTTATGATATTTATTTAAACAAAATTCTTAAAAAATTATTTAGTATAAGTGTAAGTATAAAGCTGAGATATAAAATAATAATTACACAATGCAAAGTATAAACACCGAAGAAATTAAGGGATAGAGATAAATAGACAAAACACATAGGCTCTCTTGGATTTTCTAATCACTTTTTAAGTGAGATTAATTCTCACTATCAAGATAGAATCTCTTGGATTTCAAGACACTTCTTCACACGATCCTCTTCACTGGAGAAATCAAATCGTTATTGCGAAGGCCGCTCCTTTGGTTCCACTTAAACTCTTGATATTTCAATTCAATTTAGCTTCTTGATAGGATTCCTTGTTAAGCAATGCAATCAAATTTGAAATAAGAAAAACTCCTGAAACAATTCTCAGTGTTGAGTAAAAAGACTTATAATATAGCTATTCAAATTAGGTACAAAAGTGGCTTGGGGTTACGGTGTTACTACTCCCTTTCTTTAGGATTGTTTCGGCCATAGGTTCCGATTTATCTGTACTTAAAAATGCAAATAATCGTGATTTCAAAAGAATACCTTGCATTTCAAGATGATGACTAATTCGACCTAATCACCGGTAGGAGATCTGGGTCAGACTGAATGGACGGCGTCAACCCTGGCCCATGTAAATGCGAAGGACTACGACGTGTTCCTCTTACCGGGCGATCTCTCTTACGCTGATTCACAACAATCACTCTGGGACTCATTTGGACGCCTAGTTGAGCCCCTCGCCAATACTCGACCGTGGATGGTGACGGAGGGCAACCACGAGATCGAGACATTCCCGATCATCCACCCTCAGGGTTTCAAAGCCTACAACTCGAGGTGGCTAATGCCTTACGAAGAGAGTGGTTCAAGATCAAACCTCTACTATTCATTCGACGTTGCTGGGGCTCACATCGTCATGCTCGGATCCTACACAGATTTCGATGTGGGGTCAGCACAGTACACGTGGCTCGAGCATGATCTGACGAAAGTCGACAGGATGCGTACACCGTGGATTGTGGTACTCGTGCATGCACCTTGGTACAACTCGAATTTAGGGCATAGAGGGGAGGGGGAGAGGATGAGGAAAGCCATGGAGGAGATTTTGTACAAGGCCAGAGTCGACTTTGTTTTCGCCGGGCATGTTCATGCTTATGAACGATTTGTAAGTCATTTTTTTTCCTATTGCCAAAGAAGGTAGCATGGATTTGAAAACCTTTGAATTTTAACTGGAAGGAATGCATATAAAAAAATTCTATATTTGTGGACATGGTCATTTTTAATTCTAATTTTAAAATATTAATGTTGGTATGTACTAAGTGCAGAGTAGAGTTTATGACAACAAGGCTAATGAATGTGGTCCTGTCCATGTGACGGTTGGAGATGGAGGGAACAGAGAAGGGCTTGCTCTAATGTAAGTACTTTTAGAATTTGAAGAACGGATGGAATCCATTTTTATTTTTATTTTTTTAAATTCATTTTGACATTTCGTATCGTATTTTGCAGTCTTCAAATATTGTGCCAGATGAGTAGTGAATAAATTTGAGTATTTTCCTTGTATAGTAACCTTTTTTAAATCGAAAGAATTAATGAATCTTCCTAGTTATTGGTGCACAAAATTTGCCCACAGATGAGTAAGTACTGATAGACGGGCAAAATACTTCCGAGCTAGGTACAAGGGTAAGGGGCCCATTCAGCATGCCCCAACGAAGTCTCTCGGGTGTGAGATTAAGTAAGCTAGTCCGAGTGGGTAAACCGAACATGAGCTTATTAAATAAGTTACTTGGACCTTTGGGACAATACTGTATTGATAGCAGAGGATGGTGGATTTGGGAGAGCCCCAAAACAGGTTAGGCAGGAGGATTAGGCCTTAACTAGAATAGGTTAAGGCCTAATATGACCTGATTATGCCGTGATTGGAGGAAAAAGGGGCAGGCCCATGTGCCGGGCCCATGGAGCCCAATGGAAAAGGCCCACATGCTCAACAGGCACTGGGCCTGCAAAGGCCCAATGAGCAATGCATTTGCCCAATCAGTAAGGCGGCCGTGCTTCCGAAGAGATTTGATGAGAAATGGACAACCTTAGACTTACCGGGCTTTTTTGAGGAACCGATTAGACGACGTGGGTCTTGTCCCATCAAAGGTGGCTTCGCTTTGGGAAGGAGCCCACCCTGTCGAGCAGGAGCGATGTCAGTCAAACCTGGGTAAGAAGTACCCCTCATCACTAATCCTTTGAAAATGAAGCCTATCTAATTTTATATAGCCTTTGACATGATATGGAAGTTGGTGTGCTGAAGTTACCAACAAATCAAAACCAGCATTGTCGAACTTTGGGAGAGAATTTGCAAAAAAATTTGCTTTTCTAAAACAATGAGATAAGGTGAAGTTACCATATGACATGGGAGTCTGGATCTGAGCAGCCAATTTTCAAGGAACAAAACCTTGATTCCTAACCATTTTCACTAGAATTTCATCATCCACTTAAATGAAGACCTTAGTCTATCCATGAGTAGTGCATTCTTTAAAGCCTTGAAGAACTTCCAATGTTTCCATTGTCATATTTGAGGCAATGCCAATGGTTTGAGCATATGCAAGCAAGACATTGCCGTGAGAATCTCTGATCAGAGCACCTATACCTGCACTACCTGGATTATCGTATACACTACTGTAGAAATTTTTAATGGGCATAACTCACTCTCAAAAGACGTCTTGTAAGAGGAGGATTGCCCTTGGCTTTATATATAGCCAAGGATTAGGTAACACAAGCGATGTGAGATTCAACACGCCCCCTCACGCGCAGGGTGGACTTTGACAAACCACTGCGAACGGATATCGGGGGGCCCATCGTTGATGTGGAATTTAACACGCCCAACATCAGACAATGTTTGGTTCTGATACTATGTAGAAATTTTTAATGGGCCTAACTCACTCTCAAAAGACGCCTTGTAAGAGGAGGATTGCCCTTGGCTTTATATATAGCCCAGGATTAGCTAACACAAGCAATGTGGGATTCAACAAGCCCCCTCACGCGCAGGGTGGACTTTGACAAACCACTGCGAATGCCTTGTAAGGGGAGGATTGCCCTTGGCTTTATATATAGCCCAGGATTAGGTAAAACAAGCGATGTGGGATTCAACAACTACCATTAGAGTTTAATTTCAAAAAATCTTTAGGAGGACCGATCCATCATAGACATCATATTTTGAATTTGAAAAATTGCTCTAACAGGAGGGATATTTTATCTCTCAATTTTGCTTTACATCTATATTTCCATACTTCCCAACAAATGAGAGAAGGGAGCATGATTGCCATTACTGCTATATTGAACAAGATGATGGGTCATTTGAGGATGAGTTTGATGAGATCATGGTTCAGTCAAAGACTCGGGAATCTACCCAAAACAAATGCACTGACCAGACTGTGCTACAGCTGGTCTCGTCTCACCACCCCAGAGCATAATTTTCCAACAAATTTTAAAAAAAATTCCCGTATAACCATCTGGACCAATTGCAGTGTCCCCTTTCATAGGAAAACAACATTCTGAGTCCTTCCAGAGAAATGCATGGCAATGAGTAAATTCTTATCTGATTTTGTAACCACCTAAGGAATGTGTTCCAGCAACCCTTTGTCAGATGTTTCTAAAGGATATAGGGAAAGAAGAAAATTATATTAATAATTTCTGTACATTCAGAATGAGCCTTATTCTCCTAATTATATAGCCGCAGGAGCAGGCTAAATTAGGAAGAATATTATTGAAATAAATGGGCTTAATAAAGCCCTACAATAAAGATACCAAAAATATAAATTAACGCCTAAATATAATATTTCAACACTCCCCCTCAAGTTGGGGCAAAAATGTCGATGAGCCCTAGCTTGCTAATAGCTGACTGAAGGAGAGATGGTCCTGTAGACTTGGTGAACATATCAGCAGCCTGTTCTGAAGATGGGACGAAGGCTGGTGTGATGACTCCTGATTGGACTTTTTCACGAATGAAGTGGATATCCACCTCAATGTGTTTCGTTCTCTCATGAAGAACTGAATCTGAGGATAACATTATGGCAAACTTGTTGTCACAGAACAACTTAGATGAGTTTCCAACGGGAAGTCCTAACTCAGTCAAAAGGGAACGAAGCCAAAGGAGTTCACATGTTCCTTGAGCCATAGCGCGATACTCAGCTTCGGCAGAAGATCGGGAAACGACGGACTGCTTCTTACTTTTCCACGAGATTAGGTGTCTTCCGTTAAAGGTATACAGACCAGAGGTCGAACGTCTATCGTCCTTCGATCCTGCATAGTCAGCATCTGTAAAGCAAGAGAGTCCCTCCTGTATCCCTGACATATAGAAGAGACCCAGACCGGGGCATGTTTTGAGGTACCGAAGGATATGGTAGACAGCATCCATGTGTAATGTACGTGGTGAGTGCATAAATTGGCTCACAACACTGACAGCATACGTAAGATCTGGCCTTGTATTAGTCAAGTAGATGAGACGTCCCACAAGTCGCTGATATACTGATGGATCTGATAATAATTCTCCCGAGTCTGTTGTTAACTTAAGGTTCGGATCCATGGGAGTGGAGGCTGGTCTACATCCAAGCATCCCAGTGTCTTGAAGAAGATCAAGAGCGTATTTCCGCTGCGAGAGAGAGATACCTTTCCGAGACCGAGCAACCTCAATACCGAGAAAGTAGCGGAGATGACCCAAATCCTTGATGTCAAAAATATGTCCGAGATCTTTCTTTACCTGCTGAATGCCTGGTGCGTCGTCTCCGGTGATAATAATATCATCCACATAGACTGAGATAATGATGCACCGTCCCTGGTGTTGGCGACGGATGAAGCAAGTATGATCTGAGTAACATTAGATAAACCCCATAGTGAGGATGGCTTCGCTGAATCGATGGAACCATGCACGAGGAGACTGCTTAAGTCCATAGAGGGATTTTCGGAGTCGACAAACTTTGCCTGAATACTCCCCCTGAGACCGAAATCCCGGTGGAGGCTCCATATAGATGATCTCAGTCAGGGCACCATTAAGGAATGCATTCTTGACATCCAACTGGTGCAGTGGCCAAGAATGAGATGCAGCCAACGAAATAAGAAATCGGACAGTAGTCAATTTAGCAACCGGGGCAAAGGTGGCACCGAAGTCTTTACCCGGGATTTGTGTGTAGCCCTTAGCAACAAGCTGGGCTTTGTACCGATCAATCGAACCATCAGCTAGATATTTCACACTGAAGACCCACTTACAACCAACCGGCCGTTCACCAGGCGGCAAATCAACCAAGTCCCATGTATGATTCCGCTGTAGGGCATCCATCTCTGCTTGCATGGCGGCAACCCACTGTGGATTCTGGAGGGCTTCATAAACAGAGCGAGGAATGACAACCGAATCAATATTTCCAAGGAAGGATTTATATTGATCTGAGAGACCCTGAAAAGACAAATACTTGGAAATCGGATGATTAGTAGAACATGAAAGAAGGTAGCGGGATGGTGGGTGACGTTCCCGAGTCGGGTAACGGCGGGGAACAGGGTCAAAGATAATGGGAGAAGAAGAGATACCTGAGTCCGGAGAAGATGTCGGCAGGGGATGTGAGACACGTGGACGACGAGAGTAGACTCGTAAGGGGGTGGGTGAGGTATCAGGTGGGGGATGGAATGTGGGCGGGGAAGATATATCTAAGACAGGAATAGGACGCGGAAGTGGAGTATGATCCCTAGGAGTGGGTGCCTGAATAGGTGGAGAAGATACAATACCAAAAAAGTAGGGTACAGTCTCAAGGAACGTAACATCGAGAGAGTGGTAAGTACGGTAGGTAGTTGGATCGTAGCACCTATATCCTTTTGACATGGAAGAATAGCCGAGGAAAATACACCGGATAGATTTATCATCTAACTTAGTGCGAATAGGGCTCCGATTCTGGACAAAACACGTACAACCAAAGACACGGGGTAAGATAGGAAAAATGGTACTAGTGGGTTGCAATATATGAAAGGGGGTTTGACCAGTAAGGACACGGCTCGGGGTCCGATTAATGAGATAGGCAGCAGTAAGAACAGCCGTGTGCCAAAAAGATTTGGGAACATTCATTCCACGCAAAAGACAACGGACGACAGACATAATATGACGGTTCTTACGTTCCGCCACACCATTCTGTTCAGGGGTGTAGGGGCAGGTAAGTTGCTGAAGGATACCGTGCTTATTAAGCTCAGCTCGAAATTCATCGGATAAGTATTCTCGGCCATTATCAGACCTGATATTGCACACAATGGTTTTATATTGGGTTTTTATCATTTGAAGGAAGTGGGTAAAGTGAGTGTAAACCTCGGATTTGTGCTTCATCAAATAAACCCAAGTACATCGACTATAATCATCTATGAAGGTGACATAGTAGCGATGTTTGGAAATGGCTGTAACAGGAGAGGGTCCCCAAATATCAGAATGGATAAGATCAAAGGCTTGGGGGGCACGGTGCATGCGAGGAATATAAGAGGTACGGGTGTGTTTAGACAATTCACAAACTACACATTGAAATTTAAAGTCTTTGCAAGCTTTATTAAGAGATGGAAACAACCAACACAAATACTGAAAGTTTGCATGTCCTAAACAAGCATGCCACAAGTTTAAACTTTTGAAAGAACACATAGAGGAATCAAAAACAGGCAGTACAGAAGCTTGCATACTAAAAGGTGGAACAGGTGGAGGTGGAGGGCTGCCGAAGTAGTAGAGGCCATCGCGTTCATATCCCCTGCCAAAAATCTTCCTCGTAGTCAGGTCCTGCAAGAGGCAACGATCAGGTAAGAACACAACGGCACAGTTAAGAGTTTTTGCAAGACAACTAACGGATAGAAGATTATAGGCAAATTTAGGAACATAATAAACAGAGTGAAGAGTGATATCAGGGGATAAGTAGGCATTTCCCTGACAACGAATAGGGATAGAAGTACCATCGGCAATGCATACAGACTTGGTAATAGGTGACACAGGGGAGGTGATGGTAGAAATCTCACCAGTCATGTGATTGTTAGCCCCGGAATCCAGAATCCAAGTAGGGCGGCCAGACTTACCATGAAGCGCAGTAGGAGTACCGGAGGCAAGAGCAGCCGTGGGGCCGGAAGACGATGCCAAAGTGGTTAACTGAGCCTGAAGTTGGGCAAGTTGGGCCTGGACGTGAGAAATATCCAGCGAAGCTGATGGAGAATTTTCTGAACCAGGGACAAGATCAGCAATAACACCAGTACGTGGTCCGCCTCTTCCTTTCCGCCCTCCTAGGTTTCGGGGTTTCAATTCAGGATGAAGAATGTAACAACGATCAATGGTGTGACCAGGCTTTCGGCAGTGTTGACAGTATGGCCTTGTGCCTGATGGGCGAGGACCAGAAAGGGGCCGGAAAGGCCATCTGCGAACCAGAAGGAGCCGGAAAAGCCATCTGCTCAGGGACTGAGGGAGGGACTTCAGGTGGGAGAAGGAGCAGACGTTTGGAATCATTGTCAACAGTAGAGAAAGCATTGTATAGATCCGGCATCGGTGATGTGTTCAAAATCTGAGTGCGAAGATTCTCGTACTCTGGATTTAAACCCATTAAGAAATGGTATGTGTGTCGACGATCCTGGCGCTTGGCTTCGATCTTAGCAGCATCTTCAGGGAATTCACTCAGAGGTTCATACTGCGCAAGTTCTTCCCACCGAGATTGAAGGTAACCAAAGTAATCTGCGACTGAAAGTCCCAAGGATGCCTGGGAGGCGTGGGAAATCTCACGGTAGAGCTCAAAAATCCGTGATTCATTGCGAGAATGAGCATACATCTTCGTAAGAGCAGACCATAATCCACTGACCGTCTCGTGAAACATGAAGATGTTATAGATCCGTTCCTCCATAGAGTTGAAGATCCACCCGAGGATGGTACAATTATCAGCGTCCCATTGAGCAAACTTGGGATCGTTGATATCTGGCTTTGGCTCAGTGCCGTTGAGCCATCCTGTCTTACGTTTGCCACCAAGGTAGAGACGGAGAGAGCGGGACCAGGCAGGAAAGTTCGCTCCATTGAGTAAGACGGTGGTAACACGGTGAACCGTGGCCTCAGGGGCACGAGTAGAATCCAAGCGGGCGGATAACTGTGGAGCATGAGCGGTCCGAGATGGGACGTCACCTTCCCTTCCGGATGCCATGAATACAGATGTGATGAGTCCGTAGCAATGAAATACACAAACAAAAGGCTACGGAAGACTGATCTGGCTCCGGAGAGAGAAGGCACAAGCTGAGAAGCGAACTTGAGACAGAGTTAACCAATCATTCAGAAAATCAAAGAGGCGGCCATGTACTTAGAACAGCCGGAATACCACCAACCGGAGAACAATCCGCAATTGGCAGCAGGGTCGCGAAGACCGTGGGTCGCGAAATCGCAGGCGAAGACCGTGGGCTGCGAAATCGCAGCTGAGGGTCGCGAAATCGCACCTGGTTGTTTGCGAAGATCGGGGCTGGGGGTCGCAAAGATCGTGGGTCGCGAAATCGCAGCTAGGGGTCGCGAAATCGCACCTGGTGGTTCGCGGAGATGGCGAGGTCGGTGGCGAACTGGTTGGGCTTCGGGCGCAGTGGGTTGCGATCGGTTTCGAAGGGGGTTGCGGTGGTGGCTGGTCGGTTCGATGGGGGTTGCGGTGGTGGCTGGTTTGGCAGGCTAGGGTTTCGGCGGCGGTTTCGGTGGCGAGGCTGAGATGCGTAGGATGGGGGTTTGTCCGGCGACGGCAAGCTAGGGTTTCGGTGGGTTGATTGCGGTCGGTTTGAAGGGTTAGGGTTGCGGTGGTGGCTGGTTTTGCAGGCTAGGGTTTCGTGAATGGAGGCAGCGGCGGCGGCGGCGGCTTGGTGGTGGTAAACAGTGAAGTCAACGGCTTTTAGGGTTTTGAGAAAAAACAATATTGGCTCTAGATACCATAAAGGATATAGGAAAAGAAGAAAATTATATTAATAATTTCTGTACATTCAGAATGAGCCTTATTCTCCTAATTATATAGTCGCAGGAGCAGGCTAAATTAGGAAGAATATTATTGAAATAAATGGGCTTAATAAAGTACTACAATAAAGATACCAAAAATATAAATTAACGTCTAAATATAATATTTCAACAGTTTCAGAAGGGGCAAATAAGTGTCTTTAGAAATGATTGTCGAAGGTTGCCTTGGCATTCAGCAAATACGTGTCTTAAGAAATGATTGGATAAGAGTCCTATCCAATCTCTCCCATTTCCTGACGGATACATGCCTATTATTACAACAAGTAGATTTAGGTCCAGAAAAATTAACTTCTTGAAGGACACAATCATCAAAACAATCCAAAATAAAGCCGTTATTCTCAATAGTGACTTCATTTATTAAAACGCTTTTAATGGTAGCATTTTTAGTTTTCTTGAAGAAGATAGTTCTACTTAAAAATGCTACTATAAATAGAATTTTGAAGAAATAGAACTAGATCTCAAATAGCATTTCCATTCTGGAAAACAAAAATCACTTTTTGGAATAATGTCATGTTCTTTAACGCACGGTTACCTATAGAGTTTTTGTATTTTTGGAAACTAAAAATGTCATTTGAAATAGTGTAATAAGGTGTGAAAATACGTCTACAAGTGCGTTGCATGCAGAAATAAGTTTCAAGTTCCCTAAGTCGGGAAAAAATATTTTCCCCTCCTAAAAGTGGGGAAGAACTCAACAAATTTTATTAAAATCTGGATGTCTTAGAATAGTTTCAACTTGGTCCAAGATATAACTGACATATTCTAACTAGTACTTCTGTTATGAATTCAACAAAACTTATTCTTATAAATCACGTATAGCAATCTTAAAATTTTGGGAACTTGATCGAAAAAATTATAATTAAATATTTTCCCACAACTTTATTCGTTTTTGTTTAGCCTAATCTTTTGATAAAAATAAAAACTATGAGCGTAAGACATTTTTTGTTTGTTATATCTATTATAGTTTTTAACATGTGTATCTTTTAAATCAAAGGTTTGAGGAGCCAAGTCCCGCTATCTCAGTCTATAGGGAGCCAAGCTTCGGCCACGGGCGGTTGAGAATTTTGAACAATACACATGCGTATTGGTCGTGGCATCGGAACAATGATTCTGACTCATTCATGGCAGACGAGGTGCTGTTCGAAAGTTTGATCTCGTCAAAAACTTGCAAGGAAAATGTGAAAGTGCATGATGAACTATAAGCTTTTACCAAGAAATTTTAAGGAACACAAAGTTGTGCTCTTGTTTGGGTCTTGAATAGAAGGTTGTTTAAATTTGTGGAGTTGAATCGGGTTAAAGCTCTCTTCGAATTAGTTGAAATAATGAAGATTCTTTTCAAATAATTTTGTAATATAATTTATTAAAGAAATATGATGAACAGAAAAATGAAGAAGAAAGAGAGAAATTTTTATTCATATTTCCAAGTGTAGGCTTATAGTTGTGCTTGAAACTAAGAGTGATACATCATCTCTCTCTCTCTCTATGCATAAAGAGAGAGAGCGAGAAAGAACACCTATCAACTAGCTCTCAGCTAACAAATAATACAATATTCTTGACGCACCACAAATTTTCAAAAAGAAACAAAGAAATGCAGTACATGCGTTTTTAGGGAAAGTGAATAGAGGAGTTTTAAATGCGTCGATTTTCTCACAAAAAGAATTTGACTGGATTTTAAAGAAAATGAGTTGCCAATTAAATTAGTGTGTTAGGTCACCAAATTTTAAAACAATTTTGAACTGTAAAATTTGACTCTAAAAGTAGGTTCGTCTAAATATTCCTTTTAAAAGAGTTAAATGGTCAGTTATGCTCAGAAACGGTATTGGGCACCCTAAGCAACTTGTTCGAAAATAGTACCTTATGTCTAATTAAGTTTGATTAGTCTAAATCCAAATATCTTAGTTTATTTTTTATTTTTTAAATCAAGTTTCTTTTATTATGACAGTATTTGTCTGATTTTATTTTTAAATTAAAGCGGGATAAATTTTTGGCATTTTTGAAATATTCTTCCCGATATGATCTCTTATCAAATATTTATACGAATTGACCTGAATAATTCCAAAGCAAACCAGTCTAGGTGAGTCATGATGATATAGTGAATATAATTGCAAAGTATAACTGAGATAATGTTAAACAAACATGATATGAAATTATATTGACTTAATTTTTTAATGTCTAAAATGACCCTACATGACCTTAATTTTCTCATTAACGATATATTATGTCCCAAGTGATGTTAGTAAAAGTGAATGCGAAAAAATGACCTAAATGTAATTAAACTACATTATGTCATGCGTAAAGTATAATTTAAAAATAAGATGAGTAAATGACATGTTAAAATTAGTGAAAGCGCGTGAAATGGGCTGAAATTTGGATATGATATGTATAAAATTGTGATGTATGAAGTCACAGTCTTATTTATGATAAAAAAAAAAAAAAAAAAAAAAAAAAAAACTTGTTTTATAATGAAGTGACTTAAACTTGTGCATGTTAAAAATATGAACACGCTATATAAACCTTTTACCCCATTTTTATGATTTTTCTTTATACAAAATGAGTTTATTTAAGTATGCAAAAGCAAAAGAAAATGGATAGGGAATGAAAATAGATTATCAAGCTATATTTTTCATGAAAAAATCATTCAAAATGACATTTAAAACTATGTGCAAAGTGGGTGTCAAAAATAGTGAAAAACACGATTTCTATGCTTAGTGTAGCGACATTTTTCTTGTACATAGATTTTTAATTTACAGAAAAATAAACCTGATGTCTAACATAGCTAATATGACATACATGAATGACTTAAATGAGAATCAATATGAAAAGTACAAGTGGTACACGTATCCTAAACATACTTAATACCAAATGGCGAAAAAATGGTTCAATACTAAAATAACAATAATTGTCTATATGACCTATTCTACATAACATATTGAATGGAAATTTTCTATCCAATTAATTGACATAATTAATAGCATGAATTATGGAGTGTAAATGGCATATATAATGTTCTAAAGAAATGTAGGTGGTGAGAAATGTCCTAATGGTACAAATTTTGTAAGATGAAATGGCATGGATTACTACATGAATATTAGCCCCAAGATCACAAAGAGCCTTATCAAAATGAGATTTCCCGATAGTACACGGAATTGTGAAACTACCCGGATCCTTCACTTTGGTAGGCAACTTCCTTTGTAGTATTACACTACATTCCTCCGTTAACTTTACCGTTTCGTACTCCTCCAACTTTCTCTTATTTGTCATGATATCTTTCAAGAACTTGCCATAGTTGGGCATTTTCTCTAATGCATCCGCAAAAGGAATGTTGATGTGAATTTTCGTGAAGATTTCAAGAAATTTTTCAAATTGTGAAACCAACTTCTTCTTTTGGAATCTTTGAGGATATGGCAATGACGTAGCTAGAATTGGTGGATTTTCTAAAAATGTTACTCGTCCCGGTATCACCCTTTCATCTCTTCTTCTCTCCTCGACTTTCTCTTGGTTATTCTCCTCATTCATGTCTCTCTTTTTGTCTTCATTCGGCTTTTCCTTTTTTTCATCGATTTTCTCTTCAACTTTCTCTTCCACATTTGTTCTTGGTTCATTATGATGAAACTCATAACTCACTTAATCGTCTTCCATTCTCTAGCGTTGGTTTCCGTGTTACTTGGAAACTTTCCCTTTTGTTGTTCTTGGATGGATCTAGCAAGCTGCGCGATTTGAGTTTCTAAAGACTTCACTGTGGCATTGGTGTTTGTACAAGTTGTATCAATCGAGTCAAGCCATGTTTCATGCTTGTTCAGCCGGTTATGCGTCTCACGCATCATAGTCTGAGTTTCCTTCATAAACGAACCCAATACTTTATCCAAATTTGATTTTGGATTATGCATCAGTGGTTGTTGCATTTGACGATTGGATTGCATTGGATATCCCGGAGCTTAGTTTCCATATCCCGGAGGTGGCCACAAAGAGTTCTAGTTATTCTCATAAGAGAAGTTCTCATGGTTGCGAAGTCCATAATTGTAATGAGTTGGAATGTTGGTAGTGGGCCTGAAAGTATAGGCTCGATTGTTCAAAAAGTGGCATTCCTCGAACTCATTATCCAATCCGGTTTGAGAACAACTTGCAACATTTTTCTCTCCATGACTTGACAAAGTGCCTTTAGTAGACAAGGCGACCAATTATTCCAAGAGTTTAGACACTTGGGCCGATAAAGTTGTGATAGGGTCAGATTCTTGAATAGAAGAGACCATTCATCTCGTGTTCCTCTCATTTGGCCATTGATAATTATTGTCCGCCATTTCTTCCAACAATTCATTAGCTTCGGTCAGGGTTTTAGACAACAACGATTCTCCCGAGGCAGCATCAACGATCGTTCTGGTTTGCCCGTCCAACCTATTTCAAAACAATTGGGTTTGAAACCAATTCTGATACCCGTGTTGAGGGCACCTTCGCAATAAATCCTTGAATCGCTCCCACGCTTCAAATAACGACTCAAAATCTCTTTGGCAAAACTGCGCAATCTCACCTCGGAGCTGATAAGTCTTGGAAGGTAGAAAGAACTTAGTTAGTAACCTTTGAGCTAGGTCATTCTAAGTGTTTATGCTTTCCGGTTGGATAGATTGGAACCAACCCCGTGCTCTATCACGCAATGAGAATGGAAATAATCGCAAGCGAATAACATCCTCAGCAACTCCATTTATCTTCACAGTATCACATATCTCCAGAAAAGTGGCCAAATGGACATTGGGATCTTCGTGAAGATTCTCGCCATATTGGTTTTGTTGAACCATGTTGATCAAGGCGAGCTTCAACTCGAAATTGTTCGCCCGGATCGGTTGCCTCCAGATGCCTGAATAATTATGCAGCATCAATGGTCGATAATAATCTCTAAGGACTCTTTGTGGGCGCTCTAGTTCTGGAGGCTGGAATACCTGCGGCTCCGGCGGTTGCAGGACGTTTTCACCTCCACCGACCATAGTAGTAGATTGCTATTTTTTCTATTTACGTATTATTTTACTACGCCGCATGCACTACTCAGTTCAAACAAATAAATCAAATAAACAAATGAATTGAATGAAATTAAAAGCAAACGAATTATCGTGATTAACATTTAACTACTTGGTCACAATATCAACTAAATTTAAAAACACCGTACTTCCCGGGCAACGGCGCCAAAAACTTGTACGTCGAGTATTTTATCACTCGCGTAATGATTACTCGCAAGTATAAGAATTTAATATAGTGATCGTGAGATCGGATATCGTTCCACTAGGAACACGTGTAATTTAGTTGAATATTGTGATTGACATAGTCTCATATTATCCCGATTTTTCAAGAATTGTTTGTATTCTATTTAATCTACTAAGATAAATGACAACTATTAGGTTATTTCTAATTACACTAATTACTTAGGTATTGATTTATTTCACAAAATACATATTTGACTTCATTTAGTTAGCTATAACGGTGTTTATATATTCCGACAATTTCTGTATCTACAACTTCTCCACTACCTCTCCCGAGTGTAAGACGGAGGATTACACGGCTTCGTGTTAACGAAGAATCTCCCTCAATACCTTAACGACCCTAGGTCGTGTGAGTCTTGAGCCAACGTCATGGATTGTATACGTTCTAACGACCCGGGTTGTTAGAACGTCACATTGCGTTTACCCTAGTCTGAATCTAGGGTTACCTCTCCCGAGTGTCAAACCCCGTATTCTTGGTTTATCAATACAAGAATAATATCAAGAATAACGGTAAACACAATCGGATTTAGACAAACATCCATTAAAGAAACATTAATTCATTCAACCTAGCATTTATATGATTTCAACAACACCTAAGTAACATTTAACTAATACTATATGATCTTAGCCATATACCATATAAAAAAAGACTGATTCAACATCATTAGATATGGAAAAGTAATTACAAAGATAAAAACAAGAGAAGAATGATCAAATCTGAGATTGGAATGGTCTACTGTCGCTATTAATCGCTCCACAAATGATTCCTCTTTACCCAAATGATGAATCTCCTCCTTAATCTCTCAAAGATAGCTTAAGAACTCTATATTAGTGTTAGGGATACTTAACTCTCACTTTCAGACGTGGGAAAGAGGTATATATAGGCCTAAGGTTTAAAAAATATCTAAAAATATATTTTCCTCTGTTCTGAGAATTTCGCCTAGGCGAAGGTTAAGTCGGTTAGAAATCCACCTAGGCGGAGGACTAACTTCTTTCATTCAGACTGATTTCCGCCTAAGCGGTAGTTTCTTCGCCTAGGCGGATGACTGCAGTCCAACTCTCTGACTGAATTTCGCCTAGGCGGTGGTTTCTTCGCCTAGGCGAATTTCAGCGCTCCAACCTTCTGACGGAATTCCACCTAGGCGGTGGTTTCTTCGCCTAGGCGCTGCACTCCAACCTTCTGACAATATTTTGCCTAGGTGGTGGAAACTTCGCCTAGGCAGATTTCAGCTGGTCTTGAAACCTCAATTTTTCATATTTTCTTTACCGATTTCCCACCGTTTCACTCGGTTTGTCAATTGTTTACGTCCCTACACCTGACTTATATAAAAAACAACTAAAACACAATTAAAATATTAATAAAATACTCGAATACAGGCAAATTTTGTTTAGAAATAGATAGATATTTTACACCTATCATACTCCTTTAACAAGACTATCAAGTCTTCTCTTTCTTGGCTACTTATCGACTTTCGAATCTTCATTTTTTAACACTTTTCGGATCTCCCACGTTTATTATTTAGGTCTCATCTTGGCACAGAATAGGTCGTTCCCCAAATCGTTTTAAGGCTCTTCAGACTTTCTTGGTTTTCTCGGGAATAAGGGCATCTTTTGTTTCGACTTCCATTAACTCCCAATTCATTTCTTTATATAGATTGAACTCATTGAGAAGATGTTTTTCATTATTATATGGATTATATATGAGATTATTTGGGCACCTGATAAGTAAACTTAAAATATGATTTTAAATATGTCATTTTCTTGCATGACTATTACTACAATACAAAAAGTGAAATTTTATAAAGTCAAATAGAGCCTAGGGATAATAGAATCTCAATATTTGGTAGCTAATTAGATAGGATATAGAACGACTGCTTCCTGATTACTAAGGTCCTCAACGCACTAGGATTGGACGGGCTTACCAATTGCCAAGGTTGCTAGCTGGTTTTGTTGTTTTGACGATGTTCCTTTCCTCGTTGATTGTGCATACTAGACCTTCTGACCACAATACTAGTGGGATAGGATCAATATGATTAGGGATTATTACAAAGTCAGGCTTTTATTTCTGTTCCTCTTTTCAGGCTCGTACTATACTGGTCGTGAACGGGAAATTGACCCGAATATGATGTATCTTCCTCAATTATTCATTCTTGCAAGGTTATCACCAAATCCCCTCTTTTGGTTTGAAAAATACCCCAACCCATGGGTATTTAACTTCCTCTTGATTTTAAGAAGGGATCACATTTTTACTTTACTTTTACAGATCTCTTCATTTGGCTCAAAGTTTATTGCATTCATATGATAGTGGAAACAAATAGTTTAGGTGTTGATGGTAGACTTCTTTCTTAGATATATAAGACATTAGAAATTTCGAAGTCTTGGAAAGAAGATGTCGTTCAACATACTCAACTAAGATTATAGGAGCAACTGGGCTTCAATAGATGGCATGGTCCTCCTCGGCATAGATAGTTATGATACTATCCTAAAAAATGAACTTTATCTTTTGATGGAGAGATGAGAGAATTTCCCTATGCTAATGTATCTAAGGCCATCTGAGGAGAAAGTTATAGGCGTTTGGTATGTCTAAGACATGCAAGTCCACTTGAAAAGTGACCGGGCCTATGACGATTCCCAGTGTAATTTCTCCCATGGATAATGACAAAATGGTGATAGCAGTAGGTTAGATTTGGTCTTTATTTATGCCTATCATTTTTAGGGTACTTAGAGGACATATGTTAAGTGCTGATTTGTTATCTACTAGGACTCTGGAGAAAATGGAATCTTGGTACTACAACAATATATTGAGAGGTTTGATATGCCCAATTCCTTCGGAGGGTATCTCATCATCAGTAAAGGTAATGAGATTTGTATTGAGGATATTCTCCACTATGTTAGTGAAGTGATCCTGTGATATGGGGCTTGGTACGTGGGCCTTATTGAGGAATTTTAACAACATATTTTGATGTACTTCTAAGGACATTAGTAGCGATAACATCGAGATCTGTGTTGATGAAAAATCTTATATTCCATGTTCTTTACCACCTTTAGCAATTTTTGTACCTCCTTCTCGATGACAGTTTTCTTAGGGATCCCCCTGGGTTCCTTGTTAGGTACTTTTAACAAGTTCAGAGCAGGAAAAAACCTTTTGTTCCAAGTAATACCTCCGATTTAACCTACTTGGTCCTCTATCTTTGCTACAGTATCGATTCTTATTGTAGTGGAGTAACCTCATGGTACTTCTTTCAAAATATTCACCAGTTTTGGCTTTAGTGCTTCAAATGTTAATGTGTTTTAGGTCGGATGATTATCTCATTCCGAAAGGCTTGTGGTTGTATTGTAAAGGAGAAAACTCCAAAGTCCCATACTTTCTCAAGGTATAATTTCATGAATCCACAGTCGACTACGTCGATCCAGAAATCTTGCAGGATGTAAGCATTGCATTTTGTCCCGCCCAGTTAATGTCAAATCAAATACAAGTTCAGATAAACTTTACACTCAGGTTTAAAGAGAATGAATTTCTACCTGAGATCACACTGCGCAAAATATAAAACCAACTGAAAACTTGGCAAAAATGCAAAAAATGTTGAATTTGACAAAATACAGCTAAGTAAAAGTTTTCGATCGAACTCGAAATTACTATGATTTAAGGAGGACTAAAATGACTTTATTAAGGTTTGATTTTCATCAAATCATCTTTAGTATAGATTAGTCTTAGTCACTATCAATAAATTGTAGGACATTTTAAACAATTAACTCAATTACCCACCCCGATCTTGAAACATTTACAACCCCTGAATCTTGTCAAATTTAAAACCAAAAACATCCATTTCATTTATGCATATTACATCAAATACTACCAATAAAAAAATCCAATACATCTTACATAAGGCTTGGAAAGGTCATGACAAAGCCCTAAATCACAAGGTGATTCAAGGATTGGGCTTGACTTGAATTTTCACCAAATCCAAGCAGTGTTGACAAACCACCTAGGCCCAAGAAATCAAGGGGCCTAGCCCTAATTTAAGGCACACAAACCAATCCTTATAATGACCAATGAGCCTTTCTAGAAGTTGCCTACAAAATGGAAAAGGAAGGGAATCAAGACACTTAGGGAATAACCAACCGTTTTCGAAACTAAATCGATTCGGTTTTCCACCTAAGTAATGTGTTCAATGAGAACTGAATGCCCATTCAATCAAGAATTAAATTCTTGGGATGACATGTCAAGACCACATTCAAGGTATCTAGATATTTTAAGCAAAATATCTTAGAAACCAACCATAAGCCTTGAATCGTGACGACCCGTTACTGAAACTAAACCAGATGAGTAGCCTCTAAGCAATGCATTAAATGAACATCCCATCAAGAATTAAATTCTTGGGATGACATGGCATGGCCAGGTTCAAAGGATCTATATATTTTCACAAAAATATTTAAGGGTAACTAGGCAACTTGGAAACCAACCGACGGTTACAAGGAAAGTTCACCCGATTCCATCTGAAATGAATAGAATGTGTGGCCTTCAAGTCATGACTCATCACTTTACATTAAATTCAATATGACACCTAAGGACTTGATATAATGCACCTTGAATGCATTTATGATGACCAAACCAAAATAGTGGATCTAATTGGTATTTAGCCCCTCAATTGAACTGGATACATCCCATCAAGTCATAAATGCACCCATGTGCAAGGAATTTCAATGGTGGAAAGATAATGATTGGAAATAATTTGTAATCCTTGGTAATGATTTCCAATGATTACCAAATCTTTGAAAAGATTTGGTAATTATTACCAAAGTTTTTAGAATCCAACTTTTTCCCCTAAATTCGTTCCAAGCCAAACAAAACCAAGACAAGGAAACAAGCCCCCTAGGACAAACATTACCTAGGGAACAACCTAGTATTGCCTGCGCATTGGCCAATGTGCAGGCCCAGGGCTTATAAATAGAGGGGCCCTCTTTTAATTTTTTCAAGTCCTGAAAGCCTAGCTTCTCTCTCTAAACTCGAGCAACTCTCTCGGGTCCTAGGCCTCTCAAGTGGATTTCTCAAATAACACGTCGTTATTCTGCCAAAATCTAGTCATAGAAGGTGTTTTGAGAGTTCTTATAATAAGAACTTCAAGGATCGACGATCACCGATCAACATCGAGCAAAGAGGAAAGGAGGTTAGCTACTTAGGGACGACCACATCCCCTAAATAGTTTGTTCTTGGGTTCTTGGCTAAGAACTCAAGAAACCGAAGACCACCGATCAACCATTGACCAAGAAAATTGAGGAGGAGAATGAGGTAAACACTTAAGGAATACCATATCCCCTAAGTAGGTATGTTCCTATCAAACCCCCTATGATTCTTGGTTTATTTTTTGTATATTACTTTGTATATAGTAGGATCATGTAAATAATACACTTACTTTCATGTTCATAACACATAAAATCTATAAAAGAATCAAACAAACAACAACACAACCTAACAAGCTTTTGATTTTGTCAAGAACATCAAGCAAACACCAAATATTAGCCATAAGAACCAAATTAGGGTTAAATCATACAAAAATCATTTAAAGCATCTCAATAACATTCAAAAATATTCAAGAGCATTATTTTTTTAGCTAAACAAAACACAGACCCACACACACACACACACATATGTATATACATATATATATATATATACATATACATATATATATATACATACATATATATATATATATACACACTACATCGATAGACTTTTTTGGCTAAGAACTTGGGATAAAGGGAGGTCCTCTATTCTTTCAGGGATATATGTGATTCTTTTTCAAAAACCTTCATGTTTTCCTTAGTTACGAGTAGAACTGACATAAATATATGGTATTTCATTTCACTTTTAACTCACGACTCACACATAAACACTAAACTAACCAAAGCAAAGGAATTTGTTTAAGGTTCTTGACAAAATCAAAGGGTTCGGTCATAGCTATAATAATAAACCATATCGTTTACCGTAACCAGAACGAACTACATGATGACCTGATTTTCATTCAAGATACGTAAGCAACCCACATGTGAGTTTGGTAGAATATCCAAACAATTTAGTCTTAGTTTGCATTTCATTTAGTATAGCTTGCATATTTACATATCTATCTGTATATAAATTGTTATTGGGTGTCACTGACTATTAATAGCTGTAGTATTTACTTGCATTCCATGAAATCATGTCAAAAATACATAAAATAACAAAAACTTTAAAAAGGGGAATTATTCTTGTTCAAGTGAATCAAAGAAAACTGTTTGGATAGTGCTTAATAGTGAATATCTATTTAAACTGAGGTACCGTGTTTGGACGAGTGTCTTGGGGTGTCTAACACCTTCCCCAAGCATAACTGACCCCAAACTTAATATCTTGGGTACATAGACCTATGGAGGTCAAAACATGGGCCATTTTGAAAGGAAAATGAATTTTCAAAAATTCCCATGACCTAGCACACCATTTAACCCCATGCTAGGTGGTGACTTCGTTTTCAACAAAAATGTCGCCCCAAGAAGTTTTTCAAAACTGATGCCTAGAAAATTCCTTAAAAAACTATTTTCAAAATGAACGGATTTGGACGACTTACAAAGCTAGGGGTGAAATTTATTTTCATCCTCTTCCCGATTTTCTATTTCTTCTACTATCAAAATCTGAGATGTGTCAGTTGGCGACTCCGCTGGGAAACTTCATAAGAGAGTCAAGCCTAGTTCCATATTCACTATTTAATAACATCCAAGCATTATGTCGTTGGTTTCAAGCATAAACAATTCCCTACCAAAAACATAACAGTAACAACCATAACGGTAATAATAATAATAATAATAATAATAATAATAATAATAATAATAATAATAATAATAACAACAGCAACAACAACAGCAACAACAACAGCAACAAAAAAATAATACTAAGCATATCATTTCATATATATATATATATATATTGTCTTTATTTACTATATTAACATTTACTGTCTTTACATTATTGCATTTAAATACTGTCATTACATTTGTGCATTTATATTACTATATACTCTCTCCAACGCATGAGCACTCACTTTTCATTGCATATCATCGATGGAAAACCCAAGCTATAACCCTCTTAGGGATAGAGAGGTCGACTATAGAGGCTGAAGTCAGCGAGGTCATGATGCTGATCTAAGCCCTGAAAACCCTTAAGTTAGAAAGAAAAGTTAATAGAAGCAAGGTCGGGGGTTGTATCCCTCTTAGGACACTTATTTTTGGAAAGAGATGTCACTCATTTCAAATTTTGTACAGTTATTTACGTTACTGTTATACTAGGTATATAGAATAAAAATTGTTGATCCCAAATTTTGATGGACAATTAAGTGTTGATATTTTTTATGGAACTAACAAGTTTATTGAGTGTTTCAGTGTAAAAGTTCTATTGTTGATGTTATCATGAAGTAATTGTTAGGGATGCTAAGGATGTAAAGAGACAGACATTAAGAGATTAAAGATTTGAAAGAATTTAGGTGAAAACAACTCAAGTCATTTTTTTACACTTAATGTATCTTGATTAGGATAACACACGACACAAAAATGATTTATATTTATGTGTATTTTTATTATGATCTTAATTAGTTCACATATTTTCTCTAAAGTGAAATTGAACAAGAAAAATTGACCTAAGAAAAATTAGTGTTTAAAATTGATTATTAGTGTCAATTATATTAGCTGAGATAAGAAATTGGTTAAAAGTTTGAAAACATTGAAGATTAGAGTTGAAATATAATTGACAATGAGTGATCCAACACTGATTGGTCAACCGATCACAAGAGAATTGATCAACCGATGGGCAATGGCTGGGAAGGAGAAGTCAATGAATTGATCAGTCAACCGACCAAGAGAAATCGGTCAATCGATTGCTGAGAAGTGAACTCTCTGAATCGATCGGTCAACCGACTCATGGGGGATCGATCAACCGACCAGTGTATAAAAATGGATTGGGCTACAACCTGAAATAATCGGTCGATCGATGTTTCATTTATCGGTCAACCGACCGGGCAATTTCAATGTTTGAGGATATTCGGGATTTGATTTGTTACTAGCCTTTTTTGGCTGATCCCTTGGAGATATTCTGGGGATTTGAATATATTATAGATATATCATTTATAATTACATATCCCTATAGATATGGTATACTTATTTTAAGTGTTTCTCAATTTAATCTATTTTAATACGTTAATTCCTTTTAATTTGAGAATGTGAAATAAATTGGGGACTAAATTGAATGATTTAAAAGTCATATTAAAGTTAATTGAACCAGGATCGAATAATATTAATATATGGGGTCTATATGAGCATTTAAATGTCATATCTTGTGGGAACTAGCCGTTAGAAGGCCTGTTTCAAATTTGTTTAAATAGACCAGCGTTTTTCATATATCATTCAATCAAGGACTTTTAGTTCGTGTGTTTTCTAAGAGTTGTTATTTTGAGATTATATCGAGAGATTATTATGAGATCATTTTTGAGAAAAGTTCTTGAGAATAAGTGCTAATTATTTTGGCGTCACCGATCTAAGCTTTGTTGCGATTCAATTTTTATTATTTCGGTGATATCCTGGTAAGATTGTTCCAAACTTTCATTCTTTATTGTGATTATATATTATTCTACTTGTTTGGACTTTAGATCTTGTGAAATCGTTTTTGAACTTTAAAGTGCATAAAAATTATTTTAAAAATATTTTTGTGCTAATCTGATTACGTGCTTGATTCTGTACTACCCACTTATTTTATTATCAAATTTTAAATTCCTCACTTAATTCTATCACTAGTATTTATTGGGACATTTATTGAGTTTAAATTTATTTGAGGTGGTGGAAGCTCCAAGTGGGAAGAAACTTATCGATATTTGTAATTGGTGAGTTTTGTGCATATTAGATATTGTTGGGAACATCTAATCAGGGGTAGCTAGGTTTCAATATCTTCCGATAAAGAGATTGAGGTTTAATCTTTGCCTAGGTATCAAAAGGTTAGGTTACTCTTTTTCCTTGAAAAGAGCTAGGCATGATTCTTCCTTATTAGAATTAATTGAGTGTGATTTGTAATGGTTCCATCCTTACCGATGAAAAGGATACTTAGATTGATTTTGGTGAGGTTTGCTTCTTAGCCTAAGAATAAAATAATTAGGTTAATCTTTAGCCTCTTAAAAAGATATAGGTTCTTCCTTAGCCGGCAAAAAGAAAATTGTAAAAGTTTATTCTAAGCTTGTAAAAGAATCATTGTGTAAAAGTTTGGTTCTTACTTGTTTAAAGGAATCTTAATGGTTTAGTGGGTGCGAATCTCCATAGGGGCTCAGAGGATTGGATTAGTGAAGAGTAGCTTGATGAACCAAGATATATCGAGGTGTCCTGCATTATTACTTTATTTATTTATTGTTGTTTGGGTATGTACCTAGAGCTAATTACACTTATTCGCTGCTATATAAAAATAATAATTAATTTAGGATTAAATTAATTATTTAAAAAAATAATTGTTGAAAGATGATTATTTGCTTTAATTTTTATAACTACCTAATTCAACCCCCCCTCTTGGGTAGATCACTAGGCCAACAAAAATTCTAGGACAAGTAAGGGAATAATAATTCGTGTAGGAATTCTTGTTCTATCCTATACATTGCTAACTTGCTCGGCACTGAAAACATTTGCAAAAGATTTGAATACGGAGCAAGTTACAGGAAAGATCAAGAATCCTTACTTCACGTAACCCAATAAACCATTAAGCATAGGACATAAAACTAATAATGTCCATTGCCTCCATAATAATTCACTTAAAACATACCTTAACAGAATCACCAGTATCTTCGCTTTTTAAATAAACCAAAAAAAAAAAAAATCATTTTAGAATAAGCAAATAATCATAGCTTTGCTAAATAAAGTTGTCTAACGTTCGTCTGCTAAAGACAACGTGAAAGAATCTACCTTGATCGTGCGAAATCACGTTAAACTACCAAAACATAAGAAAGTGTTGTCACCAAGTTACATCAAGACTGTGTGATCCAAACCCTAAACATATCTCGGGTTACTTCTTCCTAGGAGATTCATGTCGAGTCCTAATTATAGTGTCCTTTCTCATAAATCCTGTACCTTAGGAATTATGCACCATTAGGAAGACATTTTGTTTACGTTTAAAACGCCTCAAGTCAGTCAAAATCTATCCTGATAAGAGGCCACCCAGGGTTTACCAGTTAGACCGTAAAAATGAATTTCCCCTTAGTAGATATCATGAAATCAAAGGCGATAAACTCTTCCTAAAGCCATGAGAATATTAATCCATCTCTAGAGGGAAAAAAATGATAGAGCTGCCATTAGGTCCTAGGGATTATAATCCATGTTTTGAAGGAAAATATAGGATAATTCTATCATTAGGTCCTAAGAATAGTAATCCATTTTAAGGAAGAAAGACGTGCATGTCATCAAGACCTAAAAGCCACGATTTATGCTTGAGGAGAAAGTAGGACAACCTTGTCACTAAGTCCTAAGAAATGTAACCCGTAGGAAAAATCTAGGATAATTCTGTCACTAGGACCTAAGAATGGTGACCAAATTAAACGGAAAAAGACGAGTCTATCACCAAGTTCTTGGAGCAAAATATCCCTACTCTGAAAAGAAAAAAATGAGGGATATTTTTATCATTAATTCCTAGGAGCCCTGGTCCATGTCTTATGGAAGAAAATGACGTTTGTACCTTAGAGTTCTAAGAAGAATGACATCTGCCTGAGGAGGAACTAAAAGTTGCAAGTTACCCTGGTCCTATGAAACCAAGTCCAAGCTGAGGTCTGTCCGGAACAAATTTGAGAATTGCCTACTAGAGCTACGTCTTCCTAAGATTGCATATGCATAGCATGAACATCATCATCTATGTAGACATACTCACGTATAGTTAAGAATACAACCACACATAATGGCAAGGTAATTTACATCCTAAAGAAGTTCATAAGTAGAGGTCTAGGTTGTTAATCACTTAATAAATCTAGAAAAATGTGCTTTAGGTAACTTTTTCTAAAAACCATCCGTTATCTATTCGCCAAGATCGTAAAATAGACCTGATCCATTTTTTGTTGGAAGCACTCGGAACGACTCCAAGATTTTGACGATGCAAGAAGACATTACCTCCTTGAAGCAAATATTGAGCTAGATGAACCTAGCCTCACTATTCCGAGAAAAGAGAAAATAAGATCTTGTTTATCTAGGCCTTTCCCTTAATTTCTTAAAGTCTTTTCTAATGAATTAGGTGTTATCTTGTATGCCTATATACTACATCTACAAATCACTAAGTGCAAGCTTATTTTATTTAAGGTCGGCTCAGGTCCGTATACTCTAACTTTCATAAATCCATTCGCTTGTCACAATATACACATCGTGAATAGTTAAAAATAATGCTAATATAATTTCAATACTAAATTAGACCATTATCCAAATAAAAAACGTTAAAAGAAACGTTTTGATTCAACCAAACGATAGTGAGATATTGACAAAAAATCTAAGAATGTTAGAAAGAAAACTTAGGAGCCTGATTATGGAATCGCTACACATGTTCCAACCTAGGAATATCCAAGTAACCTTGAACAAATATAGAATACTTCCTCAACCAGAACAAATGAAAAATATTCCAAAGACTTGCGACATGAAGAATGATAGATAGGAAGATGATGGTATGTATGACTTCAACAATAAATATATATCTTATTACCTTGTGCTTCATTACCTTGTGCTGCAAACTGTACGAGTTGTTTACCTATTAAATAGAATTTGAAAAGATGTTTTCTAAAAATGAGCTATTTTAAACTTTTCTACCCAACCCAGGCTACCCAGGGTTACCAACCCCAGGTACGAAAAAAGTTTAATTTCATATACCCGGGGTTCATAACCCCAGGTATACGATCATTTATTTATTTATTTTTGAACTGGGGGTTGTGAACCTCGGCTTCATATTATATATATGTGTGTGTGTGTTTTATTATGTGTTTTTTTTTTAATTGAAAATTACACTAACTATCCCTCTTAAAATAAAGAAAATATTAATTATAATCCAAAATTATTAAAATTATATTTTAAATAATACAATAGTCCCAAAACTTTTAAAAATCAATTAAATATTAACATTTGACCTCCAAAAATTATCAAATATTTATTTATACCATAAATAATATATCAAATAATCTCAAAAATATCAACTATTCCTTTATACCTTAAATTTTTATAATATACAAGATAACCCCAAAAAATATTAAACTTACATAAAATAATATTTTTAAAATATAAATTTTTGGGTTATTACAATGGGTTCACAACCCCAGGTTTAAGCTTTAAAAAAAAATGTCTGATGTAAAATGGCTTGCATATTTTTAATGTTTTTGGCAATTTTTAGTTAATTAACGGTGGTATATCGGTGTTTTAAATAAACTAATTTTTTTGTGCATAAATTATGTTCAAAACACTTCATAATGCAGTTTACAACACTAAAAACAGATGAGTGAATGATTTTAAAAATAATCACTAAAGTTGACTAAATGAGCTGTTTCTATAACACAAATTGTATTGAATTTTTTTTCGAAAAGGTTCATTTTCTGTTTCTTCTTCTTGCCAATCCCAATCCAATATCATTTCTAGTTTATAAAGCCAAAAGTGATATTTAGAACCCAGGGTTCACAACCCCAGGTTTAAGCTTTTAAAAAAATGTTTGATGTAAAATGACTTGCATATTTTTAATGTTTTTTGCAACTTTAAGTTAGTTAACGGTGGTATATCGGTATTTTAAATAAACCCAATTTTATTTTATTTTTTTGCATAAATTACGTTCAAAACACTCCATAATATAGTTTACAACACTAAAAATAGACAAGTGAATGACCTTTAAAAAATTGTCAAAGTTGGCCAAATGAGCTATTTCTACGACTCAAATTCTATTGCATTATTTTCGAAGAGGTTCGTTTTCTGTTTCTTTTTCTTCCTCATCTAAATTCGACATCATTTCTAGGTAAGATATTTGTGTGTGTGTGTGTGTATCAAGATCTATGGATACAATAAGCCATAGATCATGATACACACACACACACACACACACACATACACATATATATATATATATATATATATATATGTATGTATGTATATATATATATAACGAGTTTAATTTGTCCTAAATACCTAGTCGACGTAGGTTTTCAACTTTTTAAATAATTGACTTTAACTTATCAGAATCAGGCAAGAAAATATATTCTTTCTCATCTGCAACAATCAATATATGTAATCACTAAATTAGAAAATGAACTCCAAAATTTTCCTAAGCATTATAAAGTAAACAATTCATAAATAACAAGCGAGCATTACTGCTGATGCGATTCTTCATAGTCAAGTATCGAGATCGAAGAACTCTACGTTCATTGACGCCTTCATTTTCAAAAGACTTTCTAGTTCTGGCCGCCACTTCAACATTTTCCGATCTGGATATGTTTCCCTTACTATTATTCCTACCAGGACCACTTGACTCAAACTTCACGACTCAAGCCATTGCCAAACTTGAAATTTAACTAGGATTGTAAGATAAACTAATCAAATGAAAACTAATGAACATTCTTCTATTGTTTCTTCAAAGAGATTGCTTCAGTTTCACACATAGTTTAGGAATGGCCATTGAATCGCTAGGCAACACGTGGAAGACATAAGGAGGTTGAAGTTCTCGAGCGACTCAATTTGGACTTAACAAATAGTAGCTTATCTGTACACAAAAACGAAATTCTTCAAAAGCGATGCAATGAAATTTGAGTCATAGAAATACCTTATGTAGCCAACTTTGACGATTTTTTAAAAATCATTCACTTGTTTGCTTTTAGCATTGTAAACTGCATTATGGAGTGTTTTGAATGTAATTTATGCACAAAAAAATTGGGTTTATTTAAAATATTGATATACCACTGTTAATTAACTTAAAGTTGTCAAAAACATTAATAATATGCAAGTCATTTTACAACAAACATTTTTTTAAAGCTTAAACGCGGGGTTATGAACCTATTGTAATACCCCAAAAATTTATATTTTGAAAATATTATTTCATATAAGTTCAATATTTTTTGGGTTTGTCTTGTTTATTATGAAAATTTAAGTTATAAAGGAATAATTGATATTTTTGGGATTATTTTATATATTATTTATAGTATAAATAAATGTTTGAAAATTTTTGGATGTGAAATTTTAATCTATAATTGACATTTAAAAGTTTTGGGACTATTTTATTATTTAAAATATAATTTTAATAATTTTGGATTATAATTAATATTTTTTTTTAATTTTAAAAGAGATAGTTAATGTAATTATCAATAAAAAAAAAAACAACACATAATATATATATATATATATGAACCCGGGGTTCACAACCCCGGGTTAAAAAAAAAAAAATGATTGTATACTCAAGGTTGTGAAGCTTGGGTATATGAAATTCAGCTTTTTTTGTACCAGGGGTTGGTAACTCAGGGTTTCAATACTCGAGGTTATCAACCCTAGGTAGCTTGGGTTTGGTAAAAAAAAAAAAAAAAAAAAAAAAAAAAGTCTAAAATAGCTCGTTTTCAGAAAAAAAATAAAAAAAAAATTAATTATATTTGAAAGGTAAACAACTTTTTTTTTAATCTCCTCTGTGAAGCATTGCATGAGTTGTTCACCTTTTAAATATAAGTTTAAAAGATTTTTTTCTAAAAACAAGCTATTTTATATTTTTTTACCAAACCTAGGCTACCCGGGGTTACCAACCCTGTTACAAAAAAGGATGAATTTCATATACCCAGGGTTCACAATCCCGGGTATATGATCATTTATTTTTTATTTTTTTTAAGTCGGGGTTGTGAACCCTGGGTTCATATATATATATATATATATATATGTGTGTGTGTGTGTGTGTGTGTGTGTGTGTGTGTGTGTGTTTTATTATGGTTTTTTTTTTTTTTTTATTGATAATTATACTAATTATCTCTCTTAAAATAAAGAAAATATTAATTATAACCCCAAATTATTAAAATTATTTTTTAAATAGCATAATAATTCCAAAATTTTTAAAAGTCAATTAAAGATTAATATTTGACCCCAAAAAATTCTCAAATATTTATTTATACCATAAATAATTTATCAAATAATCCCAAAAATATCAATTATTCCTTTATACCTTAAATTTTTATAATATACATGATAACTTTCAAAAATATTAAACTTATATAAAATAATATTTTGAAAATATAAATTTTTGAGGTATAATATTAGTTCACAACCCCGGGTTTAAGCTTTAAAAAAAATGTTTGATGTAAAATGGATTGAATATTTTTAATGTTTTTGGCAAGTTTGAGTAAATTAATGGTGGTATATTGGTATTTTAAATAAACACAAATCTTTTGTGCATAAATTACGTTCAAAACACTCCATAATGCAGTTTACAATGCTAAAAGCAGACAAGTTAATGATTTTTAAAAAGTCACCAAAGTTGGTCAGATGAGCTATTTCTATGACTCAAATTTCATTACATTGCTTTCGAAGAGGTTCATTTTTGTGTACGGATATGCTACTGTTTGTTAACTCCAAATTGAGTCAATTGAGAACTTTGACCTCCTTATATCTTCCACGTGTTGCCTAGGCGATTAAATGGCCATTACTAATCTACGTGCGAAGCTAAAGCAATCTCTCTGAAGAAATAATAAAAGAATGTTCATCAGTTTTCATTTGATTAGTTTCTCTGAAAATATTAGTTAAATTTCAAGTTTGGCAATGGCTCGATTTGTGAAGCTTGAGTATAGTAGTCCTGGTAGGAATAATAGTAAGGGAAACAGATCCAGATCGAAAAATGTTGAAGTAGTGATCGGAACTGGAAAATCTTTTGGAAAGGAAAGCGTCAACGAACACAGAGTTCTTAGATCTTGATACTTGACTGTGAAACATTGCGTCAGTAGTAATGCTCGCATCTTATCTATGAATCGTTTACTTTATAATGCTTAGGAAAACTTTGGAGTTCATTTGCTAATTTAGCGATTACATATATTGATATGAGAAAAAAGATATTTCTAAGCTTGATTCTGATAAGTTAAAATCGATTATTGATGAAGTTGAAAACCTGCATTAGTTAGGTATTTGTGACCAATTAAACTCGTTATGTGTGTGTGTGTGTGTTTATATCATGATCTACGGCTTATTGTATCCACAGATCATGATATAAACACACACATACACACACACACACACACATCTTACCTAGAAATGATGTTGGATTTGGATAAGGAAGAATAAGAAACAAAAAACGAACCTCTTCAAAAATAATGCAATGAAATTTGAGTTATAGAAACAGCTCATCTGACCAACTTTGGCAATTTTTTAAAAATATTCATTTTTTCGTTTTTAGTGTTGTAAACTGCATTATGGAGTATTTTGAATGTAATTTTTGTACAAAAAAAATGGGTCTATTTAAAATACTGATATACCACCGTTAATTAAATCAAAGTTGCCAAAAACATTAAAAATATGCAAGCCATTTTACATCAAACAATTTTATTTTAAAAACTTTACCCTGGGTTGTGAACCCTGAGTGCTAAATATCACTTGTAGCTTGATGACCTAGAAATTATGTTTTATTTGGATGGGGAAGAAGAAAAAACAGAAAACAAACCTCTTCAAAAACAATGCAATAGAATTTGAGTCATAAAAATAGCACATCTGGCCAACTTCGGTGATATTTTAAAAATCATTCACTTGTCGATTTTTAGTGTTGTAAATTGCATTATGGAGTGTTTTGAATGTAATTTATGCACAAAAAAATTGAGTTTCTTTAAAATACCGATATATCATTGTTAATTAACTCAAATTTGTCAAAAACATCAAAACTATGCAAGCCATTTTACATCAATTTTTTTTAAAGCTTAAACCCAGGGTTGTGAACCCATTGTAAATGCCAAAAATTTATATTTTGAAAATATTATTTTATATAAATTTAATATTTTTTTGAGGTTGTGATGAGAACCAACAAGCATCATCAAATAACCCGTTACATGTTCCAATTAGGCCTATTACTAGAGCAAGATCCAAGAAGATCAAAGAAATGCTTAATGGGATAATTCAAGAGCTTTGGACTGAGTCTAAAATAATTAAGCCCAAATGACAATCAAGGCCTAGTCCATCTTATCAAGGAAAGCGAATGGGCTTAGGCATGAAGTTGAATGGGCTTAGGCATCTGGACCGCGAATTTTAGATAATTTATTTATTTACTTATAGGCTTTATTTATATATATATTTGAATTTTATTGTTGACTTGTAAGGCATGAATGTCAAATTAGTCTTTTCCTTTTTAGATTAGGAATTAGTCATTTCATTTTTAGATTAGAAGTAGGGTTTTCTTATTTCTCTAGGATTCCATGTTCTTCTAGAGTTTTCTCTTATTTTTTATCGTGGTCGTGAACTGTTCACGACTAGACTATTCATTAGTCGAGATTTTTCTTGTGGCGTTCAAACTATAGACCTTCGGTTCGTGAATCACTTATAATAGTTAGGTCAAGGGTTATTCTTATTATACCGTCATTCGCATTTTATTCACAAACGTTGGGTCAAGGTAATCTATTTTTCAATTTCTATATTTTTAGTTTGTTATAAATGTGAATTTAGTTTGATTCTTCACGAAGAAACCCTAATTTGATTTCGGGTTTCATTAATCCTTAGTGAGGTTCGCATCATTTGGTATCAAAGTAAAGTCTAAATTAGATTTCATCTGTTATTTTCTCTTTCGTTCATTCATATCCATTCCTTCCTAATTTTTTTTCTTGACCAAATTATATCATCAGATCTATTGTGCGTTTTTTTGTTCTAAATCAAATCTTGTCCGATCTTGATAAAAAAACACAGTGCATCCTTATTCTGGTCATATTTTTTATTTAAATATTGTGCTTCTTGAAATCTCAATTTAAAGTTGTTACTTTTGCCTAAATTTCATTCTTAGTGAAATTGATTTGTTGAGTTTGAATTTTCACGAGAAATTTCTGATTGAGGTTGGTTAAATTCAATAAAGAATTAAAAGAGTGTACTAAATAGTGAAAAAGGCAAGAGACTATGAGACTAATATCGAGAAGAAAAATCTAATTAAGTGTGATACACGAGTGGAGTGACATACTTTGAGTGCAAACACGTGAGGGAGTATGTGAGGACGTATTCTCTAATATTTCTCCTTAGTTTCAAAATATGTCTTCCAAGGGTAACACATCAAACAATGAAGGAGGGGAAGTGTCATCCATCACGATCCAGGCTATGCAAAAACAATTTGAACGCATAAATATGGTGTTTAATGAAATTCGAGATCGGATGGATAAGCAAGATACTGCTATTGTCGCTTGGTGTGTGGGGCAGCCCCAAGGAGTCCCTAATGCTAGAAGACAAGAAATGCATGCACGCGTGGAAGATTCCAATGGTGACCACAAGGATGAGTTCAAAAATGATGAAGAACAATCTTCATTGAATGGTGAGGGCAGGTTCGTGCCAAGGGGAGAAAGGCATGGTAGAGTTTTTCGTAGAGATCCGAGATTGCAAGATGGGGTTGACCAAAACCTAGGGAACATTAAAATGAAGATACTGTCGTTCCAAGCGAAAATGACTCTGAAGCTTACTTGGAGTGGGAGAAGAAGGTGGAGTTGATTTTTAAGTCCACAATTATTCTAAGGAGAAAAAGGTAAAACTCGCCGTAATTGAATTTGTTGATTATGCTATAATATGGTGGGATCAACATGTGATGAACAGAAGTAGAAACCATGAGAGGCCTATCCAGACGTGGGCAGAAATGAAGGCCATCATGAGAATGAGTTTTCTCCACAGTTACTACTATAGGGACTTGTACCAGAAGTTACAAAGTCTTACTTAAGTCTATCAGAGCGTGGATGATTACTATAAGGAGATAGAGATTGCCATGATCCAGGATAATGTCGAGGAAGATAGATAAACAACAATCGCACAGTTCTTGAATTGGCTAAATCGCGAGATTGCCAATGTGGTGGAGTTGTAACATTATGTGGAGTTAGAGGACATGGTGCATATGAGAATAAAGGTAAAATGACAAGTTAAAAGGAATGGAAATCGATCATTTCAAAACCGGGGCTCCTCTACTTTATGGTAGCTGAATGGGAGGAAAGACGAAGGGGTTGTTTTAAAGTCCGAAATCGAACTGCCAAAAAAGAGAGATGATGTGCCTAATGCCAACATAGGTTAAATCAAAACCCAAACTCATAATCGTGATATTAAATGTTTTCATTGTTTGAAAATAGGTCACATAGCTTCACAATACCTGAATAAGAGGACTATGATAGAACGTGTTGATGGAGAGGTGGAAACCAAGAGCGAGAGTAATGATGACCAAATGCCACCACTTTAGGATTCTTGTGATGATGAAGTCGAGTACTCGATAGAGGGAGAGTCACTTGTGGCAAGGCGTGTTCTAAGCGCCCAAGTTGCGGAGGATGACATGGAACAACAAAGGGAGAATATTTTTCAGACTAGATGCCATGTCAACAACTAAGTATGTAGTATGATCATTGATAGGGGAAGTTGTACTAATGAGGCTTGCACTACCTTAGTAGAAAAACTGAACTTACCTACCTTGAAACACCCTAGACTGTATAAGTTGTAGTGGTTGAATGATTGTGAGGAGGTTTAGGTAAAAAGTAAATGATAGTTTTTTTTTCGATTGGGAAGTATAAGGATGAAGTACTTTGTGACGTTGTTCTAATGCAAGCGGGTCACATATTGTTGGGCAGGCCGTGGCAATTTGATAGGAAGGTCACTCATGATGGGTTCAAGAATAGGCATTCATTTGTCAAAGACAATAAAACCATTACTTTTGTGTTGTTGACTCCAAGACAAGTGTATGATGATTAAATGAAATTGAAAAGCGAGAATGAGTTGAAAAAAACTGGTGAGAACGAGAGTTCAAAAAAAAAAAGTGAAAAGAGAAAAGAGAGTGAAAAGGAAAAAGGGAGTGAAAAAAATGAGAGAAAAATAGAGCAACAAGTGAGCTTTTATGCTAAGGCGAGTGATATCAAGACTTCTTTTTATGCAAACCAACCTATATTTGTACTACTATACAAAGAGGCATGTTTTAGTACTAATGAACTTGACTAATCTTTGCCTAGTGTTGTTGTTTCTTTGTTGCAAGAATTTGAGGACGTGTTCCCTGACAACGTGCCTAGTGGATTGCCACTTATTCGAGGCATATGGCATCAAATTGACTTTGTGCCAGGTGCAACAATTCCTACCGGGTGCAACAATTCCTAAATGACCAACCTATGTTGCTATCCATAGGAGATAAATGAACTTCAAAGGCAAATAAAAAAGTTGTTGGCCAAAGGACACGTAAGAGAGAGCATGAGTCCATGCACGGTATCGGTACTACTTGTGCTTAAGAATGATGGAACTTGGCGTATGTATGTTGATTGTCAAGCTATTAATAACATTACGGTAAAGTATCGACATCTCATTCCTTTTTTGGGGGGGATTTTTGGGATTGAGGGGTACTTTCTATTTGGTTTTTGTTTTCTTGGTGGGTTTTGTGCGGCTAAAAAAAAGAAAGCTAGAGAAATCAAGAGAGTTTTCTTGAAATGGGGGTGGATATTTTTTAGGGAAAGTGGGAAAGGCACACCCCTTATATATATGTGTCAGAGTTTTTATGTTTTTGGATTGGGGGGTTCAGCCGAAAAAAGTAGGGAGAGTGAAGCAGTGAGAAAAAAAAAGGAGTTTTGGAGAGAAAAATTGGGATTAGGGGTTGGGATTTCTTCGGCCACAAAAACAAGGAACGGGATATTCTTTATATACATGTATATATGAGGAGAGAGTAAAAAAATGAGAAGAAGAAGGAAGGGAAAAAAGAAGAAATTGTCCAATTTCAGGTTAGTTTTTTCTACCCTCCAACTACACATTTATTTTTACTTAAACCGTTTGAAAAGAAGAACCTAAAATTGGACAAAACTTAAAAAGACATTCCATTAGAACACTTAAAAACTGATTTACTTTTCTGCATTTATTTTCCTATTCTGCGCCTTTGCGGACTTTTTATTTCCTGTATTTATTTATTGTGCTACGCCTTTCCACGCTTCTATTTATTTTCTATTGTTCATCTTTCTACGCTTCTATTTATTTTCTATTCTGTGCCTTTCTGCACTTCTATTTATTTTATGTTCTAAACATTTTAGCACTTTTATTTTTCTGTTCTACGTCTTTTCGCGCTTTTCTTTCTGTAATTTTATTCTATGCACTTTATATGTTGTTGTTGTGTTTCTGTAAATATTTACTTTCTCCCAAAAGAAAAACAAAAAAAATGAATTGATCATTATTATTCTAAAAAAAATATCCAAAAAAATAAAATCTTAACTTGAAATCTAAGAAAGGGAGAGCATTTCGTACTATAGTTTCGGATTTTCTAACTAGTGTGAAATTTTCAAACACTGGGTTTAGGAAGGCACTTCCCTAAGCTAGGTTTTGATCTTGGGATAGGTTGTTAAAATGGAATAAAATAAATTTTATTTCTCATTTCATATATATTTTATTGTAAAAATTAGTTTTTCGTAAAAATGCGTTTTTCTAAAATGAAATTATCATTTTGGTTTTTTTAAGAAGTACTAAAAAGGAAAAAGAAAAAGAAAATTTTATGAATAATAAAAAAAATATAGTCTTTTAGATAAAGCATTTTTTTTTTTTTTTTTTGAAAAATCATTAAAAGGGAAGTCATTCCAAATTATTTTCACTAAAAAATGGGAGTATTTTTTCATGAAATGTTCTTAAAAATGTGATTTATTGTGTTTTCTAAATCAAATTGACTCCCCTATATTTTATTAAAAAAAAAGAATAAGAAAGAGAAAAACTTATTAAAACTAAAAAACGAAAAAAAAAATCAAAAAAATACATTTTGGTATCCATGTTCCTTCTTTTTATGAAAATAATCGAAACTTACAACTTCAACATTAAACGCCCCCATGGATCATCCTTATTAAATAATTGATGTTTGATAAGCAATCATACATAGGAACATTTAAAAATAAAAATAAAAGCAAAACAAATTTACTTCTCCATTTATTTAAAAAAAATAAAATAAAAAGGGTTTTCCCTTTATAAAATTAAAATTAAATTAAAAATTAAAAAAAAAAAACAGTAATTAAAAAAACAGCTAAAAATGTTTTCTCCTTATTTAAAAAAAATAAAAAATTAAAAATTAAAAGATTAAAAAAATCAAAAATTAAAAATTAAAAAATTAAAAAATATAAAAAAAAAATTAAAAACAAAAAATGTTTTCTCTTTATAATAAATAAAAAAACGATATTAAAAAAAAAAGGAGAAAACAAAACGAGAAAATATTTTTTAAATAAGAGATTTCAAAATTAAATAAAACATTCAGATTTAACTTTTGATTGGACTTAATTGGATAAGGTGATGTTTTTGGATGGAAGTCTTAGGGTGCCTAACACCTTCCCCGAGTGTAATTGACCTCCGAACTCTTAAAAAGAATATCTGGTCAAACCGTGCTTTTAGAGTCAAAATTTTATTTAAGCCATTTTTCAAAACATTTTAAAAACATCTAGTGACCTAACTCACCATTTAAATTCAATGCTAAGTGACGACTTCTTTTTCTAAAATTGACTTAAGTTATTTATGAGAAAACTGACGCTTTTAAAAAAACCCTCTCTTTAATTTATTTATTTTAAAAAAAAAAAACTCATATGTATTTATTATATTTAATTTTTCAAAATCCGGGTATGTCAACTGGCGACTCAACTGGGGATTTATTTTTGAGGGTCGAGCCTACGATATCCAACTAAGTCCAACTAATTTAAATACAAAATTCGAATGTTATGTTTTATTTTTTTTATCTCTTCATTTTTATTTGTAAATAATTATGTGTGTTTATGTGTGTTGGGTTTTACTTTTCTTTTGTAATGTATATACTTGTTCCCCCTTCTCCATGTTATTTTTGTGCATATATCTGCTTCTTATTTCTTGTATTGTCATTATATTGTACACTCTTCCAAGGCACGAGTACAATTGCATTGCTTCCACATTTATACCTATCGTAACCGTTTAGAAGGGCTGATAATAGGAGCTAGGTTGTGCGGTAAATCCTCTGGGTTCAGTTCTGAAACCCTATAGAACTAGAAAGAGATTGATAGCAGGAACTAAGTAACGCGTGTTTATCCGCCGAGACCAGTTTCAAAATTCACCTTGATCGAATCACCAACCAATGATGGATGTTCCTTTGGGACGCCGGAGGTTTGAAGATCTGGGATGCATCAATTAGAAGTCATGAGACTCATATAGTAATCCTAGGTTTAGGTGCCGTCCAAACCTTTATAAGACACTTGATTCTAGGAAATGGAAGAGGACTTTGTATATTGTGTTTGGAATGATGATGTTTTAGGAAGTCTTAGAATCAAACAAGTTTAAGATTTCCCATACCAATGAATAATTCAATGATGAATGAATTTCCATAAGTCTCAAGGTAATTGTTATCTAGTCTGTAATTGTATTTCAAGGTTGTACGTCATCGGCTCAGTGCTGTTCGATATGGTTGTAATAATATGTCAAGTTATTTGAGACAAATGGAAGTTCTTTTGCCAAATAGTTGTTTTTATAGATAATCATCATTGAAATTGGAAACTTTAAACTCGATTGGATCTCAGGCTACCTTGGGTTCATATGAAATAAAAAATTTAATTCCGTCTAATGTTTTGAAAGGGAATTGGTCCCGAAATGTGATCCTTGTTCCCCACTCCGAAGTTCAATCTTTACCCAATCCCAAACCCGGAACCATTTTAAAAGGGCATCTGAAAGAAATCTCAAATATTCCCGCACAAGGAGGTCATTTCCCATAGAAATGGTCATTGAACAAACATCGAATACCGAAGTCGTGATGTCGAAATAGCCTAATACTAAAAAAACTCATGAGTGCATGATCCAGAGGCTCCTTTTTCTATTCACAAACCTGCTCCATCAGAGTGCACCCACCTCGAGTTCAAACAACCCACGACTAACAAGTTGGATCGAATCATTAACATCGATGGAGATAGAAGCGATAAGCAATTATTTTAGCCACATCTATGATTTGAGACATGTCAAATTCAATGGAGGGATGATCAATGTACTAGTTCGAAATTGGGTTCCAAAGGCCTCTTGTTTTCGATTCGGGATGATAGAGCTGACCCCTTGTCTTGAAGAGGTGGAACACCTTTTACGCCTTCCCCTTGTTAGTAAAATCCTATGTTGTTTCAACAATTCTCACAAAACTCATGTGGCCTAGGTACTAGGAATGAAATAAAACCACATTAGTTGGTATGGAGAGGGTTATGATCAATCCATCGACATTGATGTGGTCCTCAGCTGATTCGCAGATAGAATCAACTATGATAAATGCAGAAAGCGTTGTGGTACCTATAGGGAATGGTAGCAGCGCTAGATGACCATATTGGGTTTGTGCTTACTACAGCAAATCTTATTTCTTTGCAAAGGCTCAGTCATCTATACATAGTTATTCAATCCGGCGAAAAATATGAACAAGGATCCACCGTATACTATAGTTCCAGCGGTGTTGGAAGAATTGTACCGCTCTCTAACAGCTTGCCATCACAGGGGTATTTTTTTTTTTTGGGAGTTATGCACTACTCCAGGTCTGGTTCATGTCACACCTAACAAAAATTCCTGATATAATCTGGTGTACAATAGACTCAGTCATTGGGAGACTCGCTGAAAAGATGGCCTCAATTCCAAAAGAGTTGGGTTCCCTTCCAGATTGGGATCGAATGCTACGTCAACTTGTAGAGACATCCGTAGTTTGGACTACTCACCGAGCGATAGCCTTGGGTATTTACCTTGATAGAAAGCCTTGGGTATTTACCTTGATAGCATGGGCCTTCCTCGGATACCAGTATTGGGATTACAGAGTTTATGTTCCTTATATCCCACTCTGCGTCCTGTAACAATTCGGGAGAAATCAGCGCGTCCCTGACTTAGACGAGAAAGTTGTAAGGCGTTTTACTTTTGACTTCAAGAACCCCTCACATGAAGTCAGGGATTTTGCTTAGTGGAAGTTACATCAACTAAATACAGATCCCATAGATCACTTTGAACATCCAGGCATGGACCCGACGTATCCGGCATGGATCCAGTCACTGATACAACATCCAAGTAGCATGATTCAGAATACAACCTCCATAGAGTCATCAACTGAGGTAGGGGTTGTCCTTCCTCAAGGTAACCTGGAAAAGATAGAGAGACGAGATGTTACTATGGCTGAGAAACAGAAGTGCATCTGTTACCATGAAACCGAGTTGGAATTCTTGAGGTCCTTGCTCCCTTCAAAAAGGTCATTTTCACCAGCAACTCAATCGTTTTCCAAATATCAAACTATTTTGGTAAAATTGAGGCCTCTTGTGTCCACCCCTAAGCTTAGTTAGCCTTTTAAGTTCAAGGGGATTTGTTCTGTAACGGCTTCTAGCTTTTGATAAAATGCATGTTGTCTTCGTGCAAATATTTTTAAATCCTTATTTTCTTAATTTTCGAGTAATCAAATCATTTGTTTAGAATTCAAAATGTTAAGAATGAGTTATGTTGTGGTAATCTAATTTCAAACCTAAGCTAGAACATAATCCAAAGGGACAGAAATAAGAATGACTCATAGCACCCAAACGATGGTGAGATGCTAGAAATGACTGAGAAAATTGGAAAGGGGGACGGAACCTTAAAATGGAATCATTACACATATTTCAATTGGGGGACTCTAGGGAATTCGAAGTGAGAGAAACAAGTCATGAACCAACCAATCCTTTGAAGTAATCAAGAAATCCATAAGCTGGAAAATCATTTAATTCTAAAGAGTTATAGTACGAGCTTCCCTTTGGTCAGAGGAGTTATCAAAGATATAGTATAATCCGATAAAGGACAATTTTTGGTGAGCACCTCAAGATAAGATTATTTGTATCTACTTTTATTGCAAAGATGTATATATTGAGATAACAAAACAAAAAAAAAAAAAAATTGATTACTTCTTTCGTATTTTGTTCTAAGAGAAACTATCTCAAATAGTGCTAGAAGATATTGTTGGAATCAAAGAAAGTACAAGAAAGAAATGTGTTCGCCCTAAGAGTGCCCCCAAAACATATAGGGCCAAGTTTTCCTCAACAATAATCTCAGTCAGGATTAGACATTAAAACATGATGGGTTTGAGAGAGTCAAGTCTATGGATAAGAACTGTGGAGAAATAAACTAGAATACTATTGAAATCATATTATCACAATTCATATTAGTCTAATACATAAATTTTGACAAACAAAAAGATACTCGATTATTTTGAATTTATCTATTTGACTGTATATGGGCTACAACAATCTTGCACGGATTTGAATAAAACACAGAACATATAGGGGTATAACACCTCAAGAACTGGATTCAAGTCCTAAATTTGGAAAAGGAAGAAGGGTTTGGTTGATCTCGAGTTGTAGCAAAAAAATGGTCCATCTCAAGTTTTCCATCAAGCAAGCTAGCTAATGAAATATAAGTTATCTGTCTCACATCCCCCGAATGTATCAATGGTGTGACCTTTCAAGAAATATTATAAGCTAGAATGGATTGTTGTGATCTCTGTAGCACATCATAATAAGGGCTTTTTGGCGAATGTCTATATCACCACCAACAAAACTACTAGGCACCCAATCACTCTCTCATTTATGGATCGATTCTCAGGTTTTAATTAGGTCCCAATTGATTGATGAGATCAACATGCCTACTGAACTCGGTTACTCCCGAATCATCATGATCATCAGTTAAAAAATAAATTCCTGACTCTTAACCGAAAGGTGATGAGGGCAAATAGGGAAGAAAAATAAGTGAGAACCAAACGTGGAGAAAACTCTAAAGAACGCCATGAAAATATTGTAGGGATCATAAAAAGTTACAAAACCACCAACCTAGTGAAAACCTAAAAGGATACTGAGGTGCAAAATTGTGGGAGCCGACGGTAGGGCGTATTAAACTCCGCTATTTACTCTCACAAGTATACGAGGTCTAAGTTTTAATATAGTGGATCTTTGAAGACCGGATATCGTTCCCACAGAGAAAAGTGTGAATAATTGAATACCGCAATTTACGTAGTCTCATATTATCCTAACGATTAAAGACATGATTTAAAATTAAACTAAGCTAAACTACAATTAGTGAGTTAATCCTAACTAAGTTGATTAATTAGGGATTGATTTCATTCACTTAATACTTGTTTGATTTCGTTTAGTTAACAATAACGGAGTTTAGGTATCCAACAATCTTGGTTCGTAAACTCTTCCGCCACCTCTTCCGAGTGTAAGACGGGAGAATACGCAACTTCGTGTCAATGAAGAGGTCCCCCTCAATGTCTTAACAACTCTAGGCCGTGTGAGTCTTGACCCAACGTCATCGATTGCACACTAACTAACGCCCTCCCGGGTCGTTAGATCGTAACGATGTGTTTACCCTAGTCCGAATTCAGGGTTACCTCTCCGTAGTATCAAACCCTAGATTCTCAGATCCAACCCTAATACCATTTCAATCATACTAAGATCTTCATCAAATGATAAACACAATCGGATTTAAAAGTAACAACCGTTAAAGAAACATATATTAAACCAAACGAGTATTTACATGAATTACATCTAACCCTAACTAATCTCAAATTAAACTAACATGTTCTTAGCCGTTACAATATTAAATCAATAGGATATCATCAATATCAATAATAAACGTTAAGTACAAATATGGAAACAAGGGAAGAAAAATCAAATCTCAAAGTGGAGTAGTCTACTTCGCCAAAGAACAATCCTCCCAAGCTTCTTCTTCTCCATTGATGAACTTCCTCTTCTAGGTCTTCACAAATTGGACAATAACACTCTCTAAAACTAATCTAATCTACTTCCTAAATTATCTAATCCTAACTAAGGTGGAAGGAGCTCTCAAAACATGAATGGTCGTCATTTACAATTGGGGGAGAAAGGGGTTAAAAGCAAGGTTTGGGAAAATATCTTCAAAATATCTAAAAACAGATATTTCTACACAGAGTGTCACCACCTAGGTGGTGGTTGAGTCAATTAAGCTTCTGTCGGATCTTTGCCTAGGCGGTGACTGCTGGCACAACATTCTGATGTTTTCTCGCATAGGCGGTGGTTTAGCACTTCAACACTCCAACTTTCTACCTCTTTTCCGCCTAGGCGGTGGTCTTTATGCACTAAAACCCAGTTCTTCACGTTTTGTTCACCGTTTCTCCACCGTTTTTGCTTGTTTATCGCTCGTTAACGTCCTTTCACCTGTTTTACACTAAAACAAACTAAAAAGAAATTAAATATAACTAATATGCTCAAAAACTAACAAATTCAGTTTTGAAATAGATAGGTATTTTACACCTATCAGCCGGCCTTGGTGAAAATCGAAAGGATGCAAAAAAAAAAAAAAAAAACAGGTCGATTTGCTTAAGGATTTTCCCTCCGCACCCTCGTATTGGCTAATTTTGTTAACAGCCATCAATTATCCAGTTTAAAACTTTGCAAATTGGGATAAAGTTAGAATTGGAAGGGGACGAGAACTAGATCACTCAAAAGGGACCAATTTTCAGTCATGTTTTGAAGGTATTGTGTTGTCCATTTACAGGAGATCCAAAGGTTGAGACTCATCTACCACAATCTTTCACCTAAGTGGTTTGGCAACTAAGGTAATTTTCCATTTTGTGACACTCGTTTACTTAATGGTTTCCCCCTCTATGGGTTCATTCTGATTGTGTCAACGTTAGCCATGGGTTTGAGTATTTTCATAGAGGGAACTATACTTGACCTGATCCTCGGCATAATGTTGAGGTACGTAGACAACCTATTAAGGTTCAATCATCCAAGTGTCAGCCCCAGCCATAGGCTGGGGCACATTATATGGTGTTTACCCATCTCTGGGTCCTGAAATTTGTGTTTGTGTGCCCCAGCCATAGGCTGGGGCACATTATGTAATGTCTATCTATTGTTGAGGTTCTGAATCTGTTATTTCCTAGCCACAGGCAGGGGCAGTTTTATAATTGTTCTTGTTATTCTCACCACAACCACAGGCCCAAGCATATTTTATACTCATTTTTCGTATTCCACGTTATCTCTCCATAGGTGTCCTCTGTTTCACATCACCTCTCCATGAGTGTTCCCTATCTCATAATTTGCCTCTCCATAAGTGTCATCCATTTCATATAAACTCCCCATGGGTGCCTACTGTTTCACAAATTGCCTCTCCACATGTGTTTTTAACTACCTCCCAGTAAGTGTATTTTACCAACATCCTTCTAGTGATTGCATTTTACCATTACCTCCCAACGAGTGGATCTTTCCATTACTTCTCATATGATTGTTTTCAATCCTCCCACTGAGAAGTAAGTCAATTTCATTTTTTGTCAGTCCTCCCCTGCCAAAATCCGGAAGCTATGTCAAGTTCAACTTGTGTCAATCCTCCCTTCTTGAAAAGTTGGGAGGTATGTCAATCTCATTGTGTGTTAATCCTCCTTTGCTCAAAGTCCAGGAGTTAAGTCAATTTCATCTTGTGTCAATCATCCCTTGGAAAAAGTCAGAAGGTATGTCCAATTCGTCTTGTGTCAATCCTCATTTACCCAAAAGCTAGGAAGTAATTTAATTTCATTTTGTGTCAATCCTCCCCTGCCAAGTCAGGAGGTATGTTCATTTAACCTTGTGTCAATCCTCCCCTGCCATAGGCTGGGAGGTAATGCCAATTTTATCTTGTGTCAGTCCTCTTCCAAGAGGTATGTCAATTTGATTGTGTGTCAATCCTCTATTTCCCAATAGCCGAGGGGTATATTCAATTTCATCTTGTGTCAATCCCCTTTTGCACAAAATCCTGGAGGTATGTTCATTTCATTTCATGGCAGTCATCCCCTTCCAAAAGTCAGGAAGTATGTCAATTTCGTCTCACATCAATCTTATCTTGCCCAAAATCGGGAGGTAAGTCAATTTCATTCCGTGTCAATCCTCTTTAGCCCAAAAGCCAGGAGGTATGTGGATTTCATCTTGTATCAATCCTCCCCTACCATAGGCTGAGAGGTATGCCAATTTTATTGTATGTTAATCCTCTTTGGCCCAAAAGCCGGGAGGTATGTTCGATGTCATCTTGTGTCAATCAATCTTTTCTTGTGTTAGTCTTTCCCAACCAAAAGTCAGGAAGTATACTAATATCATCTTGTGTCAGTCCTCCCTTACCCAAAAGCTGGGAAGTCTGTTCAATCTCATCTTGTGTCAATCCTCATTTGCCCAAAAGCCTAAAGGTATGTTCATTTTGCCTTGTGTCAATTCTCCCCTACCACAGGCTGGAAGGTTTGTCCAATTTACCTCGGGTCAGTCCTCTTATGCCAAAAGTTGGGAGGTATTGTTAGTTTTTTCATAAATATTCTCAATCCTCTCATAGGATAGTGGTTTGATTCTTGTCATCAATATTCATTGTTCTTTCCACTAAGTGTTCCTTTGTATGGGCATTATCCGTCATGATTTGTTTCCCATCCCTCTAAACGAACTTTGTTCGTCATGAGTGATCTTCCATTCTTCTAAACGAATTTTGTTCGTCACAAGTTGTCCCCATTCTTCTAAACGGACTTTGTTTGTCATGAGTCGTCTTTGTTCCTCTAAATGAACTTTGTTCATCATGAGTGATCTCTCATTCCTCTAATTCATCATAAGTTGTACCCATTCCTCGAAATAGAATTTATCTATCATGAGTTATCTTTCGTTCATCTAAACGGACGTTGTTCGTCATGAGTTGTTTCCCATTCCTCTAAATAGATCTTATTCGTCATGAGTCGTCTTCTAATTCTCTAAACAAACTTCATTCGTCATGAGTAATCTCTCATTCCTCCAAATGAATTTTGTTCGTCATGAGTCATCCCTATTCCTCTAAATGGACATTGTTCGTCATAAGTTATACCTATTCCTCTAAACAAACCTTGTTCGTCATGAGTCATCTCACATTTCTGTAAACAAACCTTGTTCATCATGAGTCATCTCACATTCCTCTAAATGAACCTTGTTTGTCATGATCCATCTCCCATTCCTCTAAACGAACCTTGTTCGTCATGAGTTATCTCCTATTTCCCTAAACGAACTACGTTTGTCATGAGTTACCCCTCTAAACGAACCATGTTCATCATGAGCCATTTCCATCTCATTTCCACTAAACGGTCCTCCAAACGAACCTTTTTCGGTATGAGCCAGCTCTCATTCCTCTAAATGAACTTTGTTCGTCATGAGTTGGCTTCTATTTCCCTAAACAAACTTTTCTTGTCATGAGTTACCCCTCTAAACGAACCATGTTCGTCATGAGCCATTGCCATCTCATCTCCACTAAACGATCCTCTAAACGAATATTTTTCGTCATAAGTTCGTTGTGAATATTCTCTCCCACCCCGCAAGGGGCATTCGCTAAACTAAGTTTGACCTTATTTTTTGTTTTCCCATAGTGGGTAGGCAACCACATGGGTTCGGCCACTATCGTTTCCAAGGTTTTCACAATCAGAAAAGATAAGTTCTCAAGTAAGTTTTTCTTTCTCCAAGCACGCATCACCTCAGCATGTCATACGATTTTGATCATTATCTTTTTGCACTACACTCACACTAGCGGCAAAACAAAATGGTTTATGTCTCCCATTATTGTCATCACCACTAAACTCACATGACAAAGAGGGACAGCTGTAAACACCGCATATTATCCCACCCATGCATGCATTTGGAAAAAAATAAGTAATATATATATATATATGTCACGTCAATCATTCATGAATTTCAAAAATATCCGAATGAAATTGGAGGTTTTATTCAAAGGGTTCAAAAACTAATGCAAGCGTAAATTTGCAATAGGAAATTTTATTAGTTTTATTGGAAGTTTGAAATATTTAATTAAATCTCTAAGGTTTAAATTAATGTTTCAAAAGCCCAATAAAATCAAAAGGTTATCCAATTGAGGGTTTTGAATCAAAATGGTTTCTTTTGAAACGTTTTGGGACTAAATTAAAATTCAAAACATTGACATTTGAACCCAGAGTTCAAAATTAATTTTTTGGAAGGTTCAAGTCAACTTAAAATGAGTCAAATTAAATTCTCATAATTCTAATTGGTCCCCTCGAATAAGCCAATTGAGAAAATTTGTCGAATTAGAAAGTTTAGGAAGGCCGAATTGAAAATCATGAGAATCTTTAAATCACATCGAAAATGGATAAACTTTAATTCAAAATTTTGTATTGAATTTTTTAAAATGAATAATTATTGAAAAACTCAAATCAAAACTCCAATCAAAGTTTGGAAAGCCAAAAGAAAATTTCGGGGTTAAAATAAAAAGTTTGCAAAAGCTATTTTTGGACTAAATTGATCAAATTAAAATAAATCGTTAAAAATTTACCATGTTTTATCTGGTCAATTTTAGTTCCCAACATTCAATCAAGTGAAATCAAAAGATTTTAAAAAAAAAAAATCGTTTTAACCCAAAAAAAATCATATTTTTAAATTCATGAACTTGGCTAACAAATATAAATTTGTTTTGAATTTGATTAAATTTTTGATATTTTAAATTTAATTTTGTATAATTAATTAAAAAATGAAAAAAAGATAAAAATTGGGTTGCATGCAAGCCCAACACAAAGGAAACAAAAAAGGTGAGGGCTATCAAATGTTTGCAACCCCCAAATAAAGATTTATGGGAAGAGGGGAGGTGCCCCTCTGCCCAAAACATAAGACAATGGGGGGTAGCGGCTGCCTATAAAAGGCAACCACTCCCTCCATTTTTGGGGAGGAATTTTTGGATTGAGGGGTACTTTTTATTTAGTTTTTTTTTTTCTTGGTGCGTTTTGTGGGGCTAAAAAAAGAAAACCAATAGAAACGAAGAGAGAGTTTTCCTGAATTGGGGTGGATTTTTTTGGGGGAGAAAGTGGGAAAGGCATACCCATTATATGTGTGTGTGTGTGTGTGTGTGTGTGTATGTGTGTGTGTAATAATTTTTGTGTTTTTTGGGTTGGGGGATTCAGCCGAACAAAGAGAGGAGAGTGAGGCAGTGAGAAAAAGAGAGTTGTAGAGAGAAATTTTGGGATTGGGAGCTGGGATTTCTTCGGCCACAAAAACAAGGAGTGGGACTTTCTCCATATACATGTATAGAGAGAGTAAAAAATTGGAGAAGAAGAAGAAGAAGGAAGGGAAAAGATAAGATATTGTCCAAGTTCATGTCAATTTTTCCTACCCTCAAACTACACATTTATTGTTTGCTTAAACTGCTTGAAATGAAAGACCTCAATTTGATAAAACTTAAAAGGATGTTGCACTAAAACACTTGAAAACTGATTTACTTTTTTTGCATTTATTTTTCTATTCTGCGTCTTTCTGCGCTTTTATTTTTTATACTTATTTAGTGTGTTGCGTCTTTCCATGCTTCTATTTATTTTCTGTTCTACGCCTTTCTGCGCTTATATTTTCATGTTTTGCGTCTTTTCGCGCTTTTATTTCTGTAATTTTATTTTATACACTTTATGTACTATTGTTGTGTTTCTATAAATATTTACTTTCTCACATAAGGAAAATGAAAAAAAAGAATTGATCATTATTTTTCTAAAAATTAAAAAATCAAAAAAGAAAAAAGAAAAATCTCAAGAAACAAAACTGAAAAAAAATGAAAATCTTAAATTGAAATCTGAGAAATGGAGAGTTTTTCGTACTACCGTTTCGGATTTTCCAACTAGTGAAATTTTTCACTAAAAAATGAAGCGTGTTTTTTTTATGAAATTTTATCAAAAATGTGATTTATTGTGTTTTCTAAACCAAATCAACTCCCCTATATTTTGTTATAAAACAAAAATAGAGAGAGAGAGAAATAAAATTTTATTAAAACTAAAAAAAATAAAATACATTTTGGCATCTATGTTCCTTCTATTTATGAAAATAATCCAAACTTTAATTCTCCAACAATAAACCCCCTCGTGGATCATCCTTATTAAATTATCAATTTTTGATAAGCAATCATAGAGAAGAACATTTAAAAATAAAAATGAAAGCAAAACAAATTTACTTCTCCGTTTCATTTTTAAAAATTTAGGAAAAAAAAAAAGAAGAGGTTTTCACATTAGAAAATAAAAAAATGAATTAAAAAACAAAAATAAAAAAACGATAAAAATAATAAAAATAAAAAAATAAAAAAAGAGAAAAAAAAATTAAAGAAGAGATTTCAAAATTAAATAAAACGTTCGGATTTAACTATTGATTGGACATAATTAGATAAGGTATTATTTTTGGATGGGCATCTTGGGATATCTTACACCTTCCTCGAGCGTAACTGACCCCTGAACCCTTAAAACGAATCTCTGATCGGACCGTGCTTTTGGAGTCAAAATTTACTTAAGCTATTTTCCAAAACGTTTAAAAAAAATCTTATGACCTAGCACACCATTTAAACTCAATGCTAGGTGGTGACTCCTTTGTCTAAAATTAGCTTAAGTTATTTATGAGAAATCGAGACTTTTAAAAACCAATCTCTTCAATATCCCCCCCCCCCCCCCCCCAAAAAAAAAAGCCTTATATGTATTTATTATATTTTGTTTTTCAACATCTTGGGTGCATCACTTGGAGTATGTGCGTTTTTCAGCAGAGGTTGGGTACAGATTTCCATTCCTTATAGTGTTAGGCTGGATCCTAGGCATAGTCTGTCATATTTCTTTAATGGTTTGACCCAGGCTATCGATTTGAACTCACATTTTGGATAGTTCTCCTTGGACTATGTCTTATTTAGGGACTTTTTCTTCGGACTGTTGATAAGCCAGTGCTTCAGTCATCAGTTCCATGTCAGGGGTCCACTCATTTCCTAAGTCTTTTTTGTCATCATCTTCATACTCCTCTTACCATTTGATGGCAAAATTTGTCGACTTGCTTCATCGACTCCGAATAGGTTACCCAGTAGGCTTTTTCACAATTTCCCGAGGCGATCCATTCTCTGTATGGGGGTTTAAGGTCATGTCTCCAAACTCCTAAGCTACCAAGGTTATTACAAGGCATCATTTATGCTATTAGGCCAAAGGATTCGTCTTCATAGGTCCATGGTGAAGACATGGGTTCTTACTTAATTTTCCCGAGAAGTGGTACCGGGTTCTTTTCGTTTGTGGATTTCTTCAAGGCAGCTATTATCTCTTGCATCTTGGCATGGTAACGTGATGATCCCATCTTAATATCTCTAGTGTGCGAGCTTTAGGATAGTTGTTCGGCAAAGGATATTTTTAGAAGTTTATCTAAGGTGGACTTTTTGTTTATTTAAAGATGAAGGTAATTTATGATTTTATTAAAGTTTTAAGTGGATTATTATAGATGAAATGGGCATTTATGATCTAATGCTTGTATTTGATGGTTTATTGTATTAAGTGAAATAAGGATTCTTGTTGTTTCCTGCAGCTTGCTCTGTATTCCGATTTTTGGAAACGTTTTTCGACATTGAGCAAGCTAGCAATGCGTGGGATAGAACAAGAATTGTTATATCGTTTATTATGCCCCTATTTATCCTAGAAATTTTGTTTTGCCTACCTAGTATAACAATTATGTAAATAATCATGCAAAAGATAAAAACAAAATCTCTCTCCATAAGAGTGTCCTACGTACAACTGGGTTTTAGGCTATTCCTCTATCCTAGGCTTACTAGATGTGGTTCATGGATTTTATTCTAATCCATCCTAGAAAGATTCGATTCCCAAACCTTCAAACCTCTGGCGTCCTCCCCCGGGGGAACATCCATCGTTAGTTGGTGGTCTAAGCGAGGTGAGTTTCGTAGCTGGATCCTGGGGAAGAAACCCACCCAGCCTTGCTTCTACTAACTTTTTTTTCTATCCTAAGGGTTTTGGAGCTTAGATCTGCATGATGAAATCACCGACTTCAACCCCTATTGTCGGCCTCTCTATCCCTAAGAGGGTTACGGCTTGGGTTTTTCATCATGATATGCAATGCAAAGTGAATGCCCGTGTGTTGGAGAGAGTATACAGAAATGAAATGCAGGAATTTAAATATAATGATTTAAATGCAGTATTTAAAGACAGAAATGTAAATATAGATATATAAAGACAGTAAATGCATGCAAGTATAAACAAGATATGTAAAAATAATTTTTATTTCAAAAAAAAAATATTTGTTTATTTATTTATTTTTATTATTACTATTATTATTACTATTATCATTATTATTATCATTATCATTATTATGATTATCATTTATTTTTTTATTATTATTTTTTTACTTTTATTTTTATTTTTATTTTCTTTTTTTACTTTTATTTATTTATTTATTTATTTCTTATTATTATTTATTACTAGTTATTATTTTTGTAAGGGAATTAATTATGTTTGAAAAACTAAAGGCATATTTCTTGAATTTTATTTAATTGTGAATATTGATTTAGACTTCAACTAGACTTAACCCTCTAAACTCCCCAGTGGAGTCGCAAACTGATGCACCCCGGATTTCGATAGCGGAGAAAGTAGAGATCAGGAAGAAGAGGAAACAAGTTTCATTCCTCCCTCTCAAAATCCTCCAAAATCCGTTCATTTTAAAAATGGTTTTTCAAGGCATTAGTTTTGAAAAAGTTCTTGGGCCGAGATTTTATATTTAAAAAGGAGTTGTCACCTGGCATGGGGTTTAATGGTGTGCTAGGTCACCGAGTTTTAGAAATTCATTTTTGTTTTAGAAATGGCATGTGTTTTGACTCATAAAGGTCTTGTACTAGAGATTTTCTTTAAGTTCGGGGATCAGTTATGCTCGGGGAAGGTTTTACGTACCGCAAGACACCCGTCCGTAAACGGTACCTTAGTCTAAATAAATATTCACTTTTAAACAACAACCAAGTAGTTTTTTAAATTTTGTTTTGACAAAATAATTCCCCTTTTTTAAGTTTTTCCCTTTTTATGCCTTTTTATATGTAATATAAAACTGGTAAAAGTTTAACTATCTATTATGCAACTACAAATAAGGCAAATTGAAAATAAAAATATTTTTGTATTTTTTTGACGTAATGAAAACAAGTAAACTACACTAATCTAAGTAGTGACAACCCAATAGCAGTATATAAGGTACAGAAATATAAATGACCCAACCCTAAATCCTAAACCCTACATATCCCTGTTTTCATAGGGAATCAAGTCCACATGTAGTTCCAACATGCAAGCTATATGAAATGAAATGTTTCTGTATTTTTAAAAGATCGAACCTTATAAAGGTTGCCTACATATCCCAGTAAACACGGGAAATCAAGTCGACATGTAGTTCCAGCATGCAAATTAAGGCTAAATTATTTTAGATATGTAACCGAACCCGTACGTGGGTTGCCTGCATATCTCAGATCAATGACAATCAGGACATCACATAGTTCGTTTATATAAGGTGTTTGTTGGTTGGTTTTAGTTGATTTTAGTTATTAAACAAGACATCAATCACAACATGATATGTAAATACTCTTTGACAGGCTGTGATCTTAACGTTTAGCATAAAATAAATCAATTATTAATAGTTATATGGTTGGATTAACAGTTAGTAAGAGTTTGGTTTGAAATGTTCATGAAAGAATCATAGAGACTAGCACAACTCAGGGTGTGATAGATGTTTTGTTGTGATCCTCACATGTTCTTAACATGTTCTTGGATGATTTGGGTCCTCACATGTTCTTGATGTTCTTAACATGATTTTTGTATAATTTGGACATGGTTTGGTGATTGTAACATAAATTTAACGTTTTTTAATTGATTATGGGTTATATGTGTTATATACATGAAATTTATGTATGAATAATATATGAACATGCTATGTGCAAGTACAATACATAAATTTAAGACAATATCAAATGATTGTCAAGAAACATATCTAGTTTAGGAGAGTGGTCTTTCCCTAAACATATACCTTCTTTTTCTTCTTGATCTTCTCGGTTTGTACTAGATCGGTTGCCATCAACTTCTTGAGTTCTTGTTCCAAGAACCTCAATAACTACACCCGGGATCAAATTTTAGCAGAATATTGAGGTTTTATTTAAGAGAAATAGTTGGAAACCCTAGAACCCGAGAGCTTTGTCCAAGTTTAGAGAGAGACTTCTAGGTTCCAACCCTTGAAAAATGATATCACAACCCCTGTATTTATAGACCAGAGGGCCTGAGCATGGGCCAATGTGCAGGCCTTTATCAGAATCTTCGTTAGGGTCTATTTGGCCTATGGGTCATGTCCTCTTGTCTTGATCTTGAATTGTATTGAACCAATTTGGAAGATTGTGTAGGATTCTCAAAGATTTGGTAATGATTACCAAATCTTTGGAATATTCTTGCAATCATTGACAATCATTAGTAATGATTGGAAATCATTGGCAATAAATACACAATCTTGAATGTGATTGGTTTCACGTGGGTGCATTAATGGCATGAAGTGACACTTCTGGTTCGGTTTAGGAGCTAAGTACCGGTTAGTTTCACTATTTTGGTTTAGTTCCCATTAATGTTTCCAAGGTTCAATGCACATGGTCTTGATGAGTCATTTTGTATTTAATGTTTGATGATGACTCATGATGTGATGTGCTTGAAATTGGTTGGATTTGGATTGAATCAGATTAGTTTTCCTTGTATCTGATAGTTATATTTCAAGGGTTTTAGTTAACCCTCAGATATTTTGAACAAAATATCTTGATACTTTGAATCCACCCAATCCATGTCATACCAAGAATTAAATTATTGATGGTATGGACATTTAATGATCATTAAATTCCTTGGTTAGGTGGCGAACTGGATTGGTTTGGTTTCGATAACGGGTAGTCACATTTCAAGGATTACGGTTAACCCTATGATATTTTGATCAAAATATCTTGATTTGTTGAATGTTTCTTATCCATTTAATCCCAAGAATTTGAATATTTATGGTATGGTCATTTAATGGTCATTAAATTCCTTTCTTAGGTGGGGAACCGAATCGGTTTAGTTTTCATAACAGTTAGTTACCTCCTAAGTGATTTAGTTCCTTCCCTAGATATTTTGTCGAGAATATCCTAGGGATGTATTTGTCATTTTAAATCTAATTTTTGAGTCATTAAATAAAGGGTTGGGCCCTTGATTCAATGGGCCTTGATGGTTTGTCAAGACAACTTTGGGTTTGGGTCAATTTCGAACCGAGTCCTAATCCTTAGTTACCTTATATAACTTGGATTTGTCATGACATTTATATTCTTTGATCATGGTATTTTGAATTGTATCTTGATATTATTTGAATGTAATATGCATAATTGAAACAATATTTTTGGTGTTAAGCAGACGAAACCAGTGATAGTAAATGTTTCAGGGTCAAAGTAGGTAACCGGGGTAATTTGGTAAAGTATCCTATAATTGAAGGATAGTGACTAATTTTTATTCATACCAAAGATGATTTACTAAAAATAAACCTTTAATACTGTCATTTTATACCCACTTAAATTGTAGAATTTTTTAGGTTGACCTGAAACTTTTACTTAGCTGAATTCAGTCCAATTTAACAGTTTTTGTGTTTTCTTATGTTTTTTGGTGTTTTTATGTATTATACAATGTGATCCAAATTAGAAATTCATTCTCTTTAAATATCAGTTTAAAATTTAATTGAACTTGTACTTGATTCGACACTGATTGGGCGAGATAAAATGCGGTGTCTACACTACTTTTCCTACACTTTTTCTTTCTTTTTTTTAGCCTAGGCCATGGACTGGTATTAATTCTCAGACCATGGCGTAGTTCCCTTTTTTTATTTTTTAACCTAGGCCTTTTACTAGTATTAAGTCTCAGTCTCTCGCCTGGCACCCTTTTTCATTTTTTTTTTTATCCTAGGCCTTTGACTAGTATTAAGTCTCAGACTCTAGCCTAGCAACCTTTCTATTTTCTTTTAGCCTAGATCATGGACTAAGTCTTTGGTCATGGACTAGCACCCTATAGATATGTAAGTCAAGTTTTTGGACTGGCCCTACATAAATCTATATCAAGACCCTTGTGGCTAAAGGAGGAATAGAGGGAGACCCACTATTCCTTATGGGATAAGTGTATGCTTTCTTCAAAAATATTTTCTCTTTCTTAGTTGTGAGTAGGACTGTCCATATATATATATTTCATTTTATCTTTACTAACAAAAATCAAACAATAACATTAACCTTCCCTAAGAAAGTTAGTTTGGTTGTGGTGTTCTTGGCAATAATCGAAAATGCATTTCATTCGCTTAATTCATGTTTTGTCCTTATTTTTCCTTAAACAAACAAAAAACAAGAGAAAAATAAAAAAGAGAAAGGAGTTTTCCATAGAAAGTTTTTCTTCACAAAAAAGAACTTTTGTGCTTTACTCAAAAAAATAAAACTTTATTTTCGGAAGAAATGATTTTTAAGTTTCTTCTTAAAAAAGAGAATGTCTTTAAAAGTATTTTTCTAACCTTAATATCTTTGAAAAGTATCTTTATAAACTTAATGTCTTTTAAAAGTATTATTCTAAACTTGATTTCCCTAAAATATTTTACATGTTGCCTTTAAAAAACTTTTTTTTTTAAAAATGATTCTTAAAAAAAGTTATTATGTTTTTTTTCCAAAAAACTTTGCCTTTAACAAAGCTTTAGCAAAAAACACTTTTACTCATTTCATGAAAATGTGTTTTGCTAAAAAATATTTTTTTTTCAAATTGCTCTTGGACAAGAAAGGTCATTCTTTAAAAAAATGATTTTAAGGTTTTCTTAAACAAAGTTCTTAAAGAAAATGATTGTTGTTGTTTCTCAAGAACCTTTTTTAATGATTTTTTAAAAAATCCTTTCTCAAGTTTGCACAAAAATGTTTTTTTATTTCCAAGAAATGTTTTTGAAAATGTTTTCGTTCAAAAATGTCTCTTTAAAAAACCTCTCTTTTATTTCGAAGTTTTTTCTTTTTTTAATTCGTCAAAATTTAAATTTATAACTTATTTCTTTGTAAAAAATATTTTAAAAATTCTCCCAAAAGAAGATTCTTGAATTTTTTTTGTTTTCTGGAATATTTCCTTCAATAAAAGTTTTTTCATATAGTTTGTTTTCTATAGTTAAACTTTTTGTTTTTTCTATATTATGTTTTTTTTTTACTAAAAAAACATGATTTTCCACATTCTAATAAAACATTTTTTTTAAAATTATTTTACTCTTTTTCTTCTCTTTTAAAAAATACATACTAGTTTTGTCAAAACATCCTTAACTAAACAATAAAAATTCCCCCGGGGCTTAAAGTTGTTGATTCTTCCTAATCGATAGACGATCAAAAAGGCAAACATTTGTTCTTTATTTATTTTATGTTTTATATGTTGTTGTTCTTTTTTTATCTTTCATCTTTACATAAAATAAATTGGTTAATACCATTTACACCCCTTATATTTTTTAATATTCTAAATGAACACCCTAAATTCCCAAATCACCATCGGAACCCCTCGTCGAAGTAATTTTTTGGAAATGACCATACTACCCTTACTAAGTCAAAACAGAAAAATGATAAAATAACCCAAGTTAGTGAATAACCAAGCTTTCCTCAAGCCCTTTCTCTTAAAATCACATAAACGTTGCTCTTTGCCTTAGAAAGCCAAACGACGTTAGTTCAGTTGAGAGCTTGAGCGCCATTGAAGTACACAATGATTGACTAAAATTTTGAAGGATTGAAAGCCGAAGATAGAATATTTTATTTTGATGTTGCAAGATTGTGGCATACCTTCACTCTCATTCAAGTTACGGAACATCCATCACTAGTTTTGAGAACTTTTTTTTTTCATTTTGCACTTCAAAATTGTGATTTTGAATATTTTGTTTGCATTTATGTTTCATCTTGTTGAATAGCTCTGCTTCATACCCTAGTTTTTCTATTTTGTTTCTAGAGTTTTTAGTTTTGTTGTTTGTTTTATTTTTCGTTTTGGGTCTCTTACCCGAATGTTTTTCTTTGGTTGCGTAACGTTGAAGGTGCTGGTTGTTTATTCTATTCAAGTGCTATTTGTGTTTCATTTTGTGTTTGTATTGTTCCTCCATTGACCACTTAGGGTTTTGGTTTTACTTGAAGCCTTGGCTATGTGTTATTTTATTTTTCGCCTTCTGAAGTTCTCTTCTTTTTGTTTACCGTATGCATGGTTTACATTATGCAGAGGTATAGATGTGAGATTTGAGTTGAATTGTCACTTTATGACTGAAGTTGGTGCTATTGGTAATATTGATCCTGATAGGTTTAGCTTGTTAGATTTGTTAGATGCCATAGATAAATTATTTCATGGCATGATACCCAGTGAACAAGGTGTTGCAATGATTGTTTATGCTAGAGTGACTAAATCTAAGGAAATAATGCATGTGATGACGGATGGATCTATTTTAGAAATGTTTTTGTCGAATGGTAAATATAGGATGACTGATATTGATTTATTCATCGAGTTGGAATTAAATGTGCCATTAAATGTGACTCCACCAGAAGGTGTTGAATTATTTATAGTGGATAGTGATAGTGATGGTAGTGTTGAAGATTAGGCAAGTAGGAGTTATTTGAGTGAGAGTAATAGGGGCAGTGACATTGAGAATGAGGTTGAGAGTGGCAATGAAAGTGATAGTAGTATCGAATTGTGGACTCTTGAAGAGATAAATGCAAATATTAGTGAAGATGAAGAAATTAGTTATGAAGAGGAGCAATCTCTGGACAATTTTGGTAATGAAATTGATGGAAATAACCAGTCTAGGGATGATGAGTTTGGAGGTGATGGTAAGGAGGAAGATGTGTTTGGGATTAGTTCAGAGGATAATAAGTGGAGGCTTGAGGGAGACCTTGGGTTGTTAAACTCAGAGGATATAGAATTGGATCCAAAAAATATTATAGCTAACAATGATGATAAGTTGTCTAATTATGAGTCAAGTGATAACTCTGGGAAGGTTAGTGATGAGGAGGATGCCCGACAGTGGTAAGAAATATTACAAGACAAATTATCAGTAGGATACTTCTAATTGCCCAGTGTATCAAAAACCAAGGGATGGGGGAACACTTTTTTTGTGTGTAAGAATGTTATTCAACAGTATTCATAAATTTAGGGATGCCCCTGCTGATTATGTTGTGAAGTTGGTTCAAAATGTGGAGGAAGAAGAATAAATAGAGAAGAATCATTGCTAAGTGCAGTGAGGAGGGCTGTCAGTGGAGAAGTTAGCTACCCCTGTGCCTAGACAATGTTCATACATAATTAGAACTTCGAAACCAGATCATACATGCATTAGAAGTAAGAATCGTGTAGCTGAGGCAAATTCAACTTGGATTGCAAAGAAAATGCTTAAAGAGTTTAAAAGTAATCCAAACATTGATAATGATTGTCTACAAGCCAAGATCAAGAAATTATGGGGTATTGAGGCATACAAGAGGCAACTATATAGGGCTAGGGTAAAGGCAATGGAGATGCTTGAGGGTAATTATGGTGCATCTTATGCTTTGTTGCCTGGTTATGAAGTGCAACTGAAGGAAAACAATCCTGGAAGTACAATGAGGATACAATATTTCAAACAAACAGTTGCACATCCCCTATTTTTTTTCCAGTTATTTCTTTCCTTCTATGCTCAAATGAGGGGGTATTTGGATGGGTTAGGCCTTTCATAGGAGTGGATGCATGTTTTTTTAAGAATCCATATGGTGGTGTATTGCTGTCAGTTGCTCCTTTGGGTGGTAATAATGGATTGTTCTCATTAGCAGATGGTGTGGGTGGGCTAAGGGTGAGTTAATCTAGATATGGTCTTGGTTCTTCCAAAATTTGAAGGAAATGCTTGGAGGAAATGCAATTGGAGCTTCGTTCATTGTAATGTCTAACTGGCACAAGGTATTTTTACTTCTAAAAAATTAATTTTAGTTTAATGCTCTTGTTTTTTCAGTTTAATGCTCATGTTTCATGCTCTGTTTAATTCTCTATCTCAGGCAATTGAAACCTCAGTTGTTAAAGTTTTTCCTCAAGTAACACACAAAAGATGTTGCCAACGCTTACTAGGCAACTTTCAAAAGAAACACCCTAGATTACCATTGAGGAAGCTATATGAACGAGAGTTCTTGGAGGTTATGGAGAGAATGAAAACAATGGATGTTAATACCTACAATTGGTTAATGGAGCACACAATTCAGACATGGGCAAGGCACACATTTGATGAAAAGATAAGGTGTGATCATATTACCAACAATCTTGTTGAATCTTTCAATATTTAGTTAGAATTACTTAGATGAAAGCTAATTTTGAGTATGCTTGAGGGTATTAGGACACGACTAATGACCAGGTTGCATAAAAGGTACGAGAAGGTTGTGAATTGGGAGGGTCATATCTGCAATAATATAAGAAAAAGGTATAGGGTTGCAGGGGATGATGGATAGAAGCACTGTAAAGTTTTATGGGCTAGAGGTGCTGAATTAGATGTGAGTGATGAGAAGGATGTTGGACATGTTATGGACTTGGAGAAAATGAGCTGCATATATGGGGAGTGAAAAATTAGTGGTGTGTCTTGCAAATATGTTGCAGAAATCATCACTTCTCAACGGGGCAATATTGAAGACTACACCCATCTATTCTTTGCCAAAGATACCTACCTAAGCATCATCTACCATAATATGATCCACCCAATTATAAATCATAAATTTTCGAAGTTTAATCTAAGTGATCCAATGAAGCACCCACCAATAAGAAGGTAGCCTGGAAGGCCAAAAAAAAACATAAGAAGGGAAAAGAATGAAGAACCTACAAATGGAAAGAGAAAGACAGTTGCTAGTTGTGAGGGACAATTAAGTGCAAAGAGAATAAGGATGAGACAAACCATCAAGTGCACGCTCTACTTGCGATTTGGACACAACAAAAGGACTTGTCCGAAAAATATAAGAAATGGAGGATCAGGAGATGGAGCAACAGATAAAGATACCAATGCACCAGCAGATGGAGGGGCCAATGCACCAGCAGATGGAAGAAATCCTACACAACCAAATGGAGAGCTAACTCAAGCCTTTGAGCAATGAAAGGTTTGGTTATTTTGATTAAGCTACAACTTCATTTTTGTTGAAAAATGAAAATGTATGATGGGACAAATATTATTTTAATGTATTTTGATGTAAATGTGATATATGAACCACATTTTCTGCACAAATATCAAGTGCATAATTTTTTTGATATATTTTTGATGCATTTTGATATCAAGAGAAAATGGTAAATGTGATGTATGTATGAACCACATTTTCTTCAAAAATATCAATTGCAATGCAAAATTCTTTTGATTATTATTTAGTATTGTTGAATGTGGTCAAGTATTGTTAAATATTGGTTGTGCATTGGACATTGTGGTTTGTTTGTTTTCCAGTTTTGTACATTGAAAGTTTGTTTTTTCCAGTTTTTGCATAATGCTGCCATTTCAGGTTTCCAGTCTAGTCCAGGCTGCATTTGTTCAATGGTCTGGATTTTTATTTTATTTTTTACAATTTTTGCACATTGTAATCCTTGCACATTCATTCCAGTTTGCATTTGTTCAATGGTTTGGAATTTTGTTTCTAGATTCATTCAACTTTGCATTCCAGTATGCATTTACAATATGTATTTGTTCATCAGCTTGCATTCCAGTATGCATTTGCACATTCATTCCACTTCCAGTTACAGCAAATCCATTTTCAGTTTCAAATTTTTTTTTCCTGTTTGCATTTTGTTCAATGGCAACCAAACGCAACACTTTCAAATTTTAGTAAATCCATTTCTTCTTCTTCCAAATTATAGATGCATTTTGTTTAACCACATTTCCAAATTATGTTCACATTTGCAAATATGACAAAGCAAAAACTTTTCTTCAATTTCAATTCATAAATATGATTGCAACCATCACAATTACACTTCCAAAAGTCAAATTACAATTTTTATCCCACAACCACAATCACTTCATAACACCAATTTCATTACAAATAACAAACGTTAATTGCAAGAAGTAAGAATACGACAAAACAAATTGAAATCAATTTCTTCATCATCCCCACCATCAATTCTAATTTCTTCAATCTCAAATTGTTTTCACACTTCAATGCAACAACCTCCTCCATCAGATCTAGATACAAATCATCTTTTTTCTTAGAAATTCCATCATCTTCAACAAGATAATCTTCTGCTCCAACTGCCTTTATTGAATCCGAAACAAATTAATATCAAATTTTACATGTTTTGGTAGCATAACAATAATAGAGAAGACCTTTGGTAGGTTTTTCAGATTGAATAACCCTAATGTCTGCTCCTTTTCCACAAGCACGGAATTTGGGTATAAACCACATATCTATTTTTGAACACCCTAAATTGTTGCTCAATCCATCAGATAGCATACTGCCGCATGACATTGTTCAAAATCGGAGATGGGAGGAGTGATGGGAACACCAATAGATGAAGGGAAAAAAAAATGAGATAGATGGGAGAGAGAAAATAAAACGAAAAAGAGAAATGAGAGGAGGAAGATTCAGCTGTGCATTGTTGTGGCTCAGGGACAACGACCAAGGAGAGGGGGATTGAAGGTTCAAAGCTTGGCCATGGAGGTGGATCCGAAATGGAGGTGAAGGAGGCGGTGAGATGGATAGGAGAGAGGAAAAAATGACAAAGATATATGAAGAAGCAAGAATCACCTTTGCCTTGTGGCTGCTTTGGGACGATGACGAAGGAGAGAAAGATTAAAGGTGTTGAATTTGATGGCCATGGAGATGGATCTCAAATGGAGGTGAAGGATTTAGGGTATATGAGGTTTCTAATGAAGAGCTGAAGAGAAGGTTAATTTGGTAATTTTACATGTATTAATTGAATGGAAGTAAGATAATTTTGTCAATGATTTTACTTCAGAAGAAAATGGTTTAACTGGTCAACAAATGAGGATCTTGACTTTCAAAGGGTAAAATCAGAATCTAAGACGAACATAGGGCCTTAATCTACCCTGACAAAATAGTACAAGGGGTCTTCTAATACTTGTTTAAAGTTAAGGGGATTCCCGTGGGTCTAGTGAAGACTTGAGAGGGTATAAATGGTATTAACCCTGATAGAAATCGTTAGTTTTGTATTTTGATCCAGTGTGCATTGAAGTAAAATGTACATTAATAAAACTGAGAGGATAAAGTGATATAAGTTCAAAATATAAGGGTGTAAAAGACAATTAGCCCAACTAAATATCTTAACTAAGAAACAAGTAAAACATCGACAACTTCAAGTGAAAATTAAGTCCCAATTCTGACAACTTTCATGAAAATAAATCTCAACGGAAAAAAAATCCATCCCACGATATTCCAATGATACATTTCTGGAGTTCCAGTATTATTTTGTTGACATTACTGGAGTTCCAAAAACATGCCGATCAAATTATTACAGCTCCAACGACTGTGTTGCAATATTGCCAAAGTTCCCGTGACATTCGAGAATAGTTTCAAAGTTCCAACAATATTCCAAAGACATTGAAGAACTTCGGTGACATTCTAACAATGTTGCTAAAGTTTCGACATTTCGATGAGGTTGTCGAATCTCTGGCGACATTCCGAAGAGGGTGCTAGAGGCAACTTAACGGAAAAAAAAAATTAATTAATAATGACCTTGCTAATAGTTCTACCGGATTGAATCCCAAAACCCATCTCACCTAATATCTTGTGTAAATTACACGGTTGGTCTTTAAAGACACTGTCAAATTAAGTTTTGGGAAATTTTTTGAGAGGTTCCAAGATTTCAAAAATCACTTTCTACGTCCTATCTCATGTGTAAAAAAATTAATGTTACAGAACCTCATAAAGTGGTATTTTTATGGGATAGGACCTTTGGGAGAATTTCCCTTGAGTTTTTCCGTCTAATTGGTCGTTAAAGACTCACGTGCGACTCACATGTCAACGACTAAGGTTCAAAATGTCATTTTACTCTTTCTTCCAAGTCTCCTCTAGTTAATGGCTAACTAGAACAATCTCTCTCCCCCTCTCTTAATTTGTTGAACTTTTATCATGAATCCGTCACGAAGAAGACACAAGGCTTATTGGAGAGCTTCGCCACCTCACAAAAGACTCTAATTTGGACATCCAATCAACACTCAAAAAACTTCGCTCGGTTGGGGTATTCGTCAAAGGTTTAGGATGTCGAGTTTCAAAAGTACAGTTCTTTCCCGTTTTGTTGTCATGTGGAGCACATATGGACGGTACTTAAGTGACCATCTTCAGATGTTGATGTTGTCCGGAAATGGTAACACAGTGAATTTATAGTTTTGCCATTGTAGCATAGAGAAATGCACCATACCTGAGCTCTTATCTTACCCAGGTATTTATATGATCCTTCGTTGGTTTGAGGAGAGAGGACGGTGTGCCTCGTCAACCATTTTGTTATGGAGTAATGATTGGTTAGTCCTTTGCACGTTCCCCACGCTAGGTAGATATTCTCTAGTGATTTGGTGACAAAGCGTCCTTCAGCGGTTAGAGTTTAGGCACACCCGATGAGCCGACCCTGTACAAAGATAGGTCTCAGGCCAATGCTCTTCCCTCAGGGGTCTGGCCTACGAGAGGTGGTGGGGCTGGTCCAGATTGGTTACGGCCCAGGCCTCTGGCTACGAATTTCCTGGGCTTAATGGAACGGGCAACCCAATACCAAATTCACCATCATCAAATGCAATTGAAAATTTTGAAACACTGAAAACCTATTTAACACTAGTGGCAAACTTTAGGGATCAACGGTATAATTTGTACCATCTTTAATTTAGAATTGTCTAATCTCGTGATTTGTTGGATTAGCGAACACATAAAAATAGACATAAGAACGAATCTCACTTACCGAATATAGAAAAGAAATGATTATTCCAATAACCATTTCATTTGTTGGTTGAAAATTTTAGGGACCAACTCTATAATTTATCCAATATTGTTTGATTTGGAATTGCCTAACCTTGTGATTTGTGAGATTAGTGGATACATAAAAATAAAAACTAATCTATCTTCCCTACCAAATATAGAAATGAAATGAAATGGTCATTCCTATATTTCATTTCTTGGTTGAATCCCCCATACCAAAGATGTAATTACCCCGTACCAAATATAGAAATAAAATAAAATGGTCATTCCTATCTTTCATTTCTTGGTTGAATCCCCCATACCAAAGATGTAATTACCGAGTTTATCCCCCATCACCTTACTGTGAATGAAAAATATGTACAGCCACGGGATGGCTCGACAGAAGTAAGCACTATTATAAGTAACAATTGTAATAAGGCAGCGGCCAGCCGGCCGCGGCTTGGGTACAAAAAAGGAAAACGTGTTCTTTACAAAGAACCGAGATAAGAAGCAGAGAAATATATAGAGATTGGAATAGAAGATCACAAGTGCATGAGAGCACGGAGATCGTCGATGCTAACCTCCTTGCGATCCTTTGTGCCTGTCCTACCACCACCACCAGCAAAAGCTTCCTTTGCCAACCTCTTCTTTCTCTCCTGCAGGTCCAATATCCTCTCTTCAATGCTGTTTCTGGCAATCATCCTCACAATCTTCACATCCTCTTTCTGTCCAATCCGGTGCACTCTGTCCATAGCTTGCTCCTCAACTGCTGGGTTCCACCAAGGCTCCAACAAGTATACCCTTGAGGCTGCTGCTAGATTTATACCTGCACACGAAGCTTTTAAACTCGCAAGCAATATCGTCGTCGGCCCATTTCGAACACCAAATTCTTTGATCACTTGAGCCCTCCTTTTGGCATTCATTGACCCGTCCAAACGCAATATCTTAAACCCAGCTGCCTCCAGTGGCTTCTCCAGCAAAATCAACATTTTTCGGAATTGGGAAAACACAACTGATTTTGTAGCTGGGTTTTCGTCCCTTGCAGCTGAGAGGAGTTTTAAGAGAGCATACACCTTTGAAGATGTAGTCGTCGTATTAGAATGGGAAACTGCAGCGCTGTCAGAAGATTCCAGTGGGGCCGAGAAGAGATCAGATTCCGACAACAAACGCCGACATAGCGGGCAGCAGGGTTTAGCGCGTTTGAGGGTCTTCAGAATGCAGGACCGGCAATAGATATGAGCACAACATGTGATAACCACATCACTGGGCGGAGATATGCATATCGGACAGTCAAAATCCTCCCCATCTTGTAGCATTAAGACCATCTTTTTCAGCAATTCTGGATTGTTCGATACATCTGTTACATATATACGATGAGAGAGAAATTCAATGAATAGAAGATATCAAAAGCACCCCAAAAAAAATGAAAAAGAAAAAATGACATTGCGAAACATACATAGCATAACATTCCCTGTCAACAAGGAGGTCAAACAACTACTGCTGAAATTTTCCATTCTTAAATACTAGCATATCTGCACTAGGTGTGTGGCATATAAGATCATATCATTGTAAATCTCACCAAACAAACGCTTTGATTCCATTTTGGAAAACCCAGCAGCAGGAGAACGATATACGAAGGCCAAAAAAATGTCCAAAAAACTCAGAACAATGACCAAGAAATTGGAATACTATTGCAAAGACCAACTAACAATACATATATATATGTGTCTGTGTGTGTGTGTGTGTGCTAATCACAATTTTTTATAAAGCACAAAAGCTGATGTCCAAATAACGTAACTTGGCAAAACAAACCATCTACAGATATTATGACGAACATTTTTTCAATATACACTGCAAAGCCTGTCAAATGAAGTAACAGGACCTAGTACCCAATATGTCAATTATTGTTCCTTTTACTTTCTTCCTGATGTAGGATAACGATTCCAGTACTATGATTTTCATGAAATTTTTCATTTTACTTTTTTGTGTTATTTTTTTTCATATGTTATATAGCTTTCAGAGTCAACAAAGTCAAATTATTATAATAGGTAGAATTATTTTCTAATTCCTGAATGTATCATGCTGTCCAACAGTAACAGGACTTAATATTGTTTTTGTTGTTTAGGTTCTCTAGTCCTAACACTATGGTTGGTATGCTGCAATGGAATGGAATGAAATGAGTATGGTATCGAAATGAATGTGATATTGGAATGGAATGTTCATTACCATTCTCATGTTTGGTGACAAAAGTGATTAAATTGGGTATTGGAATGACCATTATCATTTCTACATTTGGTGACAAAATGTATTAAATGTGGTATTAGAATTTCCAATAAATCAAGAATGAAAGCGAAATAGAGAATATTCAAACATAAACCAAATGAAACTAACATCAAACATAAACCAAATAAAACCAACACACAAAATAGAATGAGAAGTCCATAGTTCAAAACAACTCGTACACATACTAATTCAGCAAATTTTGAAAAAATACATCAGAAATTTTCAGAGATCACCTTTCAATATACTTTGGACATATTCTCATTTTTCATCATCAGGAATGTTCCAAAGTAAGTTAGAAAGATCTGAATATATCGAAAAGTTAAACAAACAGGCCTAAATATATCTTAGTCATATAGGAGCAAGAAGAGAAACCGAAATCTATTTTAATAGACCGTTGGAGATGGAACTTCTTTTTAAAAACAAAAGGAAAAAAGCAACTTTAACTAAACTGATTCCATTCCCAAACAAATGAAATAGCAGACAAATAAACCAGGGGGATAAATAAGTGTAGGAAATTTAATGGGCCTAACTCACTCTCAAAAGACACCTTGTAAGAGGAGGATTGCCCTAAGCTTTATATATAGCTTAGGGTCAGATAACACAAGCGATGTGGGATTCAACACACCCCCTCACGCGTAGGGTGGACTTTGACAAACCACTCCGAACGGATATCGGGAGGCCCAACATCAATATGGGATTCAACAGACCCCCTCACGCGCAGGGTGGACTTTGAAAAACCACTGCGAACAGATATCGGGGGGCCCATCATTGATGTGGGATTTAACACGCCCAATATCAGACAAAAGTCTGGCTCTGATACCATGTAGGAAATTCAATGGGCCTAACTCACTCTCAAAAGACGCCTTGTAAGAGGAAGATTGCCCTTAGCTTTATATATAGCTCAAGATCAGGTAACACAAGCGATGTGGGATTCAACACACCCCTTACGCACAGGGTAGACTTTGACAAACCACTGCGAACGGATATCGGAAGGCCCAACATTAATGTGGGATTCAACAATAAGCATTAGCCTCCCAACTAAACCACAGGGATAACTTAAACACAAACTATAGGAACCACATGTACAAATGAAAGGGAATGAGAAAAGTAGAAGAGGAAATTACACCCACAAATCACAGGTTAAACAAAGTTTACTTAACCCTTATATATGTATATGTATATGTATATGTATAAAGTAATTTGAAAAACAGACAGATAAATGGATACTCCTTGAGTTCATGATGTCTTGGATTGACTTTGATTATTCAGCACAAATACACACACGCATATATGTATATGTAAAACTCACCAGAGAAGATAGCTTGGGTGAAGAAAGATCAATTACACTAACTCATAGTTATTCCCAATGAAAGAAAATGCAAACTACCAAATACTGGTGAAGATCGCTGGGGAGGACTATGAACTATGAAGTCACATCATATGAAAGCAAATTATAACTAAACCAAACAAGAAGCAGAACTATGAATCTGCACAGAGTCGAAGACATCACCATTACATTTTCAAATTATCCAAATCAAACCCAGGCAATAAAATAACAAAAATCAGCAGAAAATTACCTTCAGATCCTCTCAAACATTTTATCGAACTCTTGGTAGCCAAACATTCAAATGCAATTATGAATCTATGATTCATGCCAATAAATCAAACCCAAACTGGCAATCGATGAAATAGCAAACAAAACCCAAACAAATGAAACAGCAAAATCGGCATAAAATTAACTGCGAAGGAATTTGTTGAGAGTGATGGAGAAGAAATCGATGTAGGCTTCGAATCGAGCTCAGTCACTTAGTCAGTCACAAATGAAATCGATGACTAAAGTCGCTCAGTCGCTCACGAATCGATGAAGTCGATGGAGGTGAAATCGATGACTGAATCTCGATCTATGGCTCACGAATGAAGGCTCTATCGCTTGAGATCGAAGATTGAATCGTTGCTCACAAATGAAGGATCTAGTGAAGGCTCAGAGAATAGTGTTCATGAGTGAAGGCTTGAGCTCGATGGCTTGGTCATGGAGATGAAATCAATGACTAAATTGCTCAGGGATGAAGGTTCTCTCCTTTCTCACTCAGTCGCTCACGAAAGTAAAGGATGAATTTCACGAATGAATGGAGGCCTCGATCGCGTCTAGTAAGTAATTCTAATCCCAGGATTACCTAATCAATAACAACAACCAAGCTTTTGTCCCACTTAAGTAAGGACGGCTACATGAATCCATTTACACCATAATGAACGATCAAGGGTCATCCCCCCAATCAAGTTTAATGCCATCAAATCAATTCTAATAATTTTATCCCAAGTCTTCTTAGGCCTACCACTCCCTCTAGTAGCCCCCCGCACTTGAACGTTTTTCACATTTTCTCACTGGTACTTCTATGAGTCTTCTATGCACATATCCAAACCATCATAAATGATTTTCTCTCATCTTCTCTTCGATGGGTGCTATTCCCAGGATTACCTAATACCTAATTTAATTTGGGATTGCCTTATCACATAAGTTGTGGGATTAGTGAATACCTAGGAATGGGAATGGGAATGGAAACCAATCTCACTTACCAAATGCAAGAATGGAAGGGTTATTCCTAAAGCCATTCCATTCCTTGGTTGAATACCGCGTACCAAACGTAGCGTAAAAGAATTAGGATTCTATAATGTAGAAAATTGTCAGTATGCCAAAGGCATAAACAATTATCAAAAAATCTCACTATCAATATAGTTTCTTTTAGAGATGTTATATTTTTATTGTTGATTCTTCAATAGTATTTTTTAATCACCTCTATCCCGTGGAATGCACCAAGTATTCAACAGCCTGTGAATCCCCCTTGTTGCAAGTTAAAATGATCAACAGGTGGTCTACCCTTCGAAGTTAGAGGTTTCACAAAGCAGCATATAAGTCAAATGGGCTACACCACCCTCATCAGCCTGTGAATCCCCCTTGTTGCAAGTTAAAATGATCAATAGGTGGTCTACCCTTCGAAGTTAGAGGTTTCACAAACCAGCAAATAAGGCAATATGGGCTACACCACCCATAGGAATATGGTTTTGGTTGAAACCTCCTGATATGGCACCAAAGCTAGGTTTCAAGAAACTTCTCTATTCCATTTGTTCCCCTCAGTTCTTTCTGTCATTTGTTAGCTCAATTTTGGCCCTCAAAATCAGTCAGTTTATCTTCGTCAATGGACCCATTTGCATGTCGGGAATGAACATAAGAATGGGTGTTGAATCGCACAAGGTTCTATGCAACTTCCCAAACTGATACACTTTTTGTGCTTGGATTAAAAGGACGGTTCAATTTTGCTCAGTGGCAGCAAAATCTATGACCCAGGGTTTGGGAGGGGAAGGGCAAATTGAAAGACATGCAGTAGAAGTACCTCGTTGAGCTAAAGAAGCAATGGAAAGAGATGTCTGCTGGGATGCCTTATACTGAAGGAATTGAGCATATTCCTCATCAGAGATGTCCTTGGCCACCAGAGATTCTAGAATTATAGTAGGATTATTTTGATCAGATGTCACTGCATTGGCAAAGTTGGATAGACGACCAACTAAATCCCAACATATTTCTCTGGTATGATCTTCCTTTCCACAGAAGTAGCACTAACGATGTGAGCCACGACCACAACCACTACATCCACCCCGAAGGCCACTACCATGGCCACCACGAGAGGAACCACCACTAAGTTGATCACCACGATCTCATGTAGGAATCCAAGTAACAAGCGCCGAATGCTCAGATGACGCAAATGAACTCGAGCCAAAAACATTGTCCTTGGTAGTGCTACGCAAGACACGAGAATACATTTCAATGATAGTAGGGAGAGTAGCATTGGAAAGGATCTGAAATTAGACCGGTTCAAATTCTGGACATAATCCAGCTAAGAATTTCATGACAGCCATCTGCTCATGTTGTTTTTGCATTTCTTTCAGATCGATAGTTATCAGTAGAATAGTATTTAACTCCTCATAAAGGCTGTTGAATGTGGCAAAATAATCTGCAACAGATTGCGTGTCATGCTGAAGTTGGAAGTACTTGACCAATAAATTATACATCCTAGTAAGATTACTAGAATATAACACACAAAGATATTCCCATATTGCTTCACAGCCTTAAACCATTTTCAGTAATTGGTCAAGTTTAACTTGCGTGTTGTTTACGATTGGGATGTAGCCGTAAACATTAGTGCCCACCAATACAACTAACAAATACAAAACAACTTGACAAGGGAAACAAACCAACAACACAAACAAGTGTAAAGCTTAAATCATTAGAAGCAGCTCAACCATATTACTAACGTCTGGCCAAAGAAGAAGCACTGTCAGATCTAGACAGAGATAGCAGTGGCTAGAGAGATCTAGGGTTTCGAAACCCTAGCAATTGTTTCGAAACAGAGGCAGCAACAGACGAATCCGTGAATAGCAAATATGGCGGCAAACTACGGAATGAGTGGCGAATCGAAGTTGCAATGTGAGACGAAGCACTGATCGACGCCGGAATAGTACTGTAAAGCACTGGTCGACGGCAACGAAGCTCGGAATGGCAGTGGTGAGCGTTGATGTGATCGGGAGAACACCTGCGAAGGTGGACTTGGCCTGAACAATAACAATTAAGGTTGAACAGCAATGGCGAAGGTCGATTAGCGATGGCGAAGGTCGGAATGGGCTGGCAAGGTGGTATCTGACCTGGACGGAGCCGGATTTGAGTGGTAGACAGGCGGTGACGAGTTAGGATTTCGGTGCGGCTTTAGGGTTTTCGTTTTTTTGAAAACGAAAGAGAAGGAAAGAACGAGGGGAAAAAAAAAAAAAAAAAATTATAGACAAATGGAAGAACAGAACTATGGAATTAATTTTTCATCATACCTGCTCTTAATACCATGTTGAAGTAAAAGAATGAGTCGGCTTAACAATTGTGTTAGTCTTTCTCTCTATTTATAATAGAAATTAAGAAACCATATAACAAATCCTAAACCATACAGAAAGCCCTAAATAATATAGGAAAGACATAAATACCCTTTAACAATGACCATTACCATCAATTTTCGTTTGGTTATTATATAGATTACATATAGGAATAAAATGAATTCCCAAAACAACAAATATGATAATGGTTTTTAAAAAATATATATATAAGTGAAAAAATCTCGTTTGAAAAATGATTGGAAAAGATAACTAGCAGCATCACTTGGAACTCCGACAACTTTACCAAAAAAAGATCACCGAATTGCACCAACTCTACTAGAAAATAATCTTGAACAATGAAAATGGAAATAACAAAATTTCAAAGACATAACATAAAAAAGTTGCAATTAAAAAACAAATGAAAAGAGAACATTTGATCAAGTTGTCACAGCTCCGGCAACTTTGTTAGAAACAAATCTCAATTAAAAAATTAAGTGAAAATAAAAAATCCGGCAAAATCAAAGGACATCTCAATTGAAAAAGAGTTGACAAAACTCCAACAATTTGCCAAGAAAATTTTCAATTAGGAAGTAAATGGAAAAAAAAACAAGCCAAGAGCACTCTTCGAGAACTTAGGAGCAAACCCTCATGACTCTCGTCTAATGTTTCATGCATGGCGGCAGCCACTCCTCCAGTAGACCATGGCGTTCACAGTTCCCCACCAATTCACCCACCATTCAAAAATAATTTTTTGGGCAAATTATCACAGTTCTTCTAAATCCAAAAAACTCATCGATATCAATCCTCCCTCAAAATTCAAGGGTGAAATTGCAGTTTTCTTTTCTATGAAGGATATTGAAGCTCTTTCTGTAACTTTTCAATTTGCATTAATTGGAAAATTTTCCCATGGGCGACCTTCATTTACCAGAGCTCAAGGAATTTCTCATCCAGCTTGGTTTACAGTCAGATTTCAAATCGGTTTGTTGGATGGAAAACATCCACTTCCAACGTGTTCGGACAAAATAGTTGTGGTTTGTGAATACATATCTAATGAGAGTTTTTAAATAGGATCCCTTTTTCAGAGCCAACAAAGGACTGTCTACTGCTTGGTAAGAATTTCATTGTTGTCTCTTCTAGTGCATTTTTACAATGCTTCTAATATGTCTTCTATTGTCAACAAGTTTGCGGACCCTTCGAAATTGGACTCTGCCACAGTGGAATTGTCCAAACTGAATCTTGCCCGGGCATGTATTGAACATGATTTATTGAAACCTAGACCTAATACGGTTCGGATTGGTGATGGAGATGAGTTTGACAGCTTTTGGCAACCCATCCAGTTTGAGAGAGTACAATAAAAAAATGACCACATTGCCTTCGTCAAGGTCATGATAGAATGGATTGTAAAGTTCTCAAACCAGATTCTAAGGGGGTTGTGGCACAGAAATGAGAAAGGAAAACAAGCAGGTGGTTCTAAACTTCTTGTTCACCAGCAGAGGGATAGTAGTGACAAGAATGAAAACATGAAACTTCTACAGCAGCGCTAACTTGAGATAATGAAAAAACACGTCATGCTTCACAAGGAGAAGGATGTTGTGGTTGTTAACAAAAGTAATCCAGAGGCGGTTATTGAAAAGAACTCTTCTTCAGACCATGAGGCTGATAATGAATTATCTGAGGATGATCGGGTCTATGCAGGAATCTGAATATCATGAGGCTACTCATGTGGAGTGTGCTAGGGAAACCTGACATTGTGACAGTTTAGGAAAAAGAGGAAGGTGAACTTATTGCAGTTCTGCAGAAATTAAAGAGCCATCTAATGCAAAGGTCAATCAACATCAAAATTTGTCTGGAAAGGTCCAAAAGGAGGACACCAAAGGGGATTCTGATGGCCTTGAGGGGGTTAAAGTTCAATCCAAACCTTTACCCATCAAGGTCAATGAGCATGCAATACAAGTCCTGCAACTAAACTGATACGCCCTAACTATCGATTGTATTGAAAATGAAAAGGAATTGCTTACTAAATTTTGAAAATGAAGTGGAATACATCAAACAAACCAAGTTTTCGAGAGACTTGGCAATCTCTCAGGAGCTACGCTCAGTTTTTCCTTAAGAATTTTCTCTCCCCCCTCTCACTTCTCCTGCCTCCCTTTAAAGGCTAATCTCCCAACGCCTAACAAACTGCATAACAAATTTAAAACAGAAATGAAACAGAATCTAACTAATATTCCCTATCCAACAACCTGCCCAGTACTCTCAAATTCCCCTTGCCCCTGCTGCCCGATCTGCCCCTTGCGCCTGGAGTATGTGAAACGTATTTGGGGCTTATCATTACTCGCCGCCCAAACTTTCACCTTGTCCTCAAGGTGAAAATCCGGAAATTGCTATAAGATGGAGTGATAATCTTCCCAAGTGGCCTCAAAAGGAGGTAACGATTTCCATTGAAGCAATACGTCCCAGCTCCCCCGAGCCGCCATTCCGTTTGGGTCGCACTCCCAATAATGCTTCAGGGACGACAACTAATTCCAGATCCGATGAAAGTTGTGGAGGAATAATAGGGGAAGAATTAGAGACTCCCTTAGCTCGCCTCAACTGAGAAACATGAAAAATAGGATGTATAGTCACGGAGGATGGAAGTTCCAACTTATATGCGACCGGCCCAATACGCTGAAGGATTTGGAAAGGCCCATAATAGTGAGTTGCTAACTTCTCATTTCGTCGTTGAGCAAGAGAGCGCTGTCGATAGGGGCGCAACTTGAGAAAAACTAAATCTCCCACTGAAAATTCTTCATCACGTCTTTTCCCATCCGCTTGTGTCTTCATTCGTTGTTGAGCACGGAGCAAGTGCATCCTCAAATCGTCCAGAATGGCATCCCTATCTTCCAATAATTCATCGACCGCTGACACCAGTGTGGACCCCCGTTCGTAACGAAGAATCGGTGGTGGATCTCTCCCATGCAGTGCACGGAAAGGAGTACAACGAGTGGCGGAGTGAATGGTCGTGTTGTACCAATATTCGGCCCATGCCAACCATCGGAACCAGTGGCGTGGTTTCTCAGACACAAAACAGCTGAGGTATGTCTCCAAACACCTATTGACCACCTCTGACTGTCCATCGGTTTGAGGATGGTAAGCGGTGCTCTTTTTCAACGTAGTACCATGTAATCTGAACAATTCTTGCCAAAACTGGCTCATGAAGATCTTGTCACTATCAGAGATTATGGATTTTGGAACTCCATGTAATCGGACCACTTCCTTCATAAAAATGGCAGCAATAGAACTAGCAGTAAAGGGATGTTTAAGTCCCACAAAATGCGCGTACTTGCTCAACCGATCAACCACGACCAATATAGTGTCCCATCCATCCGAGCGAGGTAACCCTTCGATAAAATCCATCGTCAACTCATCCCATACTTGCGCCGGAAGAGGAATGGGCTATAGGAGTCCTGCCGGTGAAGTTGTCAAGTGTTTGTTTCGTTGGCACACTTCGCATCCCTGCACGTACTTGATGATATCTTTCTTCATGCCCACCCAATATACTTCTGTTGCAATTCGACGATAGGTTTTCGTTTCTCCCGAATGACCACCCAACGGAGAACCATGAAATTCAGCAATGATCAACGGAATTAACTGAGATTTCTGAGGAATGACTAACCTGCTCTTATAGTACAGAACCCCATTTTCAACCAAAAAACCCGTATGAATGACCTCACCAGTGGTGATATCTGTCCGCAACTTTTGTAAGAAGGCATCAGCCTCCAATTCGGCCCGTAAGCTCTCCCAATGCTGCCACTGAGGTACGGCTAGCTGGTTGCAAGAAATGCGGTCTGGAATACGAGATAGAGCATCTGCTACCTTGTTACAAGCCCTTAGTTTGTACTGGATCTCAAAATCATAGCTCATCAACTTGGTGATCCACTTTTGGTGTTCCGTACCCACCAACCGTTGTTCCAGTAAAAATTTTAGGCTTTGTTGGTCAGTCTTGACGACGAACTTGCGACCCAAAAGGTACGGTCGCCATTTCAATACCGCAAACACAGTTGCCATTAGCTCCTTTTCGTAGATAGATTTTAGACATGCTCGAGGTCCGAGAGTACAGCTATAAAAAGCTATTGGACGTTGCCCTTGAAGTAGCACCGCCCCTAAGCCGAAACCAGACGCGTCCGTCTCGATAGTAAAAGGCCGAGTAAAATCGGGCATAGCCAACACGGGTACCTGAGTCATGGCGCGTATTAGCTCTTGAAAAGCCTCTTCTACCTCAACATTCCACCCAAATTTATCCTTTTTTAGTTGCTCAGTCAGTGGCCTAGCTATCTTCCCATAGCCAGACACGAACTTTCTGTAGTACCCCGTGAGTCCCAAAAAACCACGAAGCTCTTTAAGGGTATTAGGCGTGAGCCAAGATAACATTGCCTGAATTTTAGAGGGGTCAACTGCCACCCCGTCTCCCGATATTATGTGCCATAAATAAGCGAGTTGGGTTTTGCCAAACTCACACTTTTTGCAATGGGCATATAGACTATTGAACTACAGTAGCTCCAATACCTTGACCAAATGTTTCTCATGTAACTCCTCCGTCTGGCTATACACTAGTATGTCATCAAAAAATACCAATACAAATTTGCGAAGGTAGGGTCGGAATACCTCGTTCATCAATGATTGAAAAGTGGCCGGTGCATTTGTAAGCCCGAAAGGCATCACTAGGAACTTGTAGTGCCCTTCATGTGTTCGGAAAGCAGTCTTCGGCACATCAGCATCCCTGACTCGAATCTGGTGATAACCAGACTTGAGGTCTAGTATGGAGAAAACTCGAGCCCATGAAGCTCATCTAATAACTCATCAATGACGGGAATTGGAAATCTATCAGGTACGGTAGCTTTATTTAAAGGCCTATAATCCACACAGAATCGCCAACTCCCATCTTTTTTCTTGACCAACAGCACCGGACTAGAAAAAGGGCTCGTACTCATTTGAATAATCCCAGCGGTCAGCATCTCCTTAATGAGCTTCTCGATCTCGTCCTTCTGGGCCTGGGGATATCGGTAAGGTCTTACACTGATTGGAGACGTGCCGTCCTTAAGGACGATGGCGTGTTCCCGTCCCCGTGCTGGTGGTAACCCTACTGGCAGACAGAAAACCTGATCATATTTGGATAAGACATGCTGCACAAATGCCGGCGTGTCGTCCACTCCCTTTGATTCCATAGAAAGTGGATTCAACTCCACTAAAATGCCCGACCCTTCTTGTTTCAACGTTCGCATCATGGCTTTTAAAGATACCAAGGTCTTTCCCAAGGACAGATCTCCTCGCAATGTAACTGTATCATTGCCCAATCGGAATTTCATAACTTGGGTCTTCCAATTCGTATACGTCATACCCAACGTTTCCAGCCATTGAATTCCCAAAATAACATCCGCACTCCCTAACCCCAGGGGCAGGAATTCTTCCACCACATCGATTCCTTGAAGCTGCAAATGAACGCCCTTACACATACCCTCTCCTTTAACGGCTTCTCCCGTACCAACGGTCACTCCATAAGCTTCCATAGCCGTAATTGGTAACTTCAATTTTTCCACCAAAGCCGTGGATATAAAATTATGTGTGGCCCCACTATCCACTAGGGTCACCACTCACTGATCCCCAATCATCCCTCCCACCTTCATAGTCCTCGGTAACTTCAATTTTTCCACCAAAGCCGTGGATATAAAATTATGTGTGGCCCCACTATCCACTAGGGTCACCACTCACTGATCCCCAATCATCCCTCCCACCTTCATAGTCCTCGGTGATGTAAGACCCGCTACAGAGTTAAGCGAGACTTCAGAAAGTGGACAAGCGAAAATCGATTATAAAGAACGATGACGAAAAATTTGAACGCATAGCAGCACCCAGGTACGTGCTCTTGATACCAAATGATACGCCCTAATTATCGATTGTATTGAAAATGAAAAGGAATTGCTTACTGAATTTTGAAAATGAAGTGGAATACATCAAACAAACCAAGTTTTTGAGAGACTTGGCACTCTCCCAAGAGCTACGCTCAGTTTTTCCTTAAGAATTTTCTCTCCCCCCTCACTTCTCCTGCCTCCCTTTAAAGGCTAATCTCCCAACGCCTAACAAATTGCATAACAAATTTAAAACAGAAATGAAACAGAATCTAACTAATATTCCCTATCCAACAACTTGCCGGTACTCTCAGATTCCCCTTGCCCCTGCTGCCCGATCTGCCCCTTGCGCCTGGAGTATGTGAAACATATTTGGGGCTTATCACATCTCCAACATCAAGGTCAATGAGCATGCAATACAAGTCCTGCAACTAAACTTGTCTCCTAGAGCAATTAAAGATTGGACGACGGAGGATATCGGAAAGCCTAGTGCGTATAAGAGGAAGGGGAGAAAGAAAAAGAAAATGCTCATGCTGAAGGTGCTCTTACTAGATCCAAGGGTGAGAGTGACATCCTCGATGATCAATAGCCTAATATGGAATTTAAGGAGAGTAGCCAACCCCGAAACAATTTCTAGGCCTAAGAAACTTATTCGATTATATGAAATTTCACTTTTAGTAATTATGAAACCTATGATTAATGCATTTGTTAAAATAAAAGAACAGTAGGAAAAGAATAAGGAGTAACAATTGTATTAGTTTCTCCCTCTACTTATAATAGAAACTAAGAAACAATATAGAAACTCTAAACGATACAGAAAACCTTAAATAATACAGGACTGACATAAATACCTTTTAACACACCCCTCAAGTTGGAGCATATAATATTATATGCTCTTAATTTGTTACATATGTACTTTGTCTTTGAACCCCCTACCGGTTTAATAAATAAACCTACTAACTGATCAATTGTATTTACATGTTTAGCCGCAATCGACTTTTGTAATAATTTTTTTCGAATGAAGTGTTAATCAACTTCAATGTGTTTTGTTCTCTCAAAGACTAGGTTGGATGCAATGTGAATTGTTGCTTGATTATCACATACCAAGTTCATCGGTGAAAAGAGTGTTCAAATCCAAATTCTTCCAACAGTTTCAACCAAGTTAACTCACAAGTGGTATGGATCATCGCCCTGTATCCCGATTCTGCACACTACCATCTGTTTTTTACTCTTGCAATAGACAAAATTACCTCCAACAAACACACAATACCCTATAGTACACTTCTTCTCTTAGGGTGATCTGGCCCAACCTACATCTGTATAGCACTTTATTTGAGTGAGACCGAAGTTCTGATATAGCAAATCACAACCAGAAGCACTTTTCAGATATTAAAGAAAATGAATCACTGCATCCCAGTGACAAGTCGTGGAACAATCCATGAACTGACTGATAACACTAAAAGCAAAAGAGATATATGGTATAGTAACCGTCAGGTAGTTCAACTTCCAAACTACCCGTCTATATTGTGCTGAATCTGTCATTGGTACACCTTGATATGCCAAAAATTTGGTGTTTGGATCCATAGGCAAGTCAATCGATTTAACTCCTAGCATTCCTATTTTGTGTAACAAATCAAGGACATATTTCCTCTAAGATAGGCAAATGCTTTGACTCAATCGAGCAACTTCAATCCCAAGAAATACTTCGATTGTCCCAAATCTTTGTAATGAAACTTGCTATGCAAAAACTTTTTGAGTTCCTGACACAGTGGTCATCCCCGGTAATCACGATGTCATCCATGTACGAAATCAACAATATTCTCCCAACTTAACTATGCCTGTAGAACACGGAATGGTTGAATCCACAACACCGAAGACAAAAAATCAGCAACTACTTCACTAAATCTCTCGAACCATGCTCGAGGATACTTCCACTTGACCATGTTTCATCCCTCGTCTTTCAAGCCTCCAAGCTCGGAATTGGCAGTGCTTTAATCAATAAGGACCTCGTCCACGTCGATTCTATAGTCACAAGGTTAACTAGGGTAGCCGCATGCTTATTATCTACCCTTGGGATCTATCTTGCCTCGAATCTCTAGAACACTTCGTTTATTTTGCTCGCTTTCTATAGTAATTCTCCATGCTCAAGTCTTCCACTACGTACTCTCTATTAACTTGGTTGGCCACTAGTTGGGAATCACAAAATAACGCGAGTACCCTCACACCAAGCTCACTCACCATTCTTATTCTTGAGATCCGAGCTTCATACTCTAGTTCATCATTGGTGGCCCTAAACCCCAATCTAAGGGTATACTCGAGCTCATCTCCTTCTAGCATTCTAAGGATAAGTAGCCCACAAGTCATGTTGATTTGACAATCCATCCACGTGAAGTGTCCAGCTTCTTCCACAATTTGTTCTTTTCGTTCTGGAAGTTGCTTCCTTCATCCGGGAACAATAGTTCAACCATGAACAGGCAGGACTTTCCCTTTTTAATGTGTTCATATATCAAAACTCAATGTGGAACTCATAGAGCTCAATCGACCATGTGAGAAGTCTTCATGTTGCTTCAAGTCGGTGCAGGATGATTCGCATTGGCGAATCAATAAGCACGAAAACAGAAAAAGACTGAAAAATGAAAATACATGCATAGTTTCCTTGGATATTATGAAGGCTTACATGAACAATTCTAAATGAGGGTACCTTGTTTTGACTCCTCCATGCAACTTGCCTATGTAGTACACCAGTATCTGTTTTCCAGTTTCCTCTCTGACTAGCCTTGAGCAGACCAATGTGCTTGACGCTCCCAGGTACAAATAAAGCTTTTGACCTTCTTGTGGAGTAGACAGGATCGATAGAAAGCTGATGCACTCCTTCAATTTCAGGAATGCCTCTTCACATGTCGAACTCCAAGTTAGGATTTGTTTTTCTTCTCTCAGAGCCTTGAAGAACGGGAGGCACTTGTCAGAGGTTTTCGACACTAAACCTGTTTAGAGCAGTCAACTATCCTGCTAGGCTCTGCATGTCTTTGATGGTCTTGGGGAGGACATGTCCATCTTAGCCCTGATGTAATCTAAATTAGCCTTGATTCCAATTCTTGTCACCATACAGCCCAAGAATTTTTCAACCGCAACCCTGAAAATGCACTTACTCGGATTTAGCTTCATTAAGTGTTGCCTAAGCACATTAAAGACTTATTGCACGTGCATCAGGTGTTTTGCCGCTCAAGGACCCTTCACTATTATGTCATCGATGTAGACCTCCATAGCCTTCCCCAAGCATTTCCTTAAAAATCTTGTTGACAAAATGCTAGTAAGTAGCCCCAGCATTTTCCAACCCAAAAAGTATTGGCTAGTAGCATTACAAGTGTACAACCCCTTGTTTGTAATAAACGTTGTCTTCTCCTCATCGTCGACATGCAACCTTATTTGGTTATACCCAAAAAACACATTTAGAAAACAAATGATTTCATACCCTGCCATGGCATCGACATACTGTCAATGTTCGATAGGGGGAAAAAATCTTTAGGGCATGCTTTGTTGAGGTCAGTAAGGTTTATTACCTCCTCCATTGAGGACTCTTCTTGAGGGCAAGGGCAAGATTTGCAAGCCAGAGTAGAATGTTTACCTCCTTCACGATGTTTGTCTCCAATACCTTTGGTGTCTTCTTAACGATCACCTCCTGCTTTTCCAAATTGAACTTCCTTCTTTTCTGTTGCACTGTTGGGTCATTAGGGTTGGTGCACAGCCGAAGGACTAGGACCACAGGGTCAATTCCAGACAAATTTTAATGGAACCAAGCGAAGACATCATAGTTGCTCCGCAACAACTAATCCAACAATTCTTTCAACTCATTTTGAAGGCTTAATCCAATCTGGACAATGACTCGGATCCGTTGGATGTATTGAACTGACTCGAACTCCTTGATCAGCTCGGGCCTCAGATTCTTCTTTCTTTCTTCCCTCGGATCGGGAATGGAGGTATCCCCGTTGTTATTTAAGGCGCGAGGTGCACAGAAGCGCAATGACCGCCGAGGCAAGGCGCGGGCTTATTTGAAGCGAGGCGCAAATTTTTAAAAAATGAATTTTTATTGTTTTAAAAATATTATATATAGTTAAAAATACCAAAAAAATAATTTAAAAAGATATATATGATATATAAATTAAAAAGCCGAAAAAATTATGTAAATTCATAAAAATTTGGGGTGCAAATAGAACTTGTAGAAAGCTAAAGGGAAGAGATCAGTAGATTCTGAAAACAATGGGGCTGTTTTGGTAAATTTTTGGGGTAGCTTCTGTAATTTGGAGAGTAGAAGCAGGTTGAAGAAATCGATCGATCGAAAGAAACCAAAGGCTTGGGTTCGCGATTGATCGAAAGAAAACAAATTTGCGATCGATTTCGCAATCGAAGTCAGAGGCTAGGGCTGTCGCGATCGAAGTCAAAAGCTAGGGATGGAGCTTCGGGTTCGCGATCGATCGAAAGAAAACAAAGGCTAGGTTCGCGATTGAAATCAGAGGCAAGGGATAAGGCTTTGAGTTCGCGATCGATGGCCGACCATGTTCGAGAGGTCCTTCGAATGCGATTTTTCTCCTGTCCGAAGCTATCTTCAGCAGCGCCTCGCTGCTGAGGTGTGCGCCTATTTGAAGGCGCCTCGCCTCACCACCGAGAGGCGATTTCTCATCGCCTCGCCTCGAGGCGCGCGCCTTTCACAACAGTGGGTATCCCCAACCTCGGCTTCTTTGATCAAGGGTCTCTTAACAACCTCATCCCTAAGATCAAGCATTTATGCATCCCTAAATTGTGATTGCTATACATGGACCCCCTTCATCTCATTCACAAAAACATTCTTAGTGGTTTATTTTCCTCAAAACTCACCAAACCCAATGGGGGTTGGGAATTTCAAGCACACGTGATAAGTCAACGTGAGCACCTTCAACATGGAAAACGTTGGCCTCTCCAGGAAAGCATTATTAGCAGATGGATTATCCACCACCAAGAAGTTACAGATTATGGTGGTATGCTTTGTTATTTCGCTCGTTGTCAACTGTAGTGTCATCTACACCGAGGGTCTCACCACTTCTCCCCCAAAACCTAACAAAGACAAGGTGATGGGTTTCAGTTGGTCCAAAAAACCCATTTTGGTGACGGTAGGAAGGTAGATGATGTCTATCAAGTTAGCATTGTCAACCAAGATTCGGTGGATGTTGAAACTGGCAATCAGCGGGTTTATCACCAGAGCATCATCATGGGGGCAATGCAGCCCCCTTAGATATTCTTCTAAGAGCGTCATCACGTCCTTTTCTAATGCAATCTTGGTTGAAAAGTGGTAGACCACTTCCTTGACTTTACATTTTCTAGCTCAAGCGTACCTCTTTGATCCGCCATGGTCTCCCCTTCTGAAGCCAAACCGTCACCCATCCCCTTTTCTTCCTAGCAGCGCCTTCCTATAGCCACGGCCAGTGCAACCGTCAAGGTCTTAGGTGGCGATCGAGCCATTGCCCTTAAGAACAGACTTTTCCGCACTCTGTCCATTAAGACAGCCAAAATCATCCTTTCCTCAAGGTTGTCAATTTCATTTGCTTCTAGTTTGGACCTTTACAGGCAGGCGTCTAGAGTTTCCTCTTTCTTCTACTTCACTGGTAGCAAGTAGGAGGGATTTATGGCCTAATTCTTGTTCTTGACGAAGCGATGGGCGAAAGAGGAGTTGAACTCCTCAAAACCGCAGTAACCCTTCCCCCCCCCCCCCCCCCCCCCAAAAAAAAAACAACAGATTTTTATACCACTTTCAAACAGTTCTCACCAAGTGACCGCATGGGTATTGCCTTCATCTCCTGGAGCATCTGAGCCAATAAAGCAGTGGTCTCAACGGAGCCGTTGTGATTCGCTCCTAATGAACCAAGTTCATCTTGTTGTTCTTATTGGTATCGGTGGTCATTCTCGAAGATAGCAAGACTACAATGAAGTTGTTGAGACACAAAAGTAGGAAACTGAGTGGCACTTGGCTTTTTATAAGGTTAACACAGACGGAGCAAAACTGATAGAGCTTATATCTAGTTCAGCCAGAGATCTGTTGAATCTAGGAGTTGGACCACTATTGACCTACAAAACAAAGCTAACTCCTGGGGGTTTGGAACCTGATGAAACTTTTCAAGCGTGAGAAAAGTTTGTTGTCTAAGAGTATTAAAGCTTTAGGGAATTTTGAGACAATAACGGCTAGGGAAAATGTATTAGTTACCTCTATCGATCAATACATTGTATTTGTATACACATGGTGGTTGAGATTTTTGGGGCCATGTATCCCCTATATTTTGGAGAAATGGGCTTGTATCCACATATTTCAAGAATGCAAGTGTATCCGCCATATTTTGAGGGATTTTGTGTTGATGGTCATGTATATCAAAATACTAGGAAGCGCCTAACCATTCAAAATAATGTGATGAACTGATGAACTGGGATTGTAAAGGACTGAGCTTGCCGAGCTGAGACAGTAAGGCTCCTGAGAGTCTTTTCACTCTTCTAGGCTCAATTCATCTCATCACGGTTATTATTTTCACATCAACTTGGTCTCCCCAAAGTTTTCCCTCATCGAAGAAAATTCTAGGATGGCATTTGCTCATCCTCCTCACTGCCTTGTGATATCACATTTTGGATTGTTGACGAAGTTGTGATTTTCGCAAATGGTAGAAAGCATAGTCTTCAATGCATTATTTCTTTTCTTCTCAAATAAGAAGCTATTTTTCAGCAACTGATAAATAAGAATAGAAGCTCATATTTTTGCCTAAAAAAATTTCCCCGTCTAGGAAATCAATCATTGCTCACATTTCTAGATTTACTAGAGCTTATCGGCCTATGGTCTATTTAGGTTACCCTATTTTCTATGGGAGGCAGAAAATGTGTTCTTTGTTGATTTAGTGCATGTGAGGTTGTAGACCAACAACTTCAATAAATATAACTCTCAATTTAAAAATACGGTGTCATTTGTAGAATTCTATTGACGTTCCGGCAACATTAATGGAACTCCAGCCAAAATAGGAACCCAAGCAAAATTTTGGCAATATTGTTGGAGCTCCAGAAATATTTCAACAGCGTTGTTGGAGCTCCAACAAAATTATGAAAATATTACTTGAGCTCTCATGACATTCCACTAAGATTGCTAGAAATCTAGCGACTTTGTTGGAAAATATGACATGATAGTGAAAATACCTAGTTTCCAAACCCCGTAATCTATTTTAAATATCATTCTAGGGTTAGAGTCCGAAAAACTCGGATTACCATCTCAAGAGAAAATCAATCAGTGATCTAAAACAAGAAGATGGCCAATGGCGGCAACAACGATTGGTTGACTAGACCAGGCAATCAATCGGGGACAAGCGTTGAGGCTTAAAGATTCATAAATAAAGGCGGAGGTAATTGATCGGTCCTAGTGGATCAATCAGGTAAGCATGACACGACGAGTTTGAAAAAACTCGGATTACTGTCTCAGGAGAAGATTGATCGGTGCTCTAAAACAAGAAGGTGGCCAACAGCGGCAACAACGATTGGTCGAATGGACTAGGCAATCAATTGAGGACAAGTGTTGAAGCTTAAGGATTCATGAAAAGACATGAATGTAATTGATCGGTCCTAAAGGATCGATCGGGAAAGCACGATGCGCCAAGTGTCTCTGAAATAGTTGGAGTTGATTGATCGGTACTTATAGGCGATCGATCAGGTAAGGTCACAAACCCAAATTTGTATCTTATTTAACTCTAATTGCTTATTTTTGGAAGTTGCCATGTGAACCTATAAATAGGACTTCATTCTTAGGGTTTCTAAGCCGAAAAGTTCTAATTGTGATTATTCTTATTAACCACTCTCTTTCTAAATAAAGTGATTTCTTCTTGTGGGCATGGAGTAAACTTGCACCAAACCATGTTAAATCTGTACGTTAATTTCTTTCCCTCTTGCATCTTTAGTTCTCTTTCTTTCTCAAGCTACTTTCTGTATAGGACCGATCCCCAACAACTGTCATCCGAGGCGTTGGTTCTAATTCCTCTACGCACACAGGGATAGTTGCAAGTTCATGGTCAGCAAGAGTTATAGCAACAACTAAGTCCATTGAAGAATGCAAATATAGGATTACTTATATCATATGGATCTATGAAAGCCACTCTAAGGGAAAGAAAAAAAAAAAAACGAAAAAGATGTCAGATGAAGATTAGGAAATCTAAGATAAGGGATTAGTCTTACCTTGACAAGTACAATGTCAAGCAATATCAAGAAAGAGAAGAAACAAAGGGTGTTAATGAAGTGTTATCAAACATGTATGCAACTCTAACAATGACAAACAAATTGCTCACTCACCAGAAGCTATTTAAAACGAAGATGAAAGAGGAGTTGTTTCTCAACACATTAGCTTCGTTCAGGACATCTTTGATCAATTAAAGACAGTTGGGATCAATTTTGAAGAAGAGATCAGAGCCCTACTTCTTCTCTCATCTATGCCTAATAGTTCGAAAACCTTAATTGTATCAGTTAGTGGCGGAGCTCATCAGAATCATGTAAAGTCGGAGAAAGGACAAGGAAATAAAAGGTGAGAGGTGGGAAGTGTTGAAATCGTGGACAGAAAGAGCATATCAAAAGAGATTTCCCTAATCCAAGAAAGATAAAGCTCTAAGTCAATCAGTATAAGAAGTTTGTCGACTATATCAAGAACAGTAGCTTATGTAAGTGCAATTCTGATCATTGTTGTTACTTGAAGGAAACAACTACTTGTTATTTGATTCTTCTTTTAGATGTAGATGATATGCTTGTTGTAGGTCCAAACTTGGGGGAGATATTTTCTCTTTAGCATATATTGTCCACTACGAAGGATCTTAGTTCTGCGAAACAAATCCTTGGCATGTGAATATACAGTGAGTGACCAAATAGAAAAATATTGAAGTTGCCATTGCCATAGTACTTGGGCAAAGTACTCAAAGATTCAACGTAGAAGATACAAAATCTATTAGCACAACACTAGTAAGCCATCTTAGACACTCCAAAGAACAATAATACCGGAAGACAAAGAGAAGATGGCAAAAGTGACATATGCTTCATCCATTAAGTACGACATGATTTCCTATACTACACATTGCTAATGCAGTGGGAGTTGTGGGTAGGTGTATGAGCAATCCCGAGAAGAAGCATGGAAAGGCGATCAAGGATCTTACAGTATCTTGTTGATACCAAAGATTGGGCCCTCCGTTATGGAGGCGATGCTATAAATTTGTAGAGCTACATTGATTCAGGATGACATTGATAGTAAGAGGAGCACCATGAGGTATGTGCTTACTCTCGATAGAGCAGCGATGAGTTCGGTCTCTAGATTGTGAAAGGTTTTTGGCCATTTCAACAACCAAACTAAAGTACGTTGCGGCTATAGAGGCTTGCAAGGAGATGGTGTTGCTAAGTCATATGATGGAAGAGTAGGACCAAAGGATCCCAATTTGTATAACAATAGTCGAAGCGCTATAAACTTAGCCAAAATTCAACTTTTTATTCCACGCCAAAGCACATCACATCAAGTTTCAATTCATTCAATCTTTGTTAGAAGCTGGCTCGCTTGCACTTGAGAAGATCTATAGACAAGAAAATCATATGGATATATTGACAAAGATGGTTATGCTTGACAAGTTGAGACTATGACTCCCTTGGCCTCAAACGATAATCTCGAGGTGGACCATATGGAAAACAACGAGTAAAGTTCTTTTCTAACAAGTGGGAGTTAGAATAGAACGTTTGAAGAACACACATAAGTCTCCAAAATGAGATATTGCTAGGATCCAAAATTGAAAAGGCTCGAACAATCAATTGGCCTCAAGAGGAGATTAATTGATTCTCTAACACGGGAAGATGGGCAGCAGCGACGATGACAATTGATTGGACCAGGCGAGTGCTGGGGACAAGCACTAAGGGATTAAGGTTTCATGGATTGATGCAGAAGCAATCGATTAGCCCTCCTAGCCTATCGAATTGGGTGAACACGCGACAAGCGTCTTTGGCATAGTCGGTGTCCATCAGCCCTAATAGACAATTGATCAAGCGATGCAACGGCCCCGGGTTTCATTTTCTATTTAAACTCTAATGTGAGCTTATAAATAGGACTTTATTAGATGAAAGTTGTGGCCGAGATTATTCTTGTAAAACTCTCCATCTCACTAACGTGATTGCTTCTTATGGACGTGGATTACACTTACACCAAACCACGTTAAATCTATGCATTGATATCTCTCTCTTAAATCATTGGTTCTCTTTGTTTCTCGGATCATTGTGTGTGTACAAAAACAACACCTAACAATTAATACGTCATTTGATTTGGCATTAATGACTAACCTCATGATTCATGAAATTAGCGAAAACTTGAAAATGAGAATAAAAAGTAATCATGAGTACCAAAAGGGGAATAAAATAGTAATAGGAATCACCATTTTATTTCTTAGTTCAATCCCATGTACCAAATATGTTGTAAGGTTCCTTCAATGTATTAGGTAGTAGGTGGATAATAGGATTCTGTTATCAAAGTTGTTATGGCTTCACGTGGAAACATCATCAGTAGTCTGCCTACATAATTACTACAAGGTGAGGATCATACTAGGGTCTCTTGTTGTTGTTGATTGTTCTGCTGCTGCTTGGGTATTTAGCTTTCCTGGTTTTGATCTTATTAGGCCCCTTTTGTGTTGTATATCTTAAGCTCTCTTGGGCTACAGTTTTTGGCCACTTTGTATAATGCCTCTTTTTATAGAGCACATACTTATTTTTGGTCTCGAATTCGGCCTCTTAAGATGCGTGCGAGTTGTAAACTCTTTGTAGTTGAGTCCTTGGCTCATTATCTAATCAACTCTTTGTGATTGAGTCCTTGGATCGTAATCTAATGAACTTGCTTATCAAAGAAAAATAAATTAACATCATCAAAAGATAGTGACATAATCCTCAGCAGTGTCAGAATGCATGAGCTTCACTAGGTCCTTGTGCATGCAACGCACTGATGAGGGCATTGCAAATCAATGAAGAAGAAAGAAGACATAGATCAAGCAAGTTACCTTCAATACTTTTAGATGGAAACATTGCTTTGAGATCCGAAGGACAAAGTGCTAAATCAGTACAGATCTGGCGAAGCCGTAATATTATGCCAAGTACTGCTGAATAGTTGCTCATTACACTATCAGCAGAAATATAGTCCTTGACTACACTCTTGGCCTCTTCTTCCATCCGATCATACAGATTGCGTTCTTCTGCAGACAGTTCCACAAAACAAGTCTCTATAGTTTTAGGTGGCAACCCAATTAAGCCTTTGTCCTTTGTTCTCCTCAAAGAAATGGTTGCCATGAGAACCTAAGTCAAAGTTAAATATACAGAATGACAATAAAGGGCATTAATATATCACCAAAAGAACTTCCCGAAAATGGATTATTTAAAAAAAAAACTGCAACTACTAAACATTCATCATGCAGCTCATAATCTCTTTGCTGCATTTCAACAAAATTACTAAGAACAATGTTAAATCATAAATGTAGATGAGAAGAAGCTGTTGCAATTGCTTTGCATATGTTGTCACAATATGATAAAAAAAAATATGCATCTTTAAACCTCCAGTGCGCATTCAATCCTCTTTTTGCTGCTAAAAACTGTATTTATGTATTTAACTAATGAAGATCTTGTCAAAATCCTTCCAGATTGCATCCTTCTTCTGCCATTGGGATTGGAACATCTCTCAAAAATGAAGTGGCAGAAATCTTGGAAGCATAGATTCCTCAAGAACTCCTCCAAATCCCTAGTTAAAGGAAAACAAGTTCTACACTGTATCCCTCTCTCAAAACATACAAATATAAGAAAAATTTAGAGATGGAGGGGAAAGCCTAATGCATGCGAGCAGACAATCTTTAAATCAGTATACCATAAACCCAGAATCAAGCTTACGTTTTTCTTGAACAGAAAGAAAGCATGAACCAATTATGTGCATCTTATCTAATCTAACCAGTCAAAAAGAGAACTAAAATAACAAAAAACGATGTGTTCATAAAAACACATATTATATATATATATTTATATATATAAAATCCATAAGCACTCACATCATCATCAAATTCACAGATCTGTATATCTCAATAAACCAATTTACATGCACATCCTTTAACATTGTTCTAAGATTTTATTTTTATTTTTTTAAAAAAATAGAAAAAAGCCATTACATCACGTTGAGTATTACATGGAACATGGATGCAGCTCATCCTTTCAATTTTCTAGAAAGTTCGAGCCATTTCTCTTTAAAAAGAAATAGTGAGTCTCAAGTAGCAAGCAATAGATCCCTCAAATGAGTGCTATTTTATCAAATGATTTGCTCATGAAAGGCACAAAGATATATTACCATTTCAAAATATGGATAATTCACACAATAAGAAGCATAAATATCTAATGTGACCATGTCTATCCAATATGAGGGGGTAAATAGAAAGTAAAATGCTCTACCTGTAATCGGGAAAGGCCCTTCTTGTTTCCTTGAGCCAATGGGCGTTGCACCAAACTATTCCAATAGCTTTTTATTGAGAATGGCTCAAACCTCAAAAATGCCATAAGAGAAAACAAATCCATTGAGCCATTTTGAATGGGTGTTCCAGTAACAACCCACCTTCGCTTTGCTTTTAGATTAGAGACAGCATGGCTTTGTAAAGCATTGGCATTTTTTATTATATGTGCCTCATCCAAAATGACGCGCCACCACTCTATCATCTTAACAGGAGACCCTGCCCATGACTCTTCAGCAGCCAGAGTACTATAAGTTGTCAACACTATATCATATTTTTTCAAATCTTCAACCGCTTTTGTCCGTTCTCCATAATACATATAAACTTTAAAGCTTCCTGGCTTAGTGTGCTCTGCCAGCTGTGTTACCCATGTCGAGAAAACCGATGGAGGACAAACAACCAATGTCATTTTAAAAACTAAAGTGCCACAAGTTGTATCAGAAGCAACTGTGAATTTCCCTTTCAACATTTTATCCAAATTGGTATTTTCATATTTTTGTTTTTTCCTTGAGTTACCGACCTTTCTATTCACTCCAGCCACCTTTGATTTCCTACCACGAGCATGGACCAATCCATCATGCTCTTCATCCATGTCCTCACTTCTTTCAGCATTTCCATTACCATTATCAGCTGACAATGGAATCGGACAGCCACATTTATCAAAAGCAATCAAAGAGAGCAGTGTAAGAGTTTTACCCAACCCCATATCATCCGCAAAAATTCCTCCACGTATTGGCTCTGGCCGCTTTTCTGTTTGATAATTGGTCAAGACATTCACAAAAGCCCCATCTCTTTCTTCCCAGAAAGGTGGCAATTCACAAGAATTCTCCCGATGAACCAACCACCCCAAACCTTCTTTCTGATGCAAAAAAAGCTCTGAAATAATCACATCTTTCAATGGCTCCAATGGTACCAAAGCCCCCTTCTTGCTCGCATTCTCATCCACCAGCTTGAAAATCTCATCCACGCTCTTCCCACTCTTTGCACTCTTCATCTCACTCACAACGACTGCCTGTGACAATGTAAACGATGGGTCATCATGCGAAATCAAATGCAATCCACCTTCTGTAACCATTGTTTCTACTCTGCTGAACACCTCAATCATTGAGAAAATATGAACTTGACAAGGAAGCTTAAACCTCATCCCCCTTGCTGGCATATTTGGTACGATTCCTAATGTAAGACTGATACAAGCTTAGTATCTCAAACCTCAATAGATACAAATCAAAATGAAAAAATAAAAAGGGAACTCATTTGCATTTTAATTCCTTCAATGTATAACAAGCAAAATGCATGCATCAATAACCAGTAATAACCCAGAATATATCAAACAACCAATTACCAACCTGTATTCCAAGTAGCTGCCATAAACACATTTGCGCTGACTGATTGATAAATTATACAACTATACAGATACAATTTTGAAATGAAAATCACGTATCAGTACCTTCAACGATGATCAAACGGGAGTCAATTAAAGGCGCCAGAACCCTCGCGGCAGACCGCTCTATGTGGCCCACTTGCACAGACCTTGTGTTGACCACCTTGATGGCGTTGTGGTCGTGCGGATTCAAAGGCTCGCGAACTAGACCCACCATCTCTCGGCCACTAATTCTGCCCGAATAATACTGTAAACCCACGATGTTGACGATCACAAAGCCCACCATGTGGGTATCGGAGGACTGGGAGAGACTGTTGAAAGAGTCTTGGGTGTCGTCCTCATCCACTTCGTCGTTTCGGAAGCGTGAGAGCGGCCAATTGTCAAGACTCATGAAGTGAGATACTGGGTCTTCCTCGAGGGATTGCATTTCTAAGATTTTGATTTTCAATTGATTTGAGAAGAGAGAGAGAGAGATTTCGTGCGTTGGTTTTTGCTCTTTATTGGGATTTCCTCAAGTGCTATGTCTACCGTTTCGTTTGAAAAGGGAAAGGCGGTTGAAGATGAAGAGAATGGCTTAAGATGACAGCATAGCATAGGCGACGGATTTTTTCTTCCAGAAGAAGAATACCCAACATATAAAACAAAATAGAAAATGTTTAGCCGAGTGTGACGGACTAACATTTTTACTGTGGCAACTATCCATTTGTTATCTCAACATTTTTACACTGGCAACGGAGTGGATGTGTTTACACTTTAATGCATTTTAAAAATAAAAATAATGAAATAGTATCATTTTAAACTTATTTACGTAAATAGTGCTACCCAGGATTTGATCCCTGGATATTAGAACCCGGAGTTCCAGACCCCAGGTTCAAAAAAAAAGTTCGACGGCGACTGTCCTTGGGACAGATAGAATTTTTTATTTTTTATTGTATACCTGAAGATCACATCCCCGGATATAAAGTTTTTTAAAAAAAAAACAATCGTATACCCGGTGTTTCGAACACCACTGGGTATACGGCGAACCTTTTTTTGAACCCAGGGTTCGGAATCCCGGGTTCCAGTACCCGGGGATCAGATCCCCGGGTAGCATTACTTACGTAAATAAGTTTAAAACGATACTATTTCAGTATTTTTGTTTTTAAAATGCATTAAAAGTATAAACAACTCCAATCGAGTGGGGTTTGTATATAATTTTTATATAAAATTATAATTTTTTTTCTTCATTCATTTAAATTCATTTAACCCCTCTACTTTGAAAACTTACACATCACTCATTTTTACTCTTGACTAAATGGATAAATTTACATTTTATTCTAAAATTAAAATTAATTTTTGTTAGCCCATTTGATTTTTAATATTTATTTTATCTTTCTATTGAACTACATTATTAAACACAATTTTTGTTTAATTAATTTTTAATGTCAAAACAATTATACTGTCAAAACATTAATTTTGTTTTTGCTTTTTAATGTCAAGACACTATTTTTGTTTTTGTATGTTACATAAAACAACAATTTTTGTAAACTTTCTTTTTTTGGAATCTAACTAAAAATCACTTTTGTACTATTTTATTTTATTTTTTTTGTTTTGTTTTTGTTTTGATCAAAGGGGAGGGGGGGGGGGGGGGAGCTGCCAACGTGGCGGCCTCTAATGCCAAAATCAACCCTCCAAGGGCCAGTTTAAAAAAAAAATAGAATCCGGCCCTCCAAAGGCCGGATTTTAAAAAAAAAATGGTTGAAACCGACCCTCCAAAGGCTGGGTAGACCCATTTTCGTATTAAAGTTAAACACATACCCGTATTGGTGATTTCGAAACTTTAGGGACCCAATAATGTAAACAACTCGACATTTATGCCAATAATTCTATCATGCTCCTCACAACTGACAAAACAAAGAAAAATAAGTAATGAAATGAACATGTAATAAATTATTCAGAAGTAAAATATGTAAGGTAAGAAGGCAATTGTGTGAGCTTGGACTATTGATGTGGCATTGGCAATTTGAGCATAAGATCTTTTACTAATGTCATTAGATGATTACACCAACTGAGCCACGCTTATTAGACTGATTGTTGAAAATAACCACCGTCTTCATGAGTAAGAAATCCTTGTTTTTCCAGGCTCAATAATTGATGAAGAAAGAACAAGGTAACTGTCAAATTATTGAGGATTATACAATTCCCACGGGACATGATTTTCTGAGTCATAAGAGGCCGAGAACTTTGTGGTCAAGTTGATGTTAGACGAGAGAATATCTATCATATATTTGATTAGTTCTAGGGTGGCTTTGAAGTTGGCCTGGTTCTCTAGAATAATGGATTTAAGAAGATGACAATGTAGGTGGAAAATTATTCTAGAGTGGGAATTGCAAAGATGACAATTCCAATATGTGTTGTGATGAGACTAAGAACTAGAAGTTTATCATAAATTGCTTGCAAAAGGAAAATCTTAATTTTGGGGGGGAATTGGAAAGCACTAGAATTTTTTTCATAGAGTTAGAGATAGAATTGGCTCAAACCCAAGTAGAGAAGGATCTTTAAAGTCTTTGGTAATGTAATTATATAATGAGGCAACAGAAGGACTCCCAGTTCTAGTTGTGGCCAAATCAATTTATCTCCAAGCATAGGTTGAGGAAAGGTGAATTTCTCGAAGGTGAGATTTAAGAGATGGGATATCCATCTAATTGATTATGTCCTAGTTAAGAGAACCTAAGAGATATTAGTCCGGTTGGTAGGTGTTCCATTTATTTGTCAATAAGGGTTCGGCTCTCTTAAGAACCATTTCAGGAATTAAATATTAAATTTAATCCTGAATGCCCAAAACCGATGTGGGGCAATATGTCTTGAAGATTACCCGAGAAGATGATTAATTGAGGTGCGTGTGTAAGATAGTTTGAATACTTTTTACTGTTTAATAAAAAAAAATGTCTTAGCTCCAAGAGCATATCAATCTTCTTCTATAAGTTGTGATGATGAAGAGCCATCCTTGTCTTCAAATGCAGCAATTGTAGCTGGTGAGTGGAGTTTATTTAGCCAGGCACCAGAAATGGGTAATAAGAGTTGTGCCATGGGATCCATTTAACTCTTTGAAGTATTGTATCTCTTCCCAAAAAATACTCCGCCAAGCCAAAAAAAATTCGCACTAGAAGCAGTAATCGTAGCAAATGGGTTATGTTGTAGTTTTGTTTTTGGATAGGAGATGGATTAAGAGGGAAAAGTCATTATTAAGAAATCTCCAGGTTACTTTGCAAGTTAGGCGAAATTGAATGCCAAGACCACTGAGACAAAATTGTACAAATAAGATTCTAGTTGATCTAACCAAATTTCTATCAAAATTTTTAATTGAGTTAATTTAATTGAGTTACTATTCTAATGCGCTCCTTGTCTTTCGAGGATCAACAAATGCAAAAAAAAATGATGAAGATTTGAATGAAATTTCAATTCTTAGAATATTCACTTAAGGTTGGTTGAAGACTAGAATGGACAAGTAATCCTACATCGGTTGTGGGGGAAGAACATGAGCGCTATATCAAGTTATAAGTTGGAAGTAAATGGTAGACCATTGAACATACAATCTTTATGCATTATCGGAGTTCTATATTAAACCACACGCGCATAGCTGTCACTCGCCCTACCGAATCGGGTCAAGTTCAGGTCTGTGTCAGGTCAATCTGATCCAAACTTGGTTTGAGTCGGATGTGGGTTTGAGTTGGGTCAGATCCAAACCCACCAGGGCAAAATTTATTTAATATTAAATATAAATATTTGAATAAAGTTGACAGTTAATTAGTTATTTAACTGCAGGGTAGTTATGCTTGAACCAATATCAGTTAAGGGACGTGAACTTCACTGGTGATTGTTTGATGTGAACGTTCGCACCAAATAGGTGCCTTCCAAATAATTTTCATTTGTTTGTATTTTTTGGTCTACTATAAATGAGAGACTTCATATTCATTTCGAAATTGTTTAATTCACACTATTCATCATTTCATACCACCACCGAAGCATAAGAACATATAAAAATCTGAGTGTTTAAGCACAAGTTTAGTTGGCCAAACTTTTTGGTTTCAAGTGGTTATACTAGAAACTTGAAGATCATTGTACACTGGGAGCCAGACGTCCATTCAACCATTAACACCAGTGTTAGGACGCAAATCCGCTTTAAGGGCATAGAGTCAAACTCTAGACTCAATCTATATCATTTTTATTTGATGTTGGAATATCGGGGTAAATCTTTATTAAAGTTTAGTGAATTATTTCTATTTTGTGAATGTTCACGTCCTGCTTTTGTGTTTATTTCTGTTTCAAATTTATGAATGTATACACCTTTAAATAGTTTCTATTTTGGTTTTGTGAGCGTTCATGTACGATGCGAATTTAATCGCTAACGTATGACTACTCGCAAGTATATGAGGTCAAGTTTTAGTATAGATTGGGAGATTTAGAGTTATCGTGTCCACAGGGATTAGTTGTGATTATTATCGAGTACCGCAATTTTCATGACCTAATTTTATCTAGGTGTTAAAAATGGAATATAATTAAATACTAATACTAATTTAATTAATCTAGTTAAATTAACTATACTAATATTATATTGAGATACTTTTGAGAGAATAAATTGTTCAGGGATTAACTTCGTTTACGAATACGTGTTCTATCTCGTTTTAGTTTACGTTAACGACGTTTGACTTATCCGACAATCTCAGTTCATAAACTCTCTCGTCACCTCTTCCGAGTGTAAGACGAAGAAATACACAACTTCATGTCAACGAATAAGTCCCCCTCAACATCTTAATGACCCTAGGTCACGTGAGTCTTGCCCCAACGTCATTGATTGCACACTTTCTAACTCCTTCTCGGGTTATTGGATCGTCGCGTTGTGTTTAACCTAGTCTGAATCCAGGTTTACTTCTCCCAAGTGTCAAATCCCGTATTCTTAATATATCTATCTAAGCATACAAACAATACAAGAATGATAAACATAATCAAACATCGAAGGACAGCCGCTAACGAAACACAAACTCAACCAAACAACGAATTCATAAATTTATATTAATCCCTAAACAACCCATGTTTAGCCAATGACCATAACCATGTATACAATGTAAAATGGCATAAACATGCTCAACAACTACCGAAATGAAGAAAATAAAGAAAAGAAACAAACTACTTAGCCGGTATCCGAAGATTTGGCGCTAAAACCGTAGAACGATCACTTCCTTCTTCTTATTCTTCTTTGGGTTGTGAGCTCTCCCTCAAAAATCTCTCAAACTCACCCTAAATATATTCTAAGGGCCTTAGGGGGTGATTAAATCGGAAGAGAGGAGGAGAGGAAGGATTTTATAGGGCTCAAAATATCCAAAAAATATCCTAAGTTTATGCAGAGGTGATCACCGCGGCGGTGGGATTCACCGCGGCGGCGGTGAGTAGGTTGGTTTGATGATCACCTAGGTGGTGGAGAAGGCGATGGATTCAGGGGCTTCTCTGTAGTTTCATCTCCATGGCGGTGGATGTCTAGCAAGATTAAGCCCATTCTGCATTTTCACCTCCGCAGCGGTGGTCTGGATGTCGCGGCGGTGGGTTTCTTTTCAGAATATTGTCTCCTTACTTGTTTTTCCACCATTCTCGATCCGATTTGATTGTATATGCTCTGTTTTCAAACCTTTTCACCTCAAACACCTGATTTATACAAAAAGAATATAAAACGTATTAAAACATAATAAAACGTAATACACATACTCGAAAACTAACAAATTCGGTTTAGAAATGGATAAGTAATTTACACCTATCAGTTCACAACCAACATCTATTTTGGTAATGTTCATATCTGGTATCTGTTTTAATACATGTACTGCATGCGTGCTCAGAATTTTCAGAAATTATTTTACTGACTAAATGTTCACATTAAAATTGTTTAACTAATATTATTTTATCTTAATGTTTATTTAAGTATTAAATTTGAAAATTCGGTAATTATCCCCAACAAACTTCCTAATTTTAGATTTTTTGCGGTTTTCCCACCAAAAGTTTCTAAAGATTTTAACCTATGCTGGAAATTGACACGCTAACATATAGTAGTTCAACTTGGAATCCAACATTGACTTAATGAAGATTAATCTACTAGCCATGATTTAATCAAGATTAATCTATTAGCTTTGGATAGGAGTATGGCTATCCTGGTAGCATAGTAAGATTTGAGAGATTCAACTAGTTGTGAAAAAATCTCTCTCTTTGCCTTAAGCACCTTGAGGAATATAAATATTTACCCAAAGTTATTGATTGACCAACCCCAAAGTTAATTAAGGATTGTCTCAAGAAGCGTGTTAGGGTTGAAAAGAATGAAGATTTTGAGAAGTTGACTTTGTTACCAAATTCTTGGCAATAAGCAGAAAGGATGGGATAGAGATATTGCCATTCTATATCTTTAAAATGAAAAAGAATGTAACTATCATTACAAACAAAAATTTATTTATGGGGGATAATTTGAAGAAAGTATTCTTGCCCCAAAGATCTACCCAAGAGAGGTGAATTTGGTAGTTTAAAATTTAAATCAACTAATTAACCCTAATTGATTTTATCTTATTTAATGTGCAAGCGTTATAACTAATGTACACACAAAGAAAAATGATAGAAACATTGACACCAAATATTTTATAGTAATTCGGCAAGTTACTCTTACCTGCGTCTACTACCCTAATCTCTCATGGGAAATTTAATCCACTAAAACTACACTGATTTTTTCATATGTAAGAGTCAAACCCACTCCAATCCTTTTCACATGTAATCAAACCTTAAAATACCAATTAGGTAAATTCCCTTTATACCTAATTACACTCTCACCTAGACCAATTACATTTAGGTCTGAGCTACAATCTCACAGAAAAGGAAAAATAATTCAATTTCTTCTAATAAGAGCTTCTACCAATGCTAATAAAAATTAATTGAAATTGATATCCCGATCTAGGTGATAGAAATATTTTCTCAATATATCAAATTAAAGCACGTGAGAATATTAATTTGGATTTTTATCAGATAAGCACATAATCAAGTAAACTAGATATCACAAATCGTTTTTATCTTTAATTTTTTTTTTTCAACAATGAGATTCAAATATATCTTAAAAATCATTTCTCATAGAACAGGCTCAAAATATGGTAAATATTCATATAACATTGAAGCACAAACAAACAAATAGATTCATAATTGAAACAATCTCACCAAGAATCCTTTAAAGATGATTTGAACATGAATACAATACTCTTGGATTTACAAGATGATCAATGTGCCTTCAACAAGATTTTCTCACAAACAAATTCTCACTCTTTCGATCTAGACTTTCAAAATCATTTTGCTTATGAAATGTTTCAGAAAATATTTTTCTTTCCTCTTAAAGAATCTATTTTTCTATAGATGACAAACTCTAAAAAATGCAGGTAATAAATATGTAAATTTGAAGAGAGACTCCAATGGCTATTTTTTTTAAAAAAAATTCCTTATCTCTCTCTCAATATTTCTCACCATAAGTATAAAAGCCTAGTGGTTTGAAAATGTATCTCGTCCATTTAAAGTCCAGATTCAGCCTCTAAATAATTTACATATGAACCCAAAAATATATATAAAAAAATTGACCGGTAATACTATAAGATCAAAAATATTATGAACCAGAATACATTTTCAGAAAAACCCTTAATTTCAAATAAAAAGTATTTCCAACTATTTCAAAACATTTTAGACCATTTAAAAGTAATTTATAAATATTTAATTATGAATATCATGACAAAAATAACTCAGAATAACATTTATAAAATTTAAAAGAAAATTAACAAAATGGTCGACTGGTTTTTTTGTCGGCCGACCGTTTATAGCCAACGTTCAAAACAATTAAGATCTTTCGGTCGACCAAGTCTCCATTTCAGTTGACCGATTTCATGCTACTGGGAACTTGTATCTATGTCTACCGATTCCCTTTTTTTTTAACAAGTTCTGGGAATCTAAACATTTTAGTCAACCGATCTTTCCATTAGTCGACTGTTTTATCTATTTTCAAATTTTAACTAATTTTCAGAATTCAGTTACAAATAGTTGACCAATTTTTCAAATCAGTTGACCAATTTTAACAATCTTTTCCATAAACACTCTTTCAAATAAAATATAAACACTTCTAAACACATAGTTAATCACATATGATCATATAAGTTCATTTTCATGTGTACTAAGTGATCATTGTCGGGTTCTATCAAGAGTTTAAGAATGTCAATGTTGTTTTACCTTAAGAAGACAAAAACTTCTTCAAAAATATTACTACATCATCCATTGATATCAATAGGATCATTCATTTTGGTTTTTTATTTTATCTCATCAATAACATAGTCATCCTAACTAATTTTCTATAATCACATCTTCAATAAAAACTATTAGTCTAATAAAACATTTAAGTTAATTGAATTATCAAAACCATTAAATGGCTTTAGGGTTAATAGTCTTTCCCCTTTTTATGATGATAATTAACTTGATACATTCTCATTAAAAATATAAACCACAATCGCCCAGAATATGAGAATGAGTATTTTTAACCAATTTTAAAAAGGGGTAGTAAAACGTTATATAGAATCCATGGATTCATGGTAAAAGCCCTCAATGATGTATTTTCTCATACTTTTTTTGGATGATAGAGGGATCAAATGGTGCATAGTTCATTTGTTGGTAGCTTAGAGGATTAAAAGTCTAACTTTTGTTTTCCAATTGGTTGTTTTTGCATTATAGAAGATTTCATTTTTGTGCTTATATTAATTGTTGGTCTAGTTTATGTATGGAAATACCTTGTATATTTTTGGCAGTGCCATTTTTACCTATGGTCTCACTCAGGAAGATTTATAGGAACCAATTGCCTAACCATTCTCTTAACTTTATGGGCCAACCTCTGTCTTATGTATAAAATAAAGTAAGGAGAATTTTTTGGCTTTCAAAAATAAAAAATAAAAAAATGAAAGAAACAATTTTGCATCAATAATTTTATGTAAGGAACTACTAAACCCAATCACTTGCTGCCATTACTCTTTAGTTTTCTGTTGAGGTTTGAATTTCTATTTTTTTTTATTTCATTTAGAATTATTCTGAGAATGAATCCTACTACTTCTGGTTCTAGGGGTTCCATGATTGAATAAAAAAATCGGATCATTTTTCCACCAAAGATAATGAGAAAAATTATAGAGTAGATTATTACACCAAAGATAATGGAAATTTTATTGATGAGACCTTTTCAATTGTAGTTATTTTTATTTTGTATTTATAGTTTATTTATAAGTTATAGGAGTTTATTGATTAATCAGAAGAAGATTCATATGCTTTATATTGTGGATGGTTTGTTAGCTGGTGTGTATCATCTTATGAGAATAGAGTATGGTGTGGATCAACTGGAAGAGATGGAGCAATTTAGGTGAGATCCAATATAGATCCAACCCAATATCACATAAATGGTTAGGTACTAAAGGTTTCTTGAAGGGTGCTACTAAGGGTTTCAGACAAGCACTCTTATAGAGTCATCTCTTTTTGTCATAACCTTGGAAGGCTTGTTCTCTATGATCCTTACGAATAAATTGGGTAGATCTATTAGAAATCGCATTTGGTTCGATCAGATAGATTAAAGAGGGACATCAAAGCAAAAGAATGAACAACTAAGCCGTAAGTTCTCAACACTTCCTAAGTTCCAGGAATTGCTCTCTTCAATAGCCTTTGATGGTTATACGGGTATCCAAAGTACGAACAAATAGATTTTGTTATCCCAATACTCTAACATAGAACGAAAAAAATCGAATTGGATTAATTCAATTTATCTAACGTTGGAAAATTAGATTATTTTTTTTATTATTTAGATTGTTATTATTATGTAGTATTTAGGCATTTGGGGCCCAAAAAAATGCAAAAATACAAATTGGGTTGCGCCATATATATGAAAGAGTATACAATACTAAAAATACCTTCAAGGTTCTCTTTATTTAAGAAGGAGTGCAAATATAGATGTTAGAGTAACCAATCAATGGAAAGTATTTGGTCGGTCTAGTTATATAAGCCAGCACAACTCTTAGGTTATGTGGGGAAATTCGGCCAAGATCTCTTCGTCAGTTGGGAGAAGAATCCTTACGAATTGGAGAACATATCGAGAAAGAGTTGGATTTGGTTAGACAATGTATGGTTGGTAAACAAGGATTAGTTTTTTTAACACTTGGCGGTCTCAGATGTGTCGATATCAATGGTGACTAATTATTTCGATGAATTCTTGCTTCGAACAAAAGCAAATTATATAAACACTTACTAGAAATTTCATTTATTGGCTTTAGGCATTTTCTATACCCCTTCTTACCCTGAAAAAGTAGGGTCGCCTTACGTCCTTGAATCGATAATCATCTTTCGGCTAACCTAGCCACATCCTTAATATAGTTAAGGCATATCTTGTTGAATTAGTCTTTTTCGCCGTATCGCGTATAACGGGGATTGAACCCCCTCTACTATTGGTGGGCAAATGGAAAATGTCTTACTTTGATCTAGGATCGTGAATGGGTCTGTCGTCCTCCTTGTTATAGTTGCCCACTCTGAATAAAGGAAGTGGCTAGCCAACATTTTCCCTTTTGCGGACAGTGAATGCTATCTAATCTCTTTCTAGGACAATCTTACTAACCTTACCTTTGAGTTGTTATTCACCCTCTGTCGAGTGGTTGATTTTTTTCTTTATTCTCAACTTCAACAACTAATCAGCTCTCCCTCTGATTTTTACCTTTCCTAAGGACCAGGTCGTCGAGGACACGTCTAAAGCAAGGGATTTTCAAGCTCTTCTCATTTAAAAATCCCTTCACTCTACTCATTTTAGAAATGGCCTAGTGTGCCTGACTCGAGCTGTCACTCTTTTCACCCCTATAAGGGGGCTTATACTCTCATTTATCGGCTAGGGGGGAGCTAGTCAAAATTTCCAAAGAAGTAGAGAAAATTGTGGGATTTTCTTCCTATTTGTATAAAGAAGAAGATCAACCAAAAGCTCCTTGAAAGTAGTTTTTTCAAGTGTCAGTAGCAGAATGTTCTGTCAATCAAGGAAGGTTTCTGGTGAAAAGACCTGGAGATCTCAAAAGGAAGAATACTAACATGAGTAACAAGAAATTTTGTGAAAAACATCATTGCCTGCCAGTGGAAGGTTTTCTGCATTTAGTCAATCTACGCAGAGTAAATCAGTCCCTAAGGAACCCCCAAAAAGGCTGTTGTACTTTCAATTTCGGAGGACATACAAAAAGAGATAATAGATCTCGGTGTTAATAAACTATCTAAATACGAATCATTCAGTAATAGGACTTTTTAGAAAATCAAAACTAAGTCAATTGATTGGATTGATTTATCACTAGTCATCCGGAGAAAAAAAGGCATTTACCTATTACAAATATGATGTGATTTGATTATTTTTTTATTCTGATTATTGAATTATTGAATATTTATTTATTGCTCTCAGTTTGATGAGAAAGATACATAATCGAACTTGATATTTTCTCATTAAAAATATAAACCATAATCGACTTAAATATGAGGATGGGTCTTTTTAACCATTTTAAGCCCGAAGTGAGAAAATTTTTGAGGTACCAATTATTGTCAATTACAATCCAAATTATGAATGAATTATGAAAATAATAAAACAATCAATATGATGAAAACAAGTATCAGATGTACAAAACATCTCAATTTCTCACAATTTTTCATCTCAAAAAGTGGAGGCGGAGAATCATCAATATCATCTAATAAACTCGATATAATGAAGTAAGGGAACATATACATCTCATGGTATTTTCTTTGTCAGCTTCCCATTTAGATATTGTCAAAATACATATAACCATTGATGCATTAGGACAATGAGCATAATTCAATCATAATGATATAGATATTTTTGGAATCGATTGATATCAATATAACACATGCTTAGACATGAATAATCACATATTTTCAAATAGTTATCTCAAACAATTCTAACTTCCTTATAGAATAATGACCATTTAAAAACAAGATATGATAATTATATGCAATTGAAGATAGTTCTCACTAAAAAAATATGCACAAAACAAATAAACTATTACCAATAGAGATAACCATGTGCAAAATTATCAATAGTTTAATAAATTTATTTTAAAACAATAAGCACATATTGAGATGCCATATATATTCAGATAATTATACTGATGGTATCAGAAAATATTGACATAATTTTAGATTCAATAAAACAAACCAAATATGCAAGTTTAAAATCATACGATGATAATCGGATATGTCAACAAACTAGATCTAGCTTAATACTTATTTTATAGAGATTTTCAATGAAAGTTCAATATTATATAATACAAGAAATTTAATAAAATTTAATAAACATCATATGACTCAACTTTGTCTAAGAAAATAATATTGACTATGCAGGCATGTAATCAAAGCATATCTAGATTAAACATGATGTACGTGAATCAATTCCCAAGAACAAAAGATTTTTCAATGATAATTTCATATCACATAAAATTCGCGTTCAATCATACAAGAATGCGATTGTTTTACAATTAAGTCTAATGAAGATTCAACTCTATTCAAATATCTCCTTGAATCAATCTCATTCTTATCCTTGATTAAAACTTTAAATTTCAATATGATTATACATGTTTCTCTGTGAATTTATAACCTGAAACTCTTTAAAGCATACTTGCAGGAAAATCATTAGCAGAAGTCAAGCATATTTCCTGACTTCATTCTCACTTTTGCTTTGGTGATCGTTGTAGGAGTTCTGCCCTCCCTAGTCGATCTTAAATCCTCCATCCTCATTGAGTCTTGGCTCACTCTATCAGTTTGGCCATATCTTGAGGTGTGTGCTTGGTTAGGGAATCATGAAAACAACCTAGCCTCAGGCTAGAAGTGAATGCATTTACGATTAAGTTGGTCCCACACTCCTTAATACAATTGAGTTCCTCATTGAAATGGGTAACAACTGGCTCAAAGATTCTCCTTTGCCTAGGCAAAGTGCTTGCAAATAGTCTTTTTTTTTCTTCAGTCTCTGGCAGGTAATGAATTCCAAAAACAAAACAAAAAAAAGAATAGGACGATAGCTTGTGAAACCATTTCAGAGATGAACATTTGAGGGTGGTTGCAAAAGCTATGTAAAGAACTGATTTTCCAACAACGTACAGAGTCATCACATGCAAAAAATAACGAATATGATCCGTCGAGTTGGATTTTCCTTAATATTTGTCCAGATTAGTTGGATCGAACTTGTGGAGAAATTATTCCCCCCATAATATATTGGTTTTGAAAAAGGATTTGGTTGCCCCTGGCAATATTTGCAGGTCATCGAGTTGGGGTTCTCCTTTTCTATCGTTAGCCTACTCTTTTTCCTACATTGGAGGTCTTGTTGCTTCCCTGAAGTGATAGACTCCAATCGATTGTCCGTCTTTAGATCGTCATACTGGATGTCCGTTGGGGCCTTCTTCTTCTTATGTTGCAAGACTCTATCATTGTGCGGGTCTTTCTTTGAACTTTCATTTCATAGTGGAAATTGGGACAGAGGTTCTGACGAGTCAACATCTTTATCCTGGTTGTTCTCTAATGAGGCTTCTTTAGATTACTTTTTTTAGGCCTCCATTATCTACTCCACTAATGCACGCGTCGCCTTGATTTGTAGGTTAAGGAAAACAATTTCTCTGGCGGCAGGATGGTCGAGTGGTGGACCTCCATTCAAGTTATTCAGTTATCTTTGCTAGATTCACATTTTGATCCCAGTTAGGGCATCAAGTACATGAAACCTTTATCTTAAGCTTCTCACAAACGATGTCAATATTGCAACCGAAAATCTTTGATCTCCAATCTGTACAAAATACCAATTGACTCAAAGAATACCTACAAAATCAAAAGGCTTAGGAATACTAGTATAGTGTTGGCCAAAGACCATCTAGTGTGAGAATAAGTTAATTTGTTATGTGTGAAATATAAGAATGAGAATCTTACCTTAGCAATGCTGAAACACATATATTTATATCAAGGCAACATCCTTTGATTTGAGGATAAAACTACCACGTAAAATCTTTTTAACTCAGCTAGTTTTGCGATTTCATCACAAAATATTCTAAATGTTGCTCAATACACAATGGACTTTGGTTAAGCTCTGATGAGTGTGAAAATAGTCACTCCGATGCACCCAATCAAAGGCTGCCACATATGCTCGATTCCCTACAAAATCCAAAGTCCAAAGCGCACTAGAAACTTAAGTGTAAGAAATATACCGAGAAGGGAACTCTTCTCAATAATACCAGTCGCCCTGAAGGGCTTGATGCTGCATGGGGCGATCCGCAAGTCATTGTCGGGATGGGCAACCACTCTCCATCTCGTTGTTCTCCATTGGTACAACGCTCTTCCTTCCCGTCTTTGTTTGTCTGGGAAGGGTAATAACTCATCTCATCATCCCGCCCGCAATAGGGTAATGTTCTACCTTGTTTGTCCCCAAGCTAGCTTGATTTTCCACCTTTCGATTACGCTAAAATATCCTACATTACCCCAAAATATCCCACATTATCCCAAAATATCCATAATCATCATTATGGCTCTCTTTCCCAATCAAAATATCTCCCAATACCTTTTAAATTTGACCAAAACAAGAGCCCCTTGTCATACCTCCATTGGCTACAAACCAAGTGGCCACCATGATGTGATCATTGAGGGGATATTAAACCCTTGCTTAGCTCCTAAACTAACCAGCACTTTGCCTATAAAAAGGAGAGCATACAATTCCTCAGAGGTAGGTGAATTTGGCTCATTACTCTTACTCCGCTTTTCTTAGAAATTCCATTGTATATTTTCCCCCCTGTATGCTGATTCTTACGCCGAAGGGGACACGCCGGGAAAACCCTGGAAAGTCCTTCGTGCAGGTTTCCAGGCACTGATTCTTCTTGAAATTGCTCAAATTCAAAGTGTCGGTTCATCTCTTCAGGGATTACTGAGCATTCTGTTCCCCCTCTTCCCGGCTTAAAAGGTTCCTAACCCTTGCCAGAGGTTTCTCCACGGATAAGAAGCTACTCAGGTCAGGGACCTCCTTCCTGGAGCTCCCCAACATCTCACAAGGCTGACCGGGCCATACTATTCGTGTAAACCAAAATTTAACATCAATAGTTTGGCGTCGTCTGTGGGAAGCGCTACTAAAAGCCTTCATCCGATCATTGTCTACTCTCGTCTTGGCTAAATGATAGATGATTATAATGTCTGGTCAGTCTTTGCAGCTAAGAGACCTTAACTGCATGGTGGATATTAACCTGGCTGATGAAATATTAAGAAATCCCCGACCGAATGTGAGGACTATCATCCCCATCCCGGAAAAGGAAGAAAATGCTTTCCCTATCAATCAAGCAGGCCCGTCGGCTCCACCTACTGGCCCCCATGCTGAACTTTCTTCCGGAGCTATCGAAGCGGAACAGATCGATAATTTCGAGCGTCAGTTGTGTCAGTTTCAAACCTGCCTTGAGACAATCCTCTCCCGTTTACCACCAGCCCAGAATCAAAGGGGACTAGTTCCTCGGGGCACGAGAGAGGAGGAACGCTACCTAGAACCGGCTCATGACTAAGGGGGACCGGTTTTCTACCATGCAATGGGTGAGAATCCCCACCGTGAATCAGATTGTGTCATCAATTCTAAAGGGCACGTGTCTAGGGAACAATCTCGTCCACGTTATTGACTAAATAGATAAGAGATTCTGGCTCCACCGGTCGTTTCCAATTCTGCATCTTTGCCATTGCGGGCTCACTAAGCAAAGGATCATCATGAATGCCATGATTTCCATACGGGAGAGACTCATAGTAACATCACCCATGCGGATCGCAGAGCTTGCCGTGCCTAGGAGGTTAACTCCCACTCCCCTCCCGCCAAGAGGCATGGATCAAGAGTGGCCGCGAGCCATGTGGCAGCACCCCCCTAGGGGAAAAACAGCGTTGGAAAGGCACATTGCTTAGATGGAGGCAGTGTTTATCCAGATGCAAGGCCCTGGGGGAACGGCAGAACTCCCTTCAGGTACAAAATCCCCTTTCGTTAATGATATCATACTTGAAGTAGTCCGCTATAGGTTCCCCAGTTCATAAATAACCCCCTACGATGGAACCACCGACCCTAGCGATGATCTCTATGTTTTTATCACATTTATGGATATGCATATGACATCCATGGCGGTACGATGCAAATCATTCCCCCTTATTCTCATCGGGATGGCTAGGACGTGGTACCGAGAGTTAACTCTTGCATCTATCTCTACATTTACCTAACTGGAGCAACTCTTTTTAGCCAAGTTTGATTGTTCCCGGAGGAGACCTAAAACGGCAACTCATATTCTTACCCTCCAGCAAGAGGTCGCTGAAACTTTGGGTGATTTTTTCGCCCGTTTTCACAAAGAAAGTTCAAGTTGTAGTAACATTCCGAATGCCGTGGCCTTGAACGCCTTTATTAACGGGTTATGACACTGAAAACTATCTTATGACTTGTGTTCTTATCCTGCGCCGAATTTGGTTGTTGCTCTTTCCCAGAGTACAAGCTTCTACCAAGTTGACAATAGAAACACTGTAAAGAGAGAGCGAGAAGGAAATAAGAAGCAGAAAAATTGACCAGAGGAAAGATTGGGCAGGGCGTAGGGATAGCAGAGATTACAAGCGGAGGAAAGACTTGGCCATTGTCTTGAGGATCGAAGACACCCTCTACTCCTAGGGAATCGCCCAGGGCTGATGCCTCTCACTGCATCCATAGCGACGATTTTTGTTAAAAATTTAGAAAGAGGGATCTTCTCACCAGCCCCTCCTCCCAAGGGGCAACCCATAGGAAAAACGGTTTCTAAATATTGCGAGTTCTACCGTGATCGTGGACATTCAACCGATGAGTGCTTCTAGCTCTGAGAAGAGATTGAGGCTCTCATAAAAAGAGAACATCTTGGTCACTATGTCTGCAAAGAGAAAGCAAGTTTCGAAATTAGGGAAAGCAGCTGGCGTAATGAGCGCATGGATCGGCCGAGAAGGAAACACCTTGGTCGGGCCCCACCGAGAAGAGAAACTGAAGAATTTGATGATGAAATGTACATTGATGGTGAAATCAATATGATAAATGGTGGCCTAGACCTTGGCCTCGGGGGAAAGACTATATTTTTCCTAGAAGAGGCACGATGGTAAAGCGAAGAAGAAAGCCGACGAAGACGTATACGAGGTGGGAACAATTGATGTTACCACCTATAACGTCATCTCCTTTAGTAAAACTAATCTCCGAGGGGTTCATACCCCTTATGATGATGCCCTGGTAATCTTTGCCTTGATCAATCACTACACAGTTGGGTGAATTTTGATTGATGGAGGGAGTTCAGCGAATATCATTTTCAAGTATGCTTTGGACCAGATGAACATGAGTTCAAGTTCTATTAGACCTACTACTTTTCCCCTGGTCGGATTTGGTGATGAGGTGGTCAAGTTTGTAGGATAGGCTTCTCTTCCCTTCATGGTTGGCATGGCGCCAACTTCAGCCACGATCTGGGTAAAATTCCTTATCATGGACCGACCTTCTCCTTACAATGTAATTATTGGATGCCCTACCTTGGCGGTATTAAAAGCCGTGTCCTCCTCCTACCACTAATCCATGAAGTTACGTATAGAAATAGGAGTAAGGGAGGTGAAGGAAGACCAAAAAGTTTCCAGATCGTGTGCTAGGAGGGTGCTTGAGAAAAAAAAATAGCAATCAGTGGTCAGGATCGGGAATGGCGAGGTTGAAATCATGGCCTTGGCCGATCCCGGGACCGTGCCTATCGATGATCCCCGAGATGAGAAACCTCTTTCCCATCCTCACGAAGACTTGATAGAAGTGTCTATTTATCCCACCATTGAAGGAAGAATCATCTGAATTGGTGTGAAGCTTAGCCTCGTACAACAAGAGAAGTTAGCCAACCTCCTTAGGAGGAATTACGACGTGTTCGCTTGGTCCCATAATGAGCTCCCTGGGATTGATCCAAGCATCGCCATGCACCAACTCTATGCCAATCCTCATCACCCCCTGTTAGGCAAAAAACGAAGGAAGTTCCACACGGAACGTCAAAAACTTATTGAGCAGGAAATGGATAAATTGGTAAAATTTGCAGTGGTGGAAGAGGTGGAATTTCCTGATTGGCTCTCTAATGTCATCCTAGAACCCAAAGCAAGAAACAAATGGCACCTTTGTGTGGACTTCAAAGATCTTAATAAGGCGTGCCCCAAAGATTTCTTCCATTTGACGAGAATAGACTTAGTTATTAATACTACGGCGGGGTATAAATTCTTGAGTTTTCTCGATGCTTACGCTAGTTACAACCAAATTCCTATGTTTTTCCTCGATAAAGGAAAGACCTTGTTCGTTACGAACAGAAGTACCTACTACTACAAGGTGATGCCTTTCGACCTTTGCAACGCCGGGGCTACCTACCAAGGGCTTGTCAACAAGATGTTTAAGGAAGAGATCAACATGACAATAGAAGTTTATATTGATGACATGCTCGTTAAAAGAGCTAAAGCATGCGACCATCTTGAGCATCTCCAAAATTTCTTTAACAAGCTCCGAGCTCACCATATGAAGCTGAACCTGGCCAAATGTATTTTCAGGGTTTCAGCCAGGAAGTTCTTAGGCTATATGGTGTCTTAGAGAGGCATTGATGCCAACCTTGATTAAATTAGCGCCATCCTCAGCATAGCTTCTTCGTGGACAAAAAAGAAAGCTCAAATGCTCACGGGAAGACTGGCTGCCCTGAACCGCTTTATTTCACGATCCTTGGACAAATGTCTTCTCTTCTTCAAAGTCCTATGTGCAAATAAGGTATTTGAATGGACAACGGAACGTGAGGCTACCTCCAAGAGCTCAAAACTTATATCTCCTCGACACCGCTGCTGAGCACTCCTAAAAACGGTGAGGAATTATTCATGTACATTGTTGCCTTGAACACCACAGTCCACGTGACCCTTGTTCGATAGGAGGAAGGGGATCAAATACCCGTATATTACGCAAATCAAGTGTTAACTGACGCCGAAATGAAGTATCAACGTTTTGAGAAGCTTGCCTATACCCTTCTCATTGCATCGCGAAAACTGAGTCGTATTTTCAAGCTCATATGATCGTTGTGCTTACTGACCAACCCTTACGCCAAATTCTTCACTTACTCGATATTTCTGGCCGGCTCATTAAATATAGCCTCGAGCTAGGCCAATTTCACATTGAATACTGGCCACGGACGGCCATCAAAAGACAAGTCTTGGCCGATTTCATCGCTGAATTAACTTTCCCGGAAGAGCCCATCCTGGATGATCATGACCTTACCCGGCCGGCGCACTGTCATGGCCAGTAGAGACGTTGGTCTCGGAAGCAGCATCTTTCCATCCTGGCTCAAGTGATGACCTTGGCCTGAACTATTGGTAGTTGTTCATCGATGGTTCCTCCAACGTGGGGGGCTGTAAGGCCGGAATGGTCCTGGTAGCCCCTGACCGAGAAGAAATTGAGTATACGCTCCAATTAGGATTTAGAGCAACCAACAATAAAGTAGAGTATGAAGCCCTTTTTGCCGGGCTCAAATTAGCAAGGGAATTCAATGTTAGGAGCCTACACGTCTTTTGTGACTCATAGCTGGTCGTAAATAAAGTTAATGGCGAATACGCTACAAAGGAACCAAGTACGATAGCTTATCTCGGACGAACAAAGACACTTATGGAAAATTTTGAAACAATCGAAGTACACCAAATTTCCCGGGAAGGGAATTGACACACTGATGCTTTAGCCAACTTGGCCTCCACCGTGGAGTTCACCTTGAAACGGAGCATTCATGTGGAATATTTGGAGGAACCAAGTACTGCAGTTTTAATAGGGTGGACACCATATGTGCTCTTTTTGATGCGCCAACTTGGATGGATCCAATAAGGGAGTACCTTTTGAATGGAGCACTCCCTTATGACTGAGTAGAGGCCAGGTAAATCAGGTACAGGGCAGCAAGATAAACCCTCATTGATGGCGTACTTTATCGGAGATCCTTCTTGGGACCATACTCCCGTTGCTTGAGACTAGAAGAGTCTGACTACGTAATAAAGGAAGTCCACGAAGGGATGTGTGGCAACCACTTAGGATGAAGGTCCATAGTTTTAAAGCTCATTTGCCACGGATACTTCTGATCGGATATGCACAAACACTCCATGGAGTTTGTCAAAAAGTGCGTTAAATGTCAACGATTTGTCTCTCATCCCCAACAACCTCCAACTGTTCTTGTCCCTATGACGAGTCCTTGGCCCTTTGCCAAGTGAGGGATTGACATTTTTGGTCTATTCTCTTAAGGGACTGCGCAAAGAAAATTTCTCGTTGTCACCATTGACTATTTCACGAAATGGGTAGAAGCCAAGCCACTTGCACGAATCACCGAGGAAAGGATCTGAAATTTCATATGCGAAAGTATTGTGTGTTGCTTTGGCATACCCAGGGCCATCATCTATGACAATGGCAAACAGTTCGACATCGACCTCTTCGTGGAGTTCTGTGCCTGGCTAGGGATTCAGACCCACTTCTCATCCCCAGGACACCCCCAGGCTAACGGAAAAGTGGAAGTAACCAACCGCACCATCCTCCACGGACTCAAGACCAGACTCGACAAATCAAAGGAGAGATGGGTGGAAGATGTGAGCCTTATTCTTTAGGCGTATCATACTATAACAAGGACCCCTATGAGGAAAACTTCTTTCACGATGACTTTCGGTTCCGAGGCAGTGATTCTTGCCGAAATCAGAGTACTCTCTTCCCGAACAACAATGATCTTCAACCAAGATAAAAATAACGTCTCGTTAGCTGTTAACCTTGATCTTCTTGAAAAGAATAGAGAACAAGCCTGTGTTTGACAGGTGGCCAGGTATTACAATAGAAGGACCCGTCCTCGATCATTTGACGTTGGCGACCTTGTCTTCCGGAAGGTTGATAGGTGTAAATTACCTATCTATTTCCAATCCGAACATTATTAGTTTTCGAGTATGTTTAGTACGTTTTAATATATTTTAATGTGTTTTTATTCTTTTTGTACTAAAACATGTGTTTGAGGTGAAACGGGATGAAAATGAATCACAAACGATCATATCAGATCAAAGATGGTGGAAGAACGGTGGAAAAATGGCAAAGAAGCTGAAATTCAGAACCTACAGCCACCGCCGCGGCGACTAGACCACCGCCGCAGCGGTCAAACTTCAGAGCCAAGCCTAACTCACTGTAGTTTCACCGCCTAGGATGTCAAAATACAGAGACTTCAATCACTATTCCATCGCCTAGGCGATCATTGAACCGACATACCCACTGCCTCGACGGTCACCTCTGCACAGATTAGATTTATTTTAGATATTTTCCCTATAAATATCCCTTCCTCTCCTCACCTCCGGCCATTAGAGCTCTATAGGACTTAGTATATTTTAGAGAGAGGTTTTGGGAGTGCTCATTCAAATCCTAAGGAGAAGATCACATTGCCAAGAAGGGGAAGCGATCTCGAAATATATTTAGCGATAAATCTTCGGACTAGGCTAAGTTTCTCTTGTTATTTATTTTGTTTCTTAACTTAGGATTGTTGTTTGAGCATGTTTAGCTTAGTTTTCATTGTATAACCGGCTATGACCATGAGCTACATGAGTTTTTGTCTAGGGATTAATGTAATTTATGAAAATGTTGTTTTGTTGAGTTTATGTCTCGTTTGTGGATGTTCTTCGTTATTTTGATTGTGTATGTCGTATTGTTTGTTTATCATGATTAGAATGATGTTATGAGAATACAGGGTTTGACAAATCCTGGATTCGGACTAGAATAAACAAACTCCATGATCCAATAACCTGTGAGGGAGTTGGATTGTGTACAATCGATGACGTTGGGGCAAGACTCACGTGACCTAGGGTCGTTAAGATGTTGAGGGGGACTTCTTCGTTGACTCGAATTCATGTATTCCTCCGTCTTACACTCGGGAGAGGTGGCAGAAGAGTTTTAGAATTGAGATTGTTGATAGGGTAAACACAACGCGACGATCCAATAACCTAATCGGGAGTTGAATTGTGTGCAATCAATGACGTTGGGGAAAGACACACTAGACTTAGGGTCGTTAAGACGTTGAGGGGGACTTCTTCGTTGACACGAAGTTGCGTATTCTCCCATCTTACACTCGGGAAAGGTAACGGGGGAGTTTATGAACTGAGATTGTTGGATAAGTCGAATGCTGTTAACGTAAAGTAAAACGAGATCAAACACGTTTTTGTAAACAAAAGTTAATCCATAGGCAATACTTTCCCTAAACATCTCATAATAGTATTAGTATAGTTAATTTAGTTAGATTAATTAACTTAGTATTAGTATTATTAATTTTAAACACATTTATTTTCGCCTAGATAAAGTTAGGTCATGACAAACGCGGTACTCAATAATAATGAAAACCAATCCCTGTGAACACGATAACCCTAACTCTCCCGATCTATACTAATACTTGACCTCGTATACTTGCGAGTGAAAGTAGCAGCGTATTCACGCGCTACCAAAAGTAGCCCTAGCCACCAAGGATTTAACTACCAAAAAACTCACCCCATCCTGGGAAGGACCGTATCACGTTACCCGTATTGCTCGACCTAGCACTTATGAGTTAGAAGCTGAGAAAGGTGTCCCCCTAAGGCACCTATGGAGCGCAGAGCATCTGAAGTGATACTACCCCGAAGCAGAAGCACCAATGGACTTGTAATTTTTTTTTCTTTCAAAGTCTTTACAGTATCTCCATATGAATAAAAGAAATATTCAACTAGCCCCTCCCCCCCCATTCTCCAAATTTGCTGGTAGCAGTGAAATGAAGCCCTCGTCCTATCTCGGATTGGGGTGCACAACCTTTCCCACTACCCTCCAAATTACAAATGCGTCGGGATGAGCACCCCTACGTCCTATCTCGGATGAAGATGTGTCGCCCCCTACTCTGCATTACATCAACACGGTATCCCAGTGCTTTACGCCAGGGGTAATCTCCTTCTCGAACCCAATCCTGATGCGTTGCGTCAGGGATGTAATCAGACCCTCTCCTTAGGTCGGTAGCATGGGCCCAGAGATTGATAGCTATCATCTTCCGATCCCGCTTGCATTGGTCGGGTTTGAGGACCTACAGGTAAACATTTCAACCCTCAGGCAACACAAAGGGAATATGTCCCTGACAGGATAATTTTGGGATAACCTGAATAGGCTCTACAATATGCCTTATTAAGGAGAACCCACATGTGAACGGCCACAGGGGGTCGACCTGGAGTCACCCTTCTAAGGACGGTGAGAGCCAGATTCTATACCAAGTACCACCCCCGAAATATTAACCTACCACCCGATCTCTGCTTAGATGCTAGGCCGGGGGCAGAGAGGCTGTGGATGTGGTAAAACTGTATGAAATAGTACTTTCCGAGATGGAGAGTTAATTCCTAGAAGGAAAGCGTGACTTTTTCTTGAATGGATGACCGAGAAAGGGTGTGAAGGCAAACTTAAAGAAACTTGATTTTTTCAAGAAAAAATTACAAAATTTCCCAAGTGTTGTGGATTATCCGCCAAGGACACAATATTTCCAAGGTCAAGAAGAAAATATGCATCACAGCCCAAAATGACCAAGTCTCCAAATACCACCGAGAAGGGGGAATAGTGGTCAAGCCGAGCAGAGGCTCAAGTCTTTCTCTAAGATAAGTTTAAAACAACTCCCTAATCACCTAAGTGAGGACATTTCTAAGACAGGGATAAAAGTAAAACTCTATCACTGGGAAAGGGAATCTCTTCTATTTTTGAATAAGTTAACTCTTCATTGACAAATAAGATAGACAAGAACAAAGATACATCAAGGCATGCATTCACAAACTCAAACGAGCAGTAAGGAAAAACTACAAGTGATCAAAATCTACCGAAAAGAGATAAAGAATATCCATCCATTTAACAAGTGTTCAATTTCATTCCCAACAAAGGGTCCCAATGCCCATTGCAAAAAGGCCCTTGTCCAGGAAAAGGGGGCTGGGACACCACGTGCACACACACACATACACACACACACAAAAAAAAAAAAAAAAAGCGCAAGTTAACTTCAAGTTTTTTTTATCAAAGTTGGGGAGCTGAGGTTTCTTCTTGATTGATGGAGGGTGGATCAATTTCACCTTCACCAATGAGGGGTCTATCATACCACGTCATAATGATCCCTGGAACAGTATCCATTTCGTCCAGACTGGCGTTTACTGCCCCCGTTTCAGTTTCAACGTCTTCTGGGTCGGCTCTAATCTCCCCCATCTCGACATCAGTTGTCTTCGTCACTGCTAATTTATTCCATTCTCCTACCATAACATCTCTTGTCTCAGGGCCGAAATCCTCTTCAGTATTAGAATATTCCATCCTGATGTTGTCCACCGAGAAGTTGGGGTATTGTCGACGTAAGTTTCAGATTGTGTATCTGTGACCACTTTCCACTATTTTGGTGGCCATAAGCATCTTCATGTCGGTAAAGGCAGGGAACTTCTTCCATTCTTCTAAAGTATCTTCCCTGGACTTTGCAACGGCAGCGTTGTGTTCCTTCTGTATTCTCTCCATTCTCTCTCTAACGGCGGTGAGGTCGGCCTCAAGCTTGCCGTAATGGGATTCGATGACCGTTTTCTCCTTAGAAGGCTTTGTTTTCTCCTCGGTTACCTTCTTCATCTCATCCTTGGATTTCTCCTCGTTGGTCATCATTATTTTGCTCATCTCATGCCATCGTTTTGCTTGGTTCACGTGTTCCCTGTGCCGCTTGAAGAGTTGCCTACGTTTTTTATCAAGCTTTTGCTCCATTTCGTAAGCAGTATTGAGGCGATCCGTCACAAAAGAGACTCTGGACAACACCTACAAGACAGAGAGGAGATGAGGTTGATTATGTTAATGGTTATAAGAAAAGTTGCGATAAAAAACCCAAATAAACTTCTGGTGCTGTCTTTACCAGCAATGCATCCCTCACCAACTTTGTTAGGATCTACGTGTCCATATCGGCACTGAATTTTTATTTGTTCTTGGGTGGAATGATATGGTTGATATAAGCAGATAGCATCTCTGGATGCTCCATGGCCTCCTGCTCGAGGAGAATGCTAGTGCTTGAGGTCGAGGCTGGTCTTGGGGCAAAGACTTTGCTCGACTGGGGGGTTGTAGAAGCCCCCTCAACCCTTTACTTTTTGGCCTCCTCTGCCTTGGACCGTCCTGCCTTTCTCTTTCCTGTTTCCTGACCGGCCCCCAGGCTGCTCTTCCTAGACGAAGGTGTGGGCGTTTATTCAGGTCGTGATAGGATATCCTTCATAGTAGTAGCTTCGGTTTCTATCCACTGTAGCTTCCTCTTTGTGATCTCCCTCGGTAGACTCCCCATCTTGGAAGGGACTTCTCTAGCGACACTCATTTTGTCAGTTCCCTCCTCTTCTTCTACAGTCTCTCCTCGGGGGACCTTCGCCTGAGAAAGGAGGCCCTTCTCCTTCTTGGCCTCTGCCTTCGTGGTTGTAACCCTCTCATTCAATAGTTTCGCCAATGCAATCTTGTCTATTTCTGCTAAAGTAGTATAAATGAATAGATAAGTGAAAAACAATAAAAAATTCAAAGAACTGCAATTTCCGAGGAGGAGAAACTTTACCATTAGTGGTATTCTCTTCAATATCTAGAATCGAAAGACCGAGTACACAATAGAAATAACGGCAGTACAACATCGACTCTAGCAACTGGTTCATGTTCTTGTACTTCGTATCCCAGACGACCCCTCTTTGTAGTTTGATTGCAGTACTCAGTCTTGCCCTTTTCCATTTTGCTTTCTTCGGAACTGTTCCAAGACTCAAAGACAAAATGAGAAACGGTTAGAATACCAGGAAAACGACTGTGTAATCAACAAAATGCTCACAAATGGAAACATACTCACCTATAACAGCCTACTCCCTGGGAATAAGGTTGACCCTCTCCTCATCGGGACCAAATTCCCATCCATCTCCTTCCAGAAAGAAGTACTGGGGTTTTCAATTCTTCACTGACTCTTCCAAACCCGAAAGGAATTGCCATCGTGAAGCCACATAACAACACCCCTTCCCAAAGGGCATGGATTTCAGAAAAAATAGGGATTTGAACAAATTTAGGGACCGTTCTAGTCCCTCAGCCTTGAAAATAATGAAAGAAGCCACGAAGGCCCGGATGCAGTTAGGAGCAAGCTGCGATGGACACAACTTGTATTCGGGCAAAGGGTCCAAATACACGGATGGATCAGGAACCGTAAATGTCTGCGTAAATGCTCTATATACACCGTAATAAATCCCTTGGGGGGGCGCAATCCCTATCCTCCGGGCAGGGGTGACGATTATCCACCCCCTCCGGGATGGTGTAAAGGCTCCGAGCTTTTAGATTTTCTTATCCGTCATTATCGTCTCAATCTCCCAAACGAGGCTATTTCTCGACACTGCCTCCTCCCACACCTCGACCTTGTCGCTTGGGCTCAGATCTGCCTCTATGGTGGGGCCACTAATAGACCCAGCACTATCATCGCCGTTATGACGGCCAGAGGGCTCTACGCCGTGTGGAGAACCTACTCATTCCCCTTGGCAGGGGGCAAGGTAAGATGAGGGTTTACTTGGCGGAGGGGAAAAACATTTAGGGCCTGCCCAAAAGTGGCAGACCCCGACATGGACCCAGCACCAAAAGTAGAAGAAGTCAAAGACATTTTGGAAGGAAGGGAGTTACCTGTCGGAAAGTTGGTGCTCTGCTAAGACAAAATCGCAAGAAAGTGAAAAGAAAATTCAGGTGGGCCCCTTTATATAGTGGGGACGTTCATCCACCCCAACCGTCACACCCAACAGTACCATAAAGGCACCTGGGAGGGGCACGCTGTTCAGAAGTCGTGCAACCACGTGTCTTCTCCTTGACGATTGGACAGACGGAACGCCCATTCACATTAAAAAGGCGCCACTGAAGAGTCACCACCGAAGAGGCACCAACGTAGAGACGTGAAGCGATTGGATGCGCACGTAACTATTCGCAGTTTTTCACGCTAATCTAGGGCGGGCCACCCATTATTGTTCTTGGACTGCCCATTTGAATTCTTGATCCATCCTCTATATTCTCAGACTGGTCATTCCCATCCCGGAATCATCCATCCTCTCCCCAGAAAAAGCTTGCCCTTGTGCTATGCTCCGTAATGATTGAACAAAGTCTCAAACTGTCACACCCCACCCCGGACACACGTTACCTATGGGGCCGGCGTGACATCGACACGACATCATCTGAGCGACAAACCAAACTAGAAAGCGACAGTATGCATTCATAATTATACAATCACAAAATCAGCCCATAAACATCTTCTCTAACTAGGGACACACCCGTCCCTGAATTTTAATAACAATGAAAGATAAAAACAACAATGAACCTCTCCTAGGTTCGCCTCAGGCCACGCCTCTCGAAATACTCCCCGCTATACCGTCGACAAACTCTACCCAGTGCCAGTAGGGAACCGACTCCTAGCTATTTCACCTGTGAGTGTACTGCATTCTTAATAAAAATATTTTTTAAATAATAATACATTCTAGATAATATAACATTTAAATATGGATCAAGCATAAGTGTATAGATACCACATAACTTGTAAAAGTCTTCACAATATATGCAGTGAAAATAAAGTATATATATAAGTTCCATTTTTAAACCGTCCAGTATAAATATCATACCAATCACCATAATAAATAATAAATCACCCGGTATAAATAAAACATCACATCTCAAACCACCACTCCACCACAACACACATTGGCTAGCCATAGTGATCGTTTTAACCTCGCGATCGAGAGTTGCAACGGTATCGTACCATCCGTAGGATATGCCTTCCTACGAACACCCATCACTCTGCCGAAGCGGATACTCACTACGCAGTATAAAACATCTAACATCACTCTGCCGATGCAGATAAACATCACTCCGCCAAAGCGAATAAACATCACTCCGCCGAAGCGGATCACATCATTCAATAATATCGTCTAATCAACATTGTCAATTCACCACATAATTTTTAAAAGCATCTAATTTAAATACAGCTATTTTCCATCATAGATAGGTATACAAATAATTTGGCAAGAAGATAGTACACTCACCACGGTATCTGTTTTGCAAAACGGACACTTACCGCACTCTATCTGGATGCCAGTGCCTGTGAACCTAATAGTGACAGAGCCTATATTAATATTTCATGTAAAATAACCTAATCATGTAATGCAGGCCCTACGTTCCTCCTACTTTCATTCCCCATATTTTATTTATGAAAATTGTTATTATTCTAATAATTTCATTCCATTAATTATTTCATAAAAATCTTGTACTATGAACGATCCCAAATTTACTATTCCGGTTACAAAAATTTTTATGCTAGAATTTAATTTAACAAAACTAAAATAAATTTAACGAAAAAACGATATCCATTCTGAATCGTTCACGGCCGCGAAATGGATTTTTGGTTTTTTATTTGAGTTGTTTGTGTAATTTAATTAATAAATTATTTTTTTCTTTTCTCTCTTTTTTTTTTTTTTTTTTTTTTTCCAGTTTTCTGTTTTCTTGTTTGATGTCTCGCCGCCGACCACCCTTACCGATCACACGCCCACCGTCCGTCGCAGTTGGCCGACCACTCGCACACACAGAGAAACGCACACACGCTACAATGCTAAACGAACGAACACACACATACACACACACTCACGTCAACACTGACGCCACAACACACACATACTCACGTCAACACTGACGCCGCAACAACGCCTATCACCTCCACCGTTTGCAGCCGTCACCGGCGAATTGAACAAAACACACATACACGGTCCTCACACGCACACACTTACTCCGCCGGCGACCTAACAGTGCAGCCGACGACCCCCACACCTACCCACCTGACGAACAAAACACACCCACGCACATCCTATCACTGTCGGTCGGCGACCAACGGCCGACTACCCACACACAGAAACACACAAGATCACAGATTCCACCTGCACATGCACACTGAAATACACATACAACGTACCAAAATATCCCACCACCGACACCACTGTGACAATCGCCGGATATACGTCATCGACACCCACACCGCTGAATATTTACCGACCAACTCGCAATCCTTATGCATGCATACACCCACAAAAATAAGTAGAGAAAATACTCATAAATACTCACTAGACGACGGCGACGGACGACAACGATCACACCGTTGACAATCTCACCCTCATGGCTGCTGAGTGAACCACCGAAAAACTCACACGATTGCTTCAAAGCAGAGACACACAGCAGCAACCACAGGAACACACACATGCAACCATGAAACACACGCCCTGCTCGCTCACCGGAGAAATGCCGATCACGGAACCCTGACGTCTTCCTCCGATCCTCTCTCTCTCTAGAATTTCTCTAATTTTCCCCCCCAATTTGATCACTTCTTTGCATGAGGGGGTATTTATTGCATGAATTTAGTAGTCAATCTGATCCTAAGCACGCCACGTCGCCCCTTGATCGCTCCCTCCTCTGGCCGGTTGATCGTCCGTCACACACACGGCGATTATATATATATATATTTTAAAAAAATAGTTAAATTGCACTTTCCTCCCTCCAATTTCTTTAAGATCTTAATTTCAGTAAATCTCAATTTTAAAAAGTTTCAAAATTTATAATTTTGCCCTTAACATTTTTTATTTTTTGATTTTTAATTGCCAATTCAAATCTCAAGTTTAAATTTTTATGTTTCTAAATTCCCAATTTGACCTCCAACTTTTGATTTGAATTTTAATCAATAAAATTTTTACCCTAAAATTTTTTAATGCTCTATAATGAAACTATTTATGACGTACGTTCTACAATTTAGGCTTTACACAAACACCTCAAAATACTCCAATAGTAACATAAAAGCTCCAGAAAATACTTACTTTGGAGTCTCCAGTTTCTCGAACTTCTTCTCAACACTAGGGACTAGGGGGCTACTGATGGGTCTGAAAATGGTCATTCCGATGCACCTAACCAAATGCTGGCGTGTGTGCTCGATTCCCTACAAAATTCAAAGTTCAAAGCGCACCAGAAGCTTAAGTGTAAGAAATATACCAAGAACGGAAGTCTCCTTAGCAATACTAGTCACCCCGAAGGTCTCGACGCTGCATGGGACAATTTGCAAGTCATCGCCGGGATGGGTAACCACTCCCCATCTCGGTGTTCTACATCGGTGCAATGTCCCCCTTCCCGTCTCCGTCCGTCCGGGAAGAGCAATAACTCACCTCCTCATCCCGGTTGCAACAGGGCAGTGCTCTTCTCCGTTTGTCTCCAAGCTAGCTCGGTTTTCCACCTTTTGATTACCCCAAAATATCCCACATTACCCTAAAATATCCCACATTGTCCCAAAATATCCATAATCATCATTATGACTCTCTTTTCCAATCAAAATATCTCTCAACATCTCACAAGGTTAACCGGGTCATACTATTGGTGTTACTAAAATTTGACATAAACAAGCTCTAATCATTCTGGGCTTGAAGATCTATCTCTAACTAGGTATCCGTGGCCCAATTTTCATGTCCCTTATATTTAAGGATTTATGGACGGGACCCATACGCCAATGTATATCGTTGCTGGCTTGATTGCTTGCAAAATGGTTAGAGCTACACATGGAAAACCAAAATACATCCCCAGCTCTCAATAAGGACAGGCTGGAAGGATCTAATCCCAACCCCACTACCATTACCAACAATTAATAATAGCTCTCTACCAAAATTAAACCACCAACATTAACAAAAAAACTAACAAGTGAATAGAAGAAAACAAAGTAGGGGAAAAGCAGGGAAAAAAAAGGAAAGTATGGTTGGTTTCTTTCCTTTTCTCTTTCGTGCAGTCTCTGCTAAGCATCTTTTTCTCACCTTTATTCTACTTTCTCAGTCCCATTCTTGTAGAATAATTTCATGGGTTCGCTTTGCTTTGGAGATTGATTCCAACTCTCCTATTACTCTCCACTAAGCCGAAAGCTCTACTTGTTAACTCTGTATATCTTGATCGGTTTTTGGCGACCAAGCATCGATTCTTTGTCCGGAAAGTTAAGGGGTCTTTCCTCCTCTAGAATTTTCTACTTCTCAATTTGTGAACTTCCCCTTCCCCTTTGCAAGTTTCTATTTTCACTGCTGCTTTTTTTTTTTTTTTTTTTTTTTTTTCTGGGTTTGCTATGATCAATATAGAAGAAAAAGTTAATCTTTCAGTGTGCGTCTTTGATACCAAATATTTTGGAAATCTTTCCTCTTCGTCTTCCGGCTTTTCTCCTTGCCTTTTTCTATAGTCTAGCCTCCAAGTCTGATTTAAGTTTCTCTAATGGTTTAAGTTTTGTTTAGTTTTCGTACTGTTTCTGAATCCTCTTGTTTTGTTCTCACAATTGGGTTTCTGATTCCATGGGACTTTGTCATGGTAAACCCATTGAAGCTTCACAAAATCTCTCTGAAAATCCCATAATTCCCAGCGACTATGAGCCTGCATTGAATTCTCGTACTGGGAAATCATCACTCTTTCCCTTTTACAGCCCAAGTCCTCTGCCCAGCTTCTTCAAGAATTCACCTGCCAACTCTAGTGTGAGTTCAACCCCTCTTAGAATCTTCAAACGCCCATTTCCTCCACCATCTCCGGCAAAGCATATCCGGGCTTTGCTTGCTAGAAGACACGGTTCAGTGAAGCCCAATGAGGCTTCAATTCCCGAAGGTAGTGAGTGTGAGGATATTGAGTTGGATAAGAATTTTGGCTTCTCCAAGAGTTTCATAAGCCATTACGAGCTTGGTGAAGAGGTGGGGCGTGGGCATTTTGGTTATACTTGTTCAGCTCAAGGTAAGAAGGGGAGCTTGAAAGGCCAGGATGTGGCAGTCAAGGTTGTCCCAAAGTCGAAGGTCTGCTGCTCGTGCCATTCTTATTATAGTCTTCCTAATTTCTTTCATATTGTTGAAGAGACTATGTAACTGTAAAGGTTTCCTTCTGGAATATGTTTTTTCTTTTTTCCGTTTTGGGTGCAGATGACAACCGCAATTGCCATCGAGGATCTAAGAAGGGAAGTGAAAATATTGCGTGCTCTAACTGGACATAAGAACCTGGTGCATTTCTATGATGCCTATGAGGATGATGACAATGTTTATATAGTAATGGAGTAAGTTTTTATAATTCTACCATGTTAATTGATATATTATTGTTTCTCTTTCATCGGCCTCCATTATTTATTAGGAATTTCACTTATATATCTTATTATTTTGAGCTGAAATTTAGTTTTTGTCTAGGCTGTGTTTGGTTGCATGGAATTGTAGCCTTGGGGTTGGAATTAGAAATGAACACATGTAAAATTAAAAGTTTGCTTGCATTCATCTTGAATTCCAATTCCAAATAAGTATTTTAATTTTAGTCCCATCTATTAAAGTTTATGGAGACACTATTGTTCTAATTAGGGTTGTGTCACTAACGGTCGTCTCACTGCCGGTTGTCGAAACTCTGGTCGTTGGAATTATTTTTAGTTACATTCAACTACTTTTTAGTGATTTTTTTAATATACATTTAGTTACAATTTCGTAGTCACATTCAACTAATTTTCCGGTCGGTGGTTCTAGAAAAATTACGTGAATGTGACGAAAAATATACTAAAATGTACCTAAAATACACTTAAAAAATTGTAACAAAAAAATACATTAAAAAAATAGTCACATGTAACTGAAAAATACACTAAATAGTTATATGTAATTAAAAAAAAAATCCGGCAGCCCATGGCCTTACTTTGGTGACCAAAGGACTGAGGTTTGAAGGCGGGTGGCGACAGAGGGTGATGATGACTTAATTGGAAGCATTTTATTGCAAAAATAAGGGAGCGTGAGTAAAACACAAGTTTAAACATAATTATGGGATTTATATTCAAGTTAAAATTAAAATAGGATAAATTATGGATTAGGTTCTCTATTTGGGAATATTGACCAATTATCCTTATTTGTTTTTCCCAAACTAATGAGGTATCAATTTAAAATGGGAAGTTTAGAACGTTTATGCCGTGTGATGTTTTCATCTTCTTCAGATTATGCAAGGGAGGCGAATTATTAGATAGGATACTTTCAAGGTATGCATATACTTTTTTGTACAATGGATAATTTCTAAAATGTTTTTTGATGTCCTAAGTGGATGCAAATTTCCATTCACGTACATAGGGGTGGAAAATACTCGGAAGAAGATGCCAAGGCTGTCCTGGTTCAAATTTTAAGTGTGGTTGCGTATTGCCATCTCCAGGGTGTGGTTCACCGTGACCTGAAGCCTGAGGTAATTGACTTCACTCAAGTTGACATAATTCATTTCAACTTTTGGTTACTCCTTTCAATTGGTTTGCTTCTTGGAGCTACTTGTCCTTGCATTGGACTCAATAGGTATTGTTTGATAAAATTGAAAACTTTTAACTACCAAGTTTTAAATTTTGGAAATTTTGTTTAAACCCTTAGTTTAATAAGTACAACAACTTTGTTTCAACATTTTCTGTCTCAATAAGTTTGTATTTTCACAATTTTCCCTTCCTAAAAGTTTCTTTATAATGTGCTCTCTCAATTTTTTCTATCTTCCGTCTTCTCTCTCTAATTTACTTTCTTATTCCATTTATCTATGTTTTTTTCTATATATTTTCTAGTGGTTAAAGTTTAACGGTGGTTGTCTTCACAGAAATTTAATATTTTTATGTTATAAGAGGCACGTCTCTTAAATTTTTTTATCCATTTTTAAGTGTTTGTTTCATGTTTTTTTTTTGTCAAACACCCTTATTTAATAAATACTTGCGTGATGTTTTTATGTGAGATTTGATTCCATTACCGCATATCAAACATCATGTTAGTGCATTTAGTTGTTATTGTTGAATTGTGTGATGAGATGGGCCCTAATTTGTTCGCCTTTTCTTTGTTCATTATAAATCCACTTAAATTTTCCCGCATGGTTCATTTATCTACATGAGAATTTTCCTATATTAGGCTATCATTTTCGCATGTGTTCCTCACACATGTATAAAAATCCCTAATGCTCTTGTGAGAAGTTCAAGAAAGATGTAGTCCACAAATGGGTATAATTTTTGTGGGTTGAACTTGTGGCATATGAATTAAAATTCTTGGAGATTCAACATATAGTTTCCCATGCAGACTCCCTTATTGATAGTATACTTCTGATGTTTCCTGTGCCTCCTTTAGAAGCATTTTGCATCATGAAATTTTCACTTATTATTCTTCCACTTATTTGTTCAATTCTTCTACTATGGTTTCAATTTGACTTGTTAAAATCTGCATCAGAATTTTCTTTTTACTTGTAAAGATGAGCATTCCCCATTGAAGGCAATTGACTTCGGACTTTCTGATTATGTAAAGCCAGGTAAATATGATTCATAAGACTACCATTTTCTGACTCTTGGAAGAGGCTGACTTGCAATTGTCATATGTAGATGAAAGGCTAAATGATATTGTGGGGAGTGCATACTATGTTGCTCCCGAAGTTCTGCATAGATCATATGGAACAGAAGCTGACATGTGGAGTATCGGCGTAATTGCTTATATTCTTCTTTGTGGAAGCCGGCCCTTTTGGGCTCGAACGGAGTCTGGAATCTTTAAAGCTGTTCTTAAAGCAGATCCTACATTTGATGAAAACCCATGGCCTTCGTTGTCAGCTGAGGCAGTGGACTTCGTAAAGAGATTGTTGAACAAAGATTACCGCAAGAGATTAACTGCTGCTCAGGCTCTTAGTAACTTCCTTACACAATCTATTCACCAAAAATGTTGAACCACATATTATCTGCCACTTTGACATGATATCCTTTTTATTTATTTATTTTAATTGGTTGCAATTTTATTGTTCAGGTCATCCGTGGCTTGCCAACTATCATGATTTCAAGATCCCGTTGGATATGATAGTATACAAGCTTGTAAAAGCTTATATATGTTCTTCTTCACTAAGAAAAGCAGCTTTACGGGTCAGTCTTTCTGAGTCACTTCCGACTTCTATTTAATCCCTCAGATCATGACATTGTCCTATGTTAGGTTTCACTAATTTAAAATAAATAAAATATAAAAGAAATATAAAGAAACCAAATACCAAATAAGAGATAGGAACTTCAAAACTGATCTAAAATGGGTAAAAACTGTTTTCAACTTTAGCATGACCCTATGTTTACAAGATGATGAAAGCTTTCTTTTGTGCCAGGCAATTGCAAAGACACTGAGAATACCTCAGCTAGCATACCTTCGGGAACAATTTATGATTTTGGGGCCGAACAAAAGTGGATTCATATCTATGCAGAACTTTAAGATGGTTAGGCTTATGCTTTAGTTTTGGCAATTTCCAAGTGTTATATGTCTTGTTCTCTACTTGTTATTCTAAGTAGCAGAACTTGGCAGGTAGCGACAAAGAACTCAACAGATGCCATGAAGGATTCTCGGGTTCAAGATTATTTCAACATGGTTGTCTTTTCACCTTCCATTTTTTTTTGGATCATTTACTTTATAACAAAATTGTCTTGTTAATGAAATGGAAATTTTTCACGTGTCTTGCAGTTGAGTTCCCTTCAATATCGGAAGCTGGATTTTGAAGAGTTTTGTGCTGCGGCTATTAGCATCCATCAACTGGAAGGAATGGACACTTGGGAGCAGCATGCACGCCGTGCCTATGAGCTCTTTGAGAAGGACGGCAACAGACCTATAATGATTGAGGAACTGGCATCAGTATGCTTCTCTCTCTCTCTTTCTCTCTCATGGGTAAACACTCCAATTTTTAGATATTGAACTGTAGTACTTTCATGTTATTTCTTCTAATATACACTTCTACCTCACTTAAACTTCAAAATAGACATCTGCGCATTCAATTCTATTCCTTCCTTCCTTTTTTTTTTAAGCATCTCTCCATTTTAATTCATTTCATTGTTAATTTAATCATCTCCATAAAGACATGTTTTCTTTCTTAATGTGTTTTTCTAGGCTTTGTTTTTTTGTTGTTCTCAAATCTGATGATATATGATGAGGAACGTAATTGGTTATTGTGAGCAGGAGCTTGGACTTAGCCCTTCGGTACCAGTTCATGTTGTTCTGCAGGACTGGATAAGGCAGTCCGACGGAAAGCTCAGTTTCTTAGGGTTTGTCAGACTTCTGCATGGGGTTTCTTCTAGAGCATTTCACAAGACTACATGAACTACTAGAAACCATGGAAATGAAATGGCAGTTTCAAAAGAGGATTGTGTACAGTTAAGGGTAGATCGTAACAGGAGAGCTTCTCAATAAAGCAAATTTTTACCGTGATGTATAAGAAGGGTTTTTATTCTTGTTCTGTTTGTTGCAAGTTTTTTTAGAATTAGTATTTGTAGTGCCAATCTGAATAAAACCCTTGGTTTCTTGTCCCCGACAAGAAAACAATGGTTTTATCCTATACGCATGTTGGTATCATATGTTGGATATCTATATTTGTTAGTGTTCTGAGTAGTCCTATGGGGGGGGGGGGAGAGGGGGGGAGGAAAATGGGTTGATCCGTTTTAGTTTTTGTTGCTTCTATTCCTATTTTCTTTAATGTGTGTCTCGACACCTGTATGTACTCGTTTATATACATAATACATTGCTCCGCTACAAAACATGGACGTGAACCAAATGGACATGGCGATTACATAATTTCTCAAAAATTCTGACACGGACATGGTGGGGACACGTCAATAAATAAATATATAATTAACGAAATAAATATACAATTAAACAAATTCATTCCACAAAAATCATTATGCCAAAATCATTCACATAAATAAAAGCAAGAAAAAACACTAAAAATCACTTGAGGTCGATTGTTTGATTATCATCTTTACACCATTCTTTAGTGAATGAGACGACCTTAAAATATGGTTCATCAAGGAACAAATCGGCAACCGAAAGAAGTCCAATACCATCTATTTTATCAAAAGCATCTCCACAAACATCCCACATTTTACTGTCCCCTTCCATGTATTGTGGTTTTTTTTCTTTGTTAAAAGCCGAAGATTATTGTGTATGAATACTAAGTCTTCAACACGTTGAGGGATTAACTTATTTCTTCAGTGAATGAAAGAGCATATACTCCAATTACTCTCACAGCATGAGAAGGAAGATGGTTGTCTAATTATTCTTAACGCGATATATTTTCTTTGGCTTATGCAATTATATTATGAAAAAGCTTCTATACATGTTGAAAAATTAGCAAATTCTATCTATATATAGCTTCAAATCCTCAGAATTTTGGAAGAGTCATTTTAGTGATGTTTCTCTCTCTTTTGAAATCTACTAGTCCTTGTGTTTGGCAACTCGATTACAAACCTCTTGTAACCATGCTTCACTACAGTACCTATTGAAGAAAAAAACACACAATATATAGATATATATGAAGTTTAAGGGAAAAAAACGAATCTAAATAAAAAAGTATTTATCAAAGTTAATATGGCCTAGGATTGAGTGAGTGTGCCAATGGAGAGAGGTATTGTTTTTAGTGCATTGATCAATTAAAATATTGTAAACCACCAAAATAAACCTTAACTTTTCGTTATCTTATTTCTCTTCATGTTGAGAAATGACTTTATTTATTTTTTCTATCATAGTGTAACGTCTTATGTGGCCCACTGGCCTCGTACCTTTTGAGCCTAGTCCAAAATGCTTTAACAAAGATACTACTAGTAGCCCATATGGTACTTTATATATCAAACAATCTTCTCTAATACTTTCAATGTGAGATATCATAATATGTCCTAATCAAATACACGACAACATTGTTGTGTTGGCCCAGTTCGTCCTCTTGGTTAGTGGTGTAAATTGCAGTCTATCACGGACATAGAGCAACCCATAAACGGACACATGGTATCTACCTAGGGGTCTCTACCCTTCTCCGGAGCCTCTACTTATCTATCAATACCACCACAATGCCGTTTCTGGACCAACCTAACTCTGATACCATTTGTAATATCCCATGCGGCCCACTGGCCCATACCTTTTGGACCGAGTCTACGTGGCCCAAAATGCTTAAGCCAAGGTATTAGTAGTAGCCCATATGGTATTTTATATATTAGACAATCTTTTATAATACTTTCAATGTGGGAACTCAAACATAGTATCCTACTCTTCATTAGTCAAGTGAAGACGATGTTTATCGGTATCCACCATCCTCAACATATCATAAATTTTCCCGGTAAAAGAAAGAATGTAATCAATCTTGTCCCACCACAAATCATTAAACACCATCTCTTTGACGAATTGAGCTTTGTTTATATCATCCTCTCAATAACGACTTCATTTTTCACTAATTGCCATTACTTGAAGTCCACGCTTGACGAGTTTAAATCCTGTCAATGGACAATTACCGAAGCAAACTTTGTATTGGCAACGACAAGCAACTTGAGAGACAAAAATTCATTAAAAATTGTTAATCTCATATAATGACTCATAAATGAAATTCTTGATCATCATAACTTCATCAACAACATCTATTATCTAAGTACACTTCTCGAAAGCAACATGTTGATCCTAAGATTTTGATGAACAATTAAATGTTGATATTTTTGGTGAAACTAACACTTTTATTGAGTGTTTTAGTTTATTAGTTCCAGTGAAGAGATTATCATGAAGATATTGAGAAAAAAAATGCTAAATGGATGCTAAAGACATTGACAAAGATGATGCATATTAAGAGCTCGAAGAATTTGAAGAATCTAGGGGAAAACAACTCAGGTTAAATTTTTACTGTTAATGTATCCCGATTAAGATCACACACGACACAAAATATTTTTATAATTATGTGTATTTTTTATAAGATCCTAATAGCTAATATATTTGTTCCTATGTGTAATTGAAGAATAAACAATTGATTTAAGAAAGATAATTAATTAAAATTGAATTTAAAGATTTAGTGGAGTTAATCGAGAAAAGAAACTGGTTAAAGAGGCAAAAATGTCTAAGAAATTTAGTAGAAAATTAATTAAGGAGAGGTGTTCCAACTCAATCGGTCGACCTACACAAATTGATCGGTCAATCGATGGAATGGAGTTGGGAAGAAGATTCAGTCCCTGAATTGTTCGGTGGACAGGTAAGTCGACTTATGAAAGTGAGACAAACTCTCTGAATCTTTCGGTCGACAGGTAAGTCGAATTATGGTTAAAAGGTGAACTCTCTGAATCGTTAGGTCGACAGGTAAGTCGACTTATTAAACTCTCTGAATCGTTCGGTCGACAGATACAAAATGAGCGGTTGACTTATGGCAAAGGAATTTTGGCTTGGGCTACGTCCTGAATTAGGCGGTCGACCGATGGGTGTTGGTTTGTCAACTGATGGTCAGTTTTAGGATTTGAGATTCTTATGGTTTTGATCCAAAAAGTAGCCATTTTATGGTTATGATATGCGAGATATCTTAGGGATCTGATAGTTTTTGATCTATTTAGTTAATATTTTAATATCCCTATAGATATGGTTCAAGTATTTTAAATATCTCTCAATTTGGTTCATGAAATTCTTTCTATCTTATCTAATTGAGATTGAGTATAAGTTTAAGGGACTAAATTGAATGTTTTAAAAGATATAATTAAGTGAATTATACCAGGAATGAGTCTTAATGATATAAGGGGGCTATTGGAGTAGTTATTGGTCATGAAATGTGAGAACTAGCTATTAGAAGGCTTGTTCTAATCCTCTTTAAATAAACATACGTTTTGGAGGTTTAAAAAATCCCAATTTGTCAATTCTGAAGAGCTATTCAGTTCTTGTGCTTTCTAAGAGTTATCATACTGAGAGTATTGTGAGAATTTTCTTGAGAATTATTTTTGAGATATTTTGAAGTAGATTATTGCTGATTGTCGACTTGAGGTTTCATTGCTTATCATATTTATCGGTGGATTTATGGTGAGATTATTTCAAGTTGATTACTATTAATTGATTGTTTACTATTATCATATTCTACTTGGAATTTGATTTTTAAAATTGTTTTCCTGTTTTTAAATTGAAAATTATTTTTGAAACAATTTCTTAAGAAAATCTAATTACGTGCTGAATTGTTTGCTATCCATTTTTCTTTTAAAATTAGATTTTGAAATTCTCATTGCATTTCTACCGTTAGTATCAGGACATTAACCGAGTTTTAAATTTTTCTGGGGTGGTAGAAACTCTGAGTGGGAAAATCACTTATCAATTTTGTAATTAATGAGTTGAGTGTCAGATTAGTTACTATTGGGAGTATCTAATTAATTGCAGTTGATTTTAATCTCTTCCGATAAAGAGATTGATGTTTTGATCTTTGCCTAGAGTATAAAAAAATTAGATGTTAATTCTTTCTTGATAGAATTAATTTGAGTGATTTTGTAACAATTCAATCTTTACCGGGTAAAAGGATATTTAGAGTGTTTTTGTGATGTTTGATTCTTAGCCTAAAGATGAAAGAATTAGATTAATCTTTAGCATGTGAAAAATATAGGGTTATTCATGAGCCTGTGATTGTAAAGGTTGATTTTGAGCTTGCGAAAAGAATCGTTTTATAAGGGCTTGGTTCCTACCTAGTTAAATGGATCATAGTGATTAGTGGGTGTGACTCTCCGCAGAGCTCAGGAGATTGAATTAGCGAAAAATAACTTGGTGAACCACTATAAATTTCTTGAGTGCTTCATTCTTTTATTTATTTATTTTTGTGCTGTTTGGTGTGCACGTAGTTGATACTTAATTTTCGCTGCTATATAGATAATAATTAATTTAGGATAAAAATTAATTATTTGATCTTTTGAAGTCTTTTATTGAAATTAATTTTTATCTATCTAATTCACCCCCTCTTGAGTAGCTCACCGAACTAACAATTGGCATTAGAGCTGGTTTAGCTCGACACACTAAGCTAACAAAGACCACATGATACACACAATGAAAACACTAGCAGAGGGGCAATTTATGCACCGACCATCGTTATTTGCAGGTGAAATTGTTGGTCTAATGAACTATCCAAGAGAGGGGGTGAATTAGGTAGATATAAAATTTAATCCAAATAATAATACTTCAAAAATCAAATAATTAATTTCACCCTAAATTAATTATTATCTTTATAGCACTTGAATTTTCAAACAATTAATTTAATCAATTAATTAATTTATCCTAAATCGATTATTATCTCTTTATAGCAGCGTATAAGTGTTATAAGCTCTAGGTGCACACCCAAATAATACAAAATAAAGTAAAGGAAATAAATAATGTAGTATACATCGATATATCCTAATTCACCAAGTTAGGCTAATCTAGTCCTCCGAGCCCCACGGAGATTCGCACCACTAAACCACTAAGATTCCTTTAAATAGGTAGGAATCAAACCCGTTACACAATGATTCTTTTCACAGGCTCAGAATCAACCTTTACAACTTCCTTTTCCTAGGCTCAGGAATAACCATTTCTTTTTCTTAGGCTCAAGAATAACCTTATCTTTTTCTAAGGCTCAAGACTAACCTAATCATTTCACAAGGTAAGGATTAACCTAATTCTTTTATACTTAGGCTAAGAATCAAACCTCACAATCACTCCAAGTATCATTTTCCCAGGTAAGGATGAAACCTTTACAATTTACTCACAATTAATCCTAATCAGAAAGAATCACACCTAATCTTTTTTCAACGAGAAAAGAGTAACCTAATTTTTTTGTACTTACGTAAAGATCAAATCTCAATCTCTTGACCGGAAGAGATTGAAACCCAAAGCTACCCCTAATTAGACACTCCTAATAGTATCTAATTCGAAACACAACTCATTAATTATAATAAATTGATAAGTTCTTCCCATTCGAAACTTCTAGCACCTCAAATTAATTTAAACTCGATTAATGTCCATCAAAATCTTAGGATCAACAATCTCCCATTTTTTGATGATGACAATTAACTTTGATATTTTTGTCAAAATAATATGTAACCACACTCCCCTTGAATCCGAGGACGGGTTTTTAACTCAATAAAGCACAATCATGAAGATTTTCAACAAAGCACAATCATGAAGATTTTCAACAAAGCACAGAAAACATGATCAACAACAAATAATTCAAACTCCCCCTGCATAAATGCAAACTATGGTATCTCCCTTAAGATATTCAATAAAACATCAATAAATTCTCCCCCTTTGTCATCTCAAAAAATGGGGAAGGGGAACAAAAAACATCACTACTTTAGACAAATGTCATAAACTTTAATTTTTTACTAGAGATTTAGTGAGTATAACAAACTAATCAAAAGTATCAAAATCTTCAATATCATATTTTTCAATTTAAGCATAACACATTAATGCACCTCTTATAAAAACTTCTCCTCCTAAATAATTGTAAACAAGCAAATTCATGCATAAGAGAATAATCCTGAGGCAATCAAAACATTTCAACAATATAGCATGAAATTATATAATCTTAATTATTCAATATATTTTATTCATGATACCAATTAATATCTTTCATGTAGATAGAATCAAGAAATATGTAATCTTCAACACACTAGGACATAAAATATTTCTCAATGATAATTTATGAAGCTATTAATATAATGCATACTTTAAACATGGATAAATGCATATTTATCTCATAAACATTTCAACTCCCTTTTTCAACAATAATCATTTGAAAACCTTTAATATATCAAAATATTATGCATTAATAAATCAAGATATCATATCAAGATGCATAAAATATTAGCTTAATTTACTTAACTCATTTTCTAAATCATGTAATGTGTTTCAAAATCAAACACATGATTACTACTCGATATAATCACCATATAATGTTTCTAAGACAACAAGTGAACACATCATTTAAAATAAGTCTTAGAAACCATTACCAACTTACCTATTTGGAAAGTCGGGAATCTTTCTCTTTAACAAATTTAATAAATTTAAACCGCAAGGGATTAAGAGTACCTTTTATATCTTTTGGGGCGACTTTACTTTTTACCTTATTTGTACTCATGATTGATTTGGGTGCATCATTCTTCTTGACTTGTCTGTATCCTTTCAGCCTTTAATTTTTGCTATTTGATTCATTGATACTTCCATTTGCTCGTGTCACTTGTGGCTTCCTAGTGATATCCCATCTTGGCTTTGACAATCATTTTCTAATTGCACGTTTCGCTTGTGGATTCTTTGTAATTTCACATTCTATCTTTGGTGTATCTTTTCGCTTTGCACGCGTCACTTGTGGATCTTTGGTGACTTCCTATTTTATCTTTGATATAACTTCTTTATTTGCTCATTCAGGTCCACTTCTGACATTATATAATTCTGCACAAGACATTTCAATAGTTCTCTTCGGTATCCATTTTATTTTGGATCCGTCCTTATTAGACATAAACTTAGGGTTCCAAAACGGACACAATACTTTAAAATATCCAACCCTATTACAATAATAACATCTCAAATTCAATTTATCATAGAAAGTACGAGATATAAAACAAGAATAATTTCTAACAATACCAGTATATCTATTGTTGGCTTGTGATGAAGGATGAGACGATAAAACATATCCACTTTGCCTAGAAAAATTGTTCTCAGAATCTCTTGAAATAGTCTTAAGGTCAAATTTTGATTTTTCAAAATTTTTCTTAAGTAAATCGATTTTAGAAACAAGATCTGGCCTTTGCCTGGAAATAATGTCAAAATTATTTTTTAAAACTCTATTTTTATTTTCAAGAGAATCCACTTTAGAGAGCAAATTATTAATTTCAAAAATAACATTCGAAAATTCTTTTGTACCACAATAATCATCCAAATACAATTTAGATTTTTTGACACTTTTTTCACAATTTTCAAAAGAATCAATTTTTATTTTTAAACTCAAACTCTCTTTAGCAAAAAGTAGTGTGATAAAAAGTAATTTTTCCATAACAATATGGACATTTTCATTTTCATCATCTCCATCACCACCACAAGAATCACAAGAATTATAAACCATATTTTCATATACAAATTTACCACTATCAAAAGAGGATACATAAAACACATTATCCATGGTATGTGCACATGACCAGTTTAGCTAGGATGTTAAGCCTAATCGAGCTAAAACCAGTTCCGATACCAATTGTTGGCCCAATAAACTAACCAAGAGTGGGGGGTGAATTGGGCAGATATAAAATTTAATCCAAATAATAATATTTCAAAAATTAATAATTAATTTTATCCTAAATTAATTATTATCTTTATAGCACTTGAATTTTCAAACAATTAATTTAATTAATTAATCAATTTATCCTAAATCGATTATTATCTATTTATAGCAGTGGATAAGTATTATAAGCTCTAGGTGCACACCCAAATAACACAAAATAAAGTAAAAGAAATAAACAATGTAGTACACACCGATATATCCTAGTTTACCAAGCTAATCTTGGCTAATCCAGTTCTCTAAGCTCCATGGAGATTTACACCACTAAACCACTAAGATTTTTTTAAATAGGTAGGAACCAAACCATTACACAATGATTCTTTTCACAGGATCATAATCAACCTTTACAACTTCCTTTTTCCAGGCTCAGGAATAACATTTTCTTTATCTTAGGCTTAAGAATAACCTTATCTTTTTCCAAGGCTCAAGACTAACCTAATCCTTTCACAGGCTAAGGATTAACCTAATTCTTTTATACTTAGGCTAAGAATCAAACCTTACTGTAAGATCTCGATTTAGCTCGTACGTCATTTTAATTTCAATTGAGAGCATTTAGAAAATTTCGGGGGAAAAAAAAAAATAATAAAAAATAAAATAAAATAAAATAAATACATAGATAAAAATAAAATAAAATGATAATTGGGTCAAATTCCAAATTTGGGAACTTACCCTAAATTTAAGATGCACAAATTTGTAGAATAAAAAAATTGTAGGGATCAACATGTAATTTAAGAAATCCTAAAAGATGAATGGGATTAAATGAAGACTTAATGGGAAATAGGGGGGAAAAGTGCAATTAAACCAAATGTTTTTTTTTTAAAAAAAAAAATATGTACACGTCCGTGAGTTGCGAATCCGGCCGGCCGACGGAGAGATCAGGAAGAGTGAGGTCGACGTGGCGAGCAACCTATCGATTTCACACCACCATTTTCATGCATATATATACATGCGCCTACCATTTCAAACGCTACAAAGAAGAACGATCTAGAAATCTAGAGAGAGAAACGGAGGAGAGAAGCGTCGGTGCCGCCGTGTAATCGCCGGCGTTCAGTCGCCGGCGTGTGTGCGACAGAGTACGTGAGTTCCTTCTGTGTGCATGTATGAGGGTGGGGTTGTCCGATGTGTGTGTGTGGGTGATCGGCGATCGTCGTGTGGGAGTGGGTATTCCTCCGACGGTAGTGGTGGCGGTGGTGCATGTGTGTTCTGTTTACTGTTTGATCAATTGGGGGTAAGCAACAGAGGCAGTGGCGGCATGAGTTTGGCTGTTGGTGGGTGTGTGGGTCGATGCGGTGGCGTGTATGGTTTAGGTGGGTAGATAAGAACGGTGGGGAAATGGCCGGTGGTGGTTGGTAAACCGTGGTGGGGGATGGAGTAGGGCCGGCGGTAAGAGCGACGGGGCGTGGGAGGTCTCGGGTGGACAGAAATGGTAGAGAGAGAGAGAGAGGGTGGCCGGCGACAGTTTTGAATCGAAACAGAACAGTGAACGCAAACAGGGAAGAAAGAGAAAAAAAAAAAAAAAAAAGAAGAGAAAAAAAAGGGGAAATTGCAGAAACTACCCCAGGAAAATCCAAAACACGTCTCGTGGTCGCCGAACGGTTCAGAAACAGGTGAAGTTTCAATCGGTTATTAATTTTCGTTAAATTAAATTGTATTTAGCATTACAAATCCTAAAATCGTAATAATTTCGTAACGATTAATTAATTGTAAGTACGTGGTACATAAAATAGTAACGATTCGGAATATAAGGTATGTATTGTATGATTAGGATGTTTTAGATAAGAGATTAATTTAGGCTCTGTCACTGTTAGGTTCGCAGGCACCGACGTCCAGATAAAGTATGATCAGTGTCAGTTTTGCAAAACAGATATCGAGGTGAGTATACTGTCTTTTTACCAAACTATTTTTCTATGTAGATACATGATGAAATATGTGTTTACTTAAATTGTATGAATTTATAAATGATATGGATCAAGTAGGATTTAGGTGAGTTGGTAAACTGGGTTTTTGAGAGATTTCGATGGTTTCCAGTATGAAATTGAAAATGAATTTTTGTTGAAATTGGTAAAATCAGACGGTATTTTTAAAAGGAAATAGAAAACAATTGTTTTCCTAAAAATGTCTGGTTTTCAAAAGGAAAATAAAGGGTGGAAAAATAGTTTTGAAAGAATCAGATGTTTTCTCTAAAAAGAAAAGTGTGAAATATGCTCTTGGACTTAAAAAGTTGGTTTTGAGGAAAAGAGATAGATGTGGTGATTTGACGATATTTATTGAGCTATGATTTGATGATGTTGTAGTTGATTTGACGATGCCCTAGTATTTATCCGTTTTGGTAGAGTGAGATTATCCGCTTCGGCGGAGTGATGTTATCCGCTACGGCGGAGTGATGTTTATCTGCTTCGGCAGAGTGATATTAAACGTTTATACTGCGCAGTGATTATCCGCTTCGGCGGAGTGATGGGTGTTCGTAGGAAGGCATATCCTACGGATGGTATGGTACCGTTGCAAACTCCCGATCGTGAGGTTAAAACGATCACTAGGGCTGGCCAGTGTGTGTGTGTTGGAGGTGTGTGTTTGAGATTGGTGCTTGAGACGTGGTGTTTTACGTATATTGGTTGATTTGTTATTATTTATTATGATAATTGGTATGATTTTATACTAGATGGATTTGGATAGAACCTATTTCTATCACTTTATTTTCATTGCTTATATGGTTATGCTTGATCCATACTTAATTGTGAAAATATGTAGAACATATTAATATTTTGAAAAAATGTTTTACTAAGAAGGCAGTACACTCGTAGGTGCAGCAGCTAAGAGTCGGTCCCCTACTGGCACTAGGTAGAGCTACGTGATGGAGTCATATAGGCGGTTGAGAGGAGCTGTCAAAGGCGAACCTATAAAAGGTTCATCGATAAATACTTTTAGTTAATATCAATTTTAGGACAGGTGTGTCCCCCATAGTAGATGTTTGTATTATATAGTAAGTGTATATTGTTATTCGTTTTGGTTATTTGGGTATTGGTGATGTCATGTTGTAGTCACGCCCGCCTCGGAATGACGGGTGTCTGGGACGGGTTGTGGCAATTTTGGTAACAGAGCCTAGGTTATAGGTTCTGTAGACTTGTTAGGAGATGTGTCGATAGAAGACCATGAGATAGGAAGACGTGCCAGTCGTCTAGTCAGTAGGGGACATGAGATAGGGTGTCAATAGGTGAGCTTGGTATGTGAATGTTAGGTATTTTATTCCCTTAGTTGGTGCTTTGGCATGGTGCATGGAGGGATGTCTTCCACAAGATAAGAAGGCTAAGTTAGACAAATCCCAAATTACGTCGTTATTAATATACTAGATGATATGACAGAGCACACTTAAGTCGAAATAAGAAATAATATTCAAAAGGAGTAAATCGCTTTCTAGGCAATCTAAAAGGAAACTGTGATATTACCGGACAAGAATTTAATTTGGTAGGACTTTTTAAATTGATTAATAGACGGAGTAATAGTTGTGGCATGTAGCAAGGTAGTAGGAAATGATATATAAAAGTAGCCAAGGATTTTGGGTCTAGGAGGATAGTAGGTGCGTGCAAAGATAATCCCTTTGAATGAGTAATATAGAGTTGCGGGTAAAGCCAAATTTGGGATGAATAAAAGTATGTATTGTTGAGAAAACATATCTAGTACCTCAGTTAGCCTGATAGAGGGAGTTTAGGAAGTTAGAAAAGTGTTAAAGAAAGGATATCACAAGTCGGTACGCAGATGCGGTTTAAACAAGTTTCGGCAGTGGATACTGTAATAGCTAGGGATTTTCCCTATGTAGTATCGAAAATTGACAGGGTGCTTGTAAGCATGATTAGTAGTTGTGGTTGCTGTTAGATAAGTTCCATAATGATAAGGAGGTGAACGTTCGGCTCGTAAGTTGATTAAGTATATTGGTGTTAATGAATGTGGGAAACTGAGATTTGAAATTATAATCTCAGGACTTTAAAAGCAATTTCTATGGAATAGGAAAAATTGGGTGAATTAACGATTGATTGCATTTAGTTGAAGTTGAATAATTTTGGGGGGGTAAAAAAAAAAAAAAAAAAAAAAGAGAAAAGAAGAAAAAAAAAAATATTAATTGTTGGATATTGGGAAATTGAAGTAAGTTTGTTTGCAGGTTAGGAAGTCTTAATCGAAAAAGAAGGCGTTACGATAAATTAAAATATCAACTAAACGATTTATGTAGACCTGGTGTGTGGTTCCGTAAAGATCCAATGTTGGTAACGTAAAAGTTAGAATGGATAGGTTGTTAAATGGGTTGTAACAAATAGGGTGTCAGATTTTTGAGATGGGTATCTGCAATCGAAAATTAGAGACTGTGACGTGGTAACAACGGTAATCCGGTCGAAAGCAGAGAAGAGCATGTTCGTCATCTCCGGAATGTGCTACTAAGGCGGTGGCTAGTGCAGTAAATATGATTAGTGCTCTTAAGGCATAGCATTCAAGTGAATCTAAAGGAAGTCGAAGTGGTGGATTGACGGTATATGGAGAAGGCCGAGAACATGTGACTGAAATTCGAAACTTTTTGGAACTAGTAGAGATCGTATTCGTTCTAACGTTTAGTGACATCTCCTGTATAAAAGGATTTGTGCTTTAAGTCGGAAATTAGAAAGAAAAAAAAAAAGCGGAGTTGTGCATATTTGGGTTATTCATACTAATGTGTGTGCCAAGTTGAGATCTTTGTAGGTCTATTAGGCAATTGGTCGGGTGACCACCCCAATTGAGCTTGTAAATATGAAGTTGATATTTATCGATTATATGGTAGAAGCGTAGAGGTGAGATGTCCAATTGGATACGATTAGAGTGGAAGGGAATGAAGTGGTCACAGGGCTGACCATAACAAATATTTCGGGTCGGAAAAGAAAATGGGTGAGTTGTTTGTTCATATTAATTTATGGGTTAAGTTGAGGCCTTGTAAGTCTAGTGGGCGGCTGGTAAGATGGTAACGCTGTTCGGTATTGATTTTTACCGTGGTGTAGACATGTAAAGGTCGGATATCCAGCTAAGAAGATTTGGCAATGCAGTGGGAATTGACAAGTAGAACTGATTAGCGTGTCTGAAGGAATGATGAAGCTTGGGATTTTAATTAACATGTGTAGGGTTGATAATGTTAATTTACAGATGAGACCTTAAAAAAAAAAAAAAAAAAAAGAAGGTGCATAGAATAAGATATGCAATACCCCGATAATATTAACTATACTGTAATGGCGTGAGTATGATTGGTAAATGGGAATGGAAATGGGAAATTACGGTATCTGTTATTCGGTAATTTGTTAGTCAAGTTAAGGTCGAGAAGTAACGAAATCTCTAGACGGGCTATGGTAGCCTTGATCTATACCAGAAAAGAAAAGGGAGAGTGGTTCGAAGAGTGTTTTCCTAATGCGCATGTCCCATATATGTATATTTATTGATAAGATCGTTCGATTGCATGATGCTCCAATTTAATGTAAACATTAAAATTAAGTAAGGACAAGATATTTTTTTTTAAATCAAAAGGGATAAGAACTAGTAATTCTAGGAATTTTATTAATCGGTTATTTGAAATCTTAGAACTGGAATGCTGAAATCATAGGTATTGTCGCCATATGGTGAGTTGGACAATAGTTGTTATCAAAGTAAAATAAGTTGTCAGTGTATAAACAATCTGTGGGGGAAACTGTGGTGTAAAAAGCTGATAGTTATTTGAGCATGCGGATTAAAATTTTCCATACTCCTTTAGTTTCCCAAGTGGAAGTTGATACCTTGTTCCAGTCATGGATCAATGGTTTATTAAGGAATACGATTCGGGTATTGAAAGATATGTTGAGGGGTTGTGTCGTGGAAGTTCCTGGTAAGGGGGATGATTGTGCAATGTTAATAAAATCTGGTTACGCTAATAACTATCTTGTTGTCCATCATGGTGACATCGCATAAAGTGTTGTATGAAAAGGATGTGGGATTCTGATCTGATAGACTAAACTGGGATGGGAAAACGAAACTTTTACGGGATTTAAAAATAGCCCGATGTCACTACCTTTTTACTGGAAATTGGAAGTTTCTGAGATATTATGGGACAAGGAGAATTTAAAATATCCTTGAGATGATATGTATACGCGATATACTAATTTTACAGTTAGTAGCTAGTAACTATTAGAATGTATCACTTTCGTTGTGACTGGGGCGTACCTATGTCCTTTGAGTCATATATATACGTGGATATATGTTTGAAAGTATGTTAGGTAGGTAGAAACGAACTTGAAGCACGTAACCATGTCAGGGACTTGGTAAAATGTAGAGTCATGAAAGGAATCCTTATAGGTTAGTTGTTGATATATTTTAGTCGTAGTTATGAGAATTGGGGATATTTAGGTATTATGAAAGATATCGATATGAGTATTAAAGAGTTGAGATAAGTATCGGGGTTAATGATAGTGGAGCTATTTGTGCTTATGAGATTGGTAACAACTATTATTAGGTTAAATGTTAAATGAAAAATATTGTTGCAACAGGCGACTAGGAAAGGTTAGATGAAATGGATAAGTGCCGGTTACGACGGAATGAAATAAACTCAATGTACTAGAATATTGTTAGCATATAGTGTTGCTACTGATTTTGATTATATCAGAGTAGCGCAGTGGAAGCAGTGGAAACATGAGATTCTTTGATAGTGGGTTATCCGTGTTAAGTGTAACCGACTACGGGCACCTTGTTTGTTGGATGGTTATGATTTGACGAGAAAGTTGTTGGTTATAAATTTTGGGACGTTCTGGGATAACGAGACTATGTATCGGAAATAGTTGATCTAGAATTACATAAGACGAGTATAACCTTGTGATGCGATTTTGACGTGTTAGTAGCCTGACGAAAATTTCGGGACGAATTTTTTTTTAGGAGGGAAGAGTTGTAAGATCTCGATTTAGCTCGTACGTAATTTTACTTTCAATTGAGAGCATTTAGAAAATTTCGGGAGAAAAAAAAAATAAATAATAATAAAAAATAAAATAAAATAAAATAAATACATAGATAAAAATAAAATAAAATGATAATTGGGTCAAATTGCAAATTTGGGAACTTACCCTAAATTTAAGATGCACAAATTTGTAGAATAAAAAAATTGTAGGGATCAACATGTAATTTAAGAAATCCTAAAAGATGAATGGGATTAAATGAAGACTTAATGGGAAATAGGGGGGAAAAGTGCAATTAAACCAAATGTTTTTTTTTTTAAAAAAAAATATGTACACGTCCGTGAGTTGTGAATCCGACCGGCCGACGGAGAGATCGGGAAGAGTGAGGATCGACGTGGCGAGCAACCGATCGATTTCACACCACCATTTTCATGCATATATATACATGCGCCTACCATTTCAAACGCTACAAGGAAGAACGATCTAGAAATCTAGAGAGAGAAACGGAGGAGCGAAGCGTCGGTGCCACCGTGTAATCGCCGGCGTTCAGTCGCCGGCGTGTGTGCGACAGAGTGCGTGAGTTCTTTCTGTGTGCATGTATGAGGGTGGGGTTGTCCGATGTGTGTGTGTGGGTGATCGGCGATCGTCGTGTGGGAGTGGGTATTCCTCCGACGGTAGTGGTGGCGGTGGTGCATGTGTGTTCTGTTTACTGTTTGATCAATTGGGGGTAAGCAACAAAGGCAGTGGCGGCATGAGTTTGGTCGTTGGTGGGTGTGTGGGTCGTTGCGGTGGCGTGTATGGTTTAGGTGGGTAGATAAGAACGGTGGGGAAATGGCCGGTGGTAGTTGGTAAACCGTGGTGGGGGATGGAGTAGGGCCGGCGGTAAGAGCGACGGGGCGTGGGAGGTCTCGGGTGGACAGAAATGGTAGAGAGAGAGAGAGAGGGTGGCCGGCGACAGTTTTGAACCGAAACAGAACAGTGAACGCAAACAGGGAAGAAAGAGAAAGAAAAAAAAAAGAGAAAAAAAAAAAAAAGGAAAAAAAAAGGGAAATTGCAGAAACTACCCCAGGAAAATCCAAAACACATCTCGTGGTCGCCGAACGGTTCAGAAACAGGTGAAGTTTCAATCGGTTATTAATTTTCGTTAAATTAAATTGTATTTAGCATTACAAATCCTAAAATCGTAATAATTTCGTAACGATTAATTAATTGTAAGTACGTGGTACATAAAATAGTAACGATTCGGAATATAGGGTATGTATTGTATGATTAGGATGTTTTAGATAAGAGATTAATTTAGGCTCTGTCACTGTTAGGTTCGCAGGCACCGACGTCCAGATAAAGTATGATCAGTGTCAGTTTTGCAAAACAGATATCGAGGTGAGTATACTGTCTTTTTACCAAACTATTTTTCTATGTAGATACATGATGAAATATGTGTTTACTTAAATTGTATGAATTTATAAATGATATGGATCAAGTAGGATTTGGGTGAGTTGGTAAACTGGGTTTTTGAGAGATTTCGATGGTTTCCAGTATGAAATTGAAAATGAATTTTTGTTGAAATTGGTAAAATCAGACGGTATTTTTAAAAGGAAATAGAAAACAATTGTTTTCCTAAAAATGTCTGGTTTTCAAAAGGAAAATAAAGGGTGGAAAAATAGTTTTGAAAGAATCAGATGTTTTCTCTAAAAAGAAAAGTGTGAAATATGCTCTTGGACTTAAAAAGTTGGTTTTGAGGAAAAGAGATAGATGTGGTGATTTGACGATATTTATTGAGCTATGATTTGATGATGTTGTAGTTGATTTGACGATGCCCTAGTATTTATCCGTTTTGGTAGAGTGAGATTATCCGCTTCGGCGGAGTGATGTTATCTGCTACGGCGGAGTGATGTTTATCTGCTTCGGCAGAGTGATATTAAACGTTTATACTGCGCAGTGATTATCCGCTTCGGCGGAGTGATGGGTGTTCGTAGGAAGGCATATCCTACGGATGGTACGGTACCGTTGCAAACTCCCGATCGTGAGGTTAAAACGATCACTAGGGCTGGCCAGTGTGTGTGTGTTGGAGGTGTGTGTTTGAGATTGGTGCTTGAGACGTGGTGTTTTACGTATATTGGTTGATTTGTTATTATTTATTATGATAATTGGTATGATTTTATACTAGATGGATTTGGATAGAACCTATTTCTATCACTTTATTTTCATTGCTTATATGGTTATGCTTGATCCATACTTAATTGTGAAAATATGTAGAACATATTAATATTTTGAAAAAATGTTTTACTAAGAAGGCAGTACACTCGTAGGTGCAGCAGCTAAGAGTCGGTCCCCTACTGGCACTAGGTAGAGCTACGTGATGGAGTCATATAGGCGGTTGAGAGGAGCTGTCAAAGGCGAACCTATAAAAGGTTCATCGATAAATACTTTTAGTTAATATCAATTTTAGGACAGGTGTGTCCCCTATAGTAGATGTTTGTATTATATAGTAGGTGTATATTGTTATTCGTTTTGGTTATTTGGGTATTGGTGATGTCATGTTGTAGTCACGCCCGCTTCGGAATGACGGGTGTCTGGGACGGGTTGTGACACTTACAATCACTTCAAGTATCATTTTTTCAAGTAAAGATGAAACCTTTACAATTCACTCATAATTGATCCTATGATTTTGATGGACAATTAAATGTTGATGTTTTTGGTGGAACTAACAATTTTATTGAGTGTTTCAGTTTATTAGTTCCACTAAAGAGATTATCACAAAGATATTGAGAAAAATGATAAATGGATGCTAAAGACATTGACAAAGATGATGCATGTTAAGGGATCAAAGAATTTGAAGAACTTAGGAGAAAACAACTTAGGTTAAATTTTTACTCTTAATATATCCCGATTAAGATCACACATGACACAAAATATTTTTACAATTATGTGTATTTTTATAGGATCCTAATTAACCAACATATTTGCTCCTATGTGTAATTCAAGAAGAAACAATTGATTTAAGAAAGATAATTAATTAAAATTGAATTTAAGGATTTAGTAGAGTTAACCGAGAAAATAAATCGGTTAAAGGGACAAAAACGTTGAAGAAATTTAGTAGAAAATTAATTAAGGAGAGGTGTTCCATCTCATTCGGTTGACCTACACAAATTGATCAGTCAACCGATGGAATGGAGCTGGGAAGAAGATTCAGTCCCTGAATTATTCGGTGGAGAGGTAGGTCGACTTATGAAAGTGAGACAAACTCTCTGAATCTTCCGGTCGACAAGTAAGTTGACTTATTGTTAAAAGGTAAACTCTCTGAATCGTTAGATGGACAGGTAAGTCGACTTATTAAACTCTTTGAATCATTCGGTCGACAGATACAAAATGTGCGGTCGACTTATGGCGAAAGAATTTTCGCTTGGGCTACGTCCTGAATTGGATGGTCGACCGATGGGTGTTGATTAGTCAACTGATGGTCAGTTTCAGGATTTGAGATTTTTATGATTTTGATCCAAAAAGTAGTCATTTTATGGTTATGATATGCGAGATATCTTTGGGATCTAATAGTTTTTAAGCTATTTAGTTAATATTTTAATATGCCTATAGATATGGTTCAAGTATTTTGGATATCTTTTAATTTGGTTCATGGAATTCTTTTTATCTTATCTAATTGAGATGAGTATAAGTTTGAGGGACTAAATTGAATGTTTTAAAAGATATAATTAAGTGAATTATACTAGGAATGAGTCTTAATATATAAGAGGGCTATTGGAGTAGTTATTTGTCATAAAATGTGAGAACTAGCCGTTAGAAGGCTTGTTCTAATACACTTTAAATAAACCTGCGTTTTTTAGGTTTAAAAAATCCGAATTTGTCAATTCTGAAGAGCTATTCAGTTCTTGTGCTTTCTAAGAGTTATCATACTGAGAGTATTGTAATAATTTTCTTGAAAATCATTCTTGAGATATTTTGAAGTGGATTATTGCTGATTGCCGACTTGAGGTTTCATTGCTTATTATATTATTGGTGGATTCCTGGTGAGATTATTCCAAGTTGATTACTATTAATTGATTGTTTACTTATATCATATTCTACTTGGAATTTGATCTTTGAAATTGCTTTCCAATTTTTAAATTGAAAATTATTTTTTAAACATTTTCTTAAGAAAATCTGATTATGTACTAAATTGCTTGCTACCCATTTTTTTTTTTTTTTTTTTAAATCAGATTTTAAAATTCTCACTGTATTTCTATCACTAGTATCAGGACATTAATCGAGTTCAAATTTATTTGGAGTGGTAGAAGCTCCGAGTGGAAAAATCACTTATACAATTTTGTAATTGGTGAGTTGAGTGTCGGATTAGATACTATTGGGAGTGTCTAATCAAGGGCAGTTGGTTTCAATCTCGTTCATTAAAGAGATTGAGGTTTTGATCTTTGCCTAGAGTATAAAGAGATTAGATGTTAATTCTTCCTTGATAGAATTAATTTGAGTGATTTTGTAACGGTTCAATCCTTATCGGGTAAAAGGATATTTGGAGTATTTTTTTGAGGTTTGATTCTTAGCCTAAGTACAAAAGAATTAGGTTAATCTTTAGCCTGTGAAAAAGATATGGTTATTCCTGAGCCTGTGAAAAAGAATTGTAAAGGTTGATTCTGGGCATGCGAAAAGAATCATTTTGGAAATGTTTGGTTCCTACCTGATTAAAAGGATCACAATGACTAGTGGGTGCGACTCTTTGCGGAGCTCGGGGGACTAGATTAGCCAAGAATAGCTTGGTGAACCAATATAAATTTCTCATGTGCTGCATGCTTTTATTTATTTATTTTTGTGTTGTTTGTTATGCACCTAGTTGATACTTAATTTCCGTTGCTATATAGATAATAATTAATTTAGGATAAAAAATAATTTTTTGATTTTTTGAGGTATTTTTTGATACTGGGTCAACACAACCTCATTTGCCTTTGATTTTTTTTTTTTTTTTTTTCCAAACAAATATTGTTTAAAGTTAGATTAAGAGTTTGCACAACACATGGAGTCCATAACATGTGTGGATATTTACTCTCAATCAATAATCTTGTAGCTTTACACACCGGGACATCATCAATTATCACTTGAACAATATTTTGAGGCCCCACTTCTGCTCTAACGTTAAGAATTTCCTCGGAAGTAAACCATCTATCCTAAAATTAACCCTCACAATTAGTTGTCTTGAGGAACATAGGTCCACTTTTCGTAACCACCATGAAATTGATGAGAGTCCTTCTTTAGGGATCGGACTATCCATAGGAAACAAGGATGCAAGTAACCAAGAATATTATAATATTAGTAAATGATGGGTTTCTTGTAAGTAATATCACCCAATCCCATGTTTGCACCATATTTTGAATCAGTAGAGACAAGATTAGCGATGGTAATGGAACTTTCTTAGTATTGCATTTATTTTTATCACTTTAGCTTCCTCCGTTAACTTTTTCATTTCACAATTGCTATAAAAATAGTGTTTGAATGGATCCTCATTTTGGTAGTCGTATTTGTTGAAGCTAATAATTTGATGGACAATTGAATATTGATATTTTATAGAACTAATGGTTTTATTGAGTGATTTCAAATTAGAAGTTCCATATATTTAAATGAGAAAAAGAATGAGTCAAAAAGATAAATCGTTGAAGATTTACAAGACAAAGAATTTATGAAGTGACCATTGAAGATTTATAAGGAATTTATAAAGAAATTCAAGACGAGTGTAAAGTGAAGCTAATGAATATTTTTTGAGCATTAAAGAAATTAAAGTATTTTAGGTAAAAACAACTCATTACTTTTATACTGTTAATGCAATCTGAATTAGGATCACACAAGATACTTTAAAATGAATAAACTTATGTGTGTCATGGTAAAAAGAGATAAGTTTAAGATCGTAAATGGTTTTTATAAAGTGTTAAAATCATAAAAATATTTTTGATAAAGTGTTTAAATGAGAAAATGTTTTTAACAAATAAAATAATGGGTTTTCTGGTCAAGTCGGTCAACCGATAAAATGGGTTGGTCGACTTATGAAAATAGGAGCTTGAGAGAAATAAAGGGTGAGCCTACTAACCAATTCGATTAATCAACAAGAAAGGTTGATTGACTAACGAATCCAGTTGCTTAAACGAAGGAAAATGGAGAAACCCTTTGGACCGATCGGTCAACCGACCAATGGGCCGATCAACCGATGGGTGGCGGTGCAATAGCTAAAAAACTGACCGATGCAGGGTCGATCAACTAAATTGAGGCCGATAGACCAACACTAACTAACAGTCAATGTTGACTGTTTTGGTTTCTTGATCCAAATCCGATGGTTTTGAACGTTTAAAATTGAGATTTTTTGGGGATTTGAGAATTTAACTATTATATATAATATATCACTAAGGTTCTATCTGTTTGGTCCATATATTAATTGATTCGGAATTGACTTAGTAATTGATTCTGTATTGAATTAGTAAAAGTACTTCCTATCTTTGAGCGTGTTGAATCTAAAAAGTTTTTGGGACCAAATTAAGCTTTTCTAAAAGTATTTTAAATGAAATACACTTATTTTGATAGTATCTGATATATGAGGTCTTAAAGTGACAATTTAGGTCTTATAATTTGAAAACTATTTGTTACAGGCCTTGTTAAATTCTATATATAGAGACCTGCGTTTTTCAAATGAATCAATCAAGAACAATCATCCCTTGCTTAAAAAAAGAGTGATTTATGCTGAAAAATTTATAAGAGAGTTATATTGAAAGAGTTCTTGATTGAGGAGAGAAAAAAGTTTTCATCACCGATTTTTATTTTACACTGAATTATTGTAACTGTTTTTGAGAAATCCTGTAAGATCTTTCCAAGTTAACTAAAGTGATTTCTTAGATTATCTATTTGATTACTTGGAATATTTGTTTTAGAAAAATCATTTTCCTATCTTAAGAAATGACCATAGGAAACAATTTTTGCTTAAGAAATATGATTATATATTATTTGTGGGTTGAATCAATTCAAGCAGTTTTATTCCTCATGTAGTTCTATCACATAGTTTTCAGGACATTATTTGAGCATAATTATTTTGAGGTAGTAGAAGCTCCTGTAGGAAGAAACTTGTGATTTTTTACTTGTACTTGCAAGTTTAAGTGAATTAGACATATTTGGGATGTTGTCTAATTAGGGTAGTTAGGATTTGATCTTTAACTTGTGAAAAAGATTAGGTTTGATATTTAGCCTTTTAAAAATATTAGGTTTGGATTCTTCCTATAAAAGAATTAGGTAAGTCTTTACTCTGAAAAAAGATAAGGTTGTTCCTAAGCCTTTTAAAAGGGAAAAGTGTAATAGTGTAAAGGTTTGATTCTGAGCTTACAAAAAGAATTAGGTTAATCCTAAACCTGTGAAAAAGATTGTAAGAGTTTGGTTCCTACCTGGGAAAGGAATCAGGGGGTTAGTGGATTGCGAAAGCCCTGTAGAGCTCGGGGGACTGGATGTAGGTAAGAGTAGCTTACTGAATTAAGATTAATTGTTATGTGCTATTTTGTTTTATTTCTATTGTTTGGGTGTGCACTTAGTTAAACACATTTCCACTGCTTATGAAAATAGTAATCAATTAGGGAAATTTGTAACTTGTGTGTTAAAGATTTAATTGTTTAAATTTAGTAACTACCTAATTCACCCCCCATCTTGGGTAGATCTTTGGGCTAACAATTGGTACCAGAGTTGGTTTTAGCTCGATTGGCTTAACATCCTATTGAAACACGATCACGTGGAATGCACTGAGGATAATGTTGTATGTGAATCTTCTGATTGCCTTGATGTTCTGTGTGAGCCTCTTGTTTGTACTAATATTGTATGTGAACATCCTGATTGTTTAAATGTTTTGAGTGAATCTATTGCTTGTTCTAATAATCAAAGACCTATTAGTGAGAATAATAAAGATAGTAACAATGAGGCTACTAATAAGGCTATTCTTGAAAATAAAAAGTTCTGTACCACTAAATCTCCTAAAAAGAATAATTTAGATAAATATTTTGAAAATGTTAAATTTTTAAATACTCTATATGAAATCAGTAAGCTTCTTGAAAGGATTGACTACCTTGAAAAAGAAAATGCTTTTCTGAAAATTAATGTTTCAAATTTTCAACACAATGATTTTGAAAAACATTTATTGAAACTTTAAACGAGACTGCTCTTCATAGAACTCGTTTAAAAATTCATTCTATTGAAAATGATTGTCAGATTCTTAAGAATGATATTGAATTTATGCACAATTTTTTTTTGGTCTTCAAGCGAATGTTAGTGCATTGGAACGGTCACTTGAAATGATACAAAAATAGCTTAATGTGGCAGTAGATAAATTCAAGAGTATTGAGAAAACTAAAATATTTGAAAAACCAGTAGTCCCTATAGCAACTCCTATTGTGGAAAATTTGGTCATCTTGAAAAATGGTGTTACCTATTTTATAGTTACCCAATCGGATCCAGAAATAACTAGAGACCTAGAAAATAAAATATTTTTGTAGGTATGAATAACATATTTGTTGGGTCAAGGAGAATGAATGGAAACAATATACAAAGGCACAAAATGGATGGTGTCGAAAAACCATGGGTGTAGTTTGTTAAGCAAAATGATGTTTATTACATGAATAGAATGCAGTCTCAATATCAATAGAAACTGGTTTATAGAATTGTAGTAGATCGTAACAAGACTAATCAACCAGAGGTGTTAAACAAAGATAAAGAGACCAGTAAACCAGAGGTGTTCAAGATGAACAAACATTTTGTTGAGATAAATCAATAAGTTACCTCTAGGAATGACAAGCCAACTTAAACAACTGTTTCAAAGGATAACAAGAATGGTGTTGATAATTACAATGAGGTAACAAACAAAGTCATTCCAAGGGCTTTTCAAGTGCACCTAACTCTTCTCAATTTAAATTCATTAAATTTATTAAAGAGGTAGGTGTCCGGTCTGCTGATTTGGTAAGTCGATAATGGTTTCTAAAACTTATACTAAATGATGTGTTTATTTGTTGTCTTACAAACATTACATGATGATTCTGTGAATCACATTTATTTAAAGTGTATTAACATGTTTTTATATGATTGCTTTTATTTAGTATTCTTCAGGTATTTGATTATATGAAACATGTTATGTGATTTAAATTGATCAAATTGTTGTCCTTACTAATAGGCTTTCGTGAGTTGTTCATTATTGCATATGCATATTAGCAAGACCATTGTATAATATGATTTTATTTATACAAATGTGTTGAATTAAGATGATTTGATATATAATCATGATATTCTATTGTCAAACCTTGCTTAGAATATGTATCATATGTTGATATATGGGATCAAAATTACTTAGAATTAGTTAGTGATGATGCATGATTTTAAGAATAATTGAGATATATATATATATATATATATATATATATATATATTTACTTGATCTCTACTAATGATTTTATTCCAATTATGTTTAAAAAAAATTCAGGTTGTAAGACAATCCACGAAGAAACAAATATTCATTTGCTGAAACTCAAGGTATAAGTTAACAATAAGAACAAGATTCATTCAAGGAGATAATTAATTAGAGTTGAATCTTTATTCAACTTAGTGGTAAAACAATCACATTCTTGCATGATTATATTAGAAATTTATGTGATGTGAAATTATCATTCAAAAATCTTGTTCACAGAAATTTACTCGCATCATTATGAATATGATGCTTTGGTAATATGTCTACATGGAATTCTATTGCTAGCTAATATTGTTTTATTGGTTAAAACTGAGTCATGTGATGGTTATTTCTTATATCACATGTTATTAAGAAATATTTAATAAAATCAGTATTTAGCATGATCTTATTTTTCGGCATGTCGTTTGAATTTAAGCATTTATCATTGATATTGCTTTAATAAAATCATGTCAATTCATATTGATATCATCTACATGATCTCTGAATATATATGGTATATCAATCGGTACTTATTATTATTAGATAATTGATACTTTTGCACATGATTAATTTCTTTTGGTATTAGTTGCTTAGTTGTATGTATGGTTCTTAGTGTGAATTATCTTCAACATACTTTCATCATCTCTTGTTTTTAATATTAATTTTCTTATAGGAAGTTGATTTTTTAAGATATAGCAGCATGATAATATACGATTACCCATATTTAAGCGTGCATTAGACTTATATCAATTAACTTCATAAATTATCATGATTAAGACATGCTCTATGTCCTGGTGCTTTAATGTTTAAATAATTTTGATTCTATCTAAAGGGGAGTTGTCAATTGGTATCATGAAATAAAGCATGTCAACTTATTTGTAAATATATGATTTTAGGCCATATTGAGATGTTTTGAGTATTATGTTCTCATCTTTATCTAGAAGTGACATTTGAATTATTCGGGGTTTAGACATAGCTAGGCATAATGATGTGTGCTTAGAATAGATGTTTTCGTCATTCATCCTCACTTTTTGAGATGACAAAGGAGGAGAAGTTGTATGATGTTTTAAAAGAGTATGTGTTCTCCTAAGCATTGCAATTATAGAGTGGAGAAGTGCATTTTTTTATTTATTTAAAGAGAGTAATAATGTGTTATGACTATATTGAAAATATTTTTGATAAATGTTTTTAGCTCTCATAACAGTGCTTAAATGTGTTAAAAATTCGTCATCAGATTTAGGGGGACTGTGGTAATATTTTTTAATTGAGAAAACTTTAAAGTTAATTATCATCATCAAATAGGAGGAGATTGTTGAATCGAATATTTTGATGGACAATTGAACGTTGATGTTTATGGAACTCATAGTTTTATTGAGTGATTTTAGATTAGAAATTCCATATGTTTAAATGAGAAAAAGAATGAGTTTAAAAGATAAATTGTCGAAGATTTACAAGACGAATTTTTTTTGAAGCGATCATTGAATATTTATAAGGAATTTATTTGGAGCATTGAAGATATTGAAGACTTTTAGGTAAAAAAATTCATTACTTTTATGTTCTTAATGCAACCCGAATTAGGATCATGCAAGACACTTTAAAATGAATAAACTTATATGAGTCATGGTAAAAAGTGATAAATTTAAGATCCTAAATGGTTTTTATAAAGTGTTAAAATCACAAAAATATTTTTGATAAAGTGTTTAAATGAGAAAATATTTTTAACACATAAAATAATGGATTTTCTGGTCAAATTGGTCAACCAACGAAATGGGTCTATCGACTAATAAAAACAATAACTTGTGGGAGTTAAAATGGTGATCCCTAGGTTTTGATAGATAATTAAGTGTTGATATTTTTTGTGGAACTAATGTGTTTGTTGAGTATTTTAGAAAAGAATTCCATATTGTTGAAGACATCATGAAGAAAAGGTTAGGAGTACAATGATGTATGCAGTGAAGGAATGAAGAGTGTTGAAAACCTTGAAGAAATTAGGTGAAAATATTTCAATACTCTTATACTCTTAATGCAATCCGAATTAGGATTACACACAACACTATTAAATGAATTATATTTTGTGTATTGAAATGATAGAATTTAGGATTCGAATTATTGATTTATTATGTTCTACTTATATGAAATTGAAAATTATAAATGACCAAATTGAAAATAAGGATTAAAGTAAAAAAAGTTGAAGTTTAGGGTCAATTAAATTAATCGACAAAAGCAATTAGTTAACTGAATCAAGTAGTGGATTTTGGAGCAGAATTAGTGAAGGAATGACCATCCATCATCAATCGATCAACTGATCAAAAGAGATCGGTCAACCATTTGAAACAGTGAGGTTTTCAGAACAAAATAAGTAGTTCTTGCAGCAGTCGGTCAATCAACCAAAGACGATCGATCAACCGATGGGCTTAAGGTTCTGGTAGGTGAAGTCTCTGAACCAATCGGTTAACTGATTGGGACGCAATCGGTCAACTGATTGTGCTGGAGTTTGGCAAGAAAAACTCTCTGTACCAATTGATTAACTGATCGGAGGAGGATTAGTCAACTGACTGGAGTTTTGGTTTGGTCTTTTTTCTAAGCTGTATCAATCGGTCAACCGACTACAAGAGATCAGTCAACTAACTGTTTTGGTTGAGATTTCGAGGAACTTGGTCTTTTGGTAAAAAACTAGCCATTTGTTTGATGATTCCAAGGGAGAATTTCGAGTGATCTAATCTCATTGAAGATATGGTACATATATTTTAATATCCCTATTGATTTGGTCCACATAATTAATGATTCTCTCAATTTAAGTAGTTAAATACTTCATATCTTTATGAATGGTAATTAAGAAATATTTTATGGACTTATTTGAGAGTTTTAAAATATATTTTTAAGTGATTTCACCAGAATTGAATAATTATGTTATATGGGTTCTCAAAATGCCTTTTAGAGGCATATATTTTGAAAAGTAGTTGTTGGAGGGTTTGTTATCAGTCTATATATATAGACGTACGAACTTTTGATAAAATATATCAAGAACATCAGTTCCTATGCTTTTCTAAGAGATATTATTCTGCTTAGATTTTTTAGGGAGATTTTGTGCGAAATTCTTGATCTAAAGCGTTAATTGATTTGGCATCACCGATTTGTGCTATCTTGTGATTCTTTTTTCATTCTTCAATGTTTTCCTAGTGAGATCTTTCCAAGCTATTGTTCTCTTTTTTGAAATCATATTATTATTATTTTCTTGGTGTTATGATCGTAAGAAAATCGTTTTTAAACTTAAATGCCTAAAAATCGTTTTAAAATGATTTTGTGTGATTATCTAATTACGTTCTTTAATTTGTTCTACCCACATTGAATATTAATCAGATATTAATTTACTTCACATTATATCTATAATGTAGTAAATTTTGGGACGTTAATCGAGTATAACTATATTGAGGTGGTAGAAGCTCCTCGTGGAATTTTTTTTTTCTTTTTTTTTGTATTTGTGAGTTTGAGTGGATTAGACATGGTTGGGTTGCTATCTAGTTAGGGTAGGTAGGTTTCAATATTTTTCGGTTAAAAATATTGAGGTTTGATCTTTGTTCTAAGTATAAAAAGGTTAGGTTATTCTTTTCCCTTAAAAAGAAGTAGGTTATGATTCTCCCTGAAATTGAATTAATTTGAGTGAATTGTAAATGTTTAATCCTTATTTGGAAAAAGGATCCTCGTGAGTATTGTGAGGTTTTGATTCTTTCGTAATAGAATTAGGTTAGTCTTTAACCTGGTAAAAACGTAAGGTTCATTCTTAGTCTGGAAAAAAGGAAAATTGTAAAGGTTGATTCTGAACCTGAGAAAAGAATAGTTGTAAGGGTTTGGCTCCTATCGTTAAAGGAATCAGGGGTTTAGAAGTTAAAAATCTATGTGGAGCTCAGGGGACTAAATTAGGCAAGGTTAGCTTGCTGAACATAGATATATCTTGGTGTGCTGCATTGTTATTATACTTTACATTTTGTTTGGGCATGTACCTAGTTATAAACACTTATCCACTGCGTAACGAAGATAATAATTGATAGGAAAAATTGATTATTTGATAATTAAGTGTTGAAACATTTATTTGTTTAAAATAACAACCCAATTCAACCCCCTCTTGGGTAGCTCACTGGGCCAACAATTCTTGATGTCGAGAGTCGGAATGTTGAGCTAGAGAATCATCCGTGACTCAGGGGGGAAAAATGCCACTGTGGAGAATCATCCAATATGTCGAGAGTCGGGATGTTGAGCTGGGGAATCATCTGCGACTTAGGGGGTTATAAAGCTGTCGTGGAGAATGTAGACACCGCATTTTGTCCCACCCAGTCTATGTCGAAATAAAGTACAAGTTCAGATGAACTTTAAACTTGGGTTTGAAGGGAATTAATTTCTACCTAAGATCATACTATATAATATACAAAAATTCCTAGAAAACATGATAAAACACAAAACTGTTAAATTTAACAAAATACTGTTAAGTAAAATTTTTGGGTCAACCTCGAAATTCCCATAATTAAAGGGGGTCTAAAATGACTTTATTAAAATTTGATTTTCATTAAATCATCTTTAGTATAGATAAAAATTATTCACCATTCTTACATTATATGATATTTTAAACAATTATTGTGGTTACCTACCGTGACCCTAAAACATTTACTTTCACTAAATTTTATCAGTTTAACACCAAAAACAATTGTTTTAATTATACATACTATATCAAATCCTAACTAGAAATAATCCAATAGACCTTAATCAGGTTTTGGAAAGGTCATGACAATTCCCAAAATCACAAGGGTGATTAAGGAGCTGGGCTTGATTTGGATTTACACCAATTCGAGTTTGTCTTAACAAAACCACCCTATCTCCAATGGTTTAAGGTCTTAGACATAGTTAAATGCCCATATAAGGAGCCTTGAAATGATCAAGGAACCTTCCTAGAAGATATCTACTAAATATCTAAGGAAGGGAATCGAGACACCTAGGGTATGACCAACCGTTATCGGAACTAAACCCGATTTGGTTCGCCACCTAAGTTAGATATTTAATGAGCATTGAATGACCATACCATAAAGATTTAAATTCTTGGGATGACATAGATAGGTTACTGGTAGCGGAATATTATGTTGCTACTTTTATCGCGAGTGTACGGGTCAAGTTTTAATAGAACAGTGAATGAATAGGGTTTTTGTATCCACATGGATTGGATTAAATTGTCCCTAAGTACAAAAATTATCATAACTGAACTTTATTTAGGCAATTAAAATTAGGGTTTTTGTTTTTAATATATACTAAACTAAATTAACAATTAATTAAACTATAATACTAAGTATATTATATGGGAATAGATTATCTAGGGATTAACTTCGTTTACTGATACGTGTTTGATCCAATCTAGTTTACATTAACGGTATTCAAACTATCCAATAATCTAGGTATCGAAAACTCACTTACTACCTCTCCCGAGTGTAAAGTGAATAAATATGAGACTTCGCGTTAACGCCGATATTCCTATATAGCATTTAGATAACACTGATCACATGAGTCTTGCCCCAATCTCACAGATTACATACTTTCTAATACTCTCTCGAGTCATTAGATCATCACGCTGTGTTTAAACCCTAGTCCGAATCTGGGGTTACCTCTCCCGAGTGTCAAATCTCGTATTCTCAAACCAATCAAAATACCATAACAAGCATATAATAAAAGTAATAAAACGGTAAACACAATCGAATAGAGATGAACAACTGTTAACGAAACACAGATTTAAACAAACAACATTTTCATAAACTATATCAATCCCTAGACAATAGATATTTAGCTTCTCATGATCTTAACCAAATATTCATTACAATAATAGATTAACATCATCATTCAATACATAAAACTTAAGAACAAAGGATAAACAAAGAATGGATAGCAAATCTGTGAAGTGAAGTGTTCCACTTCCACAAAAATCGCTCCAAGAATGTTTCCTCTTCTCCTCTTGATGATCTCTCCTCTTGGTTCTTGATCTTGAGATCCCAAATATCTAAAACAAATCCTCCCAATATTGTTCTAAGCTCAATTTGAATGAAGGGAAAAGGAATTGGGATCAAAATATCAAGCAAAATGTCTAAACAAAACTTTACAGCTGGGGTTTCGGCACTGCAGTGGTCAAAAACACCGCTGCAGTGATGGGATGTCGGTAGGCTCATCGCTGTAGTGATAAGGTCCATTATTCAAAATATCTAAACAAAACTTTACAACTGGGGTTTCGGCATTGCAACAGTCAAAAGCACTGCTACAGCGGTGGGATGTTGGTAGGCTCATCGCTACAACGATAAGGGCCATTGCTGCAATGGTGGTTGGGCATAGAGTTTACTGACTCTTCATCACTGCATCAGTGAGGTTGCTTGCTTATTCTTGGATATTTTTCAACGTTTCTGTACTGACTTCCTACCGATTTGCTCGATTATCAACTGTTTTCGCTCCTAAGCCCTACTTTGAACAAAAACAATTTAAAAAAATAAAAACAAATTAAAACATTACAAGAATACTTGAAAACTACCAAATTCAGGTTGGAAATAAATAGATAAATTCAACCTATCAGTTACATTCAAGGAATATAGATATTCTGAGCAAAATATCTTACGTGTAACCAAAAACCTTGAATCGTGACTACCCATTACTGAAACCAAATCAAATTGGTTTGCACCTAACCAATGCATTAAATGCACAACCCATCAAGCAATAAATTCTTGGGATAACATGGAATGATTAGGTTCAAAGGATGTAGATATTTTTACTAAAATATCTTAGGGTTAACTAAGAACTTGAAAGCCAACTGTCGGTTACAAGATAAGTTAACCCTATTCCATCCGAAACCAACCGTAGGAGTGCTCACCAGGTAATGACTCATCAAAGAGAATTAAATGCATTGGTGACACATAAAGACTAGGTTCGATGCATTTTGGAAATCATTAATGACAACTAAATCGAAATAATAAAACTAACCAGTACTTAACCCCTAAACCGAATCAGATACATCACATTATGCCATTAATGCATCTATATGCAAGGAATACGATTGGAGGGGAGGTAATGATTGGTAATGATTTCCAATTTTTACCAAATCTTGGAAAATATTTGGTAATGATTACAAAATCTTTGAGAATCTTGCCTTCCATCCTAAATTTGCTTAAAGTAAAACAAGATCAAAGCAAGATAGAAAGTATCCTAAGCCAAACATTGCTAAAGGAATAGCCTGAATATCCCAGCTCATTGATGAATGGGCAGACATCCATGCCTATAAATAAGGTGCCTGTTTTTATATATTTCAAGCGATGAATGCCTAGCTTCTCTCTCTAAACTCGAGCAACTCTCTCAAGTGCTAGGTGATAGGTGTGATCTACCTGCGTATTTCCAAACCGAATTAAGTTGGTTTTCGAGCGTTTATATAGTATTTTATTATGTTTTAATTAGTTTTCATACTTTTTATATAAATCAGGTGTGTGGAGAAAAAAGATAGGAAACTGGAGTGAAAACGATGAGATCTAACCGAAGGCGAGTCGAAGTTACAGTGGATAAACAAGCAAGGAGGCAAAAATATAAAGGAAGCCCACCGCCTAGGCGTCCAGACCTCCGCCTAGGCAGTGAAGATGCTGAGAATGACAAAAGGCTACTAATAGCCCACCGCCTAGGTAGGAAATTCCTCCGCCTAGGTGGAAACCCCAGTAGAAATATTTCCAAGTCCACCGCCTACTTCTTCGCCTAGGCGGCCACCAAACCTGCAAAGCCGGTACTGCAAGGCTCTTTTGGACTATGATTCAATCCGATTTTGGAAATACTCAAAACATGGAAGTTGTATATATTTGTCTTAGATTTCCATAGGTTTTTGAATCACCTCAATCGGAGTTCGGATGAAGAAGTTACAGTCAAAACAAAATTACAAACCTGCAGTAACTTCGCTGAGGCGAAGTTCCGGCAGAAAGTTAACAGACCTAACATCGCCTAGGTGAAGTTTTCTTCTCTTAGGCGAAAATCCGACAGTACAGCCTTGATATTTATTAGATATTTTGAGATCTTTTGCCTATAAATACCCCTCGCCTCCCCTTTCTCTGGCCTCTCTTGCATTTTTTTGAGCCCCTTAGGTTATATCTAAGGGTATATTTAGGAGTTTTAGAGGTGGAGCTCACATCCCTAAGTGGAGAAGACGGAGAATCGATTGTTGAGCGTTCTTAGCGGTTTATCTTCGGACGAGGCTAAGTTCTTCGATTGTTTTTCCTTATTTATTTATCTTAGGATCATGTAAGCATGTTTATCTCGTTATTTCATTGTAAATGCGGCTATAACTGTAGTTAAACATGGATTATAGTAGGGATTAACACTATATTTATAAATACGTTGTTTGGATGATTTCGGTGTTTCGTTTGTGAATGTTCTTCGTAGTTTGATTGTATTTATTGTATTGTTTGTTTATCATGCTTAGTTAGATAAATGGAGAATATGGGATTTAGACAAACCCCGGATTCAGATTTGGGTAAACAAACGCCATGATTTTATAACCCGATCGAGGTTTAAATCGTGGACAATCGATGATGTTGGGGCAAGACTCACGCTACCTTGGGTCGCTAAGATATTGAGGGGGACTTTTTCATTGACTCGAAGTTGTGTTATATCCCTCGTCGTACACTCAGGAGAGGTGGCGAGGGAGTTTACGAACGGAGATTGTCGATAGGGTAAAAACAACACACGATCCAATAACCCTGGATGGAGTTGGATTGTGTGCAATCAATGACGCTGGGCGAGAATCACGTGACCTAGGGTCATTAAGATGATGAGGGGGACTTCTTCATTGACTCGAAGTCATGTATTCCCCCGTCTTACACTCGGGAGAGGTGGCGGTAGAGTTTACGTATCGAAGTTGTCAAATAGGTCGAATAACGTAAACGCGAGTAAATCGAAATCGAACACGTATTTGTAAACATGTTAATCCTTAGGTAATTCTTCACCCTAAAACATATTAGCATAATAATGTAGTTAATTTAGGATATATTAGTATTAGTTTAATTAATTAAATACATTTGTTTTTCGCCTAGATAAAATTAGGTCACGACAAACGCGGTATTCGATAGTAACGACACCAATCCATGTGGATACGATAACTCGATCTTTCACGATCACACTGTACTAAAACTTTGACCTCGTACACTTGCGAGTAGTCATATACGCGAAGGATAATAAAAATCCTTCTACGTACAAGTTTTTTGGCGCCATTGCCGGGGTTTGGTTTGTTTGTTACTATTGATATTGGGAGTAAATAACTTGATTTTAATCTAGGCATTTTTGTATATAGTTTTTGTTTATAGTTTTATTTTTGTTTCTTATGCAGGGTACGTGCCCATGTTAGATCGACGGGTATTGATGCATCCTTTTTGACAGGATTCCAATCCGTTTTATGTTTCTTGGCCAAGCACATAAGCCGGTGAGGCATTTCGTTGAAAGATTGAGACATTCAAAGCAAAATCTCGCCAATCTTGAGGGAAATCTGAAAATGTCGGGCCGAGGACATTAAACCACGCACTTCTTGGGAGGCAACCCAGGGTCAAATAAGTTAAATCCGTCACATCCGACTTGAATCGGAGGCGAGATCCTCTCACCTCCCAGGTAAGTGTTTTAAACACCCTTCGTCAGCATGCTTTAATTCCATATGTTGAAGAATGATGATTAGGTTCACTGAGGACACTGTCCACTTTGAGTTTGGCGGTGATGTGTAATATGTAGTATTGTTAGTTTATGTGTTATTGTTTTTCCGTATTGCATGTGTGTTTAGGTTAGAATGTGTTTATGTTTTTGTTGTTGTTATATGTTGAGTTTTGTGTTCATTTGGGCTATTACTTGATGATGATAATTACCCTTGGTTGTTTTCGAGGTCAAGGGTAATACCCATGCATGTGTGTTCTGTGTGCTTGACTATGCGTTTTGGTCAAAATTATTGTAGATCCTAATATGCACGGACATATAAACTTAGTGTATTTCTATTCAATTGATTTGAGGATGATTTTCGATTAGCTAAATTCATAACACATTGAGAATTCTAGAACTTGATTGAGGGGAAGCTTGGGGCGAAATCCTAGGCGAGGTAGTTCAGGAGAAATGATTTAGGCATTCTCTTTGTCGCTTGAGCCATTGAAACCTACCTTGATACATGTTTATCCCTCATTACCCTGTCGAAGCCTAAATAAAAATTCAATTCAGAACACATAAACTAATACCGTGGCCAATGGATCATTTTTCAAACCTTAATCACTGAATTTAAAGGCACATTTGAGTGAATCAAGTTAGTCGTGGCAAAGGCTACTTGATGTGAGCGGTTGGGTTAAAGGCGAACTTCGGATTGGTTCGGTATTCGAGTACTCACTTGTCATTTTTCTTTTATTTTAACCACACCCGTAAAATCATACTAATCAAATAAGTTTGGGGGTGTGGTTGGATTTAAAAAAAAAAAAAAAAAAAGAAAGAAAAAAGAAAAAAAGAAAAAGAAAAGGCATATGTACATATAAGTTTAATTCTGTTTGTTTTTGACAAGTGAGTACGTCGACCGTTAATTGATAATTCAGGATTGTTTTTCTATCTTTCATGAGGGTTTGAGTGTGAATGTGCCAAGCGTTGAGCCTTGGGTACCGTTAAGTTAACAATGTTAACCCGTTTTCTATTCCAAATTACCCTTGGCTAATTATACCAAAACCGAACCAAGTCCTAATGATCTTCATGAACTACTAAACCTAAATTAGTGGAGAGTGGACCCCAATCCAGCTTATGGTAATCCTTAACTCATAAATTTTGTTGGTGGATAATCCAATCTGATCGTTGTATAGCCATATTATTGAGTCTCGCACTAACACATTTACAGGATCTAGAATACCGTTCACCATTATCGCATGTCAACAATCTAGAACATTAGATGTTGTGTGTTACCGCCTGAACTCAATACTACTGGCGGTTGTTGAGGGAAAAACAAATAGGCCGTTAGAAGAAGTCAAAACTCGCATGTTGTTATGTTTAGATTGTTTTTAGGTTGTTTGTTATTTAATTCAGTTTGTTGTTTTTTTTTTTTTTTCATTTTAGCATGTGTGTTTGGCTCGAGGACTAGCCAAATTTCAAGTTTGGGGGTATTTGATAGGTGTGATCTTCCTACGTATTTCCAAACCAAATTAAGTTGGTTTTCAAGCGTTTACATAGTATTTTATTATGTTTTAATTAGTTTTCATACTTTTTGTATAAATCAGGTGTGTGGAGCACAAAGATAGAAAACTGGAGCAAAAACGATGAGATCGAACTGAAGGCGAGTCGAAGTTACGGTGGATAAATAAGCAAGGAGGCAAAAATATGAAAGAAGCCCACCGCCTAGGCGTCCAGACTTCCGCTTAGGCAGTGAAGATGATGAGAATGACAAAAGGCTACTGACAGCCCACCGCCTAGGTAGGAAATTCCTCCGCCTAGGTGGAAACCCCAGTAGAAACATTTCCAAGTCCATCACCTACTTCTTCGCCTAGGTGGTTACCAAACCTGCAAAGTCGGTACTGCAAGCTATTTTGGACTATGATTCAATCCGATTTTGGAAATACTCAAAACATAGAAGTTTTATATCTTTTTCTTAGCGTTTCATAGGTTTTTGAATCACCTCAATCAGAGTTCGGATGAAAAAGTTACAGTCAAAACAAAATTGTAAACCTGCAGTAACTTCGCTGAGGCGAAGTTCTGGCAGAAAGTTAACTGACCTAACTTTGCCTTGGCGAAAATCCGGTAGCACAGCCTTGATATTTATTAGATATTTTGAGATCTTTTGCCTATAAATACCCCTCTCCTCCCCATTCTTTGGCCTCTCTTGCATTTTTTTGAGCCCCTTAGGCTATATCTAAGGGTATATTTAGGAGTTTTAGAGGTGGAGCTCACATCTCGAAGTGGAGAAGATGGTGAATCGATCGTTGAGCATTCTTAGTGGCTTATCTTTGGACGAGGCTAAGTTCTTCGATTGTTTTTCCTTATTTCTTTATTTTAGGATCATGTGAGCATGTTTAGCTCATTATTTCATTGTGAATGCGGCTATGGCCATAGTTAAATATGGATTGTAGTTGGGATTAACACTATATTTATAAATACGTTGTTTAGATGATTTTCGTGTTTCGTTTATGAATGTTCTTCGTAGTTTGATTGTATTTATCGTATTATTTCTTTATCATGCTTAGTTAGATAAATGGAGAATACCGAGTTTTGATAAACCTCGGATTCAGATTTGGGTAAACAAATGCCATGATTTTATAACCCGGTCAGGGTTTGAATCGTGGACAATCGATGATTTTGGGGCAAGACTCACGCTACCTAGGGTCATTAAGACATTGAGGGGGACTTATTTGTTGACTCGAAGTTACATTATATCCATCATCTTACACTTAGGAGAGGTGGTAAGGGAGTTTACGAACAGAGATTGTCGATAGGGTAAATACAACACACGATCCAATACCCTGGGAGGGAGTTGGATTGTGTGCAATCAATGACGCTGGGCGACACTCACGTGACCTAGGGCCGTTAAGATGTTGAAGGGGACTTCTTTATTGACTCGAAGTCATGTATTCCCCCATCTTACACTCGGGAAATGTGGCTGTGGAGTTTACGTACCGAGGTTGTCAAATAGGTCGAACACCATAAACGCGAGTAAATCGAAATCGAACATGTATTTGTAAACACGTTAATCCCTATGTAATTCTTCACCCTAAAACATATTAGCACAATAATGTAGTTAATTTAGGATATATTAGTATTAGTTTAATTAATTAAATACATTTATTTTTCGCCTAGATAAAATTAGGTCACGACAAATGCGATATTCGATAGTAACGACACCAATCCTTGTGGATACGATAACCCAATCTTTCATGATCACACTATACTAAAACTTTGACCTCGTATACTTGCGAGTAGTTATATACGCGAAGGATAGTAGAAATCTTTTAGCGTACAAGTTTTTGCCAAAACCTTGGTAGGGCATAAAATACGCCGCTACTTACACTCGCAAGTATACGAGGTCTAAGTTTTAGTATAGTGTGATCATGAAAGATTGGGTTATCGTATCCACAGGGATTGGTGTCGTTACTATCGAATACCGCGTTTGTCGTGACCTAATTTTATCTAGGTAAAAAATAAATGTATTTAATTAATTAAACTAATACTAATATATTCTAAATTAACTGCATTATTATGCTAATATGTTTTAGGGTGAAGAATTTCCTAGGGATTAACGTGTTTACAAATACGTGTTCGATTTCGATTTACTCGCGTTTACAATATTCGACCTATTTGATAACCTTGGTACGTAAACTCCACCGCCACATCTCTCGAGTGTAATACGGGGGAATACATAACTTTGAGTCAATGAAGAAATCCCCCTCAACAGCTTAATGACCCTAGGTCACGTGAGTCTCGCCCAGCGTCATTGATTGCACACAATCCAACTTCCTCCCGGGTTATTTGATCGTGTGTTGTATTTACCCTATCGACAATCTCCGTTCGTAAACTCCCTCGCCACCTCTGCTGAGTGTAAGACGAGAGATATAACGCAACTTCGAGTCAACGAAGAAGTCCCCCTCAATATCTTAACGACCCTAGGTAGCGTGAGTCTTGCCCCAATGTCATCGATTGTCCACGATTTAAACCCCGACCGGGTTATAAAATCATGGCGTTTGTTTACCCAAATTTGAATCTGGGGTTTGTCTAAACCCCATATTCTCCATTTATCTAACTAAGCATGATAAACAAACAATACGATAAATACAATCAAACTACGAAGAACATTCACAAACGAAACACCGAAATCATCTAAACAACGTATTTATAAATATATTATTAATCCCTACTACAATCCATGTTTAACTATGGCCATAGCTGCATTTACAATAAAATAATGAGCTAAACATGCTCACATGATCCTAAGATAAAGAAATAAGGAAAAACAATCGAAGAACTTAGCCTCGTCTGAAGATAAACCGCTAAGAACGCTCAACGATCAATTCGCCGTCTTCTCCACTTCGGGATGTGAGCTCCACCTCTTAAACTCCTAAATATACCCTTAGATATAGCCTAAGGGGCTCAAAAAAATGTAAGAGAGCCCGGAGAAGGGAGAGGAGAGGGGTATTTATAGGCAAAAGATCTCAAAATATCTAATAAATATCAAGGCTGTGCTGTCGGATTTTCACCTAGGCAAAGAAAACTTTGCCTAGGAGAAGTTAGGTTGGTTAAATTTCTACTGGAACTTCACCTTGGCAAAGGAAACGTCGCCTAGGCGAAGTTACTACAGGTTTGCAATTTCGTTTTGACTGTAACTTCTTCATCCGAACTCTGATTGAGGTGATTCAAAAACCTATGGAAATATAAGGAAAATATATACAACTTCTATGTTTTGAGTGCTTCCAAAATAGAATGTTATAGTAGTCCAAAATAGCCTTAAAGTTATAGCACTTATACTGGCTTTGCAGGTTTGGTGACCGCCTAGGCGAAGAAATAGGCGGTGAACTTGGAAATGTTTCTACTGGGGTTTCCACCTAGGAGGAGGAATTTACTTCCTAGGCGATGGGCTGTCAGTAGCCTTTTTTCATTCTCAGCATCTTCACTGCCTAGGCAGAGGTCTGCACGCCTAGGCGGTGGGCTTCCTTCATATTTTTGCCTCATTGCTTGTTTATCCACCATAACTTCAACTCACCTTTGGTTCGATCTCATCGTTTTTGCTCCAGTTTCCTATCTTTTTGCTCCACACACCTAATTTATACAAAAAGTATGAAAACTAATTAAAACATAATAAAATACTATATAAACGCTCGAAAACCAACTTAATTCGGTTTGAAAATATGTAGGTAGCTCACACCTATGAGTAGGATTCTCAAGCATATTTCTCAAATAACACACTATTATTTTGTAGAAATTTGATCATGGAAGGTATTGTTAAATTTCTTGGAGCAAAAACGCGAAAGATTGACGGCCACCGATCAACATCGAGCCAAGATGATCAAGGAAGGAAAGGAGATAGCTACTTAGGGATGACCACATCCCCTATATAGGGTGTTCTTGGGGTTCTTGTCTAAGAAATCAGGGGATTGACAATTACCGATCAACTTCCAATCGAGAAGATCATAGAGGAAAATGAGGTAATCATTTAGGGAAGACCACATCCCCTAAGTAGGTATGTTTCATAAAAAAAACCCTATAATCTTGGTTTAAACATGTGTATGTGACTTGTATATAGTATAATCATGTAATCCACACACTTTAATTTCATGTATATAATACATAAAACCCATAAACAACTAAACAAACAATTAATGTTTGTTAAAGAACCAAACAAACTCTTAATTATCGCTATAATAACAAAACCATGTTCAAATCATACAAAATCACTCCAAGAATCTCAAGAACATACGAGAACATGTTAAGAACATGTGAGGACTCAAATCATTTGAGAACATGTTAAGAACATGTGACGATTCAAACAAAACTTCAATCACATCATGAGTTGTACATACTCTCTTCGTTCTCTCAAGAACATTACACTGATTCTTTACTAACTGTCAATATTAACTATATAACTGTTCATAACCAGATTTACTTTCAACTAAACATGAAGATCACAACTAGGTTGGCTTGTAGACTGGAACCTATATATAAGTGCGCGCGCGCACACACACACACACACACACACACACACTTATATATTACACCGATAGACCATTGTGGCTAAGAACTCAGGATAATGGGAGGGCCTCTATTCTTTTGGGGATATGTGTGATTCTTCTTCTGAAACCTTCCCATTTTCCTTAGTTACGAGTAGGGCTGGCATAAATATATGGTAATTCTTTCATTTTTTAAATAACAACTCACATACTAACACTAAACAAAAGAGTTCGTTCAAGGTGTTCTTGCAAAATAAAAGTGGTTATGTATATGTCATGTTATGATTCAGGTTGTTCACAACTTAAAATCATTTAATAATAAACCTAATTAAGGTTGTGATTCAAGTTGTTCACAACTTTGAAAACTATTAATAATAAACTAACAAAGGTTGTGGTTTAGGTTGTTCACAACCAAAACCAACTAATAATCAACTAAAATTAACTAAAACAAACAACCAGACTAGTTTTCAATTAAACCAACCCAGCCTGCTAGTTTTTAACTTAACCAGAATGAACTACATTTGACCTGATCTTTGGTAACTACCCAAAGTACGTAAGCAGCCCATAAGCATTTGGTCAAACTTTTAATACCATAACCATATCCATTAACCTAACACAAATGAACTATGTAAATACCTGATTCTCATTAATCCGAGATACATAGGCAACCCACATGCAGGTTTGGTTGCATATCCAAATAAATTGATCTTAGTATGCATTTCATATAGCATGCATATTTATATTTCTGTCTATATAAGCTGTTATTGGGTGTCGCTGACTAGTATTAGCTGTAGTATTTACTTGTTTATCATTATATCATGCAAAATGACATAAAAAGAGTAAAAACTTTTAAAAAGGGGATTATGTTTGTTCAAGTAAATCAAAGGAAACTATTTGGATGTGTTTAACAGTGAATATCTATTTTGACCAAGGTACCGTTTATGGATAGGTGTCTTGGGTTGTGTAAAACCTTCCCTAAGCATAATTGACTCTCGAATTTAAATAATATCTCTCATACATAGATATTTCAAAGTTAAAAACAGGGGTTATTTTAAAAGGAAAAATGAAATTCCAAAATCCCAGTGACCTAGCACACAATTTAACACCATGTTAGGTGATGACTCCATTTTAAATATAAAATCTCAGCCCAAGAAGTTTTTCAAAACCGACGCCTAGAAAAGCCCTTGAAAAACTATTTTCAAAATAAATGGATTAGGATGACTTTGAGAGGAAGGGATGAAACTTGTTTTCATCATTTTTCCCAATTCTCTACTTCTTCTACTATCAAAATTCAGGATGTGTTAGCTGGAGGCTCCACTATAAGAGAGTTAGGCCTAGTTGGAGTCTACATCCATATTTACTGTTTAATAACATCCAAGCATTATGTCTTTGACTTCAAGCATAAATAATTGCTTACCAAAAATATAACAATAACAATAATTATAATAATAACAATAAACAATAATAAGCATATAATTTGATATGTATATATTAGCATACCTGTATATTTACAATTTTTATTTACTACATTTACATTTACTATTTTTAAATACCTCATTTAAATACTATCTTTATATTTTTGCATTTACATTACTGTATACTCTCTCTAACGCACGAGCACTCACTTTGCGCTGCATATCATTGATCGAAAACCCAAGTTGTAACCCTTTTAGGGATAGAGAGGCCAATAGTAACGGTTGAAGTTGGCAAAGTCATGACACCGGTCTAAGCCCTGAAGACCCTTAAGTTTAAAAGACAAGTTAGTAGAAGCAAGACGAACCTCTTCTCGCTGGGACCACAAACTTGAGATGGATGTTCTCACGGGGAGGACGGTAGAGGTTTAAAGGTCAAGGAACTGATATTTTTTAGGATGCACTATAAGAAAAACCAAAACCACATATAGTGAGCCTAGGATAGAGGATAACCAAAACCCTATTCTACTTAGGATGCCTATCTTGGAGAGAGATGTCATTTTTAATTTCTATACAACTATTTACATTACTGTTATACTAGGTATATAGAATAAAATTTCTAGGACAAGTAGGGGCATAATAATCAGTGTAAGAATTCTTGTTCTATCCCATGCATTGCTAGCTTGCTCAGCACCGAAAAACGTTTTCAAAAAATTTGAATACGGAGCAAGCTACAGGAAAAAACAAGAATCCTTATTCTACTTAACCTAGTAAACCATAAAACATAAACATTATGTTATTAATACCCATTTCATCCATAATAATCCACTTAAAATTTAGTTAAAGTCACAATTATATTCGCCTTTAAATAATTATAAAAAGATCCACCTCAAATAAACAAATAATCGTATCCTTTGCCAAACAAAGTTGTCTAAGGTTTTCCCTCTAAAACAACACGAAGTAATCTACTTTGATCATGCAAAAATACGTTAAAAATACCAAAATATAATAATGTGTCGTCACATAATCAAAATCAGGACTATGTGATATAAATAATAAGCATATCTTGGGTCACAATTCCCTAGGAGATGCATGTCATGTCCTAACCATAGTGTCCTTTCTCATAAATCCTATACAATAGGAATTATGAACCATAAGAAAGACATTTTGTTTAGGTTCAAAATGCCTTAAGCAGGTCAAAACCTTTTCTGATAAGAAGTCAGTTAAGGTTCACCGGTCAGGTTGTCAAATTTACCCTCAATAGATATCATGAACTCAAAGGTGTCTTAGACTCTTCGTCAAGCCCTAAGAATGATGATCTATCTTTTGAGAAAGAGAAAAAATATAGTTCTTCCTTTAGGTCCTTGGAAAACAGTAATCTATTTCTAAGGAAGAAAGACATATATGTCGTCAATTCCTAGGAGCAATTATCCCTAATTTTAAAAGAAAAAAGAAAGGATAATTCTTTCATTTAAGTCCCAAGAGTCATGATCCTTGTCTTTCGAAAAAATATGATGTTTGTACCCTAGAGTCCTAGGAGGAATAATTTATACCTTGAGGATAAAAGTGAAATCATGACCTAGTCCTAGGATAACTGTAAATTTAAACTTGAGGATGAACCAAAAGTTGCAAGTTAACCCTAGTTCTACGAGGTCGAGGCTAAGTCCAAGCCGAGGTCTGTCCAAAACATATATGAGAATTGCCTGGTAGATCTACGTCTTCCTAGGATTACATACATACATCACGATCATTATCGTCTATTGTGGAAGTCAAAAACTTCATCAAAAGTTTGGTCTTTCTTCTCCACTTCAGGGTTTCACTAGATCTACTAGTGTGGCTTCATCTTGTTAGGTTTTTGAGTCTTAAATCATTTGTTGAAATCATTATCGTTAGAAAATTCCTAAGGGTAAAACTAAACAACCATGCCCGAGAAAAGTTAAGTTTGATACCATACATTTTGAAAGTAAAGAGGATGAGAAAAAATACAAAAATGAAACCGAGAGTCGAAAGGTTATTTACTCTAAACCAGTTGATTTTGGCGAGTTCAAAAAGAAAAACATTGATCTTGAGAATTATGTCAAGAAGATGAAATGGACCTACTTTCTTACTCTAAGTAATGAGTGGATGCCACATTGGGTAAAGATGTTTTACAATAATCTTATGATTAGTGATGAAGAGTTAAGGTTGTTTGTTAAAGGTGGTAATATTAGATTGGATAAGGAAGATCTTAGGAGACTTTCAAACTTCAAAAGGGGAGATGATCATCCTTACAATACCACCTTATGTCTTGTAGGCAATCTTAAGAAAAATGAGATTGCGAACAAGTTTAATTTGGTTGATGGAAGAGCGGGGTCATTATCACTTGAATATTGTCTTATTCATTTAATGGTCACTTATTCTATTGTACCTAGAGGAGGAAGTCATGTGACCGTTAATGAGTTTGATTTATATTTGCTGAATGAGATTGTCGATGGTAGAAATCTTGATTTGGCTCATATTATGGTTGAGCACATGGAATATCAATTGAATAAAATATCAAGAGTATAACCCTATGGTGATGTGCTTCAAAGAATCTTTAATCACTTTAAAGTTAATAGTGATCCTGAAGAAAATTCACTTTTCACGATAACCCCAAGATATCTAAATGTTAATAGTTGTAATTTGATGGAGTTTGAGTTCAGACGAAATAGATGGGTGAGGAAAAAGGGAAAAGAGATAGAGAGAGATAGAGAGATAATGATTGTGGATGAGAAAGAAGATGAGGAAGAGTTGATCACTTATTAGAAAATTGATATGCTTCAGAATCAATTTGATGACTTCCATCAATACATTGAAGTGCTTGATTCCAGAGTATCCAGGATCTCAAATAATATGACAGAGATAAGGGTGTCTATGGATAACGGATATGAGAGGCTAACTGATACAATGGAAGTTAGGTTTGGAAGGATCATGAGCAACATGGAGCAAATGTTCTAAATCATGTAGAACCAACAATACAACAGCTGGCAGTAATACAGTGCCCAACAGCAATACAATGGGCATATTACTTTTGGGGGGCAACAGTCCTTTGGAGAACCTATGCTAGCAGGGTTATCAGGGATATGACCATTTACGTTATACTATCAGCTGATGCCTTCAAGCTTAGGCATACAACCCGGAAGTCAATACCCACAGCCGCTGGCCGTGAGTCCTTTGGGACCATATTATCCGTTCATAGGACAAAGACCCTATTAGATTTTATGCATTATCATTTTTTGGATATGTAATCAAACATGTCTCATTGTAGTACTTTGGTCTATAATAGTTAATCTAGGAATTATGGTACTTAATCTAGACTCAGTGGTGATTAGTCTATTTTGGTGAACTATTGTCCAGTTATGATCTTTTATGCACCAATGTTTAATTCTTATGATGATCCACATATATTCTTGTATTAAAAATGATTTTTATTCTTATTATTGAAAATCAAGGTTTTATGATCTCTTAAAGAAAAAGTTTTTATAAGAATATTTATCAAGGTGTATAAGAATTCCGTCCCCACTTTTTGAGATGATAAAGGGGGAAAAGTTGATGTTTAATTGAGTTTATTGATATTTAGGAGTTTGTTTTCCTAAACATTGCATTGATTAAAGGGAGGCGTTAGTTATTGGGTTTATATGCATATCTTTATAATTGTTTGCTTATGTTTCAATAATTATGCTTAAATGAGGAGATTGTTTCAATAATTATGCATAAAACATCAAAGTTAATTGTCATCATAAAAAATAGGGAGATTGTTGAACCCTAGGTTTTGATAAACAATTAAGTATTGATATTTTTTGTGGTACTAACGATTTTGTTGAATGTTTCAAAAAAGAGTTCCATACAGTTGATTAAGAAAAATACCTCATGAATAAAACATAAAGGGTGCAAGATGGATGCAATGAAGATATGAAGAGTTTTGAAGACCTTGAAGAAAATTAAGTGAAAACAACTCTCTACTTAGATACTCTTAATGCAACCCGAATTAGGATCACACACAACACTTTAGATAAGTTATTTTTATGTGTGTCTTGATATGAAATGATAGAGTTTAAGATCTTAATTCAAAATTTTGTATGTGTTTCTTATGTGAAACGAAATTGATAAGTGACCTCAATAGAAAACATGTTTTAAAGTATAAAAAATTGTATTTTTGGATCATTTCGGTCAACTGACAATCGGTTAACCGAATCAAACAGTGAGGTTTGGAGCAAAAATAAGGTACTACTGATCCAGTCAGTCAACTGAATTAAATATGTTGGTCAACCATTTGAAATAGTGGCTAAATTGGTGAAGGGAGTGAACAACCTGAACCAATCGGTCAACCGTTTGGAGGCAATAGGTCAACCGTTTGAGTTAGTGAGATTTTTGAAGAGAAAATGAAACATCCTGAACCAATCGGTTAATTGATTGATAGGAGTTGGTCAACCGACTGGCCTGAAAGATCAGGTTGTGTTTCGGCTCTGGGGTAGTTGGTCAACTGATTTCTAGGGCTCGGTCAATCGACATTGTCGGTTGAGATTTCGAGGAACTTGGTCTCTTGGTAAAAAACTATCCATTTTTAAGGATTCCAAGGGAGAGATTTGGAGGATTTGAACTTAATTGAGATATGGTCTACCTATTTTATTATCCTTAATGATTTGGCCCATAAACTTTAAGATTCTCTTAATTTAAATAGATTAATACTTCCTATCTTTATGGTTTTAAATTGAGAATAGTTTTGTGCACTTATGTGAGAGAATTGAAAGATATTTTAATGTGGAATACACTTGAAATGAAAAAAAATGTTATATGAGGTCTAAGAGTATCTTTTAGAGGCATATCTTTGAAAAATTAGCTGTTAGAGGACTTGATATCTGTCTATAAAACTAGACCTATGGGTATGAGTTAAAACACATAAAAAACAATCATTTCAAGCTTTTCTAAGAGTTATATTTACGCTGAGATTTCTATATGCGATTCATTATTTTTTCTTGATCTAAAGCACTTGTTGATTGGCGTCATCGACTTGTGTTCTATTGAAATTCTATCATTATCTTTAGTGTTTCCCGATGAGATCTTTCCAAACTTCGTTGTTTATTTTGAATTCATATTATTTTTTCTTGCTTGGTTTTAGATTGTATAGAAAATCGTTTTTAAACGTAAAATCCTGAAAATCTTTTTAAATGATTTTATTTGATTATCTGATTATGTACTCTAAATTGTGCTACCCACCTTGTTATTTAATCAGATTTTATTTGCCTCACATTGTATCTATCATGTAGTAATTATTCGGGATATTAATCGAGTATATTTGTATTGAGGTGGTAGAAGCTCCTTGTGAGAAGAAACTCATATTTTTGTATTTGTGAGTTTGAGCGGATTAGACACGAATGAATCAGGGTTTTAGTATGTCACGAATCTCTGTGCAGCTTGGGGGATTGGATTAGGTAAGAGTAGCTTACCGAACCAGGATATATCTTTGTGTGCTGCATTGTTTACTTTCAATTTTATTGTGTTTGGGTGTACACTTAGTATTAAATACACATCTACTGCGTAACTAAGATAATAATTAATTTAGGGAAATTGATTATTTGATATTAAGTGTTTAAAGAATTAATTGATTAAATTTTGTAACTACCCAATTCACCCCTTCTTGGGTAGCTCTTTGGGCTAACAAAAATGTTACAAGAAATGTTTGTTTCAACCAAACGATGGTGAGATACTGAAAAACAAATTTGAGAACTTTAGAAAGAAAACCTAAGAGCCCTTATGTGGAATTGTTATAGATGTTCCAACCTGGGAATGTCCAAGTAACCCTGAAGAAGTATAGAAGACCTCCTCAACTAGAATGAAAGAAGAAATATCCAGAAGATCTATGATATGAAGAATGATAGATAAAGTATTAGAGCCTAAGCCTAGCCGAGAAAAGTTCTTGAAAGATTGGGTAGCTGAACAAAGGAAGATTGCCTAATATAAGCTAAGACTTAATCTAGACATAGCCAATTTAGAGACACCATAAAACTCTACTTAAAAATAAAAATAAGAGAACCTTGCACATTTGAAGACATTTAAGACTGAAAGAAGACGATGAGCCATTGATAATATAATATCATATAATGGGGAAAGTAGTTGGGATAAGGGCGAAACCAAAAAACACATTTAGACTAACTCAAATTACTCTAATCCTCTAAAATGTCTTGAAAGTATGTGTTAATAGAAAAGAAAAATAATAAATAGAGACTAGTCTTAGAAAGTTTCTAAACAATGAGTGGTCACACGAAAGCCATTAAGTGAATCATGCTCTCTATATGATCCAAGTATTAAGTCTTTGGGGGTGTCTCAACACCTAGTGACTTGGGCCAACTGGATCGGGATCACTACCCAAAGCTCGCTACATGGATTATATAGAAAGTATGACTCCCTACTTGTTAGAGTGAAGAAAAATAACAAAAAAATCTCTTAATACTATCAGGACATAATAACATTTGTTAGTCGTCATTAAGTAATACTTGTTTCTCTATCACTTCTAGTCTCCCTCCTCCAAGTCATCTCAGGCGGGCCTATCTCGTCTATCCTCAGTCCAAGATAGAAGAAGTGATGCAGAGCCATCGATTTAGCCTCTGGTAACATGTAGGGCCTAGGTTATCTCAATAATAATCTTAGAAAATATCAATATCAGAACTTGATGGAATTGAAACTAAACAACCTCGTTAACTAATAACTACAAATATTTAGTTTAAATTACGATTAAACTTATCTTCATCATAATTTAGATTAATTCGATGCAAAAATAGTGACAATTATTAAGATGATTGAATGTTTGAATATGATTACCTGAGTATACTCTAGTCAAAATAATCTCGCATAAATGAGAATAGGGAAATATACATGGCACGTATGGGTATAATACTTAAAACATTTGAAATGAACTTGGGAAAATATAGGAAATGCAGAGAAAAAGCCTTGTTAAATAAGCCATTCATTTTAACCCTCTCCTTAGGCTCATCCAAAAGCCATTCAAAGCCCAAGCCAAATCAACAATGATCGTTATTCCGAGCCATATGTTCCCATTCTGGGAAATCCTGATCTCAACCAAGCTAGACATAAAATAACCTTCCGCTATTCCTATCTAAACCTTTCCATATTGCAACCAAAACCTAGAGACTGATTAAAGAAGAAATCCCGATCTGAATTCTAGTTACAACGCAAGAAGGAACAAATGAGTAAGAAGCCTCTCAAAAGTACCGACGAACTTTCCATATCTGAAACTACGTAGAAATAACTAGGGGAGATGGCTAATAGCAAAAGGTACCTAGTGCAAACATTCTAGGAGAATATTAGAATTTATATATAGATGATGCATTCCCTAAGAAAACTTTCAAGATTGGGTGTCATAAAGTCAGTATCAAAGTACTACACAAACACCATGCATCACGTATCACTTAGGCATGCATAACCTTCATACACGTGAGAAGCTTTAGGTATCATACTCCAAACGAAAAAAAACTATGGCCTTTTGCATATCATTTTTGTATCTATAGATCATTACCGATATGACACTTGCACCCATACACCTTATTTGGGAGATCTAATAGGCTAGTAGGCAATCATCAGACATGTAATATGGTTAAGTAACCTCGCTATGTCACCGTAACACCGTCTGTCTCTGATAGTGATTTTCATCCAAATTAGGGTTAGATAAGGAGTCGACCACACATAAGGTGCATCTTGATAGTAGACCTTACTCATTCCTAAGAAGTGTTAATTTGTAGTAGAGTTTCATTAAAAAGTCGGCCTCACTAGGATCTAGCACGACCTTCTTAGAATTTCTTAGTGTCGTACTAAGCCTCCAGTCGACCAAAATGATACAACATTATTTAAAAACTTAAATACACTAACCAATCAAAGTTAACGATCGATTTTACCAAGTTAAGGCTTAGACACAAATTCTAGCAAGACGAACCGATTTTACTTCATAATCCTGTAGCTAATCAGTCTTTTCCCCAGCCTATAGATTAGGGCATATTTTATACTATTAATAATCGTGAATCACATGATAGGAAGTGTTGGGTTAGATTCCCCAACATAACTTATCCAGTCACTGCCCAGTTTACGACTGGGCATATTTTATCCTATCCATATTTTTCTAATGGAAACATCGTTAATTTTGTCTCACGATGTTAAGTAAAGTCCATAAATCATAATGAACTCAATTAAGTTCATTAAACCAAAAGATGCAAGAATTATGTGTTAGCCTGATTCCCAGTAGAGCCTGAGATACATAGAAAACTCTCGCTAGTTTGGTTAACAAACTTAAACTCAACCATGTGAGATGAACTACGTGTTGACCTGATTCTCATTTATCTGAGATACATAGGCAACCTTTACAAGGTTCGGTCGTTCCCTTGAAAATAAAAACCATTCAGGCACATTGAAAAACTGTCAACGAGATTTCCTGTGAAAGTAGGAATACCTAGGAAACCTTTACAAGGTTTGGTTGACAACTAAGAATACCTAGTTACATTTTGACCAGATTCTTGGTAGATCACCAAGGTACGTAAGAAACCCAAGTGGGTTCATTCGAAATGAAAAATGGGAGTAAGGTATCATCCTCATAGTACTTTCTCAACCCTAGACCAGGGCGCATATCTAGGAATAGTCCTTTGACTCTCCTGAGAAAATATGTACACACTCTCCTTATTTTACCAAACAATAGAGGATGCTTAACGAAGAACCACGCGTTAACCTGACTCCTGGCGAAGCCCGAGATGCATAGAAAACCCTTGTTGGGTTTGGTTGACAAACCAATAGGTGCCAAACAACTGTTCCAACCCGATTCTTGGTAGATTACCAAGATTCATAGGAAATATTTTTCGGTCACCATTAACAAAATTCCATGCCAATTGAGATTGAATTATGATAAACAATAAAATCCTCACCGAGTTGCTCAATAATGAATCCCCCAATCAATTGGAATTGAATCATATCAAATATAAATAGCCCACTAATCCAGATTTGACCAAGCTAAGCTTTAACCAACAAAGAAAGAATTAGGTGTTGACTTGAGTCTTGGTAAATACCTGGACGCGTAAAACCTTTATAGGTTTGGTAGTCACCTTAAACAAAATTCCTCTATCCCCAATAGATTGTGCTTCGCCCTGTCCTTGGTAGATCACCAAGGTACATATGAAACCCAAGTGGGTCTGGTTGAAGTCAAAGAGCTGTCAACACTATGACATTCTCGCCCCCCCTGTTTCAGGGTACATCTCCTGAGAAGTCCCTTGACTTCCTTGAGAAGCCAATCCTTTTGTTAAGCAGACAACAAACGATACCTACGCTCGAACTATGCCACGACCTAATCCTTGGTAGATTACTGAGGTACGTAGGAAGCCTTTGTTGCTATGGTTGATAATATGAGAAAGCACAATGAGGGCCGAACTAAATTTCAATTAGATTTCTAACCTAGGAACTCAGTGTTTGTAGGTAACTCAGGTGAGTTTCGGTCATATCTGATGATCACCATCCCAAACAATAATACTAATAAAATATAAACAACCCAACAGGGTTTTCTAGACTAAAACAAACACTAAAAATTGCATGCTCAGTTTAGGATATAGAGGCAACCCATGTGGGCTCTATCGTATCCTTTGAACACTTAGGAGATAGTCTCGCACCCCAACTAGAGGTAGGGCACATTATATCCAATTTCTCCATTGAGATTTTGTGAATGGACTCGCTTGAGATAGAGCTGGGGCACATTAAATCCAGTTTCTCTATTGAGATTCTGTGACAGGAGCCACCCCAGCTAGAGATGGGGCACAATATATTAGATCTTCTCCGTAGAGAGTTTCTTGATATAAGACTTGAACCAATCACCAACTGAAATCCACAATTCCAGAAAATAGACGAGCATCATCAAGCCCTAGTCTATGATTGAGGCACATTTTTTTCGAGGTTAAATTTTCCCTAGAAAGTTTTCTATTCCTCGTCAGGAAATCCCAATTAGGATATGGCCAAAAAACTCAGCTAAGTGTCGAGTTACCCTGAGAGTTTATCTGGATAGAATTCTCTTCATCATTTTCAATCATGTTTTGATATGACGATCTAGGAATTGGTTTCTCTAACCTAGAACCATTCTACCCAATCCTGATTTACTTTACATATTAGAACTACAAGTGGTCTGATTCTCATTAATTTGAGATATGTAAGAAAACCCTTTGGGTACGATCAAAACCAGGAGTTGATGATCGAGTGTCATTTTCTCCATATCCTATAGGATTGACCATGCGTAATCCTTTAGGGATATAATAGAATAATTATCAGGAGGTCTTGACTAGAGTGTCATCCTCACCAAGAACCATTTCCACCAAATGTCGATCTGCATAAAATTAAATCCATCAACCAGTTAAAGTAAACAAATCCATACCTTCCTCACATGAGTTGGTGAAGTAATATCCATTTCTATCTTAATTGGTTGGAGAAGTAATAAATCCATACCTTCCTTACAGGGGTCGGTGAAGTAACATCCATTCCTACCTTAGTTGGTTAGAGAAGTAATAAATCCATACCTTCCTCACAAGGGTCTGTGAAGTAATATCCTTTCTAACACTAGTTGGTTGGATAAGTAGACAAATTCGTACCTTCCTCATAGGGGTTGGTAAAGTAATATCCTTTTCTACCTTAGTTGGTCGGAAAAGTAACAAATCCATACCTTTCTCATAGGAGTCGGTGAAGTAATATCCATTCTTACATTAGTTGGTCAGAGAAGTAACAAATCCATACCTTCCTAATAGGGGGAAATGAAGTAATATCATTTCCTACCATAGTTGGTTAGAGGAGTAACAATCCATACTTGTCTCATAGGGGTCGGTGAAGCACATAGCATCCTAGTCAAAGAAAACCTACATATCTACCTCATACAGGTCAATGAAGTACATCCTATCTAGCCATAGTTGGTTGGAGAGCTAGATGCATTCTCACCTCACATAGGTCGGTGAAGTACATACCATTGGGGGGACTTGTACTTGAGTGTCATCCTCACTAAGACTAGTAGCAATTTTTTTGCTATACTGCAAGTGTACGGATCAAGTTTTAATAATATAGAGTGAGTATAGTAGAGTAGAGTATCTATAGAGATTGGTTTAAATCGTCGCTAAGTACTGCGATTATCGTAATCCAACTTTATCTAGGCGACCAAATTTATTGTTTATAAAAATAAAACTAAAACAAATATAAAATCGAAAGTAAAATAAAATTTGGATTTCCTATGCATAATTGTTTTAGAGGCTTGATTTCATCTCGTTATTCACATGTCATCCTATTAAGCAATTATTAGTCAATTCCATTCATTCAATAATCAAGGTCACTCGTTCTCCCTCACTACCTCTCCCAAGTGTCAAGTGAGAAATTATGCAAACACTTTAATACTGATATCCCTATCTAGTATTTATATGAGAACATTCGTATTGCCTCGACCTTATAAATTATCCAAGTTTTAATAATCTCCGAATCTATTAAAACTTACGTTGTGCTTAACCTAAGTTCGAACCCGAAATCATCTATCCCGAGTGTCAAATACCAAGTTCTCAAATCAACCAAGATATTATATGGATGCATAAATTGGAAGCATTAATAAGGCAAATATAATTGAATAAAAATCCTAGTTGATAAATCTAGAACTTGATCACCTCCCGGTCTCACAAGATCCTAAATTCCCAACTCAATTACCTAGGTGTTGATCTCCTCTCGGACTCACAACAACCTAAATTATGCACTCTCAATTCTGGTCACAAACTCAATCTCTCTCGAGCATAAAATTCATAACCTACAATCATCTAATTCATCGTCCACATGAATAAAATACATTAAACATAGAGAGACATAAAATGGAATTAAAACTAACAATTAACAAAATATTGAAAACATTATTCAAACAAGATTACATGAAGCCCTAGTTATAAATTCTAGCTCAAAATAGGAAAATCCATGGCTAATATTTTCAAGAAATCTATATATGCAAACATGTTAAACACAATATCCGCAAATATAAAATTCAATAAAGATTAGGGTGAGAGAAAGGATGAGAAAACTCGTTCGTGTGGAGATGAGCTCCAAATCTTCAATAAACTTCAATGATCTTCACTCCAAGCTCCCTCTCTAGCAATTTTTATATCTCCAATGGTGTTTCTTCCCTAATCCCGCCACCCCTAGGGTTTGAGGTATAAGATTGTATAAATAGGGCTCAAAATAGGTTATGTATGCATTTTGGGGCTGCAACAAGACTTTTTCCCCGTTGTAGCATGAAGTTTCTGTTTTTTGGGGGCAGAACTTTGGCATTGCAGTGTGAGTTTTCGACCTGCAGCGTTCTACTTCTGAAATATGGCCATAACTTTCTCGTCGAAACTCCGATTAAGGTGATTCAAAAGGATATGGAAAGATAGGAAATAGATATACAACTTTTATGATTTGTGTTTGTCCAAAATCAGATTTCATCATGGTAAAAATTGGTCTTGAAGTTATTGCACCTGCACTACTGACGAATCATTCCAATTCAATTCACCTCATTTTACCAATTTTCACCTTTTCACCCAATTATTTATGAATCCTACAAAACAACACAAAAATACATTAAACTAACTAAAATATTTGAAAACTCACAAATATTTGAATCTAAAAGTACTTGATTTGATGATAAATAAACCACTCATCAGAGACTTTAGGGCTTGGTAATGTGACACCATCCTAAGGTGTAGTAGTGTAATACAACCTGTAGTGCAATGCAACCAGCAGTATATGTAAGACCCTGATTTCTTAGAGATAAATAGTTTGGTTGCATTTTTAAAATATTTCGAAAATAGCAGGGAGAATTTCGAAATCAAAAATGTAATTCAAAAGTTTAGGGGACCAAATGGTAAACTTTCAAAAAAATAAAATAAAATAATAATATATTAAAATAAAATTTGTTTTAATTCATAAACTTAACTAAAATAAAGGGGTGAATCTATGATTTTAAGAAAAATTGGATGAGGATTCAAATAAAAAAACCTTAAAGAAAATAGGGGTGGTTAATGTAAATAAGAGAATTATATATATATATATATATATATATATATATATATATATATATATATATATATATATATATATATATATATATATATATATATATTCACACACGGACAGACAGCTGGTGAACGCAGAGAACCGGACGGAGGCTTGACGTGGCACGCTAGGATCAAACGCAACCACCCAATTCATGCATATATAAGCGATTCACTCATGTAAGAAGGATCGAGAAGGAAGGAAACCGAAGGAAATCCAAGAATGGTCGATTGTGGGTATGTTTTATTTGTTCATTCAACGGTTGTGGGTAGGCGGTCGTTGACAGCGAGACGGTGTAGGTGGGTATCGTCGGCGGCGGAATGGTCGATTGTTTCGGTGGTAGGTGATCGTCGTCGACCGGTCGTTGGGTAGGTGTTTGTCGTTCAGCTGATGTGCACGTGTGTGTGTGATTATCGTTGTCCATCTGGCCATGTGTGTGTGTGGGTGTCCTGTTCATCCGGTCGTATATGGGTGTGTGTGTCTTGTTGATCCTACCGTGTGTGTGTGTGTGTATACTGTTCACCTGACGTAGGTATATGTGGGTGACCGTTGGTTTGGCCGGTGAGTGTGTGTGAGGGCGTGGGTGGACGGAAGGTGGACGCCGATGGAAAATCCAAAAAGAGGGAAAATTGCAAAAACCACCCCAGGAAAATCCAAAACCCATCTTATGATCGCCAAATGTTTCGGAAACAGGTGAAACTCCAATCGATTATTAATTCTCATTAAATTAAATTTTAGTTAGTGTTACAAATCTTAAAATCATAATAATTTCGTGACGATTAATTAATTTTAAGTACGTAGTACATAAAATTAGTAACGATTCGGTATATAGGGTTTGCATTGCATGATTAGGATGTTTTAGATAAGATATTAATTTAGACTCTACCACTATGAGGTTCATAGGCACTGACGTCCGGATAGAGCACGGTCAGTGTCAGTTTTGCAAAACGGATATTGAGGTGAGTGTACTGTCTTCTTACCAAACTATTTTCTATATATATGAGATAAAAATTGTGATTACCTAGGCTGTATGAAGTTATAAATGATATGGATCAAACAGGATTTAAATGAATTGGTAACTGGACTTCGATAGATTTCGAAAAAGAAGCCGAAAATGAATTCCGCTAGATTTGGTGAAATTAGACTGTGGTTTTAAAAAGAGAATAAGAAATATCTATTTTCCTAAAAATGCCTGATTTTCTAAAAATAAAGGATGGAAAAATGGTTTCGATAAAATTGGACGTTTCTTTAAAAGAAAGTGCGAAATATGATTTTTGAATTTAAAAGCGGGTTTTGTAGAAATGTGGTAGGTGTGGTGATTTGACAATGTTGAGTAGATGATATTTATTGAGTTGTGTTTTGATGAGGCTGTATTTGTTTTTGACGATGTCATGGTTGTTCTCCCCGTAAGAGGTGTGGATTATATTTCTCCCCGTAAGGGGTGTGAATTATACTGCTCCCCGTAAGGGGTGTGGATTATACTTTTTCCCGTAAGAGGTGTGGATTATATTTCTCCCCATAAGGGGTGTGGATTATATTTCTCCCCAAAAAGGGGTGTGGATATTTCATAGGAAGGCATTCCTATGAATGTTACGGTACCGTTGCAACTCCCGATCGTGAGGTTAAAACGATCACTAGGGTTGGCCAGTGTGTGTGTGTTGGAGGTGTGTGTTTGAGATTGGTGCTTGAGATGTTGTGTTTTACGTATATTGATTGATTTGATATTATTTATTATGATGATTGGTATGATTTTATACTAAGATGGATTTGGCTAGAACTTATCTATAGCGCTTATTTCCATTGCTTATATACCTGTGCTTGATCCATACTAAATTGTGGAAATATTTGGAACGTATTAATATTTTAAAAATATTTTACTAAGAAGGCAGTACACTCGCAAGTACAACAGCTAGGAGTCGATCCCCTACTAGCACTAGGTAGAGCTACATGATGGAGTCGTATAGACGACTGAGAGAGAGGTTGTCAAAGGGAATAGAAATAAAAGGTTCATGTATAACTACATTTCGGTTAATATGAATTTTGGAATGGGTGTGTCCTTCATAGTAGATGTTTGTATTATAGATGTGGGTGTATATTGTCATTCTTTTCCGAATTTGGGGATTAGTTCATGTTGTTGTCACGCCAGCCTCGGGATGACGAGTGTCCGGGACGGGTTGTGACAATTTTGGTATCAGAGCCCAGGTTATAGGTTCTGTAGACTTGTCAGGAGAAGTCTCGGTAGAAGATCGTGAGGTAGGAAGATGTGCCAGTCGTCTAGTCAGTAGGGGACATGAGATAGGATGTCAATAGGTGAACTTGGCATATGAGTGTTAGGTCTTTTATTTCATTAGTTTGTGCTTTGGCACAGTGCATGGAAAATTATTTTTTTGGCAAGCAGCAATACGACCACATGGTGATATTGCTGGGAGGGATGTCTTCCACAAGATAAGAAGGCTAAGTTAGACAAACTACAAATTTCGTCATTATCAATATACTAGATAATATGGCACACTTAAGTCAAAAATAAGCGATAACATTCAAAGGGAGTAAATCGCTTTCTAGGCAATTTGAAGGGAAACTGTGACGTTACCGGACAAGAATTTAATTTGGTGGCACTTTTTTTTGATTAATAGACAGAGTAACAGTTGTGGCATGTAGCAAGGTAATAGGAAATGATATATAAAAGTAGCCGAGGATTGTGGATCTAAGAGGGTAATGGGTGCGTGTAAAGATAATCTATTTAAATGAGTAATATAGAGTTGCGGGTGGAGTCGATTTTGGGAGGAATAGAAGTATGTATTGTTGGGAAGACATATCTAGTACCTCAGTTAATCTGAGAGGGGGGTTTAGGAGGATAGGAAAGTATTAAAGAAAGGATATCACAAGTCAGTACGTAGATGATGTTCAAACAAGCTTACGCAGTGGATATTGTAATAACTAGGGATTTCTCCTATGTAGTTTCAAGAATTAACAAGGTGCTTGTAAGCGTGATTAGTAAATGTAGTTGCTGTTAAATAAATTCCATAAGGATAAGGAGGTGAACGTTTGGTTTGTAAGTTGGTCAATTATACTTGTGTTAATGAATGTGGGAAAGTAAGATTGGAAATTATAATCTTCAGACTTTAAAGGCGATTGCTATGGTATAGGAAAGATTGAGTGGATTAATTTAAGTCGATAATTGATTGCATTTAGTTGAATTTGAATAATTTTGGTGGTGTAAAAAAAAAAAAAAAAAAAAAAAAAAAAAAAAAAAAAAAATTGGATATTGGGAATTAGAGTAAGTTTGTTTCCAGTTTAGGAAGTTTTAACAGAAGAAGAAGTCGTCACAATAAATCATAATATCAACTAATGATTTATGCAGACCTGGTGTTTCTCTCCATGAATATCCAGTATTGGTAACTCATCAATTAAAATTGACGGTTACTTCAGTTAACTTCGAAAGACCGGGACGTTAGATTTTGAGTAGGACATTATCAGTTGGAGGTCAAGGGTTATGACGTGGTAAAAATGGTGACCCGGTCGAAGGTAGAGAGGAGCATGTCGAACATCTCCCGAATGTGTTACTAAGGCAGGTGACTAGTGTAGTAAATATGGTTAGTGCTCTTAGGACATAACATTTAAGTGAAGCCAAAGGGAGTCGAAGTGGTAGATTGACGGAATATGGAGAAGGCCGAGAACATGTGACTGGAATTCGAAACTTTTTGGAACTAGTAAGGGATTGTATTTGTTCTAACGTCTACTAATGTATGTGTCAAGATAAGATCTTTGTAAGTCTATTAGGCAATTGGTCGGATGACCACTCTAATTGAGCTTATAAATATAAGTTGATATTGATCGATTGAATAGTAAAAGCACAGAAGTTAGATGCCCAACTGAAAATGATTAGAGTGGAAGGGAATGAAGATGGTCACAGTGCTGACTATAGTAAATATTTCAGGTCAAACATTAGTGAGTTGATTGCTCATATTAATTTATGGGTTAAGTTGAGACCCTTGTAAGTTTAGTAGGCGGTTGGTTGAATAGTAACGCTATTCGGTATTGATGTTTACCATAGTATAGACATGTAAGGGTAGGATGTTCAGTTAAGAAGGTTTAGCAATGCAGTGAAAATTAACCGTAGAGCTGATTAGCGTGTCTGAGGAAATGAGGAAGTTTGGGAATAGAAATAAAAGGTTCATGTATAACTACATTTTGGTTAGTATGAATTTTGGGACGGGTGTGTCCTTCATAGTAGATGTTTGTATTATAGATGTGGGTGTATATTGTTATTCTTTTCCGAATTTGGGGATTGGGGATATCATGTTGTTGTCACGCCAGCCTCGGGATGACGAGTGTCCGGGACGAGTTGTAACAGTATAATAGAAACCAATACTATAATAGCAAACAATACTATGATAGCAACCAATATATAATAGCAGCCAATACTATAATAGCAACCAATAATGTAATACGACAGTAGCATAGTCATCAAGAGGAATCGTACAAAGTGTTATCCTCAGCACACCCTATAGGATTAGATATATCGCCATCTTCCAGGAATGCATATAGGTAGGAATTAGATATATAACCATTCTTTTAGCAGTAGTCTTCTACGGTTGATTGTTCGTCATCCTTCGAAGTACACAATGGTGGAAGTGATCAATCGTCATCTTCGTCGAATCCTCGAGGATTAGGTTTGTCTCCATCCTTTAGGATAGATTTAAATACATGTATTTATATGTCACGTCTATAGGAAAAAAAATATTAGTGTCTTCTTCTTTGTTATTACTAGTAAACTCACATGACAAATAAGGGTAGTTGTAGACACCGTATTTTGTCTCACTTAGTCAGTGTCGAAATAAAGGACAAGTTCAAATAAATTTTAAACTTGGTTAAAAGGGAATAAATTTATAACTATGATCACACTATATAATATACAAAAAATTCCAAAAAACATGATAAAACACAAAACTGTTAAATTTGACAAAATATAGTTAAGTAAAACTTTCGGGTTAACCTCGAAATTCCCATAATTAAAGGGGGTCTAAAATAACTTTATTAAAGTTTGATTTTCATTAAATAAACTTTAGTATAGATAAAAATTAGTCACTAACCTTAAATTATAGGATATTTCAAACAATTACTATGGTTACCTACCCTAACCCTAAAATATTTACTTTCACTGAATTTTGTTGGTTTAACACCAAAAATAATTGTTTTAATTATGAATATTATATAAAATCCCAAAAAAATATAATCCAAGAGACATTAATAAACTCTCTTAAAGGTCATGACAAATCCCAAAATCACAAGGGTGATTAAGAAGCTGGGCTTGATTTGGATTTACACCAATTCAAATTTGCCTTGACAAAACCACCCTAAGCCCATTGGATTAAAGGCCTAGAAATCATTAAAGGCCAACATAAGGAGACTTTAAATTACCAAGGAACCTTCCTAGATGGTTCCTACCAAATGGCTAAGGAAGGGAACCAAGACACTTGCGCTATGACCAACCGTTATCGAAACTAAACCGATTTAGTTCGCCACCTAAGGTAGGCATTTAATGAGAATTAAATGCCCATATCACAAAGATTTAAATTCTGGGGATGAAATAGATAGGTTACATTCAAGGAAGATAAATATTCTGAGCAAAATATCTTGTGTAACCGAAAACCTTGAATCATGACTACCTGTTACCGAAACCATATCAAATTGGTTTGCCACCTAACCAATGCATTAAATGCACAACCAATCAATAAATAAATTCTTGGGATAACATGGAATGACTAGATTCAAAGGATTTAGATATTTTCACCAAAATATCTTAAGGTTAACTATGAACTTGAAAACCAACCATCAGTTACAAGGTAAGTTAATCCGATTTCATCCGAAACCAACCGTAGGAGTGATCACCAAGAAATTACTCATAAAAGAGCATTAAATGAATTGGTGGCACATCAAGAATAGGTTCAATGTATTTGGAACACATTAATGGAATCTAAATTGAAATAGTGAAACTAAATGGTATTTAGCCCCTAAATTGAACTAGATGCGTCATATCAAGCCGTTATTACACCCATGTACAAGGATTATGATTGGAGGGGAGGTAATTATTGCCAATCATTAGTAATGATTGGCAATCATTACCAAATCTTTGAGAATTTTGCCTTCCATCCTTAATTCGTTCAAAGCAAAACAAGATTAAAGCAAGATAGAAATTCCCCTATGAAAAACAATGCCTAAGAAACATCTTGTATATGCTTGCTCACTGATAAATTCATAAGCATACCAGGCCTATAAATAGGGGGTTTGTTTTCATAAATTTCAAGCCTTGAATTCCTAGCTTCTCTCTCTAAACTCGAACAACTCTCTCGAGTGCTAGGCTTCTCAAGCATATTTCTCAAATAAAACGTTGTTATTCTACTGAATTCTGGTCCTAGAAGGTGTTCTTGAATTTTGTGGAGAAAGAATACGAAAGATCGACGGCCACCAATCAACACTGATCCAAGACGATTATGGAAGGAAATGAGATAGCTACTTAGGGAAGACCACATCCCCTAAATAGGATGTTATTGGGGTTCTTGGCTAAGAACTCTAGGGATCGACGATCACCAATCAACCTCCAACTAAGAAGATCAAGGAGGAAAATGAGGTAATCACTTAGGGAAGACCACATCCCTAAGTAGGTATGTTTCTTAAAAAAAAAAACTATGATCTTGGTTTAAACCTGTGTATGTGACTTGTATACTTGTATATAGCGTAATCATGTAATTCACACACTTTAATTTTATGTACATAATACATACAACCCATAAACAACTAAACAAACACTTAATTTTTGTTAAACAACCAAACAAACACTTAATTATCGCTCTAATAACCAAACCATGTTCAAATAATAAAAAAAACAATCACTCTAATGTAGACACCGCATTTTGTGTTGCCTAATCAGTGTCGGATTAAGAACAAGTTCTGATAAACTTTAAACTGGGTTTAAATGGAATGAATATTTACCTAAGATCACATTATACAATATACAAAAACAACCAAAAACATGACAAAAACACAAAACTATGAAATTTGACAAAATCCAGTTAAAGAAAAGTTTCGGGTCAACCTTGAAATTCCCATAATTTAAGGAGGTCTAAGATGACTTTATTAAAGTTTGATTTTCATCAAATTGTCTTTAGTATTAAAGTTTGATTTTCACCAAATCATCTTTAGTATAGATATTTCAAACAAATTACTCCTAAATTATAGGATATTTCAAACAAAATTACTTCGGTTACCCACCCGGACCTTGAAACATTTACTACAACTGAATTTTGTCAATTTAACACCGAAAACATCTATTTCATTTATGCATATTACATAAAACACTACCAAGAAACAATACAAGACACCTTACTAAAGGGTTGCAAAGGTCACGACAAAGCCCTAAATCACAAGATGATTAAAGACTTAGGCTTGATTTGGAATTACACCAAATTCAAATAGTCTTGACAAACCACCCTAGGCTCAAGAAATCAAGGGGCCTAGAAAGATTTAAGGCCCAAAAATGAATCCTTATAATGACCAAGTAACCTTCCTAGAATATGACTACCAAATGGCTAAGGAAGGAAACCAAGACACTTAGGGTACAAACAACTGTTATCGAAACTAAACCGATTCGGTTTGCCACCTAAGTAAGGCATTCAATGAGCATTGAATGCCCTTCCCATAAAGAATTAAATTATTTTGATGACATGTCAAGACCACATTCAAGGTATCTAGATATTTTAAGCAAAATATCCTAGAACCAACCGAAAACCTCGAATCGGGACGACCCATTACCGAAACCAAACCAGTTGTGTGGCCTCCAAGAAATGTGTTAAATGCACATCCCATCAAGCATTAAATGATTTTGAATAACATGGAAGGGGTAGATACATTGAACTATATATTTGCACCAAAATATCTAAGGGTAACTAGGAGACTTGGAAATCAATCGGCGATTACAAGCCAAGTTAACCCGATTCCATCCAAACCCAATCGTAGGAGTTCCCTCCAAGTCATGACTCATAATCTTGAATTAAATGCAAAGTGACACCTAAGGACTAGATAAAATGAACCTTGGATGCATTTGTGATGACCAAACCAAAATAGTGGATCTAACCGGTACTTAGCCTGTAAACCAAACCAGATCCATCACATCAAGCAATAAATGCACCCATATGCAAGGATTTTGATTGGAGAAGAGTAAATTATTGGTAATGATTGCCATTCATTACCAACTCTTTGAAAATATTTGATAATGATTACCAAAAGTTTGAGAACCCTACTTCTCATCCTAAATTCGTTCCAAGCCAAACAAGATCAAAGAAAGACAAGTAGTCCCCTAGGCCAAACACTGCCCAAGGAACAACCTAGATTGGCCTATGCATTGGCCAATGCACATGCCCCCAGGTCTATAAATACTGGGCCATCCCTCTTATTCTTGCAAGTCTTGAAGGGCTAGCTTCTTTCTCTAAACCCGAGCAACTCTCTAGGGTCTTAGAGCTCTCAAGCATATTTCTCAAATAATACATTGTTATTCTGCTGAAATTTGGTCTTGGAAGATGTTCTTGAAGTTTTTAGAACAAGAACTCTAAGGATCGATGATCACCAATCAACACTAAGCCAAAAGGAGTATGGAAGGAAAGAAGATTAGCTACTTAGGGATGACCACATCCCGTAAGGAGGGTGTTCTTGTGTTCTGGGCTAAGAACTCAAGGAATTTCTGACCACCAACCAAGAAGATCAAGGAGGAGAATGAGGTAAACACTTAGGGAAGACCACATCCCGTAAGTAGGTATGTTTCTTCAAAACCCCCAATGATTTTGGTTTAACTAGTGCATATGACTTGTATATAGCATGATCATGTAGATAACACATTTTAATTTCATGTACATAACACATAAATCCCATAAAACAACCAAACAAATACCAAAACAACCAAACAAGCTTTTGATTTTGTTGAGAACATCAGACAAACACATAATTTTAACTATAACAACTAAACTAGGGTCAAATCATACAAAACCACTTCAAGCATCTCAAGAACATTCAAAAACAAAAAACTTCTATCACACCATGAGTTGTGCATAGACTATACGATTTCCCCCAAGAACATCACATTTCTTTTCTTTTTTTATCTAAAACACACACACACACACACACACACATACACACACACACACACATATGTGTATGTGTGTGTGTGTTTATATATATATATATATAGATAGATAGATAGATAGATAGATAGATATATAGATATATAAATACTACACTGATAGACCCTTGTGGATAAGAACTCAGGATAAAGTGAGGGCCTCTATTCCTTCGGGGACATGTATGATTTTCTTTGGAAACCTTCCTATTTTCCTTAGTTACGAGTAGGACTGGCATAAATATGTGATAGTTCCTTTCACTTTTAACTAACAACTCACACACTGACACTAAACTAACCAAAATAAAGGTGTTTGCTTAAGGTTCTTGACAAAATCAAAAGGTTGTTATGTATATATTGGGGTTGTGATTTAGGTTGTTCACAACTCTAAAAACTGTTACTAAACCTAATTAGGGTTGTGATTCATGTTTTTCACAACTCTAAAAACTGTCAATAAATAGCTAATTAAGGTTGTGATTCAGGTTGTTCACAACCAAAACCAATTGATAATCAACTTAAACATAACTAATCATTAACTAAAATCAAACCAACCTTACCCAGCTTTTCAAACATAGCAACAGTGAACTACGTTCAACCTGATCTTTGCTAAACACCCAAGTTACGTGGGAAGCCCATAATAGTTCAGTCATACCTCTAATAATGAATCCAGTTTTCAATGACACAAGGATGAACTACGTTCAATATGATCTTAGGTAATCACCCAAAGTACGTAGGCAACCCGTAAGCGTTTCATCACACCTCTAATAGTAAATCATATCCTTTACCCTAACCAGAACGAAATACATGACGCCCTAATTCTCATTCGAGATACGTAGGCAACCCACATGCGGGTTTGATCGAATATCTAAACAACCTATTCTTACTTTTCATTTTATTTAGTTTAGCTTGCATATTTACCTATCTTTCCATATATAAACTGTTATTGGGTGTCGTTGACTTATAATAGCTATAGTATTTACCTGCTTTACATTAAATCATGTAAAAAATAAATAAAAAGAATAGAATGTGGTACCATTTTCGAATGGGTGTCTTGGGGTGTCTAACACCTTCTCTGAACATAACCAACTGCCAAACTTAAAGAATATCTCTAGTACATAGACCTATGGAAGTTAAAACACAGTCCATTTCAAAAGGAAAAATGAATTTCCAAAATTCTAGTGTCCTAGCACACCATTTAATTGCATATGAGGTGGTGACTCTATTTTTAACAAAAATCTTGGCCCAAGAAGTTTTTCAAAACTGACGTCTGGAAAAACCCTTGAAAAACCATTTTAAAAAAATGAACAGATTTGGTTGACTTAGAGATGAAAGGATGGAACTTATTTTCATCCTCTTCCCAATTCTCTAGTTCTTTTACTATCAAAATCTGGGGTGTGTCAGCTGGCGACTCTGCTAGGGACTTCATAAGAGAGTTAGGCCTAGTTGGAATCTAAATCCATATTCACTGTTTAATAACATCCAAGCGTTATGTCTTTAATTTCAAGCATAAGCAATTCCCTACCAAATATATAACGGTAATAACAATAATAGTAACAATAACAACAACAATAATAATAATAATAATAATAATAACAAAATAACACTAAGTATATTATTTCATATGTATATATCAGCATGCATACTTATTTATTGTCTTTATTTACTGCATTTACATTTACTGTCTTTACATTATCACATTTAAATATTGTCTTTACATTTTTGCATTTACATTACTGTATACTCTCTCCAACACACGAGCACTCACTTTACATTGTATATCATGATGAAAACCCAAGTCGTAACCCTCTTAGGGATAGAGAGGATGACAGTAGGGGCTTTCGTCGATGGTTTCATCTCACCGAGCTAAGCCCTGAAAACCCTTAGGTTAGAAAGATAAGTTAGTAGAATGAAGGCCAGGGGTTGTATCCCCTGGGATCCAGCTACGAACCTCTTCACGTTGGGACTACCAACCAAAGATTAATGTTCTCTCAGGGAGAACACGGAGGTTTGAAGGTCTGAGAACTGAACTATTTTTAGGATGTCCTAGAAGAAAAGCCAAAACCACATATAGTGAGTCTAGGAAACCAAAATGCTGATCTACGTAGCACACTTATCTTGGAAAGAAATGTAATTTTAATTTATGTACAACTATTTACATTACTATTGTACTAGGTATATAGAACAAAAATTCTAGGACAAGTAGGGGCATAATAATCCGTGTAAGAATTCTTGTTCTATCCCACTTATTGCTAGCTTGCTCACAACCAAAAAAATGTTTTCAAAAATTTGAATAAGGTGCAAGTTGTAGGAAGGACCAAGAATTCTTATTCCACTTAACCCAATAAATCATCAAAATATAAACATAAAAAATATAATGCCCATTTCCTCCATAATAATCCACTAAAAAATCACTCTAATCAAATAACAAATATATTCTCCTTAAATAAAATCCCATCTCAGAATAAGCAAATAATCATAGTTTTTCTAAGCAAGTCTATCTAAAGTTTGTCCGCTAAGACAATGTGAAATAATCAACCTCAATCGTGCAAAATCACATTAAACTACCAAAACATAAGATAGTGTCGTCACCTAGTCAAATCAAGACTGTGTAATCCAAATCGTAAACATATCCCAAGTCACAGTTCCCTAGGAGAGGCATGTCATGTCCTAAGCATAGTGTCCTTTCTCATGAATCCTATACAGTAGGAATCATGCACTGTTAGGAAGACATTTCATTTAGGTTCAAAACGCCTTAAAAGAGGCCACCTAGGGTGTTGATCCTAAGATTTTTATAAATAATTAAGTATTGATGTTTTGGTGGAACTGTGTTTCAGAGATTTAAAATTCCAGTGGTGAAGACGTCAAATTGAATGGATGCTAAATAAAGATATCAAGATGATGGAGAAGAATTAAGAGTTCGAAGAAATTAGGGAAAACAACCCAGGTAAATCTTAACTCTTAATATCCCATTTAGGACACACACATGACACAAAATGAATTTTATCTTTTATGTGTGTTTTGGTTAATTGAAATTATTTTCTCCTATGTGAATTGAAAAGAAATAATCTTGAATGACTAAAATGAAATATAAAAATATTAGTGGAGCTTATTTAAGAGAGAAAATGGATAAAGGGGTGAAATCATAAAAGAAAGTGAGTAAAAAAAATGAGATCAGAAAAAAGATCTAGAAGAGAGCAGTCGACTGAGGAGTTGACCGGCCAATGGTGGTTGAACTCTTTGAATCGAAGAGTTGACCAACAAGTCGACTGGTGAAAACAACTGAACTCTTTGAATCGAAGAGTCGACCTAGCGGTCGATCGATGTACTGCGATGGCTACTCCCTGATTCGTCCAGTCGTACTGAATGCACCGTTTCAGGATGTTGTTTGATTCGATTTTAAATCCAAAAGTAGCCATTTTTTGTTAGGATTTGAGAGTAATTTTGGGGATATTCTTTATATTTGAGATATGGTTCATATACTAATTAAATCCTTTCAAAATGGTCATTAAATATTAATATTTCTCAATTTGGTTATTAAAATAGATTATATACTTATTTATTTTAATTGAGAAATACTTTAGGGGTTTAATTGAGAGATTCAAAAGATGTTTTTAAGTGGAATTGAATATAAATGAAGTTCTTATGTTATAAGGGGTCTATAAGAGCTTTTTATTGTCATGACACTTTTAAACTAGCCGTCAGAAGGCTGATTACAAGTTCCCTTAAATAGACCTAGGAATTTTATTAGAGAAGCTAATCATTCTAAGAGAGTTAATCATTCTATATCATTTTGAGAGAGCTTTTATAAGAGTTAGTATTCTACATTATTGTAAGTTATTCTAAGAGTGATTCTGATAATCAATTGCGATCTATTCTTGCTAATATCGAATTTGAAGCTATACTATTCTAATCATTATTTCTGTGGATTCTGAGTGGGATCTTTCCATATTGTTTATTGTTTATTATTTTATATTTTGGAAATTGATCTTAGAAATTATTTTTGATTTTTGAAGAAAATATTCTTTCAAACAATTTCTTGAATCTGATTACGTGCTCCAATTTGCTACCCATATTCTTGTTAAAATTATATTTCTGTATCTCACATATTTCTATCACTAGTTGGGATATTAATTGAGTTTTTATTTATTTGGGGTGGTAGAAACTCCGAGTGAGATTTACTACTTATCAATTTTTGTATTGGTGAGTTGTGACGGGTTAAATATCATTGGGGATATTTAATCAAGGGTAGCTAGGTTTCAGTCTCTTCCTGTAAAGAGATTAAGGTATTAATTCTTCATTAATTGAATTAGTGTGAGTGATTTGTAAAGGTTTCATCCTTACCTGTGAAAATGATAGTTGGAGTGTTTTTTGGTAAGGTTTTGATTCTTAAACCTCAGTGTTAAAAAAAATTAGGTTATTCTTTAACTTGTAAAAAGTAGAGGTTCTTCCTTAACCTGAGAAAAGAAAATTATAAAGGTTGATTCTGAGCCGGTAAAAGAATTGGTGTGCGGGTTTGGTTCCTACCTTTAAAAGGATCTTGGTTTTAGTGGGTACGACCTCCGTGGGGCTCGGGGGACTGGATTGGCCAAGAGTAGCTTGGTGAATCAGTATAAATCTTTTGTGTGTTGCATTATTATTTGGTTATTTTTGTTGTTTGGATGTGCACTTAGATTGATCATATTATTCTGCTGTGTTATAAAGATAATAATTAATTTAGGCTTAAAATTAATTATTTGATTTATCAAGTTTTATTCTGATATATTTCTAATTACACAATTCACCCCCCTCTTAGGTATTCTACTGGGCCAACATAGGGTTTACCAGTCAAACTATCAAAATAAATTTACCCTCAGTAGACATCATAAATATAAGGTGTCTTAGACTCTTCCTTAAGACCTAAGAATGATAATCCATCTCTTGAGAAAGAAAAATGATAGAGCTTCCATTAGGTCCTAGGGAAATTATCTATGTTGTGAGTGAAAATATAGAATAATTCTGTCATTAGGTCCAAAGAACAATAATCCATTTATGAGGAAGAAAGACGTGTCTGTCATCAAGTCCTAGGAGAAATTATCCCTACTTTCAAAATAAAAAAGAAGGGATAGTCCTGTCATCAAGTCCTAGGAGCCATGATCTATGCTTAAGGAGAAAATAGGATAATCCTATCACTAAGTCCTAAGAAAAATAATCCATTGGAAGGATATACAATAATTCTGTCACTAGGACCTAAGAACGGTGATCCAGTTGAAAGGAAAAAACGAGTCTATCACCAAGTTCTAGGAGCAAAATATCCCTACTTTGAAAGGCAAAAATGAATGATATTTCTGTCAGTAATTCTTAGGAGCTTTGGGTCATGTCTTAAGAAAGAAAATGATGGTGCCTAGAGTCCTAGGAAGAAGGATTTATACCTTAAGGATAAAAGGCTAATCATGCTATAGTCTTAGGATGACTATAACTTTAAACTTGAGGATGAGCCAAAAGTTGCAAGTTACCCTTGTCCTATGAAGCCAAGTACAAGCCACGGTATGTCTAGAACATATATGAGAATTGGCCGCTAAAGCTACGTCTTCCTAAAATGTCTTCTCGATGACTCTAGAAGACATTTCCTCCCTAACATAAATGCTAAGCCAGATGAATCCAACCTCGCTACTCCAAGAAGAGGACCAATTACCATAACCAGGAGATAACCTTAACATGATAAGACATTGAGATGAATTACGAAGTAAGAGGCTCCCTCATGGAAAATGGATCGCTATTGAAAATCCCTATAGCCTTACTATATCGGAAGACTTCATTTGTGCTACCATCAAAGTCAAGACCTACCCAGTTAAGGGAAGAACCTTGAACCAAGAGAAGACTCAGTCTAAAGAGAAATTTCCAAAATATGGAGGTGGATGAACTGCATGGAACATCCTATCAAAGAGATTAAGCGAGCCAAATTAGCTTATCAAAATGGAAAACTACCTACGACCCCAATAACCGGGACCCCAATCTACTCAAAGCAACAATCTTTCATCTCTTCTCCATACTTAGCTTATCCAAATAGCACTTCTCAAATTCTTAAGCCCACTCGTGCACACCCAAAATGAAAGCAATTTACCCCGTTTTCTATGCCACTTTCTAAAGTGTACGCGCTCGGATTCACAACCTTGTTTCCTCCTCGAGGTAATTGGACTACTCGCAAGTGTACGAGGTCTAGTTTTAATATAATGGATATTTTAGGATCGGATATCGTTCCATTGGAAAATTCGTGTAATTCGGTTGAGTATTGTGATTTACATAGTTTCGTATTATCTCGACTAATCATAACTCGTTTGTTTTCTAATTACTATACTAAGATAAACTACAATTATTGGGTTAGTTCTAATTACACTAATTACTTAGGTATTAATCTCTTTCATATAATGCATAATCGATGTCATTTAGTTAGCTATAACGGTTTTTATCTAATCCGACAACCTCTGTATCAATAACTCCTCCGCTACCTCTCCCGAGTGTAAGACGGGGGATTACACGACTTCGTGTCAGCGAAGAAGTCCCCTTCAACGCCTTAACGACCCTAGGCCCCGTGAGTTTTGAGCCAACGTCATGGGTTGCATACGTTCTAACGCCCTCCCGGGTCGTTAGAAAGTCACGTTGTATTTACCCTAGTCCGAATTCGGGGTTACCTCTCCCGAGTATCAAACCCCGTATTCTCGTTTTATCAATACAAGCATAATATCAAGAATAACGGTAAACACAATCGGATTTAGACAAACAACACGTTAAAGTAACATTAATTCATTCAACTAAATGATTACATGATTTCAATTACACCTAAGTAACATCTAACTACTACTATAAGATCTTAGCCATATACCATACAAAATAAGAGGGATTCAACATTCTTAGATATGAAAAAGTGATTACAAAGAATAAAACAAGAGAGAAACGATCAAATCTGGAAGTGAAACGGTTCACTATCACTAATGATCGATCCACAAATTATCCTTGTTTATCCGAATGATGAACCTCCTTCTTGATCTTCAAAATATAGCTTAAGAGCTCTCTACTAGGGTTAGGTTTTTCAACAACTCTTTCAGACGTGGGCAAAGGGGTATTTATAGGCCTAGGGGTTCAAAAATATCTAAACAGATATTTTGACTTATTCTGCGATTTCCGCCTAAGCGGTAGAAATTCCGCTTAGGCGGAGTTTAAGTCGGTTAGAATTCCGCCTAAGCGGTAGAATCTTCGCTTAGGCGGAGGACTAACTTTTTGGCTCCTTATCTTTCAGGTGGAATTCCGCCTAGGCGGTGGAAACTTCGCCTAGGCGGATTCAATACTTCAACCCTTACAACCTTCTGACGGATTTCGGCCTAGGCGGTAGAAACTTCGCCTAGGCGGATTTTAAATCTTCAGTTTTTGCAACTTTCTGATGAATTTTCGCCTAGGCGGTGGAAACTTAGCCTAGGCAGAATTGCTCTGTTATTTGAAACCTATTTTTTTCATCTTTTTGGCTACCCATTTCGTACCATTTCGCTCAGTTTGCCGATTGTTTACATCGCTGCTCCTAACTAATAAAAACAACTAAAACGGTATTCAAACTTCAATAAAATACTCAAAAACTGACAAATTCGGTTTAGAATTAGATAGGTATTTTAAACCTATCAAATACCTCCAAACTTGGAATTTTGCTAGTCCTCGAGAAAAACACCCTAATGCTAAATAACACTAACTACACTAATTAGCTACATCCTAAACTACAGATACGTAATCATTAACAAATAAGACGTACACACCTGTGAGAATTAAGTTTAGTCAAAGAAACAATGATATTCTTCCCTCAACAACCCGTAATCAGATCCGGTTAAGGAATAACAAACATCATGTGGTGTTCCAGAATTTCAACACTCAATATCAGTTCAAATCATTTTAGATCCTATTGAAATGTGTGTGTGTGTGAGAGAGAACTCGGATATATAACAAATCAAACGCCGGATTGGATTTTTCAATGAATAAGATCATGACTTAAACTTGTTAAAACATTAAGGGAAACCATATGCTTGACTGGGCTCAACTATCCACTAATGTAGGTTCGGACATTCACCGAGATCAATAGGGCTTGGTCAGGCTTTGAAGAACAGCCAAGGGTATCATAGGATTAGAAACTCGTTATAATTTTAACGATACCCAAGGTACAAACGCTTGTCGCTAAATCTCTCTCATGACTCCCTTATCTTTGAAGATATTACCCTGAACAGGATTTAGTAAACTTGTATTCACTTGTCAAGACTATTGAATTTAAACACTATATTCACATAGTTTTTTTTTTTTTTTTTTTTTTTTTTTTTTTTTAGGAACACCCCCAAACTTATTCAATTTTGTACAATTTTAGGGGTGTTTAGATATAACTAAAAGCTTGACAAGTGAATACTCTTATACTTAACCAAAAATACTGAAACCCCGATTGCCCGCTTCAAGTTAGCATAATCTAATGCTACTTGTTTTCACTCAATTTTTCACTTTTATTCCTAGCGACAATGGTTCTAAAAAATTTACTAGGTTAAAGTATAGAAACAAGTTCAGAAAACAAAAATTTTTATGGCTTCGACAGGAGAATGAGGGAATAACTTTTCAAGTTAGTTTTAAACGGTTCAAGCGATACAAATGAAGGCCTATATCATGCCTCCGGAATTACCTTACCTATAATTTCGCCTCAAGCCTCCCCTAGTCAAGTTCTAGATTCCTCATTTCTGTCATGAACTTAATACTGAATAATCGGCATCCAATCGTTCAATTGATTATACAACGAGTTTATGCAATCGTGCGATTTAGGATCAAAATAATTTTTACCTAATCGACATGCTAAGCACACAAAACACATGTGAATGGCATTACCCTCAACCTTAAAACACAATTTAGGGGGTAATTTTCATCATCGGGACATGGTTCGGACGAACTCAAAAACTCAGCATGCTTGTACAACTCAATTCATTAACAATTCTACTCTAATTCTACAAACTAATATTACTTATGGTAATTATCCTTACACATGCATAGCTAAACATTACACATGTATAACAAAAAGAATTTCAAAATTTACAAAATTTTTAATATTAATAAATAAATTTGTACAGCAAAAAGAATTTTTGTTCCCCTTTACATCAAAAGTTTTTCATCCTTTTTATCCCCTTCAAGACAAAAAACAAAAACTACATGCATCGCATGTCATACTCCCCCCAAACTTAAACAAGGCAGTGTCCCCATTGCCTAAGCAGTGAACCCTTAGCAGAATAGAAAAATATGTATTAAAACTGGGGCGAACACATACCTAGGAGGGAAGACATAGAAGTCTAACCTCCTACCGTTTATTGTGGATGAGATGGCGGTGGCGGCTCATCCAGCTCGGAAAGTGGCACGGGCGTATAACGCGCCATGTCGATTCCAAGATGCTCGAATATAACACGTTGGTTTTGATCTTGCTGCCGGATGTAGGACTCCATATAGTTCTCCATCCGAGCCAAATTAGCTTGAAGCTGGCTCACATTAGACTGGAGACTACGGACATCTCTTGAGATTTGGGTGATCTGGCCTCGGCTGGTTGTGGGCGTCGGTGGCTCCGAAGGGCCGACTTCTTCCTCTTCCTGACCCTCTTCTCTTTCACCTAGTCCGCCCTTCCACAACCCTTTGTTGTCCTGATAGTATGAATTATTAACGAGTAAATGTGCCAACCGACATTGACGGGCGTCCCTCTATCAATGTCGTATAGCATAAATGCTTGTCCCTTGGCAACATCGAACACATAGGAGGTAGGGAGCAGATTGGCGCAGATAAATTGATGCCAAATCTTGGGGATCGGTTTCAGAAACCGGCGCCGCTTTGCCATTTTTCCTGTAAATCACAATCATAACACCAACCATAATAATAACAATAGAATACGCAATTCAAACCCTGGTCAGTGAACACACAATGCCCTAATTTCTCAAGCATATGCCAACCAAAGCCAATCAATACAAATTTCACAAGATATTCCACCAACCATAACCAAATCACATTTTTGTCGAAATAAAGCATTCAATAAATGATTCACATTGTATAGAAACACAAAAACATGATAGGGTTTACCATTAATCATTCCTCAATCCCAAATAACATAAAAATCGCAACTTAGGGTTTAAAGGGGTTTAGGGTTCTAACCAAATCCAATGAATTTTTTTTTTTTTGTAATTAATGCACAAATGAAGCACATCTTTCAACATATAAATGTAAAATAGGATCATTGACACTTACTTGTTGAAAAATTTGGATCAAATCACTGGAGAATGGCCATATCGCACTGTTTCACCGTTCAAACCCTAATTTTTAGAAAATGGGAGGAGGAATTCCACGTTTGGACGAAGATTGTTGGTGAAAATCTAAGTTTTTAGCAATGTAGGATGAATATTTAACGGGAGGAAGGGATTTGGGATGGTGAAGTTGAGAGGTTTCTTGAAATTTTTAGGAGGGAATTGCCGTGTGTGAAGAGGACTGTTGCGTTTTAAAACAGGGGTCGCGTAAATTCGCCTGGGCGGTGGTTTTTCCGCCTAGGCGAAGTAGCGCCTCTTCTTTTTTTAAAAACTCTATGGTGTTAATTCGCCTAGGCGGTGGTTTTTCCGCCGGGGCGAGTTTACACCAGTGTGAAACCCCTGATTTGGTTGTAAATTTGCTTAGGCGGTGGGTTTTCCGCCGAGGCGAGTTTACACTAGTGTGAAACCCCTGATTTGGTTGTAAATCCGCTTAGGCGGTGGGTTTTCCGTCGAGGCATGTTTACACCAGTGTGAAGGTTCAGCTTTTCTTCAATTTTCCGCCTAGGCGGTGGTTTTACCGCCTGGGCGAAAATTCGGCAGTGTAAAAATACTGACTTTTTTGTTCAATTATCGCCTAAGCAGTGGTTTTACCGCTTGGGCGAAGTTACGCCAGAGTGTTTTCTCAGTCTTTTTGTCTAATTTTCGCCTAGGCGGTGGTTTCTCCGCCTGGGCGAAATTACTCCAGTGTGGACTTAAGCTGGATTCCTTCAGGTTTTCACATTGGTTCTCCACACCTCTTATTCCCTCTTCAACCTTCAAATTAGTTTTAACATGCAAATCAATCCTAAGTATCTACCTCATCAATTCACCACAAAAAAATTAGTATTACGAGATCAATACGATCTCCAAAAAGGTATTTATACAAAAGTCGGGAATATTCATTACCCTCGATGACATATCAAAAGATGTTGCTTGGTTTTACGTCCCTAGCATGGACGTTTATGAATTCTGGCTCTATCCTTTAACGAGGGAGATGTTCTCCACAACTCGCTCTTCATCCTTGAAGTTGTGCTTGATCCACTCCTTGTTGACTCGGAAAGTTCATCCGTCTTCGTCTTCTAACTCGATAGCTCCTATGGGACATTTTCTTAAGCATTTTTCACCAAAATCCCTCATAGACAAGGTATTTTGGATAGAATGCTTTGTTGGATCGTGATTCATTGTATTGAAGTTGGTTTCTTCTCTCTCCTTATCCTTTTCAACATATGCTCAATCACGAGATCAAGAGCCAAGAATTCTAAACTCCTTCTTCGTTGTATGCTCTGTTTGATCACATCTCTCGAAACAAATTAAACAAATAATTTAAAAGAAAATAAAAGAAAAGAATTGTCAGGATTAATATTCAACCACTTGGGCACAATATCAACCAAATTATGACACCTTTCCCCGGCAACGGCGCCAAAAACTTGTACGCGCTCGAATTCACAACCTTGTTTCCTCCTCGCGGTAATTGGACTACTCTCAAGTGTACGAGGTCTAGTTTTAATATAATGGATCTTTTAGGATCGGATATCGTTCCACTGGAAAATTCGTGTAATTCGGTTGAGTATTGTGATTTACATAGTTTCGTATTATCTCGACTAATCATAACTCGTTTGTTTTCTAATTACTATACTAAGATAAACTTTAACTATTGGGTTAGTTCTAATTACACTAATTACTTAGGTATTAATCTCTTTCATATAATGCATAATCGATGTCATTTAGTTAGCTATAACGGTTTTTATCTAATCCGACAACCTCTGTATCAATAACTCCTCCGCTACCTCTCCCGAGTGTAAGACGGGGGATTACACGACTTCGTGTCAGCGAAGAAGTCCCCTTCAACGCCTTAACGACCCTAGGCCCCGTGAGTTTTGAGCCAACGTCATGGGTTGCATACGTTCTAACGCCCTCCCGGGTCGTTAGAAAGTCACGTTGTATTTATCCTAGTCCGAATTCGGGGTTACCTCTCCCGAGTGTCAAACCCCGTATTCTCGTTTTATCAATACAATCATAATATCAAGAATAACGGTAAACACAATCAGATTTAGACAAACAACACGTTAAAGTAACATTAATTCATTCAACTAAACGATTACAGGATTTCGATTACACCTAAGTAACATTTAACTACTACTATAAGATCTTAGCCATATACCATACAAAATAAGAGGGATTCAACATTCTTAGATATGAAAAAGTGATTACAAAGAATAAAACAAGAGAGAAACGATCAAATCTGGAAGTGAAACGGTTCACTATCACTAATGATCAATCCGCAAGTTATCCTTGTTTATCCGAATGATGAACCTCCTTCTTGATCTTCAAAATATAGCTTAAGAGCTCTCTACTAGGGTTAAGGTTTTTCAACAACTCTTTCAGACGTGGGCAAAGGGGTATTTATAGGCCTAGGGGTTCAAAAATATCTAAACAGATATTTTGACCTGTTCTGCGATTTCTGCCTAAGCGGTAGAAATTCCGCTTAGGCGGAGTTTAAGTCGGTTAGAATTCCGCCTAAGCGGTAGAATCTTCACTTAGGCGGAGGACTAACTTTTTGGCTCCTTATCTTTCTAACGGAATTCCGCCTAGGCGGTGGAAACTTCGCCTAGGCGGATTTCAAATCTTCAATTTTTGCAACTTTCTGATGAATTTCCGCCTAGGCGGTAGAAACTTCGCCTAGGCGGAATTGCTCTGTTATTTGAAACCTCATTTTTTCATCTTTTTGGCTACCCCTTTTGTACCATTTTGCTCGGTTTGCTGATTGTTTACGTCCCTGCTCCTGACTAATAAAAACAACTAAAACGGTATTCAAACTTCAATAAAATACTCGAAAACTGACAAATTCAGTTTAGAATTAGATAGGTATTTTACACCTATCATAAAGTCTTCCGCGATTGCTTAAGGAACCTCCTAACCTAGGAAACCCTCAGGATCCAAGGCTTAACCATTATACTTTTTGCCAGTATCACTCCAGAATGACTAGTGACCACACCAATCAGTGTCAGGACCTCAAAAACTATGTCGAGGCTCTTATCCAAGAAGGGATCATAAGTATCTCAAGAGAAAATCTGACTATAAAAGAACAGGGGGATACACATCTATATCTTCGTTTGCCTTAGTTTCTTAAGTACTTTCTAATAAACCAGGTGTTATCCTATATGCTTATGTACTAAGATGTACAAATCACTAAATGCAAGCTTATTTTATCTAAGGTCGACTCTGGTCCTTATACTCTAACTATCAAAAATTAATTTGCTTGTCGTAATTTACACATTGTGAATAAATAAAAATTATGATAATATAATTTTAATACAAAATTAGACCATTATCCAAAGGAAAAAAAGTTAAAAGAAATGTTTTGTTTCAACCAAACGATGGTGTGATATTGACAAAAAATCTAAGAACGTTAGAAAACTTAGGAACCCTAATTATGGAATCGCTACAAATGTTCCGACCTGAGAGTATCCAAGCAATCTTGAAGAAATACAGAATACTTCCTCAACCAGAATGAAGGAAGAAATATCACAAAGACTTACGACTCAAAGAATGATAGATATAGTCTTAGAGCCTAAGCCCGTCCGAGAAAACTTCTTGAAACATCGGGTAGTTGAACAAATTAAGATTGACTAATATAAGCTAAGAATTTATCTAGACATAACGAATTTCAAGACACCATGAAAAATCTACTTACAAACAAAAATAAGAGGAACCTCGCATAGCTGAAGACATTCAAGATTAGAATAAGACGATAAGCCATATCAAACAAATGGGAAAAGCATTTGGGATAAGGGAAAAAACAACAAAGACCTTGAGACTGACTCAAACTATCCTAATTCTCTAAAAAATGTAAAATACTGAAAGTAAATGTTAAGAGAAATAATAAATACCGGTCTTAGAAATTTTCAGAATACTGAGTGGTCGCACGAAAGCCATTAGGTGAATCACGCTCTCTATATTATTCAAGTATTAAGTCTTAGGGGTGTCTCAACACCTAGTGACTTGGGCCAATTAGACCGGGATCACTACCCAAATCTTTCTACATGGATCATATAGAAAGTATGACTCCCTACTTGCTAGAGTGAAGAAAAATAACTGAAAATTCTCTTAACATTACCAAGACATAATAACATTTGTTAGTCGTCACTAACTAACACTTGTTTTCATCACTTCTATTATCCCTCATCTGAGTCATCTCGGGAAGGCCTATTCCATCTCGTTAACTAATAACTACGGATATTTGGTCTAAATTACTATTAAACTTATCTTCATCATAATTTAGATTAATGCGATGCAAAAATTGCAACAATCATTATGATGACTAAACGCCAGAATATGATTACATGAGTATACTCTCTACAAAATAATCTTGCAAAAAATGAAAAGAGAAATATAAATGGCGCATATAGGCTAATGCTTAAAGCATTAAAAATGAACTTAGGAAAATATGGGAAAGGAAGAGAAGAAACCTTGCTAAATAAGCCATTCATTCGATTCCTTTCCCCAAAACGCATCCAAAAGTCATTCTAAACCTGAGCAAAAGTAATAGTGATCTCTATTTCGAGCCACATGTTCCCATTATGGGAAATCCCAATCTCAACCAAGCGAGACCTGAAATAACCCTCCGTTATTCCTGGACGAACCTTTCCATCTTGCCACCAAAACCTAGACACTATTCAAAAAAAGAAATCCTGATCAAAATTGCAGTTACAATGCAAGAAGGAGGAAAAGAGGAAGAAATATCTCAGAAGCATCGGTCAACTCATTGTATCATAAACGACATGGAAGTAACTAAAGGAGATGGCTAATAGCAAAAGGGTACCTAGCACAAACATTCTAAGAGAAAACTAGCATCTCTGGATAGATAATGTGTTCCCTAGGAAAACATTCTAGAATTGGACGACAAAAAATACAGTACACAAGTCAATATACAAAATACTACACAAGCACTATGCTTCACGAATCACTTAGGCATGCATAACCTTCACATACTTAAAGAAACTTAGGCATCTTACTTACCAAAAAAAAAAAACCTATGGCATCCTGCATATCATGTTACATCAATAGGTCTTTATCAGTGTAACACTTGCACCCATACACCTTATCTAGGAGATCTAGTAGGCTAGTAGGAAATCCTTGGACATGTAATTGGGTCAAGTTACCTCACCATGTCACCAGACCATTTGTCCATCTCTAATAGTGGTTTTCAACCAAATTTGGAGTTCGATAAGAAGTTAACCACACATAAGGTGTGTCTTGATAGACCGAGCCCATTACTGCGAAAACGTCAGGCTATATTAGAGTGTCTTTAGAAATCTAACCTTGCTAGGATTTAACGCGATCTTCCTAGAATTGAGTAAACCTTAGAATCGTTCAAAATACTCTAAGTTCTGAGCCTCTAATAAAAGAAATCAAAACAACGTAATTCAAAGACTTGAATAAAATACCAATCAAAGATAACAATCAAATCTTAACTAGCTGAGCGCTTAGATAAGAGACTCTATCCATTAGGCTAGAACAAGATTACCGTCAATAAATGTCTTTATTTGCAATAGGCGTGATTCTTATAATCATCTCAGACCAGAACTACGTTCGACCTCATCTTTTGTAGATCAATAAGGTACGTAGGAAACCCAAGCAGGTTTGGTCAAAATAAAGAGAAAGTAGGGTATCAACTTCACGATATTCTCTTAGCCCTATATCAAGGTGCACATTTGGAATAATCCTTTGACACATTCCTTGTTATCCAAACCAATAGAGGATAACTAATCCAGAACTACATTTCCCTGATTCTTGGAAACACTACCAAGGTACGTAGGAAACCCATTGAGGCTCGATCATCCAACTGTATGAACTCCCCCAACCATGGACTATAGCACGTTTTCACAGTTTCCACCATCATACCTGGATTAAAATTCGACTAGTAATTCAGAGTCCTTCAGGATCAGAAGGAGCGAAGGTTAAAAAACTACTAGAAATCTAGCAATCCTACATAGTAGCCTATGACTTCTACTTGTCTACATTATTCCTTCATCTTTGGGCAGATAATTGAGAGAAAAAATGACATAGGAAAAAGGGAGAGGTGAGGAAAATACCATCGAACCTTAAGTATTCGGAAAAGAATACCTCAAAGATTTAGTTGAACTAACGATTTAGTTGTACCATACTACCCTAAGAAGTCAACGATCCAGCCATACCATACTACTTTAAATTGTTGGCAATTCTACCAGACCATCATACCGTAAATGATCAAAGGTTCTACCATACCATCATACATTCGCAATAACTTATGATCCTGATAAACGATAGTCGATTTCGAAATCAGGTTGGTACGCCTACAGTCATCATTGAACCAACAATACATAACACCTCAAATTTCCACAATTCCCGCCATCAACAATACAACCTTATTAAATACTATCCTGTGATCCAAATTCATCAAAAGACCATAGAACCAAAAAACCACCACGCACCATAAGATGCCAGGTTTTCAACCGCGAGATAAGCGGGGTACACTTTAAAAGTTACCTCTAAGATGGATTTTTTGATAAGAGAAGAAGACCATCCGCAGAAGAAGATTTCCCAACTTCCAGATCAAGAAGCAATGGAAGTCCCACTGAAGAATAGAAGCAATAGGATGAGATAGAGCTGATCCTTCAACTCCGAGTCCTCTGGAGCTGGAAGAGTGAATATCGACTCGAGCACTAAGCTGCTTTGCCAAATATGTGCTCCACTCCTCGCCTCTGCTGGTATAGTACCTGAAGAGCCGACAATCATCGAGTCATCTACTCTAGATGCTCCCAAGGTCTGCTCAGCAGTAGAAGTAGAAAGAGTAAGCACGTTATTAGAAATCCTGAGTAACGATGTCTTGGGTTGACCTCGGGAGCGCTTCGAAGCACTCCCTCTGATTGAGGTCTTAAGGGCCTTATCATTCCTACAAGAGAAGGAAGGATGACAACCACCATCACCTAAATAACCCTTGGTTGCACAATGACGTCGAGAAAGAATGTCAAGGTTTTATCATTAGGGTTTCAACTTGAGAGAAAAGTTGGAATTGCTAAGATTCGTACGTGACTTTTAGAAGATATATCGAACTCACCGCTGCCTTTATTCTATAAAAACAATCATGAGCGGCCATGAGTAATATCTAACCATCTCGCATTGTCCAATCATTAGGTGGTAAGGGATTAAGTTCATCCTTTCGAGAGCAACGATTGCGATTCTTCTTTCTTTAGTGCAAGTGCATGTCATTTATTACTTAAGCTACGGTATAATCAGGGAAACCGAGTCAAAAACTCTTGCCCCTACAAATACGATATATCAAAATTTGCAAACCCATCTCAATTTGGAGAAACATTTAAAAAAATACACCACTATAAGAACAAACAATGATATCCAAGAAATAGACTAATTAAGTTACACTACGAATCCAATGTAACAAAATATGATATCCAAGACTCTCTAAAAAACCAACAAATAATCCATAAGCCTTGACAATACAAATAATCACTCTTACATTAGATACAATACACAAAACTTCACGGTCAGGAGGTTGTACTAATTGGAAAACACCTAAGATACTAACTTCACACAAACAATACAATAATGAACCCGTCGACCAGGTATTTTATGGGATCTAATTAGTAAAATCCCGAATTCGTTACCTCGATAAATAGCGTGAGAAACCAATTTAGCGTCACAATCCTGTAGCTAATCAGTATCCTCCCTAGCCCACAAGCTGGGGCATACTTTACACTATTAACAATCATGAATTGCATGATAGGAGGTGTCGGATTAGATTCCCCAACATAACTTATCTAGTCTCTGCCCCAGTCTATGACTGGGGCATATTTCATCCTATCCAAGTTTTCCTGATGGAAACAATATCCATTTCATCTTACAATGTGAAACGCAATGCCTCAATCATAATGAACTTAACTAAACTCACTAAACCAAAAGACCTAGGAACTACGTGTCAACCTGATTCTCGAAAACACCCGGGATACGTAAGAAACCCTCGCAGGTTTGGTTGACAAATTCATACTCATCAAAGACACAAGAACTATTTTTCAACCTGATTCCCAACAACGTCCGGGATACGCAGGAAATCTTTGTTGGTTCGGTTGATAAAGCTAAACTCAACAACAAAGTAGGAAATGTGTGTCAGTCTAATTCCTAGCAATGTCCAGGATATGTAGGAAACCCTCACGGGTTCGATTGACAAGTCTAAATTCATCAGAGATATAGGAACTACGTGTCAGCCTGATTCCCGACAATATCTGGGATACGTATGAAATCTTCGCGGGTTCGGTTGATAAGATTAAGCCTAACCATGTGCGATGAACTATGTGTAGACCTAATTCTTAGTTATTTGAGATACGTAGGCAACATTTACAAGGTTCAGTTGCGCCCTTTAAACTAAAAACTATTCATGTGAATGGAACTAAGTGTCAATCAGATTCCCTGCACAAAACAAGAATAGCCAGTAGCATTTAGACCATATCCTTGATAGATCACCAAGGAACATAAGAAACCCAAGTGGGTTCGATCGAAATAGAAAGGTGAGATGAGTATTATCTTTATGACACTATCTTAGCTCTTGATCAGGGAGCTTCTCTAGGAATAGTACTTTGACTCTCGTGAGAAAGCTATATGCACTCTCCTTGTTTACCAAACAATAGACGTTGCTCAACCAAGAAACTACGTCCAACCTGACTCTTGGCAAAGCCCGAGACACGTATGAAACCTTATTCGGTCGCCATTAACAAAAATCGTATGTCAATCGAGATCAACACTAAAAATCCCTCTGGAGTCCCATCGATATTTAAAATCCCATAACAATTGACAAATAATACGATCCCCACAGAGTTGCTCAATAATGAATCACCCAAATAATTGGGATTAAACCCTACCAAACATGACAATGACCCACTAATCCAGGTTTAACCATACAAGACTTTAACCAACTAAGGAAGAATTAGGTGTCAACCTGAGTCCTGGTAAGCACCAGGATATGTCGTTACCCTAAAAAAAAAATTCCTCCATCCCCAGTAAACTATGCCTCGACCTGTCCTTGGTAGATCATCAAGGAACATAGAAGACCCAAGTTGGTCTAGTAAAAATAAGAGAGATGTCAGCAATCACGACATTTTCTATGTCGTGCATCAGGGTGTACCTTCTAAGAGGTCCCTTAACTTTCTTGAGAATGCAACTACAAATCATTTTGTTAATAAAACAACAACGGATACATGTGCTCAAACTGTGCATCGACTTGATCCTAGGTAGATTACCAAGGTATGTAGAAAGCCCTTATGGGTATGGTTGACAATCTGAGATAGCACAACGAGGGTCGAACTATATTTTGACTAGATTCCTAACCTAGGAACTCAGCGTATGTAGGTAACCCAAGTGGGTTTTGGTCATCCGATGATTACCATCCAGAACCATTAATAGCAATAATATATAAACAGCCCAATGGGGGTTCCCAGACTAAAACGAACACAACAAATTGCACGTTCAGTTCAGGATATAGAGGCGATCCATACGGGCCTTGCCGCATCCTTTGAACTCTCAGGAGATAGTCTTGCACCCCAGCTAGAGCTAGGGCACATTATATCCGATTTCCCCATTGATATCCTATGATAAGAGTCACCCAAACTAGAGGTGGGGCATATTATATCCGGTTTCTCCGCTGAGATTCTGTGATAAGAGCTACCCTAGCTAGAGCTAGGGCACATTATATTAGATCTTCTTCCTATAGAGTTTCTTAATATAAGACTTACTCCAATCCCAATCATAATCAATGCAAGAATTCAAAACTAAAATATATAATCCCAAACATAAACAAGCGTCACAGAGCCCCAGTCTACAACTAAGGCATATTTTACCCGAGGTTAAACTTTCTCCTGGGAAGTTTTATAGTCCTCATCAAGCTATCTCAAGTGGGATGTAGCTAAGAAAACTCCACTAGGTCTTGAGTTTCTCTGAGGCTCTTCGCCCATGTGAATTCCCTCAGTCATTTTCAATCCTGTATTGATATGACGACCCAGGAATCAGTTTCTGATAGGTGTGATCTACCTACATATTTCCAAATCATTGTTTTTTAGTTTTAGAGTAGTTTTATAGTTATTTTTATATGTTTTAATATGTTTTTATTCTTTTTGTATTAAAACAGGTGTGTAGGGTAAAAAGGTATGAAATCAGAGCATAAACGATGAGATCGAATCAAAAGCGGTCGAAGAACGGTGGAAAAACAAGCTCGGAGGCAAAAATGTGAAACAAGTCCATCGCCACGGCATCCAGACCACCGCCGCAGTGGTGAAGATGCTGAGAAAGACCAAAGGCTACTGACGGACCACCGTCTAGGCAGTAAACCAGCAGAAAGTTTTTTCCAAATCCACCGCTTTCTTCATCGCCACAGCGATCACCAACCGACATACTCACTGCCGTGGCAGTGAATCCCACCGTCGTAGCGGTAGTCTTTGTACAATTTAGATATTTTGTTTGATATTTTTGAGCCTATAAATACCCTTCTCTCCTCCTCTCTTCCAAGCACTTTGGCCCCTAAGGCCTTAGGCTATATTTTAAGGTTAGGATAAGAGATTTTTGAGGGAGCGCTCTCAACCCAAGGTGGAAAATGAAGAGGGAAGTGATCGTTCGACGGTTCTAGCGCCAATTCTTCAGATATAGGCTAAGTCACTCGTTTCTTTTCTTTGTTTTCTTCATTTTGGTAGTTGTTGAACATGTTTACGCCATTTTATATTGTATACATGGTTATGGCTATTGGCTAAACATAGGTTGTTTAGGGATTATTAATATAATTTATGAATCCGTTGTATAATTGAGTTTGTGTTTTGTTTGCGGTTGTTCTTTGTTATTTTGATTGTGTGTGCCATATTGTTTGTTTATCATGTTATGAGAATGATGTTATGAGAATACAGGGTTTGACAAATCCCGGATTCAGACTAGAATAAACAAACGCCATGATCCAACAACCCGTTCGGGAGTTGGATTGTGGACAATCGATGACGTTGGGGCTAGACCTATGTGACCTAGAGTCATTAAGATGTTGAGAGGGACTTCGGCGTTGACAAGAAGTCACATATTCTATCGTCTTACACTCGGGAGAAGTGACGGGGGAGTTTTAGAACTGAGATTGTCGATAGGGTAAACACAATGCGACAATCCAATAGACGTTGAGGGGGACTTCGGCATTGACACGAAGTCGCGTATTCCCCAGTTTTATACTCGGGAGAGGTGGCGAAGGAATTTACGAACTGAGATTGTCATATAAGTCGAACGTCATTAATATAAACTAAAACAAGATCGAACACGTATTCGTAAACGAAACTAATCCCTAAACAACCTATTCTCTCAAAACTATCTCAATATAATATTAGTATAGTTAAATTAGTATTTTAGTATTAGTAATTAATTAAATTCCATTTTAGTCGCCTAGACAAAGTCGGGTTATGACAATCGCGGTACTCAATAGTAATCTCAACTAATCCCTGTGGATATGATACCCGACCGAAAGGTCCATTATGCTAAAACTTGATCTGTACACTTGTGGTGAAAGTGGTAGCACAATAATTGCGGCCACCAAGTTGTTGGCGCTATTTCCGGGGATTGGTAGTTTGTCAAATTCAATTTTTGGCGATCGCCACCATGTTTTTGGTAACGATTGCTGAAGATTGATTTGATTGAGTTACCATTGATATTATGAGTAAATAACTTGATTTTAATCTTGGCATTTCTTTTGTATATAATTTTCGTTTGTAGTTTTGTTTTTGTTTTCTAGCAGGATGGTTGAAGATGTTAGATCGACAGGTGCTCTTGCATTCCTTCCATTGCAAAATCTCGCCAGTCTTGAGGGTATGTGTCGGGCCAAGGACATTAAACCAAGTGCTTCTTGGGAGGCAACCTAGGGTAAAAAATAAGTTAGATCCATCTCCGTCAATTTGAGTCGGAGGCAAGATTCTCTCGCCTCCCTGGTACGTGTTCTAAACCCCCGTCTTCAACATCATGCTATATTCTGTCTATTGGGATTGCTGACGGGTTGTCTTAGGCAATGCCTGTGTTAAGTTGGTGGTGATGTGTTAGTATATTTTAAATATGTGTTTTAGTTAGCATGTTTTATTGTTTTTATCATGTGCATACTTGTTTAGGATTAGTTTGTTTAGTTTAGTCGTTATTTTGTGCTAAGTTTTGACGTCATCTAGGCCTTTACCCGATGATGATTCTGTCCCCTGATTGTTTTGAGGTCGAGCGTAAAGCTCATTCATATGTGTTCTGTGTGCTTAACTTATCGTCTTAGTAAAAGTTATTGTAGATCCTAAATGCATGAGCAGGTAAACTCAATATAACACTATCTAATTGATTTGAAACCGATTATCCTTCACTCAATTTTCTAACAATAGGAATTCTAGAACTTGATTTGGGGAAAATTCGAGGCGAAATCCTAGGCTAGGTTGTTTAGGAGATATGAATTAGGCATTCATTTGATCGCTTGATCTTTTCGAAGCCTACCATGCAATATCATTATCCCTTGTTACCCTATCGAATCCTAAAAGTCATTTCAATTCTAAACACTTAACAAATACCCTAGCCGATTAATTTTTGTCCAAACCTATATCGCCGAATTAAAGGCACAATGTGAGAGAATCAAGTTAGCATTCATTATGCTACTTGATGTGAGAGGTTGGGTTTAGGGCGAACTTCTAAATTGGTTGGGTATTCGAGTACTTGCTTGTCGTATATCGTTCATATTTTTGCACACTCCGAAAATTGTAGAAATTCGAATGAGTTTGGGGGTGTGTTACTTAATCCTTTTTGCACATTCCTAAAATTTAAATATTCGAACGAGTTTGGGGGTGTGTTATGCAAAAAAATAATAATTTACGTTTCTTTTTTGACATGACAAATGAGTGCGACATTCTTAAACGTGTGTTCAGGGTTGTTTCTAATTAAACTATGGGGTTTCAAGTGTGAAAGTGCCAAGCGATGTGCCTCAGGTAACATTAAGTTAACGACGTTAACCTATTTTCTATTCAAATTTACCCTTGGCCATTTTCCCAAAACTGATCCAAGCCCTATTGATCTTTTTGAACTTCCGAGCCTACATTAGTGGAGAATAGATCCTGGGTCAGGCGTATGGATTCCCTATCCCGTAAAGGTTTTAATCATGAACTATATTGAGGGATAATCCCATCTAATCAATAGATAGTAGTATATTTGAGTTTAATCACACACACTTAAACAGGATCTAGAATGGTGCTTACAATTTTTGAACGTTGAAATTCTAGAACATCACATGGTGTGATTTATGCTTGAACTTAATAGAATTAGGGGCCGATGAGGAAAAATCTTTCGGCCGATAGATGATAATCAAAACTTACACATTTTTATTTTTAGTGTTTTTAGTTTTTAGTTTTTAATTTCGTAATTAGTTTTTATATTTTCTTATATTGTGTGGGTGTTGAGGACTAACAAAATTCTGAGTTTGGGGGTAATTGATAGGTGTGATCTACCTACATATTTCCAAATCGGTTTTGTTAGTTTTAGAGTAGTTTTATAGTTATTTTTATATGTTTTAATATGTTTTTATTCTTTTTGTATTAAAACAGGTGCGTGGGGTGAAAATGTATGAAATCGGAGCATAAACGATGAGAACGAACCAAAAGCGGTCGAAAAATGGTGGAAAAATAAGCTCAGAGACAAAACTATGAAACAAGCCCACCGTCGCGGCATCCAGACCACCGCCGCGGTGGTAAAGATGCTGAGAAAGACCAAAGACCACTGATGGACCACCGCCTAGGTGGTAAACCAGCAGAAAGTTTTTCTAAATCCATTGCTTTCTTCATCGCCACAGCGATCACCAATCGACATACTCACAGCCGCGGCGGTAAATCCCACCGTCGCGGCGGTAGTCTCTGTACAGTTTAGATATTTTGTTTGATATTTTTAGCCTATAAATACCCTTCTCTCCTCCTCTCTTCTGATCACTTCAGCCCCTAAGGCCTTAAGCTATATTTTAGGGTTTAGATAAAAGATTTTTGAGGGAGCGCTCTCAACCCAAGGTGGAAGATGAAGAGGGAAGCGATTTTTTAATGATTCTAGTGCCAATTCTTTGGATATAGGCTAAGTCGCTAATTTATTTTCTTTGTTTTCTTCATTTTGGTAGTTGTTGAGCCTGTATACGCCATTTCACATTGTATACATGATTATGGTCATTAGCTAATGATAGGTGTAAATTACCTATCTATTTTCAAACCGAATTTGTTAGTTTTCGAATATGTTTATAGTTATTTTTATATGTTTTAATATGTTTTTATTCTTTTTATATTAAAACAGGTGCGTGGGGTGAAAATGAATGAAATCAGAGCAAAAACGATCAATTAGTATCGAGAACGGTGGAAAAATGAGCAAAACGGCAAGATTCTGAAAAGAGGCCCACCGCCTAGGTGTCTAGACCACCGCCTAGGCGGTGAAGAAGCAGAGAAAACATAAATAGGCTACTGACAGCCCACTGCCTAGACGAAAATCCAGCAGATTGTTTTCCTAGTCCACCACCTTCTCCACTACCTAGGTGAACCTTAACCGACATACTTCACCACCGCGGCAGTGAATCCCACCGCCGCGGTGGTCAGCCGTTAGGCAATGTTAGATATTTATTTAGATATTTTGTCTATTTATACCCCTTTCTTCCTTCCTCCTTGGCTCTCCGGCCATTACAGCCCTTAAGGCTTAGGTTAGGATATAGAGAGAGTATGGGGAGTGCTCAAACATATTGGAAGGAGAAGATTAACACGCGGAGAAAAAGAATCGTTCGGTGGACGATTTTAGCAGCTAATCTTCAGATAATGGCTAAGTTCATCCATTTTTCCTTTTATTTCTTATCTTCTATGTATGTTTAAGGATGTTTAGCCTAATTTCAATTGTATAAATGGGGTTTAATAAATCCCGGATTCAGATTAGAATAAACAAACGCCACGATCCATTAACCCGGTTGGGGTTAGGATTATGGACAATCTATGATGTTGGGGCAAAACTCATGTGACCTAGGGTTGTTAAGACATTGAGGAGGACTTCTTCATTGATTCGAAGTTGTGTATTCCCTCATCTTACACTCGGGAGATGTGGCGAGGGAGTTTTATAACTGAGATTGTCGATAGGGTAAGCACAACGTATGAAATCAATGACGTTGGGGAGAGACTCATGTGACCTAGAGTCATTAATACATTGAGGGGGACTTCTTCATTGACATGAAGTCACGTTATATCCCTCGTCTTACACTCGGGAGAGATGGCGAGGGAGTTTACGAACTGAGGTTTTGTGTGCAATTAATGAGGTTAGGGCAAGACTCACGCAACCTAGGGTCATTAAGACGTTGAGGGGGACTTCTTCGTTGACACGAAGTTGCGTTACATCCCTCGTCTTATACTCGGGAGAGGTGGCAAATGAGTTTTAGATACCGAGATTGTCAAATAGGTCGAACACCATTATTGTAAACTAAACGAAATCAAACGTGTTTAAATAAATAGAATTAATCTCTAGATAATCCATCCCATAACTATCTCGTATTAGTAATTAGTATAGTTAAAGTAGTATATAAGTATTAGTATTAATTAAATTCCATTTTTGTCACCTAGATAAAGTCGGGTTATGACAATCGCGGTACTCAATTGTAATCTCAACCAATCCCTGTGGATACGATACCCGACCGAAAGGTCCATTATACTAAAACTTGATTCGTACACTTGCGGTAAAAGTGGCAGCACGTGAATTGCGGCCACTAGCTAAACATAGGTTGTTTAGGGATTATTAATATAATTTATGAATCCGTTGTTTAATTGAGTTTGTGTTTTGTTTATGGTTGTTCTTTGTTATTTTGATTGTGTGTGCGGTATTGTTTGTTTATTATGTTATGAGAATACGGGGTTTGACAAATCCCAGATTCAGACTAGAATAAACGAATGCCACGATCCAATAACCCGATCGGGAGTTGAATTGTGGACAATCGATGATGTTAGGGCAAGACTCATGTGACCTAGAGTCGTTAAGACATTGAGGGGGACTTCGGCATTGACACGAAGTCAAATATTCTCTCGTCTTACACTCGGAAGAGATGACGAGGAAGTTTTAGAACTGAGATTATTGATAAGGTAAACACAACGCGATGATCCAATAACCCGGGAGAGAGTTGGATTGTGTGAAATCGATGACGTTGGGCCGAGACTCACGTGGCCTAGGGTTGTTAAGACATTAAGAGGGACTTCGGCGTTGACACGAAGTCGCGTATTCCCCAATCTTACACTCGGGAGAAGTGGCGGAGGAGTTTACGAACTGAGATTGTCATATAAGTCGAATGTCGTTAATATAAACTAAAACGAGATTGAACATGTATTCGTAAACGAAATTAATCCCTAGACAACCTATTCTCTCAAAACTATCTCAATATAATATTAGTATAGGTAAATTAGTATTTTAGTATTAGTAATTAATTAAATTCTATTTTTTTCGCCTAGATAAAGTCGGGTTATGACAATCGCGGTACTCGATAGTAATCTCCACCAATCCCTGTGGATACGATATCCGACCGAAAGGTCCATTATACTAAAACTTGATCCGTACACTTGCAGTGAAAGTGATAGCATAATAATTGCGGCCACTAGTTTCCCTAACCAAGAATCTATTCCACCAAATATTGATATACTTCACAAATCCGAACTATATAACTAGGAGCCCATTAACCAAGCGTTATCCTCCATACAACCCGGAGACGATTGACTGAGTGTCATCCTCTACACTACCTAGAGATGATTGACCAGGCATCATCCTCATTACTATTACTACTTGGAGCCGATTAACAATGTGTCATCCTACGCACCACCCGAAGACAAATGACCAAGTGTCATCCTTACTACTACTACTACCCAGATATGATTGACCAAGCATGATCCTCCTTACTACTACTACCCGGAGCCGATTAACTGAGTGTCACCCTCCTCGTAACTAGGAGACGATTGACCAAGTGTTATCCTCCTCACAACCCAGAGACGATTGACCAGACATCATCCTCTTTACTACTATACTACCCGAAGACGATTGATTGAGTGTCATCCTCCTCACAACCAGGAGATGATTGACCGAGTGTCATATTTCTCGTAACCAAAAGACGATTGACCAAGCGTTATCCTCCTTGCTACCAAGAAATAATTGACTGAGTGTCATCCTCCTTACCACTAGGAGATGATTCAGAGAATGTCATCCTCCTCACAATCAGGAAACAATTGATAGAGTGTCATCTTTCTCATAACCCGAAGATGATTAACCGAGTGTCATCCTCTTTGCAACTTGAAGACGATTGATCAAGTCCCATCCTCCTAACTCCTACAGGATTAACCGTGCATCATCCTTTAGGAGCATTATTTTCAATATTAAATGAGACAATCAATAACACAATCAACGAGACAACACTAAACAAGACAACGAGACAGTATTTTAATTTTGTAGTATAGTGTAGTCAGAGAATTTACTTTACATTCTAGGACTATATATAACTTGATTATCATTAATTTGAGATATATAGGTTAGTCCTATGGGTATGGTCATAATTAGAAGTCGATTGACCGCATGTCATCTTCTCCACAACCAGGAGTCGGTTGACCAAGGGTCATCTTCTTCGCAGCCAAGAGTAGGTTGACTGAATGTTATCTTCTTTGCCTCCCATAGGATTGACTGCATATCATTCTTTAGGAGAAGTATTTATATTATTAAACAAGACCACCAATGAAACAATATTAAACGAGGTCAATCGACTCCTGATTGAAACCGTACCCAAAAGACTATCCTACATATCTCAACCAGGAGTTAGTTGACCAAGGGTCATCTTTTTCGTTGCCAGGAGTAGGTTGACTGAATGTCATCTTCTCTGCCTCCCATAGGATTAACCACACGTCATTCTTTAGGACCAGTATTTACATTATTAAACGAGACCACCAATGAGACAATATTAAACGATACAGCTGACGAGATAATACTAAACAAGACCACCAGCAAGACAACATTAAACGACACAGCTAGCGAGACAATACTAAGCAAGACAACCAACAAAACAATATTCGGGCCAGGTACTGTGAACACCATCCTAAGGAACATCATTAGGATAACAACCATTACTATACTAGCAACCAATATCGATATTGATAACCAATACCAGTACTATATTAGCAACCATTACTAAGACAACAACGAACACTATAATAGTAGCCAATACTATCTTAGCAACCAAATGCAATAGTAACTAATACAACCATGGCAACCAAAACTGTAATAGCAATCAACAGTACAATACGATAGCAACATAGTCATCAAGAGGGCTCGTACAGAGTTTCGTCCTCACCGTGCCCCATAGGATCAGGTACATCGTCATCTTCCAAGAGTAAAGATAGACAGGAATCAGATGCGTCACCATCCTTCCAATGTAGTCTTCCAAAGTTGATTGTTTGTCAACCTATAAAGTATACAAATGGCAGAAGTAATCAATCGCCATCCTCGTCGAATCCTCAAGGATTTGTTATGTTGCCATCCTTTAGGATAGATTTAAATACATATATTTTCATTCCCGAGGAACAAAATATTGGTGTTTTCTTCTTTGTCACCATGAGTAAACTTACATAATAAAGAGGGACAGTTGTAGACACCACATTTTGTCCCACCTAATCAGTGTTGGATCAAGTACAAGTTTAGATAAACTTTAAACTTGGTTCTAAAGAGAATGAATTTTTACCTGAGATCACATTATACAATATGAAAGAACAACCAAAAATATGACAAAAACACAAAACTGTTAAATTTGACAAAATCCAGTTAAGTAAAAGTTTTAGGTCAACCTCGAAATTCTCATAATTTATGGAGGCCTAATATGACTTCATTAAAATTAGATTTTCATCAAATCATATTTAGTATAGATAAAAAATTATCCACTACCCTTGAATTGTAGGATATTTCAAACAAATTACTCTGGTTACCCACCCCGACCTTGAAACATTTACTACCACTGAATCTTGTCAATTTAACACAAACAACATCCATTTTATTTATGAACATTACATGAAATACTACCAAGAAACAATACAAGAAACCTTACTAAAATCTTGGAAAGGTCACGACAAAGCCCTAAATCATAAGGTGATTTAAGACTTGGGCGTGATTTGAAATTACAGCAAATTCAAGTAGTTTTGACAAACCACCCTATGCCCAAGCAACAAGATGACTAACCATAATTTAAGGCCCACAAATGAAGCCTTATAATGAACAAGGAACCTTCATAGAAGGTTCCTACCAAATGGCTAAGGAAGAAAACCAAGACACTTAGGGTACAACCAACTGTTATCGAAACTAAACTAATTCGGTTTGCCACATATGTATGGAATTCAATGAGCATTGAATGCCCATACCATGAATTATTAAATGATTAGGATGACATGTTAATACCACATTCAATATATCTAGATATTTTAAGCAAAATATCATAGAACCAACTAAAAACCTTGAATCGTGACGACCTATTACTGAAACCAAACCAAATGTGTGGCCTCCAAACAATGCATTAAATGCACATACCATCAGGAATTAAATTCTTAGGGATGACATGGAAGGGGTAGATACATTGAACCTAGACATTTTCACCAAAATATCTGAGGATATCTAGGAGACTTGAAAATCAACCAACAATTACAAGCCAAGTTAACCCGATTTCATCTAAACCCACCCATAGGAGTACCCTCCAAGTCATGACTTATCACCTTGCATCAAATGCAAAGTGACAAATAAGGACTAGATACAATGAACCTTGAATGGATTTATGATGACTAAACCGAAATAGTGGATCTAATCGGTACTTAGCCCATAAACTGAACCAGATCTATCACATCAAGTCATAAATACACCCATGTGCAAGGATTTTGATTGGAGGAGAGCAAATGATTGGTAATGATTGCCCATAATTAGTAATAATTGCTAATTATTACCAAATCTTTGAAAAGATTTGGTAATGATTACCAAATCTTTGAGAATCCTACTTCCTATCCTAAAATCGTTCCAAGCCAAAAAAAAAAAAAAAAAAAAAAGATCAAAGAATGACAAGTAGTCCCTTAAGCCAAACACTGCCCAGAGAACAACCTAGATTGGCCTACGCATTGGCCAATGCACAGGCCCCCAGGTCTATAAATACAGGGCTACCCCTCTCATTTTTGCAAGTCTTAAAGGCCTAGCTTCTCTCTCTAAACTCGAGCAACTCTCTTGGGTCCTAGGCCTCTCAAAGATATTTCTCAAATAACATATCTTTATTCTACTAAAATTCGGTCTTGGAAGGTGTTCTTGAAGTTCTTCGAACAAGAAGTCTAAGGATAGACGATCTTCGATCAACACCGAGCCAAGAGGAGCAAGGAGGGAAAAAATATTAGCTACTTAGGGATGACCACATTCCCTAAGTAGGGTGTTCATGGGTTCTTGGCTAAGAACTCAAGGAATTGACAACCACTGATCAACCACCGACCAAGAAGATCAAGGAGGTAAACACCTAGGGAAGACCACATCCCCTAAGTAGGTATGTTTTTTCAAAAAACCCTATGAATTTTGTTTAACTAGTGTATATTACTTGTATATAGGATGATCATGTAGATAACACACTTTACTTTCATGTACGTAACACATAAAACCCCTAAAACAACCAAACAAGCACTAAAACAACCAAGCAAGCTTTTGATTTTGTCAATAATATCGACAAACGCCTAATTTTAAATTTAACAAATAAACTAGGGTAAAATCATACGAAACCACCTCAAGAATCTCAAGAACATTCAAAAACATTCAAAAGCATCAAATCATCCGAGAACATGTGAGGATTCAAACAAAATTTCTATCACACCGTAAGTTGTGCATAGGCTATACGATTCCCCCAAGAACATCATATTTATTTTCATTTTTAGCTAAACAAAACACACCTATATATATACTACACTGACAGACCTTGTGGCTAAGAACTCGGGATAAAGGGAGAGCCTCTATTCCTTCGGGGATATGTGTGATTCTTCTTCAGAAACCTTCCCGTTTTCCTTAGTTTCAAGTAGGACTAACATAAATATGTGGTATTTCTTTTCACTTGTAACTAACAACTCACACACTAACTCTAAACTAACCAAAACAAAGGAGTTTGTTTCTTCACAACTCAAAATACTGTTAATAAGCCTAATTGGGGTTGTGATTCTGGTTGTTCACAACTCTAAAAACTGATAATAAATAGCTAATTAAGGTTGTGATTCAGGTTGTTCACAACCAAAACTAACTGATAGTCAACTAAAACATAACTAGTCATTAACTAGAATTAAACCAACTCAACATAGCAACACTGAACTGCATTCGACCTAATCTTTGGTAACCACCCAAGGTGCATAGGCAGCCCATAAGGGTTCGGTCATACATCTAATAATGAATTCAGTTTTCAACGAGACAAGGATGAACTACGTTCAATTTGATCTTTGGTAATCATCCAAAGTAAGTAGGCAACCCATATGGGTTTGCTCACACCTCTAATAATAAATCATATCCTTTACCCTAACTAGAACAAACTACGTGATGACCTGATTCTCGTTCGAGATACGTAGGCAACCGACGTGCGGGTTCCATCGAATATCCAAAAAACTTAGTCTTAGTTTGTATTTTATTTTGTAAACCTTGCATATTTACCTATCTGTCTGTATATAAACTGTTATTGGGTATCGCTGACTAGTAATAACTATAGTATTTACTTGCTTTCCATTAAATCATGTCAAAAATACATAAAAAGAACAAAAAATTTAAAAAAAAAAAAAAAAAGAATTATTTTTGTTTAAGTAATCAAAGAAAACTATTTGGATAGTGTTTAATAGTGAATATCTATTTAGATTGAGGTACCATCTTCGGATGAGTGTCTTAGGGTGTCTAACACCTTCCCCGAGCATAACCGACTCCCGAACTTAAAGAATATCTCTGGTACATAGACCTATAGAAGTCAAAACACGGGTTATTTCAAAAGGAAAAATGAATTTCCAAAATCCCGGTGACCTAGCACACCATTTAACCCTATACTAGGTGGAAACTCCATTCTTAACAAAAATCTCAGCCCAAGAATTTTTTTCAAAATTGACACTTAGAAATGCCCTTGAAAAACCATTTTAAAAAAATGAATGGATTTAGATGACTTAGAGAAGAACTGATGAAACTTTTTTTCATCCTCTTCTCGATTTTCTACTTTTTTCGCCATTGAAATCTGGGGTGCGTCATCCAGGCTCTCAAGAACGTCCAAGAACATGTGAGCACTCAAATCATCTGAGAACTTGTTAAGAACATGTGAGAATTCAAACAAAACTTCAATCACATCATTAGATGTACATACTCTCTTCGATTCTCTCAAGAACATTACACCATCTCTTTGCTAATTGTTACTATTAACTACGTAACTGTTAATAACCAGATTTACTTTCTGCTAAACGTCAAGATCACAACCAGGTTGGCTTGTGGACTGGAACATACACACACACACACACACACACACACACTACACCGACAAACCCTTATGGCTAAAAGCTTGAGATAAAGGGAGAGCCTTTATTCCTTCGGGGATATGTGTGATTCTTCTTCAGAAACCTTCCTGCTTTCCTTAGTTACGAGTAGGACTGGCATAAATATATGGTATTTCTTTCATTTTTTAACTAACAACTCACACACTAACACTAAACAAAATAGTTCGGTCAAGGTGTTCTTGAAAAAATCAAAGAGGTTATGTACATGTCATCTTGTGATTCAGGTTGTCCACATCTTAAAATCGATTAATAATAAACCTAATTACGGTTGTGATGCAGGTTGTTCACAACTTTAAAAATTGTTAATAATAAACTAAGGTTGTGATTCAGGTTGTTCACAACCAAAATCAACTAATAATCAACTAAAATTAACTAAAACAAACCAGTTTTATAACTAAAACTAGACGAGTTTTCAATTCAACCAACCTAGCTTACCAGTTTTCAACTCAACCAGAATGAACTACGTTTGATCTGATCTTTGGTAACCACCCAAAGTATGTAGGTAGCCTATAAGGGTTTGGTCATACTTTTAATAACATAAATCATATCCGTTAATCTAACACAAATGGACTACATAAAGACCTGATTCTCATTAATCCAAGATACTTAGGCAACCCACGTGCAGGTTCGATCGCATATCCAAATAAATTAGTATTAGTCTGTATTTCATATAACATGCATATTTTTATTTATGTCTATATAAACTGTTATTAGGTGTCGCTGACTAGTATTAGTTGTAGTATTTACTTGCTTATTGCTATATCATGCAAAATAACATAAAAAGAGTAAAAACTTTATGACAAGGGATTATTCTTGTTTAACTAAATCAAAGGAAACTAGTTGGATGTGTTTAACAGTGAATATCTATTTAGACCAAGGTACAATTTAGGGATGAGTGTCTTGGGGTGCATAAAACCTTCCCCAAGCATAACCAACACCCGAACGTAAAGAATATCTCTAGTACGTAGACCTTTGGAAGTCAAAACATGGGCCATTTTAAAAGGAAAAATGAATTTCCAAAAATTCGATGATCTATCACACCATGTAATCCCATACTAGGTGCTGACTCTATTTTAAATATAAAATTCCGGACCAAAAAGTTTTATAAAACTGACTCTTGGAAAATCGGTTGAAAAACCATTTTCAAAATGAACGGATTAGGACGACTTAGAGAGGAAGGGCGGAAATTTGTTTTCAACCGCTTCCCGATTCTCTACTTCTTCAACTATCAAAATTCGGGGTGCGTCAGAGAATATTCCGCGACTCCGAGGTTGGAATGTTGATCTGAATAATCATCCATGACCCTCGGAGTCGGGACACCATTGTTGGAGAATGGTCTGCGACTTTGAGGGTCGAGATGTTGTTTTGGAGAATTACTCGGGACCCTAGGTGTCGGGACACCGTTGTTGGAGATAGTATGGAGGGTGCTCAACTCCACATTCGGTGAGACGGAGGGTTTCTCATCTCCGCTTCCGGTAGGATGGAAGGCCACTCGTCTCCGCCTTTGAGCCTCGCTTGGAGATAGGCTGAAGGGCACTCGTATCCACCTCCAGACAGAGGGTTGCTCATCTCCTCTTTTGAGTTGCGCTCACTCCTTGACTTAAGGCACTCTTTTCTAGCATGTTCTTAGTCGTGGTAAAACTCAACACTTGGTTATTTTCAAAGACGTTTCCACAAATCTTCGTAGAACTGGATTTCCATGATGAAGAGCTCTCCAGCTTGTATGGCTGGGAGAAAAATAGAGTACTGAACTCACCACAAGCGTGACATGACGGGGCTTGGATAAATGCCCAAGGGTCTTCCCCTTGGTGTTTGGAAAGCAAAGGCAGAACGACATAGGGGTTCTATCTTAGCGGTTCATCTGGGGGTGTGAAAAAATGTCCAGACACATCCTCACCCAGGACCTCATCTACGAAAGGAGACCTCACCTCGGTATGGAGCTCAATTGTTCTTACTCCACTTTATATCTCTTGTAAAAACGCTTCCATATTGGCGAGGTGATGTTCTATGATGGCATCCCTCTTGGGCGCTACTCGTGCATGGTTGGTCGCTGCTCGAATGCCGTGGTAGTGCAAGGGCAGCGAATAGGTACTTGCCCCTTGCCCACAACAAGCCCTTAGGTCAATCCCTACTGCGTGGTTGAAAGCTAAATCAAGGGGTAATCCTATTCTGTTCCTAGCACCATGTCTTCGCTAAAGAGGGGATATTGACACAACTGATGGAGCCCTTTGCAGTCTTGTGGTCGTCAGGTAGAGGGCGGTCCTCGGGTGCGCACTGGTAGCACGTAAATACATCGCTACTTTTACCACAAGTGTACGGGTAAAGTTTTAGTATAGATTGGGAGAGTTAAGGTTTTTATATCCACATGGATTGGATTAGACAGTCGTTGAGTACCGCGATTATCATAACCAAACTTTATTTAAGCGATAAAAATTATAGTTTTGTTAAGAAATATAAATACTAAACTAAAATACTAATTAATCTAATTACACTATTTATATTATATTGAGACGTTTAGGGGAATGGATTATCTAGGGATTAACTTCATTTACTTAAACGTGTTTGGTTTCGTTTAGTTAACAATAACGGTATTTAACCTATCTGACAATCTCGGTATCGTAAACTTATTCACTCCCTCTCCCAAGTGTAAAGTGAATGAATGTGTGACTTCGCATTAACGTCGAAGTCCCCCTATAGCGTTTTGTAGAACACATAGTCACATGAGTCTCGTCCCAACATCATGGATTGCATACTTTTTAACTCCCTCCCGGGTTATTAGATCGTCGCATTGTGTTTAAACCCTAGTTTGAATCCGGGGTTACCTCTCCCGAGTGTCAAACTCAGATTTCTCAATATATCTAAACAAGCATATAATAGAAATACAAGAATGGTAAACACAATCGAATAGCGAAGAACAACTGTTAAAGAAACACAATTCAAACAAATGACTTTTTCATAAATTATGTTAATCCCATAGATAATTCATGTTTAGCCAATGGCCATAACCGTATATACAATGATAAATGAGCTAAACATGCTCAAATAAACTACCAAAATTGAGAAATAAAAAAAGAAACGAAGGAACTTAGCCGTTATCCGAAGAACCGACGCTAAAACCATTTCGACATCGTTTCTCCTTCTTCGCTTTATGATATTCTTCTTCGGGTATGGTTGAGCTTTCCCCAAAACCTCTAAAAAATATGCCTCTAATGTCTATTGAGGTCTAATAGCCGAAAATATGAGAGGAGACAAGGATATGGGAACAAATATATCTCAAAATACCTAAAAAACACACTTTACAGGTGTAGGGTTCACCACTGTAGCGGTGGGTATGTCAACAATGGTTACCGCTGCAGCAGTGGCTTGATCGCTGTAGCGGTAGTTCATCAGTGGGCACTTTGTTGTTTCACCGCTGCAGCAATAGATACACAGAGTGAAATTAAGCTCTCTATTATTTCACCACTTCAGCGGTTGACAACTTGGCATTTTTCATCATTTTTCTATCGTTCTTCCACCGCCGTTCCACCAATTAACTTGATTTTCAACCTTTTTAACTCATTTTCATCCCAAACACCTGATTTATATATATAAATAAATAAATAAAAAAAAAAAAAATCTAAGTAAAACAATTTAAAATACGATAAAAATACTCAAAAAACTACCAAATTTGGTTTGAAAATAAATGGATAAATTATCCCTATCACGCACCCCTTCGAAGATGCCACACGAGCGTCATAGTCTTGGGGTTACTTATCGGGCCTTGCAGTCTAGAGAGCTAGTTCCCCTTAGATAGGGGTCTGTGGAAGATGCTTGAGGAGGATCTGCACACTTGACTTGAACTTACCCATCTGGTGCTCAAGGAGATCAATTCGAGATGCCTCCGCAGCTCTCAAGGTCTGTCCCGTATAAGCCCCGGATAGAAGGGTAGATGGCCCTGCCTGGTCTTGGGGGGTAGTTATCTTCGCTGGTGGGAGCTGAGGGGTGAGCCCTCGGATCCTTTGACATTTTTCTTGGTTCTTCTAGAGAAAAGCAGTTCCTTGCAGTGGGAGCTTTTATTCTGTGTTTGCCTATCTAACTAGACCTTGTGATCACTCAAGCTCAGCTGAGTAGGCAGCAATGATCAGGGAAAGGCTTTTTGCACGGTTTTCATAGATGGCGCTAAACTGTTGGTGTCCCAAAGTAGTTAGCATCTCGAGTATAGTACAGTCAAGTGACAGGCGTCTTTTTGGTAAGTTGGAGTTGATGGTTGAAAATTTTTCACGTAAATTGTATTGGTCCTGGGAGGACTGACCTGCTGAGTCTAGAGTCCTGCTCCTTAGGGAGTGGTACCTGCACAAGGCTCGAGCCAGGATTTGTCCCAGCGAAGCCCCCTTCTAACTTGAGAATAAGAATTGAGAGAGAAGAGGTACATAAATGCGTCAAGTAAACTAATGAACTCAGAGCATTTGCGTAATAAAGCCCACCTCGGGCTTACATAGCCCCCAGTATATATAAGCGTTGGAGATGATTAGCTTTACCTAATCGGGCTTAAACATGGTTAATTAGGTGAACCCATTTGTCTAGCTGATAATCCGAGGCGTTTAAGAGATAATCACTGGGCTTAGGCTTTTGGGCCCATTTGGAGAAGCCTACGGGTCTCTATCAGACCTGTGGAGGTGAGTTGGAGGAGGATAATAGAGATCCGTGGAGTTCTGGAGGAGAAACGGACTAAAGTAGTGAGCCGGTTGAGACAAACGGCTAAGTCTTTGAAGTTGGCCGTCCAGGGAGCACGGCTCAAAGTTCTGGGTGACAGCGTCCCTGCAGGGCACATTGCTCCTCCTTAGGTGCAAAGGAGAGATTCCATGAGAGAGCCTTGATCAGTGTATGCTCCAACATAGCATTTCGAATTTCGGAATGTGTCAATGTCACGACATGGGTGGACATGTGGTCGAGGCCCAGGTGTTAACTCGGTGGTGTACAAAAATACCCTCAATTTAAACACATAAAACTAAAAAAATCGTAATGTTAATTGAAAAAAAAAATACTATTAAATATTTATGATGATCTCAATAATTCACTGTTAATTCATATAAATAATATAAAAAAATACTAACTAATTACAAAATTAAATTTATATAATTAATTAAAATACACATTTAAATTATTCTAAAATTTACAGTTAGCACCGGTCTAAAACTAGTCGATAACACGCTCAAAACAAGAGATGAAAAGGAAAAAGGCATATGTCAGCAACACGTTAAGCTTAGATTTGGGGCAGTAGATAAAACTATTAAATAACGAAGAAACTCACTTCTCAAATTCCTGTTTGATTGTTGGAGATCTGTTGAAGATAGTTCTACCTACCATCTTCCCCTAGAACTCCAACATATATAATAATGCAAGTACTTGCACATAAACACGCACACTTCTCTCCCATGGCTGATGATCAACAAATGAATTACAGGAAGGAAGAGGAAGCAGCAAGAAACATAGAAATAGAAGAAGAAGAAGAAGAGCTTTTCGAGATCAATTTAGAAGTGGCCAATCAAATCCCTCCACCGCATTACTGGGAAAGCTATTTCACCAAAAACAGCAACGCGCTTCTGGCGAACTGCTTGATTCCCATTGCTGATCTATCGAGCGCTATCCCTATGGTTTCAAGACCACGTGATGATCTGGTGTCCTTTTCTGGGACTCCTAGATATCTTGTTCTTGCAGATTCTGTTACAAAATTATGGGTTTTAAAATCTCCTCTTTGGATGATTTTGGGGTGTGACAATACAAAGAAAATGAAGGCTTGATTTAAATTGAAGGAATAATGGTAAAACATAGTACTATTGATTTTTATTATTGAGATGTATTTTTATTTTATTTTTTCATTTTGAATTTCAAACAAATCATATAGAGTGATTTTTATCAGTCATCATATAATCTGCGTTATTACTCTCTAGTTGATGTTTTAAATTTAGAAAATTCATATGGTATGGTGATCCAAACAAAGATAATCTTTCAAAAAAATAAATACTTAATACTTTGTAACCGTTCTACATAAGATAGTATATAGTATATATACACTTCTCTTAGTTTAGTCAATACCCATACCACATACACAAATATACCAAACTTGACGGATAGATACTACATATATATTATCCATGTATTTAGTAAAATGAAAATATTTGTATGAATAACAGGCGTATCCCGACGTATTAGACATATTAGAATTATATGAGATACAACTAAAACATAAATCTTCATATTTCTTTTAAACATCTATATTATAAATGATGACAATCTAGGTACAACATATCATTTTTCATCAATACCCCGGTTGAGGTTTATTAGAGAAAATGTAGAGTCAATTCTAACCATTTAATTTGGAGATATTTTTATCCATTGGTTTATATATTTGGATAGATCTTAACATTTGTATTCAAGACCTCAATTATTTAATAGGCTGTACTAATTTATATTTTATACATTAAATAATTTAAATCAATTAATCAATTACATTTTAAATTTATAGTTTTATATTCATAATCTTAATTATAGAGCCCATATAATTTATAATATAAATTAGTTAATTGAATTCATTTCATTTACCTCCCTTATTATTTTACTCAAAATCACAAATCTCTTATCTTTTTAAAAATATCAATCATTTCTTTTGACCATTTTTATGTAAAAAAACATAATTGCCCTATATATATATATATATATATATATATATATATATATATATATATATATATATATATATATTATTGTTTTACTTCTTTTAAAATTAAATTATACCTCTCTATTTTTTAAATTACACTTTATACCCACTCAAGTAGAATTTAATATCAATCCAAAATTTAGGGGGTAAAAATAAATTTATTTCCCTATTTAAGCTTCTTCTCCTCAACCTCGAATAATCCACTGTCGCGCCGCTTCGCTCACCACCGAACAACCTCGCCGAACTGGAATTGAAGACTCAAAATTGAAAACAAACCAAAAATTTGCATGGGTTCTTAACTCCCACCCCACCTCGTCGGGAAAATTCATCCCACCAACGACAATCAACAGATTCGAGAAATTACAATGGGATATTCATTTTCGTGTTTGTGTCCCGATCACCATTCGACTAGGAAGAAAACGAACTAATCAGCGATGGAACCACGCTAAAAACGATCGCAGATGATCGTCGGAGAGAGAGAGAGAGAGATCGCTCACGATTGTCGAAACCGCTAATGCAAACCGTATAAAATCGCCGGAGAGAGATAGCAGGCACAGACTCCCCATGGATCTATGCCCCGCAGCACAGATCTGTGCTCGCCGGCGCAGATCCTCCATGGATCTATGCATGCAAGCACAGATCCGGCATGCCGGAGAGGGAGGGAGAAAGAGGGGAGTGGAAGAAATTGTGTTGGGGAGAGAGAGAGATGGGGAGAAAGAAGATGTCTTCTTTATTATTTTTTTTATTTTTTATTTATTTTTTTTAAAAAAGGTTAAAAAGTATATATTTTTTTAGTTAGGGATGTTTGTGTAAAAAATAGAGGATGTTTATGTATTTTAGCTTTTAATTATTTAATTTTTTTAAACGGGGCAAAATTGTTATTACAATAAAAATTTTACTAACTTTTGGCCTCTAGGGGAACTAAGTGGTCTTTGACAAAAAATGATAAAGAGTTGACCGGTATTTGTAAAATGATGGGGAGATATCTAGTTAACAGTAAAATGACAGAAAACGTAAGTGGTATAAACCCTTAATTAATTTAAGAGAATTAACTAATAGAAATTTTAATTCATAATTTTATATTATATAAAGGGACAGTTACCAATGAGTCTTCGTAAGAGGACAAAACTGGCAAATACATATTTTTTAAATACATGTTACAAAATAGTCATTTTGTCTTTTGTGACGATTTTGTCCCTCCGTAAATTGGAATATAACACGAGATTGTGTTATATTTAACATAATCTCGTGTTGAATATAATATGAGATCATGTTATATTCTACTTTTAGCGCTCTTCAAATTCTACCAAACCGCCGTCGACTGCACCTATAATACCCTGAAAAATTATATTTTTGAAAATATTATTTTATATAAGTTTAATATTTTTAGTTCGTTTCGTATATTATGGTATAAATAAATGCTTGATAACTTATATGGGATTAAATGTTAATTTTAATTTGACTTTTAAAAGTTTCGGGACTATTGTGTTATTTAAAATATATTTTTAAAATTTTTGAGATATAATTAATATTTTCTTTATTTTAAAGAGGATATTGTGTAAAAAAATAAAAATAAACAAACGGCTAATTTGGTTTCGTTTATTAAGAAAGAAACCAAATGCAACTTATATATGTGTATTGTGGGTATATAATACATGTGTATATGTATTATAATAATAATAATAATAATAATACATATATGTTAAGGACGAAAAAAAAAAAAAAAAGTTACACGATGTCATCTAAAAAGGTTACAATATGTTTAAGGAAAAAATATGATATTTTAAATATTTGTGCAAAAAAATTATTCCGGTTCGGATTTCGGCTTGAATTTCAGGTATAATTTTTAACTTATGATATTATTTAATCTTTGTAGTATGTAATTTATGATATTATTGTTGTTGAATTATAATTGTTAGTCTGCATGAAATAATTATGATTATAGAAACTATGTATGATATGTTTATTTGTTGTATTAATTAGATACACGTATTAGAGGGGTTAGAATTCCACTGAGTGTTGACTCACAACCTCATAGTTTTGATTACAGGGTTGGTGAGAATGAAACTATGTCAGGAATTTCATTTGAATTTCTATTTAATTTGTAATAACTGTATTTATTATTTACTGTCATAAAATTGACTCGATAGATTGATGATTATAATTATCGCCGTAGTTTGTAAAACTTTCTTAGATTTTTATAGAATGAAATATTGATCATTCGATTTTAGTTTTAATTCTCTAAGTGGAGAAATCGCATGACAGCTCTAGGAAACCAGGTCGTTATAGTACCGCCACCCACTCCACCTCGCCAAAACAATCATACAATATATCCAACATAAACTCTACTCTACCAGAGCTATAAACAAGTTCAAGGTCGCCGGCCATCATGTTATTTTCCAATTTCTTCATTCAAATTGATAATTCTCTCTCGACATTCATATGCATTCTCTTTCATTTCTTCATATATATTCATATACATTCATAACACGAGATCATTTACTCCACCAAGCTACTGCCGATTGCACTGCCACACTTTCGAACAACATCTAAAATTAGGCAAAAATGCAGAAATAGAAATTGTAGAACAAAAATCTATATAAAAAAAAAACATTGAATAATTCAGCTAATGAACTGAACTTCAGAGCACAAATCATGTCTCTAGAACTTAACTAAACAAATTAACAGAAGATTTACACAGAAAACGATTAACCAAATCAACAGAAAATTTCATGGTTAAATGTTGATTCATGGTTAAATCGCTATAATCAACATTTAACCATGAATAAACTCAAATCAACAGAAAATTTGGGAAGTTCTTAACAAATCTATACATGATTAACAGAAAGCGATCAGGGAATAGTAGATCGACACACTAAATATATCGATTTACGCACGCGCGCACACACACACACAAAAGGAAATTGCGATCAAGGAACAATAGATCGACACACTAAATAAATCAACACCTTGAAGTTCTTGAACGATCTAGAGATCAATTCCAAGATCTCGTCGGTGACAATCATGTGCTTTAGCCTAATTGACAGATCACTACCTATGGCCTTGTTGCTATTGCTTCCAATTGCAGGTATGACTCCATCCGAACCACGGCTATTGCTTCCAATTGCAGGTATGTCGTCGTCTAGATTAGGCAGCTCACTCGAACCACGGCCAGATCCGGTCGTTGCAGCCAGATTCACAACCAAATTCGTGGCAACGGCGATGGATGGCGACGACATGTGGCTGTGCAGGGACGGCGAATGAAGGAAAATGAAGAGGATTGTGGCACTGCTCTTGACACTTATAGAAATGGAAAGAGGGAAGAGAGAGATCATGCAGGAATGATAAAATTGTTCGCCGAAAAAATTCAGAGTTTTTTGGCAATAAACTAATAGGGTCATCTCCTAGATTTAACCTATTACCTAGATTTTTTGGTATTTTTTCTTTATATAAAATTAATTTTTTTAGGCTAATCTTAAAAATAATTGGGAAAAATTATTGCGACGCGGGTAGTTACTAGTAGTTGGATATTCGCAATGCTAATTACGCGGCGCACATTGATTCTTACATGGACACTATAAGATTCTTCTCTACTCAAATTACACTTTTACACTCCTCATTCCAAATATTCTACTCTTCATCCCCTGATACATATTAGTCCAAGAACTATTAATTCACATTATATATTTTAATATTAATTATGCATGCACTAACATAGTACTCTTTAATTTATAATTATTTCTTTTTGCAAGAAAAATAATTGCTTTTCATGATAAGCAATTGAGCAATAGTAAAAAGTTAATAATACAATTTGAACATATCATCAATGCTGTAAAAATAATTATATTTCACAAAAATAAAATATTAATTTTATGACTAAATTGAAGTGAGATAAAATCTTACTTATGTGTTGTTGCCTAAGATCGTTCGTACCATACAACTCTAAGCAAAAATTGTGTAATTATAATAACTACGTCTTTATGAGAGAATTAAAATTTTAGAGTAATTATCTCATTGTGGAATGATAAACGTTAAAATTCAAAATGTCAAATAGGATAGACAAGAGTTTTTTAGAAAAGGGGTAAATTAATAAATAATTTCGGCATGAGCTTTTAGCGCCTGTGTAATTTGAATTAGGAGTTTGGAGAGTCGAATGTTTGAAATGAGAGGTGTAGAAGTGTCATTTGGAGAGAAATCCCAATGTGGTGCCGTGTAAGAAGCAAAGTGCCGTGTTATCATCACTGCCTTCGTATATCTTGTATTTTATATATGGTTTTTCGGTATGGCCCTTGTGGCCATACTGTGCACTATAATATCTCAACGTTTTTAAAGAAAATTCTATCCAACATGATCAGAATCAACTAGCAAGATCGAAAAAATTGAAAGGAACAAGATATTTGGATTCAGTCTAAAATGGTGAAATTTAAATTAGGTTAAATAATGATCAAAGTCTAATTCACCCCATCAAAATAAGCGAATGTGCTTAAAACGTGAACTTGAATGGGTTTAGGATGAGACCCATGAATTTTATCTATTTATTTTATAAATTAGTCTTCTAATTTTATTTTAGGTCATTTATTCACTGATTTGTAACGTATTAATGCCAAATAATCTTTTTCTTTTTAAACTAGGAATAGTTAAGAAGTTTGTTTCTTTCTTTGGCTTTGTCTTCTACATTGTTAGGAATTATCCTAGATATGTGACAACCTATTTTGATTTCTTTATTTATTTGACTTTGCCTTCCACATTATTAGAGATTCTCCTAGATATGTGGCAGTTTATTTTGATAGAGTTATTTATGTTGGGATTTTATCCCATTAGATCTAAATCTAAAACACCTAAAATATCATGTCAAATCACAAAGAGTTCAACGTATACGTAAACTACGTACCTGGATTCATTACGATCAACTAACTTCTAATGCGGAATCCTATGATAGTCGATCATGAGATAAACACGGATCGAGCGGGTACGTGGCCTTCCTCAACCAAAACTCCAGAGTTCCTCACAGTGATTTCGATTCTCTTCCAAATGGGAAAAAGAGAGTCGTCAAGTCGTTTTTGGTGTATCGGGAACCATAACCCTAGCATATTTTTCTTTATATTGGGTGTGATTAGGGTTCCCATAATCCCCTAATCATCCCAACAATTTTCGATATCTACATATTCAACCCACATTCTTTTGAGTAGCCTACGGGCTTACACAAATTAATTAGATCACTTAATTTCGCCCATTAAATTTAAATAGCAAACATAATTGTATTAATAATATATTGCCCAAAATTAGATTAGGAAATAAAATTTCCTAATAATCTCCTACTTGGGTTACATATTATCCCTGAAACAATTATATCACAAAAGTCCTTAAGCGCGCATCCGTATGCTATTTATCCTTAGACTTCTTCTTAAACAATATGGTCCATCTTATATATTAGCAATGGAATTACCGCAGCTTATATCACAATACAGTCGTGACTAAACTACGATGATCACCATACTAATATATTCAATGACATAGATCAAATGTGGATGTGTGACATGGAAATTACATGCAATGTGATCTTAGGCATGCCTATTTCCAACTGGTCCAACTTTAGTCTTTAGCGAGATCAATCCAAAGTCCTTATTATAATACAAACATTGTAAACAAAATAAAATAAACCATCAACTTTATTCTGCAGAAACCTTAAACAATCCAATGTTCAAAGCAAAACATATAGAACAAAAAAAAAAAAAAAAAAGACTCCCACTAAACCAAGGTATGATCAGAAATAACACCCATGTGAGCGGTGTACTCATGAAAAACTTTAGGGGTTAAACCCTTGGTTAATGGGTCCGCTAGCATAAAATCTGTCCCTATATGTTCTATAGCAATTTGTTTATCCTGAACTCTCTCCTTAACAACTAGAAATTTGATGTTAATAAATTTTGACTTCGTCGAGTTTCTATTGTTGTTAGAGTAAAGAACCACTGAGTTATTGTCAAAATAAATTTTTAATGGCCTTTTAATGCCATTTACCACACGCAGCCCAGTGACAAAGTTCCGCAACCATATTCCATGATTGGAAGCCTCATAGCAAGTAATGAACTCTGCTGCCATAGTTGAAGAAGCTATAAGAGTCTGCTTAGCAGACTTCCATGAGATAGCTCATCCGGCCAGCATAAAAATATAGCCTGATGTGGAGCGCTTGCTATCATGGCATCCAACAAAAGTGAAGTCAGAGAACCCGATGATCTCCAAACTGTCTGATCTTTGATAAGTGAGCATGTAGTCTTTTGTTCTCCTCAAATAACACATCACGCGTTTGGCTGCCTTCCAATGTTGCATACCTAGATCACTCAAATATCTACCCAAAACTCCCACTATAAATGCTATGTCTGAACGAGTACAAACTTGAGCGTACATTAGACTCCCTATTGCCGACACATAAGGAATCTTCTGCATCTCTATTGAGACTAAACTTGTCTCCTTTAGCTACGGGCGTATCTCCTGGTTTACTATCTTTCATGCCGAATTTACTTAAAAAAACCTTATCGATATAGCCCTTTTTTGATAACCCAAGGATACCTTGAGAGCGATCTCTCAGTATCTGGATACCTAATACAAAAAAGGCGTTACCAAGATCTTTCATTTCAAATTTCTTTGTTAGAAATTTCTTGGTTTCGTGCAATAAGCCTATATCGCTGCTTGAGAGTAGAATATCATCGACATATAATATCACGAAGATATATTTACTCCCACTAAACTTGTGATATACACAATCATCAACGACATTCACCTCAAAACCGTACGAAGTGATGACTTGATGGAACTTGTGATACCATTGACGGGAAGTCTGTTTGAGACCATAGATAGATTTCTTTAATTTACAAACCATAGACTTTGGATCTCCCAATACATGGTTTCTAGCTGTACCATATAGATTGTCTCGTCAATATTTCCATTGAGAAATGCAGTCTTAACATTCATCTGATGCAACTCTAGATCAAATTGAGCCACTAGTGCCATTATAGTTCTAAAAGAGTCTTTTGAAGATATTGGAGAAAAAGTCTCTTTGTAGTCTATACCTTCCTTTTGAGTAAAGCCTTTGGAGACAAGACGAGCTTTATATCTCTCTATGTTACCCTTTGAATCCCTCTTGGTTTTATATATCCATTTACAACCAATGGACTTCGTACCTTCAGGTAACTTGACGAGATCCCAAATGTCATTGTCTTTCATAGACTTCAACTTGTCTTTCATGGCATCGATCCAGTTTTGAGAGTTATAACTATGCATGGCTTGACAGAATGAGATAGGGTCATCCTCTGTCAAACCAACGCCATCCTCTGTCAAACCAATGCCATCCTCATGTTCTTGGAGAAAGACAATATATTCATTCGAAATCGCACTTCTCCTCTCCCTAGTAGATCTCCATAAAGGCACTTCTTGAGGTTGTTGAGTTTATTCCATAGGTTGTCTTTGAGGAAAAATCTCATTATTGTCTTGTTCTGGAACAATGTCAGTAATAGGAGCCTGAGCCTGAACATTGTTATCTAGAATTGGAATAGTATCTTGAACAACAACAGGTATAGAGGCATGATCACTGTCAATAACATGTTCTCCTTCAAAGAAAATTGTGTCTTGAACGACGATAGGTACAAAGACCTGATCATTGTCAATAGAAGATTCTTCTTCAAAGACAATATTCCTTATGTTTCCTTCCCCTTTAAACTCAACACCCTCAAGGAATCTGGCATTTCCCATTTCAAAGAAGGATCTTGATGTGGGATCGTAAAACTTGTAGCCCCAAGAGCGTTCAGTATAACCAACAAAATAGCAGCTAACCGTTCTTGAGTCCAGTTTTCTTTCATGTGGCCTATAAGGCCGTGCCTCAACTAGACAACTCTAAATGTGCAAATGCCTAATGCCAGACTTCTTGTCTGTCCAAAGCTCATAGGAGTTTTTGGCAACTGCTTTGTTGAGTACCCTGTTAAGGATGTATACCGCGGTCTTTAAAGCTTCTCCTCAAAGCGACTTTGGTAAGAGATAATGACTAATCATACTCCTTACCATATCCTTAAGAGTTCGATTTTGTCGCTCTACAATACCGTTCATGCTGGGTTTGCCTGACATTGTGTATTGCGGAACAATTCCACACTTATTGAGGAAAATTGCGAAGGGTCCTGGACGTTGTTCTCCTGATCTATCATTTCTCCTATAGTATTCACCACCACGGTTCGATTTGACAGACTTAATTTTCTTTCCAAGATGAAGTTCAACTTCAGTTTTGAAAGATTTGAATGCGTCCAAAGATTCAGATTTCTCATTAATCAAATATAGGTACCCATAACGAGAGTAATCATCTATGAACGTAATAAAATATTGTTGCCCATTCCATGAAACCGTAGGGAATAGACCACAGATATCCGTATGAATTAGTTCTAAGACATCTGTAGTTTTCTCGGCACCTAACTTCCTTTCGTTTGTTTATTTCCCTCTGATGCACTCAATACAGACTTGAAAGTCTATTAAATCTAGGGGTTCAAGAATTCCATCTGACACAAGTCTCTGAATTCTTTGTTTAGAGATATGACCTAAGTGCTTGTTGGTGGCCGCTAAATAAGCGCTGCTACTTTTACCGCAAGCGTACGGATCAAGTTTTAGTATAATGGATCTTTTGGTCGGGTATCGTATCCACAGGAATTGGTGTTGTTACTATCGAGTATCGCGATTGTCATAACCTGACTTTATCTAGGCGACAAAAATGGAATTTAATTAATTACTAATACTAAACTAAAATACTAATTAAGTTAACTATATTATAAATACTAATTTGAGATTGTTTAGGGGAGTAGATTGCCTAGGGATTAAATTTATTTACTTAAATACGTTTGATTTCGTTTTAGTAACATTAACGGCGTTCGGCGTATCCGACAATCTCGGTTCGTATACTCTCTCACCACCTCTTCCGAGTGTAAGACTGGGGAATACGTGACTTCGTGTCAATGCCGAAGTCCCCCTCAATGTCTTAATGACTCTAGGTCACGTGAGTCTCGCCCCAACGTTATCGATTGCACACTTTCTAACACCTTCCCGGGTCGTTAGATTGTCGTGTTGTGTTAACCCTAATCCGAATCCGGGGTTACCTCTCCCTAGTGTCAAACCCCGTATTCTCAATATATATAAACTAGCATATAATCATAGAAAACATGGAAACACAATCGAAATTATAAGGAACAACCATAAATGAAACACAAATTCAACCAAAATTACATTTTCATAAATAATACGTTAATCCCTATTACAATCCATGTTTAACTCATGGCCCTAACCATTTATACAATGTAAAACGAGCTAAACATGCTCAACAACTACCAAAATGAAGAAGAAAAAAAAGAAGAGAAAACGAGCAACTTAGCCTATATCCAAAGAATTGGCGCTATAACCGTTGAACGATCGCTTCCCTCTTCATCCTCTACCTCGGGTTGAGAGCTCTCCCTAAAAAATCCCTCATCCTACTCCTAAAATATGGCCTAAGGCCTTAAGGGTTGAAGAGAGGGAAGAGAAGAGGAGAGAAGGGATTAAAAAATATCCAAAAGATCTCAAAATATCTCATAAATATCAAGGCTGTGCTGCAGGATTTTTGCCTAAGCGAAGAAAACTTCGCCTAGGCAAAGTTACTGCAGGTTTGCAATTTTATTTTGGATGTAACTTCTTCATCCGAACTCCGATTGAGGTAATTAAAAAACCTATGAAAATCTAAGAAAAATATATACAACTTCCATGTTTTGAGTATTTCCAAAATAGGATTGAATCATAGTCCAAAATAGCCTTGAAGTTACAACACCTGTACCGATTTTGCAGGTTTGGTGACCGCCTAGGCGAAGAAATAGGCGGTAGACTTGGAAATATTTCTACTGGGGTTTCTACCTAGGCAGAGGAATTTTCTTCCTAGTCGGTGGGCTGTCAGTAGCCTTTTGTCATTCTCAGCATCTTCACTGCCTAGGCGGAGGTCTGGACGCCTAGGCGGTGGGCTTCCTTCATATTTTTGTCTCCTTGCTTGTTTATCCACCGTTGACTCGCCTTCGGTTCGATCTCATCGTTTTCACTCCAATTTTCTATCTTTTAGCTCTACACACCTGATTTATACAAAAAGTATAAAAACATATTAAAACATATAAAAATAACTGTAAACGTACTAGAAAACTATCAAATTCGGATTGGAAATACGTAGATAATTTACACCTATCAAATACCCCCAAACTCAGAATTTTGCTAGTTCTCGAGCAAAACACCAACACAATACGAGAAAGTATGCAAACTAATTACGAAATTAAAAACTACAAACGAAAAACATTAAAAACAAAAATGTGTAAGTTTTGATTATCATCTACCGGCCGAAGATTTTTCCCTCATTGGCTTCTAATCCTATCAAGTTCAAGAATAAATCACACCATGTGATGTTCTAGAATTTTAACGTTCAAAAATAGAAAGTGCCATTCTAGATCGTGTTTAACTGTGTGTGTGATTAAACTCAAATATACTACTATCCATTGATTAGATGAGATTATCCCTAAATAAAGATCATGACTAAAACCTTTAAGGTATAGGGAATCCATACGCCTGACCTGGGATCTATTCTCCACTAATGTAGGCTCAGAGGTTCAAAAAGATCAATAGGACTTGGTTTTGTTTTGAAATAATGGCCAAGGGTATTTTGGAATAGAAAATAGGTTAACGTTGTTAACTTAACGTTACCCGAGACACATCGCTTGGCACACTCACACTCGAAACTCCATAGTTTATTTAAAAACAACCTTGAACAAACGTTTAAGAATGTCGCACTCACTTGTCATGTCAAAAAGAAATGATTTTTTTTTTTTAAACACACCCCCAAACTCATTCGAATTTCTACAATTTTAAGAGTGTGCGAAAATAATTAAGTAACACACCCCAAAATGTATTTGAATTCTTATAACCTTAGGAATGTGCAAACAATATGAATGACAAACGACAAGCGAGTACTCGAATACCGAACCAATTAGAATTTCGGCCTAAACCCAACCGCTCACATCAAGTAGCAAAATGCTAACTTGATTCACTCTAATTGTGCCTTCAGTTTAGCGGTGTAGGTTTGGAAAAAGTTCAATCGGCTATGGTATTTGTTAAGTATTCAGAATTGAAAAGGCTATTAGGCTTCGATAGGGTAACGAGGGATAATGATATTGCATGGTAGGCTTCAAAAGGCTTAAGCGATCAAATGATTGCCTAAATCATATCTCCTAAACAACCTCGCCTAGGATTTTGCCTCGAATTTCCCCCAAATCAAGTTCTAGAATCCCTATTGTCATAAAATTGTGTGAAGGATAATCGGTTTCAAATCAAGTAGATAGTTCTATACTGAGTTTACGTGCTCGTGCATTTAGGGTCTACAATAAATTTTACTAAACGATACGCTAAGCACACAGAACACACATGAATGAGTGTTACGCTCGACCTCAAAATAATTAGGGGACAGAGTCATCATCGGGTAAAGGCCCAGATGACGTCAAAACTCAGCACAAAACAACAACTAAACTAGACAAGCTAATCCTAAACAAGCATGCAAACGATAAAAACAGTAAAGTTTAACTAAAAACATAAACACATACTAAAACATACTACACATCACCACCAACTAAAAATAGTTGATGTCCAAAACAAGCCGTCAGCGATCCCAATAGACAGATTGAAGATGGGGGTTTAGAACACATACCTGGGAGGCGAGAGGATCTCGCCTTCGAATCAAATTGACGGAGATGTATCTAACTTATTTGTGACCCTGGGTTGCCTCCCAAGAAGCGCTTGGTTTAATGTCATCGACTCGACACATGCCCTCAAGACTGGCAAGATATTCAATGATCGAACCGCAAGAGCACCTGTCAATCTAACATCTTCAAGCATCCTGCCGGAAACAAAAACAAAACTACAAACAAAAATTATATACAAAAATGCCTAGATTAAAATCAAGTTATTTACTCCCAATATCAAAAGTAATCAACAGGAAAATCCCTGGCAATGGCGCCAAAAACTTGGTAGCGCGCGAAATGAAGCACTGCCACTTTCACCGCAAGCGTACGGATCAAGTTTTAGTATAATGGACCTTTTGGTACTTAGTGGCCGCTAAATAAGCGCTACCACTTTCACCGCAAGCGTACGGATCAAGGTTTAGTATAATGGACCTTTCGGTTGGGTATCGTATCCACAGGGATTGGTGTTGTTACTATCGAGTATCGCAATTGTCATAACCTGACTTTATCTAGGCGATAAAAATGGATTTTAATTAATTACTGATACTAAACTAAAATACTAATTAAGTTAACTATACTATAAATACTAATTTGAGATTGTTTAGGGGAGTAGATTGTCTAAGGATTAACTTTATTTACTTAAATGCGTTTGATTTCATTTTAGTTAACATTAACGGCATTCGGCGTATCCGATAATCTCGATTCGTAAATTCCCTCGCCACCTCTTCTAAGTATAAGACTGGGGAATACGTGACTTTGTGTCAACGCTGAAATCCCCCTCAATGTCTTAATGACTCTAGGTCATGTGAGTCTCTCCCTAACGTCGTCGATTGCACACTTTCTAACGCCCTCCCGGGTCGTTAGATTGTCGTGTTGTGTTAACCCTAGTCCGAATCCGGGGTTACCTCTTTTGAGTGTCAAATCCCGTATTCTTAATATATCTAAACTAGCATATAATCATAGAAAACATGGCAACACAATCGAAATTATAATGAACAACCACAAACGAAACACAAATTCAACCAAAACTACATTTTCATAAATAATACGTTAATCCCTATTACAATCCATGTTTAACTCATGGCCCTAACCATTTATACAATGTAAAATGAGCTAAACATGCTTAACAACTACCAAAATGAAGAAAATAAAGAGAGAAAACGAGCGACTTAGCCTATATCCGAAGAATTGGTGCTAAAACTGTCAAACGATCGCTTCCCTCTTCATCCTCCACTTCGGGTTGGGAGATCTCCCTAAAAAATCTCTCATCCTACTCCTAAAATATGGCCTAAGGCCTTAAGGGTTGAAGAGAGGGAAGAGAAGATGAGAGAAAGGATTAAAAAATATCCAAAAGATCTCAAAATATCCCATAAATATTAAGGTTGTGCTGCAGGATTTTTGCCTAGGCGAAGTTAATTCAGTTAACTTTCTGTCGGATTTTCGCCTAGGCGAAGAAAACTTTGCGTAGGCAAAGTTACTACAGGTTTGCAATTTTGTTTTGACTGTAACTTCTTTATCTGAACTCCAATTGAAGTGATTCAAAAACCTATGGGAATATAAGAAAAAGATATACAACTTCTATGTTTTGAGTATTTCCAAAATTGGATTTCATCATAGTCCAAAATAGCCTTGAAGTTACAGCACCTGTACCGACTTTGCAGGTTTGGTGACCGCCTAGGCGAAGAAGTAGGCGATGGACCTGGAAATGTTTCTACTGGGGTTTCCACCTAGGAGGAGGAATTTATTGCCTAGGCGGTGGGCTGTCTGTAGCTTTTTGTCATTCTCAGCATCTTCATTGCCTAGGCGGAGGTCTAGACGTCTAGGCGGTGGGCTTCCTTCATATGTTTGCCTCCTTGCTTGTTTATCCACCATAACTTCGACTCGCCTTCGGTTCAATCTCATAGTTTTCGCTCCAGTTTCCTATCTTTTTGCTCCACATACCTGATTTATACAAAAAATATAAAAACATATTAAAACATATAAAAATAACTATAAACATACTCGAAAACTAACAAATTCGGATTGGAAATACGTAGGTAATTTACACCTATCACTTGTGCCATAAAATGGTGGAATTCTCATTGAATTTTCGCTTTGTACCACAAAAATTTGTTTGCAGTATTTCATTATAGGAACTAATGTCAAGCATATATAGATTATCAATCAAAGAACCGGAACCAATAAAATTTGAACCTTGATAGAGACTTAGATTATTATTTCTGAAAGAATAATTAAAACCTGATTTGTCCAAACCAAAAATATAAATCAAATTCCATCTAATAGACGGTGCAACAAATGTCTCATACAAATCCAAACAAAATTCGATTTTCAACTATAATCTAAAAGTTCCTATAGCTTCCACCACAACTTTATTACCATCGCCCATAAAGATGAATCTTTCAGCATCACTTGGCGGTCGGCTCCATAGGCAACCCTGCATAGTCATACTTATATGCGTAGTAGCACCAGAATCTACCCACCAAGTATTCATAGGTACAGAAGCAAAATTAACTTCAGAACAAACGAAAGTTAGAAGTATACCCTTCTTAGCACGCCAAGCGGTGTACTTGGAACACTCATTTTTCATATGTCCCGTCTTCTTGCAGAAGAAGCAAGTAAAAGCCTAATCCTGTTTCTTTTTTTTCTTCTACTGAGAAGATCCTTCCGCAGCAACCTCAACTCTTTTCTTTTTTTGGCTTTGAGAGTTCAAAACCAAGTGAGCACTTTTGGTCTTCTCTCGCCGTTGTCTCTCTTCTTCTTACACACAATGAGATATAAGCTCATTGAGGGACCATTTGTTTTTCCGAGTATTATAACTCACTTTGAATTTCCCAAAGTGTACAGGAAGAGATATCAAAACTAAATGCACGATCAAGTCATCAGATAGCTCTAACTTTAGTGACTTTCGTTTCGATGCAAGATTAGACATCTCCATGATGTACTCCCTTATGTTCCCTGTACTTTTATACTTCATAATGACGAGTTTACGCAGAAGATTACTCACCTCTGACTTTTTGTTTTTGGTAAAAATTGCTCAATTTCCCCAAGGAACTTCTTGGCATTCTCGCTCTCAACAATAGAGCCCCGAAACGCTTCCGGATTGGAGCGCTTCATAATCATCAAGCACATCTAATTGGACCGATCCCACTTTTCTATTTTAACCTCATTGAGGTTTTTTGGAGTAGAAGTGGATCGATCCTCCCGTAGTACTTGATCCAAATCCATACAACCGAGAACAATTTCTACGGTTTCTCTCCAAACCTTGAAGTTCGTCCCCTTCAACATTGGGATATTGTTGATTTGGGTAGAAACATTCGATGCAGTAGCAATAGAAATTGTATAGAGAACAAAATAAACAAACACACATTTAGGCATGTCATATAATAATAAAACTAGACATGACCAATTAAACCAAATTTGGGGACCCATCTCAAGATACCTAGCACAACATTAATTCCTAATATTTGGACAAAAGAATTAACTGTAATTGGTACTCTCAGTATAGGAATCAAATATTGATAATAGGTCTTGTCAAACAATAAGCCTTCCTTTGGGCCGACTTACTATTCACATAGAAACTTGATAATCATCACACATATATTCCCACAGGTATGTTTATTATTTGGCCAAACAATAACTTTCCTTTGGGCCGATTATTGATCGCATAAATAATAATCATACTAAACTTAAATAAGGTTGATTATTTAGTTAAATGACAACCTTCCTTTGGGCCGGTTATGGTTCGCATAAATGACAAACATTAATGTTCATTATTCGGCTAAACAATAGTCTTCCTTTGGGCTGGCTATTGCTCACATAAATAATAAACATTTATATCTCAATATCCCAAAATAAAATATATTTAAATAATTTTAAATTATTTCAAGATACAAGATTTTATTAGTCGACCGTCCTTAAGGTTCGTTGATCGAACGTTATGCAACGAATTAAAGTTTCCGACGTTGGGCATTCAAATGGTCGACTAGTTCTTAAGATTGGAATGACCCAATATATCCTTAATCCATCGATCCACTGATCAGTCCCCCAAAAATGGGATCCTGAATCCATCGGTCAATTGATCGGTCGACCGATTGGTCATCCAAAAACATTTTGAATCTATCAGTCGAATGATTAGTCAATTTTGACCACGATTAAATCCGATTTAGGAAAAACTTAAAACATTAAAGTTATATATATTGTTTTTATATTTCCAAAAAATTTTGAATCACCTCAATCGGAGTTCTTATGGAAAAGTTATGCCCAAAATACAAACGCTAGTAAAAACTATCTGAATGCAGTAACTTCAAGCCCGATTTTGACCTAGATTCAATTCAATTCTGGAAAAACTCAAAACATAAAAGTTGTAGATATATTTTTTATATTTTCAAATAATTTTGAATAACCTCAATCGGAGTTTGTATGAAAAATTTATGGCTGAAATACGAACACCTAGTCAAACAGTGCGAATCGTCTCTGAATCTATCAGTCGACCGACATGTTTAGATCTGGTTCGTCTCTTTCATCTTTGAGGCGAAAAAACCCTAAAAAATCCAAAATTTAGGGTTTTTCCTTCCTTAGATCCATAGTATTTAGAAAGAATTCACATAAATCATTCAAAACACATAACAACCTTAATGTTTTCTCCCATTATTTTCACAAACATGCCAACAATAATGGAGAAAACACAAACCCTAAAGATTCTACGAACTTAAAAAATCTCAAGAACTCAAATGATTTAACATGAAGTTGGCTCTGATACCACTTGTTGGGATTTTATCCCATTAGATCTAAATATAAAACACCTAAAACATCATGTCAAATCATCAAGAGTTTAACGTACACGTAAACTACATACCTGGATCCATTACGATCAACTGACTTCTAATGCGGAATCTTGTGACAGACGATCACGAGATAAACACGGATCGAGTAGGTACGTGGCCTTCCTTAACCAAAACTTCGGAGTTTCTCATAGGGATTTCGATTCTCTTCCAGATGGGGAGAAGAGAGCCGTCAAGTCTTTTTTGGTGTATCGGGGACCATAACCCTAGCATATTTTTCTTTATATAGGGTGTGATTAGGGTTCTCATAATCCCCTAATCACCCTAACAGTTTTCTATATCTACACATTCAACCCACATTCTTTTGAGTAGTTTACGAGCTTACACAAATTAATTAGATCACTTAATTTAGCCCATTAAATTTAAATAGCAAACATAATTGTATTAATAATATGTTGCCCAAAATTAGATTAGGAAATAAAATTTCCTAATAATTTAGGGATCTCTTGGCTGCTTATTTAAGAGGCATTATAGCCTTGAGAAGAACAACTTTGATATTGATTAATATAATTGAGAGGATTTTTCTCTTTAAGTTCTTTAGAGAATTTTTCTGAACTTATCAAGATTTCTTGTAGCGTTCAACCTCTATATCTTTGTTTCATGATTCTTTATAATCATTGGGTCAAGATCATTTCTTATACATTTGGTTCACGTTTCGTTCACAAACGTGGGGTCAAGGTAATCTATCCAAACTTACATATTTTTATTTCGTTATAAATCTGGGTTTAGTTTGATCATTTGCGAAAAAATCCTAATTTGGTTTTTTGTCGCACTAGTCCTTGGTGAGATTCACATCACAACAAACATATGATGATTTCGGATCAATTACTCCCAATTTATTATGGTGATCGAACATTCACTACTATTGTGATAACTGTCCATCATCATATACCAGTAATTTTATCCGAGTAGACTGGATCATATAAAGCCCACTAATATCCAGTGGACTATGTTCAAGTGGGCCTGGACCATGAGCCCAATACAATCAAGGCATAAGTCAATATGGGCTCAACCCAACATGAGCAGTTATAACACAATATGGGCTCAACATCAATTATACGAAGAAACCTGAATTGGCCTTCTTTACAGATGAGATATGAACTGATGGGCTGACTTTCTTTATGGAAGAGGGCTGAATTGATGAGCTGATCTCAATCACGAAGGAGAGGTACATCAACTCAGCACATGACACCAAGCTCAGTGCAACATAGTTTAACTTATTAATACCCAGAACGAACCCAAAAGAATGATGAAGATTTGTCAGTTATGATCATGGCGACCGCTATGGTTTTTCACATAAATATTGGGACAATTACAATCTTCCATATGAATGCTGGGACAGTTACGTTCATAGAGAAATGAGTGAAAAATCAAGTACTCTAACCCTATATATATGTTATGTCATTCAGGGCAAAGGGAATATATATAAGCTTTTTACCCTACATGACCTGGTTAATTTATTCTCACGCTGGAGGATATTTGGCCGATACCACACGAGTATCCCAAATACTAATCCTAAGTGTTGCAGGTATTATACATGTTGAGAGAGAGAGTTTATTGTTGACAAAATCGTAGAGCATCATCCATTACATTAAATATTCACCACAACCAACTACATCATTGTCATTAACTACAACAAAACCAACCCCACATAAAAAACTTAACTCAAAACATATATGAAAACGTACAAAAAATTAACATGAAAAATCAAACAAACCCAACAAAAATTATAAATTTTGCAGCATTTTATTTTAATTTTTTGCAAATTCAGTAAAAAATCACAAAAAAATAAAATAAAATAATAGAAGACACACCACACACCAATAAAAATGCAATAAAAATTTATACAAGTCGTCAATATTTTTTCTCAAAATGTGCAACAAAAGTATGTTGGTAAATATGATCAACAAATTAAATATATATATAAATAAATAATTATTTAATTAATTATTATCTATAAGATAAAAAATAAAGATGAAACGGTTCTGAGTTTTTTGTTACAGAAATATTTCAGATGACATTATAAGAAATGAAATTACAATTTAGAATAGAAAAACAGAAAGAAGAATGATTGTTGTATAATAATAAAATAAACAGAAACAAAATACTTACTGTGTAATAACAAGAAATGAAAACAGAAATATCAAAAGAAAGGATCGATGCAATTGTTTGATGATTTGTCCTTAAAGTAAATTTTGCCCCCATTAGGTGCTTACGATTGAATGAGAGTCTGCCTCCCAAGACACAACGATCAAGTTGCTATTGGTACCAACACTAGAAACCAGAAGTTGGATGAAGAAGAAAAGTGCAAAACTCTCTAAAGAACTATAAAAAAATAAGAACAATGAAACATGAAGAAATAATTTGCTGAAAACAAGAATGCTATGAAACTTATGTGATGACTAATGCTAAGAATGAATGACCTTTTATAGAGATCAAAAACTAACCTGAAAAAGCTTAAACTTTTAAGGCATTCAATGGACAATAGTAAATTTTAGGCAGTTACACACCTGAAGAGTCTTCAGGTTTGTAACTCTCAGCAATTACACACCTGAATAGATAACTTTCAGGTTTACAACTTCTCTCAAGTTATAAAACTTGCAATCTGTACTTTAGGTTGTGTTTGGCTTGGAATTGTTTTGGATTCAGTACAAAACATAGCAAAATCCAAGCCAAGCATTCACCAAGAGCCTAAAAAATCACAAGGCCCAAGACCCAGACCCGAGCCTGAGCTCGTCTTAGCCGATGGGCGGTCTGTCGGTCGACGACAGCAGTGTGTGCGTGCGTGACTTTATTTATTTTATAGCCTTTAGCCTACTTTCTATTCATATCTTTCAATGCCTTAGATGACTTACTACAAGAGGTATCTTGAGCCTTAAGAAATGACTTTTCATCTTCTTAGCTTACCAATGTAGGATAACCCATACAAGATGTCAATTAATGTCTTCAAGTGGATACTTTAATAAACAATTTTAATTCATCTTTTAAATGATTTTATATAAATAAATATACTACATTCATCTCTTCACGAAGGAGAACACATTAATATATTTACATATCTCAAAATATTATTGGGTCCCACAAATAATTAGGTCACAAAATACTTAAAAATTCACTTAATACAACAGTCCTCTACATGAATGAAAATTGATCGGATAAACAAACATATGAAATTCAGACTCAAAAATAAGAGAGAGAGAGAGAGAGAGAGAGTTCAGAAAGAAAATAACTACTTCAGGACATATAGCTTTTGACTTTGAACCTTTCCTAGCAAGAATCCATTAGATTTACTCAGCCAACTAGTGAACAAGATGTGTTGAATTGTTTAGCCTTTCGTGTAAATCAAGACAAGAGAAACTATAAAGTTATCTTCTAGAGATTTTTCGTTCTATGGTTGCGTACATTTTGGCCTTAAACACCCTAGTTCTTCATGAGTGCTTCTAGAGAATTTAACCTTTTCATTCTCTCAGAAACGGCCTAGTTCTCACTCAAATAGGTGATATTCTATAAAGAGTATTCTGCCATACCCCACTTGAAATTTTCAAGATATAGAAATCATTAAAAATAATACTTATCCTTAACTATATTGCAGATATCATTATTATATCATAGGAATGAGCCATAGATTTTATCTACTCAATGATACACCCACAATCATCTTCATAATTTAGTTTTTCCTTTGAACCTAGATCTTGGGATCTCCAGTCAACTAGGTTGGGTTGCCATTATGATGACTATTTCGTAATAGGCTTTAAACACATTCTCTTCGATTAGCAATTTACTCTATCTTGTGTAAGATCTTTGGTTAATGGATTCACAATGTTATCTTTTGACTTAATATAATCAATTTAGATAACTCCATTCGAATTTAACTGTGCTATAGTATTATGCATTTGATGTATATGTTGAGACTTACCGCTGTAGATACTACCTTGTGCTCTTCCAATAGCTGATTAACTATCACAATGTATATAGATAACTGGCATAAGATTAGTCCACATTGGAATATCTTCAAAAAATTGTCGAAGATGCTCTGCTTCTTCTCCTGCTTGATCTAAAACAATAAATTCATATTCCATTGTGTATTTGGAAATATATGTTTACTTAGAGGATTTCCATGACACAACAACTCCTCATAATACAAAGACATATCCGCTCATAGATTTGGTGTCTTTAGTATCAGATATCCAATATGTATCACTGTACCCTTCAAGTACTACTGGATATCTCATATAATCCAACCAAAATTTTAAGTATATATTAAATATCTCAAAAGTCTCACTATAACTTTCTAGTGTTCTCTACTTGGATTGCTAGTTAATCTACTTTACTTACTGTGTAAGCTATATTAGGTATTGTACAATTCATTATGTACATTAAATTGCCTATTATTTGAGAATACTCCAACTAAGATATACTCTTGCCAATATACTTGAAAATATGTTGATTAACATTTACTGGTGTTCTAACTATACCAGAGTCATCCTTGTTAAATTTTTCAAAGACCTTATTAATGTAATTAGATTGAGATAAGATCAATCCTTCAAATTTCTTGAAATTTTAATTCCAAGAATGACATCTGCTTTTCCCAAATTATTCATCTCAAATATATTTGTTATTTGATAGATTTTATGATCTTAATACTACTACCAATAATAAGCATATTATCTACATATAAGCATATAATAATGTCACAAGACTCTGTTGTCTTAATATAGATAGACTTGTCACATTTATTGATCTTAAAATTACTTAACAGTATAACATTGTCAAATTTCTCATGCCATAATTTTCGTGCTTGCTTTAATCCATATAAGGATTTTACAAGTCGACATACTTTATTCTCTTTTCCATGAATCACAAACCCTTCTAGTTGTTCCATATACATTTTTTCATCTAACTCACCATTCAAGAAAGTAGTCTTAACATCCGTTTCATGTATCTCAAGATTATAGATAGCTACTATTTCTATTAACATACGTATATATGTAATTCTTGTTACGGGTGAATAAGTATCAAAATAATCTATATACTCCATTTACTTGTAACATTTAGCTATAAGTCTTGCTTTATATTTGTAAATTGATCCATCTGTTTTTATATTTTTCTTAAAGATCCATTTACATTATGGTGGTTTCATTCCAGATGGAAGATCCACTAATTCCCATGTATGATTCTGTAGGATTGACTCAATTTCACTATTCGCAGTTTCTTTTCAAAGAGATGCTTCGGGCGTAGACATAATCTCTCCAAACTTTTGAGGTTCAATATCTATCATATAGGTATAAAAATTACGACCAAAAGATTTAGAAACTTTTATCATTTTACTATGTCTAGGTTAAATCTCACCCTCTTAGGAATTATTAGAAGTGGTATTAGCTATTCTTTTTAAAGTACTCGACTCAATAGAAGTCTTACAAGGAAACACATTCTCAAAGAATGATGTATTCCTTGATTCAGTAATCGTATTCTCATGCACATTTTCAGTTATTTATTTATGAACCAAAAATCGGTATGCATTACTATTTTGTACATATCCAATGAATACACAATCAATAGTTTTTGGTCCTATTTTAATTTGCTTAGGATCAAGAACCATAACTTTTGCAAGACACCCCTACACTTTTAAGTATGAATATGAAGGTTTTCTTCAATTCCATAATTCGTTAGGGATCTCATCTAATTTCTTGTGAGGTAATTTGTTTAAAACAAAATTCACTGTTAAAACAGCTTCCCCCAACAAGTTCTAAGATAGACTAGAACTTATTAACAAAGAGTTCATCATTTCTTTTAAAGTTTTGTTATTTCTTTCAACAACTCTGAGATGAATAAGGTGCTATAGTTTGATGAATTATTCCATGTTGTGCACAAAACTCACCAAAAGGTGAAACATATTCTCCGTCTCCATCACTATGTAACATTTTAATCTTTTTGTGAAGTTGATTTTCAACTTCAGTCTTATAATGTACAAACATATCTAATATTTCATCTTTACTTCTTAAACGATAAACATAATAATATCTTATAAAATCATTAATAAAAGTAGCAAACCATTTTTTCCTCCTCTACTTTGTACAAATTGTAAATCACAAACATATGTGTGCACTAACTCTAGAGGTTCAGTTTTTCATTCAATTGAATGAAAAGAAATTCGAGTCAATTTTGACTCCGCACAAGTCTCACATTTGTGACTTGTATTATCTTGACATTTAGAAATTAAATTCATATTAATTAATTTACGTAAAGTATCATAATTAACATGTCCTAAACAACCATACCACACATCTAAAGACTCAATCATATATGCAGAAGAAATACTAGCTTTATTAATATTGTTATTCGTTGGGATTACAAACATAACATTGAGCTTGAAAATACATTAATTCATATAGACTTTTCCAACATACATACCACTCTCAGTAAGTACAAACTTGTTAGACTTAAACACTAGCCTGAATCCCTTCTTACTCAGCAACAATCCAAAAAGTAGATTCTTATGGATATCTAGTACAAGCAACACATCGTTCAGAGTAAGTTCCTTACCGGAAGTTATCGTCAACACATCATTTCTATATTTTTCAACCTTAAAAGTTGAAGAGTTCCTCATATAGAGCTTATTGATAGGTGTGATCTACCTACATATTTTCAAACCGGTTTGGTTAGTTTTAGAGTATTTTTATAGTTTATTTTATTACGTTTTAATTAGTTTTTATTCTTTTTTGTATAAATCAGGTTTGTGGGGAAAAAATATAGGAAACTGGAGCGAAAACAATGAGATCAAACCAAAAATGGTCGAAGAACGGTGGAAAAACGAGTAAGGCGACAATATTCTGAAAGAAGCCTACCGCCGCGACGTCCAGGCCTCCGCTGCAGCAGTGAAAATGCAGAGAGTGGCATTATCTTGCTGAACGTCCATCTCTATGGTGGTAAAACAGCAGAATGTCAACCAAGGCCACCGCTGACTTCACTGCTGAGGCGATCAACCAATCGACCTACTCACCGCTAAGGATATTTATTAGATATTTTTTGGATATTTTGCCTATAAATATCCACTCCTCTCCTCTCCTCTTGTACCTTCTGACCATTAGATCCCCTTGGGCTATACTTAGGGTTGGATTTAGGAGTTTTAGAGGGAGAGCTCACATCCTGAGGTGGAGGAAGATGGCAAAGCGATCGTTGAACAGTTCTTAGCGACAAATCTTCGGATAAAGCTAAGTTATTCGATTTCTTCCCTTATTTCTTTAACTTAGTATATTGTGAGCATGTTTAGCTAGTTCTTTATTTGTAAATGCGGTTATGGCTGTAGTTAAACATATATTGTTTAAGGATTAACAAATATATTTGTAAGTATGTGATTCAGATGATTTCAGTGTTGCGTTTATGTTTGTTCTTCATAGTTTGATTGTATTTATCGTATTGTTTGTTTATTATTCTTAGATAGATACATGAAAAATTTGGGGTTTGACAAACCCCGGATTCGAATTAGGGTAAACAAACGCCACGATCCAATAACCCGGTCAGGAGTTGAATTGTGGATAATCGATGATGTTGGGGCAAGATTCACATGACCTAGGGTCATTAATACGTTAAGGGGGACTTATTCCTTGACTCGAAGTCATGTATTCTCTCGTCTTACACTCGGGAGAGATGGCGGTGGAGTTTTAGAACTGAGATTGTCGATAGGGTAAACACAACGCGACAATCTAATGACCCGATCGAAAGTTGGATTGTGTGCAATCAATGACGTTGGGGTGACACTCACGCGACTTAAGGTCGTTAAGACGTTGAGGGAGACTTATTCGTTGACACGAAGTTACGTTATATTCCCCATCTTATACTCAAGAGAGGTGGCGGAGGAGTTTTAGATACCGAGATTGTCAAATAGGTCGAACACTGTAAATGTAAGTTAATCAAGATCGAACGCATATTTGTAAACCACGTTAATCCCTAGACAATTCTTTCTCCTAAAACATATTAGTATATTAGTATAGATAATTTAGGTTATATTAGTTTAGTTTAATTAATTATTTACATTTTTGGTCGCCTAGATAAAGCTAGGTCATGACAATTACGGTACTCGATAATAACGATATCAATCCCTGTGGATACGATACTCGATCTTAAACGATCACACTATACTAAAACTTTGACCTCGTAAACTTGCAAGTAGTCAATACACGAGCGCGTAACAAACACTACGCCGCAAGTGTATGAGGTCAAAGTTTTAGTATCGTGTGATCTTGAAAGATTGGGTATTGTATCCACAGGGATTGGTATCGTTATTATCAAGTACAGTAATTGTCATGACCTAACTTTATCTAGGCGAATACAAAAAGAATAAAAACTAATTAAAACATAATAAAAATGCTATAAAAAAACTCTAAAACTAACAAAACCAGTTTGGAAATATGTAGGTAGATCACACCTATCAAATACCCCCAAACTTGGAATTTTGCTAGTGGTGGCCGCTAATTAAGCTCTGTCACTTTTACCGCAAGCGTATGGATCAAGTTTTAGTATAATGGACCTTTCGGTCGGGTATCGTATCCACAAAGATTGGTTGAGATTACTATCGAGTATCACGATTGTCATAACCCGACATTATCTAGGCGACAAAAATAGAATATAAAATTAAATACTAATACTAAAATACTACTTTAACTATAATAATTACTAATATGAGATAGTAATGGGATGGATTATCTAGGGATTAACTCTATTTACTTAAATGCGGTTGATATCGTTTAGTTTACAATAATAGTGTTCGACCTATCTGACAATCTCGGTATCTAAAACTCTTCTGCCACCTCTCCTTAGTGTAAGACGGGGGATGTAACACAACTTTGTGTCAACGAAGAAGTCCCTTTCAATGTCTTAACGATCCTAAGTTGCGTGAGTCTTGACCCAACCTCATTGATCGCACACAAAATCTTAGTTCATAAACTCCTTCGCCACCTCTCGTGAGTGTAAGACGAGGGATATAACGTGACTTCGTGTCAACGAAGAAGTCCCTCTCAATGTCTTAATAACTGTAGGTCATGGGAGTCTCGCCCCAACATCATAGATTTCGTGTGTTGTATTTACCCTATCGACAATCTTAGTTCTAAAACTTCTTCGCCACCTCTCCTAAGTGTAAGACGAGGGAATATACAATTTCAAATTAATGAAGAAGTCATCCTCAATATCTTAACGACTCTAGGTCGCATGAGTCTAGCCCCCAACGTCATAGATTGTCCACAATCCTAACCCTGGCTGGGTTATTAGATCGTGGCGTTTATTTATTCTATTCTGAATCCGGGATTTGTCAAATCCCGTATTCTTAATATGTAAATCTAAGCACAATAAACAAACAATATGATAAACACACTCAAACATTAGAGAACAATCATCAAAGAAACGTAACTAAACCAAAACTACGTTTTTATAAACGATATTAATCCCATACATAATCCACGTTTAACCTAAGGCCATAGCCATTTATATAATTGAAACTAGGCTAAACATTCTCAAACATACATAGAAGATAAGAAATAAAAGGAGAAACGGATGAACATAGTTGATATCCGAAGATTAGCCGCTAAAACCGTCCACCGAACGATTCTCCTTCTCCGCGTGTTGATCTTCTCCTTCAGATATGTTTGTGCATTCCCCATACTCTCTCTATATCCTAACCTAAGCCTTAAGGGCTGTAATAGCCGGAGAGGTGCAAAGGAGGAAGGAGAAAATGGGTATAAATAGACAAAATATCTAAATAAATATCTAACACTGCGCAGAGGCTGACCGCCGTGGCAGTAAAGTATGTCGGTTAAGGTTTGCCTAGGCGGTGGAGTTAGCGGTGGCTGTGGAAAACAATCTGTTGGATTTTCGCCTCGGCGGTGGTCCTCTAGCAACAATTGTATCTTCTCAGCATTTTCACCGCCGCGGCGGTGGTCTGGACGCTGCGGCGGTAAGCTTGTTTGCAGCATCTTGTCGTCTTGCTCATTTTTCCACCGTTCTCCGACCGTTCTCGATACGATTCACTCGTTTATGCTCCGATTTCATACCTTTTCACACCACACACCTGTCTTAATACAAAAAGAATAAAAACATATAAAATAACTATAAACGTACTCGAAAACTAACAAATTCGGCTTAAAAATAGATAGGTAATTTACACTTATCAAATACTCCCAAACTCAGAATTTTGCTAGTCCTCAAGCAAAACACCCATACAATACAAGAAAATATAAAAACTAATTACAAAATTAAAAGCTAAATGCGAAAAACACTAAAAACAAAAATGTGTAAGTTTTGATTATCATCTACTGGCCGAAAGATTTTTCCCTCATTGGCCCCCAATCCTATCAAGTTCAAGCATAAATCACACCATGTTATGTTCTAGAATTTCAACATTCAAAAATAGTAAACGCCATTCTAGATCCTGTTTAAGTGTGTGTGATTAAAATTCAAATATACAACTATCCATTGATTAGATGGGATGATCCCTAAATATAGATCATGACTAAAACCTTTTAGGTATAAGGAATCCATATGCCTGACCCGGGATCTATTCTCCACTAATATAGGCTCGGAGGTTCATGAAGATCAGTAGGGCTTGGTTAGGTTTTGGAATAATGGCGACGGGTACTTTGGAATTGGAAAACAGGTTAACGTTGTTAACTTAACGTTACCTAAGGCACATCGCTTGACACTCTCACACTCGACACCCCATAGTTTATTTAGAAATGACCCTAAACAAACGTTTAAGAACATCGTACTCACTTGTCATGTTAAACAAAATGATTTTTTATTTTATTTTTCTTTAACTACACAATACACCCCCAAACTCATTTGATTTATAATATTTAAGGGGTTTATGAAAAACGAACAAAAACGACAAGTGAGTACTTGAATACCGAGCCAATATAAAGTTTGCCCTAAACCCAACCACTCACTTCAAGTAGCATTTGCAATTGTTAACTTGATTCTCTCAAATTTGTGCCTTCAGTTTAGTGATGTAGGTTTGGAAAAAGATCAATCAACTATGGTATTTGTTAAGTGTTCAGAAATTGAATCGATTTTTAGGCTTCGATAGCGTAATGAGGGATAATGATATTGTATGGTAGGCTTCAAAAGGCTCAAGCGACAAAATGACTGCTTAAATCATATCTCGTAAACAACCTCCCCTAGGATTTCGCCTCGAATTTCCCCCAAATCAAGTTCTAGAATCCCTATTATCAAGAAATTGATTTAAGGATAATTAGTTTCAAATCAATCAGATAGTGTTATATTGAGTTTACGTGCTCGTGCATTTAGGATCTACAATAACTTTTACTAAGATGATACGTTAAGCATTCAAAATCACACATGAATGAGCTTTACGCTCGACCTGAAAACAATCAGGGGACAGAATCATCATCAGGTAAAGGCCCAGATGATGTCAAGACTTAGCACAAAACAACAACTAAACTAAACAAACTAATCCTAAACAAGCATGCACACGTAAAAATAGTAAAACATAAACTACAAACATAAACACATACTAAACATACTAACACATGACCATCAACTAAACACAACAATTACCCAAAACGACCCGTCAGCGATCCCAATAGATAGAATATAGCATGATATTGAAGACAGGGGTTTAGAACGTGTACCTGGGAGGTGAGAGAATCTCGCCTCCAACTCAAATCGACGGAGATGTATCAAGCTTATTTGTGACCCTGCGTTGCCTCCCAAGAAGTGCTTGGTTTAATGTCCTCGACCCCACACATGCCCTCAAGACTGGCGAGATTTTTCAATGAACGGAACGCAAGAGTACCTATCAATCTAACATCTTCAAGCATCCTGCCGGAAAACAAAAATAAAACTACAAAGAAAAATTGTATACACTAAAAAATGCCTAGATTAAAATCAAGTTATTTACTCCCAATATCAATAGTAATCCACTTTGCCAATCCTTGGCAACGGCGCTAAAAACTTGGTGGCCGCTAATTAAGCGTTGCCACTTTCACCGCAAGCGTATGGATCAAGTTTTAGTACAATGGACCTTTCGGTTGGGTATCTTATCCAAAGGGATTGGTTGAGATTACTATCGAGTACCACGATTATCCTAACCCGACTTTATCTAGGCGACAAAAATTGAATATAAAATTAAATACTAATACTAAAATACAACTTTAACTATACTAATTACTAATAGGAGATAGTTATGAGATGGATTATCTAGGGATTAACTCTATTTACTTAAACGCATTTGATATCGTTTAGTTTACAATAATGGTATTCGACCTATTTGACAATCTCGGTATCTAAAACTCCTCTGCCACCTCTCCCGAGTGTAAGATGAGGGATGTAAAGCAACTTCATGTCAACAAAGAAGTCCCCCTCAATGTCTTAATGACCCTAGGTTGCGTGAGTCTTGACCCAATCTCATTGATCGCACACAAAACCTCAGTTCGTAAACTCCTTCGCCACCTCTCCCAAGTGTAAGACGAGGGACATAACGTGACTTCGTGTTAATAAAAAAGTCCACTCAATGTCTTAACGACTCTAGGTCACATGAGTGTCACCCCAACATCATAGATTTCGTGCGTTGTGTTTACCCTATCGACAATCTCAGTTCTAAAACTCCCTCGCCACCTCTCCTGAGTGTAAGACGAGGGAATACGCGACTTCGAATCAAGGAAGAAGTCTCCCTTAACGTCTTAACGACTCTAGGTCGCGTGAGTCTTGCCCCAACGTCATAGATTATCCACAATCCTAACCCCGATCGGGTTATTGGATCGTGGCGTTTGTTTATTCTATTCCAAATCTGGGATGTGTCAAACCCCGTTTTCTTGATATGTTAATCTAAGAACAATAAACAAACAATATGATAAACATACTCAAACATTAAAGAACAATCATCAAAGAAACGCAACTAAACTAAAATTACGTTTTTATAAACGATATTAATTCCATACATAATCCACGTTTAACCTAAGGCCATAGCCGTTTATACAATTAAAACTAGGTTAAACATACTCAAACATACATAGAAGGTAAGAAATAAAAGGAAAAACGAATGAACTTCGCCGATATCCGAAGATTAGCCTCTAAAACCGTCCACCGAACGATTCTCCTTTTTTGCGTGTTGTCGCAGCGGTGGGATTCACTACCGCGATGATGAAGTATGTCGGTTAAGGTTCGCCTAGGCAGCGGAATTAATGGTGGCTGTGGAAAACAATTTGTTGAATTTTTGCCTAGGCGGTGGTTTCTCTACCTTGGCGATGGTCATCCAGCAACAATTGTATCTTCTCATCATCTTCACCGCCGCGACGGTGGTCTGGACATCGCGGCGGTGAGCTTGTTTGCAGAATCTTGCCGTCTTGCTCATTTTTTCACTGTTCTCGATATGATTCGCTTGTTTATGCTCCGATTTCATACCTTTTCACCCCACGCACCTATTTTAATACAAAAAGAATAAAAATATATTAAAACATGTAAAAATAACTATAAACGTACTCGAAAACTAACAAATTCGGGTTGAAAATAGATAGGTAATTTACACTTATCAGCTAGTCCTCGAGCAAAACACACACACACAAATGAAAAACACAACTAAATGAAATAACAAACAACCTAAAACAATCTAAACATAACGACATGCGAGTTTTGACTTCTTCTAATGACCTATTTATTTTTCCCTCAATAACCGCCAGTTATATAAATTTGTTAGGGCATATTCATTGTATCTTTTTGTCTGTTCAAATCCCCTTGTCAGCACGTAATATTCATTGTACCTTTGTCTAAATCTCTAATTTATGCCTGTACCAAAATTTTCTTTTTTTGGTATCCAATTGTTTCTGGATCCGATAGGGTAACCATGTAATAAATAACAAGAGTTTTCATAAGGACCAAATTTACTACAATAAAAACACTTAATACTGTTAGCACGCTTCTTCGAATAGTCAGTGTTTCGTACAGGAGCATAATATTGTTTGTGATTTTGAGAAGCAACTTTAATAACTATTGGTTTTTCAATAGATTTAGTACTCTCAACATCCTTGAATTTATCTATTGCTTCTTTAAGCTCTTTTTGAGTCTTCTCAAGTAACTGTTCATTGGTGCCAACGTTTACCTGTAGACCAAAATTCTTTTTATGCATAAATTCAAGATCTTTCTTAAGAATTTGACACTCATTTTCAACAGAATGGATTTTCACACGAGCTCTATCAAGCTCACACCTTGTATTGTCTAATTCAATACTCAAGACCTCATTCAAAATTTCAAGATTTTTTCTTTTAAATTCATTTGTTGAAGATCATAAAAATCATTTTTCAAAACCTCAGTCTCATGCTTAAGAGACTCAATTTTATTACACAACTTACTAATTTCAAATAAAGCATTTTTAAACTCAACAGTTTCAAAATATTTGTCCAAATTCTTTTTCTTGAGATTTGACAGTACTAAACTTCTTATTTTCAAGAGTTGCAATTTTTTGCTCTAATTTAAAATTCTCTTTTCCAAAAACATACGTAAGAGCAATAAGTATCTCAATAGCCTTATCTGCATTCTCATCATTGCAAATTATATCAGTCTCACGATCAGAACAATCACTATTAAAAGAAGTAGAATTAACAACAGTACACATAATTTCATAATCAAGACACTCCATGTGATCGTGCTTAGCTATACTGTGAAGTATATTGAGGTAAAACAATCTCTGATGCCAATTGTTAGCCCAGTGAAATACCCAAGAGGGGGGAGGAGGGAGGTGAATTGGGTAATTAAAAAATATTAGAGAAAAAATACTTTAATAACTCAAATAATTAATTTTAATATTAAATTAATTATTATCTTTATATCACAGCAAAATTATAAAATCAACTAGGTGCACACTAAACAACAAAAATAAATAAAATAAAGATTGCAGCACACCAAATTTTTTTACTGGTTCACCAAGTTATTCTTGGCTAATCCAGTCTTCCGAGCCCCACGGAGAATCGCACCCACTAAACTCAAGATTCCTTTAAAGGTAGGAACCAAATCCTTACAAAAATTCTTTTACAGACTCAGAATTAACATTTACAAAATTTTATTTTCATAGGTTAAGGAATAACCTCTACTTTTAACAGGCTTAAGAATAACCTAATTCTTTTTAACACAAAGGCTAAAGAATCAAAACCTCACAAAACGCTCCAAATATCCTTTTACGCGGTAATGATTGAACCGTTACAAAATTCACACAAAATAATTTAATTTAGGAAGAATTACTACATCAATCTGTTTACAAGAAAAGACTGAAACTAGCTACCCTTTGATTAAATATACCCAACAATATTTAATCTGCCACTCAACTTACCAATTAAAAAATTGACAAATGATTTTTCTCACTCGGAGCTTCTACCACCCCAGATAAATTAAAACTCAATTAATATCCCAAAACTAGTGATAGAAAAGTAAGAAACTCAAAATCTGATTTTAAACAAAAATGGGTAGCGTGTAATTTAGCACGTAATCAGATTAATACAAGAAATTGTTTTTAAAAAATACTTTTCATAAAAATAAAAAATAAAAAAAATCAGAAAACAATTTCTAAAGTCAAATTCCAAAAATCAATCAAGCAATACTATATGGAAAGTAATTTGAAAAGATGTCACCCGGAATCCACCGAAAAAATAATTAGAGTGATGTTACTTCACATTCGGTAGCAGCAATGATTCTCAAGAATATCTCTTAGAAAAACTCTTACAAAAAACTCAATATGATTTCTCTTAGAAAAGCTCAATATTATCCCTTGATTTCTCTTAATATCTCTTAATGATATAAAAAACACAAGTATATATAAATGGGATTAAAATCAGCTCTCTAACGGCTAGTTCCCATTTTTCATGACACTTAATTGTTCTTTTAGACCCCTTATATCATTAAGATTTCATTCTGATTCAATTCACTTAATTATAGCATTTAAATTTCTCAATTAAGTCCCCCAAATATTTTTCAATCACAATTAAATAGAATAGAGACAATTATATGTACCAAATTGAGAAATATTCAAACTTAATAAACCAAATTAATAGGAATAGCATAATATGTGTAGCATATCTCAAATAAGATTAAATCCCTAAAATCTCTCATGAATCCTAACAAAAAAAGGGCTAGTAACGGCTACTTTCAGATTTAAATCCCGAATTCCATAATATCTTAAAACAGACACACTAGTCGACCGACCAAGATCAACAGTTAACCGCTCGATTCAGGATGTAGCTAAGCCAAAGATTCTGTGCCTACCGGTCGACTTATCTGTCGATTTAGAGATTCAGAGAGTTCTATTTCTTTTTATATGTCGACCGCTCTGTCGACTTATAGAAACAAAGAGTTCATTCTTAAGTACAGGTCGACCTACCTATCGATCGAGAGATACAGAGAGTTTTCTTTCTTTGTCTGATCGCCTTACCTATCGACTTATGGATACTGGATCACTTTTCTAAACTCGTTTTTAATTCATTCTTATTGATATTTTTGCCCCTTTAACCAATTTCTTTTCTTGGTTAGCTCCACTAAATACTTAAATTTAATTTTAATTAATTATAAATATTTCTTTTTCAATTACACATAGGAGCAAATAATTTATTTAATTGGAATCCTATTAAAAACACACATATTTATAAAAATCATTTGTAAAAAAAAAAAAATTGTGTTGTGTGTGATCCAAATTGGGATATTAAGAGTTGAAATTTTAATCTGAATTGTTTTCGCTAGGTTCTTCAAATTCTTCAACCTCTTAATCTTTCATCATCTTTATCATTATATCTTCATCATTTGGAACTAATAAACTGAAACATTTAATGAAACCGTTAGTTCCACAAAAAATATTAACCTTTAATTTTTCATCAAAATCTTATGATCAACAATATAATTAAAACACAAGCATTCAAAAGAATTTGCAATTAATTAAAAAAAAATAATTGAAAAAACAATCAATATTTTTGTTCAATTTAGATTTACCCAATTCATATTTTATTGATTAATTGTATAAAAACACCAATTCAGTATTTGAACTATAAATCCTTGATCAATCCCTATTTTTTTTTTTTTTTTTTTCAAGTGAATAATTTTCTCTAAAACTCATATTTTTTATTTGGGAAATTCAAGTACAATTGCAGTTGATTGGTGTGAAAGATAATTAAAAAATAAACTGAAAAAGCGTTACCGACGAGAAAATGTTTCGTTAAATAAACATTTATCAACCAAAAAAAATTTGAAAAAATAAATTATAATTTCATGATATAAAGTCAAATAGCCACTTCACAAATTTGTTTATTAAGCTTTTAAAAAGGCATAATAATTATTAATTTCCATGGATAATATCAGAACTTCATAAAATTATAGAAAAAACTCTAATAAAAAACCATAAATATTTTTCACAAATTTCACAAACTTCAGATCAATCAACTAAAAACTCAAATAAAACCCTTCTTTTTTTTTTTTTTTTTTTTTTTTTTTACGAATTTCCAACAAAATTCAGCTCAAAGTAATAAAAATTCTAATAAAATCAATAATTTTTCCCCACAAATTTCTTGCAAAAATTTAGTTATATCAAAGGCTAACTTGCTAGAAAATAAGCTTATCTCTTGTAGATCTTGTGTAGCTATGTCCATCCGGCCTTTAATGCTTTTGATTCAAAAATTTCCGTCTTTAAATTTTCGAGTCATCAAATCTCGAAGTTTTTAATCATTCTCATTTCCATCGCCTTCTGCTTCCTTAGCATCCCTTATATATTTTTCCTATATCGCATCTTCACCAACATTTTTTTTTTCCTTTTCTAGAGATGCCTTCACTAGATTTTTCCTTTTTAACCATGCTCCATTGACAAATTGAAAGTGCACAAATGTGAGTGAGCAGGTAGAGATTTGTTCTAATTATGAGATGAAAAAATTAGAATTTTCTCTAAAAATGCAAACATTAAAGAATAGGAACACAAAGGTAAGGATATTACTGTAATGTAGGATACCTCTACAGATTCCTATTTGATGTTCCATGGAATTGAGGATCAATGTGGGAAGGCTTATCTCAACATTGTCAATAAGTAATGGTATAAGATAGGCACCAAAGTGGGTGAGAATACGTGATTTCATCCTCTAGTAATTATGGTGTGAGTGATGATATAGAGGAGGAGACGGTGAATGATTGACAAATTTCCAACTAGTCGATTATTGCCAACGTAGAACATACTCAAGATGGATAAAAGATTGAATTATTAATTTTGGTTAAGACAAGATGAATTAGGATGAGAAAAATCTTATCCACAAGGTGTTTTAAGTATTTCGCTTATCAAATCTTTTGATAGATCAATTTCAATGCCATTGAAAAATGAGATGCAACCAACATTGGTTTTATGAAAATTTGTGCATAAAATTCTTATGCCAATTTTGTAAAGAATTTAAAATTTATGGGTCAAATGTGAAGAATAATATGACCCACGATATCTATCAAGTATTTCCTTTGGTTTTCTTTTAAAGTAAAGAGATTTGGATTGAAGTTTGGTTGGTTTTTAGAACAGTCACCAAGATTGGGTTTCAATATTTTTCTCTTTTCTCCACTCTGTTTCTTGGCGATAGATTTTCTAGTCATTTTTTTATTAAAGAGGATGAATCTAAGGCATGATTTGAACATGAAAAGAACTTTGGAGATTTCTAACTATAAGATCGACTAGGGTGGACGAGAAACATACCATAATCCAGGAACAATGGTGAATCGAGGCGGATGACTATGAGCGTATGATATGACTCGAAATAATGAGAATTTCCTCATTTATCAACTCCCAATTAGATGTTCATGGGCCGGGCCGGGCCGGGCTTAGACTAGTGTATTACAAAAAAATGTTGGGCCCTAGCTCGGCCCGTCCCGGTGATCGGGCCTTAATTCTATGTCCAAGCCCGGCCCTATAAGAAAATTTTAAGCCCAAAGCCTAGTCCACGGGCCCCCGGCCCTATTTTTTTTTTTTTTTAAATTTCAAAAATAAATACAAAAAATTCAACACCAAACCAATAAGAAATTTTAAAATTACAATTTTTAAAGGTAAACCAATATTCCAAACAAACTAAACCAACAAGAAATATTAAAATTACAATTTTTAAATAAAACTAATATTCCAAATATTAGGGTTGTATTGTAACGTGTATATATATATATATATATTTTTTTATTTTATTTTTTTTATTTTATTTTTTATTTTTTTTTTTAAATATCCTTCGGGCCAGCCCGGCCCGGCCCTAAAAATTTTTAATCTTGCCCAAGTCCGACTCTAATTTTGATCGGGCCCTAATACCTAGGCCTTGGCCCGGCCCGTGGGCTTAAACTCTAAGCCCAAGCACTAAAAAAATGGGGTCGGGCCGTTCGGGCTGGGCGGGCCTCCAAGCCCATGACCATCCCTACTCCCAATGCGGTGATTTCACACAATGTGGGGGATTTTTTTGAGTTATTTTCCGATTTAGAAGATGAGAGGATGAGTTGGGAAGTGAAGGGATTCGAAAATGAACCATTACGATTTTAATTAATGGTTCACGAGAAACTTAAATCTTGACAATTGGTGAGCTGGTCTTTGGAATTGGCTGACAGATTGTACTAGTAGCTCATTTTATTCTTTTATGTCCTAATTAGTTGACTTGTGTGGGGATCTAGTTGACTTATTTTCCCTTAATTCTATATTTCTTTATTTAAAGGGTCATGCATTGATCCTAATTATTTTTCCCATCATTTTTCTTTTTAAATATCCATATTTTCAAATGTATTAGATCAATTTTAATTTTGATTTGGGTTAGGACAAGACAAGTTTCTTAATGGAGCACATAATATATTTGTAAATTTGTTTCACTTGATTTTACGTTCATTATTAGTATGAAACATTATTTTTTCAAGTCAAGGATAAGATCCAAATAAAAGCAATTTAACTTAAGAAGTGTGTATCCTATATTTGTGATTCACTTGAACCATAGATATTTTGATTCTTAGTCAGGAAACACTATCAATTTCGTCTAAGAACCAATTGTCCACTTTCCTAATTGGAAAATCGGACATCTAGCTCTTTCACAATCTTGATGAATTTTGGAACATAAGCATAGGAATTACATGCATCTTGTCATAGGATGGATTTCCCTAGAGAAGTATGTGGATGTGTATGTTATTTTTCTACTTTTGTTCCTTTGCCGTGGTTAGGATACACTTGTGGTTTTCAATCAACTTTTTGTACAACATTGTCAGTTTTTGGATACCATATTTGATATGCTTGGTGCATTATTTCTTTAGCTTTCCAGTTCCCATTTGGGAATGGTCGTTGCTTTCCATACTGCCTAGTATAACCTGCAACATATTGAGAGGTTTTTGAGGTGACATTTTTCTCATGAGTCCGTCTTTATTAGTGTGGTTAATTTTTATAGGATAGGCAATTAGATAGTGATCCTTACTATTGCAAAATTACATTTTGGTCAATTATTCCTTTTAGGAGTTAATTTTTCATGGAGATCATCTATGTTTTTGTTAGTGAGCTCAAGAGAGTGAAGTAGGCCTCGGTTATACACATCAAGACTGAAGTTTTATTTTTCCACATATTAATAGTAAAGTTTCAGATCTTTTAACTCATCTTAAATGCATAAAGTGTTCAGATTTAGATTTTAAAAGTGTGCCTTATCAAGTTCAAGAGACTTATTTTTCAAACCTAAATCATTGTGAGATTTTTCTAGAATTTCAAGTATGTTTTTCAGCAATTTAATTTCATTATGAGATTCCATGATAATTTTTTGCGAGGAGTTTTTCTCTCGGATTTCAATGGTGCTTCCTTTTAGTTCAGAGTTAGTTTTGCTCAATTGATTGACAAACATACTAAGTTCTAGGAGTTCATCATTTAAAGAATTATAATCATATTAGGATTTAGTATTACCATACATATCAATACAAAAGTTATCAAATAGCTCATCTCATTGTCCATTGTAGCAAACATGATTATTTTTTCCTCGATAGATCATATTTTTGAGCTGCTGCTATCTGTGTCATCTCATGTGGCCTTGATGGATTTCTTCTTTTCTTTTCGAAAGTGACTCTTCCCCATGCATTTCTAATCCTTCTTAGGTTCCAGGCAGTCTGCTCGGAAGTATATGATCAGTTGACGGTTGAAACATTTGACTTTGAGGGAGTTGATTTTTTTATTTCCTATAAAAGCTCCTTCTGTGAACCAACATATATAAATTCCTTGTGACTAGTGTACAAATTTTCTCTTGGTCACTGCCAAGGCTCTCATCATCATTATCATGTTGATATTCATCACGGAGCACTTTGAGTACTAGCTTCTTTGTTTTGTTGATCGAATCCTCTTCATAGGTTTTGATTGATGACTCGTGCGTTGTGAGGTTTCTAATCAACAACTCTGTAATATATGTGTTCAGATCTTTAGCCTCCTGAATTTCCGTTACCTTTGTTTCCTACGCCTTGGTAAATGACCAAAGGATCTTCCTTACTTATTCAACCATGGTATACGACTTTCCGAGTGCATTAAACCTGTTGGAGATTTATTTAATTAGGTGTACATATTTTAATGCTTTATTTAGTTAGTTCCCTCAAGTGTAGCTTCAGGCATGTCCTATGTCTTTTTTGCTGACTAACATCCAAATACCATGTTATACTCATTTAAATCCAATGCATATAGAAGAAAATTAGTAGCTTGGGAATTTAAAGATAGTACTGTAATATAAGTCTGATTATACTCAAATTTAGTCATATCTACCTGACGTGAATCTGTGATCGTCCTTGGTATGTAGGGACCATTCTTAATTACACTCTGTACGGCAGAGGATTCAATTCTCGTGTATTGACTACTCGCAAGTGTACGAGGTCAAAATTTTAGTGTAATGTGATCGTTAAGATCGGGTTATTGTATCCACAGGGATTGGTGTCATTACTATCGAGTACCGCGTTTGTCATGACCTAACTTTATTTAGGCTAAAAACAAATGTATTTAATTAATTAAACTAATACTAATTAACTAAATTAACTATACTAATATACTAATATGTTTTAGAGGAAAGAATTGCCTAGGGATTAACGTGTTTATAAATATGTGTTCGATCTCGATTTACTCACGTTTACGGTGTTCGACCTATTTGACAATCTCGGTTCGTAAACTTCCTTACCACCTCTCCTGAGTGTAAGACGAGGGAATACATGACTTCGAGTCAACGAAGAAGTCCCCCTCAACATCTTAATGATCCTAGGTCATGTGAGTCTCGCCCCAACGTCATTGATTACACACAATCCAACTCCCGACCGGGTCATTGGATCGTCGTGCTGTGTTTACCCTATCAACAATCTCGGTTATAAAACTCCACCGCCACTTCTCCCGAGTGTAAGATGGGAGAATACATGACTTTGAGTCAATGAAGAAGTCCTCCTCAACGTCTTAACGACCCTAAGTCACGTGAGTCTTACCCCAACGTCATCGATTGTCCACAATCCTAACCCCGATCGGGTTATTGGATCATGACATTTGTTTATCCTAATCTGAATCCGGGGTTTGTCAAACCCCATATTCTCCATGTATCTAACTAAGCATAATAAACAAACAATAAGATAAACACAATCAAACTACGAAGAACAAATATAAACGCAACACCGAAATCATTCAAACAACATATTTATAAATATCGTGTTAATCCCTATACAATCCATATTTAGCCATAACCATAACCACATTTACAAATAAAAGAACGATCTAAACATTCTCACATATTCCTAAGTTAAATAAATAAGGAAAGAAATCGATAAACTTAGCCTCGTCCGAATATTAGCCGCTAAGAACGTTCAACGATCGCTTTGCCGTCTTCTCCACTTCGGGATGTGAGCTGTCTCTCTAAAACTCCTAATTCCAACCATGAGTATAGCCTAAGGGGATCTAGTGTCCGAAGAGTCCAAGAGGAGGGGATAGAAGTGGGTATTTATAAGCAAAATATGTCAAAAATATCTAAAAAATATCTTAGGCTGTGCAGAGGCCACCGTCGTAGTGGTGGGTAGGACGGTTGGTTGATCGTCTAGGCGATGAAGTAGGTGGTGGAATAGGAAGAACATCCTGCATCCTTTGCGCCGCGGCGGTGTATCTTATGCCGCAGCGGTGGAAATTCATCAAGATATTGGTCTTCTCAGCATTTTTGGCGGTGGTCTGGACACCGTGGCGGTGAGCTTCTTTCACAATTTTGCCTCTTGTTTTTCCACCGTTCTTCGACTGTTTTTGGTTCGATCTTATCGTTTTCACTCTAATTTCCTATCTTTTTGCCCCCCCACACATCTTTTAATACAAAAGTATAAAAACTAATTAAAACATAATAAAATACTATATAAACGCTTGAAAACTAACTTAATTCGGTTTGAAAATAGATAGGTAGATCACACCTATCACACTCCATGCCTTATAATTATTGGCTTGTAAAAATATAATCATTTTTGCCTTCAAAATTACATAGTTTTCTCTTGTGAACAACAATGACCTATGCGTGGATTAATCTTTGAGTAAGGTTAATCTATAGCTATTTTCCTTAGATTTGTTTGTTATATTTTTTTAAGTCTATAAGGAACTAAGATTTCATAACAATTGTTGGTCCAAGTGTACCCAAATGGTGGGGGGAATTTGGTATTGCAAATAACTTAATCGATTTTATGCTATTTTTACTTAGTTCTTTAATTAACACTTGTCTAATATTCAATGTGGTACGAGTGTCAACTAAGTGCAATGGAATTTAAAAACAAAGTATAAGAAAGCACACAGACAAGATATAGAGATGATATAAAATGGATACAACAATTTTTAGAATTTCGGTAAGGTCCCTCTTTACGTACGTCTACTCCCCCAAGCTCCTTTGAAGATTTCTATCCACTATATTAGGATCTTCTTTCCCAATGAAGACCAAACAGTTACACTCTCCTTCAACAAGTTTGTTAATGTCCTTCTACAATGTCTCACTAGACAATGTCATTTATGCCTTGATAGAATCCCACACAAGATAAGTTCGTTTATAACTTGCTACACTCTCTCACAAGACAATCTCGTTTATGTCTTTCTATAATATCTCACTAGAAAAGTCCATTGACACCTAGCTACAATCTCTCACTTAAACCAACACCTTGATCTAAGTTACAATTCATACCCTCACTATATGAAATTGACTTTTGTTAGTTTGAATGAGTCTAAACCTCATAGCTTCTATCAATCACATACAATTTAAATACACTATATATTGAGTTCGCTAGGTGCTTATCGAGATGTATGTACAATGATATATCAAATAAGGCACTCACACAAGTAATAACATATTATGGATATATTCAATAAAGTTTAGGTGATATAAAACAATCGAATAATATCAAATGAAGCACAAGTATAATAGGTATGAATATTTTTTATTATTCAGCTAAGAAAAAATTCAAGATGATACTAATCCCATAGAAATTTAAGTGGAATTGTCCAATTAGTTTATCTCTTATTGGATTGGTACACAAGAGATTTAAAATCTCAAAGAGTAACTTAATCTTGCTGGAAATGAAAATTCTTCCCATATCCAATATACCAAGTCCAATGATTTTGTGGTTAAAGTAGAAAACTACTTTTTGATAAGTCTTAGAAAGCTGTAATGGTTTTCTAAAAAAAATGGTGATTTATCATGTAATCGATTTGACTCTTATAAAGCATAACATTAATATCCAATACGTTATCACAATGTCAAGACAATATATGTTAGAATCAAGATAAGATAATTAAACCAAATCTCGATATATGCAATTTATACACATAAGAGAAAATATTCACAATTAAATAAAAGAAAGCTTGGAACGAACACACCACTGTGATCGAAGATGTAAATAATGTAGAATTACAAGAATGATATTGATCCTAAGCTAAATTCATCAAATATTCCACCAGTTTATGTCATGATCTCTAAGAATGGCTCACTCTGGTGAATATCTCAAATTCTCATTCTTTTGAACAATGTAGTATTATTTGAATACTATTTTACTCAATGAAGATCAAATAGTAGTATAAAAACTAATATAAGTCTATATGAATATAAAAATGGCAATATAATAGAGGAATTTCTTGAATTTGTGTCTTGTGTTTCTTGTTCTAAACAGAGGTGCACAATACCCTCTTTTATAGGTCACTAATTTGATCAATTTGGAATCAATCCATTGTAAATTATTAATATGAATATTAGGGATACTTAATTTTATGATATCTATGTTTAAAATATTCCAGATCATCCTAATTTGAGTAATTTACCATTAAGAGGCTAGTAACAAGGAAAAAGCCTACAATTTGTGGATAAATAACAACTTTATTTCGATTTTCGACTTAATCTTCTCTTTTAATTCCAAATTATAGGTTCATCTTAAAGATAAAATGTTTAATTTAAGTTCTAAGCATATTTTAATCAATATGATGTTCAATTGAAGATCAAATTTATATTTTTGTTTAGTACATCGAAACAACCCCTTTAATTGGTTGACTGGATTCAATGATCGGTTGGTTGATGATCTTGATCTAGTATTCTATACAACTTAATTTTTTAATTGATCAACTACCTTTGGGTTTCAGTTGATCGATTTTTCGTAACTTGATTAGCTTAAGGTCTACTGTCATAATCGATTGACCCACATAATCCCGTCGGTTGACTGACTAAAGTTTGATCTTATTCATTTCTTCTACTATCTAGATTAGTTGTCTAATTTTGGGTTTCTTTCAATTGGTAAAGGTTGTTTCTTATTCATTCAGGGCTAGTGCTTTGGTCAGTTGACTTGTTAAAGGATTTTGTTAATCGGTTTCTACTATTTTTTAATTTTAAACCTATTCTCTTACTATTTTCAGTCCATTTTTCATCTATGTGTTATCTACACTATTGTACAAATTTCGCAAGAAAATAAAAACAGGTTTATCATACAATTAAAATGCCACATAATGGTGTAAGTGTGATATATGTTTTGTCCTAGTAAAGTTAATATGTAATGAAAGAGAGAGTTTAACTGATCTTTTATACACTTTGTGTTTATGTTAAGCTCTCCCAAGCCCCTTTAGTCTTTAACTTTGCATAATATCTTTTTGATTCTTCATTTCTATGAAACATTTAAGCTTTGATAATTCCTTCTTCATTATTTAACTCATCAATCTTACATTCATCATCATTTGCTCATCGGTTCATCATTCGTTGATTCTTTATCATTCTTTATGGTGTCTCCAATATGGAATTTACATGTTCTAACACACTCAACAAACACGTTGAATACAAAATCTCAAATATCTTGTTATCATCAAATCCACTTTTCAGGATTCACACCTTTGGGGTGAACAACTATTTGTTAAATTAATGTTGGTTTACTCCACATTTTTATACACTTTATACACATTAGTTTTTTCACAACTTCTTGCATATTAAATGTACATTGGCATACTACACATTCTTACATGTTTAATAAATATTTGTTTTACTCTACTTCTTACTGTTTCATTCATACTGGTACTCCACATTTTCACACATTCAACATGTATTGGTTTTACTCCATAATTTACGTGTTGAATTTATGTTTCTTTTACTTTGCGTTTTCACACGTTAATGGTTGTTAGTCTCACTACATGTTAAATTTGTTGTTGGTTTTACTCTTCATTTTTACACGTCAAACATGACTAAGTTTTATCACACATTGCACACACATGTCCTAACATTTTGTATGTTGGTATATGTTTATGTTGCATCCCACATGTAAAATTCATGCATTTAAATGTTATGACCCTTTTACTTGTGACAATTGTATGCTTACGTGCAACACTCACACGTGCACATTCCAAATATCATACATGCATGTCAATTCCTTGTAAAATTAAATTTTACCCCATTTCATACATAAAATTTGAAAGGAAAATTCTTATTTAAAACACTTAATATTCAGCTCAACTTGACTAATGTTGATAAGGTATTATCTTTGGATGGTCGTTTTGGGGATCCTAATACCTTCCCTAATCTTGTTTAACATCTGAACCTTTTTTAGAATATCTGCGACTAAAATAATGCATTAAATATCTTATTTTTCTCCGTAAAAGTTGATTAATATTTTTTAATATGACTCATTTCATATATGCGCCACATCTTGTCATATTTTACGTACAAGAATTGTAGGTTAACTCACATTTGCATGATTTCACTACACATCCATATACGTATGTTCTCCTTTTATATTCCTCTACAAATTGATAATAAGTGCATAATTCATGCTAGAAGTAAATTGTTCTCTATATGGAAATATAAATATTAATTGGTCATGTGATCTATTAAAAAATATAGAGCTATATCTTGTCCTTAAATCTTGAATAATCATCCCTTAAATGTTGTGACCTCTACATATTACTAACCTGAACAATTTAAGGTTGATATGGACCCACAAAGTGTGATTCCTTCCCTAAAATTTATAAGGAAATAGTAAAAATTAAAACGAAGGAATATCAATTGACTAAAGGTTCATCCACTCGACCGACATGAGCAAAATCCTAATTTACGACTTTAATGTTTAAAAAATAAATCCTCTTGGCATGAATGCTATTTAAATTTAATTTCCTTAGATATCATGCATATCTACATAAAATTGAGTTGTTGATTGAATTATAGATTGTACATACCTATTAAATGTCTTCCAATATCTAATTTATAGCTACTTATTGAGAATGACGTTTATGTGATTATTATTGCGCTTACATGTGAAGGGACATTATGCGTTTGTTACTCTATATAATCCAAAAATCATAACAGTGGCCAAGTTAATCAATATAATCACTAAAATGTGCTACTACTAAGTGTTTTTCATATGAAATTCAAGGACTTGTGTGATTCATATGGTGATTGGATGAAACAAGTATAAGCTTCACCATGTTAGCAAAATAAACGAATAAAAGGAAGAAAGGGAACAACTAAATATGAGTTGAATGGATATTCAGCTCAATGATAAGTGGATATCGATCATCTTCCTGAATGCTCTCTTGCTTACTAATGTAAATGCTTTCCTTAATTGCTTAAATTTCTAGTCACTCATGCATACTATTGGTTTATTATGTAACAAAGTATATGAGTTGCCCTTTCTCCTTTACCAAATGCATGATATTGAACGTGTTTGAATTGTCCATCATTAATGCACTTACAGTCTATGATATCTAGTATTAAATATATTAAGCATGAATATAAGTAGTGTGTAATAGTAAAACTTTTTTTAAAAGATATATGTAAGATGTTACATGTATAACTATTCTTCAAAACTTATCAATCGATGCGAATAACTCCTAATTTGGTTAGGTACTCATTCAATAAAAAGTTGTGCAATAAATGTTCCTTAGAGATATTGATAGATGATCGAAATTGTGTACATGCTTGTGATCCTCATTTATTATTAAAGGAGAATACATACCTTGATGTGATTTAATTCTAAAACGCCTTATATGGCTTGCTAAGTATATATATATATATATATAAACTATCGTATATTCTCATACCCGCCTCTATCCTTTTTTATTATGTCAAAGGGGGAGATGAATAGTGATTGGTTGATTGTGTGATAAAATGCTACATCTTAATATCATACTTAAATTAAGGGGGAACATATATTAAGGGAGAGCACTTAGATGATTTGTGTGTTAATCCATTACAAGTATTGCCATCATAAAAAATGGAGACATTGTTGAGATATTAAGTTTTGATGATGCTATATAGTGGGAGTTAATGTAATGGATAGGGTAAACTAAGCACACCATCTAAATTTTATATTTGTGGTATATGCTTACATGCTTATATAATTATATCATATGTCATTATGTGACCAATTATGTGGTGATATATACAATCACATGCCTATGAATGCTTATATACTTGCATATATTTTGCTCATATGTGATTATGTGAATACATATATGATACATATGATACTCTACATATATGTATAATGATCACATGCTTATGTGATTATGTGAATACATATATCACACATGCAATACTATAGATATATGTTTCATATGCGTATGTACTTGCCCCATAGTTACGTGATATTTTGTTATAGATGATTAAATTCTTCATAGTTACCGTGACAAGTTTGTTGAGTGACTTCTCCTTGTAGGAAATCCAAAGCATAAAGATTCTCAAGGATGGAACGAAAACAAGAATGATGAAAGGTACAAGAGAACCAAGATAACTAATTGTTGAGATGGAGCAAAAGGAATCACCAAGATGGACAAGGATGAAAGGAACAAGAGGATAAAGACGACTAAGTATTAACAAAGATCAATAAGCGTCACCAAGATAAAGAACGAGTCATAAGGTAATAACACTCACAATCCTGAAAAGTATACATAATAAAGACTATGAAATTCATGCACAAACTTAAATTTCAATGTGGCATATCTATCTTGCAATTATGTGTCTTCTATGTGCTACATATGGTTGAAAATAGAGTAAGTCACTAAAGGTTAAGAAAAAAAAAATGAATAAGTAATGATGTGACAATAAGATTAAAAAAAAAATATTAATAACCAAATAGAGTTTAGTCGACCAATACCCTACTGTTGTCAACTTATTCTTGCTCAAAATAGGAAACTTGGAATGTTGAAAATTAAAGATATGAATAAGATTACCTATCCCTAATGTTCATATAATTAATTATAACATATTAAGTGCGTTTTTATTCCTAAATTTGTGTAACAGTTACTTTCTTGATGAAACTTTTATATACATCCTTGGTTGCATTAACTGAACAAGGATGAGGATCTGAGATTAATTGTTTTACATTTACCATCTCTTAGAAACACCTTTTCATTCTTCAATAAGCAATATAGTGTGATAAAGACTACCAAAACACAAAAGAATAATTTTATGTTTTGCAAAACCTAGAGTAGGACCATGATGCCTAAATCATTGATATTCTAAGGATGTCTTGAAAGGTAGAAGATTAATTCTTGCTCAACCTTGAAGCTTAAATATGTATAACATTATTGCCAATCTGGCGAGTCCGTTTATTTGTACATTCTCCTTATTTGTATTTAATTTCTTAACATTGGAACGATATGATTATGTGCTCAATTAAAAATATATCTATATTTATGGTTTATATTTTTATATTCATTTATCTAGAAACATTAACGTTATCTATTGTTGGCCTAATTAATTTATTCACCATATGCACAAATCATATTAAGTAAACTACCATTGTGAATGCAAGCAACTAGAGAATTTACACTATCTTGATACATCAATGAAAAATATTTTCCAATGTATTTTAAATATAAAACAAGAATTCATTATGTTCAATATATTGAACACAAAGGACTCGCACCGCCGGCGAGATTAAATTACTTCAAAGATCCTAAATCCTCTTTAAACGAATATAAAGAGAGGTAAGCAATTTGGATGTTTTTCAATGTTTTATGTTTGTGTGTGTGAAAACAAAAATAATCCGATTATAATAGACCAAGAGAATATAAGTGGTAAGTATGTAGATATTTATTACAAAACTAGTTATTGCTTGATTTAAAAAAAAAAATAACATTGAGGTTTAACTAAGTGTGAAAGATGAAATTCATGTAATCCTATATGCACTATATTGCACATGTATTCCTACATATCACGATCAAAGCCACCATATTTTTCATTCTACATCCATCTTATGTGATTGAATTATAACGTGGTTAGCAATTTATACTTAAAGACGAATTTTACGTAATAGGTTGAAACTAAAGCTAGACCAATCATTATGTGACTATCCTTATACTAATTCACACTATGTTCTACATTGAAGTTTCTTGTGATAAAGTGTAATTTTTATGTAAGCGCAAACACAAGAAGGCATATTATTGACCTACATCTATAGTAGAGTGTTAAGCTAAGTTCACAAGTTTACTTAATGAATGTTGTATATAGTTAGCTTTTTCATGATTATATACTGTTGTAGATCACTCACAAGTGATGATAGGTAAAACCCTAAATAGAACAATTGTAAAGAAGTCTAAGGGAGGGATATTAGAACACATTAATGTGATCAATTTAGGGGAAAAAGATTAGGATGATGAATCTGGGAGAGTGAATCTCGGTGGTCTAGAGAATGAATCTAGATTAGTTATCTTTGAGTTTTGTTTTGTTTTCATTTTATTTGTTTTGTGTGCATTGTATTGACTTGTCGTACTTAGTGGTTTTGACATAACCTTTGCCTGGGTAAGGGGGTTCGAAATCCAAGGGAGTGAACCTTGGTAGTCAAGCCTCTACCTTTCACTAGGAGAAGGGTTTAGAAATCCAAGGGAGTGAAACTTGGTGTTTTGGGATAAATCTTTGTAGGTTAGGCTTAATCTCAACCTCAGAATGGGGATTAGGAAATTCAAGAGATGAACTCTTGCTCAGATCGTAAAGGTTTGGTCTTCACATGTGAAGAGAGTCAGAATGATTAGTGGATTAGAAGTTCGCAGGAGCTTAGAGAAGTAGATACAAGAAAACGATTATTTACCAAACTACTATAATAACAATGGTATTATGTGGTCAATTATCTCTCTCTATCTCCATCCACTTATGATTGTGTTCTACTTGTATATCTTGGTTCTGTGTGATTACTTTAACTTACGTAGTCGGAAATTCAAACATCTATCCCTTTTATGAATTTAATAAAATTTGAAATATAAGGGTCAAAAATCAATTCTCTTAACTCTCACCCAACTCTCTACAACTCTTTCTCTCTCTCCGATTTGGATTTTCTCCGCCACTTCATCACATTCCTCTTCGCTCTCGCAGGATATCAATCCATCGCGATTAGTTATCAACCTGATGATTCTTGGAGCAACATCATTTTCTTCTTCAGGAACCAATCCGGATTGCTCAAAGTAGCGGAGGAGGTGGAAGGAGAGACGGAGATCGGATGTGTCATCTTGAGGAGGGATTCGATGGTGGTGCTTGGTGAAGGAGGAGTGGAGGAGGGAGTTGGAGGCAGACCAGCATGGGGAGCAGTAGAAGAGAGAGGAGAAGGAGGAGGAAGAGGATGAGAAAATGGGGTGTCGGGGAGACGGTGAGGGGGATGAGAGAGATGAGAGAAGCATGCGGAGCAATGAGAAAAGAGAGATGAATTGAAGGGAGAGAAAGTGAGCCATGGACACGAAGCTATGGAGGATGAACAAAAATGAGCCTTGGAATCAAGGAGAGAGAAAGGCTTCAGATCTATAATTCTAATGCTTGGATCTACAAATCCAAAGCTCAGGGGATGAATGGAAGCTGTGGTTTTCGCAGTAGTCGCCGTGAAGGTGGTGATGATTACGGTGGTGGTGATGGATATGGTGGAGGTGGTCGTCACGATAGTGGAGGATATGGAGATGGTGGTCGTTTCTGGTATGGTGTCGCCGGTGGTGTAGTGAGGGAGGTGGTAGCCATCGTTTGGGTTGAGGAAGAGGTGATGAATAGTATTAAAATACACATTTATTCCTTAAGTTTTAGATAGAAAATAAAATGACCCCAATTAAAAAATTTAAAGGGTATAAATGTAATTTAACATTAATTAACAAAAAACTTAACTGAGGGTCCAAATTGAAACAAAAATGAAATGTGAGATAGCCAATGTGTCTACTTTCAAATACAGGGGTCCAAATTGATACAAAGTTCATTTGTCAGGGCCAAAAATGCACTTATCCCGTATATATATATATATATATATATATATATATATATATATATATATATATATATATTTGAATAATTAACATTCGAAAGTAGTTCAAATCTTGAAAGCAAAACATGAATTCACGAACAACTCTATGTGGTTTGGTTGACTGGTTCTTGAGATTTGTTGATGAAACTTCTTGGGATTTTAAAATAACAATAATCTTGGGAAATTGGTTGACCACTTTTGCAAATTTGGTTGACTTGTCTCATCTCAAATCACTCATATTAGTCTTGTGGAGATTTTTGTCGAGTGGATGCATAGGATTAGAGATAGCAATTAAAACCGAACTGACAGGTAACTAAATGAAACCTAACCGAGTGGTCTGGTTCTGAAATCGACCAAATAGTTTTGGTCGTGGTTTTGGCTTTAAATTTAGCAACTGACGCCATTTTGGTTTTGGTGTTGGGATAATAACTGTATTGTAACCGAACTACGTAACCAAACCGCGAACCGAAAAGTGTAACATATATATATATGCTTGTAGGCCAGCTGCTAATTAGGTTGTAATTCAATTGTTTACTTGGCAGATCAAGTGCTCCTGCTCCTTATCTCTTCTTTTGCTCCTTTGTTAATCTTGAGATTTTGATAGACAATTAAGTGTTGATATATTTTATGGAACTAATGTGTTTATTGAATATTTTAGTTTAAAGAGTTTCATTCAAGATAATAGCATGAAGTAATTATGAAGAATGCAAAGACGGACATTAAAGAGTATCGAAGATTCTGAAGATACTATGTGAAAACAATTTAAATCTATTTTAGTCTTAATATATCCTAATTAGGATCACACACGACATAAAAATGATTTATATTTATGTGTGTTTTAATTAAGGTCCTAATTATTGTTCAAATATTTGCTCCAATGTGAAATTGAAAAAAGAAAATTGACCCAAGCAAGATTAGTTTTAAAAATGAATATTAGTGACAATTAAATTAACCGAGAAAAGAAATCGGTTAAAAGGTTTAAATGTCGAAGTTTGGAGTTAAAATAAATTGAGTAGTGGGTGTTCCAACAGTGATCGATCAACCGACCACAAGAGATAAGTCAATCGATGGGTAAGGGCTGGAAAATGTAAAGTATCTGAATCAATTAGTCAACTGACCAAGAGAGATCGATCAATTGATGGCCAAAATGAAAACTCTCTATATCGATCGGTCGATTGACCAGTGTTTGAAAAATGGCTTGGATACATCCTGTATTCATCGGTCAACAGATGGACAAAGGTTAGTCCACCGACTGTTTTGTTACAGTTTTGAGAATTTCGAGGAACTATTCAAAAACTAGACATTTATGAGATATCTGAGCGAGATATTGTAGGGATTTAGATATATTAATGATGTGATACACTTATTTTATTATTCCTATAGATATGGTACACATATTTGAAGTGTTTCTCAATTTGGTACATTTAATACTTTATACCTTTATGATTTAAGATTGAGAAATAATTTGGGAACTAATTTGAATATTGTAAAATCAATATTTAAGTGAATTGGACCAGGATTAAATGATATTGATATATGGGGTCTATATGTGTATTTAATTGTTATATCTTCAGGAAACTAACCGTTAGAGAGTCTGTTTCAAATCAGCTTAAATAGACCTGCGTTTTTAGAGATCAATACATCATTTCCATCAAGAACTAAGTGTTCCTAATCTTTCTAAGAGTCCTTATTATGAGATTATATCGAGAGATCACTTGTGAGATCATTTGTGAGAAAAGTTCTTGAGTTAAAGCGCTAAGTGTTTTGGCGTCACCGATCTAAGCTGTCTTGCGATTCAATTTACAATCTTTCGGTAGTATCCAAGTGAGATCTTTCCAAGATTTTGTTCTTAATTGTGATTTTATATTATTATTGCTTGCTTCATTATAAGATTATTGTGAAATCGTTTTTGAATTTTAAAGAGCATAAAAATTCTTTTAAAATGATATTTTGTGATTATTTGATTATGTGCTTATTTTTGTGCTACCCACATCAATTATAATCAAATTTTGGATTCCTTGTGTAGAATTTTATCACTAGTAATTTCGGGACATTAATGGAGTTAAATTGATTTTAGGTGGTAGAAGTTTCGAGTGAGAAGAAATTCATCAATTCTTGTAATTGGTGAGTTTGTGCGGATTAGATACTATTGTGAGTATCTAGTCAGGGGTGACTTGGATTTCAAATTTTTTCGGGAAACAAATTGAGGTTTGATCTTTACCTATAGTACAAGAAAGTTTAGGTTATTCTTTTCCCTTGAAAAGATTTAGACTTGATTCTTCTTGATTAGAATTAATTGTGAGTGAATTGTAAAGGTTCAATTCTTAATTGTGAAAATGATACTTGGAGTGTTTTATAAGATTTGATTCTTAACCTGTGAAAGGATTAGGTTAGTCTTGAGCCTGGTAAAAAAATAAAGTTATTCCTGCACCTGAGAAAATGATTAGGTGGTGATTCCTCCTGAATATAATTAAGTTAGTCTTTAGCCTAGTAAAAAGGTAAGGTTCTTCCTTAGCCTGTGAAAAGAAAATTGTAAAGGTTGATTCTGAATCTGTGAAAATAATCATTGTAAAGGTTTGATTCCTCCCTGTTAAATGGATCAAGTGGTTTAGTATGTGCGAAACTCTAATGGACTCAGATGACTAGATTAGCCAAGAGTAGCTTGATGAACCAAGATATATCCTTGTGTACTACTTTGTTTACTTTATTTATATTTTGTTGTTTGGATGTGAACCTATATTAAATACATTTATCCGCTGCATTATAAAGATAATAATTTATTTAGGACAAATCGATTATTTGATTAATTAAGTGTTGAGAAGATAAGAAATTTGTTTAAAGTTTTTATAACTACCCAATTCACCCCCCTCTTGGGTATCTTATGGGGCCGACATCCTTTCTCATCACTTCACTGTAACTATTATCTAAGATTTTATCTATGATTTTATTGTTGTAATTCATTTGTACTATTATCTATGATTTTATTGTTATATTTTATTTATCGTTGGAATTGTTTATTATAATAATTAATAGTTTTGTGGTTTGGTTTTTGTTTTTGGAATTTATGTTTTATATTTTAGTTATGTTTTTTTTTTTTCATATATAAGAAATAATGGTTTGCGATTTTGGTTTTGGGTTTTTATAAAATTTAAAAATTTTAAACGGTTTCGCGGTTTTAGTTTTGATTAAAATTAAATGGTCTAATTTTAAAACCGTTTAAAAAAAAACTGATGGTTTTGATTTTGGTTCTGGTTTTATATATGTCAAACCATTTTGGTTTTGTATGAAATTGAGTCAAAACTGAACCATTGACATCCCAACATTGGATCGATCAACCAGTTTATGGTGGATATGAGTTCCTTAACTCCCTAGACAAATCCGTTAATTGGTGTCTGAGGATCAGTTAATTTTTCAACATAGGTGAGAGCCTCACCCCCAAACTCAAAATCAACATTGTCCTTAATGTTCTTAATCTCTACATGTGTTTGCAGCCCAATTTCAAAGCAGTTTTATCTGAATCCTTAAAGAAACCTTTTTTCTAACATGTTCTAAATGACTCTAAAGCATCGTAAGCATGTTCAAAACATGGATGAAATTAATCCATGCACTTGAGTGATCATAATTAAGTTAGAAAACGTAACTTGTTGTTTTTACTTATTTTATAAAAAAATCCTTTTTTCTAGGGGCAGTTACCAAAAAGTTCTCGAGGACAAAATTACCAAATACACATTTTTTAAACACATCTTACAAAATATTTCTTTTGTCTTTTTGTGACGATTTTACCCTCGTGTTATATTTCACTTTCACTGTCATTCAAAATTCTACCAAGTCCCCGTATCTATTTCATCTCACCAAAACTACCATAAAATATACCCAACATAAGTTTCACTTCACCAAGTGCATATACCAAGTCCATTCTCTCTTTCTCTCTCTCTCTCCCTCACACATACACACACACACACACACATTTGTTTAAGGCGACAAGTTCGGAGTTGCCGGCCATCGTGTTATATTCCAATTTTTTCATTGATTTTTAATAATACAAACCAAATCAATTTAACCAAAATGAACCCTAAATTCCACACACACATACACATATCAAAATTAGCATTCAATCCAATCATACAATATATACAACCTAAGGTCCACCCTACAGGCATAGACCAAGTCATGATTCATGAAACCCTAATTCAAAAAATTTCATCATATTTCACAAGAAGAGAAAACCTAATTCAAAGAGGGTATTCAATCATTACAAGAAAATAAACATGATAAAACGACATTTCCTCAAAAATCATTGCAAGAAAAGAACATCGACATCTTCAACAAAGGTGGCACAACAAATGATGAAGCGAGAGATGAAAGCTTGAACAATGCAATTAATGAGAAAAACAATCAAACAAACGTATTAAAGAGGATGAGCGAGAAAAACATAAAAAAAGGATCAAAAATTTCTCCAGCGAACATAAATTCTTTATCATCCTAAACAGAAATTCTTCGACCTGAACAAAAAAAAAACAAAAAAAAAACAAACAAACAACCTAAACATAAATTCTTCATCGAACAGAAATTTCTCCAACTATTCATTGATCAGAAAAACATGAGAAAAACGAAAATAATGAATAAGGGCAGAATCAAATTGGAATGCCCAGAGCACATCTTCCGATCGATAATCTTTGCGAGTTCGTCCAGGCACCAACTCGAGGAAGTGTAGGTCTTTGAAAAAACGACAATCGAAACCCTAATCCGCTCGATTGCTTTGTCGAGCTCCGTCTTGATGTGTTCGCGTCTCTGAATGTCGTCGTCATCTATGAATGTTTAGAATCTGGCATTCAATAGAGCTGCGTGGAGGTGATTGGTGAATCTGTTGCGAGTGTCTTCCCCCCTGAAACTTAAGAAACCTCATGACAGTACGGAGAGCGATGACATCAAGGGAAGAAGAAGAAGAAGTAGTAAAGGAAGGATAAAATCATCATTTCAATAATATCAAGACTATTTGGTGCAAACAAGCACTTTTTGAAGGATTATTGGGTGCAAAAAACGTTATTGGATCATATTTGTAGATTTAGTCTTTTTAGTAGATTTTTTGGTAGTTTTTCCTTTCTTTTATTTATTCACAAGTTTAATTTTGTTATTGAGTTCTTGATATTTTATCTCATTTATATCCATTGTGATTCTTCTTTGTCACCCGAGATTTTGTTCTTCTGGATTTATCAACTTATAAAAATGAACACACACTATTAGATTACCCAAAATCTTAAATGATTGTATCATAATAATTAACAGACGGGTTGTAAATTGTTGGGGGCAACAAAAGTTTTTGGTAATTTTAGAAAAATATGTTTTACAAAATCCTAGGGACGATAAACACTGTATTTTGTCCAGCCGAAACACAAGGCATAAAATAAATGAATTATAAAATTTAAGGTTAAATTGGGGTCTTATAGGTTCAATTAATTAAAAAAAACCTTTTCAATTAAAGTTTTGGAGTCACGTATTCACACTATAAAATAATTTTGGGTCTAAATTAAAATTTTGACAAATTTTAAATCATCATTTATATGGGATAGTCGTATATAAAACAAATTCAATATGGTTTTAACCATTAAAAGATTAGGGGAAATAGAAATTTCGTATTACTTTAATCATAATAAAATTCAAACCCCTTGCCAAGCCGCGGTACTAACAAAACTATAATATACAAGGAAAATAGATCCCCGCAAAAGGACTTTTGCCCCCCGTTCCTCGGTCTGCATTCATGCCCAAGCACATCAACTTGCCCAAATGGAAGATATTGATGAAGGATCACAAGAATCCATGCAGGTAATGTATGTAAAAAAATCCATTGCTTCATTAAAAGTGGTCGTCAGCCAAATGACTGGCATACTCTATCAACTTTGGTTGTTTATGCAAAATCCAGTAGCATCCGTCTAGACTCCGAATCTAATTGAGCCAATAATATGGCATAAGACCTCAAGTTCCCGAGGCCCTAACCCGGTGATTGGAAAGTCCATACTTTATGTGTCCCATGTAATAGCAGGATCATAAGTGGCCTCAACAGTGGTCAATCCAATCTCAATTTCAACAACGACATAACCGTGACCATGAGTTTGGTCATCCCTGAAGTGGACGAGTGTAATACCCCGAAAATTTATATTTTTGAAAATATTATTTTATGTAAGTTTAACATTTTCTTTGGGATTGTTTTGTATAATATGTGAATTTCTAGTATAAATAATATTTGATAATTTTGGGATTTAAATGTTAATTTTAAATTAACATTTAAAAGTTTTGGGACTATTTTGTATACTTTTAAGAATTTTGAGATATAATTAATATTATTTTTTTTATTTTAAGCGGGGCCTTGTGTAAATAAATAAATAAACTAACGATAAAAAATTCTTTCCTTCAAAGAAACAAAAAAGTGACCGTATATTATATATAATACACGTGTTATGTTATGTTATGTTATAATAATAATAATAATAATAATAATAATAATATATAAGGTAATTTATCAGTTGAAGCAAGAAGCAAATATATATATTAAGCATACTTGCTAAAGTAAAAAGGGATAGTGGAAAAATTTAGGTGTTAAGCGAAGATATAATATTACAGTTCAGAATATTTTGGTTCAGATTTTGGCTTCAGATTTCAAGTATAATTTTTAACTCTTTTAATATATGTACTTAATCTTCCACTGTATTGTATAGTTTATATTATTACCATTATAATTTTTATTTTTCATGAAATATTTATGAGTATGTATTATCTGAAAATTATGTGAGATACACTTTTATGTGTTTATTTGGGGTTTGATTGGATATAATAATTGTACTTATTATTTATAGTTGTAAAATCTATGCGAAAATTTGATAATTAGAATTATTGTCGTCGTATTTTTTCATATTTCTCAGATTTTTATAAAAAAAAAAAAAATGGTAGTAATTCTCTAAGGGAGAAACCGCGTAGCGGCCTTGGAAAATCAAGTCGTTACAAAGTGATATCAGAGCGGGTTTGCGACTACCCTAGACTTGGGTTATGGTACCCATTACTCATAATAAGTTAAGAAATTCTGGGAAGAGACGACACTTGGGAAATTTGGACAGTGAGCAAGAACGATGGGCATGGTGAATCTATGTTTATTTTTAGAAACTAATTTCGAATTTGCTAGCTAACATTATTTGTTCTAGTTCAGATGCTCTTCTAATTGTAAATAGAGTAAAATCATAACTAAAAATTTAACAAAATTAATATGGTAGCGTTTGCGTATTCCATATCTGGAAGGCCCACATGGAAAATCTGAATATGAGATATTGAATGGATAAGGGGACTCGTTTAGTTGTTTCTTTTAATTCTTCTTCTTGTTTTGATAACTTAGTTTACTTTTCATTGTTTTCTTATTGCCGGGATATTAACTTCCACTTTTTCCAATTAGAAGGTAATTTTTATTCTTTAGTGTATATAACTGAGTATGGGAATATGGTGGTGCACTGAGAACACCTTCAAGGTTGTGCTAAGTGTCATGACATGTACTAAAGAATATATAAATTTCATCAATTTGTGTTATTTGCCTAAGCTCACGTGGACCATAGGATAAGTTTTTAAAAAGATCAGTTTAAAAATATGTTTACTATCTTTTATATAAATTATCAAATTTTATTTTTATATTTTAAAAAAAAAAAAAAAAAAAAAAGTGTTGCTGAGAATTGACAGTTTTATGATGTTAAATAGATCAAGTAAAATTTTAAAAAAGGTGAAAAATAATTTTTTATTATTCGACTATGTCATAGTCGTCTTGTAAGACGTTGTGCGGTAACCTGATAGGAGGGAAAGTTCTGCAGTTAGTTGATTATGTTGTTGATATGGTAGTTATACCATCATGTTGGTTCTTACCATTATAGTTATTAAATGACCCTAGCACTGATAGCAACCTTAGATTGCACAGTTGTGCAGGTTACGGTATTATTGTAACTCCTATCGTGGGGTGAAAAGATTATATGACTAGTAGGAAAGTATGTTTTGGGTATTTTATTATATAAAAGTGATTAGATTGGTTGACTTATATTCAGTTGACTTAAGATTAAATTTTTTAATCGTAATGATATTCGTGGAATTTTCTTACTACTCATTATGTGGTTATATTCTATTTTGAAAACTGGTGTTAGATAAATAAACTTGATCCATAAATTATTTTTATATTATAAAGACAAGTACACCGAAAAAGTGAGAGTATTGTCTTCTATGTAAATTGTCAAATTATATTTTTGTAGTCAAATGTGGAACGAAAAGGTTTATTAAAATAGATTATTTTATAACGTGGTATGGATTAAGTAATTTTTTTAATGCGAAAAGTGACTTTTATTATCCGATTATTCCATAGTTGTCTTGTCAGGAGGGCACGTCCTGCGAGATGTGATTGGTCTTTACAGGAGGGCATGTCCTGTAGGACTGTTGATCCTAAGATTTTGATGTACAATTAAAGGTTGATGTTTTTTGTGGAACTAACAGTTTAATTGATTGTTTCAGTTTATTAGTTCCAATGATGAAGATATGATGACAAGTAATGAATGGATGCTAAAAGATTATGACAAAGATCATGAAAGATTAAGAGGTTGAAGAATTTGAAGAACCTAGAAAAAACAACTCAGACTAAATTTTAACTCTTAATATCTCAATTAGGATCATACACGATACAAAAAAAAATTTAAATGATTTTTATAAATATGCGTGTTTTTTTATAGGATTCTAATTAGTTGAATTATTTGCTCTTATGTGAAATTGAAAAAGAAATATTGATAATTAATTAAAATTGAATTTAAGAATTTAGTGGAGCTAACCGAGAAAAGAAATCGGTTAAAGGGACAAAAACGTCGATGAGAATGAATTATAAACGAATTTAGAAGAGGTTATCAGCATTGACAAGTCAACAGGTAAGTCGACCGTACATAGAAGGTGAAGTTGTTGAATCTCTCGGTCGACAGGTAGGTTGACCTGAGCTTAAATAATGAACTCTTTGAATCGATAAGCGACAGGGAAGTTGACTTGTGACTAGAAATAAAACTCTTTTAATTTCTAGGTTGATAGATAGGTCGACCGATGGGAGATGGATTTTTGGTTTGGCTACATCCTGAATCGATCGGTTGACCGGTAATCCTTGGTGAGTCGACTTATGACATTGTTTCAGGATTTTGTGGAATTCTGGATTTTATTCTAAAAGTAGCCGTTACTAGCCATTTTATGGTTAAAATTCACGAGATATATTAAGGATTTGATGTTATTTGAGATATGGAATATATATTATGATATCTCTATAGATATGATTCGTTAAGTTAAATATTTTTCAATTTGGTACATATAATTATTTCTATTCTATTTAATTGTGATTGAGAAATATTTGGGGACTTAATTGAGATGTTTAAAAGCCATAATTAAGTGATTTGAACCAGGATGAAGTCTTAATGATTTAAGGGGTCTATAAGATCAATTAAATATCATAACAAGTGGGAACTAGCCGTTGGAGAACTTGTTTTATTCTTTTTTAAATAGACCTGCGTTTTTCACTTCAAAGAGAGATGAGATATCAATCATTTTGAGTTATTCAACTCTCGTGCTTTCTAAGAGTTATCATATTGAGAGTTTTGTGAGAATTGTCTTAAAAATCATTCTTGAGATATTGAAAAAAATTATTGTTGATCACCGATTTGAAGTTGCATTGCTAATCATTATTCATTCGGTGGAATCCTGGTAAGATTATTCTGAATTACTTGTTATTAATTGTAGCTTGATTTTATTATTTATTATTTGGATTTTGATCTTTAAAATTATTTTCAGGATTTTTTCTTGAAAAATATTTTTGAAACAATTTCTTGATAAATCTGATTGCGTGCTCAATTACGCGCTACCCAATTTTTGTCTAAAATCCAATTTTGAATATCTCACTTTTCTATCACTAGTTTTGGGATATTAATTGAGTTCAAATTTATCTGGGGTGGTAGAAGTTCCGAGTGGAAAAATCACTTATCAATTATTTATAATTGGTAAGTTGAGTGTCGGATTAGATACTACTGGGAGTTCTAATCAAGGGTGGTTGGTTTCAATCTCTTCCGGTAAAGAGATTGAGGTTTTGATCTTTGCCTAAGGTATAAAAGATTAGGTGTTAATTCTTCCTTGATTGAATTTGTGAGTGATTTTGTGAAGGTTTCATCCTTACTTGGGAAAATGATAGTTGGAGTGTTTTTGTGAGGTTTGATTCTTGAGCCTAAGGTATAAAAAGAATTAGGTCGTCATTCTCCTTGTAATGGAATTAGGTTATTCTTAAGCTTGTAAAAAGTAGAGGTTATTCCTGAGCCTTAAAAAAAGAATTTGTAAAGATTGATTCTGAGCCTGTTACAAGAATCTTTGTAAGGATTTGGTTCCTACCTTTAAAGGGATCTTGAGTTTAGTGGGTGCGAAACTCCGTGGGGCTCGGAGGACTGGATTAGCCAAGAGTAGCTTGGTGAACCAGGATATATCGTGGGGTACTGCTTTATTTATTTTACTTATATTGTTGTTTGGTATGCACCTAATTAATAACACATATCCGCAGCTATAAAGATAATAATTAATTTTAGAATAAAATTAATTGTTTGAATTTTTGAAGTGTTATTATTATTCTGATAATTTTTTAATACTACCCAATGCTCTTAGGTAGTTCACTGGGCTAACAAAAATGTTGTGTGGTAACCTGACAGGAGGGCAAGTCCTGCAGGTGATTGAATATATTGGTGATATGTTGAGACCTGACAAGAGGGCAAGTCTTGCAGGTATTTGATTGTGTTGATAGCAATCATAAATTGCACAGTTGTGAGGTGAAATGATCCTATGGCTAATAGGAAAGTATGTTTTGGGTATTTTATTATATAAAAGTGATTCGATTGGTTGACTTATATTCAGTTGACATAAGATTAAATTATTTTATTGTAATGATATTCGTGGAATTTTGCTACTACTCATTATGTTGTTATATTCTATTTTGAAAAGTGATGTTTGATAAATATACTTGATCTAAAAAATTATTTTTATATTATGAAGACAAGTACACCTATAAAGTGAGGGTATTGTCTTCTATATAAATTTTCAAATTATATTTTCGTACTAAAATGTGGAAAGAAAATGTTTATTAAAATGGATTATTTTATAACGTGATGTGGATTAAGTAAATTTTTTAATGCGAAAAGTAATTTTTATTATCCGACTATGCCATAGTCGTCTTGTCAAGAGAGCATATCCTGCGAGATCTAGTTGGTCCTTACAGGAAGGCATGTCTTGTAGGACATTATGTTATGACCTGACAGGAGGACCAGTCCTGCAGGGTGGTTGATATGGGTTGTTGTTGTCGTTGTTGACAATGATGATTATCATCGTGATATGGTGATTTATATCACGTTATGACTCCTACCATGGGAGATATTAAATGGTTCTGACACTGATTGCAACCTTAGATTATATAGAGGGACGATTACGGTACCATTATAACTCCTGATCGCGAGGTAAACGATCATATGACTAGTAAGGAAGTATGCTATTTTACTATATACAAGTGAGTTGACCGGTTGATTTAAATTCAAATGTTCTATTTTGACAAAATTTTATTAAGATTTGATATTGCCAAGTAAGCGGCTATATTTTGTTGGAAAGTAGTTCTTTATAAAAGTACTTGATCCATAAATTATTTTTATATTATGAAGACAGTACGTCAATGAAATATCCAGATAAATATTGGTCCACTACTAGCGATACGTAGGGGTAGAGTATAGGATAATTGTTGAGATTTTCTTGAAAAAATTTATATAGACATTATTTCATTTTTTATTAGAGTAGCGCAACGGGAGTGTGATGGTGACTTTTGGGTACTATTTTTAGCCGAGAGTAACTAACTTGACCATGCGGTGCGATTCAAAATTATCGTTGTTTTGAACGAAATTTTGAGGATAAAATTTATTTAAGGAGGGTAGATTGTAATACTCCGAAAATTTATATCTTTGAAAATATTATTTTATATAAGTTTCATATTTTCTTTGGGATTCGTTTGTATATTATGTAAATTTATGATATAAATAATATTTGATAATTTGGGGGATTAAATGTTAATTTTAAATTTACGTTAAAAAAATTTGGCACTATTTTGTGTACTTTTTAAGAATTTTGAGATTCAATTAATATTTTTATTTTATTTTAAGGGGGCCATTGTATAGATAAATAAATAAATAAACTAATGATAAAAAAATGTTTGCTTCATATAGAAGGAAAAAAAAGTGACCGTATATTATATATAATATACGTGTTATGTTATAATAATAATAATAATAATAATAATAATAATATGATGTAAGTTATCAGTTGATGCATGAAACAAATATATATATTAAGTATACATGCTAAAGTAAAAAGGGACAGTGGCGAAATTTAGGTGTTAAGCGAAGAAATAATATTACGGTTCAGAATATTTTGGTTCAGATTTTAGGTAGAATTTCAATCTCTTTTCATATATGTACTTAATCCCCCCCCCCCCTATATTGTGTAGTTTATATTATTATTATTATAATTGTTATTTTTAATAAAAATTTTAGGAGTACGTATTATGTGAAAATTATGTGAGATACATGTTTTTATGTTTATAATGAGTTTGATTGGATACATGTATTAGAAGGGTTAAACTTTTACTGAATGTTGACTCACAACCCCACAATTTTGATTGCAGGGTCGGTAAGAATAGAATTGTGCCAGAAATTTTATTTGGATTTCAATTTAATTTGTAATAATTGTACTTATTATTTACAGTTGTCAAATCGACGTGAATATTTGATAATCAGAATTATCTCCCTCGTATTTTGTAATATTTCTTAGATTTTTATAAATAAAAAAATGGTATTAATTCTCTAAGGGAAGAAACTGCGTGGCGGCCCTAGGAAACAAGGTCGTTAAAAAGTGGTATCAGAGTGGGTTTGCAACTACCCTAGGCTTGGGTTATGATACCCTTTACTTATAATAAGTTAAGAAATTCCGGGAAGAAACGACACTTGGGAAAATTGGACTGTGAGCAAGAACGATGGGCACATTGAATCTATGTTTATTTTTAGAAACTAATTTCAAATTTGCTAGCTAACATTATTTATTCTTGTTCAGATGCTCTTCTAATTGTAATTGGAGTAAAATCACAACTAAAACTTTAACCAAATTAAAAAATGGTAGCGTTTGCGTATTCCATATCTAGAAGGCCCACATGAAAAATCTGAATATGAGATAGTGAATGGATCAGGCAACTCGTTTAGTTGTTTATTTTATTTCTCTTTCTTGTTTTGATAACTCAGTTTACTTTTCATTGTTTTCTAATTGTTGGTATATTAACTTTCACTTTTTGCAATTAGAAGGTAATTTTTATTCTTTAGTGTATATAACCTAGTACAGAAATATGGTGGTGCACTGAGAACACCTTCAAGGTTGTGCTAACTGTCATGACATGTACTAAAGAATGGATAAATTTCATCAATTTGTGTTATTTTGCCTAAGCTCACGTGGACCATAGGATAAGTTTTTAAAAAGATTGGTTTAAAAATGTGTTTATTATCTTCTATATAAATTATCAAATTTTATTTTCGTATTAAAAAAAAAAAAAAGTGTTGCCGAGAATTGACAGTTTTATGATGTTAAATGGATCAAGTAAAATTTTAAAAAGATGAAAAATAATTTTTTATTATTTGACTATGTCATAGTCGTCTCGTTAGGAGGGCATTTCCTGTAAGATGCTATGTGGTAACCTGATAGGAGAGCAAATCCTGCAGTTAGTTAATTATGTTGTTGATATAGTAGTTATACCATTATGTTGGCTCTTACTATTAAAGTTATTGAATGGCACTGACACTGATAGCAATCTTAGATTGTATAGTTTTGCAGATTACGGTACTGTCATAACTCTTGATCATAAGGTGAAACGATCCTATATCTAGTAGAAAAGTATGTTTTGAGTATTTTGTTATATAAAAGTGATTCGATTGGTTGACTTATATTCAGTTGACATAAGATTAAATTATTTTATCGTAATGATATTCGTGGAATTTTTCTACTACTAATTATGTGCTTATATTCTATTTTGAAAAGTGTGTTTGATAAATATGCTTGATCCATAAATTATTTTTATATCATGAAGACAAATACACTGATAAAGTGAGGGTATTATCTTCTATATAAATTATCAAATTATATATTTTACTCAAATGTGGAAAGAAAATGTTTATTAAAATAGATTATTTTATAATGTGATGTGGATTAAGTAAATTGTTTAATGGGAAAAGAGATTTTTGTTATCCGACTATGCTATAGTCGTCTCGTCAGGAGGGTATGTCCTGCAAGATGTGATTGATTCTTACCGGAGAGCATGTTCTGTAGGACATTGTGTAGTAACTTGACAGGAAGGCAAGTCCTGCAAGAGATTGAATATGTTGTTGATATGTTGAGACCTGACAAGAGGAAAATTCTTGTAGGTAGTTGATAATGTTGTTGATATGGTAGTTATATCATCATGTTGACTCTTACCATTAGAGTTATTGAATGACCCTGACACTGATAGCAACCTTTGATTGCATAGTTGTACAGGTTATGGTACTGTCGTAACTCTCGATCATGAGATGAAACGATCCTATGACTAGTAGGAAAGTTTGTTTTGGTTATTTTATAATATAAAAGTGATTCGATTGGTTGACTTATATTCAATTGACTTAATATTAAATTATTTTATCCTAATGATATTCGTGGAATTTTGCTACTGTTCATTATGTGGTTATATTCTATTTTGAAAAGTGGTGTTTATACTTGAATCATAAATTATTTTTATATTATGAAGTCAAGTACACTAATAAAGTGAGGGTATTGTCTTCTATGTAAATTGTCAAATTATATTTTCATACAAAAATGTGGAAAGAAAAGGTTTATTAAAATGGATTATTTTGTAGCGTGCTTTGGATTAAGTAAATTTTTTAATGCGGAAAGTGATTTTTATTATCTGACTATGCCATAGTCGTCTCGTCAGGAGGGTATTTCCTGCGAGATATGATTTGTTCTTACAGGAGGACATGTCCTATAGGACGTTATGTTGTGACATGACAAAAGGACCAGTCCTGCAGGGTGGTTGATATAAGTTGTTGTTGTTGACAATGATGATTATCATCATGATATGGTGGTTTATACCACATGTTGGCTCCTACCATTGGAGATATTAAATGATCCTGACACTAATTGCAACCTTAGATTGCACAGATGGACATGTTACGGTACCGTTATAACTCCCAATCGCGAGGTAAACAATTTTATGGCTAGTAAGGAAGTATGCTATTTTACTATATACAAGTTAGTTAACCGGTTGATTTAAATTTAAATGTTCTATTTTGACGATATTTTATTGAGATTTTATATTGCCAAGTAAGCGGCTATATTTTTGTTGGAAAGTAGATTTTGTTAAAAGTACTTGATTCATAAATTATTTTTGTATTATGAAGACAGTGCACCAATAAAATATCCAAATAGATATTGATTCACAATTAGCGATACGTAGGGGTAGAGCGTAGGATAATTCTTGAGATTTTCTTGAAATACTTTATATAGACATTTTTGTCATTTTTATCAGAATAGCGTAGTGGGAGCGTGGTGTTGACTTTCGGGTAATATTGTTTAGCCGACAATAACTAACTTGACCGTGCGGTACAATTCAAAATTATCGTTGTTTTGAACGAAAATTTGAGGACAAAATTTATTTAAGAGGTGTAGATTGTAATACCCAGAAAATATATATCTTTGAAAATATTATTTTATATAAGTTTAGTATTTTCTTTGGGATTGTTTTGTATATTATGTGAATTTCTGGTATAAGTAATATTTGATAATTTTGGGGATTAAATGTTAATTTTAAATTGATGTTTAAAAGTTTTGGCACTATTTTGTATACTTTTAAGAATTTTAAGATACAATTATTATTTTCAATATTTTAAGGGGGGCATTGTGTAAATAAATAAATAAATAAACTAATGATAAAAAATTATTTGCTTCATATAGAAGGAAAAACAAATGTGACCGTATATTATATATAATACACATGTTATGTTATGATGATCATAATAATAATATAGAAGGTAACTTATCAGTTGAAACATGAAGCAAATGTATATATTTAGCATACATGCTAAAGTAAAAAGGGACAGTGGCGAAATTTAGGTCTTAAGTGAAGATATAATATTACGGTTCGGAACATTTCGGTTTAGATTTCGAATTCGGATTTCAGGTAGAATTTCTTACTCTTTTAATATATGTATTTAATCTTCCCCTATATTGTGTAGTTTATATTATTACTGTTATAATTTTTGTTTTTCATGAAATATTTATGAGTACGTATTATGTGAAAATTATGTGAGATACACATTTATATGTTTATTTGGGGTTTAATTAGATACACGTATTAGAGGGGTTAAAATTTTACTGAGCGTTGGCTCACAACCCCACAGTTTTGATTGTAGGGCCGGTTAGAATAGAACTGCGCCGAGAATTTTATTTGGGTTTCTATTTAATTTGTGATAATTTTACTTATTATTTATGGTTGTAAAATCGACGCAAAATTTCGATAATTAGAATTATCGCCGTCGTATTTTGTAATATTTCTCAGGTTTTATAAAACAAAAAAAAAAAATTGGTATCAATTCTCCAAGGGGAGAAACTATGTGGCGGCCCTGGGAAACCTGATTGTTACAACGGGTGCATTGAAAATGAAGTTAAGGAGCCGTCTGAGAACATTTCACTGCAAACAAAAAGTTTCAACAAATGGAGAGAGTTGAAAGATGTGAAAAAGAAGAACCAACAATCTATGCCGAATACATTAGGCTATCGTCGGTACCAAATGTGAAGTTCCTAGATAACTTCACAATGCTGATGCTTACAAAATACAATGGATCAAGGTGCTCAATGGAAAATTCAAAGGAACAAGAATGAGATGTGTGCTTATGTCCACAATGAGGTGTTAGCCGTACAACTACTTTAACAATCATTGGAAGGATTAGCTCCCCAATGGTATGGAAATATGGGTCAAGATATTATGCAACCAATATGGGTACAATTAGAATATTTCCTTACAAGATATCCCTTTAAACCCTAGCAAGAAAGAATTTCGAGAGTTTCCGAAAATTTATCGCTCGTTGGAGAGATAATGCAACATAAATAATGCATCCTATGAAAGAGGTAGAGATAGTCGAAATGTTCGTACAAGAGCCACCATACCCATACGATAAGCCCATGCTAAACACTATAAATGGGCTATTTTCGAATGTAATAATTCGAGGAGGGTATGTAAAAGAAGGAATCAAAACTGGAAGGATACAAAAACTGAATGAAAGTGAGACTAAGAGAAAAAGACCACCAAGAAAGAAAGACCCAGAGATAGCAATGGTTGTCCATAACTCTAAATGCCCCTATCATTTTTTTTGTTTAGCCATCAACAAAACAACATCCCCAAGTATCCATTCACGATCCGCACTCGGGATGCTGGTGTCTTTCGAATAAACAAACAACGACTGGGGGCGCACCGGACACCACGTGACGTGCGGTGCTCTTCTAGCTGCTGGACCCTACCTCCGGCTGAGCCATTTCCAGGGTGGGCAGGTTGTCTTTCCCAATCAAACAGCCACTGCAGTTTCCTACTTATTGAAATCAAGCCCGAAAATATAATCCAAATCCATACCACACTACCTACAAAACTCTACCACTGCCAACCGCAATCCCTTTTACGTACAATAAGATTGGTCAAAATTTTGAGTCCAATTGCTCTCGTAGAGAGCAAACATAGTTCACCCCTCCAACATTAACTTTATCCTAGATATTAGAGGAGTGTATGAAGAATATAATGGTCACATCGATCCCATCTTATCGTCAAAGCCCACCAGCCACCCACCTCCACCCAATTTCTTATGAGTATATCACTCTGTGTAGTCAACCATCATATTGGCAACTGTTGCAACTTAATGCACTGTATTGAAAAACTCATCCATGATAAGGCGATCTTCTTCCCGAATGAAAAAGAGATAGTTGGACCAAACTGTCAGCAAAATCCACTACCAAAGCATGAAGACCCAAGACCAATCATCAATATCATCGGGTGAGACTAGGAAAATTACTCGGATGATAGTGTGGGAGTTTAGAAAACCAACCCGAAACCACCCCAAGATGTTTGGAGAGAATATGGTAATTGCTCGAAATCATATTAGATTGATCTCTCATTCCCTTTATGGAAGAAAGATTACCACCCGATTATTCCCTTTGGCTGGGGGAGCACTGACGAAGAGGAAACACCGAAGCAAGGAACTAACGAACGAAATGAGCCACTATGCGATGTGGACATGGAATAAGTAGAAGAAAAAAAGAGGGAATCCCAAGATGTTGAAGAATTAGACTACATCTGGGTCAAAATAGGCACTCTGAGAGAGAGCGTCTAAAAAATGGTCAATATGTTCGGTAAGGTGTTGGACATTATCACCCAGTTACTACACCAAAAGCAAAAGAAAAACAACCCATTTATCCACTACCATTACCTCCTAAGAAAGTATTATGCAAAAGAACATATCTCAATCAGCCAGTATCAACAAACACAACGCCAAGAAAGGTAATGTCCAAAAAAAAAATTGAATTGGACCTCAATGGGGACTCCTAACGAGTCATGGTAGGTTGATATAGTTGTACCAACAGGATAGGACACCAGAAAACTGGTTAGAAAAGTAAGACAATCATAGGACTAACGGAGAAAGATCAACAGATGACTATGAAATCAATCTAATCAATTGTAGTAGGTTCATGCAAATGGACCCTTAGAATATTTGGAATGTTGAAGCCTATAGCTTCACAATACAGCCTCAAGCCTCTAGAAAGATAAGATCTATTGAATTTGAAACCTGGTTGGTATTTGAAGCACTAAAGCGAGAGCTGATAAAAAAATAGTACCATGGAATTAGTCCACTACTATAAAGACAAAAACACCAACAAAATATGGAAAATATGGTAGGAGAAGTTGGAGGAATCACCCAGAGTGGGAGAATCTTCATAGCACTAAACCTCCAAAATTTCCCCGATAAAGAACACAAACGGATTCGAAAGAATCCAGTTATTAAACAACAAACCAAAGACTTATTGAAAGCTGTAAAAGCACGAAATATCTAAACATCGAGCAACTAAGCAACATACGAACATAAATCTTGACATTGTCACTATTGATGGTACCAAAATGAACTACTAAAAGTCCTCAATGAGGCTCATTTACCAACTTTCGTATCAAAGAACCACTTTACCAATGTAGTGGAAAATATCCTTATTAGACAACTGGGGGGCATGTAATATACCATTGTCCTCACTAAGACCTTAGAGCTAGGCACGTCACCACTCTAAGGTACAGAATAGTAGACAACTGGGGGGGGCTTATATTATATCGTCGTCCTCACCAAGACCTTCAGAGCTAGGTACGTCGCCGCTCTAAGGTATAAAATAGTAGACAACTGGGGGCTTGTACTATACCATCGTCCTTACCAAGACCTTTAGAGCCAAGTACTTTGCCGCTCTAATGTATAGAATAGTAGACAACTCTGGTTTTTTTTTGCTATACCGTCGTCCTTACCAAGACCTTTAGAGCCAAGTACGTCTCCGCTCAAAGGTATAGAATAGTATATAACCAGGAGGGATTGTACTATACTGTCGTCCTTACCAAGTCCTTTAGGGCCAGGTATTTCGCCGCTCTAAGGTATAGAATCGTAGCATAATTAGGAGAGATTGTACTAGACCGTCGTCCTCACCAAGCCCTATAATATCAAGTATATCACCATCCTTCAGGAATGCAGATAAATAAGAAAACAGATATGTCACCATTCTTCCAGGAGTAATCTTCCAAGATTGATTGATCCGTCATCCTTCGAAGTATACAATAGTAGAAGTGATCAAACGTCATCCGCGTCAAAATCCTTCAGCATCAGGTACTTATCCATCCTTTAGTGTCTTTTTCTTTATTATTATGAGTAAACTTGTATAACAAATAGGGATAGCTATAGACACTGCATTTTGTCCCGCCCAGTCAGTGTCTAATAAAGTACAAGATTTGGATAAACTTTAAAATTAGATTTAATGGGAATGAATGTCTACCTGAGATCACATTATGCTATATACAAAAATAACCAAAAATATGACAAAAACACAAAAATATTGAATTTGACAAAATACAGCCAAGTAAAGGTTTCGGGTCAAACTCGAAATTCCCATGATTTAAGGAGGTCTAAAATAACTATACTAAAGTTTAATTTTCATCAAATCATATTTAGTATAGATAAATATTAGTCACTACCCTTAAATTATAGAACATTTCAAACAATTAACTTAGTTACCCACCTCGACCTCGAAACATTTACAAACCCTGAATTTTGTAAAATTTAACACCAAAAACTTTTATTTAATTTATGCATATTACATCACACACTACCAAGAAACAATCCAAGACACCTTAATCAAGTATTGGAAATGTCATGATAAAGCCCTAAATCACAAGGTGATTTAAGGATTGGTACACCAAATCCAAGTAGTTTTGACAATCCACCCTAGGCCCAAGCAATCAAGGGACCTAGCCATCATTTATGGCCCACAAACCAAGCCTTATAAAGACCAAGGAGCCTTCCTAGAAGTTTTATACCAAATGGAAAAGGAAGGGAACCAAGACACTTAAGGTACAACCAACCGTTTTGAAACTAAACCAATTTGGTTTGCCACCTAAGTAAAGGCATTCAATAAGCATTGAATGCCCATCCCATCAAGTATTAAATTATTGGGATGACATGACAATACCACATTCATGGTATCTAGATATTTTAATAAAAATATCTTAGAAACAACCCGAAAGTCTTAAATCGTGACAACCTGTTACCAAAACCAAACCAGATAAGTTGCCTCCAAGTAATGCATTAAATACACATACCATCAAACATTAAATGCTTGGGATGAAATGGCATGGCTAGGTTCAAAGGATCTAGATATTTTCACAAAAATATCTAAGCGTAACTCGGCAACTTAGTAGCCAACCGACAGTTACAAGGAAAGTTCACCTGATTCTATCCGAAAAGAACCGAATATGTGGAACCCAAGTCACGACTCATCACTTTGCATTAAATACAAAATGACATCTAAGGACTAGATACAATGCCCATTGGATGCATTTATGACAGCCAAACCGAAATACTGGATCTAAACAGTATTTAGCCCCTAAAACAAACTGGATCTATCCCATCAAGTTATAAATGCACCTATGTGCATGGAATTTCATTGGTGGAGAGGTAATAATTGACAATCATTGGTAATGATTGCCAATGATTACCAAATCTTTGTAAATATTTGGTAATCATTACCAAATATTTGAGAATCTAGCCTTTTCCTCTAAATTCGTTCCAAGTCAAATCAAACCAAGACAAGACAACAAATTCCCTAGGCCAAACACTGCCTAGGGAACACCTGGTGTTTCCTGTGCATTGGCCAATGCGTAGGCCTAGGGTCCATAAATAGAGGGGCCACCCCTCTTATTTTTTTTTATTTTTTTTTAAGTCTTGAAGGCCTAGCTTCGATTTCTAAACTAGAGAAACTCTCTCGGGTCCTAGGCTTCTCAAGCGGATTTATCAAAAAACAGGTCGTTATTCTGCTGAAATCTAGTCATGGAAGGTGTTCTTGTAGTTCTTAGAATAAGAACTTCAAGGACCGACGATCACCGATCAACACCGAACCAAGAGGAGCAAGGAAGGAAATAAGGTTAGCTACTCAGGGACGACCACATCCCCTAAGTAGGTTGTTGTTCTTGGGTTCTTGGATAAGAACTCAAATAACCACGACCACTGATCAACCACCAGCCAACCACCGACCAAGAAGATCAAAGAAGAAAATGAGGTAAACACTTAGGGAAGACCATATCCCCTAAGTATATATGTTCCTATCAAACCCCCTATGATTCTTAGTTGATTTTGTGTATATTGCTTTGTATATATTAGGATCATGTAGATAATATACTTACTTTCATGTTCATAACACATAAAATCCATAAAAGAATCAAACAAACACCCAAACAACCTAACAAGCTTTTGATGTTGTGAAGAACATCAAGTAAATACCTAATCTTAACTATAACAACTAAATTAGGGTTAAATCATACAAAAATCATTCCAAGTATCTCAAGAGCATTCAAAAACATGCCAAGACATTCAAAAACGTCAAATCATTCAACGTGTTAAGAACATGTGAGGATCGAACAAAACGACTATTCACACCATGAGTTGTACATAGTCTATACGAAACCCCCCCAAGAACATTGTATTTCTTTTCTTTTGTAGCTAAACAAAGCACACATATATACATATATACTTATATACTACTGATAAGTCGATTTCTGGTCATTATATCTTCATAATTAAGTGTTAGTTTTTAGTGATTTTCAATGTTTTTATTGTTAGTTTCTAATTCTATTCAGTTTTATTGTACAGGCTAAGGAAAACGGAGAAAATGGATAAAAATGAAAAAATCAATAAGGGAATCTAGCAATAGCTCAGGGCTGCAACGCCAAGCAGACGACACTACAGCGTGACCGTCCACTGCAGATTGGTGCTGCAGCGCCAATAATTTGGTGTTACAGCGTGGGATAGCGTCGTACAATGGCGTTGCAGCAGGAGTCCTTGCTGCATATTGGCGTTGCAACGTCAATACCATGACACTACAACGCCATTGGTTCAGCCCTGGTTTTTACCCTGAAGCGGCGCTGCCGCGCCAACCTACAGATCTGAAACATAAAATGAGGCATTTTGGCTCAAGGAAAAGGGAGACAGTATATTCTTGGACAGGAGTTAGATCGGGACTTTTGGAGAGCCGAAATCACCAATTTCAACAGGAGAAATCACAACTTTGGAAGCTAGGAGATTGGAATAGAGATCGAAGATCTAAAACACTTTGCTGAATCTAGTTTTTTCTTTTTTCTCTTATCTCTTTACTTCCTGTACATGCAAAATCGGAGATTTGTGATTGTTAGTTTATTATGAATCATAAGTTCATGTTCGAATGATATTAAAGGTATATTGATAAACAATATGATCATACTCGGCTAAATAGTTTTTATCTAGGGGGTGTTGAATGACTTTGTAAGAACTATGTTTTGAGAATCTAAGATGTTGCACTACAACAAAAATGACTTATCGGGTTACGAAAAAGTGTCACGACAGAGCCCCTATTGCGACATTTGGGTATTTTGGGACACTTGAACTGGTGCCCGGTAAAAAACCGTCCCAATAGGTTATAAGAACACTATATAGTGCTCTTTTATTTGAACTTGTTAAGACAATTATAAGTTTCTTATAAGATAACTATTAGGACACCATATATTGCCTCTATAACATTTTATATTTTTTAGATTATATATATATTAAGACACTACAAAGTGTTGTAAAAAAACTCTATTAGAACACAAGAATGTGTCGCAAAATTATCAAAGAGAACCAACATAGAAATACACTATTTAGTGTCCCAAAAAGTATCTAATTTTTTTTTTTTAATTTAAAATTATTTTAAAACATCAAAATACTCTAAATCCAAACAATAAAAACTAAAACTTACTCACAATACAAAATACATAAAGAAATCAATTTTTTTTCATTAAAAATGAAAAATTAAAAACCCCAGAGATACACAAAATTATATCCATCATGGGTCACTACTTTTTTTCAACATTTAAGCCAGCATTCGTAAATAAAAACAAAGTTTAACTACAAAAGTAATATACATACTAAATGTGTTAAATGTATTTTCCATGCAATACTCCGCATCTTTTCTCGACTGATCCAACATAAAAGGTGTTAATCAATGCAACTGGAATTAGAAATGAATGCATGTAAAAAAACAAAATTTTCAAACATTCAATTCTAATTCTAATTCCAATGCCCCAATTCCCTGCAACCAAAATACTACCTTACTTGGAAGTTCTTACACCAAGTAGCGAAGGGAACTGGACAGAAAGAGATCAAACTTCTGAAGATAATAAACAAAATACAATATTCAAATCCTGTGAATCGAAATCTAGGAAAATGATAGAACCCTAACCCAACGAAACAGTTTAATCCATTTTAAAATTTGAGGCTCCGACAAAGTTAGTAGCTCTGGACACGAATTTAGACAAAGGGTTCAATTCACAGTACGTCTTGAGAGAAATTATTTTTTAGAAATGGAACACATGTAAATTTCTATATTTTTCCATGAATTTAGTTCTAATTTCAATTCCATACAACCAAACACTACCTATGAGTAAATCCAACCCAATATGCATACCCACATTCAATATCTTTCTCTCCGTCAGTGATGTAAATCGGTTTGCATTTAGCTTATTCTTGAAATTGGATGCATTCTTGTAATTCATAACAAATAATGATAAACTAATCAAAATTGAAATTCAAAATGCATCAAATGCTAAACATTAGTATGATTTCACATATAATTGTTCATCAAAAACTGCAAATTAGGGATAAAAAATCAATGCAAGTCATATAAAAAACAAACAAACACACCAAACATAACGAAATCATGATTCCAAAAATAAGCAAAACCTCATTCGGTTGAACAAAGAATCAACGAACAAAGCTAAAGTAAAATTTAAACGAGAAAAACTTACTAGTAATCATGCCCAACCACCAAAGAGGCTCCAATAGATACGAATACCCACCAACACCTACACACATCGAACAAATCAATTGCGATAATTAACAGATGTAGAAACCATACAGAAATTAACAGATTCAAAACGAAATCATGAGAAAATTCATACCAGCACTGACACTGGAAGCAACAGCAGCTCTGCGGTGGCCTTTCTTCTTGATGATAAAACTCACCCCGATGAATCCACTCGATAAGAGGGCCAACACAAATCCTTTCAGATTATCCTTAGAAATTAGAAATTTACATATGTTCATTCATCAAAACATGAATTCATGTTAGGGGAAGTAATAGCTAAAATTTCTGACTGCAAACAGAAACACTACTTAGGGGAAATGATAGAAGAAATTAATGTTCGAACACTAAGTTCAAAAATTAGAAGAAATTAGGTGGAACATCAAAATGATACCTGAAAATTAGTGAGGACCAACTGATTGCAATAAAAAGCATGTTACCAAAACAAGGGGACAAATTTTGAAGTATGGAAATAACTCATTCAGATTGCACTAATTTCAGATAATTTTATGATCCGCGCACATGAAACATATAGCTTAGGTAGAATAAATGTAAATCAGGAAAAAAATAATTAAATAAATAATCGTCCAAAAACCTATTTGTGCTATAAAGTCCATCCACATGTTAAATGAAGATTGACGAATCTCTTTCCATACTTGCACATCAATTCTCACTTATCCATATTATAACAAATGCTGTAGTAGTTCATATTCAGATACAAAAGAAGTTCATAATTAGTTTAAGAGTGGAAATTCCAAGCTAGAAACCAAGGTATTAGCAAAAACATGGAAATTTAGAAGTCAAAATAGTGAGAGTATATACTTAGTACAAGTTGTTTCAATCATCTTTGCACCAACTGAGAAAATCTTTTTCATAGCTCTATGAGGCTTAAAACTGTCTGGAAGGGCCGTGATTGCTTGACCAACATTTTTAAGAATCTTTGGTTTCACCCTGTAAAACGCATATCACAAGGGCAAAAAAATCTAAATAAAAATTTCAAAGAAAAAAAAAATAGTTGTAAAACAAAAAGGAAAAACATACCCAGACCAATAAACCGAAAGCCAGTCTCTTCTTTTTATACTTTTATCAGCAGAAACACATTTTTGTTCCTATGTTTCTGCTTTTGTTCCAGAACAGAAATGTGGGAACAGAAACACATGGGGCTTGATCGGCATGACCAACATCTGGTGAACAAACAAACTGTTCCATGTATAGAGGCAAAGACTTCATATTATCACATCTGATCAAATTGGGAACAGAAACGCGAACACAAAGCCACCTAGTTTCCTATATTTTGGGAGCTAAATAGAGACACATTTTTTGTTCCCATGTTTCTGCTTTTGTTCCAAAACAGAAATGTCGGAACAGAAACACCAAACCTAGTTTCCCATATTTTGTTTTCCTTTCGAAATTAGCCCAAAACATGTTTTTTGAAATGATCCATAACTTCTAAAACATGTTTCAACAGCAAATTTAACATCCATGGCTATTGACTAGAACTATGAGAACAGAAATACGAAACAAATGCAAAATCATGGATACCACTGTCAGGAAAACTGAGAACAAAAATACTCACAGATCGGTTTATGCCATCGCCGCCGCTGTCTCAAAATCGTCGTTGTGCACCAACAAACAACGTCCTCTCTCTGTCAAATGGCCAGATCTATTCACCTCGAGTTCCGATTTTTCCAGAATCAGGATTGATTTAGTCCGCGTCCGACAACAGAGCGAGAAAAGGGAGAGGGCTCAGATCCGGTTGCGACAGAAATAGTGTTGCCAGAGGCAAGGCGGCTATGGTGGCGTTTGCAAGTCGAGCACGTCGGCAATGGAGATGCGATGGCGTCGGCGATGGCAGCGTGACGTGTCGACACAGGGGTAGCGGAGGCATGGCAACGACCGTACAATCCGTGGTTGTCTTTGCGGCGCATTGCAAGAGATAATCTTAGATAAAGAGAGAGAGAGAGGGAAATGGGAATTGAGAGATGAAGTGATGAATGAATGAAGAGGGTGTGCTGGGCGGGGTAATGGGAATTTTTATTTTCAGCAGATGTTTGAGCGGGAGGGTTTAGGGATTTGGGTTTTTTTTTTTTTTTTGGCAGCAAATGAGTGAGCGAGAGATGTTTTTTTCTTTTTTTTAATTACTAATTTAATTTTAATAGAAGACTATTTTTTATCTTATAAATATTAAATTACATATTAATTTTAACTAAAATAATAAAAATATGATTGTCAAAAATATTAATTTGACTTTTAAGTCACATTTTCAATTTTGTGCCTTGAAAAATAATTTTATAGGACACATTACATGTAGTATCTCAAAAAAAGTGCACTCTAAGATAATTTTTGTTGCTGTGAGCAAAATCGAAAAACCTAAATTAAATATCTAATAATCGATTGGGGAAGAAAACTTACGACTCGTGGGTTTCCCATTGATTCTTGGTTTGATTGTAATCAATTTCTTGTTCCCGTGGTGTGCACTCTTGTTTTGTCCTTTCCTTGCCCTGGCAAGTTTTTGTTTTGCGAATCTTGTAAATCCCTTACTCAAATATTTCAGTCGATCAATATTATTTTTATAATTTTTGTAAATTTAACGTCGATCATTTTTGTATATTATATTTTCGCTTTTCTATTATTTCTTTCATTTATTTTAATAAATTTAATATTTTTTGTATTATTACTAAATTTAATATCTAAATATCATTTCTATAATTTTTTAAAATTGAATGTTATTTCTTGCAAGCAGACAAGTTCTTCAAGAAGATAAACTAAAACACATTAAGCATCATCTTGACAAGCACTAGATCAAGCAAACAAGCACAAAAACACAACCTAAACATCATTAAAGATCAAAGCAACAACAAAAAATTGTATAACGAGACTCATCAAAATTGAGAGCTACGAATAAACACGGATTTAATTCATGAATCACAAAAAATACGAAAAAAAAAGGATCACTTATAAAAAATCCAACCGAAGAAAGACTCATCGTGCTTCTTGTTTGGGAGCTTAGGGCTGCAATGATTCGTGCTTCTATTGAGGGCTGCTATGGAAGATTAGGGCTCGATTCCATCATCGGGGTTAGGAAGAAGGCTGAGCAGGTGGAAGATTAGGGCTCGATTTTTGGAAAGAGAAGTGAAGGCGGTCATAGTCGATTAATAGAATCGAGCCCTAATCTTTGGAAGATTAGGGCTCAATTTTCTTTGGTTTGGCACCTAGACAAAACGACGTCGTTTTGTCATAAAAACAACGTCGTTTCAGATGATGGTTATCATATTTATCCTTTTTTTTTTCCAATTGATTTTATTATATCTATTAGGGAAATATTAATTGACCTTTAATTTTAATTTTAATCTTTTTTTTTTAATTTATTTTATTATATCTATTAGGGTACAGTTAATTGACCTATTATTAAATTATTTAATTACAATAAGACACAAAATTGTGCCCTAATATAATTTTTGTTTTTAGGGCGCCATTAATTGTCCTCTAATTTATTTATTTTTAATTTATTTTAATATATGTATTAGGGCACCATTAATTTACCTATAATTAAATTATAATAGGACACAAAATTGTGCCCTAATATAGTTTCTGTTTTTAGGGCACTATTTTTTGTCCTTTTACATTATATATAGATATTAATTTATTTAATTACTAATTAAATTTTATTAGGACACTACTTTGTGTCCTTTAAACATTTGATTATAGAGGCACAATGCATATAGTATCCCAAAAAGCACCTTTATAGGGCACAATACATATAGTGTCTCGACAGACATACTTTTATGCGACACTACCAATTTTGTACCCCGAAAAGTACCTTTATAGGGCATAATACCTATAATATCCCAACAGAAGTGTCCTTATAGGCAATTTTTGTTGTAGTGTTGTTAATTAGATTTTGTGTTTTAATTATTTGTATTTCTTTGTGCATATTCGCTAATTTATGCGAGAGGCAAAATTAGATATCCTAGATTTGTAAGATTAGACATTCGAGAGGTGATAACCTTACATATCGAAACTGGAGAAATACAACCTTTATTGTATTGAGTGCGAGAGACTAATACAATTTGGGTAGCCATTTGATAGGTAAGACGTAATGATTGGATAATTAGTTGAGTTGAATAAAGATATTAACTCAAATAATTTATGCAAATTATCTCACTTGGCATTCAAGAGGTGGAAGTGAGGTTAATTTAGACACCCACAGTTAATGATTAGACATGAATTCAATTAACAAACTTGAGGCTTAGAATAGTTCAACAAAGTGATTTCAATCCCCCCTAGAGCTTTATTTTCATCGGAAGTTCCATAAAAGTCCATTAGTTTATTAATTTCCTCATCAATCGTTATTTAATTATTAATTAAAATTCTCACCAATTTATTGTCGAGCGCTTAAATAAAATTACGTCGTTCTAATTGCAGTACTTAGTTAATTTATTTTTACTAATCCTCTAGGAAACAATACTCACTCACACACTTTATTATATGTTCGACCTCGTGCACTTGCGAGTAACCAATAGCAAAGAGATTTCGCAACAAATTTTTGGCATCGTTACCGGGGATTGAGTAATATAGAAATTTTAGCTAATATTGCTACCAATTGACTTGATCTTAATTTAGGCAATTTTTCTTTTTCTTTTAATTTTGTTCATTATATTTTATGGCTGGCAAGGTGCATGCTAAGGGCTCGAAGCTCGAAAATCATTCCTCTTGATCTAGAAGTTTAACGTACACTCAGGCAACTAAGGAAATTAAGAATAAACCGAGCTCAGGAAATAGAGAACGGTGGTGACGAACCTCTACCATCACCGCCACTACCACAACAAAAATAGGTTATCTGGGACTATTTTAGACTCGTTGTACATGACAACTATCCTAGGATCAGACGGCTAGCAATTCAGGCCAACAACTTTGAATTGAATCCTGCCTTAATCAACATGGTTCAACAAAATCAATATGGCAGACTTTCACATGAAGATCCCAATGTTCATTTGGCCACTTTCTTAGTGATTTGTGACACTGTGAAGATCAATGGAGTCACGAAAGATGTCGTATGGTTGAGGATATTCCCGTTTTCTCTTCAAGATTGAGCAAGAGGATGGCTCCAATCATTACAAACGGGGAGTATCTCTACTTGGGAGGAACTAGCCCAAAAGTTCCTTACTAAGTTTTTTCGCCCTATTGAAGACTTCACAACTATGAGACAAAATTGCTCAATTTTTCCAACGGGATTTCGAGCCACGTTTTGATTCGTAGGAGCAGTTTAAAGATTTATTGAGACAGTGCCCTCAACACGGATATCAAGACTAGTTTCAAATTCAACTTTTTTATAATGGGTTGGATAGACAAACGAGAACGATTGTAGATACCACATCTAGAGGTTCCTTGTTGTCTAAAACCCCTGCAGAAGCTAAAGAGTTATTGGAGGAGATGGAGGCCAACAATTTCCAATGGCCTAATGAACGGAATATAGGATGAAGGGTAGCTGGTATTCAAGAGGTGGAACCTTTAGCTACCTTGTCGATCCAAGTGTCAAAACTTACAGCACATTTAGCATCTTTGAACACTATGGATGTGTCGTCAAGCACAGAAGTGGAGAATCTGGTTAATGGGTCCCAACTAGGAAATGAAGGTGAGTTTAAGGATTGCCACTTTATCAATAATCAGGTTTACACCTTTAAGCCTACGAATAACATCCTGACTCACTATTACCCCATAATTCAAAGTCAGGAGAATTTTTCTTATGCAAATAATCGGAATGCTTTGCAAGCTCCTCTCGGTTATCCTTAGCAACCACAAGGGTCTCTTCCACAACAACCGAATCATTCGTCGCAACAACTGGTGGAGAAGAATAAACTACCACTAGAAGATATCTTGGCTACCTTCATGAGGCAAACAAATGGTTTCATGAAGGAAACTCAAGGTATAATGCGAGAAACTCATACTCGTCTCAATAGACATGATCCTCGGCTTGATAACATTGAGATGACATGCACAAATATCAATGTGACTATGAAGTCCCTTGAGATGCAAATTGGTAAGATGGCAAGCTCTATCAAGTGGCAATCTTCGGGAAGGTTTCCAAGTAACACGAAAACCAACCCAAAGGATTGCAAGGCAATTACATTGAGGAGTGGCAAGGAGATTGATAATTAAAGGCCAGTAGAGGATGAGTTGAATGAGGAACCTAATGTAGATAAAGACACTAATATGGATGCGAAGAGTAAAGAAACCCCAAAAGTAAATCTGGGATCAGTTTCGTTTCTGGATAATCCTCAAGTCATCAACCGGCCTTTACTGTTTCCACCAAGGTTTCAGAAGAAGAAGTAGGATACTCAATTTTTTAAGTTTCTTGAGATCTTCAAGAAAATTCATATCAATATTCTCTTCGCGGATGTATTAGAGTAAATTCCTAATTATGGGAAGTTTTTTAAAGAGATTATGGCTAAGAAGAAAAAGTTGGAAGATTAGAAAATAGTCAAGCTTACAGAGGAGTGTAGTGTAATTCTTCAATGGAAACTACCACCGAAGTTGAAGGATCTTGGAAGTTTTACCATCCCATGCACTATTGGAGGTTCAAATTTCGAGAAGGCATTGTGTGACCTCGGTACCAGTATAAATCTTATGGCTTTGTCTGTCTTTCAGAAGTTAGGGTTTGGAGAAGTTAAGCCTGCGACTATTACTTTGCAAATGGTGGATCGTTCTCTTACCTACCCAAGGGGAGTTGCTGAAGATGTGTTAGTGAAGGTAGATGACTTCATTTTTCCAATTAACTTTGTGGTGTTGGATATGAAGAAAGATTGAAAAATACCCATTATTCCTAGGAGGCCTTTATTGCAACGGGAATCTAACCTTAAGCGTTAATGAAGAAGAAGTCAAGTTCAACATCTATGAGACCATGAAGTTACCAGGAGAAAATCCTACCTGTAATCGGGTGGAATTGATAGACTCTTGTGTTAAAGAGTTATTTCAAGAGATTGTGAATAATAACCCTTCGGCGCATAGTCTCGCCAATTCTTTATCTATAGGAGGTGTAGATGTGAATAGATATGTCAAGGAGGATAGTATAGCCAATTGTGTTATAGCCCTCGATGCTTTGCCTAGTGAAATAGTGAATGTGGATAAAGTGGATATTCTTGAGGGGCACAAAGAATCTTCCAACCCTTCAAATGAAAACCAAGGTAGGATAGTGTTTAAACAATTACCCGATCATTTGAGATATGCATTTTTGGGGGATAAATCTACTAATGTGTTGGTTATTTTGGCGTCACTAAGTCAAGAAGAAGAGAAGAACCTACTCCTTATCCTGAAGAATCATAAATTAACTTTTGCTTGGTCCATTTCTGACATCAAGGAAATCATCCCAACCATATGCATGGACAAAATTCTTATGGAGGACTCTTGAAAGCCCTTAATCAAGCCGCCATCAACTTTTAAGTCGATCATTAAGAGGGCCGAATTAAAAGAAAGAGGCTTTGAAGTGACGAAATCACAAAATCCAAATATCATTAACGCCATCAAGTCTCAAGGATAGCATGTCTATTGTCAACAACCAAGTGCCACGGCAATGACGGTTGTGCAGGAATATTACACCAATGCAAAAAAAGTGTCGGATTTCACCATGATGGTACGGGGAAACTAATAAAGTTTGATAGCACAACTATCAACAGGCACTACAAAATCCCCATCCCCTATGTGGACCAACTCTCTCAAATTGTTGAAACCAACGATCTTGACGATGTCACAACCTCAATTTGTAGGAAGGTAATCGAATGGTCCGTTGTGCAAAGGACTCGAACAACTTTCTTAACCAAGGAGCTTACGACACCGCTCAAATTTCAATACCACTTTCTCTGTGCCAAGATGTCTCCAACCTCTCATTTCATGGAAGTAACCCGAGAGCATGCTTTAATGCTCTATTGTATCTAGAATGATTATACAATCAATGTCGGGAATTGGATTTGCACCGCTATCTGCCACGCTGCTAATAATCTTGCGGTGGGTCTTCCATTCCTGACTCTTTTAACAGAGTTGATAGCTATAGATAATGTCCACATAGAGGGTCAAGAGGTCAACCAACCTAAAACACCTATCACTGATAACGCAATCAATTGGATCTTGAAGAATGAGACTAAGGCAGATGAGACGGTGGGTCCATCTTGACCACCTCTACCATGAGATACACCTTGGACCTCCACATTGGATATGTATACTTTACTGCAGAAGCACGATTCGCAAAACGACGCAGTGCATGCTCGACAATTGAATTTTGAGCAATATGCAATGGGTCGACAAACCCATTTTGAGCAATATGTGATGAACAGAGCGGACCAAGAACACCACTAGAATTTCCAAAGAGCTGAATAAGATGTTGCATGCTACCAAACGATTAGCTAATCATATCAGACGTTGGGCCAAATATTCGCTCAATTTGGATTACAGTCGAATCAAGGGATGCTGAATTTCCCTCAAATGCCACCATTCATAGACGATCATCGACAACCATTCCATCAATTTCATCCCTACCCGCTACCACTACCGCCACCATACCATAATGAAAACCAATAGGAGTCACGAAAGATGTCGTATGGTTGAGGATATTCCTGTTTTCTCTTCAAGATTGAGCAAGAGGATGGCTCCAATCATTACAAACGGGGAGTATCTCTACTTGGGAGGAACTAGCCCAAAAGTTCCTTACTAAGTTTTTTCGCCCTATTGAAGACTTCACAACTATGAGACAAAATTGCTCAATTTTTCCAACGGGATTTCGAGCCACGTTTTGATTCGTAGGAGCAGTTTAAAGATTTATTGAGACAGTGCCCTCAACACGGATATCAAGACTAGTTTCAAATTCAACTTTTTTATAATGGGTTGGATAGACAAACGAGAACGATTGTAGATACCACATCTAGAGGTTCCTTGTTGTCTAAAACCCCTGCAGAAGCTAAAGAGTTATTGGAGGAGATGGAGGCCAACAATTTCCAATGGCCTAATGAACGGAATATAGGATGAAGGGTAGCTGGTATTCAAGAGGTGGAACCTTTAGCTACCTTGTCGATCCAAGTGTCAAAACTTACAGCACATTTAGCATCTTTGAACACTATGGATGTGTCGTCAAGCACAGAAGTGGAGAATCTGGTTAATGGGTCCCAACTAGGAAATGAAGGTGAGTTTAAGGATTATCACTTTATCAATAATCAGGTTTACACCTTTAAGCCTACGAATAACATCCTGACTCACTATTACCCCATAATTCAAAGTCAGGAGAATTTTTCTTATGCAAATAATCGGAATGCTTTGCAAGCTCCTCTCGGTTATCCTTAGCAACCACAAGGGTCTTTTCCACAACAACCGAATCATTCGTCGCAACAACTGGTGGAGAAGAATAAACTACCACTAGAAGATATCTTGGCTACCTTCATGAGGCAAACAAATGGTTTCATGAAGGAAACTCAAGGTATAATGCGAGAAACTCATACTCGTCTCAATAGACATGATCCTCGGCTTGATAACATTGAGATGACATGCACAAATATCAATGTGACTATGAAGTCCCTTGAGATGCAAATTGGTAAGATGGCAAGCTCTATCAAGTGGCAATCTTCGGGAAGGTTTCCAAGTAACACGAAAACCAACCCAAAGGATTGCAAGGCAATTACATTGAGGAGTGGCAAGGAGATTGATAATTAAAGGCCAGTAGAGGATGAGTTGAATGAGGAACCTAATGTAGATAAAGACACTAATATGGATGCAAAGAGTAAAGAAACCCCAAAAGTAAATCTGGGATCAGTTTCGTTTCTGGATAATCCTCAAGTCATCAACCGGCCTTTACTGTTTCCACCAAGGTTTCAGAAGAAGAAGTAGGATACTCAATTTTTTAAGTTTCTTGAGATCTTCAAGAAAATTCATATCAATATTCTCTTCGCGGATGTATTAGAGTAAATTCCTAATTATGGGAAGTTTTTTAAAGAGATTATGGCTAAGAAGAAAAAGTTGGAAGATTAGAAAATAGTCAAGCTTACAGAGGAGTGTAGTGTAATTCTTCAATGGAAACTACCACCGAAGTTGAAGGATCTTGGAAGTTTTACCATCCCATGCACTATTGGAGGTTCAAATTTCGAGAAGGCATTGTGTGACCTCGGTACCAGTATAAATCTTATGGCTTTGTCTGTCTTTCAGAAGTTAGGGTTTGGAGAAGTTAAGCCTGCGACTATTACTTTGCAAATGGTGGATCGTTCTCTTACCTACCCAAGGGGAGTTGCTGAAGATGTGTTAGTGAAGGTAGATGACTTCATTTTTCCAATTAACTTTGTGGTGTTGGATATGAAGAAAGATTGAAAAATACCCATTATTCCTAGGAGGCCTTTATTGCAACGGGAATCTAACCTTAAGCGTTAATGAAGAAGAAGTCAAGTTCAACATCTATGAGACCATGAAGTTACCAGGAGAAAATCCTACCTGTAATCGGGTGGAATTGATAGACTCTTGTGTTAAAGAGTTATTTCAAGAGATTGTGAATAATAACCCTTCGGCGCATAGTCTCGCCAATTCTTTATCTATAGGAGATGTAGATGTGAATAGATATGTCAAGGAGGATAGTATAGCCAATTGTGTTATAGCCCTCGATGCTTTGCCTAGTGAAATAGTGAATGTGGATAAAGTGGATATTCTTGAGGGGCACAAAGAATCTTCCAACCCTTCAAATGAAAACCAAGGTAGGATAGTGTTTAAACAATTACCCGATCATTTGAGATATGCATTTTTGGGGGATAAATCTACTAATGTGTTGGTTATTTTGGCGTCACTAAGTCAAGAAGAAGAGAAGAACCTACTCTTTATCCTGAAGAATCATGCCTACCAAGTACATGAGCCGGTGAGGCATGCCGTTGAAAGCTCGAGCCATCCATTGCCTTATCTCGCCAGTCTTGAGGGCGTACTGAAACAAGACCCGTATGTGGTGTTGTATGACACTTACTATGGGAAGAAGCCTCTCTTTGACGAGCACTATAGCGTGTTAGGCTGACAACCATAAACCAAGTGCTTCTTGGGAGGCAACCCAAGGAAGAATAAATTAGATCCGTCGTAACCGATTTTATTTGGAGGCGATATTCTCTCGCCTCCCAGGTACATGTTCTAAACCCTAGTCTTCATTATAATGCTTTATTATGTCATTGGGATCGCTGACTAGGTTGTTTTGGGCATTTCTTGTTTGAATCGGGTGTGATATGTAGTATATTTTTAGTATGTTCTAGTTAGTATGTTTTATTGTTTATACATGTGCATGTTTTTTTAGGATAGTTTGTGTTATGTGTTTAGTTTTGACGTCATCTGGGCCATTACCCGATGATGAGTTTGTCCCCTGGTTGTTTATTGAGGTCGAGCGTAAAACTCATGCATGTATGTTCTGTGTGCTCAATGTTATGTTTTAGTAATAGTTATTATAGATCTTACTTGCACGAGCACGAAAACTCATTATATAACCGTTTAATTGATTTGAAAACGATTATCTGTCACCTAAATTCATGACATTAGGGTTTCTAGAACTTGATTCGGGGGAAATTCGAGGCGAAATCCTAGGCGAGGTAGTTCAGAAGATATGATTTAGGCATTTATTTTCTCGCTTGAGCCTTTTAAGCTTACCCTGATATATTATTATCCCTCGTTACCCTATCGAAGCCTAAACACTGTTCCAATTCTGAACACTTAACCAATACCACATGACTGATTAAACTTCTTTACAAACCTTTATCGCTTAACCAAAGGCACAATATGAGTGACTCAAGTTAGCATTCGTTATGCTACTTGATGTGAGCGGTTATGTTTTGGGCGACCTATTAATTGGTTCAGTATTTGAGTACTCACTTATCATTTTTCATTTGTATTTCACACGCCCCTTCAATTGTAAAAATCAAATAAGTTTGGGGGTGTGTTAGTTGAAAAAAAAAAAGAATCAAATGTAAATACGGTTTTTATTTTCGTTTCTTTTTGACAAGTGAGTACGTCATTCTTAATATATGTTCAGGATTGTTTCCAATCTATCTATGGGGTTTCGAGTGTGAGAATGCCAAGTGATGTGCCTTAGGTAACGTCAAGTTAACGACGTTAACCTATTTTTACTTTCAAAATTACCCTTGGCTATTTGTCCTAAACCGAACCAAGCCTTAATGATCTTTTTGTACTTCCAAGTCTAAATTAGTGGAGAATAGATCCCGGGTCAAGCCTATGGATTCCCTATACCTTCGGGGTTTTTTTTGTCATGCGCTTATATGGTGGATAATCCAATCCGATTAGCAGACAGTTATATATTTGAGTTTTAAACACACAAACACACTTTAGTAGGATCTATAATGGCATTTACTATTATAAATATTAAAATTCTAGAACATTAAATGGTGTGTTTTTATGCCTGAACTCGATAGGATTGGGGGCCGATGAGGGATATTTCATTTGGCCGGTAGATGATACTCAAAACTTGCACATATTTGTTTTTTGTGTTGTTCATTTTTAGTTTTTAGTTGTTATATTTTCTTTTTATGCATGGGTGTTTTGCTCGAGGACTAGCAAAATTCCGAGTTTAGGGGTATTTGATAGGTGTAAATTACCTATCTATTTCCAAACCGAAAATTATTAGTTTTTGAGTACGTTTACTACGTTTTAATAGATTTTAATTTTTTTTATGTGTTTTTGTCTAAATTAGGTGTTTGAGGTGAAAAGATATGTAAACGGATCAAAAACGATCAAATCGGATCAAGAATGGTGGAAAAATGGTGGAAATGTGTAAAGCCGGTACAGGTGCTGTAACTTCAAGGCCAATTTGGAACATTATGAATTTCGATTTTGGAAAAGATTAAAACATATAAGTTGTATAATTGTTTCTTGGCTTTCCATAGGTTTTTAAATCACCTCAATCAGAGCTCGGACAAAGAATTTACAGCCAAAATAAGAAAGCATGTCACCGCTGCGGCGGTCAAACAATAGAAAGTTTGTAACGGCTTTGCATTTCCACCGCTGTGGCTATGATCCCATCGCCGTAGCTATAACCTCTATGCCAGATTTAGATATTTTAGGATATTTTGGATCCCTCTTTCTCCTCCTCTCCTCTCCATTCGGCCAAGACACCTCCATAGACTTTAAGAGGATAGTTTGAGAGGTTTTGGGAGTGCTCATTCAAATCCTAAGGAGAAGTTCACGTTGCAACGAAGGAGGAGCGATTTTGGAATGTTTTTAGCAATAAATTTTCGGACTAGGCTATGTTTCTCTTGTTCCTTCTTTTATTTCTTAACTTAGGATTGTTGTTTGCGTATGTTTAGCTTAGTTTTCATTGTATAATTGGCTATGGCCATGAGCTAAACGGGTTTTTGTCTAGGAATTAATGTAATTTATAAAAGTGTTGTTTTGTTGAGTTTGTGTTTGGTTAGCAGTTGTTTTTCGTTATTTTGATTGTGTTTGCTGTATTGTTTGTTTATTATGCTTAGAATGATGTTATGAGAATACGGGGTTTGAAAAATCCCGGATTCGGACTAGAATAGACATACACCACGATCCAATAACCCGGGAGGGAATTGGATTATGGACAATCGATGACGTTGGGGTAAGACTCATGTGACCTAGGGTCGTTAAGACGTTGAGGGGGACATCTTCGTTGACTCGAAGTCATCTATTCCCCCGTCTTACACTCGAGAGAGGTGGCAGTAGAGTTTTTGAACTGAGATTGTCGATAGGGTAAACACGACACGACGATCCAATGACCCGGTCGGGAGTTGGATTGTGTGCAATCAATTACATTGGGGTGAGACTCACGCGCCCTAGGATCGTTATGACATTGAGGAGGATTTCTTCGTTGACACGAAGTTGCATTATATCCCTCGTCTTACACTCAGGAGAGGTGGCGGTGGAGTTTATGAACTGAGATTGTCGGATAAGTCGAACGCCGTTAACGTAAACTAAAACAAGACCAAGCACATTTTTGTAAACAAAAGTTAATCCCTAGGCAATAATTTCCCTAAACATCTCATAATAGTATTAGTATAGTTAATTTAATTACTTTAATTAACTTAGTATTAGTACTATTAATTTTATTCAATTTATCTTTGCCTAGATAAAATTAGGTCATGATAAACACGGTACTCAATTATAGTCAAAACTAATCCCTATGGATACGATAACCCTCACTCTCCCGATCTATACTAAAACTTGACCTCGTATACTTGCGAGTGATTTGATTGCTCGCGTATATGACTACTCGCAAGTGTACAAGGTCAAAGTTTTAGTATAGTGTGATCGTTAAAGATCGGGTTATCGTATCCACATGGATTGGTGTTGTTACTATTGAATACCGCAATTCTCATAACCTAACTTTATCTAGGCAACCAAAAATGTAATTTAATTAATTATTACTAATACTAATATACTAATTTAACTATACTAATTACTAATATGAGATAGTTATGGGATGAATTATTTAGGGATTAACTTTATTTACTTAAACGCGTTTGATGTCGTTTAGTTTACAATAATGGTGTTCGACATATTTGACAATCTCAGTATCTAAAACTCCTCCGCCACCTCTCCCGAGTGTAAGACGGGGGATATAACGCAACTTCGTGTCAACGAAAAAGTCCCCCTCAACGTCTTAACGACCCTAGTTTGCATGAGTCTCTCCCCAACCTCATTGATTGCACACAAAACCTCAGTTCGTAAACTCCCTCGCCACCTCTCCTGAGTGTAATATGAGGGATATAACGTGAGTTCGAATCAATGAAGAAGTTCCCCTCAACTTCTTAATGACTCTAGGTCACGTGAGTCTCACCCCAACGTCATTGATTTCATGCATTATGTTTACCCCATCGACAATCTCAGTTCTAAAACTCCCTCGCCATCTCTCCCGAGTATAAGACGAGGGAATACGTGACTTTGAATGAACGAAGAAGTCCCCCTCAATGTCTTAACGACTCTAGGTCGCGTGAGTCTTTCCCCAATGTCACAGATTGTCCACAATCTTAGCCCGACTGGGTTATTGGATTGTGGCGTTTGTTTATTCTAATCCGAATCCGGGATTTGTCAAACCTCATATTCTCCAATCATCATTCTAAGCATAATAAAAAAATAATATGATAAACACACTCAAACAGCGAAGAACAATCATCAAGAAACACAACTAAACCAAAATCACGTTTTTATAAATAATATTCATCCCATACATAATCCATGTTTAACCTAAGGTCATAGCCATTTATACAATGGAAACTAGGCTAAACATGGTCAAACATACATAGAAGATAAGAAATAAAAGGAAAAACGGGTGAACTTAGCCGATATTCAAAGATTTGTCGCTAAAACCGTCCATCGAACGATTCTCCTTCTCCGCGTGTTGATCTTCTCCTTTCGAATTGTTTGAGCACTCCCCATACTCTCTCTATATCCTAACCTAAGCCCTAAAGGCCCTCTTGGCCAAAGAGAAGAGATAAGGGAAGGATATAGGGCCAAAAATATCCTAAAATATATAAAAACACTTTACAGGTGCAGGGTGACCGCTGCGGCGGTGGATATACAAAGCCGTTACAAAGTTTCTGCAGTTTTACTGCCGCAGCGGTGGTATCACCTGCTGCGGCGGTGACACTCTTTCTTGTTTTGGCTGTAACTTCTTCGTCTGAGTTCCAATTGAGGTGATTCAAAAACCTATGGAAAGTTGTACCGACTTTGCAGGTTTGGTGACCGCCTAGGCGAAGAAGTAGGCAGTGGACTTGGAAATGTTTCTGCTGTGGTTTCCGCCTAGGCGAATTAATTTCCCACCTAAGCAGTGGGCTGTCAGTAGCCTTTTGTCATTCTCAGAATCTTCACTGCCTAGGCAGAGGTCTGGACGCCTAGGCAGTGGGCTCCTTTCATATTTTTGCCTCCTTACTTGTTTATCCACCGTAACTTTGACTCGCCTTCGGTTTGATCTCATCATTTTCGCTCCAATTTCCTATATTTTTACCCCACAAACCTGATTTTATACAAAAAGATAAAAACTAATTAAAATATAATAAAATACTATATAAACGGTCGAAAACGAACTTAATTCGGTTTGAAAATACGTAGGTAGATCACACCTATCAAATACCTCCGAACTTGGAATTTGGCTAGTTCTCGAGACAAACACACTCACTAAAATGAAAAATACAAAACGAAATTAAATAACAAACAACATAAAAACAATGTAAACATAAATACATGCGAGTTTGGAATCCTTCTAACGGCCTATTTATTTTTCCCTCAACAACCACCAATTATTTCGAGTTCAGGCGATAACACACAACATCTAATGTTCTAGAATTTCGACATCCAATAACGGTGAACGCTATTCTAGATCCTGTAAACATGTTAGTGCGAGACTAAATAATATGGCTATACAACAATCAGATTGGATTATCCCCCAACGAAATTTATGAGTTAAGGATTACCATAAGCTGGATTGGGGTCCACTCTCCAATAATGTAGGTTTAGTAGTTCACGAAGATCATTAGGACTTCGTTCAGTTTTGGTATATTTGGCCAAGGGTAATTTGGAATAGAAAACGGGTTAACGTTGTTAACTTAACATTACCCAAGGCTCAACGCTTGGCACATTCACTCTCGAACCCCCATAGAAAGATTGGAAACAATCTTGAACATGCAATTAAAACTGACGTACTTACTTGTTAAAAGAAACGAAAATAAAAACTGTATTTACATTTGACTTTTTTTTTTTTTTTTTTTTTAACTAACACACCCAAACTTATTTGAATGTTACAACTGAAAGGGTGTGTGAAATACAAATGAAACACGACAAGTGAGTACTCAAATACCGAACCAATTAGAAGTTCACCCTAACCCAACCGCTAACTTGATTTACTCAAATGTGCCTTTAAATTCAGCGATATAGGTTTGGAAAACGATCAACAGGCCATGGTATTAGTTTATGTGTTCTGAATTGAATTTGCATTTAGGATTCAATAGGGTAACGAGGGATAAACATTTAATAGGGTAGGCTTAAAAAGGCTCAAGCGACAAAACGACTACCTAAATCACGTCTCCAGAACTACCTCGCCTAGGATTTCGCCTCAAGCTTTCCCTCAATCAAGTTCTAGAATCCTTAATGTGTCATGAATTTGGTTAATCGATAATCATCCTCAAATCAATTGAATAATTATATATTGAGTCTATGTGCTCGTGCAAATTAGGATCTACAATAGTTTTGACCAAAACGCATAGTCAAGCACACAGAATACACATGCATGGGTATTACCCTTGACCTTGAAAACAACCAGAGGTAATTATCATCATCGGGTAACGGCCCAGATGAACACAAAATTCAACATATAACAACAACAAAAACACAAACACATTCTAGCCTAAACACAAATGCAATACGGAAAAACAATAACACATAAACTAACAATATTACATACTATACATCACCGTCAAACTCAAAGTGGACAGTATCCTCAGCGAACCCAATCATCATTCTTCAACATATAGAATTAAAGCATGTTTACGAAGGGTGTTTAGAATACTTACCTGAGAGGCGAGAAGATCTCGCCTCCGATTCAACTCGGATGTGACGGATTTAACTTACTTGACCCTGGGTTGCCTCTCAAGAAGTGCGTGGTTTAATGTCCTCTGCCCGACATTTTCAGAATACCCTCAAGATTGGCGAGGTTTTGCTTTGAATGGATCAATCTTTCAATGAAATGCCTCACCGGCTTATGTGTTTGGCCAAGCAACATAAAATGGCTTGGAATCCCGTCGAAAATGATGCATCAATACCCGACGATCTAACATCAGCAAGTACCCTGCATAAGAAATAAAAACAAAACTACAAACGAAAATTATATACAAAAATGCCTAAATTAAAATCAAGTTATTTACTCCCAATATCAATAGTAACACTCTTTCCAATCCCCGGCAACGGCGCCAAAAACTTGGTGGCACGTAATTAAGCGTCGCCACTTTCACCACAAGTGTACGGGTCAAGTTTTAGTATAGGTTGGGAGAGTAGGGGTATCGTATTCACGGGGATTGGTTGAGAATATCATCGAGTATCGCGATTATCATAACTCGACTTTATCTAGGCGATAAAAATGATGTTTAATTAATAAATACTAATATTACAATACTAATTTATCTAATTATACTAATATATTGGTAGGACGTTTATGGGAATTATTGCCTAGGGATTAATATCGTTAACTTAAACGGGTTCGTTTCAATCTAATTTCATTAATGGCATTTATCTTATCCGACAATCTCTGTATCTATAACTCGCTCACTCCCTCTTTCGAGTATAAAGCGAACAAATATATGAATTCGCGGTGACGTCGAGGTCCCCCTCGAACGTCTTTTTGAACACATAATCACATGAGTCCTGAACCAACATCATTGATTGCACATTCCCCAACTCTCTCCCGGGTTATAGGATCGTCGCGTTGTGCTTACCCAGTCCGAATCCGGGGTTACCTCTCCCGAGTGTCAAACCCCATATTCTCGGTATATCGTAACAAGCATAATAAACAATACATCACGGCAAACACAATCAAATAAACATGAACAACCACTAACAAAACATCAATTTTATATAAACAACGTTTTCATGAATTCAGTCAAGCCCTAGACAATATATATTTAGTTTTTCATGGTCATAACCACATATACAATGAAATACAAACTAAACATATACAAAAAATCCAACCAATCTAAGAATAAAAGAGAGAAACAAGGAGACTAACCATTATCCAAAGAATCCTTGCTAAAATCGCTCCGACATTGCTTCCTCTTTCTTGGACTTGTGATCTTCTCTTGGTTGAATGTGTTTTGAGCTCTCAAAACCACTCTCCAAAACGTTCTAGGGTCTTTGGAAGAAGATGAGATGATAAAGGGATAAAAAAATATTTCAAAATATCTCAAAATATCAATTCTGTTGACTGTCTTACCGTCGCGGCGATGGAAATGCAGAGAGTTTAGTAACTCTCTGCTCTTTCACCGCCGTGGTGGTGATACTCTTTGATATTTTGGCCATAACTTTCTCGTCGGAACTCCGATTTAGGTGACTCAAAAACCCATGGAAATCTAAAAAAAATATCTACAACTCTAATGTTTTGAGTTTTCCCAAAATAGAATATCATTATATTCCAAATTGTCCTTGAAGTTATTGCACCTGTATCGACTTTGCCTCTTTTCACCCATTTATTCAAAAACCTATAAAACACTTCAAAAATACATTAAACTAACAAAAGTACTTGAAAATACAAAAATATTTGAATCTAAGAATACTTGATTTGTTGGTAAATAAATCACTCATCAATAAACGAATCCGGTTACCATTTGATCGAATGTCAGGATCCTAGTGCATGCTTTAAGAAACTTTTGTGTTTTTGTATAAACCTCGATCGTTGAAAATCTAGAACATCACAAGGGATCGCCTTACATTAGAAGTCGAAGTGCTGGGAGACGTAAAGGATAAAAAAAAAATGATCATTGGGACAATGCAGGACACTCGCCATTTGTTTTAGGCTTTACTGTAGTGTTTTTCTTATTTGTTTTCCGCAATCTATTTTCTTGTTTTAATTTTGCTCGGGACTAGCAAAAACTTAAGTGTGAGGGTATTCGATAAGTCAATTTTTTTATCATTATACCTTCATAATTAAGTGTTAGTTTTGAGTAATTTTCAATATTTTATCATTAGTTTCTAATTCTATTCGGTTTTATTGTGTAGGCTCAAGAAAACAGAGAAAACGAATAAATCAAGAAGAGAAGCCAGCAACAGCTCGGGGATGCAATGCCATGCTAACGGTGCTACAACGTGGTCGTCTATGCCAGATTGGCGCGATAGCGCCAACTGTATGGCACTGGAGGGCGGGATAGCGTCACACAATGGCGCTACAGCGGGAGTCCTTACCGTATATTGGCACTGCAGCACCAATACCACGACGCTACAGTGCCAATGGTTATGTCCTAGTTTTTTCCGTGAAGCGGCGTTGTAACGAGGATTTGGTGCTGCAACACCAACCTACGAATCTGAAACATGAAATAAGGTATTTTGGCTCAGGGAAAAGGGAGATAGTGTATTCTTGGATGGGAGTTAGATCGGGACTTTTTGAGAGACGAATTCACCAATTTCAATAGGAGAAATCATAGATTTGGAGTCTAGGAGATTAGAATAGATATCGAAGATCTAAAACACTTCATCGAACCTAGTTTTTTCTTCTTTCTCTTATCTCTTTACTTCCTGTACATGTTAAATATGAGATTTGTGATTGTTAGTTTGTTATGAATCATGAGTTCATGTTCGAATGGTATTAAAGATATGTTGATGAACAACATGATCATGCTCCCTAAATCGTTTTTATCTTGGGGGTGTTGAATGACTTTGTAAGAACAACGTTTTGAAAATTTAAGACATTGTTAATTGGATTTCATGTTTTAATCATTTGTATTTTTTTTACATATTTGCTAATTTATACGATAGGTAAATTAGATATCCTAGATGTGTAAGATTAGGCATTTGAGATGTGATAACCTTACATATCGACACTGGAGAAATACAATCTTTATTATATTGAGTACAAGAGGTTAATACAATTTGGGTAACTATTTGATGGGTAAGACGTAATGTTTGGATAATAACAGAGTTGAATAGATATATTAACTCAAATAATTTATGCAAATTATCTCACTTGGCATTCGAAAGGTGGAAGTGAGGTTAATTTATACTCTCACGGTTAATAATGGACATGAATTCGATTAGCAAACTTGAGGCTTAGCATAGTTTAGCAAAGTGATTTCAACCCCTCCCCCTCCCCCCCCCCCCCTAGAGCTTTATTTTCATCGTAAGTTCCACAAAAGTCCATTAGTTTATTAATTTCTCATCAATCGTTATTCAATTATTAATTAAAATTCTTACCAATTTATTGTCGACCACTTAAATAAAATTAGGACATTCTAATTGCGGTACTTAGTTAATTTCTTTTTACTAATCCTTTAGAGAATGATACTCACTCACACACTTTATTACTTGTTTGACCTCGTCCACTTGCGAGTAACCAATAGCAAAGAGATTTCGCTACAACCACACCGATAGAACCTTGTGGTTAAGAACTCGGGATAAAGGGAGGACCTCTATTCCCTCAAGGATAGGTGTGATTCTTCTCCAGAAATCTTCCCGTTTTCCTTAGTTATGTGTAGGACTAGTAGAAATATATAGTATTTCTTTTCACTTTTTAACTCACAACTCACATACAAACACTAAACTAATCAAAGCAAAGGAGTTCATTTAAGGTTCTTGACAAAATCAAAGGGTTGTTACTTAGGTTGTTCACAATCAAAACTAATAGATAATCAGTCAAAACAAAATAAACAAACTAGTCTGTAACTAAAACTAACTCAGATTTAACCAAAACCAACCTAGATTTTCAAACATAACAAAACTGAACTACGTTCGACCTGATCCTTGGTCACCATCCAAAGTATATAGGTAGCCCATAACTGTTCGATCACACTTTTAATAATGAATAACGAGACAAGAATGAACTACGTTTGACCTAATTTTTGGTAACCACCCGTAGTACATAAGCAACCCATAAGGGTTCGATCACACCTCTAATGATAAACCCTACCCTTTACCCTAACCAGAACAAACTACGTGATGACCTGATTCTCATTCGAGATACGTAGGCAACCCACGTGCGGGTTCATTCTCATATCCAAACAACTTGGTCTTAGTTTATATTTCATGTAGTATAGCATGCATATTTACATATTTGTCTGTATGTAAACTATTATTGGGTGTCCCTGACTAGTAGCAGCTATAGTTTTTACTTGTTTTCTATTAAATCATGTCAAAAACACATAAAAAGAACCAAAAAAAAAAAGAAAAAAAGAAAAAAAAAAAAGAATTATTTTTGTTTAAGTAATCAAAGCAAACTGCTTGGATAGTGTTTAATAGTGAATATCTATTAAACTGAGGTACCGTCTTCGGACAGGTGTCTTGGGGTGTCTAACACTTTTCCCGAGCATAACTTACTCCATCTTTGGTACATAGACCTATAGAAGTCAAAACACGAGCCATTCCAAAAGGAAAAAGGAATTTCCAAAATCCTGGTGACCTAGCATACTATTTAACCACATGTTAGGTGGCGACTCCGTTTTTAACAAAAATCTCAGCCCAAAAGGTTTTTCAAAACTGACACTTAGAGAAGCCCTTGAAAAACTATTTTCACAATGAACGGATTCAGACAACTTAGAGGGGAAGGGATGAAACTTTCATTCTCTTCTCAATTCTCTATTTATTCCGCTATCAAAATCTGGGGTGCGTCACGCAAGGCAGCCCTAGTTCCAGGGGCGCACCTTGCATGAGAATTTCCCAAAGTTTGATTTAATTAAAAAATAAAAAATAAAAATAAAAAATAAAAATAAAAACATATATATCCAAAATCCCTCCCACGATGCACTATTTGGATTCCATAGGAAGAGTATCGTAGAGTATTCTAGAAAGGCAGAGCATTGTTTGGATTCCAGAGCAGAGCATCATAATTAAAAAAAAAAAAAAACTATGTTTCTCTCAAATATTTTTGTTCCTCGTTTTTGTTTTGTTCCTGTTCCCATTTTCAGTTTTTATTCTATTATTGTTCCCACTTTTAGTTTCTAGTCTATTGTTGTTCCGATTTTTAGTTTCTATTATGGTTTGTTACTATTCCAAACGTTCATTCACTGTTTCTATGTTGTGGGTAGATTGATTTTACCATTTTATATGCCCAGATTTTTTCTTACCTATCCTAGTTACTTTTTTATTTTGTGTATTTGTGAAATAATAAGTAGGGAAAATTACAATTTGGTTTCATATTTTCACACGTTTTTCTATTTGATCCATTAATTTTTATTTTTTTTGGTCAAAGTGGTCTATGTATTTGCATACAATTTTTTAAATGGTCTTTCTGTAAATAAAAAAAAAAAAAAAAAAAAAAAAAAAAAAAAAAAAAGAAAAAGAAAAAGGATTAAATTTAACGGTTTTTCGTCATGTGACTTGCACATACAACTTTCAAGGGTAAAAGGGTAAAAAAAAATTCTTTTTTCCTTTTTTCTTCTTTTTCTTTTTCTTTTACCCTCTACTGTTCCCATACTCTGCCTCCGACTCCTACCTACACTTCTCCTCCACCGAGCACCACCTCTTTCATCGTCTCTGCCACCATCAAATCCCCCTATTGGCCCAAAGAGTTACCCAAGAGGGGGGAGTGAATTATAGTTACTAAAATTAAATAATTAAATCTTTTAAACACAAATAATGAATTTTCCTAAATCAATTATTATCTTATTACATAGCGAAAATGTGTTTAATACTAAATGTACATCTAAACACAATATATGAAAATAAAGCAATGCAACACATAATATCAAACCCTTTTTAACATGACAATTATCAAACCCTTATCTTTTTCATAGGAAAAAGATCAAAACCCTAGCTACCTTGACTAGACACCTTCCTAAACGTGTTTAATCCTCACAAACTCATAAATACAAAAAATGTAAGTTTCTTCCTACAAAGAGTTTCTACCACCTCAATACAGATATTAATTACTACATGATGAATACATTGTGAGACAAATAAAATATGATTAAATAATAAAGTGGGTGGCGCAAATTATCGTAATCAGATAATCAAGCAAAAGCCATTTAAAACAATTTCAGGCTTTTAAGTTCCAAATGATTTTCTGAGCAATCCTAAACCAAGTAATCAATAAAAATATATGTTAGAAAGTAAATAACAAGACTTGGAAGGATCTCACTGGGAAACACCGAAGACATGAATGATATTGCAATTAAAACTTAAACCGATAACGCTAAATAGCAAGCGCTTTAGATCAAGAACTTGAATAGAATCTCTCGTAGAAATCTTAGCAATGGTATCACTCTTATAAAAGCTCAAAATTGATTTTCTTGATTTATTTAATTTCATTCTCTCAAGTCTTATTAAATAGACCTAGAACTAGACCTTCAACGGCTAGTTTTTCAAAGATATGTCATAAAATGACATTCTAAGACCTCATATAATATATCTTATCAATTTAGGTATGTTTCGTTTAAAAATATTCTTTGAAACACTTATTTAGGTCCATAAAACTTTTCCAATTTGAAATCCATAAGAATGGGAAGTATTAAATCACTTTAATTAAGATAATATCAAAATATATGGACTAAATCAATACGGATCATATAATAGGTCATGCATATTTGAAATACACTCAAATCCCCCAAATCGTTTTCTTGGAATCATAAAAAATGGATAGCTTATGATCAAGAGATCAAATCAGTCAAAACATTGACTCAGACAGTCGATTGATTGACCACTGCACTCGGTCGACCACCCTGTGCCAAGGCTGAAAATAGTCATTGGCCTTACACCCAGTTGGTAGGCTTCCCAATTTCATCCATTTCATCCACTGAATCATTCAGTTGACCGACCCTTCTCTGTCGGTTGACCGAAATGATCAGAGTACTCACTTCTTTATCTATTTCAATCACTGTTTCAAACGGTTGACTGATTGCTTTCTCATTTGACCGATTGGATTAGTAGGACTCCATGTCTACTTTCAAAACTCACTATTTTGATAAGTCGACCTACCTTTTTTACCGGTTGACCGAATTGACCTAAAAACTTTACATTTTATACTTTAAAACGCATTTTTCACTTAGTCATTTAGCAAAATCTTTTTACATAAGGAGCATATAAAAATATCTCATTTTAGAATCTTAAACGTATTATTTCTTATCATGATACGCATAGGATTAACTCATTTTAAATGTCGTGTGTAATCCTAATTCAAGTTGAATTAAGAGTATATAAGTAAAGAGTTATTTTCACTTAGTTTTCTTTAGCGTCTTCAAAACTCTTTACATCTTCATTATGTTCATCTTGCATTCTTTATATTTTTCTTCAACAAATCTTCTTCTTAATCAAACTCATGAAACTATAAATCTGAAACACTCAATAAAACTAGGGGTGTGCAGCTTTTTCCGCCACCCACGAACCCGCACCATCCGGCCCAAATTGAACCCGAAACCACCCGCCCAAGCTGAACCCGAGCTCCAAATGGGCCTGCATTCCTCAAACCGAGTGGGTCATGGGTGGATCACGGGTTTACTACATTCCACTTGCGGGTGAACCCGCCCGCTCGCCAGAAAAATAGAGACCATGTATATATTTGACTTATACACATGAATGTATCTGTACGTTTAAGTGTATATGGAATGTGGTTTAGATATTAGTTGATTTGGTAATATAAGTTGATTTGGAGTTCTTCCATATTTTTCAGAAATTTGCGGGTACAATGGACCAATTGATCCTTTGTCATTAACATCTCATGAGATTTCTGTATGTCTATTAATTGACTGCTGAATGACTTACTAGGATTTTCATATTTTTAACCTAGTTTTTCTGTATGCCTGTTGCAAACTACACCCTAGTTTTTGTTTGACAGTCTCAATGTTTTATGGAAGCAGATATTCTTAGGCTGCTTCATCATTATCTAATTTAGAAATCGCTGTGAATTTAATTCCTTCCAGATCCTTGCCACGTCTTGTATGGTTGGTAGAATTTCAAGTTGATCTTATATATGCTCATTCTTTTCCAAAATAAATACAACTTGTCCGAACTGCAATTTGATCTTTGCCTTTCATCACCAATCTAAAATAGGCTCAACACGCACACTCGAGAATAACTTTTAGGTCCACTCTCTAGAGTTAACTTACCTGTTAGTGAATTTTGCTTAGTTGGAAATGTAAGACCCCGACTTAGCACGTACGTCATTTTAGTTACATTTTGGAGCAATTGGGAAAAATATAGGGTAGAATTGAATTAATCATTATCCGAATTAAAAGTTTAGGGGGGCGAATTGTAAATTTGTATACATTAAATCCAACCTTTAGGATTCAAATTGTCTTTCAATTGATAACATGTAAACTTTTAGGGGTGAAATTACAATTTGAAGGAAATTATAAATGGTGAATTGAGCTAAAATAGGAATTAAAGAAATTTGGGGGAGGAAGGAGTAATTAGAATAAAAGATTTTTATATAAATATATATATATACGCATACGATATGGGTGCCGAGAGAACAACCGGAACGGAGAGGGGAAGGATCGAGATCCATTGACATGGCAAGCTAGGAATAAACCGATCCACTTAAAATATGCAATTTGTGATCTTTGAAACGTGCAATCGTGATCTTCAAAGGAGGAAAAAAAAAAAAAAAAGAGATCAAAAACAGAGGAGAGAGAGAGGGGAGGTCCGGCGGTCAGGGGGTTTGAGATCCGATGATCGTAGGTGTGAGCGATTCGTTTGGTCGTTGATCGATCATCAGTGGTGCCGACGGTGTGAGGTCCGGGTGGTGGGACGGCGAGGCTTGATCGATGGTGAGATGTCATCGGTGGCGACAAGACTGCGTAACAGGAAAAATAAACACAAACCAGGGAAAAAGAAAAAAAAAAGGGAGAAGAAGAAAAAAAGAAAAATTACGCAAACCCCCCCAATAAAAATCCAAATATCATTCTCACGACCAACGGACGATTCGGAGCAGGTAAAATCTAAATCAATTACCATTATTGTTAAATTGAAATATTAGCAAACAGGATTATAATTTAGAATCTTTAATTTTACTAATTTTTGTCACCATCCCTATTAACAAACGCGTACAGTAATTATTAACGAAACGAAATTTATCGGATATCAATTATTCGTAATAAAAAGTGGGTACGGAGGAAATTACGGAATTTAGGGTCTGCATGGCATGATTTGGTTATTTTACATAAAATATTAATTTAGGCCCTATCACTATTAGGCTCGCAGGCACTAGAGTATCGGTAGAAGATAGTCAGGAAAAACTGTTCGGACTGGATAGCCAGGTGAGTGTGTTGTCTTCTTACCAAACTATTTTTCTATGAATATATATGATGAAATATGTGAGTATTTAAACTGTATGAATTTATAAATGATATGGATCAAGTAGGATTTGGGTGAGTTGATAAACTAGATTTTCTGAAGATTTCGATAGTTTTCAAAGAGAAGTTGAAGATGAATTTTTGTTGGATTTGGTAAAATTAGATGATATTTTTAAAAAGAGAATAGAAAACATCTATTTTTCTAAAAATGTGTGGTTTTCTAAAAATAAAAGGTGGAAAAGTGGTTTTGATAAAATCGGATGTTTTCTTTAAAAGAAAGTGTGAAATATGATTTCTGGATTTAAAAGTTGGCCTGGAGAAAGAAAAAGGTAGACGTGGTGATTTGAAGATGTTGAGTAGACGATATTTATTGAGTTGTGATTCGATGATGCCGTATTTGATTTTGACGATACCATGGTTGTTCTCCCTAAAAGGGATATGGTTTCTCCTCGAAAGGGGTGTGGATTATATTTCTCCCCATAAGGGGTGTGGATTCTTCCCATGAGATATAGATGTTTCTCCCCATAAAGGGTGTGGATTATATTTCTCCCCAAAAAGGGGTGTGGATATTTCGTAGGAAGGCATTCCTACGAATGTTACGGTACCGTTGCAACTCCCGATCGTGAGGTTAAAACGATCACTATGGCTAGCCGGTATGTGTTATGGTGGAGTGGTGGTTTGAGATGTGTGTTTGAGATGTGATGTTTTACTTATATTGGGTTATTTATTATTTATTATGGTGATTGGTATTATTTTACTAGATGGATTGGAATGAAACTTATATTTATTACCTTATTTTTTTCTACTTACATTGGGTAGAGTTTTACTAGTACGTGTTGTTTCTATACTTTCGCTTGATCCATATTTAAATGATGTAATATTTAGAATGTGTTATTATGTAAAAAAATATTTTTACTAAGAAGGTAGTACACTCGCAGGTGAAATAACTAGGAGTCGATCGGTCCCCTACTGGCGTTAAATAGAGTTATGCGGGTCATGCGATGGAGTCATTTGAGAAATATTGTGAGGCAAGATGTCAGAGTTGAGTCTAAGTGAGGTTCATGGGATTAGTTTGGTTGTTCTTATACTTGGGACAATGTGTCCCTATTAGTTGAAATTATGTATATGTTGGATAGGTAATTTGGTTATATATTAACATAATTGTGGTTGTCTAGTCAGTTAGGTGATGTCATGCCAGCCCCATGGTGACAGGAGTCCGGGGTGGGGTGTGACAAGAAAGACTACAAGAAAGCCTTTTGGTAAGGCTAGAAGGGCTACATCTCCCTTAGAGTTAGTCTATTCTGACATTTACGAACCTATGAATATCAAGGCACGACATGGTGTTAATTATTTTATCACATTCATTGATGATTACTCACATTTTGGTTATGTTTATCTAATTTCTCACAAATCATAGACATTGGATTGCTTTCAAAGATTTGTTTATTTAGTTGAGAATCAAAGAGGTAAAAATCTTAACATTTTACGTACCGACGTGAGTATTTATCTGAACAATTCAAGGACTTATGTGATAACAGAGGTATAATTAGATAGTTAACGATTCTAGGGACTCTACAACAAAATGTAGTAGCTAAGCATAGGAATAGAACTTTATTGGATATGGTGAGGTCAATGATGACACATTCTAATCTACCTATTAATTTTTGGGGAGATACTTTATTGTCAGCAACCTATATCTTTAATAGAGTTCCCTCCAAGTCAGTACCATCAATAACATATGAGTTATGGACTAATTTCAAACCAGAATTAGAACACTTACGACCATGGGGATCTGTAGGTTATGTTCGTGTTACATCATATGCACATAGAAAATTGGGCCCTAGAACTCAAAAGTGTACATTTATTAGATATCCTTATCACTCCAAAGGATATGTGATATTACATGAATGTTCTGATGGCGTACTGACTGAGATTGAGTCATGCGATGTCAAATTTATGGAAAATGAGTTTCCAAGCAGAGGTGAATTAAGAGGTAATAAAGAACTTTATAAGCTGAATGAGTCAAATGATAACTCTATACTATCACTCGGTGAGAGTGGAGAAATTAATCCTCATCCTTCTACAAGTATGCAATGGTCGCCGAGGATAGTGGGAGAGATTTAGCGAATAGTGGGAGTGTACCAAAAAATAATTCTCTAACTTTTCAACTGCGTAGAAGTCAACGTGAAAATATTCCTCAATGTCTATTTGGAATAGATGAGAAATTTTTCATGTGTTCTTCACTAGAGGAAGACAAGTCTTTCTCTTATCAAGAGGCCTTATCGTTGCCTACTGCTAAAGAATGGATAACTGCAATAGGAGATGAGATTAATTTTATGCAAAAGAATCAAGTATGAGAACTAGTTGATCTTCCACATGAACGAAAATCTATTGGAAACAAATGGGTTTTAAAGATTAAATGTCTGGCAAATGGATATATTGATAGATATAAAGCTCGTCTCATGGCGAAAGGTTACACTCAAAAGGCGGGTGTAGACTACGAGGAAACGTTTTCACCTGTTGTTAGGTTTGCCTCCATTCGCCTAATCCTAGTCATTATCGCCCATTTGGATCTAGAACGTTTTCAAATGGATGTTAAGACTGCTTTTCTCAATGGAGAACTAGATGAAGAGATTTACATGGATCAACCTATTCATTTTGTGGACAAGGGATAAGAGCGCAAGTGTGTAAGCTAAAATATTTCATTTATGGCCTAAAACAATCATCTAGACAATGGTACCTCAAATTCCATCAAGTCATAATTACTTTTGGCTTTATCATGATTGATGAATATCATTGTGTTTATATAAAACGGTCGAAAAATGGTGTTATTATTCTTACTCCGTATGTATACGACATTTTATTCACAGGAAATGACATAAGGATGATTGTCTGTATGAAAGAGTGGTTGTCCTTTACTTTTGATATGAAGGACATGGGTGAAGCAAATTATGTACTTGGTGTTAAAATTATTAGAGACTGTTCTAAGAAACTTCTTGCTTTATCTCAAGAGACTTATATCAGGAAAGTACTTGAACGATTTCGAATGCATAATGCTACGCCTACAGATATGAGTCTTGATCTTTGTCCTATAACTAATGGTGAAAAAGAAGAGATGTCCCATAAACCATATGTAAGTGCAATTGGAAGCCTAATGTATGCCATGATGTATATATGACCAGACATATGTTATGCTGTGGGGTTGGTTGTTCGTTTCCAGAGCAATCCATGAATTGTTCAATGGAGAACAGTTATAAGGATCTTGCGGTACCTTCGTGGAATCGCAAACTATATGCTTTGCTATCGTGGTGGAAATATACATTTGTAAGGATATAGTGATGCAGATTGGAGTGGTGACTTGGACGAACATAAGTTGACATCAGAATATGCTTTCATACTCAGCAATGGTACTATTTTGTGGTCTAGCAAAAAGTAATCCTACATAGCACTATCGACTATGGAAGCAAAATATGTTGCTTGTGCTTCAAAAGTTTAAGAGGCTATTTGGTTAAAAATATTTTTAGAAAATCTTGAGATGGTACCACATTTTGCAGATCCTATAACCATACATTATGATAGTATGGCTACTCTCGCATATGTCAATGATCCTAAGTATCATGGAAAGACGAAATATATTTAGACTCGATATCACTACATTTAAGATAAAGTCTCACATGGAGAAGTGGTACTCAAGCATATTTCTATGAGTAAAATAGTGGCTGATCCCTCAATCAAACCTATTTCTAGAGATTTGTTCCAATCTCATGTAAGGTCTTTAGGTCTTCGTAGATTGTAAAAGATATGTTTGACTTATTGACTTCATATATTTGTACCACAATGAACATTTACAATTTCATACTTTATTGCATTCATTAAAAGTATAATAAATGATTTAGGATATTTACTATAGCACACATTATTACCATGATGGTAGATGTCACTAAGCTAAACGATTGTCTACTTACACAGTAACCAGCCTCGACGTTGAGATAGCGTGCGAGATAAGACTTTAGAATTCTAAAGATTGAATTAGAGAATTCTTTACAATGTCGCCTTGGATGACCCAATATGAGGTTTATGGAAAACTGAATATGAAAGTTTCCCACACTTCATGTATATAACCTGAGAATAACTGAATGTGAGATTTCAAGTGGATACTCGAGCAAATACCAGCTTGAAGTTTTCAAGTCAATCACTTATGTAGTGATTAGACTTAGATTCGTACGATAATTTAGATAGACATCCTCATTTTCTTTTGTGAGTATAATACTGTAGCATGTAAATCATACTACATGAGCTTTAAGACGACCACATAGGGAGTGAGAAATGGATCTCTGTTTTCTCACTGTGTGAGCCCTATATATATGTAGATCACTAATAATGATCTAGTTGTGCCCTTATGACTTTAAACAATGTTATGATTCAGAAATTTGATGTTGCTACTTTAACTTGTTATCCTATTGTCATGAATGATGTGGTCTAAAGGAACAAGTCTAGGAAAATAGTCAAATAGAAGTTAAGTAACATGAGAATCAAAAGAAGATAATTTAGTAACACATCTTGTTAAAATTGCAGTGTATAATGCTTAATGGTGGCCACCACATATAAAGCTATTTTTCAAAATTATTTTATATATATATATATTTAAATAAGCACGCTATTGCAAAAAATAGATTAAGCAAGTTCGGAGTTTTAAACTTTAGAGGGATTAGAAATGTTTAATTTAATGTGACTGAATTGGTCTAAGACATAAATGAGTATTATATTTTGCGGCGGGATGTTGCCATGTTAGTTTGATAGAAACTTAATATGGTGCTTCCACATTGTTTGAAGATACTCATTGGTCGCACACACTACTAACCTGTAGGAAGAGAGTATAACACATGAGTTTAAAGAGAGAAATACATTTGGTACTCATTGTGTCCAAGTGCAAGATGTTGGATTATGGAGCAGGTCGGGTCGACCCGTAGAGCATCCACATTGGCCCCATGTTTCATGGAGAGTCACCCATGTGAATGGGTGCACCTTTTGGTCTTAAAGATAATGTCTATTCGATAGACACCTATTGTAATGGACACACCCTTTTGGTAGACACCCATTGGAACAGACATATGCTTTGACATTTTCTTTATAAATATGAGTTGATACCTCTAAGATTTCAATCCATCAGATTACAAATAATTTAAGTGACCTTGATTAGTGAGTGTGTGAATATTATCGAAAAATATTCTAGTAGTATTTTTTCTTGCCAATGAGAGAAGAAACGAGGAACAGGTTGTAAACGAGTCTTCTGAATCCAAAAGATACGCTTTCATTTTAATATTTCCGCATTTGTCTACATGATTTGATTTTTTGATTGTAGGGATTTTAATTTTATTTCTTGATTTAGATATTGAAATGAAAGGTTTTTTATGGACGACAAATGGGCCAGAGGTAAGTCAATTAGCCTAAAATAAAGGTTTTAAATTTGTTTTCACTCAGTTTCTATATTTGATGATCCTAGATGAGTAATTAAGTTGATATATTACAAATCAAATTGTGGTAGGCAAGTAAGAGTGACTAGAATAGTAATATTCTTAGACTGGATTTGGGGCGATGTTTGATAATGGTTTCTTTTACTGGTTGAGCGAAATTAATATGTATATGTTTTCTCTTATTGTATTGCGCACGTTGGAGTGATGCTTTTTCATATTTTGTAGGCTGTGAAAAAGGGGTGACAATTTTTATTAGTCAATATCGTTTTACTGGACGTGAAACTACTACCATTTAGCTGGAGGTATGGAATAAACTGCCAAAATTTCTAATTTTTTCCATTTTTTTTCAATTTTTATGGTGCATTCTTGTTTACTTCTATATCATAGTTAGATACTTAGGTTCTCTAAAGAAATTAGATTCATTTACTTAATTTTTACATCACTTTTTTTACTATTAGGATGATAGTTTAATACTAATCTTTTTTACATTTTAGATCTGAAATTCATGTTTTTATTTCAAGATCTGAATTTCAGTTTTTGGGACCATGAAGATAACCTAAAATGTAATATTCTCAATTAAATATAAGTTTCTCGATTTTTTCACTTTGCATTAAGCCAACGAAAACAAATTTGCATTAAGTGAACGAAAATAAATTTGCATTTTTGTAATCTTTTATATTATTTTAGTATTGACTACTTTGGTAGTATTTATTTAATTTTTGATAATTCTGCCTTTTGAATTTACAGGTGAGAAATGGAGAGAAAAAAATATTTTTAAAATTTGGCTTTGGAGCTCAGTGGTCACGTCCTACTGTTCTGAGTAAAATTCATTTCCTTTTATTCTCAGTTATGGGTCAAATCATGTGGCCTTTGTATTTCCTCTATTATAGTTGCTATATATATATATATATATATATTATTTTTTATTCGTGCGTATTAGATTTTTAATTTGATAGTTTAATTTAGTTTCTAACCTTCCAACCTGTTTGAAAAGTATTAATTTTTGAATTTGATAATGATTTGGTTGCATTTGTATTTTTTTTTTTTAATTAGATTTGCATTTTAGTTTGCTAAAATTATGTAGTTCCATTTTGGGTGATATTGGCTGATTTCCTCTTTTTTTTTTTTTTTTTTCTTTTTTTCTTGATCAATTTTTGTATTATTTTTTCGTAAGCAATTCCATCTATTCAGTTGCAACGCATTTGATTTCCTTATTCTTGTTAGAAAAGTTTAAGACTCGACTCCCATTTTTCTCAAAAAAAATTTCCACATTTTTTAGATTATTTTTTTATTATAATTTCATTTCATCAATTAGCTTTTTTGTTTTCTTCATTTTGGACATTGTTGAATTAGTCAGTATTCAGGATTTTGGAAGCCTTTTTATACCTGCATAAAAGATGACAACATGAATTTAAAAGATTGAATTCTTCCATTCGTTCAAGGAGATCAGAGACGGAGTTTGATGTTATATAATTGCTCAAACATGCCATAATGACAGGAATGGGATCTGAGTGGTTTTCATAGCATGACAGCCATAGGAATTCCTATTAATATAAGAATGAAGAACAAATTTTGTTAGAGTAGTGACTTTAGGCACAAATTTTGGTTGAAGTGTTTTCTACTTTAAAAATGTAATTTACTTTAAGATAGTATGAAATATTGTTTTCCCCTATTACTATTTTGTATTTTTTTTAAATGTTTGTTGTTTATACATTTACTCCTATTTTGTTTTATTTGTGAATGTATAATTTGATTTTTAATATTGTATTTATTTGATTGAAGCGTCATTGTAGATGTGATTTAAACACAACTTATAGAGAATTATTTAAAGCGTAAGGTGAATTTAAATTGATAATTGAACGTAACTAAATTTGATAATATTGATTTTTTGTTAGAATTATCATGATAAATATAATTTTTTAAGTTACATAAATATTTTATTACTAATTAAAGGCATATATTATATTAGTGCCTTCGTACACGGGTTATAAGATTGTAAATATACACATATATATAATTTATATTACAAATCTTCTATTTATATTTAATTACATAATCGTTCATTTTGGCATTTGTAGAGTTATATATGGAATTGTAATGTAATTTTGTTGATGAAATCAGAGTGCAAGATGGTTTGGTAGGTGTTGTAGAATTGTATGCGAAAAGATAATTTTTTATCATATTTTGAACAATCGCATTTACTGTATGATATAAAATAGGGAAAATTTAATAGGAGCCATTTTAATTTTATTCCCAAACTTAAGGGTCAAAATGTATTTTAACCCTCATTTCCAACCTTCTTCCTTTTGCAATTGAGCCTCTTCTTCACGCTGCAAACACCACCACCACCACACCGGCCAATACTACCATGCCAGACAACCACGAACCTACACCACCATAATTTCTTCACCATCGAACCTACACCACCATAATTTCTTCACCATCTTATTTATCTTATTTCTTTCTCTCTCTTCTCTTATCTCTTTTATCCCCTCTCTCTCTCTCTCTCTCGCTTCTCCTATCCCATCCCCTTTTTATAATTGATGATGCTGAAATCTGGTTCGGTGGATCACAGTTAATATGCTTGAATTATGTCGAGTTTACTTCGTTGACCTGTTCCTGTAAAGCAAGGCTTAGACACCAGAAGTTGGTTTCCCGATTAAGCCCATCCGGTGTGAGAATAAATCACCATTATTTAAAGGAAAAATATACTTAAGGAAATTTAAAGTAGAATTTATAGTGAAGTAGAGCTTATTACTCTCTAACAAGAAGTGTAGGTTCGAGAATTCAGCTTACCTGTTTCGCTATTAACCCAAGACTTTTCTTCAATTAGAGAGGAAATTGGAAGACTCGTGTTTTGTAAGCAACTCTTGGTGTTCCCTTTGGTGAAGATTAAGACCCTTGTTTATTGGGGGTTTCTTGGGCTAATTTTGGAGTTAAATACTCATTTTAGTGGTGAAATTAGGCTACCATTTACTAGTGGTTAAGGCATTTAGGGTAGTGGTAGGTTTTAGTGGCCAAATTAGGTTATAGTGGTAATTTTGATGGTAAATGGTTAGCAAAATTATCCATTATCAGAGGCCTCCACTTTTTCTTTTGATGAGTCAAATGGAAGAGTATAATTTTTTCTCTATTTTTGTAGTGATGTCAGACAACCTCATAATCCTTGGGATCTTGTTTGGGTTGTCCCGTTTATCGGGTCATACCTGAACATAAGAGTTGTCCCAAGAGAGACTTTTAAGTTGTCTCCATACGGCCCAGTACTAGAGCTTTTGGGGTCGGTCACTGGAGTTCGTCTAACTGTCCGAGTTGATCACTTCAGCCTGCTTGGATAAATCCTCTCAGGTCGGATAGGTCATAACCAATCATTTTAAGTAGAGTTTTGTAGATTAGTTGAAATCTACCCAACGTAAGAAAGAGGTAGTGGATAAGGGATCTTGGCCTCCTGGGCACTTTATCAAACCTTCACCGCTCGATTGTCGTTTTTCTTCTTCCTTAATCCTGGCTTCTTCCAACTAGGCCTATTTTAGATTGTGAGTATGATATGACAAAAAATTATCGAATAACTCATGTAATCATGGAATATCTGTTGCATAAGATCGAACTAAGTAGAGAGGGTTTGCAACCCAGGTTTGTAATCCGATGGTCTCCTCTCCTCATCGACCCCTTTACAAGGGTAGGGTTAGGGTATCGGGTGTGCCCAAATACAAGGAGGGTTTTTCAGGCCATCGTCGAGCCAGACACATCGAGCGGCTAAAGCCGTCTGGTCGGATGAGTACGTCCCAGCTTGCTAGTCGTGATCTTCTTCTTGCTTGTCCTGTCAGGTAGGGAAGTCGATGTAGATGTCGGCATATCACAATATGTTCATTTTCTTAGGCAAAACAGAACTTTATTGAGCATGCAACAACTTACATATTCTTCACTAATAATACTTATTTAAGTGTTGTACATTCCATGGGTTTTTTAGGGTTTATCCTTCTAGTGTTTCGAGCTCATAAGTGCCAAGACCAATCACGTTGGTGACCCGATACAATCCTTCTTAGTTTGGGCCCATTTTTCCTTCAACTCGATCATAGGTTTTAATGGTTACCCTTCGCAGGAATAAGTCACCTTCTTGAAATGATCGTGCCTCGATATGTTTGTGGTGATACCAAGCCATTTGCCTCTTATAGAACGCCTGTCGAATGTGAGCTCGTTCTCGATTAGGATCACTGCCTCCAAGCCGAAAGCCATGGCGAACGTTGTTTCTCTAGTGGATACCCTAGAAGTCGTGTGATAGGCCCACAAAACCGAAGGGAGATCCTCTACCCACTTTGCCTTAGATTTTTCTAGCCGAGTCTTCTGCATGTGTAGAATGGTCTGGTTGGTTACCTCCACTTGGTCATTCGACTGAGAATGGCTTAGGGTAGACATATGATGATGAAGGCCTAATCCCACGCAGAAGTCGTCAAATAGATTGCAATCAAATTGCATTCCATGGTCACTAATATTGGCTTACGGTACTCAGAACCAGTAAACCATATGCTTCCATGTAAAGTCCTTGATTTTGGCCACAGACTCGGCCTCAACCTCGACCCATTTGGTGAAGTAGTCGATTACGACACTTAGGAATTTCATCTGAGCAGCAGCTATGGGTAATGGACCAAGGATGTCTACCCCCCATTGAGTAAATGGCCAGAGTTCGGTCATAGGAAGTTGTTCCATGCTGGGAACGTTGATTGCTGGTCCGAATCTTTCACATTTATCATATTTTTTCACCAATTATTTAGCATCAGCTTCGATCATTGGCCAAAAATATCCTTACCTCAGTGCCTCCACTACTAAGGATTGTGCCCCCGAGTGGTTACCACAGAGTCCTTCAGATATGTTAGAGCACATGGAGACCATCACTTTGGTTTATGCATCGAAGTAACAATCCCATGAAGGATCGTTTGTACAATACCCCTCATATTAGTACGTACTGGGATGCCCGATACCGAACTCTTCTGGCTTAATTCTTTTGCTTGGGCAGAACTTCGCTGTCGAGGTAGTTGTAGATGGAATCTATCTACCTAGGTTGGTGCGTTACTACTTTGACTTCCTCCTCGATCTTATCAAAGCTAGGTCGTGGAATGTTTTCAACCTAGATGGTCCTCTATCTCTTGTATTGATGATAGAGGCTAAGTTTTCCAATGAGTCTGCATGTTTGTTTTTCTTTCTTGGGATTTGCTTGATGATGACTTTCAAGAAATCTTGTATGAGTAGCTTGGCTTTGTGCAGGTATGCCATCATTTTTACTTCCTTAGTTGTGTATTACTCATTGATTTGGTTTGCTACTAGGAGCGAGTCATAGTAGAGTTTCACTTTGGTCACTTTGATTTTCTTCAAGACCCTCAAGGAGGAGATCAGTGATTCGTACTCCGCTTCCTTGTTGTTGCTTTGAAGTCAAGCCTTAACAAGTACTCTCAGATATTACTTTTAAGGGTGCAGATTACGAACCTAGCCCTCGAGCAATTCTGGTTTCATGACCTATCAACATGAGCTGTCCAGACGTCAGTAGTTTGCTGGTCAAGACTCCAGACAGTTTATTCTTCTGTCGGGCCTTTTTTCCTAGGGAAAGTGAACTCTGATATGAAGTCAGGTAAGGTTTGTCCCTTGATGGAAATCCTTAGGCAATATTCAATATGGATTTCCCTAAGTTTGATTGACCACTTAAGCAATCGTCCAGATATCTCTGGTCGATATAGTATGACTCTCAATAGTTCGTTGGTCAATACTGTTATTAGATGATCTTGGAAATAATATCGAAGCTTTCTCGTTGAAATTATGAGCACATACGCTAACAGCTCAAGTCGAGGATAGTGAGATTATGCCCTGTTCAGCACATGGCTAACATAATATACGGGCTTTTGAAGTCATTGTTCTTCTATCATGAGCGCCAAGCTCATGGCAGTAGACAATGCTGCCAAGTATATGATCATTTATTGTTTTGGCTTCGGGGTGGTGAGTGTCGGTGGTTCAAAGATATACTTATTGAGTTCTTGGAAGGCTTTCTCACATTTATTGGTCCACTGCAAAGTTTTGTTGCCCCGTAGAGTTTTGAAGAAAGGTAGGCACTTGCCTGACGCCCCATAAATAAAATGATTCAAAGTTGCTACTCGTCTTGTCAGGCTTTGTACATCCTTGATCGTCCTTGGAGATGTCATATCTAAGATCGCCTTGACTTGCTCTAGGCTAGCTTCGATTCCCCTTCTTGTTACTAGATGACCGAGAAATTTCCCGGCGCTATTTGTTTGGGTTTAGCTTTATCCTATGCCTCCTAAGCACATCGAAGCACTTCTATAGATCGGCTAGGTGATCAGGTACAATTGTTAAATACCAACTTTGAAAATATAATATTTTATAATCACATACCAGGTTGAAAATCCAGTCTCACTGTCATCAATGTAACAAACTAATATATTTAAAACAAGCAAAAGTGTGAAACACTATGTTTCAAAATATAATAATATAACCGCATACTATGCTGAAAATCCAGTTCCACTACTACTAATGAAATGAAGAAATATAATTAACCCCCAGCTCAAATATTTTAAGTTAACCCCTCCAAACATTTTAAATCAACTATACCAAAACATTTTAAATCAACTAATTGAAATATTTTAAATCCATCAATCCAAATATTTTAAAACCAACCAATCCAAATGTTTTAAATCAACCAGACCAAATATTTTAACGTATAATAAAATACACCACACCTCCTCTCCCAAAAGCCATAGGATTGTTTTTACCTTACGATCGGGAGTTGCAATGGTACCGTAACCTATACAACTGTTCCATCTAAAGTGACTATCAGTGTCAGGGCCATTTATTATCCCCAATGGTAGGGGTACCACCCGCAGAATTTGCACTCTTGACGGGTCAAACCACCTTGCAAGACTTGTCTAGCAGGTAATCCATATCTCGCAGAACATATCCTCCTAACGAGAAGAAAATCCATATCTCGTAGGTTATATCTTCCTAACGAGAAGAAAATTCACATCTCATAGGTCATACTCGTTTAACAAGAAGAAAATCTACATCTCGTAGGTCATACCCGCCTAACGAGAAAAAACTTCACATCTCGTAGGTCATACCCGCCTAACGAGAAGAAACTCTACATCTCGTAGGTTATATCCGCCTAACGAGAAGAAAATTCACATCTCGTAGGTCATATCCGCCTAACGAAAAGAAAACTATGGCATAGTCAGACAAAAAGAATCATTTTCCACCCTTAAAACCAACTTGATCCAAAAATCATTTTTCACTTTTAAAACCAACTTGAACCAAATGCATCGCAAAATCATCCATTTTAAATAAACACATTTTTCACAATTTATATGAAAATAAAATTTGTAAATTTATATAGAAGACAGTACACACACCTCGATTTCTACACTGCACAACTAGCACTATCCAAAACCTACACAGATACTGGTGCTTGCGAACCTAATAGTGATAGGCCTAATTTAATATTTTATTTAAAATGACCTAACATGCAATGTAGACCCTAAATTTCATGATTCTCCATTCCCTAAATTTCATTATAAAAAATTTATTATTTCGTCCGTTTCGCTGCGTTAATATCTACTGTACCAATTTATTTAGATTAACGAGTAATAAAATATTATTATGATTATGCAATTTACTATCACGGTTGCGAAACTTTTAATACTAACAATTTAATTTAACGAAATTAATACCTGATTCAAATTTTACCTGATTCCAAATTGCTCGCATGCCGAAAAGTTGAATTTTTTGATTTTGATTTTGATTTGATTTTCCTTCCTGTTTTCTGTGCTTGGATTCACTGCTGCGTCCATCTCCTCACCGCCGCGGCAACACACCACCGCTGCGGTGACACTACAACCGTTCAATTTTTGCTTGCTAGATCTTCACCGCCTCGGCAAACATTTTTTTTTTGGGTTTCTGGTTTCAGCCGTCTCTCTTTCTCTCCTATTTCTGTTTTGGTGTCTCGCCGCCGATTACTTGTTGATTCTCTCACTTACTCATCGGTCGGCCAACCTACACCAATCACGTACACACAGCGATCCACACACACACGCAACAACTGAGCAGAACCCACACACAGACGTAGTAAACGAACACATACACACACTCCGTCACGGTTGGCCGATGACCAACGGCCGACCACCTTCACCCACAGAAACACACACACACACACACACACACATACACATGCTGTCGAACTGAATAGAACACACACCTACGTAACCTCATTTGAATCATACACACACATACACACAGCAACACACACCCATACGATCGCTCAGAACAGAACACACATACACACCTACACCACCAGCTGCTAACACCCACCACCGACGATCGTTGAACAACATACACATACACCGTAGCTATTGAACACACACACACACACACACACACACACACACAGTTACGCTGTCGGACAAACGGCGATGACACCCACACACGTACGATCACCGGATGGATGGCAACAACGACACACACACACCCATGCCGGAAAAACAACGAAGATTAGAACCCACCTCCGCCAACCCACTTCTGTCATTTTCTGTTTCCTTCTTCTTTTGAGGCTTCCTCAAAATATGTGTGTATGGCCTGCATGTATATATATATATAGAAAGAGAGAGAGAAAGAGAGAGAGAGAGTTGGGCTTCATGTCATGTGCTCCCTTCTTTTTTTAAATCTCATCACTTTGTATATGTGTATATGTATATATATATATATGTGTGTGTGTGTTAATTTCCCGAATTATATTAATCTCCCCTAAATTTCTTTAAGTTATCATTTAAACCCAAAATTTAAAATTAATATTTCTAAAATTTCTAGTTGACCCCTAAAATTTTAAATTAAATTAGAAATGACACATTCTATCTCGTTATTTTTTTAAATGTTCTAAAATGAAACTAATGATTATGCGTTCGCAGAATTTCGGGTCTTACAACCCTTCCCCTCTAAAAGAAATTTCGTCCCGAAATTTTAGTTACCTTAACCGAACATGTGCGGATATTTATCTCTCATCTCGTCTTCTTGTTCCCACGTCGCTTCCTCTACGGAATGACTGCGCCGTAAAAATTTTACTAATGGAATCGTTTTCATTCGCAACACTTGATCTTTACGACTCAAAATTCGGACTGGCTCCTCAACGTAGGTCAAATCCTCCTCTAATTAGATTAGTTGAGAAGTCAACAAATGCGAAGGATCTGGCATATGTTTCCTAAGCATCGACACGTGGAAAACGTCGTGTAGTCTGGACAATTCTGGCAGTAAGGCAAGTCGATAAGCTGTTGCACCAACCCGTTCTAAGATTTCATATGGCCCAATATACCTCGGACTTAACTTTCTTTTCTTCCAAAACCTCATTATGCCTTTCCACAGGGATATTCGCAAAAACATATGATCACCCACTTCAAATTCCAACTCTCGCCTACGCTTGTCAGCATAACTCTTTTGTCGACTCTGAGCAATTTTTTATCTTTCCTAAATTACTTTTACTTTGTCTGTTGTCATTTGGGCTATATCCAGCATCAACAATTTTCGTTCTCCCACCTCAGTTCAGTCTATTGGACTGGAGTCCTGCATCTCCTGCCATACAACGCTTCATAAGGTGTCATCTCGATTACCGAATGGTAGCTGTTATTATAGGTAAATTCCATCAACGTCAAATGATCATCCCAGTTACCAGGAAATTCCAAAACACAACCCCTTAACATATCCTCCAACGCCTGAATCGTACGCTCGAATTGGCCGTCAGTCTGAGAATGAAAAGCGGTACTGAAATTCAACTTGGTACCTAAAGTAGTTTGGAGACTCGGCCAGAACTTCGAAGTAAATTTCGGATCACTGTCCGACACTATGGAAACTGGCGCACCATGTAGTCTAACAATCTCGTCAATATACAATTGGGCATACTTATCAAGAGAGTACATCGTCTCTATGACCAGAAAATGAGCAGATTTAATATGTCTAACAACGATAACCCAAATGGAATTATGCCCCTTTTGAGTACGGAGTAATCCCGAAACGAAATCCATCATGATATGCTCCCATTTCCACTTTGGAATAGGTAGAGGCTACAACAATCCACCTGGACGTAGGTGCTCGATATTAACTTGTTGACAAACGAGACATTTGGCAATAAATTCAGCAATTTCCCATTTTATTCCATTCTACTAATAGTGTTCTCGCAGATCTCAATATATTTTTGTACTGCCTGGGTGTATTACCTATGCTGAACTATGCGTTTTCTCCACGGTATCCTTCTTTAGATTAACATCATCAGGTACACATAATCTATTTCTAACCATCAAGGCTTCATCATTATTCCTAATGCGATAGTCAGCTCTGTGACCATTTTTTACTTCATCTCTAATCTTCCCCAATTGGACATCCGACTTTTGCGCTTCTACAATACGGTCAATCAATGTCGGTCTCAACGTTAAAGTCGTAAGCAATGCTGCCGTCTGACCAACTGCCAACTGGACTTGTATAGATCTTAGCTCGGCATACAGATTAGTATAAACAACTTGAATTTGTGCAACCGAACTTGCCGATTTCTGATTCAGCGTATCCGCTACAACATTGGCATTTCCTGGATGATAGTGGATAGTACAATCATAATCCTTGATCAATTTTATCCAACGTCTCTGCCTCAGATTTAGTTCCTTCTAAGTATACAAATATTTCAAACTCTGGTGGTCCTTATATATCTCACAAGTCTCGCCATACAGGTAATGTCTCCACATCTTCAAGGCAAACACAATCGCCGTAAATTTCAAATCATGCGTCGGGTAATTATGCTCATGATTCTTTAATTGCCGGGAGGCATATGCAATCACATAACTATGCTGCATCAGTACACACCCTAGCCCTTCATGTGACGCATCACTGTAGATCACAAGCCACCCTCCTCAATCGGAAAGAAAAGTATTGGCGCATATATCAGTCTGTACTTCAGCTCTTGGAAACTCTGTTCACATTTATCAGTCCACCCGAATTTGGATTCTTTGCAGGTCAATCGGGTCGACGGGGTAGCTATAATAGAAAATCCCTGTACAAAACCACGATAATAACCCGCTAGTCCCAAGAAACTTCGGACTTCAGTCACACTTTTCGGTCTTTCCTATTGAACCACAGCTTCGACTTTCTTTGGATTTACTTGAAGACCATCCCCCAAGATAACATGCCCCAAGAATACCACTCTATCCAACCAAAACCCACATTTACTGAATTTCGGATACAAGTGCTTTTCTCGCAAAGTCTGCAACACAATCTTGAGATGCTCTATATGCTCTTCTTCATTTTGAGAATAGATCAGTATATCATCAATGAACACGATAATAAACTGATCTAGATAAGGTTGGAAGATTCGATTCATCTAATCCATAAAAAGCAGCAGGGGCATTCGTCAACTTGAATGGCATAACTAGAATTCATAATGCCCATACCTCATCTGGAACGCCGTTTTCTCCACGTCACTATCTCTGACTTTCAACTGGTAATATCCTGATCGAAGATCTATTTTGGAAAACACCCTGGCCTTCTGCAGTTGGTCGAATAAATCATCCATTCTAGGCAACGGGCATTTATTACGAACAATTACCTTATTCAATTGTCGATAATTAATGCACATCCTTAGCGTGCCGTCCTTCTTCGTTATAAATAACACTGGGGCTCCGTGGGGAGAAACACTAAGTCTGATAAAACCCATAGTCTAACAGATTTTGTAACTAAGTTTTCAATTCCTGCAACTCGGTAGACGCAATACCATAGGGTGGAATTGATATCGGATCAGTTCCTGGAAATAACTCAATGGTGAATTCCATTTCCCTATCCACTGGAAACCTTGACAATTCTTCTGGAAACATATCGGGAAAATCCCTGACCATTGGAAAATCCGCCACCCGAACTTTATTCTGACTAGTGTCAAACACATGCGCGAGGTATCCCTGACATCACTTCTTTAATAGCTTCCTAGCCTCCAGAATTGAAATCAAATTGATTGGGATAATGATTACATCTCCCCAAAATACAAAGTCTGACTCGCCTAAAATCCAAAAAGTAACTTCTTTTTTTTTAAAAAAAAAAATCCATCGTGGCATGATAACCGAATAGCAAATCCATACCCAGTATCACATTAAAATCATGAATACTCAAGGGTAATAGATCTACCAATAATTCTCTATCACCAACTCAAAGCGAACTGTCTGTATACGTGCTATCTATCAACACTGACTCGCAGTTCTCGGCTGCTTCTTGCTCATCATTCTCTATTAATTTTGCTATGTTTATTAATTCTGCATAACTTTTGATTTGCCTACCCGTCAACCTGGAATGTATTACTAAATCAAATCCTTTCTGGAATCTTCTACATCTTGCCTTTTTCGTTTTTACCAAATCAGGAGAAAATCGAGACTAGACATCGAATTTAATTTCATACTGCCGAACAGTCATGTCTTCCTGTTTTAACAATATGAACTCTCCATCCAACAAAATTACCAGGTTTCCTTAGTATTGCCTAGAAGGCAGTTTTATGCACACCCTTGGATATTGTACGCTATGATAAAATCCATATATATCAAATAGTAGCGCAAAGTGTTATGTAGTCCCATAATATAAGTAAGGTGTTGTCTAATAATCCAACTTAAGTGTGCTTTGTCACACTATTAGTTTAATAACTAAAATATTAAGTGCTACCGATAGTAAATTTCATTGTCAAGTAATACGAATATGATTACTTATTAGTTATAATTTAACATTTAAAACCACTAGCACCACCACAATTATAATCCATCCATCACTACTACCAACAACACCACCCAATCCACCAACTAGCAGTATTACCATTTCATCTCACCACTAATTGCCAACTTTATAGTTATTCCTGTTAATGGAAAACGAGTCTAGGAAAATAATGCAACAACTTCAATTAGTAGTCAGGCTCTCCGATTATCTATTACATAATTTACTATATATATTAAGGGAGGGCAAACAAGATACCCAACAATGCACGATGCCAATGTACTATCTAATGCAATACAATAACTATCACTCACATGCCGAACCTACCTATCAACACCCTATCTCCGGGTCCACCACTGGCTCGACAAGCTAACATGTCTACAGAACCTATAACCTAGGCTCTGATACCACAAATGTCACATCCTACCCCGGGCACCTGTCAACCTAGGTCGGGCGTGATGTCGACATGATACTACCTGACCAATCAACCAAATACATACCTACATATATACACATATTCAAACGCATGCATACCGCTACCAATATTTTTTTTCTCCAAAAATTATACCTTCCACAATTCACCTCTGATCGGCCCACTCCCAAATGACACTACCTTCGGACTCTACCTAGCGCCAGAAGTAAGCCAACTCCTAGCCACGGTACTTGAAATAAAATATTTTTATCGGTGTACTGTCTTTATAATCAAAACATTTAATGGATCAAGTACAATTGTTAAATACCAACTTTCAAAATATAATATTTTATAATCACATACCAAGTTGAAAATCCAGTCCTACTGTCACCAATGTAACGATTTAATATATTTAAAACAAGCTGAAGTGTTAAACACCACATTTCAAAATATAATAATATATCTGCATACTATGTTGAAAATCCAGTTCCACTACCATTAATGAAATGAAGAAATATAATTGACCCCTAACGCAAATATTTTAAGTCAACACCTCCAAGCATTTTAAATCAACCATACTCAAGCATTTTAAATCCACTAATTGAAATATTTTAAATCTACCAATCCAAATATTTTAAAACCAACCAATCCAAATGTTTTAAATCAACCAGACCAAATATTTTAACGTATAATAAAATACACAACACCTCCTTTCCAACTAGCAATAGGATCATTTTTACTTCACGATCGGGAGTTGTAACGGTACCGTATCTTGTACAACTATGCCATCTAAAGTGACTATCAGTGTCAGGGACATTTATTATCCCCAATGGTAGGGGTACCACCCTCGGGATTTGCACTCCTAATGGGTCAACCACCCTACAGGACTCGCCTAGTAGGTAATCCACATCTCCCAAAACATATCCTCTTGACGAGAAGAAAATTCACATCTAGTAGGTTATACCCTCCTAACGAGAAGAAAATCTACATCTCGTAGGTCATACCCGCCTAACGAGAAAAAACTCCATATCTCGTAGGTCATACCCGCCTAACGAGAAAAAACTCTACATCTCGTAGGTCATATTTGCCTAATGAGAAGAAAATTCACATCTCATAGGTCATACCCGCCTAATAAGAAGAAAACTATAGCATAGTCGGACAAAAAAATTATTTTTCACCCTTAAAACCAACTTGATCCAAAAATCATTTTTCACTTTTAAAACCAACTTGAACCAAATACATTGCAAAATCATCCATTTTAAATAAACACATTTTCTAAAATTTATATGAAAATAAAATTTGTAAATTTATATAGAAGACAGTACACTCATCTCGATTTTCGTACTGCACAACTAGTACCGTCTAAAACCTACCGCGATGTTGGTGCCTACGAACCTAATAGCGATAGGCCTAAATTAATATTTTATTTAAAATGACCTGATATGCAATGCAGGCCCTAAATTTCATAATTCTCCATTCCCCAAATTTCATTATGAAAAATTTATTATTTCGTCCGTTTCGCTGCGTTAATATTTACTGTACCAATTTATTTAGATTAGCGAGTAATAAAATATTATTATGATTACGAAATTTACTATCACAGTTGCAAAACTTTTAATACTAACAATTTAATTTAACGAAATTAATACCCAATTCAAACTTTACCTGTTTCGAATCGCTCGTAGGCCGAGAAGTTGAATTTTTGGATTTTGATTTTGATTTGATTTTCTCTCCTGTTTTTTGTGCTTGGACTCACCGCCGCGACGATACGCCACCGTTGCGGTGACGCTACAACCGTTCTGTTTTTAATTGCTGGATTTTCACCGTTGTGGCGACGGATCTCATCGCCGCAACGAACGCTTTTTTTTTTTTTTTTGTTCTGGGTTTCTGGTTCCAACCGTCTCTCTCTCTCTCTCTCTCTCTCTCTCTCTCCTGTTTCTATTTTGGTGTCTTGCCGCCGATCACCTACTGATTTTTTCACTCACTCACCGGTCGGCCAACCTACACCGATCACACACACATAGTGATCAACACACACACATGCAACGACTGAGCAGAACCCACACACAGACGTAGTCAACGAACACACACACACATACACATACACACACACACTCTGTTATGGCTGGCGGACAATCGACGGCCGACGACCCTCACCCACAGAAACACACACACACACACACGACACTATTGAACTGAACATAATATATACCTACGCAACCTCGTCTAAATCATACACACACACACAGCAACAGCACACACCCACACGATCGCTCAGAACAGAACACACACACACACACACACATACACACACCCCGCTGGTTGCTAACACCCACTGCCAATGATCGATGAATAACACATACATATACCGTAGCAATTAAACACACACACACACACAGTCACACCATCGAACAGACGACGATGACACCTACACACGCAAGATCACCGGATGTACGGCGACGACGACACACACACACACACGCCGGAGAAATAACGACTATCAGAACCCACCTCTGCCGGCCCATTTCTCTCGTTTTCTGTTTTTTCTTCTTCTGTGGCTCCCTCAAAATGTGTGTGTATGGCTTGTATGTATGTATATATATATATATATATATATATATATGCATGAGGAGGAGAGTTGGGCTTTATGCCACGTGCTCCCTTCTTTTTTAAATCTCATCACTTAGTATATGTGTATGTATGTATATATATATATATATGTGTGTTAATTTCCCGAATTACATTAATCTCCCCTAAATTTCTTTAAGTTATCATTTAAAGCCAAAATTTAAAATTAATATTTCTAAAATTGCTAATACCCCTAAAATTTTAAATTAAATTAGAAATAACACATTCTATCATGTTATTTTTTTAAATGTTCTAAAATGCAACTAATGATTATGCGTTCGCAGAATTTCAGGTCTTGCAAAGAAGTTAATTTCTTCAATGGTATTTGCATCAAATAACTTCTTGGTTTCTTTCTTGTTCATAGCTTGTCGCTCTGGCCCAAACTTTCGTCGCTTCTATTGAACTGGTGGGTACACTGGGTCAATGTACAACTGGTGCATGGAGGTACTTGGGTTTATCTTGGGTAGATCTGCATGCGACCAAAAGAACATTTCGTGGGTGGCTCTGAGAAACTCGATTAGTTTCTATTTTATGTCTACCAAGAGAGTCATTCTGATTTGGATAGTTCGGTTCGGATTGCTTGGGTGTACTTGGACATCATCCACTTATTCACCAGGCTGAGGCTGAGGTTACCGCGGTTGTTCGACCCATGGGTCCATGATGTCCTCTTTCCCAGGACGCTCGACCATATCACCGGGCAGGAAGTCCTCGTCGACCTCCTTGTTTGATTTTTATTTAGGGATTTCTATTTTGGTCACAAAGCACTCCCGCGCTACCTTTTGACTTTGGCGTACCTCATCGAGACCTATTCTTGGTCGGGAACTTCAGCATTAGGTATTATGTTGAAGTAATGGCCTTTAAAGCATTTAGACACTGCCTTCCAATGATAGCGTTTTATGCCGATAGACAGTCTACTACCATGAACCGCACTTCAACTATCAAGTGCTTTGGCTCCGTGCCCGCTGTAATTTGAAGCTTGATCCAACCAAGCAGCTTCACTATTTCCCCTCCAAAGCAGACTAGAGGGGTCATTATTGGCTTCAGTTGGTCATGGATGATTCCCATCCTGTTAAATACAGTTAAGTAGATTATTTCCACTGAGCTACAACTGTCGACCAATACTTACCCCACATTGTAATTGGCAATCTACAGGGTGACCACCAGAGCATCATTATGGGGTGTGTGAACCCCACGTAGGTCTTATTCAGTAAAGGTGATAGCCTCTCTCTCTATGAGGGGCGTCTTAGATACTTGGAACACATAGTCTTCAGTCGAACGTTTGCCTCGCTGTTCATGCACTTTATGCTCGGATTTGGTTAGTCTTCTCGACGCGAATCCACCATGGATCATGTGGATGTTCTCTTAGACCTCAAGTCTTTCCCTATCCTCTCTAGGGTGTCGTTCGTCTTGATCTCTGATCTGCATCAGGACTGTCCCCAATGGAGCTTTGAAGGGCGTGTAGTTAATGAAGCGCAAATGAGACCTATTTCTCCCTCATTTTTTGTCGGATCTGTCTCTCTATTAGGTTTGTTGTAGTTTGGCTCTTCAGCTTTCCTTTTCCCTTTGACGTATTCTTTTTGTTCAACTCAGGCTTGATATATATTTTCTACAGCAATGAACACTGTGGAAATGGTAAAGGCCGAGGATAAAGTTTTTAGTAATGCATGGGCCATGTCATGCAAGAATGGACCTGTCTGTACCCTTGCCATCAAGGCGGCCACTGTTATCATGTCATTCAGTTCTTCCACTTGATCAGATTTGTACCAGAACCTTTCAATGTAGGCTTCCAGTGTCTCATCTTTCCTCTACCTTATCGATATAAGGTGCGATAGGCTTTTAGTCTGTCGCTTACTACTTACAAACCTATGTGCAAAGGTAAGACTAAAAGATTGAAAAGAATTAAAACTGTTTGGTTTCAATGCCTTATACCATTTTTGGGCCGCTCCGGCTAGAGTCACCTAGAAGGTCTGACACTTCGTTAAATCTGTTGTCCCGTGCAAATCTATGTGAGCATGGCATGTATCGAGGTGCTCTGCTATATTGGAGTCTCATTAGTACGTCTCGATTTGAGACAACATTTTGAAGTTGCTGGGACTTTTTCCCCTAGTAACTGAGTAGTAAAGAGAGAAGCGTTCCTTTTTACGATCTCGTAAACATTAGGCTCCTTCTTCCCAATCTACTCGAGTTTTTCATTGATGACCTTAACCTACGCCTGTAGGTCTTTATCAATTTGTCAATCCAGGTCGCTTTATCAATCTCTCAGATACGTTGTTGATGAGGGCTATGTTGAAGGCAACGGAACATTGTGAGACACGTCATAAGCTTTGTCTACCATCCAATTACGGCATGACTAATTTCTTAATGCAGGAGCTCTATTCTTTCTATCTTCAATTTGTGCCGATGATGCACGGGGTCCCAGTCACAAGTGTACGCTGGGGGTTTTCTTAGACCTCAAATCTTTAGGGCCTTGTCGACGGAGATCACGCTACCCTTGGTAACGCTCCTCCTCCTGGCATTGTTCACCACGAACTCTCAGTCCTTCGTCGGCAATAAGTTGTGCCTCACTGACAGGCGGTACGTATCCTTGAGGTACGGGTGGTGGCAGACGTAGTTAACCTTGATTAACCTATCCCGTTAGGTATCAGATAGTCTGAGAGAGATCACGAATCTCCTTCCTCAATTCTATAATGAGTTTGGGTGATTCCTCTGAAGGACTAGCTTCATGATTACCCATACTAATTGGTTGTCTCCCGCTTTTATTTTTTATTAGTCATGATTCCAGATCTCAAAGTAACGATTGATGAGATTATTTAGAACAACTGTTTATATAATTGCCTGTCTTTCCCACAAATGGTGCCAAACTGATGATGTCAAAATCTGGTTAGGTGGATCACAATAATATGGTTGAACTCTGCCGAGTTTACTTGATTGACCTGTTATGGCAAAGCAAGGCTTAGACACCAGGGGTTTAGTTCTCGATGAAGCTCCTCCGGTGTGAGAATAAGTTATCGTTGTTTAGAGAAAAAATATACTTCATGGAATTTAGAGTAGAATTTACAATGAAGTAGAGTTTATTTCTCTCTAACAAGAAGTGTAGGCTCGAGAATTCATCTTGCCTATTTCGCTATTAAGCTAGGACTTTTCTTCAAGTAGAGAGAAAATTGGAAGACTTGTGTTTTGTAAGCAAGTCTTGGTGTGCTCTTTGGTAAAGAATGAGACCCCTATTTATAGGGATTTCTTGGGCTAATTTTGGAGTTAAATACTCATTTTAGTGGTGAAATTAAACCATCATTTACTAGTGATTAGGGCATTTGGGGTAGTGGTAGATTTTAGTGGCCAAATGAGGTCATAGTGGTAATTGCGGTGGTAAATGGTTAGAAAAATTACCCATAAAAATTACTCATTATAAATAATATATAGACAGATCGAGCATCGGAGATCCAAATCTTAGGTTTAGGTAATTTCTACTTTTTGCCATGAGGTTCTTATATGAAACTCGACATTGATGGTGCTCAATTGGATATGCAGATCCAAGCTTCGGATCCAAATCCAAATCATGGATATATATATATATATATAGAAAGAGAGAGAAAGAAATAAAGAAAGAGAGAGAGAGAGAGGTGAGATGGGGGCAAATAAGAAAAGAAGAGAGAGAGAGAAATAGAGAGATAGATAGATAAAGAGGATAGAGAAATAAAGACATGTCCAGGGAGGAGGTCGCTGGATGAGAAGTAGGAAAAAGATGAAGAAACAAAAAAAATCATATTTTGCAACATTAATTTCTTTATGACTTTTTAAATAGGCCCTATTGAAATAGTTAGATGAAAATGACAAAATTATTCTTAATTTTGAAGTAAAATGACACAATTATATTCATTTCTATTAAATAATTAACTACTGCACTTAAGTCTAAAGAATGGGGAAGGTAAGTGGCAACGAAATACCACAAGGGTGCAAAGTGAAATTCAACCAATAAAATAAGGGATTTTTTTTTTTTTTTTGTTTCTCCAAAGATAGTGTTTCTAGAGATCAGACCACCATTACCATCTATTAAGTTTTCGGCCCACATAGATTATTTAGTAAAAGGTCCTTGCATTTTAGCCCCCCTATTAACGTTTATATACGGATTGTGCCATTGAGACTGCAAAACCTCCATTTTTTGTTGATGGTACGTGAACAACTGCCAAAATAAACCCACCACCATACATAATCGACTTGTGGAGGTGTGAGTTTTTAACCAAATCATTAAAATTTGTGATCAAATTAAAGATCTCACCGTGCTATTTACAATGGTGATTCTTTTCATATATATATATGTGTGTGTGTGTGTGTGTGTGTGTGTGTGTGACGTTTGCGTTAACATTAATGCACGATAAGAGGAGCAGTTGTGACCGCATCCATTCTCCTTTCAATATTACGTGGTACACGTTCCCACTACCTGCTACGCTCTAGAGAATATGACCAAAACTCTCCATTCCCTCAAGCTCAACTCCCTTTATAACTCCCGAAACCCTAATCCAAAGAGGCAAAAATCACTGCGATACTCCCCCACCACACTGCAAATGGCAAAAAATGAACAAGTGACGTCTTTGGCTATCCCAAAATGAGCATTCCCCAGTCCCGATAGTATGTTAAAACCCTAAAATTGATTTTAGTTTGTTTTTGCGAATTCCGTTTCGAAGTCAAAATCATAAACAATGCCATACATGTTCATCTATTTTGTCTGAATTTTACATGTTGTGTTTTTTTATTTTGGTTTTTTTTTTTTTTTGTTGTATGTGGTAGAATATGCGTTAATAATCTCGTATCATATGTCGTATTTTGTCTGTTGGTTCGCTGTGTCTAAAAACCTTCATGTGCTTTCTTGATTTAAAACATATGTTGTTTCACGGCTAAAAACACATGCGTTAACGTTAATATAGTTTGGTGGTTGGCATTGATGCAAGCCATTTTGTTAACGTTAATGCATAAGATTTGTGTATACTATTGACAAATGCATTAACATTTATGTAGTTTAGTGCTTGATAATGGTGAACACTAACGCGTTAACGTTAACACAAAAAAATATGTGACTGCTATTAAGGAATGCATTAACGTTTATGTAATTTAGTGAATGTTATTGACGCATACACTTGCATTAATGTTAACGTAAACAATGTGACTAAAAAAAGAGTTAACGTTAATGTGCATGAATGTTGAAACTTGTTACATGTTTGGTTCGCAAAAAAACTTGACTGACTGAGTTACATTAATGTGTGCTTTTGACACAAAAAATGTGTATCAAACCAACTTTTTTTGTAGTCATTTTTTAGGTAAAAATGCTGAAAAACCCAAGAAAGAAGGAGGCAACCAACAGTCGTTTTTGTATCATTGCAACTTGAAGCAGACGTATGAGCCGCTGAAAGATTGCAAACTCAACGATTAACATAAACAACTATTAGTGAAGATAGCGTTTGCAAGGTTGTTTGAGATATTGTACACGCAGAGAGTCACTCTCGAGAACATCCACAAGCATGATGATCTCATAGAGATGGTTGTCCTGCTATAATCCTATATGGGGAGCTTTTAGGATTGGTGGCAAGTTCATCCGGATAACCCCACTGGATATGCAACTAACTTTCAAGATAACGACAAGCAAAGATCCTATTGTTCAGAGTTGATACACGAAGGCCGACTCTCCGTTCATGTCCAAGCTGACGCTCAAAGACCAAGAGTTCAGTGTGGTATACTTGAGATCATTGGTGGAAAAGAAAGTAAATGCCACTGACGAATAAATGATAGAAGATATTGTTCGTATGGTCATTATGCACCTCATGACAACATGCTTCTTTGTAACCATTGGACAATAGGTCCCGAAGTAGTTGGTTCGATATGTTGAAATGATCGAAGACATGGCCAAGTACAATTGGACAAATGTGATCTTCATAGAGTTGGAGACATGTCTGAAGAAGTCGTACATAGAACCCCGGTTGGTTACAGGTTCATGCTTGCTCTACAGGTATACACCTAACTAATAAGAATGTTTTATCAAATAAAAGTCCCGTGTGTGGAAACTGTTTGACATCCTCATGTTAATTTTTTTGTTTACTTGTATTGGTTGTGCGAGCACACAACGTTGCTAGGCTACTTTGAGGGATGGAATATAGCATGCTACGTTTAGAGAGATGGTGGTTCACCACTTTTTCCTCCCAACTTGGGAGAATGCCCATCAGCCACCTACCAGTTGATAAGGTAATCAAAACCCATGTGGTGCTTTAATATTCATGTGTAACACAAAAAAACAAAAAATGAGTTAATGTTTACTATTTATTGTTGTGTGTGAATGCTAATGTACAGTTTGATGTTGTACGTTGTTTATGTTCCCTGCTTCCTGGTGCTGAGTTAACTTTCATGTATTCCAAGAGAAAGACCAAACAATCGAGGAGACTTTGGCAGAGATGCAATTGGGGATTGCGGCAAAGGAAAAAAATGATGAATATATCAAGGAGACACTAGTTGATAAGGGCAAAGGCCTAGTAGCTGATGTTAATGAAGAGTATGATGCCATGATTGACGACATCATAGGGTGGTATATGAACCCCTCGTGAATCAACCTACTACTCTCCCACGGAACTCGTAGCTAATTTAAGAGTTGATTCCACTCCGGCTGAAAGTGCATATTGCACACCTTCTAGAACTGCCTTTGCAACATTGTCTGCAGGTGCCCCTACGCTGGATGACATCCACAAATAGATTGATATGATGCAAGGTGAGTTTGCAGTACAAAAAATGGAAAGAGACCAAACCATTGCGGTGTTGCAAAGGGCAATCACAAACATAACCGCTACCAACATTGAATAGAAAAATGAGATTAATCGTCTGAACACATTGTCCCTGCAACAAAAGGAACATTGTGATCATGTAGTCTCCGACCTATCTGCATAATTAGAGAAAACAAATTGGGAGAAGTCGGACATCCTAATGGAAATCAGCGTGCATGATGTCATGTAGAAATATCGAGAGCCCCCCCGTGATGTAGAGAAAGCTGAGCTTCGGTAGAGATGTGACGAGCTCGCCCTGGAGGTCAAGTCATTGAAGCAAATGATCGAAAGGTTGAATCAACAAAATGCTGATGATGCTAAAAAAAAAAAAAAAAAAAAAAAAAAGAAAAAGAAAGAAAAGTTATAATGATCTTGCTCTTGAGTTAAAAAGAGCAAAACAAATCAACAAGATGTTGGATGACGAGAATAAAAAGATAGCCAAACATGACACTTCACTGCACGTGGTGCCTAAGAAACAAATCCTAGACCTCCAGGCAAAATTGAAGGCCCACTAAAAAAAGACCCAAAAAAACACATCTACCATTCTCGCAATCATCGAGCCTAAACCATTTTCGATGGTCATGTATATCATCCGACAGATGCCCCTGATGATCCATTACGAGTCTTGATGCCCACGTTGCATGGGGGGAAAACCCCAAAAATTAGCTGGATAGTTGGGCGAGTCAAGAAAAAAGAGGCAACCACAGAAAAACGGAAGTGATTTTGTGTACCCAAAAACAAAAGGGAAGGGGAAACAAAATGAAAAAATCGACGTAATTAATGTTGCTAACCTCCTACCGCCAACAATGTATTAGGATAATGCGAAAACGCCATCTCGAAACTCAACGACAGTTGGTATGATGCTTGATGACGATGATTGGAAGAAGTTGCAGATGATATATTCCAAAGAGGGGCCCAGGTAAAAAAACATGTTAACTCGTTGCCAAGTTTCCTTTAAAAAATAGTTTTTCATAAAATGTTTGTCGACCATGTGATATGTTATTGTGATCATGTTACAGGACATTCGTGTTTGGTGGAGAGAAACAAATGTCAATGGTTTCGTGTGGCAATGTCATATGCATGCTCATGGAGAGGTGTATCTCCGATAACGTATGAAACTGATTGCATAAATGTTTACATTTTATGATTACGTAACTGTTACATTAATTAGTTTGCGTAAATGTTTACGCTATGTAATCTGCATTAACGTTAATGTTCTCATATCTCCTCCTCCCCCACCCCCTATCCTCACTCAGGTTATTGATTCGTTTGGAGATTTGTTAAAGGATAAAGTGAGGAAGCTCAATCAGATACGGGGGCGGGGGCGCGCATCAAACAGGCTGTTGGATGAAGTAAAATTCACAATAGCATGCATATGGGTAAGACACATTGATTATGCACATTTTTTTTCCCTCCGAACGCGCTAACACATAAAATGCAAAACATAATAGACTATAATTAGATAAAACAATGAGAAGTTCTTCAAAGAGCTCTACTACATGGTTGAAAGTGCATTCGGCAAACGATATCGGTACATTATTTGCTCTATGAGCACTCATGGACGCCATGCGTTGCCAAATCACTAGACTGTGATAGTGGTGGATATACCTAGGAAAAAACGGACGTTTTATAATTCCATCCATCCCAGGAAGAACATCACTGATTATTATTATAGAGATGCGTATCCAGTGGTATGGAATCTAACATACATGATTTGATTATCTCCAAAATACGCTATGTTTTATTTGTCTAACCTAAATTCTAAACAAAAGCAATTTGTTGAGCGATATATCAACATGAGCATACAGACAGATTGGGGGTGATGCACATATCGAACAATCTCCCGATTCTCCGTAGTAGAAAGGGGCATAAGTGAACGCATCTAAAACTCGTGCAAAGTTATATGTGGTGAAAAAAAATATGATTCTCATCTTTTTACCCCCATTTGCAGGACTGATTGCGGTGTTTTTGTCATGTATATCATGAAACAATACAATCAGAACGAGTCGGTCGCGAAAAACCTGTCAGTGGCATGTTCGAGGTGTTCAGAAAGCAATAATCCATGCTTTATTGAACCGTCCCTACTATCACTGGTCCCCTCGTGAAATCGATAATAGTATAAAAACCCAACTCGATGTAAGCACATCCCGTCCTGAAGAAAATTTACATCTGTGAAATAAAAAATAATTTAACTTGTATATATATATTTTTTAATTTATTCATTGTTTTGTATGCTGTTGAATGTTAAAAATCAGAATGTGTGCTTTAATATTCATGTATATCCTTGTTGTTTGTTTGGTGATTCACTGTGCTTATCATTTGTTTAGTGTTTGCATGCAATACAAGAAGTGTGTGAGAGAGAAATTGTCCAGAAATAATTTATACAGGGAGTGTATGAGAGAGAAAATGTCAAGCAACAACTTCAGAATCTTCAAAGAAGATGTCCCAAAATAGGAAGACCAAGCTAATCAACTGTGCAGCTTGGTAGATGATATGAGGTGTCGAATGGGGAATTCCTGGTGGGCGTTCCCTAGTACAAATGAAGAAAACCTGCATCTGAATGAGGAGAACGCCTAGCTGCGGGAACTGGTGGCTGCCCTTGAACACGAAGTAGAAATGCTTCACCGAGAGATTGCACTAGCTAATCTGTAGCCTATCCGGAGTGAATCGTCAGTCAACAACAACTAGTAAAATGTTGGTCTCAAAGATCAATTTTTGTGTAAAACAATACTTAATGTCTGTGCCCTAACATCGACAAAATGGGTTGTATTTTTGGTGCATAACCTTTTTTACGTTTTGGTTGGGCTGAATAAATAACTAGTATGGGAGTTTTTGATTGTGTAGTTTTTTTTTTGTTAATGTTAACTCAATATGCTTTACATTTAAACCGTGTTTAATGTGGGGTTGCTAAGCATAAGCATGTGTTTTTTGGGGGGGTTCTTCAGTGGAATATTTCTCAGATGGATGTTAAAATGTGTTCTTGAATGGCAATCTTCAAGAATAAGTTTACATGACTCCTCCTCTTGGTGTTGCTCACAAGTCTAAAGAAGTTTGCGAACTCAAGTAATCATGATTCCGCTCTATTTATAAAGTGTACTACTATAGGTGGTATTCTACTATCTTTATATGTGGATAACATGATTATAACTGGTGATGATGTTGACAGGATTCCAATCTTGAAGCCAGAATTATATCATCAGTTTGAAATGAAGGACTTTGGGGCTTTACGCTACTTTCTGGGTATTGAAGTAACATTTTCTTCAATAGGTTATCTTTTCTCAATCTAAATATGTAGCTGACATTCTTGAGCATGCTCGTCTTGATACTGAGACAGTTAATACTCCTCCAAAGGTGAATGTTCAGTATTCACTTTCTAATGGTGCCCATTTGTCAGATGCTACCTTATATCGTACTATTGTTGGTAATTTGGTCTATCTAACCGTTACTCGCCTGGACATTGCCCACGCTATTCACATCGTCAGTCACTTTGTTACTTCTCCTACTACAGTTCATTGGGTTATTGTTATTTGTATCATTCGGTATCTTCGAGGCATTCTCTTTCTAAGTCTCTTACTTCCATCGACCTCGTCTTTGGAGTTGCAAGCGTACTCTAATGCTAATTGGGCTACTGATCCCTCAAATCACAAGTTTATCACAGATTTTTGTGTGTTTCTGTGTGATTATCTTTTAATGGAAGAGCAAGAAGCAGGCCGATGTTTCTAAATCTTCCACGGAAGTTGAGTATTGTGCGATGACATCCACTACCACCAAAATAGTTTGGTTGCGTTGGTTACTTGCAGATGTGGGTATTTCTCTTTATCATCCCACTTCCATATATTGTGATGACAAAAGTGCTATTTAGATTTATCACAATCCAATCTTTCAGGAATGTACTAAACACATCGAAATTCATTTTCATCTTATTTGTCATCACCTTTAACATAAGATTATTACTTTGCCTTTCGTGTCATCTTCCATGCAAATTGTCAACTTGTTGACCAAGTGGCATTTTATTTCGCGTTTTTTATTTTTGGTTGGCAAAATACTCTCGATGCTTCGAGCAACAACATCGTGAGTTTGAGGGGGGATATTAGAGTTATTAGATTTATTATTATTATTTAGTATTAAGGGTAGAATAATCTTTTGTTTGGTTTCTAGATCTTTCCATTATATGCGTATAGAAGTTTCTCTTTCCTTGATTTTCTATTGCATTCTTGTATTCATTCATTCAAAGATAATAAACCCTTACCTCTATTTCTCTTTTCTCTCTAGATTTTATGATTATTCATTGATCTTCACACATATTATCTCACACTTCACTTATCCACTTTACTATTTCAAAAGATCAAATCTTTCTCTTAAAAAAATCCTATTAATTGGGGCAAAGATTGTTCACACAATTGCCTCATCCTTGATCATCTACATCATCATTATTTCTGAATCAAAACACACTTTTGGAATGCCTAGCAAACTAATCAAAACTCACGGATCTTGGACCATCTACATTGCGATCATTTTTTAAGCGAAAGTGCTTTTGGAACACCTAAACTAATCAAAACTTGCTTCCAACGAATTTGCACCCACATAGGGATTCAAAAAACAAAGATAACAAATATTTAAAAACTAGAGAGAAATGAAAAAAATATTAGAACCACGGCCTGAAGAAAATTGCTACAATACAATCCACAAAAATGTAGAGAAATTTTCGGATATTGAAAAAATCTAGTGGAGAGAGAGAAAAAACTTGGGGGATGAAAGAAATAGGGGGATGGACACAGTGACCACCACCGTGCCCGTGTTGACTCCGGATGATCTTCCCGTTCAAGTTTTTCTATGGGTTTTTCTTTGTTGCAGTGGCCATCCTGTGCTTGGCCAACCTGGCTGGCCTGATTGGAGGGTTGGCTTTGTCCATGACTAGTTTTTTCTTGTTTCATGTGACTCAATATCAAGAAACCTGGGTATGATAGATTAACTGCGGATTGTGTTGTTTTGGGGATGGAGATGGTCATGTGTCATCGGATAAAAGAGGAAAGAGGAGAGGTTAATTAGGTTATTAGAGTCATTATGTTTTTTAATTAGGAGTATTAGTGGCATAGAAAAATATAAAAGTGGAGGTTTTGTTAAAAAAATAAAAAAGTGTGTTCTTCAATTTGCTTAACTAATGGCGCACATGTTAGTTTAGAGTGAATTAGCACAAAAAAAACTTGGTTTAAATAATGGTGGTGGTTGGGCAATTTTCAATCGTGTAGCCATGTAATTTGGGGTTCCGACGGATTTGGGATATCGTTGTTGAAAAAATGGAATATGACCACATCGGTGGATGACCGTCCAAGTGTTTGAACCATTCGGCCGCTGAGCTGAAACTCGAATGAGCTAGGCTGCGTGGCCCTTTAGGATCTTGAATAAAGGGAAGCACACTGCGATCATTATGGATCGATCTGTCATCTGTTCGCTTTTGAACTTGTCGAACTGATCTCTTGATGGACTCGCCTGGGCTGGATTAAATGCAGTATTTTCTTGTTGCATCTCGACTCCAGAATTGCTCCCATCAAATGTATAGGTACGGGTACAGCTGGAGAATTTTATTTGCATTAGAAACACCAAAAGTAAGCCAGTACACTATTTGTCCTGACATTAAAAATTTTACCAAACAAAGATAATTTTGAAGTAGGTATAGAATAAGAGTAATGGCCACGCAGACGAAGTTGATTACCGAAAATGCCCTAGGTACCATGAACCGGTGCTCACTTTTTGACTCTATTTGTTGGGGCACGTATCTGCTTGAAAACGACATCCCTGACTCCAGTTGTAACGGAAAAATTGAGTCAATAGCCTCCGTTTGCATTGATATCATCATGTGGTTCATCCCCCCCGGGACATGTCCCTTTCCCACACACTTCTTCTTCCTCTGGTCAGTGTCTTTTTACTAATATGACATATCTTAATTAAAGCGTGGATGCTTAGAATGCGATGGAGGCCCTGCAATTTAGAATGATCGAACAACGACACAGGTCAGACTAACATGAGTACTGGCATGGTGACGATTATGGTAGTTTTCACGGTGCTGCTGCTGCTTTTTCCGGCGGTGATGCCACCACTTCCTCCGCCACCTCCATTGCTTCTGTTGGTCCCTGTGTTAATCATTATACTGCTAATGATTTTAGCCGTCAAACCTCCACAGCTGCCATGCATGTAGTACTATATTTTGGGATTTAACTTCCAGGTTTGGCAAACTAATCACTCTTCCAAATCCATCGCTGGGAAGCATCTGATATTTTTTTTGTTCGTTTATTAATTAACATTTTACATGTATATTATGGAACCTGATGCAAATATAAGTGTGGGAACGAGTTTCGTAAGGTAGAAATTTTGGTTGCATTTGTATACGAATTGGTTCTCCAACGGTCGGTCTTATAATTGTGATTTCACTTCATTGGGTGTGTTTCGTTAGTGATTTTGTTTTTGATATTCTATTTGCGAAAATCTCTGAGTTAGTAGTACCGAATAATAGTTTTCGGTGGTCTAAGACAATTTGCAAAATCAGACCCACCATTCATATGAAAACCCTACAAAACCTCCTCTTTAATTTCCAAGATATGAGACTCGCCGCAGGTTCTTTAAAAGTAAGATTACTATTTCGATATTATATTATTAAAAAATAATTTATCAATGACAATTATCTAATAATAAAAAAAATAAAATTATTTTAGTAATCTTGGTAAATTTCTCATTTTGCATCAATTAAGTAATCGTGCTTGAATATTTTTTTTTAAATAAAAAAGTAACCTAAACCATGGAGGGATCAATTGGTCAAGTAAAATATAAAATGATTAGACTGTAGGAGCTTGAACATATTTTTAGGATTGTACTCGTTGGATTTCCAAAATCCCAAAAGAAGTTTATTTTCAAAATGAAAACGTCCCAATGAATTTTTCAAATGACAATGGTTGCTATTGAATTTTACCCTTTTAGATAATTGGACATGTTAAAAGTAAAGATCATCCAAATGCATTTATTTAAAAAACTAAAGATCTGTTCCGTTGGCATTTTTATTCGAAAAATCAGATTAAATGCCATATTTTATTCTTATTTTATTTTAGTTTTATCAAAAAGTTGAACCAACATATATATATATATATATATATATATATATATATATATATATATAATAGCAAGCAACTGAAATAGGACATTCTTAATGTTCTTGAGATGATTTTGTATGATTTGGACATGGTTTGATGATTATAACAAAAATTAAGTATTATTTGGTTAATTATGGTTATGTGTGTTAAATACATGAATTTAAATCATAGATACTATGTGATTCTACTATGTACAAGCAATATATATGAAATTTAAGATAATATTGAAGGATGTTCAAGACACATACCTAGTTTAGGGGAATGGTCTTTCCCTAAACAAATAACCTTCTTATCCTTCTTGATCGTCTTGGCTTGAACTCAATCGATTACCATCAACTTCTTGAGTTCTTGCTCCAAGAACCTCAAGAACACCCTCCGAGACCAAATTTTAGTAGAATAACGATGTGTTGTTTAAGATAAATGATTGAAAATCCTAGCATCCGAGGGAGTTGCTCGAGCTTAGGGAGAGAAGCTAGGGTTCCAAGGTTTGAAAATTATGAAACCAAGCCCCTCTATTTGTACGCTAGGGATCCTATATATTTATCCATGCGTAGGGTATCCCAGAACCTTCCTTAGAGTCTGTTTGGCCTAGGGGACATGCTCTCTTGTCTTGATCTTGATCACCTTTGGATGAATTTTAAGGATTGTGCAAGATTTGCAATTTTTTGGTAACGATTACCAAATATTTTCCAAGATCTTGTAATGATTGTCAATTATTTGCAATCATTACACTCTCTTGAATATGATTGGTTGCACATGGGTGCATAAATGGCACTAGGTGACACTTCTGGTTCAATTTAGGGGCTATGTACCGGTTAGTTTCACTATTTTGGTTTGTTTGCCATTAATGTTTCCAAGGTGCAACGTATTTGGTCTTGATGTGTCATCTTGCATTTAATACTTTATGATTACTTGTGACTTGATGGGTACTCATTCGGTTGGATTTGAATTGAATAGGGTTGATTTGTCTTGTAACCGATAGTTGGATTTCAAGGTTTCTAGTTAACCCTAAGATATTTTGTTGAACATTTATTGATACCTTGAATCTACCCCTTCCCTGACATCCCAAGAAATAAATTCTTGATGATATGTGCATTAAATTCTTTGTCTAGGTGGTAATCCAAATTAGTTTGGTTTCGATAACGAGTAGTCATATTTTAGGGATTTCGATTAAATCTAAGATATTTTAATCAAAATATCCACATGTGGCCTATCCATTTCATCCCAATAATTTAATTCTTTATGGGATGGGAATTTAATGCACCTTAAATGTCTAACTTAGGTGGTGAACCGAATCGGTTTAGTTTCAATAACGGCTAGTTACCTCCTAAGTGTTTTGGTTTCATCCTTAGATATTTTGTATAGAGAATATCTAGGGGTTTCTTGGTAATTTAAATTCTCCTTTGTGATCCTTTCAATGATGGGTTGGGCCCTTGCTTCATTGGGCCTCGATGGTTAATTTGTGCAAATCCAAACCAAGCCCAAATCCTTAATCACTTTGGTATTTTAGGAATTGTCATGAAATTTCCAAGCCTTTACATGGTATATTAGGTTGTATATTGATGGTATTTGAATATAAAATGCACAACCAAAACATTATTTTTGGTGTTAAACCGGCAAAATCAGTGATAGTAAATGTTTCAGGGTCAAAGTATGTAATCGAGGTAATTGTTGAAATATCCTATAATTGAAGGGTAATGGATAATTTTTATTCATACTAAAGGTGATTTAGTGAAAATCAGCCTTTAATAATGTCATTTTGACCCCCTTAATTTATAGGATTTTTGAGGTAGATCCAAAACTTTTACGTAGCTGAATTCAGTCAAATTTAACAGTTTCCGTGTCTTCTTATATTTTTTGGTATTTTTCTATATTATATATTGTGATTCAAAATATAAATTCATTCTCTTTAAACATAAGTTTAAAATTTATCTGAACTTGTACTTGATTCAACACTGACTGGGCGGGACAGAATGTGGTGTCTACAATTGCCTCTCTTTGTCATGAGAGTTTACTTGTAATGAAAAAGAAAGAGACAATGACATTTTATTATGCTAGACAAGAAATATAAAGACACGTATTTAGATATTTAATTAAGAAAAGTCAGGAGTATTTGACATTACTGCCGTTACCCTAGGAGAGCAGTAAAAGGCTTCCTAAAGGACGACGACTACCTAATCCCTGAGGATTATGGTTAGGATGACAATTGGTTACTTCTACCATGACTTACATTCCTAAAGGATAACCAATGATTAATCCTAGAGAACATATTAAGGACAATGATCATTCAATTCCATCGATGACTATATATTATAATCCTGAAGGATGACCAACGATTAAACCTATAGGACTTGGTAAGGACGACACTCTGTTCAATACCTCTAGATAACTATATATTATACTCTTAAAGGATGATAAATGATCAATCCTATAGGATTTTGTGAGAAGGACACCCTGTTCAAGCCCTCCTGATGACTATACTATATACATTGGAACGATGTCACATTACCTAGTTCTAAAGGTCTTGGTGAAGAAAACTCTGTACAAGCCCTCCCGATGATTATACTATACCTTAGAATTATGTCACATTACCTAGCTCTAAAGGTCTTGGTGAGGATGACACTCTGTACAAGCCCTCTCGATAATTATACCATACCTTAGAACGATGTCATATTCCCTGGTTCTAAAGGTCATGGTGAAGACGAAACTTTGTACAAGCCCTACCGATGATTATACTATACCTTAGAACGGTGTCACATTACCTAGTTCTAAAGGTTTTGGTAAGGAAGACACTTTGTACAAGCCCTTTCAATGATTAAACTATAACTGAGAACGATGTCACATTACATGGTTCTAAAGGTCTTGGTGAGGATGACACTTTGTACAAGTCCTCCCAATGATTATACTATTATATTTCGAAAGGATGACTCACGGTCAATCCTATAGGATATGGTGAAGATGACACTCGATCATTGACTCCTGGTTGTGATTGTACCTAAAGGGTTTCCCTACATATCTCAAATTAAGGAAAATCAGGCCACATGTAGTTTTAACAGGTGAAGTAAATCAAGATTGGGTGGAATAGTTCTGGGTTAGAAAAACTAATTTCGGGAAGTCTAGTTAGTCTAAGATTGAGGTCGACGTTGATTTTTAGGAGCTGGCTTGACCGAACCCCATTAGGCACCTATATATCTCAGACTTAACTGAGAATCAGGTCAAATATAGTTTGGACACGTGATTTAATTTGATATTTTGTGGAAAAGGTTCTTGGTTAGGGAAACCAATGCAACCTCCTAATGTTATTCATGTCTTTTGTCAATTCCTCCAATATGAAAATTCAAATTCAAACCCCTCCAGCAAGATATGAATTTTGTGGAAGAATCCAATGCACTGCTCCATTACTTTCACTTGTCAACAATTGATGGTAGCGGACATCACTCATCCATCCATTGCTCACACCCTCACCAGTGTTGCAGTGTATGCTAAGTGTACCTATACAAAAAAAAAAAAAAAAAAATTATGGCAGGACCTCGAATCCACCATTCCAAACTCTATTAATCCATGTTTGGTTAGAGGGGATTTCATATTTTTTTTCAAGTCTAGATGATATGAAAGGGTATACCGCTTTCCCTAACCTTAGCAGCTCAGAATTCAACAATTGTGTTCAAAATTGTAGGTTGCTTGATGTGCCATTCGTTGGTTCTTAATTCACTTGGTGCAACCAAAATAAGGGAACCTCAAGAAAATGGAGCAGACTGGACTTGGCTTTCATTACCTTTCCATGTCTATCCAAGTATCCAAACAATATTGTTTCATACCTATCCAAGACAGGGTTAGATCCCTATCCCCAAATCCTATCCATTTCCACTCAACATAACCTATGACAAATCCCCTACAAGTTCCAAAAAATCTGATGCAAACATCGTGAATTTCTTCCTATTATTGTTGCCGACTAGTGTAAGCCTTTCTTTAGATCAGCTATATCTGTCATTGCCTTCAAACTCAAATCTCTCAAAGCCATTCTCAAGTAATAAAGTATCAAAACTTACAGAAACATTTTAACACCTACTCAAACTTTTGAATTAGAGACTCTTAGGCTGGAACAGATCTGCATCAATGACAATTCTATTGAAAACTAGATTGCATATAACCATGTCATAGCAAAGCACAAGTTAGCCATCTTTGCAGAAGAGACCTTCAGGAAACAAAAGTCCAAATTCAAATGGTTAAAGGATGGAGATGCAAACCCCAAATTCTTCTACTCCTCTATTAAATAACAAAGAACCAGAAGATTATTCCATTAATTAAAGGAAAATCATGGTAATTCCATCACTGATCCTGAGAAAATTGAAGATCTTATTACTCGGTACTTCAAGGTAGCTTTAAATACCCCATCACCTCAGCCCAATCTCTCATTCGTTCATATAATCCCCCAAATGGTCCCCTCCCAAGAAAATGATCAGATGTTAATTCTTCCCACTCTGGCAGAAGTCAAACATATCATTTTCAGCATTAATGGAAACAGTACAACAAGTTGAGATGGCAACACTGGAAAATTCTTCTCTCATTGCTGGGAAATTATCAAAACTAATGTGCATAAGGCTTTACTAGAATTTTTCTATGGTTCAGATCTCCCCAGGTCCTGCACCAGCCCTTTTCTTGTACTTATCCCAAAAATAGACAACCCCAGCTCCCTTGCTGACTATAGACCAATAAGCTTTTCCAACTTCTTTAACAAGGTGTTCTCTAAGTTTTTAGCATCTAGAATCAAATTGGTTTTACCCAAGATCATCTCCCCAGCACAAAGTAGATTTTTGGAAGGAACAAATATTTCTGATAGCATCTTCCTTGCACAAGAAATGTTGCACTAATTAAACAAGAAGACTGTTGGGGGCAATTTAGTTGTGAAGCTGGACATGGGGAGGCTTTTGATAGAGGCTCTTGGTCCTTTCTCCTTCACACGATGAGAAGGTTTGGCTTCCATGAAAAGTTGATAGATATGGTGTGGAGGTTACTTTCAAACTATTTTTTGTCAACAATTATAAATGGTGCAGCTTGTGGTTTTTTTAAATCTCAGAGAAGGGTTAGGAAAGAGGATCCCTTATCCCCCATTTTTATTCATCATCATGGCTTAAACATTCTCTAGAGGCTTATTTGCACTTGTTGAAAATCACACCATCCTCTCATATTCTTAACCACCTTCTACCTCTCCTATATCCCACCTTTCTTTTGAAGATAATTTGATCATTTTCATTAATGGATTAAATTCATCATTCACAAAACTCCTTTCATTCCTCCAATCCTACCAAAACAACTCAAACTAGCTAATAAATTACAGTAAAAGTTGATTTATCCCCTCTAAATACCTATCTCCTAGAAAATTAATATGGCTCAAATCTAAATTGGGATTCACTCAAAGCAGTCTCCCAATCAAGTACTTGGGCTACCCTTTGTATCAAGGCAAGACCATTCTAGCCTTTTTCCCAATCTCCTGTCCAAGATCAGAAACAAGATCCAAGGGTGGCAAACCAAACTTCTTTCCAGTGGTGGTAGGTTAGTTCTTATTAAGCATGTGCTTATCTCCTAAACCCTGTACCTCTTCATAACCTTGTTCCTTCTTAATAAGTTGGTTTGGTCTATTGAGAAAATGTTTGCTCAATTCTTCTGGAATCGTAGGATGCACTGGACCAAGTGGCAATTCATATGTTACCTTGTGGTTGAAGGCGAATTGGGGGTAAGCCTTCTTCAAGACTATCTTCAATCCTTCAAATATAAGTTATGGTGGACCTATAGAGCCAATGATTCATTATGTCCAAAATTCATGCATAACAAGTATGACAAAGGTAGGTATGATTATTATAGCTTCTTTGCCTCTCACCAAAGCATGGGCTGGAAACAAGTTCTGAGTGGCAAGAACATTGCAGAGGATTATATTTCTTTCTTGATAAGTGAAGGTAAGGTCTTCCTATGGTGGGATAATTGGTTGACAGAGGTCCCTCTTGGTGAGCTTATTACTATGCCTTGTTATGCTCTAAACTTTTAAGTTAAAGACATCATGCTTCAAGACAGTAACTGGAACTGGGAAATCATTGACTATTTGCTGCCATCCTTTTAAACCTACATCTAAAACCTCCACATTATACCAAACAATGATTAGGATATCGTGGTATGGACACCCTCCCCAACAGGTACATTAACTGTCTCTTTTGCTTGGCAAGTCCTAAGACAACATTCAACAGCCCCCTTCTTCAAACACTTATGGCACCCTAGCATTCCAATCAAGGCTTACATCTACATGTGGAAAGCCTTAAAAAACCTTGTCCCCTTTGATACCAAAATTCAAACCATTTAATTCCAAATGCCCTCAAAATGTGCAGTTTGTGGTTACCATACAGGTTCTAGAGATCACACACTCTTCTCCTATGATTTTGCTCAAACAGTTTGGGCACATTTTGGTAGCTCCCCTCACCAAGGATCTTTTATTTCTAGGATGCTTAAATAGTTTCAATACCCCTCCCTCCCAGACAACTTGTCTTTCCTCATATGTTGGGAACTCTGGAAGGTTAGGTGTCAGGGCAAACTTGATGGCACCCCCCTTCCATCCCCTATCTTCTAAAAAGCATGAAGCTCACACCCATGGCTAAGCCCAACAAGTCCGAGCTTGATCCCAAATCCAAATTTCTAATTATTTAATGGCACAAACCACCTTTAGGATATCACAAGCTCAACACAGATGGAGACGCATTGGGTAATCCAGGATAGTCTAGGGTAGGAGGTATAATCAGAGATTCCAGGGGACGCCTAAAACTTGCATATGATCTACCTATTGGATTCCACTCCAACATGTATTGAAAGGTTCTTATCTTATGGAAAGGTTTAAAATTATGCATTGACCATGGTAGGTTTCGGGTTGTACTTGAAGTTGATAGCAAAGTCTTGGTGGATATAGTGAATGGCAAAGGTAAAACTCTATGGAGACTAATTCATTTCCTCACTAATATTGTAAATATCATAAGACTAGGAGAGTACCCTATTTAGCACTGCTTTAGAGAAGTAAACACCACAACAGATGTACTTTCCAAGTTAGCAAACAATGGACAAGAACTCTAGGTTACTGATTTTTATACTATTGCATACAATGTTAGAGGATGTTTAGCACTAGATAAACAAAGGTTTTGCTAATGTTAGACTTACCACACATGTACACTCATAAGGACATTTAATCCCCTCATATATTCAATTCATTTCTTTGATTAAAAAAAATCCAATCGAAATGTAGTTTAGCCCTTGCTATGCTATTTCAAATTCTTGACCACACCTATAAGGGTTTCCTATGTACCTTGGTAATCTACCAAAAATCAAGTTGATGCGTAGTTCAAGCAAAAGTATCATTTGTTGTTTATTTAACAAACAGACTGAAAATTGGCTTTTCAAGGAAGTCAAGAGACTTCTCGGGAGATACGCCCTAATCCAGGGCCAAGAGAACGTGATATGGCTGATACCTTTCTGACTTCGATCGGACCCACTTGGGTTTCCTATATACCTTGGTGATCTACCTAGGATAGGTCGAAGTATAGTCTGTTGGGGATGAAGATATTTTGTTTAAGGCGACGACTAAACCTATAAAAGCTTTATGTATCCTGGTGTTTACCAGGACTCAGGTTAACACCTAGTTCTTCCATGAATGAGGGATTGGTTTTAAGGTTGATATGATTAAATCTTGATTGATGGGTGATTTTGAAGTTGACATTATTCAATCTTGATTGATTAAGGAATTTTAAAGTTGATATGGTTCAATCTTGATTGATGTGGGATTTTATATTTGATATGGTTTAATCTTGATTGATGTGGGATTTTATATTTGATATGGTTCAATCCTAATTGATGTAGGATGTTAAAGTTTGACATGATTAAATCTCGATTAATGGGGAATTTTAATTTGATGGAAACTAAACCCGTATTATGGGTTGCCTACATATCCCAAATAATTGAGAATTAGGCCAGTATGTAGATCAACCTTGATTGAATGAAGGGCTTTAATGTTGATGATCATACCTTAAAAAGGTTTCCTACATATCCCGGACTTTTTTGAGAATCTGGTCAAACCATAGTTCATCTCTTTTTGGTTGTCAACCGAACCCACAAGGGTTTCCTATGTATCCCAGACTTTGCCGGGAATCTGGTTGACTTGTAGTTCCTGGTCTATTGAAGGAAAAACACTAAATTTGACGACCAAACCTTATAAAGGTTTCCTAAGTATTCCTGTTTTCATATGGAATCAGGTCGAGATGTAGTTCGTCCCTTTTTGGTTGTCAACCTGACCCACAAGGGTTTCCTACGTATCCCAGACTTCACTAGGAATCTGGTTGATGTGTAGTTCCTCCTTTATAAGGTGGTAATAAAACCCATAAGGGTTCTCTACATGTCCCAAACTCCGCCGAGAGTCAGGTTGACGCGTAGTTCCTCCTTTTTTATTAATGAATTTAATTAAGTTCTTTATGATTTATGGACTTTATTTTACGTTGTGAGATGAAATTAACGCAATTTCCATCAGGAAAACATGAATATGATGAAATGTGCCCGAGTCGTAGACTGGGGCAATGATTGGATAAGTTACGTTGTGGAATCGAATCCAACACTTCCTATCGTGCGATTCATTATTATTGATAGTATAAAATATGCCCCAGCCTGTGGGCTGAGGAGAAGACTGATTAGCTACTGGAATGAGAAGCTAAATCAGTTAATCTCGCTATTTGTCAGAGGTGATTAATTCGAGATATTGTTGATTTGAATCCATGAATACACTTGCCAACGAGTTTGTTATTATATTTTCGAAATATGAAGTTAATTTATTAAGATTTTTCTTATTTGTGTAACATACAGGTCGTGCAATTGTTTATGATGTCTAGACATGAATTGATAAAATGGATTACCTGTATCACCAAGGTTTGCAGATTGTTTATTGGAATTGAATAGTGAACCGCCTTCTTTCCATTATGTCCTTATTGATCCCAAGGTTTTTGATAGACAATTAAGGGTTAATGTTTTTTATGGAACTAATGTGTTTGTTGAGTATTTCAATATAAGAGTTCCAATTAAAGATTGAATCAAGAAAAAATTATCAAGGATGTAAAGATGGACATTGAAGAAATGAAGAGTACTGAAGATTTCAAATATATTAGGGGAAAATAACTCAAATACTCTTAATATATCCCAAATATTAGTGTCAATTGTGTTAACCAAGAAATGCAATCAATTAACAGGATTAAACGATGAAGTTTGGAGTTGAAATAAGTTGAGAAAGAGAGCTTCTAGCATTGTTCGGTCAACCGACTAGCAGAGGTTCAGTCAACCGAGTTGCTGTAGGCTAGAAAATGGTAACTCTCTACATCGATTATTCAATCAACCAAGAAAGAGCGATCAATCGATTGGCCAAGTGAAACTCTCTAAATCAATCAGTTAATCGACTGTGGTAAGATCGGTCAACTGACTATGGCTTGATTTTGGATTAGAAATGTAACCTGAATCAATTGGTCAATCGACCGAGGGGTATTCGGTCAACTGACTGGCTTTCAAGGTTTGTCCTGTGCCACACATTGTATCATTTAGTTAACTGACTGGGCATAGATCGATCAACCAACTGTGTCGGTTGAGACTTCAAGGATTTTAAAATTTCGGAAAAAAACTAGTCGCTACTAGCCGTTTTTGGCAAATCTAATGGAGATATTTGGTGGATTTAAATATATTAAAGATATAACACATCTATTTTTATATCCCTACTGATATGGTACATATAATTATAGATTCTCTCAGTTTTAGCAACTAAATACTTCCTATCTTTGTGATTAAAGTTTAAGAAATAATTTGTGGACTTAATTGAAGATTTAAAGATGGTTTTAAGAGAATTATACCAGGATTGAATGGTTATGATATATGAGGTCTATAAATACACCTTAAAGTCTTATCTTGTGAAAACTAGTCGTTGGAGGGTTTGTTTCAAATCAGTTTAAATAGATCTGCGAATTTAAGATATAATAATACAACTAAATCAAGAACTTTCAAATTCTAAACTTTTCTAAGAGATATTATTCTGAGATTTATTCGAGAGATCATTCGTGAGATTATTTGTGTGAGAAGTTCATGAGCTAAAGTGTTGTTGAGTTGGCATCACCGATTTGTGTTGTCTTGCAATTTTGATTCTATTCTTTTGGTGTTTTCTTGGTGAGATATTGCCAAGTTATTTTGCCAAAATTTGAGTTATTATTTTTTTTTTTATTACTTGGACTTCAGATCGTTAAAAAAATATTTTTAAACTTAAGAGCATAATTTTTTATTTTTTAAAAACGATTTTGTGGTAATATCTGATTACAGCTTAATTCCGTGCTAGCAATATTTGTTATAATCAAATATTAAAATTCTCACTTAAATTCTATCACGTAGTAAATTTCAGAACATTAATCGAGTCTAATTATTTTGAGGGGGTAGAGGCTCCGAGTGGGAAGAAATTCATTATTTTTGTATTGGTGAGTTTGTATGGATTAGATACAGTTGGGGCTATATCTAGTCAGGGTAGCTTTGGTTTCAATATTTTCCAAGAAAAATGTTGAGGTTTGATCTTTGTCTAAGGTATAAAATAGTTAGGTTATTCTTTTCCCTTAAAAAGAATTAGGTTTTGATTCTTCCTCAATAGAATTAATTTTTAGTTATTTGTAAAGGTTCAATCCTTACCTGGGAAAAGGATAATTGTGAGTGTGGTGAGGTTTGATCTTAAGCCTACTGAAAGATTAGGTTGTGATTCTTCCTGTAATATAATTATGTTAGTCTTTAGCCTGCAAAATGATAAGGTTCTTCCTTAGCCTGTGAAAAGGGAATTGTAAAAGTTAATTTTGAGCTTGGGAAAAGAATTGTTGTGAGTGTTTAGTTCCTACCATTAAAGGAATCAAGGTTTTAGAGGGTGCGAATCTCTGAGGAGCTCGGGGGACTAGATTAGGCAATGCTAGCTTGCTAAATCAGGATATATCTTGGTGTGATGCATTGTTTACTTTTTTTTACATTTTGTTTGGTTTTGCACCTAGATTTAATAAATTAATGTTTTCTTAAATTAAGTGTTAAAAAATTTAAATTACTTAAATTTTTATAATTACTCAATTCACCCCCTCTTGGGTAGCCCACTAGGCCAACAATCCTCTCTACTTCAAATGTTTTGCTTTGAATGTTAGCATATAGGCAACCTGTGTCTATTTCTTGCATTTGTGATAGTCAAAGTATTGTTAGAAGAAAAATAAACCCCCATATTTGTTCCTTGGTCTTGTCGCTGGAACAATGTGCATTGGCTTCTTTCATTGGAAGTTAGAAAATCTTCATCTGTCGATGGTCTTCTTCTCTTGTCAAAACCTCCATCCTTAAGGTATTTCTTAAAGTGCACCACACTTGTCTTGAAATTGAAATCCAGGCATCCTATGTTGCGCGATGGTTTTCTGGGTCTACCGTCTTTTAACGAAGTTAGATTACAGGATAGGACATAATGAGACCTTTGATGTATTGAAGGTGTATATCATGGGAATTTGAGATGTTATGTATGATTGGTTCAGTGATGACTGCAGGCATACCACACTTGTTTTGAAAATGACTATTGGTTCATTGAAATCAGAATGGTATGGCAGAAACGTCAACTGTTTAAGTAGGATGGTAGTCTAGAATTTTAGACTACTAAAGGTAGGATAGTATGTTGAAAACTTTGTATAGGATGGTATGTAGATTCTCTGACCACTTAATATAGAACAATAGGTATTCTTCTCTAACCCCTTGAGGTAGGGAAGAAGGTTGATTCTCTGACCACTTAAGGTTGGGCAGTAGGTAAATTTTCTTACCACTTAGGTTGGTCAATATTTCTCTTAACTCTCATTTTTCTTATGCTGTTTATTTTTTCAACTATCTATCCGGAAATGTTATTCATAGAAGTCATAATTTATTATGCAGGTTTGCTAAATTTCTAGTAGTTTTTTACCTTCATTCCTTCTAATCCTGAGGAATTCAGAATTACTAGTCGAATTCTTGACTTTTAACCCGACTTTGGAATTGTTGTCTTCAGATGAACCTAAGAATTTCATTAGGTGACGACAAAGAAACCAAAATTGAATAACTCATTTTTCTTTATTCGTTTGTTATTTTTCACCCCCAGCACCATGTACTAGGGAGTGACAATGTGATCTTAGACCCCTACCACTTCGTGGAAAGTGTACAGTGGACTTTATCAATTCCAATCTATGTACGATGATGGAAACTGTGAGAACGCACTCTAGCCCATGGGTAAATGAACCTGAATAGGTTTCCCACGTAACTTAGTAGGTTGCCAAGGATCAAGTCAAGCGTAGTTCTTCCTTTGGCATCTTCTATTGTTTCGCTAAACAAGAAGAGTGAAGATGGCTTTCCTCAGGAAAGTCAAACGACTATTCCAGAGAGGCCCCTTAGTATAGGGCTAAGAGAATGTAAAGATAATACCTCTCTTTTGTTTTTATTTTGACCGAACCTACTTGGGTTTCCTATGTACCTTGGTGATCTACTAAGGATCAGGTCGAACGTAGTTCCACGCTGAGACGATTTTAAGAATCGTACCTATCGTAAATAAAGATAGCTATATTTGTTGGCAACAATCTTGCCCTAGTTTAACAAATAAAGTTTCTTGTCTAAGTATTATCTTGTTTAAGATTGATTATTATCTTCGATTAGTAGTCTATTTAAGTCTTTGAATTACACTATTTTGATTTCTTTTATTGAGGCCTGGAACTTAGAGTACTTTGAATGACTCTAGGACTTGCTCAACTCTAGGAAAATCGTGTTAGATCATGGTGAGGTTGACTTTGTAATGACACTCTATTAATACCCAGATGCTTCGTTGGAATGAGTAAGCTCTACTATCAAGATATACCTTATGTGAGGTCGACTCCTTGTCCAACTTCTGAGTTTGTTTCAAACCAATACTAGAGATGGACAACAGTACGATGACTGATGAGGTAACTTAACTAGATTACATGTCTGAGGATTGCTTGCTAGCCTACTAGAACTTCCAGATAAGGTGTATGGGTGTAAGTATTTTATCGATAAATACATAGTGATGGAACATGACATGCAAGATGCCATAGGCTTTTTTGCTTGAAGTATGATGCCTAAGTTTTCCTCACGTTTCAGAAGTTATGTATGCCTAGGTGAAATATGGTGCAAGGTGTTTGTGTAATATTTCGATACCGACTTATGTATTGTATGATTTTATGATGCCCAAATCTTTTATCTCGAATGTTTTCTTAGGGAATATGTCATCTATCTAGAGATGCTAGTTTTCTCCTAGAATGTTTGCGCTAGGTACCTTTTGCTATTAATTGTCTCCGCTATTTATTTCCATGTTGTTTCGGATACAGAAAGTTAACCAATGCTTTTGAGGGACTTCCAGCTCCTTTGCTCCCGCTTGCGTTACAACTAGATTTCTGAATGGGATTTCTTCTTCGAACAATCTCTAGGTTTTGGTTACAAAATGGAATGATTTAGTCAGGAATAGTAGAGGGTTGTTTCGTGTCTCGCTTAGTTTGAGATCATGATTTCCCAGAATGGGAACATTTGGTTTGGAAGTGGGAAAAATTTCTAATTTGGCTCAAGTTCTGAATGACTTTTTGGATGAGTTTTGGGAGAGGGCTCGAATGAATGGCTAATTTAGAAAGGCTTCTTCTATTCTTTTCCTGTACTCTCCCAAGTTCATTTCTAATGTTTTAGGCATTAACCTGTACACCATGTATGTTTTATTTTTCATGTTCATGCAAGATTGTTTTGACTAGAGTACAGTTAGGTAGTCATATTCAAACATTCAATCATCTCAATGATTGTCGCGATTTTTGCATCGAATTAATCTAAATTTTGATGAAGCTAAGTTCAATAGTAATTTAAACCAAATATCCACAGTTTACTAGTGAACGAGGTTGTCTAGTTCAAATCCATCAAGTTCGGATAATGATATTTTCTAAGGTTGTTATCAAAATTATTGATGAGTGGTTTATTTACCAACAAATCAAGTACTTTTGGATTAAACTATTTGTGAGTTTTCAAGCATTTTTGTCAATTTAATGTATTTTTGTGTTGTTTTGTAGAATCATAAATAAATACAAAAAAAAAAAAAAAGAAGTGAAAATGTGGTATTTAATCAAAAAGTCCGGGATTTGGTTAGAACGCTGGGGTTGCAGTGCGAAAATCAGGGTTGCAAAGAAGAGAAATCGAGGAAGAAACCCTAATCTACTGTGTTTTGGGGCTGCAGTGCCAACCAAATGGGTTGTAGCCCGAGTCCCCAATCCACCGCAATTTGGGGCTACAACGCCAAACAAATGGCACTGCAACGCGAGTTTAATTCACGTTACAGTGCCGATTAACAAAATTCAAGCCCATTATTGACCATGATGAAATCTGATTTTGAAAAATCTAAAAAAATAAAAGTTGTAGATATTTTTCTTATCTTTCCAAATAATTTTTAAGCACCTCAATCGGAGTTTAAACAAGAAAAGTATATCCTTTTTTCATAAACTTCACGCTAGCGTGCGAAAACTCGGGACTACAACTCGAAAACGCGCGCTGCAACGATGAGTTTTGGACTTGAACCCTATTTTGAGCCTATATATACCACCTTATGCCTAAAACATGGTGGCGGCGATTTTTGTTAGAGAAACACCATTGGAGAACACCATTGGAGTTATAAAAATGCTAGAGAGGGAGCTTGGAATGAATATTATTGAAGATTTGAAGACTTGAAGCTCATCTCCACAAAGAGTTTTTATTCCCTTCTCTCACCCTAATCTTTTTATCAATTTTTTTATTTGTGGATATTGGGTTGAATATATTTGCATCTATGGATTTATTGAAAATATTAGTCATGGATTTTCCTATGTTGAGCTAGAATTTATATATAGGGCTTAACGTAATCTCGTTTGAACCATGTTTTAAATATTTTGTCAATTGTTAGTTTTAATTCCATTTTATATCTCTCTATATTTAACACTTTTGATTCATGTGACTAATGAATTAGATGATTTTAGGTTATGAATTTTATACTCGAGGGAGATTAAGTTTGTCACTAGGAGGAGATAACAAATATTTGTTTTGCGAATAATATGTTGTGGGATCGATTGAAAGAAGACATTTGATGAAAAAGAAAGAGTTAGTAAAAAAAATATTTCTTGGAAATCTTGCAAGATCCATGAGTTGTGATACATGCCTAGGGTGATTTAAGCCTAAAAATGACATTCTCATCTACCTTCTACCTTAGTCATACATTACAATCCACAAAGTCCTTTTGATTTCCAATGACATATGAAGCTATACATATTTAGTGGAGAGTAACATGAAAAATGGGCTTATGGTTGTTTTTACATTCACTATCTAGAGATTTTTCATTGCCTCCTTAGAACATAATTATATTTGAGACTCGTTTGGTTAGGTGAGAGTAATTGTGCACGTACTTACACATCGAGAGTCTTAAGTAGGTTGAAATTGATGCTTGAAGTTGAAATTCTAGATAATCTTAATGTATGCATTTTCTTTGAGCTTAGAGCAATTGATGGCTACAGACATAATTGCACAAGTTATTGAATCGATATGAAACTCACATTTTCTCATTAATTTCTTAGGACTTGATTTGTGTCTTCTTCTATTCTCTTTTCTTTACTTGAGGACAAGAAAATGTTTGAGTTTGAGGGTATTTGATGAGTGTTTTATTTACCAACAAATAAGTTACTTTTAGATTCAAATATTTGTGAGTTTTCAAGCATTTTTGTTAGTTTAATATATTTTTGTGTTATTTTGTAGGATCATAAATAAATAAGAGAAAAGGTAAAAATATGGTATCCCATCAGAAAGTCTGGGATTTAGTTAGAACGTTGGGGTTACAGCGCGACAATCAGGGTTGCAAAGAACAAAAATCGAAGAAAAAAACTCTAATCCACCGTGTTTTGGGGCTGCAGCGCCAACTAAATGGGTTGTAGCCCGAGTTACCAATCAACCACACTTTAGGGCTGCAATGCCAAACAAATGGTGTTGTAGCGCGAGTACAATTCACGCTGCAGTGCTGATCAATGAACTTCAAGTTCATTTTTTACCATAATACAATTTGCTTTTGGAAAGACTCAAAATATGAAAGTTGTAGATAATTTTCTTAGCTTCCAAATAATTTTGAATCATCTCAATCGGAGTTCAGATGAAAACGTTATAGCAATTTTTCAAAAGCGTCGCGCTGCCGCGCAAAAACTTGCGTTGCAATACCGAGTTTTGGACTTAAACCTTATTTTGAGCCTATATATACCATCTTAAGCCTAAAAGATGGTGGTGGTGAAATTATGGAGGAAAACACCATTGGTGGCAATTTGACAACTTAGGATTTGATAATCGGGAGAGGTAATTTCGGGTTTGGACTTAGGTTAAGCACAACGTAAGTTTTAAAATATTGGGAGATAATTAAAACTTGGGTAGTCTGTAAGGTCAGGGCATAACGAATGTTCTCACCTAAATTCTAGATAAGGATATCAGATTTGAAGTGTCAACATTCATTCTCACTTAACACTAGAGAGAGGTAGTGAGAGAGAAAGAGTGACCTTGATTATTGAATAAATGGAATTGACTAATAATTGCTTAATAGGATGACATGGGAATAATGAGATGAAATCAAGCCCCTTGAACATTTGTACATAGGAAATCTATAGTTTATTTTATTTTTCTTTTGATTTTATATTTTTTTTAATTTTATTTTATTTTTATAAATCTTAAATTTTGATGCCTAAATAAAGTTAGGTTACGATAATCATGGTACTTAGCGACAATTTAAACCAATCCATGTGGATACAATACTCTATTCACCCTTTACTATTTAAAGTTGACCCGTACACTTGTGATGTAGCAAAAACAATATGCTACTAATTACCTAGGCCCTATATATTACTCGAGGTCTACTTTACTTCTTCAATCTTGAACTGAGGGTAAACGAAATGTGCCTTGTCGAGATGACTCAGAGGACAGAGAAAATAAGTGATAGGGAAACAAGTGTTAGTTAATGACGACTAACAAATGTTATTTTGTCCTGGTAGTGTTAAGGTAATTTTCTGTATTTTATTTACTCCGGCGAGTGGGGAGTCATAGTTTCTATATATTCCATGTAGCAACCTTTGGGTAGTGATCCCAGTCTAGTTGGCCCAATTTACTAGGTGTTGAGACACCCTTACGACTTAATACTCGGATTATATAAAGAGCATAATTCACTCGACTGCTTTTGTGTAACCACTCAGTATTTAGAAACTTTTTGAGACCAATCTCTATTTATTATTTTTTTTTTCTCTTAACATATACTTTCAGGACTTTACATTTTCATAGAATTATGCATAATTTGCTTCAGTCTCGAGGTCTTCGTTGATTTTACCCTTATCGTGGCTACATCCATTATCGGCTACTATCTTGTTGTATTCTTCCATTCTTGATCGTTTTAATATTACAAGGTTTATCCTACCTTTTATTTTAAGTAGATTCCCATATGCTTCCGAATTAGTTATTGCTGGGGTAAAATCGTAGTCTATATTAGACTATTTTTTTTTGTTAATTTGCCCGATCTTTAAGGAAATTTTCCTTGGCCTATCAGGTTCTACGACTTTATCCATTCATCCTTCACATCATGAATCTTCTAGATATTTTCTTCTTTATTCCAGTTGAGGAAGTCTTGTTGTCTTCTTCCAACTTGATTCATTTCTAAAATATTATTCTAGTTACCTGTCCTACTTCTTTTGGGAACTTTGGGTAAGGTTAGGTCTCACAAATTTCTAAGTATTTCATTAATCGAATCTTCCAATCCTTCCTAGAACACGACCTTGGCTACTTGATTCGTGCTCGAGAAGAGTTTATGATTATTGGCCCCTATCTTAAGAATTTTCTTAGGGCAAGGTAAGGTTCTAACGTTACTTTCCTTTTCTTAGAGTTCCATAAGAATGATATAAACCAAAGTCTTCTGGATAGGCAAGTTGGCTAAAATTCTTATCAATTTTTTCACCACCCTTGGGTTGGAACATATGTAATGATTTAACATCAAGGTTCCTAAGTTCTTCTTCTAACTTTCTTAAAAAAAAAATTGGTCAATATCTCACCATCATTTGGTTGAAACAAGATATTTCTTTTACCATTTTCCTTTGGATAATTTCCTAATTTAGTATTGAAATTATAGTATCATTATTTTGATCATTCGCGATGTGTGAGTTACGACAAGCAAATTAATTTATGAAAGTTAGAATATAAAGACCAGAGTTGACCTTAGTTAAAATAAGCTAGCATTTAATGATTTGTAGATCTAGTACATAGGCATATAGGATAATACCTGATTTATTAGAAAGTACTTAAGAAACTAAAGGAAACAAAGATATAAATGTTTTTTCTTCTATTTTTTGTTGGTCAGATTTTCTCTTGAGATACTTATGATCCCTATCTGACCTATGATCCCTATTTGGATGAGATCCTCGATATAGTTCTTGAGGTCCTAGCACTGATTAGTATGATGACTAGTCCCTCCAAAGTGGTATTGACAGGAAGTGTGAGGGTTAAACCTCAGATACTGAGGGTTTCCTTGGTTTGGGGGAATATGGGCTAAAAACGTATTTTTGAAGTAGTAGCACTATATTTGAGAGAGTTGAATAGGGGAATAGGGTGAACCGTATCTTCTCTTTTATGTGTTTGGGTAGGCTTAAAGATTTGATGAAGCAATTGAATTGGATTCTATAGTTGACTATGATTTTAAGGAGAGTTGCTTGGCTATAGAGGGAAGATGAGAGGTTGGTGCTCTGGGTAGATAAGGGTCCAGATGACCTGTTTGATCTCATTAATAGATTGGTTCATGTAATCTATTTGATTCCATATCTTGGAAATATCTCCTTGGACTAAGTTTTCTTTAGGTTCAAGGTTCTTCTCCCAACTAGGCAGGTCTTGACTTGCGGCTGTAGCACAAATGACATCTTCCTATTTAGCATGGCCATTGTGATTTCCAGTAGCAATCCATTTTTCCATGAGGGAGCCTGTTGATTCGTAATTCATCCCAACATTTTGTTTTGCTAAGTGTATTTCCAGGTGATGGTAATTGGTCCTCCTATTGGAATAGATAGGCTGGGTTCCTCTGGCTCAACATTTGTTTTAGGAAGGTAATGTCTTCTCGTATCGTCAAAATTTTGGAGTCGTCCTAAATATTTCCAATAGAGGGAAGGATCGAGTCCATTTTGCAATCTTGTTAGTCGATCTCATATGACTTTTAGAAAAAGTCACCTACAGCATATTTTTCTAGATTTATTAAGTGATTAACAACCTAGACCTCTACTAATGAACTTTTAAGCATGAAAATTATCCTATCCTAATGCATGATTGTATTATTTACTATACTCGTGCTATATGTATGTAATCCTCGGGAGAGGTAACTCTAGTAGGAAACTTCTGGACAAACCTTGGTTTAGACAAGGTTTCATAGGACCAGGGTATAGACATTGCATTTTTTCCCACCCAATCAATGTCAGATAAAGTATAAGTTCAGATAAACTCTAAACTTAAGTTTAAAGGGAAGGAATTTTTACCTGAGATCATACCATACAATATACGAAAACCACAAAAAAACATGGCAAAAACACAAAACTGTTGAATTTGACAAAATACAACTAAGTAAAAGTTTCGGGTCAACCTCAAAATTCCCATCATTTAAAGAGTGACGTAGCCTAAATTTTGATAGCGGAAGAAGTAAAGAATCGAGACGAAGATGAAAACAAGTTTCACCCCTTCCACTCTAGTCGTCCAAATCCGTTCATTTTTTAAAATGGATTTTCAAGGGCTTTTCCAGGCGTTAGTTTTGAAAACTTATTGGATCGGGATTTTATGTTAAAAACGAAGTCACCACCTAGCATGGGGTTAAATGGTATGCTAAGTCATCGAGATTTTGGAAATTCAAAAATGGCCCTGTTTTGACTTCTATTGTTCTATGTACCAGAGGTATTCTTTAAGTTTAGGAGTTGGTTATGCTCGGGGAAGGTGTTAGATACCCAAAGATGCCCGTCCGAAGAGGGTACCTTAGTCTAAATATATTCACTATTAAACACTATCCAAACACTTTTCTTTGATTTACTTAAACAAAATAATTCCCCATTTTTTAAAGTTTTTGTTATTTTTATGTATTTTTTATATAATTTAATGAAAACTAGGTAAATAATATAGCTACTACTAGTCATCGACACCCAATAACAGTATATATACAAACAGATATGTAAATATGCAACCTATACTAAATGAAATGCAAACTAAGATTAAGTTGTTTTGATATGCGACTGAACTCTCTCGTGGGTTACCTACGTATCTCGAATGAGAATCAGGTCATCATGTATTTTGTTCTGGTTAGGGTAAAGGATATAGTTTATTATTAGAGTTGTGACCAAACCGTTATGGGCTGCCTACGTACTCTGGGTGTTTACCAAAGATCAAGTCAAACGTAGTTCAGTCTTGTCTCAATTAAAGGACATGGTTTATGATGAAAGGAGAGACTGACTGCCTACGTACTTTGAGCGCTTACCAAAGATCAGTTCCAAAGTAGTTCAGTCTTGTCTCGTTTAAAGGACATGGTTTATGATTAAATGTATGACCGAACCCTTATGGGTTGCCTACGTACTTTGGGCGGTTACCAAATATCAGGTAAAACGTAGTATATTCTTGTTATGTTTAAGGAAGCTTGGTTAGTTTTAGTTAAAGATTTCATTTGTTTTAGTTCAAGAAAGGTTTGTTTAGTTAATTTTAGTTGATTATTAGTTAGTTTTGGTTGATTATCAGTTAGTCATGGTTGATTATCATTTAGTCTTCGTTGTAAACAACCAAAATCACAACCTTAATTAGCTACTTATTAACATTTTTTAGAGTTGTGAACAACTTGAATCACAATCTTAATATATACATAACAACCTTTGATTTTGTCAAGAACCTTAAACAAACTTCTTTGTTTTGGTTAGTTTAGTGTTAGTGTTTGTTTTGTTTAGCTAAGAAAGAAAAGAAATACGATGTTCTTGGGGGAATCGTAGAGACTATGGACAACTCATGGTGTCAAGACCTTCAAGGTATCTAGCTATTTTAAGCAAAATATCCTAGAAACCAATTGAAAACCTTGAATCGTGATGACCCATTACCGAAACCAAAATGGATGAGTAGCTACCAAGCAATGCATTAAATGCACATACCATCAAGAATTAAATGATTGGGATGACATGGAATGGATAGGTTCAAAGGATGTAGATATTTCCAGCCAAATATCTTAGGATTAACTAGGAACTTGGAAACCAACTATCGGTTACAAGGTAAGTTAACTCGATTCCATCCGAATCCAACCGTAGGAGTGCCTTCCAAGTCATAACTCGTCACTTTACATTAAATGCAAAGTGACACCTAAGGTCTAGATAACCTTGGATGCATTTATGACGACCAAAACGAAATAATGGATCTAACTGGTACTTGGCCGCTAAACTAAATTGGATGCGTCACATCAAGTTATAAATACACCCATGTGCAAGGAATATCATTGGAGGGGAGGTAATGACTGGAAATGATTGGAAAGAATTGGTATTGATTGCCAATCATTACCAAATCTTTGAGAATCCAACCTTCTCTCCTAAATTCACTCCATGCCAAACCAAACCAAGACAAGCAAAGCAGTCAACTAGGCCAAACACTGCCTAGGGAACACCTCGGATTGTCCTACGCATTGGCCAATATACAGGCCCCCAGTTCTATAAATACCAAGCCACCCCTTTCATTTTTGCAAGTCTTGAAGGCCTAGTTTCTCTCTCTAAACTCGAGCAACTCTAAATCATCCTAGGCCTCTCAACTGGATTTTTTCAAACAACACGTCATTATTCTGTCAAAATTCGGTCGTGGAAAGTGTTCTTAAAGTTTCTAGAATAAGAACTTCAAGGATCAACGATCACCAATCAACACTGAGCCAAGAGGAGCAAAGATGGAAATGAAGACTAGCTACTTAGGGATGACTACATCCCCTAAGTAGAGTGTTCTTAAGTTCTTGGATAATACCTCAAAGAATCGATGACCACTAATCAACCACCAACCAAGAATATCGAGGAAGAAAATGAGGTAAACAGTTAAGAAATAACATATCCCCTAAGTAGGTATGTTCCAATAAAACCCCTTGTGATTCTTGGTTAATATTACCCATATTACTTGTATATAGTACAATCATGTAGATAATGCACTCTATGTACATGTACATAACACATAATATCCATAAAAGAACCAAACAAACACTAAAAAAGCCAAACAAGCTTTTGATTTTGTCAAGAACATCAAACAAACACCTAATCGTAACTATAACAACCAAACTAAGGTCAAATCATGAGAAATCATTCCAAGCATCTCAAGAACATTCAAATACATTCAAAAACATTAAATCATCCGACAACATGTTAAGAACATGTAAGGATTCAAAACAAAATTTCTATTACACCGTGAGTTGTGCATCTACAATTCCCCCAAGAACATCGTATTTCTTTTTTCTTTTTTAGCTAAACAAAACACACACACACACACACACACACACACATACACACACACATATATATACACACACAATACACTGGTAAACCCTTGTGGCTAAGAACTCAGGATAAAAGAAGGGCCTCTATTTCTTCGGGAATATATGTGATTTTTCTTCAGAAACCTTTCCATTTTCCTTAGTTACGAGTAGGACTGGCATATATATATGGTATTTCTTTTCACTTTTATCTAACAACTCACACACTAACATTAAACTAACCAAAAGGAAAGAGTTTGCTTAAGGTTATCAACAAAATCAAAGTGTTGTTATGTATATATTAGGTTTGTGATTTAGGTTGTACACAACTCTAAAAACATGTTAATAAACCTATTTAGGGTTGTGATTCGGGTTGTTCACAACTCTAAGAACTGTTAATAATAACTAATTAAGGTTGTAATTCAGGTTGTTCACAACCAAAACTAACCGATAATCAACTAAAACAAACGAAATAAACCAGCTTTAAACTAAACCAACCTCATTTTTTTTTCAATTATGACAACATTGAATTATGTTTGACCTGATCTTTGGTAACCACCCAAAGTACACAGGCAGCCCATAAGTGTTTAGTCACACCTTTACTAATAAACTCAGTTTTCAACTTAACTAGAATAAACTACATCTGACTTGGTCTTTGGTAACTACCCAAAGTACGTAGGCAACCCATAATGGTTCAATCATACCTTTAATAATAAACCATTTTCTTTACCCTAACCCGAACGAACTACGTGATGACCGAATTTTTATTCAAGATATGTAGGCAACCCACATGCAAGTTCAGTCGCATATCCAAATAACTTAGTCTTAGTTTGCATTTCATTTAGTATAGCTTACGTATTTACATATCTGTCTATATATAAATTGTTATTGGGTGTCACTGACTTGTAGTAACTATAGTATTTATCTAATTTCCATCAAATCATGTCAAAAAGAAAAAAAAAAAAAAAACTTTAAAACATGGGATTATTCTTGTTTAAGTAAATCAAGGAAAACTGCTTGGATAGTGTTTAACAGTGAATATCTATTTAAATTGAGATACCGTCTTCATACGGGTGTCTTGGGGTATCTAACACCTTCCTTGAGCATAACTGACTCTCGAACTTAAAAAATATCTCTGGTACATAAACCTATGGAAGTCAAAACACGAGCCATTTCAAAAGGAAAAATGAATTTCCAAAATCCCGGTGACCTAGCACACCATTTAACCATATGCTAGGTGGAAACTCCATTTTTAACAAAATTCTCGGCCAAATAAGGTTTTCAAAACTAACGCCAAGAAAAGCCCTTTAAAAACCATTTTCAAAATGAACAGATTTGGACGAATTAGAGAGGAAGGGATGAAACTTGTTTGCATCTTCTTCCCAATTCTCTACTTCTTTCTCCATCAAGATTCAGGGTACATCAGCATGTAGTTCATCTCAAGATGATTTTATTTTGTTTTTTATTTTTTTGATATAAGAAAATGAATCGCACCGATGATAAGTGGATATACACTTTTGATTTTGTCAAGAATACTCCAACCTAACTCACTTACTTAGGCAAGTTTAGTGTTTAGGTTTAGGTTAATAATTCAAAAATAAAGCAAAATATATCATATATGTTCCAGTCTTACTCGTAAATAAGAAAACAGAAATATTTCTGAAGAAGGTGCACACTTATCCCTGAAGGAATAGTGGTCTTCCCTTTATTCTGAATTTTACCCACAAGGGTCTCAACAAAGTAGTATATATGTATATATACGAGATGCCAGTCCACGAGCTTGATGACTTAGTATTAGGCTGTGATGTAGACTATTGCCGAAAAGTAAAAGTGAGTGGTTAGTAGTTAGTAGTCCTTTTGTCGGAGGTTTGTTTTAAGTTATTTGGAGTTTAGATTTACGTGTTCTTGAGAGAATCAAAGATGTTATGCACAACTCATGATGTTCTTGTCGTGTTTTGACATGTTCTTGATGATACTTAACATGTTCTTGATGTTCTTGACTTTCTTTTTTTATGTTTTTAACATATTCTGATGTTTTTGACATGTTTTTTATGTTTTTGATTTGTTTATTGATACATACAGTATGTACATGAAATATGCATCTAAGAACTAACCAAGTACGTTATATACAAGAAATGTAATGATATTCAAACATGATTTAAGGGCATTTAAGAATACATACCTAACTTAAGGAACTGGTATTTCCCTAAGTATTTTTCTTCTTCTCCTTCTTTGATCTTCTCGGTTGTTCTTGATCATTTTTCAACAACTTCTTGAGATCTTCCTCCAAGATCCTCAAGAAAACCTTTAGGAAGCTATTTTGACAGAAGTTTGAGGAGTTTTTGAAGTAGAAGGCTTGATAATTTCCTAGACCCAAGAGAGCAATTTGAGACTAGAGAGAGAAGCTTTGGGATCAAGCCCTTTGGAAATGAAAAATTGGCTAACTATTTACAGGCTCAGGAAGACTGCGTATTCCCTAATGTGCAGGCCATCCCAACCTGTTCCTTAGGGGCTATTTGGTCTAGTTGCAACCCTTTGATGTCTAATACTTTCATGGTTTGTGCCAACTCTGCAACATTTAACAATATTTTCTAATATTTTGTAATGATTACAAAATATTTAAAATATCTAAGTAATCATTGTCAATGATTTCCAATCATTACTTATCATTGGTAATGATTAGTCATCACTGGTTGGCACATGGGGTATTTAATTCTTGATGGGATGTTTCTCGGTTCGGTTTGCTTGCTAATTACTAGTTACTCGAACTATTTCAATTAGCTTGCATTTAATGCTCTTAGAGGTTCAATGCATGTGGTCTCTGCAAGTCACATTCATATTGAATGCTTGATTTGACACTTGATTTGATGGGCATTCAATGTCTTTGGTAGGATTGAAATGATCTTGTTAGTTTTGTAGCCGTTTAGTTACTTTTGAAGTAACTTGGTTTTCCTAAGACATTTTGCTCAAAATATCTTGATTGTTTGAATGTATTCTCCTTGGGTTGTTTCAGGCATTAAATGATTGATAGGATGTTGATTAGATGGCTCGTTCAATTCATGATTTGATAGGAAACCGGATCAGTTAGTTTGTAACCGGATCGATTACTTTTCAAGTAACTAGGTTTTTATCCTAGATATTTCGATAGGAATATCTTAGAAAGATTTTGTCATATATTCTCATTAATGAGATATTAAATTCATGATGTGTCCTTGATGTAATGGGCTTTGAATGTTTGTCATGATGACTTCGGTTTGGTTGGTTTCGAACCGAGTCTTAAGCATTGGTTACTTTATGTTATTAGCTTTGTCATGATGTTTTCTTTGGTTTTATGAAGGATTTTGGCTTGATTTCTTTAGGATTAGTACTTTAAAAGAAAATTTAAAGAAGTGTTTTTGGCGTAAAAAAAAATAAAAAATAAAAAATAAAAAATAAAAAATAAATAAAAAATTCGGTGATAGAAAATATTTCAGGGGTCAAAATAGAAAACAAGAGTAATTGGTGAAATTTTCTTAAATTAAAGGGTAGTAACTATTTTTCATTCATATTAAAGGTGATTTCATGAAAATCAACTTTCAATAATGTCATTTTAGTCCCCTCTTAACTTCAGGAATTTTGAGATTGACCCAAAACTTTTACTTAACCAAATTCAATCAATCTTAAAATTTTTATGTTTTCTTGTATTTTTTGTTGTTTTTTCTATAGTATCCAATGTAATCTAAGGTGTAAATTCATTCCCTATAAACCTTACGTTAAAGTTTATCTGAACTTGTGCTTTAGATCCGATACTAAATGGGTGGGACAAAATATGTTGTCTACAGGTAAGAATTATCTTTATTTTTGTTATTTAGTGGAGGTGTAAAATATATTTGACATGTAAGTGTATTAGGGTGAGAAGTGTAAAGGTGTTTAATATGTGTGTGTGTGTGTGTGTGTGTGTGTGTGTGTGTCTGTGTATGTGATATTGTGATTGGTATATATGTATGGTGTGAAGAAAAATAAAAGAAGACAGTGATAAGGTTTTATTTATTTCATATAAAAAGGGATCCATGAACGATAGATTAGATGAAATATATGCATATACAGACATAGATTAAGATAAGAGATGTGAGACGAGAAAAAGAGTAGAAGATGGAGAAGAAGAATAAAGAAAAATAAAATAAATAAAAAATATTAAGAAAATGGTGAAAAATAGTTTATGCGGATGATTATTAATTTTGGATTTTAGGTAGAATTCTTGATCTCTTTAATATTTGTATTTAACCTCTCTGTCTAGTGGGTGGTTCATGTTATAGTTAATTTTAATGAAATATTCATAATTATTATGTGCAATTATGTGAATTATATGTCTATATGCTATGTGCTGGATTGGTTGGATATATGTACTAAAGGGGTAAAATTCTACTCAGTGTTGGATCATACCCCTACTGTATTTATTACAAGATTTACAATTCGACTTGTTCCTTGGATTGCAAGTGACTTGGAGTTAACATTAGGTACCGGATTCCCAAGTCGGTGTAGAGGCCTCCAAAATAGATACAGTCAAATTGCGAATCATGGTAGCTTACATAGGCCTATGGGACCCTGAATCAGCGTACAATGTGCTTCCAAGCCAAATCTCTAATCTTGACATCAGTGATCTTAGCTATTGCTTCAGTTTCGACCCACTTGGTGAAGTAGTCGATAGAGACAACAAGAAACTTCTTTTTGGTTGCAGCGATAGAAAATGGTCCAACGATGTCAACCCCCCATTGGGCGAAAGGCCATAGTCTGGTCATTGGTAGCTAAGTTGTAGCCAAGGTTTTGATAGTAGGCTCAAACCTCTGGCACTTGTCGTATTTCTTCACCAATTCCTTCTCATTGGTCTCCACCATGGCCAAAAGTAACCTTTTCGAAGTGCTTTTTTGGCGAGAGATCGCGTTTCAAAGTGATTGTCACAAATCCCCTCGTGGATGTCCAAGAAAACCAAGTGGCCTTCCTTTGGGCGTAGGCAACATAATAACGGCTTTGTAGTAAGGTGTACCAAGATGCTCGATAGCGAACTTTTCTAGCCTTACTTTTTTAATTTGAGAGGACTCCATTGTAGAGGTAAGCTGTAGATGGAATCCATCCAACTGGTCTGGTGTATTATCATTTCTACATCTTTTTCAGGTTACGGGATACTTTCAATCATCATGTTGTGAGGTCCCGGGGAATTGAAGGCAAAAGCCAAGCTAGCCAATGAATCGGCGTACTTGTTTTCTTCCCATGGGATTTGATTGATGGTGACCTTCTTGAACCCCTGCAGCAAGAGCGTAGCTCTTCTATGTTATTGCATTATTTTGGCTTTTTTAGTAGCACACTCCTCATTGATCTGATTGGCTATCAAGAAGGAGTCAAATGAGACTTCAACTTCAATGGCACCCAATACTTTGAGGATCCTCAATGAGGATATCTGGCAGTGCGTAAATCACGTTACTACTTTCACCGCAAGTGTACGGGTCAAGTTTTACTATAGATTAAGAGAGTTAAGGTTGTCATATCCACATGGATTGGATTAGACGGTGTCATTGAGTACCGTGATTGTCATAACTGGATTTTATTTAGGCGATAAAAAAGGTAGATTTGTTAATTAAATATACTAAACTAATCTAATTAATTATACTAATATACTAATATATGACGTGAATGGGAATTATTGTCTAGGGATTAACTTCGTTAACCAAAACACATTTGATTCAATCTAGTTTATATTAACGGCGTTCAAGCTATCCGACAATCTTGGTATTGAAATCTCAAACACTACCTCTCCTGAGTGTAAAGTGAATGAATATGTGATTTCGTGTTAATGAATAAGTCCCCCTCAATGTCTATATGACACTAGGTCACATGAGTCTCGCCCCAACCTCACGGATTGCAAACTTTCTAACTCTCTCATGGGTTATTAGATCGTCGCGTTGTCTTTAAACCCTAGTCCGAATCCGGGGTTATCTCTCCCAAGTGTCAAACCCCGTATTCTCAATATATCTAAACAAGCATATAAACATGGAAAACGGTAAACACAATCGGATAAACAAGAACAACCTTTATAGAAACATAGATTTTATACAAATAAAGTTTTCAGGAAGTTAATCGCTCCCTAGACAATATATGTTTAGCTACACATAGCCATAGCCCTATATACAATGAAATAGCTAAACATATACAAATAACCAACCAAATCTAAGAGTAAAGAGAGAAATGAGAAGACTAGTCATTATTCAAAGATCCGACGCTAAAATTGCTCTGAGAATGCTTCCCCCTTCTTGTCCTTGTGATCTTCCCTTGGTTGGATGTTGGTTTGGAGCTCTCAAACCTTCCAAAACGTTCTAAGTGTGTTGGGGAAAGAGGTGATGAAATAGGGATCCAAAATATCAAGAAAATATCCCAAAATATATGTTATGTCGACAATCTAACTGCTGTAGCGATGGAAATGCAGAGAGTTTAACAACTCTATGTTGTTTGACCACCACAGCGGTGGTGTCACCACTGTGGCAGTGACACCTTTTTGTATTTTGGCTATAATTGTAAGACCCCGATTTAGCACGTACGCCATTTTAGTTGTATTTTAGAGCAATTGGGAAAATATGAGGTAGAATTGTATTAATCATTATCCGAATTAAAAGTTTAGGGGGCGAATTGTAAATTTGTATACATTAAATCCAACCTTTAGGATTCAAATTGTCATTCAATTGATAACATTTAAATTTTTAGGGGTGAAATTACAATTTAAGAAAATTATAAATAGTGAATTGGGCTAAAATAAGGAATTAAAGAAATTTGGGGGAGAAAAGAGTAATTAGAACAAAAGATTTTTTTATATAAATCTCTATATATATGTATATGGTGTGTGTGTGCCGAGAGATCAACCGAAGACATGGAGAGAAAGGATCGAGCTCCATTGACGTGGTAAGCTAGGAACAAATTGATCCACTTAAATCATGCAAATCGTAATCTTCAATGGAAAAAGGAAGGAGGAGCAGAAATAGAGGAGAGAGAGAGGGGTAGGTCTGGCAGTCAAGGGGTGGTGAGATCCGACGAGCGTGGGTGTGAGCGGGTTCGTTCGGTCTTTGGTCGATCGTTGGTGGTGTCGACGGTGTGATGTCCCGTTCATTGTCGATGGGGTGGAGTGCCGATGGGGTGATCGTCACTGTTTTGTCGTAGGTTGCCATTGGTCAGTTCGACGGTGGGCTATTCAGCAGCCGGCGGTAGTGTGCTGGGTCGACGGTGAGCTTCCGGTGGCCGTTGTTGACGCTGTTATGTGTATGTACTGTTGATTGCATGTGAGTGTGTGAGAGTTAACGGTGTATGTTGGTTGTCTCTCCAATTGTTCATCCGACGATCGAATGAGTGTGTGTTGTGTGTGCGTTCTGCTTTGTTCAGTTTTTCTGCTTTCTGTGTTGTGCATCGTGTGTTCGTGTGTTCGTGTGTTTTCTGTTCTGTCCGACGGTGACGATTGGTTGCATGTGTGACGGCGTTGGTGGCTCTGCTCAATTGGTGTGTGTGTTGTCCCTGCAATGTGTGTGCGTGTTGTGTGTGCATGGTGGTTACCGAAGTTGTCGCCAGAAAGTTAGAGAGAGAGAGAGCAGTGAGTGTGTGTGTGTGTGTATATGGACGATCGGCAGTGCATGGGGGTAGACGTGGAAGTGTGTGGGTTCGTTTGTCCGGTGGTGTGTGTGTGTTCGGTTGGTGAGACGGCAAGGCTTGATCAACGGCGAGACAGCAAAACAAAAAACAGAAATGCAAAACAGAAAAAAGAAAAAGGGAAGAAGAAAAAGAAAGGAAAAAAAATGGAAAATTTGTACGAACCACCCCAATAGAAATCAAAATCCAATCTCGCGGCCATTGGAAAATCTGGAAAAGGTAGAATTTCGAACTTCTTTAATATATGTATTTAATTGTTTAAATTGAAATGGCGATAAGAAATAGTGAGACCGTTCACATGAATAAATTTGATATAATAAACTGTAACAGAGTAACATTTGTTGAATAGTAATATTTCATAATAAAATACGGGGAATAAAAGATCACGGGAATTAGGGCCTGCATTTCATGGTTAGGTATTTTTCTACATAAAATATTAATTTGGGCCCTGTCACTATTAGGTTTGCAGGTATCGGAGTACCGGTAGAGAATAGGTGGCTAAAGTGTTCGAAAACGGATAATCAGGTGAGTGTACTGTCTTCTTGCCAAACTGTTTTTATATATATAAATGTGTGTAAAATGGTTTTACTTGGACTGTATAATTTTATAAATGATATAGATCAAGCAGGTTTTGGGTGGGTTGGAAAAAATAGATTTTTCGGTAAATTATGTTGGTTTTAAAATAAAGTTGAAAAATGATTCGTTGGCTTTGGTGGTTTCTCCCCAAAAGGGGTGTGGTTTATATTCTCTCCATAAGGGGTGTGGATTTTTGACGATATGGTGTGAAAATGTATTTCTTCCCGTAAGGGATGTGGATTTTTAACTATACTGATGATTTTGATCTTGCCATAGTTGTTCTCCCCCGAAAAGGGTGTGGATAATATTTCTCCCCTTAAGGGGTGGGGATTCTTCCCATGGATGTGGATAGTTCTCCCCGTAAGGGGTGTGGATTATATTTCTCCCCAAAAAGAGTGTGGATATTTCGTAGGATGGCATTCCTACGGATGTTACGGTACCGTTGCAACTCCCGATCGTGAGGTTAAAACGATCACTATGGCTAGCCAGTGTGTGTTGTGGTGGAGTGGTGTGTTTAAGATGTGGTGTTTTACATTAGGTGATTTATTATTTATTATGGTGATTGGTATGATTTTATACTAGATGGATTTGGATGAAATTTATTTATATCGCTTTATTTTCACTGCTTACATACTAGAGATTTTACGAGCTATGTGGTGTTTATTTACTTATGCTTGATCTATATTTAACTGTGGTAATATTTAAATGTATTATTATTTTAAAAATGTTTTACTAAGAAAGCAGTACACTCGCAGGTACAACAGCTAGGAGTCGGTTCCCTACTGGCACTAGGTAGAGTCCGGCGATGGTGTAGTATGGAAATATTTTGGGAGGAGTTGTCTGAGGCGAACCTGTGAGAGTTTCATTGTTGTTATACTTTTGTTGTTATTATAATTCAGGGATGAGTATGTCCCCAGTAAAAGATGTTGTATATGGTCAGAATTTGTGGTTGTATATTTCTATATGCACTTTGTCATTTGCTAGTGGGTTTGACGTTAAGATGAGGTTGTGTCGACGTCACGCTGGCCCCACGATGACGGGTGTCCGGGGTGGGGTGTGACAATAACTATCTCTTTTGAACTCCGATTAAGGTGATATAAAAATATGTGGAAAGCTAAGACTAATAACTACAACTTTTATGTTTTGAGTTTATCCAAAATCAAGTCTCATCATTGTCCAAAATGGCCTTGAAATTACTGCACCTGTACCGACTTTGCCTCTTTTCACCCATTTATTCAAAAACATAAAAACAATACAAAATCACATTAAACTAACAAAAGTGCTTGAAAACACACAAATATTTGAATCTAAAAGTACTTGATTTTTTTATAAATAAACCACTCATCAAATATCCCCAAACTCAAACGTTTGTTTGTCTTCAAGCAAAAACACTCACACTAAAATAAAAAACACAACGAAATTAAATAACAAGAACAACCTAAACACAAATAATATAAACATAACGATATGTGAGTTTTGAATTATTCTACCGACCAAAACATTTTTCCCTCAACAACCCCCAATCATATCGAGTTCAGGTGGTAAAACGCACCATGTGATGTTCTAGAATTTTGACATTCAATAATGGTAAACATCATTCTAGATCCTTTCAACGTCTATGTGCAAGACTCAATGATATAACCATCCAACAATCGGATTGGATTATCCACCAATGAAACTCACGACTTAGACCGTAAAGGACTAGGATATCCATAGGCCTAATTGGGTTCCACTCTCCACTAATGTAGGCTCAGAGGTTCAAAAAGATCAATAGGTCTTGGTTTGGTTTAGGAACATGGTCAAGGGTATATCAGAAATATAAAATGGGTTAAATTTGTTAACTTAACGATACACGAGGCACACACTTGGCACACTCACACTTGAACCCCCATAGATAAATTGGAAACAACCCTGAACAATCATTTAAGATAGACATACTCACTTGTCAAAAGAAACGGAAATGTAACTATATTTACATTTTTTTTTTCTTTTAACTTACCACACCCCCAAACTTATTCTATTATTAGAATGTCACGGGTGTGGTTAAATGAAATAAAAATAACAAGTGAGTACTAGAATACCGAACCAATTAAAAGTTTGTCATAAACCCAACTGCTCACTTCAAGTAGCATATATGAATGCTCACTTGATTCACTCAAATTGTTTCTTTAATTCAGCGATATAGGTTTAGAAAAACATCAATTGGCCAGGGTATTTGTTTATGTTTTTAGAATTGAAATGGCTAATAGGCTTTAACAGGGTAACGAGGGATAAACATTTTGCAAGGTAAGCTTCAAAGGCTCGAGCGAATCAAATGAATGCCTAAATCACGTCTCCTTAACAACCTCGCCTAAGATTTTGCCTCAAGCTTCCCCTCAATCAAGTTCTAGAATTCTTAAATTGTCACGAGTTCGGCTAATGGATAATTGTCCTCAAATCAATTGAATAATTATACATTGAGTCTCTATGCTCGTGCAAATTAGGATCCACAATAACTTTTACCAAAACGACATGTCATGCACACAGAACACACATGAAAAGGAATTACCCTTGACCTCAAAAACAACTATGGGGTAATATCATCATCGGGTAATAGCCCAGATGAACTCCAAATGTAGCATGCAATAACAACAACAAACATAAACACATTTTACCCTAAACAAACATGCAAACAATTAAACAATAAAAACACACTAAAATACTACACATCACTCCCGAACTTAAAATGCACAGTGTCCTCAACAACCCATTAGAGATACCAATAAAAGCATAAAGCATGATAATGAAGACTGGGGTTTAGAACACGTACCTAGGAGGCGAGAGAATCTCGTCTCCAAATCAAGTCGGCAACGACAGATCTAATTTATTTTTGGACTTGGGTGGCCTCCCAATAAGCACGTGGTTTATTGTCCTCAACCCGACACAGAGAATGTCTCGTCAAAGAGCGGCTTTCGCCCATAGTAAGTGTCGTACAACACTACGTATGGATCTTGATTGTTTACACCCTCAAGCCTAGCAAGATTTGGCATTATATGGCTAAAGCTTTCAACCATATTCCTCACCGACTCTTGTACTTGGTGGGTATGAAAGGACTTTGCTAATGGCAGTGAAGGATAAGTGAGCCACATCGGATCCTCGTAGATGTGATCGTCTTGGATTAATGGTGGCATCACAATGTGGATCTCCAATGGTGAAGAATCACAATCGTCGATCCTCGCTTGGGTTGTCTCCTCATTCAGATAATCATCAGTGAATGCTCCTACGCTCCTCCCACTCATTTTTGGTTCCTCGTGATGGCTTTCAATGGATGTGACATTTGTATCTCCTAGTGCCACCAGGTCTGACTCAGTCTCAATTAAGCAAATAAGTTGACCAATTTACGTCTGAAGAGACGTTACGGTTGCATCGATTTCAATGCAAATCGTCTTAATGTTGTCAAGACGATCTTCATGCTCATTAATCTGGTCATTCGTCTCCCTCCAAAACACTTGAGTCTCCCCAATGAAATCAGCAAATATTACCTCCAGGGTGGGAGAAGACTCAATATATTGGTTTGGTGTGTTAATCTATGGCGCCATGGTAGTGAAACAATCCCCCAAGCTTTGATAACTTGGTGAATAATTCCAATACTAAAAATCAAACTCGGCCATGTCTTCCAACAACTGATAGACTTCGTCCACAGTTAATTGGTCGAAAGAGGTGGTACCGTTTCCTCTTTCAACCTAATTTCTTATTGCGGATAATAACCCATCAAGGAAGTTTAGTAGCTGACACTCTCTCGGGAAACGATGATTCAGAAACTGGAACAACAATTTCTTGTATCGATCCTAAGCACAATAAAATAGCTCAGAATCCCATTGAAAGAAATGCAAAAGCACTTGTTGATCTAACATCTTCAAGAACCCCGTAGGAAAACAAAAACAAAACTACAAATAAAAAATGATAAACAAAATAAATACCTAAATTAAAATCAAATTATTTACTCACAATATCAACAACAATCTAAAAACCAATCCCCGACAACGGCGCCAAAAAACTTTGTAGCGCATAAATCACGTCGCTACTTTCACTACAAGTGTACGGGTCAAGTTTTAGTGTAGATTAGGAGAGTTAGGGTTAACGTATCCATAGGGATTGGATTAGACGGTGTTAATGAGTACCGTGATTGTCATAATCGAACTTTATTTAGGCGATACTAAACTAATCTAATTAATTATACTATTATACTAATATACTAATATATGACGTTAATGGGAATTATTGTATAAGGATTATCTTCGTTCACCAAAACGCATTCGATTTAATCTAGTTTACATTAACAGCATTCAAGTTATCTGACAATCTCAATATCAAAATCTCAAACACTACCTCTCCCGAGTGTTAAGGGAATGAATATGTGACTTCATGTAAACGAAGAAGTCCCCCTCAACATCTATACGACACTAGGTCACATGAGTCTTGTCCCAACCTCACGGATTGCACACTTTCTAACTCATTCCTGGGTTATTAGATCATTGCGTTGTCTTTAAACCCTAGTCTGAATCTGGGATTACCTCTCCCGAGTGTCAAACCCTGTATTCTCAATATATCTAAACAAGCATATAAACATGGAAAATGGTAAACACAATCGGATAAACAAGAACAAACTTTAAAGAAACATAGATTTTATACAAATAATGTTTTCATGAAGTCAATGGCTCCCCAGACAATATATGTTTAGCTACACATGGCCGTAGCCCTATATACAATGAAATATAAGCTAAACATATACAAACAACCAACCAAATCTAAGAGTAAATAGAGAAATGAGGAGACTAGCTGTTATCCAAAGATCCGATGCTAAAACTACTCCGAGAACACTTCCTCCTTCTTGGCCTTGTGATCTTCTCTTGGTTGGATGTTGGTTTGGAGCTCTCAAACCTCCTAAAATGTTTTAAGTATGTTGGGGAAAGAGGTGATGAAATAGGGATCCAAAATATCAAGAAAATATCCCAAAATATATGTTTTATTGGTAATCTAACCACTTTAGAGGTGAAAATGCAGAGAGTTTAGCAACTCTCTGCTGTTTAACCGCCGCGGCAGTGGTGTTACCACTGCTGCGGTGACACCTTTTGGTATTTTGGCTGTAACGTTCTCATAAAAACTCCGATTGAGGTGATTCAAAAACATATAGAAATCTAAGATAAATATATACAACTTCTATGTTTTGAGTTTTTCTAAAATCGAATCGCATCATTGTCCAAAATGGCCTTGATGTTACTACACCTATACCGACTTTGCCTCTTTTTACCCATTTATTCAAAAACCTAAAAAACAATTCAAAAACACATTAAACTGAAAAAAGTGATTGAAAACACACAAATATTTGAATCTAAAAGTACTTGATTTGTCGGTAAATAAACCACTCATCAATATCGGTGTTTCATATTCAGCCTCGTTGTTAGTAGCTTTAAAGGAAAGCTTTATTTCATGTTCCAAGATATCTCCTTTGGGAGTTTAGATCATAACTCCAGCCCTTGAGCCATTATAGTTTGAATATCCGTCTACATGCATGGTCTAGTATTCAATCGAATACAGGTCTGGGTCTTCTGTGCCATTTATACTTGCAGGGATTGGTCTTTTGGGGAATGTGAACTCTGAAATAAAATCGACCAACACGTAACCTTTGATGGTCATTCATGGGTGGTACTTGATGTGAAATTCTCCCAACTCCATAAACCATTTTTCTAATCTTCTGGAAGTCTCTAGCCATCGTAGGATCTATCAGGATCTTATTGGTGAGCACCACCAGGGGATGAGTTTGGAAGTAATACCAGAGCTTCCAAGCAAATATTATTAGAGTGTGCGATCAATTCCAAGCCAGGGTAGCAAGATTTCGCACCATTTAGAGTGTGGCTAACATAATACATGGGCTTCTGGCCCCCGTGTTTTGCGATTACCAGGGCCAAGCTTACAGTTGTGGATGAGGTGGATAGGTAGATGATCATTTCCTGTTGGTAAGTATCGGAGGTTCAGATATGTACTTCTTGAGTGCCTGGAAGGTGGCTTTACTTTAGTTGGTCAAATACAAACTCTTATTACCACGAAAGGTTTTTAATAAAGGCAAGCACTTGTTAGAGCTCCACGAGATGAACCTATTTAGGGAGGCTACTCACCCTGCCTAGCTTTGTACCTCTTTTATCTTCCTCGGGGAGGCCATATCTAGGATTGCCTTAATCTGTTCCAAGCTAGCCTTGATTCCACTTTGGGTCACTAGGTAACTCAGGAACTTGCCAGCTGATAGGTGTAATTTATCTATTTATTTCTAAATCGGTTTTGGTAGTTTCAGAGTATTTATATAGCGTTTTAATATGTTTTAATACATTTTTATGTGTTTTGTATAAATCAAGTGTTTGGGACAAAAATGAGCTAAAACAGTTGAAAATCAAGCTAATTGGTGGAACAACGGTGGAAGAATGAGTAAAAAGAGCAAATCCTGCAACTGCAACCTACCGCTGCAGCGGTAAAACTACTGCTAGTGCAAAAAGTTCACCGCCGTAGCGGTCAAGCCACCTCTGCAATGGTGAAACAATATGATGCTCACTAATAAACCACCGCTGTAACGATCAATTGATCGCTGCAACGATAACCACTGAAGACATACCCACCGCTACAGTGGTAACCCCTGCTCCTGTAAAGTAATTTTTTTAGATATTTTGGTTCCCTTATCTTCCTCCCTCTTCTCAATTTCGGCCATTAGACCTTATTAGAGAGAGGTTAGAGATTTGAGAGTTTTGGGGATAGCTCATCCAAACCCAAAGAATAAGATCATGTTGTGAAGAAGTAGAAACATTCTCGAAGTGGTTTTAGCGTCAGATCTTCGGATAACGGCTAAGTTCCTTCATTTATTTCTTTATTTCTGAACTTTGGTAGTTTATTTGAGCATGTTTAGCTCGTTTATCATTGTATATACGGTTATGGCCATTGGCTAAACATGAATTATCTATGGGATTAATATAGTTTATTAAAATGTCATTTGTTTGAATTGTGTTTCTTTAGCGGTTGTTCTTCACTATTTGATTATATTGAGAATTCGGGGTTTGACACTTGAGAAAGGTAACCCCGAATTCAGACTAGGGTTTAAACATAACGCGAAAATCTAATAACCCGAAGGGAGTTAAAAAGTGTTCAATTAGTGATATTGGGGCGAGACTTATGTGACTATGTGTTCTAAAAAATGCTAGAGGGGAACTTCGGCGTTAACGTAAAGTCACACATTCATTCATTTTACACTCGGGAGAGAGAGTGAATGAGTTTAAGATACTAAGATTGTCGAAAAAGTCGAATACCGTTATTATAAACTAAATGAAACCAAACACGTTTAAGTAAATGAAGTTAATCCCTAGATAATCCATTTCCCTAAACGTCTCAATATTAGTATTATAGTATAATTAGTATTTTAGATTAGTATTTATATCATACACAAAACATATTGTTATCGCCTAAATAAAGTTAGGCTATGATAATTACAGTACTCAACAATAATATCAACCAATCCCTATGCATACGACAACCCTAACTCTTCTAATCTATAATAAAACTTGACCCGTACACTTGCGGTGAAAGTGGTGACGTATCTACGCACTACCACAATCTCAGTATCGTAAACTCATTCACTCTCTCTTTCCCGAGTGTAAAGTGAATGAATATGTGACTTCGCGTTAACACTGAAGTCCCCCTCTAGAACTTTTTAGAACACATAGTCACATGAGTCTCACCCTAACATCATTGATTGCACACTTTCTAACTCCCTCCTGGATTATTAGATCGTCGCGTTATGTTTAAACCTTAGTCCGAATTCGGGGTTACCTCTCCCCAGTGTCAAACCCTAATTTCTCAATATATCTAAACAAGCATATAATGGAAATTTAAGAATGGTAAACACAATCAAATAGAGAAGAACAACCGTTAAAGAAACATAGTTCAAATAAATAACATTTTAATAAACTATATTAATCCCATAGATAATCCATGTTTAGCCAATGGACATAACCGTATATACAATGATAAATGATCTAAACATGCTTACGAAAACTACCAAAGTTAAGAAATAACGAAAGAAATAAAGGAACTTAGCCGTTATCTGAAGATCCGACGCTAAAACCACTCTAAGAACGTTTCTCGTTCTTCGCAACGTGATCTTATTCTTTGGATTTGAATGAGATCTCCCCAAAACTCTCAAATATCTAACCTCTCTCTAATGAGTTCTAATGGAAGAAATTAAGAGGAGGAAGGAAGATAAAGGAACCAAAATATCTAAAAATATCTAAAAAAAAAATTACTTTACAGGTGCAGGGGTCACTGCTGCAGCGGTGGGTATGTCGGCAGTGGTCACCGTTGCAGCGGTGGATTGATCGTTGCAGTAGTGGTTCATTAGTGAGCATCCTGTTGTTTTACCGCTGCAGTGGTGGGCTGCAGTTGCAGGATTTTCTCTTTTTACTCATTTTTCCACCGCCATTCCACCGATTAGCTAGATTTTCAATTTGTTTTAGCTCTTTTTCTTCCCAAACACCTTATTTATGCAAAATACATAAAAATGTATTAAAATATATAAAAATACTCGAAAACTACTAAAATCGGCTAAGAAATAAATAGATAAATTATACCTATCACCAGCGCTAACTCCGAAAGCATAGTTTCTAGGGTTGAACTTTATTTGGTGTTCTCTAAGTATGTTGAAGCACTCCTATAGGTCAGTGTGGTGGTATTCGGCCTTTCTAGTCTTGACAAGCATGTCGTCGATGTAGACTTCCATAGTCTTTTTTAGGAGTTCAATGAATATTTTTCTTTACCAGCCTTTAATAGGTGGCTCCACCGTATGCTCAACGTGACTGTAGAAATCCAGATCAAGGTTTCGGACTTCTCTCGTGATCTCTCCCAAGAGTGCTGGTAATTCTCTGGGATAACCATTTTTGGGGGCGATCGTTTGAGTGGGTTGTCTTGAGTTTTTACCGTTGTTTTTCATAAGTTCCAATCTCTGAGCAACTGATAGGTGTGAAAAACCTATCTATTTCTAAACCGGATTTGTTAGTTCTCAAGCATTTTAGTTATATTTAATCGTGTTTTAGTGTGTTTTGGTGTAGAACAGGGAAAGGACCTCAAAGGGCGAGAAACAAGTGAAAACGGTGGAGAAACGGTGAAGAAAATGTGTAAAACAGGGTTTCGGTGAATGAAGACCACCGCCTAAGTGGATGTTCCACCGCTTAGGCGGAAAAGAGACAGAATGTTGGAGTGCTGAGGGGCTGAACCACCGCCTAGGCGAGAAAACCACCGCCTAGGCCAGAAAACAACAGAATATCTTGCTAGTAGCCACCACCTAAGCAAACAAACCACCGCTTAGGCGAAGTTACCAACAGAACTTAACCGACTTAAGTCCACCACCCAAGCGGTGAGCCACTGCTTAGGTGGTGACACTCTGCACAAAAATATCTGTTTTTAGATATTTTGAAGATATTTCCAACCCTTGCCCATAAAACCCCTTTCTCCCCCAATTGCTAAGGTTAGGTTAGGTTAGAACCCCTTAGACGTGAGAGAAGGCTCTGGTTGTTCTTGGGAGCTCTCTTCCACCTTAGTTAGATTAGATTAGTTTAGGAAGTAGACTAGATTAGTTGTAAAGAGTGTTCTTGGCCAATCCTTGAAGAGCCAAAAGAGGAAGTTCATCAAGCCAAAAGAGAAAGCTCACGAGGATCGTTCTTTGGCGAAAGTGGACTACTCTACTTTGAGATTTGGCTTTTCTTCCCTTGTTTTCATATTTGTATTTAATATTTATAGTTGGTAATGATGATCTCCTCTTGATTTATGTTGTATTGGCTAAGAACATGTTAGTGTAAATTTAGAGATTAGTTAGGGAAAGGTGTAGTTGTGTAAATACTCGTTTGGTTTAATTTACGTTTCTTTAATGGTTGTTGTTTTAAGTCCGATTGTGTTTATCATTTGATGAAGATCTTAATATGCTTGTAACGGTATTAGGATTGGATTTGAGAATCTAGGGTTTGACACTCGGGAGAGGTAACCCTGGATTCGGACTAGGGTAAACATATCGTTACGACCTAACGACCCGGGAGGGCGTTAGTTAGTATGCAATCGATGACGTTGGGTCAAGACGCACGTGGCCTAGAGTCATTAAGACATCGAGGGGGACCTCGGCGTCGACTCAAAGTCATGTATTCTCTCGTCTTACACTCGGAAGAGGTGGCGGAGGAGTTTACGAACCGAGATTGTCGGATACCTAAACTCCGTTATTGTTAACCGAACGAAATCAAATGTGTATTAAGTGAATGAAATCAATCCCTAATTAATCAACCTAGTTAGAATTAACCCACTAATTGTAATTTAGAATAGTTTAACTTCAATTCACGCTTTCCGTCGTCAGGATAACATGAGACTACGTCAATTGTGGTATTCAATTCAATTATTCACACTTTTCTCTGTGGGAATGATATCCGATCTTCAAAGATCCACTATATTAAAACTTTAGACCTCGTATACTTGCGAGCGTACGTAGGCATGCACAAAATATGCACCTACCAAGTTTTTGGCGCCGTTGCCGGGGAAAAATGTGAATTTTATTTGAATTATTATTTGAATATTGCAAAAGAAACGTGGTATTGGCTCAGAACATAAGTTTTAAATAGGAAAAGCAAATGTATCGTATCCTAGTTCTTTCAACACACCAAGTTTTGGCGTTGTAGACATGAGATTAGTGTGAATTTTAAGTTGATATTGCGACTAAGTAGTCGAGTGTTAATCCTGACATTTATTTTTGTTTTGTTTTTAATTTTTATTTTTGTTTTATTATGTTAATAAGATCAAGCGGTGCGAGAAACAATTAAGATTCGAATTCTTAAATCTCAATCCCGAGATGGAGCTTATTGCAAATGATAAGGACTAAGAGGAGAAGCTGACTTCAAAGCCATGATCTTGATCCGACTAAGCATTTGAGCCCAAATTCCTTGTCTATAGGGAATTTTGGTGAAAAATACTTAGTGACACAAAATTCCAGCTGGGGACGGTAACTCAAGCGCTATTCTTTTGAAATGAAACTTAGGGTATCAAATTACCCGATTTTTGTTACTATTTATTTGATTATTTATTCTTTTTGGAAGCCGGCATGGCTTCGGAATGTGTTCGGCAGTGAATTTAGGAGTGTGGATGCTAGGGGAAGTATTTTAAATTTAAACATGTTGAATAAGCGAAGTGAAAACATACGGGGTGGAGCTGTATTTTTAAATTTGAGAAAAACACAAAAGTGGGAGCTTCAGGCCCACCGCCCAAGCGATGAACCACCGTTTAGGCGGTAAAAATACAGAGAAGGTGTTTTTCAGCAAAAAAAGGCCCACCGCCCAAGCGGTGAACCACCGCTTAGGCGGTAAAAATACAGAGTGGGTAAAAAAAAGGCCCACCGCTTAGGCGGTAAAAATACAGGATGCAACAGATTTTCAAAACACGCTCCACCGCTTAGGCGGTAAAACCACCGCTTAGGCGGATTAACAGCAGAACAAAATATTTTCACACTGGTGTAATTTCGTTTAGGCGGAAAAACCACCGCCTAGGCGGAATTTCGTCAGAATGTTTGATTTTAAAGAAAAGAGTTCCACCGCTCAAGCGGTGAACCTTCTGCTGTTAAAAAGAGCCCGTTCGTTCAAAAAAATTGAAATCACAAGGTTCCCTCCCCAAAACCTCCACCTTCTCCCTAAAACCTTACTTCCAAACCATTCCAATACTCAAAAATCATCCTTCCATAACCAAAATTTGTGATTTCCACCCCAAATCATCCACCACAAATCAATTTTTAACCCCATGTTCATAATTTTCTTTATCACTCTGGGATTTTGGTTTGATTTTTGGTGATAACTTAGTTTCTATGAATTATTAAATTGTGTGAAACAAAATTGCATGCTACATTGTTCATGTTTTGTTGAAACGTTGTGATTAGTGTGTGCACCAGATCAAATCCACAGGTTCATGTGTGACCGCTTTGGCATTGCCGCCGTACTTTTTGCAACCGCCACAATTTCCATTCCGACGTGATAGTGGTGGAGAGAAATTTCCTTCAGGTGAACAGTAGGGAATAAGTCTTATTCCCTAGGTATGTGTTCAACCCGTTTTGTTTGCATGCATGCTATATGTTTATTGGGTTCGCTGATGTTGGAACACTGCCATGTTCAAGCCTGGATGGTATGGAATAGATGATTAGTTTAATGGGATGTTCATCCATTTTGATTTTTTTTTGTAGAAAAGGATGAACCATTATTTTGAGTATGTATTTTATAATTTTGAATGTTTTAGTTTTAAAATTTTTAGTTTAGTTTAGTTAAAAAAATTTGTTTTTGAATGCTTAGTGTTAGATTAGTTTATGTATGTTAGTATTAGAATTAATTTAGTATTGTGTATGTATAAAGTTGTGTTTGCATGTTAGATATGAGTACATTTGGGCCAAGACTCGATGTTGATAATTATCCCCAAATTGCATATTGAGGTCGGGGGTAATACCTTCCTTGTGTGTTTTGTGTGCTTAACATGTCGATTGGGTAAAAATTATCTCGATCCGAAAATTGCACGACATTTGAACTCAATATATAATTATCTACACGATTAGACATTGATTATTCAATATTAGGCTCATGATAGAAAATGAGGAAACTAGAACTTGATTTGGGGAAAACTTGAGGCGGAATCCAGGTAAGGTAATTCCGGAGACGTGATTTAGGCCGTCAATTTTTCGCTTGATCCGTTGTAGCTAACCTGAAAATTTTCATTCCTTATTTCCCCTGTCGAAGCCGATAACGTAATCAATTTTGAAAACATTTCAAATACTCCTTTCAATTAAATTTTTCCTAACCCAATGTCGCTAAGCCTAATTTTAAAAATTGAGTGAAATCAAGTGAGCGGTTGGGTTTTTGATAAATTTTTATTGATTCGGTATTAGTGTATTCACTTGTCACTTTCGTATTTCTTTTTGCACGCTCCTAAAATAAGTTTGGGGGTGTGTTTCTATCATTTCTTTTTACATATTCCTAAAATTTTACAAATTCGAATAAGTTTGGGAGTGTGTTTCTCTAACTTCGTTTTGAATTATCCTAAAACTGTAATTATTCGACTTAATTTAGGAATATGTTTTAAAAAAAATAAGTAAATATAGTTTTCATTTTCTTCTCTTTCGACAAGTGAATACCAAGATCTTCATTTCTTATTCAGAATTGTACTTTAAATGTGGGGTCATGAGAGAAGATAGCGACAAGCGATTTTACCTCGGGTATCGATCGATTAAACTGAATTTCTATTTTTATTCCAGTGATACCCGTGGTCGTTCTCCAAAGCCAAACCAAGTCCTATTGATTTCCGTGAATATCCAAGCCTACATTAGTGGATAGTAGACTCCAATCAAGCTTATGGTTTTCCTGAATCCGTCAACGATTTAAATTATGAGCTTAACAATTGAATAATCGAATCCGGTATTTGACTAGTTATACATTTGAGTTCTCACACATACACTTCAAATGGATCTAGAATGGTTTTTATTGATATTGATAGTTGAAATTCTAGAACACCACTTGGTATGGGTTACTTCCCGAACTTGATCCGATTTAGGGATGTTGAGGGAGGAACAAATTGGTCATTTCGATTGAACTCTATATTTACGTGCATATACTTCTTTTGTGTTAGTGTAATTTGTCATTTTTTGTTAGTTAGTTTGTTAGTTAGTTTATTTTAGTGTTATTGTTTGGCTCGAGGACTAGCCAAATTCTAAGTTTGGGAATATTGATAGGTGCGAAAAACCTATCTATTTCTAAATCGAATTTGTTAGTTCTCAAGAATTTTAGTTATATTTAATTGTGTTTTAGTGTGTTTTAGTGTAGAACAGGGAAAGGACCTCAAAGGGCGAGAAACAAGTGAAAACGGTGGAGAAACGGTGAAAAAAATGTGTAAAACAGGGTTTCGGTGAATGAAGACCACCGCCTAAGCGGATATTCCACCACTTAGGCGGAAAAGAGGCAGAATGTTGGAGTGCTGAGGGGATGAACCACTGCCTAGGCGAGAAAACAACATAATATCTTGCCAGCAGCCACCACCTAAGCGAACAAACCACCGCTTAGGCGAAGTTACCGACAGAACTTAACCGACTTAAGTCCACCACCTAAGCGGTAAGCCACCGCTTAGGTGGTGACACTCTGCACAAAAATATCTATTTTTAGATATTTTGAAGATATTTCCAACCCTTGCCCATAAAACCCCTTTCTCCCCCAATTGCTAAGCTTAGGTTAGGTTAGAACCCCTTAGACGTGAGAGGAGGATCCGATTGTTCTTGGGAGCTCTCTTCCACCTTAGTTAGATTAGATTAGTTTAGGAAGTATATTAGATTAGTTGTAAAGAGTGTTCTTGGCCAATCCTTGAAGAGCCAAAAGAGGAAGTTCATCAAGCAAAAAGAGGAAGCTCGGGAGGATATTTCTTTGGCGAAAGTGGACTACTCCACTTTGAGATTTGGCTTTTCTTCCCTTGTTTTCATCTTTGTATTTAATATTTATAGTTGGTAATGATGATCTCCTCATGATTTATGTTGTATTGGCTAAGAACATGTTAGTGTAAATTTAGAGATTAGTTAGGAAAAGGTGTAGTTGTGTAAATACTCGTTTGGTTTAATATACGTTTCTTTAACGGTTGTTGTTTTAAGTCCGATTGTGTTTATCATTTGATGATGATCTTAATATGCTTGTAACGGTATTAGGATTGGATTTGAGAATCTAGGGTTTGACACTCGGGAGAGGTAACCCTGGATTCGGACTAGGGTAAACACATCGTTACGACCTAACGACCCGGGAGGGCGTTAGTTAGTATGAAATCGATGACGTTGGGTTAAGACTCATGCAACCTAGAGTCATTAAGACATCGAGGGGGACCTCAGTGTCGACTCGAAGTCATGTATTCCCTCGTCTTACACTCGGAAGAGGTGTCGGAGGAGTTTACGAACCGAGATTGTCGGATACCTAAACTCCATTATTGTTAACCGAACGAAATCAAATGTGTATTAAGTGAATGAAATCAATCCCTAATTAATCAACCTAGTTAGAATTAACACACTAATTGTAATTTATCTTAGTTTAACTTCAATTCACGCTTTCCGTCGTCAGGATAACACGAGACTACGTCAATTGTGGTATTCAATTCAATTATTCACACTTTTCTCTGTAGGAACGATATCCGATCTTCAAAGATCCACTATATTAAAACTTTAGATCTCGTATACTTGCGAGCGTACGTAGGCATGCACAAGATATGCACCTACCAACGACCATTTAATTGATAGTGTAAGAAATATAGTAAGTCGTTCCCACAGATGGCACCAATCTGATGATACCTGGAAGTGGATCACCGGACATGTCAGCTCCTAAGACCAAGGATGGTGGTCGGTGGCAAAGGCTAACTAACTTTTTCTCGATTTGGTTCCTCTAAAACAACACACTGCAGGCGTTCTAGCATAACACCTCTAGTGTGAGAATTAGTATAGGTTTCTGAGAAGAAATGTAGTGTAATATGGATAAGTACATACGATATGTATATCATACAACACAACATCACATACCTAGAATCGTTAGGGTTCTGACCTTTATATAGGAAGTGGAGGAAGACCCATTTGGCAAGCCTTCCTTAATTCTCTAAGTGCCGATATGGCAAGTAGCACGAATCTCGATCTTCTTTCCAATGAGGTAATAGCACTCATGCCCTAGGAGTATTAACCTGTTCAATAATACTAGTTTTTAAACCCGTTCATTTTGTCTAGCTCATGTAGTTTTCAAAACTATTGGGTCTAAATTATAAATTTGGATAAACATTAAACCAAGATTTATAGGGACCGAATTTCTTCCTTAGATTAAATTTGATACTAAAAAAGATGGAAACCCCCCCTCCCATAAAATCATCAATTCGATTGAACTTCGGTATAAACAAAAGTTTCACTTCAATTATGAAATTTGTAAAAGTTAATGGGGACTAAAATGACAAGATTAAAATTGTATCTTCTCTTGATATCACTTTTAATATTTTCAATTTAGTTTCTACCCTTTAATTTGAACAAATTCCACCAATCATAATTACTCCACGTGTTAACCTCTGAAACTTTCATTTTCACTAGTTTTTTCAAATTTACGGTCAAAACTATTTTAGTTTAATTTTGTTTTTAAAGTTTTAATTTCCAAAATCAAGTAATAAAACACTGATTATGCAAATGGGTGCCTAAGACATCAAGTTTACGAAGAGCACACCTTCAAAGCCTAGGAAGAAGTATAAGATTCTTCTACAACGCCCTTATCCAAATTGGGAGCTTCCCAAAAAGATATGAATTAATGTAAATCATTAAATGATGATCTTAAAGAAAGATTTCCTTCATAGAATTTCATCATTTGCTGAAGATTATCATTACCTAACCTAGCTAGGTAGCGTTCCATCATTCAAGAACATTAAATGACATTTAATGAAGTCATTACTGACAAACATTAATTAGGCAATCTTATGGAAATATTTTTCTAAAGAAATCTCATCATGAGAGAATCTCATCATTTTCTATTGGTTATTATTGTGTAAACCTAGCCTAAGTAGTCCTTCTTCATTCGAAAACATTTAAGAGCATTTAATGGGCCATTAATGATTTGCATTAGTTAATAGATCTTTTAAAAAGATTTTGTTAAAAAAATCTCATCATTAACAATATCTCATCATTAAGTAGCATATACTAATAAATCTTCATCATTCACTAGCTTAAAATAGCATTAAAATACATTTAATTATCATTAAAAGATTGTTTAATGCAGGATGGCAATGCCTACGCATTGGGGAATGCGCATGCATGCCATTACCTATAAAAGGCAGCATGTTTTCATAAGGGCCATACATTGATCAGTTACTCTTTCTCTAAACTCGGAAAACACTATCGGGTTTACTTGATTTCCTAAGCTTTCCACCTCTCAAACACCTTTAAAATCTTCCAAAAATCCTCTCAAAAGGTGATCTTGACACTCTTCAACAAAGATTTCAAGAAACTTCTCAAGAACAACCAAACAAAGAACCAGAAGAAGTTAAAAAGGAGAAGAATGAAACATTACTTAGGGAAAAATCACTTCCCTAAGTTAGGTTAGTTTTCTTAAACCTCTCTTTGATTTATTGTTTTGCAATTTTTTAGTTGTTTGTACACATTTGCTTTTGTTTGCCTTTATTCTCTTTGATTTTGTACATATTGTACACAGTATTTTTGTTTTATGTCAAGAACAACAAGAACTTTTGGTATACGTAGTATCTTTGGATTTTGTCAAGACACACAAGAAACCAAACTCATTGAACTTAAAATAAACCGACTGACTATGGACAACTCAATATGAACTACTAACTACTAACAACTAACTATTTACTTTTCCTACTCTACGCCATTCCGCGCTAGCCTAGTTCATGGCCTGGCCCTACGTCTCAGGTTGTAGACCGGAACCCCTATATATATATATATATATAAGTATAAATAATGGACTGGCCCTGTGTCTCAGATCATGGATGGCTGGCACCATATATATTACTATGTTTAGACCCTTTTGACTAAAAGTCGTAATAAAGGAATACCCTTTATCTATTCGAGGATAAGTGTGTGTCTTCTTCAAAAACATTTCATATTTCTTAGCTACGAGTAGGATTGGCACTTATACACATATTTTCTTTTCTTTTTCACAAACAAAAATAAACAATAACTTTAAGCTTGCCTAAGCAAGTAAGTTTAGTTGGAATGTTCCTGACAAGGATCAAATATGCATATGATTACCATAAGTGTCATGTCTTGTTCTTATTTTTCTTAAAATAAACAAAAACAACCAAAAAAAATTAAAGAAAAAAGAAAAAGAGTTTTCATATAGGAAGTTTTCTACATGAAAAGTACTTTGTGCTTTACTCTGAAAAATAAACATTTGTTTTTTCCTAAATTATTGTCAAAAATAAATGTTTTTTTATATACACTAAACAAATGAAAATCGCCCTCCCAGGGCTAAACATGTTGATTCTTCCATAATCGATAGGCAGTTGAAAAATGGGACATTTGTCCTTCATTTTTAATTTGTTTGATCTGTTGCTACTTTTTCTTAAATGTTTTTTTCTTATTTCCTTGCATAAAATAAATATAAAGGACAAAAAAAATATTTCAAAATGGGAATTAGTGTGTTAACCAAAATCGAAGAAAATTATGTGGACTAGTTTGGACCTAAAGATTTATTTAAATTTCGGTACCGTCTTCGGATAGATGTCTTGATGTGCCTAACATCTTCCCTAAGCATAACTGATTCCTGAACTTTAAATAAATCTCTAGTTAAGACCAACTGTTTTTACGAGTCAAAACTTGGCCCATTTCCAAACAAAAAATGAATTTTTAAAATCCCGATGACCTAGCACACCATTTAACCCAATACTAGGTGGCAACTCCATTTTTCAAATAAATTGCGGCCCAAAACACGTTTTCAAAATCGGCACCTAGAAAATCCCGTGGAACTATTTTTTCTAAATTGAATGGATTTTGAGGATTTCAAGAGAAAGAAAACCAAATCACTTTATCTTCTTCTCTCTTTCTCTCTTTCCCAAAATCTAGAGTACATTAGTTGGCGACTCTACTATAGACTTTTGAGGGTCAAGCCCAGTGGAGTTTAAATTTATATTCACATTTAAACAAAGTACAAGAAATACTTCTTCGGTTTTTAAACATAATAATTCCCTTTTATCTAAAATATATATTTTTTTATTTTAGTCCGTACATTTTTCTTGTTTATATATTGCATTCTCATGCTATTACATATTCTCATTTACTTTACTATCTTTATATTTTTGCATTTTACTTTTTGTAAGCTTTCTCCAAGGCATGAGCACCACGTTGAATTTACATATCATGAGAAAAACCCAAAGTCATAGACGTCATCCAAAGGTTGCAGTAGGGGCTGAAGTAGTGCAATCTCATCACACCAATTTAAGCCTCGAAACCCTCTAGGATTTAGAAAGATAGGTCAGGAGAAGCAAGTCCATGTGGTATATCAATTGAGATCCGGCTTCAAAATTCATGTCACTCGAATCACCAACCAACGATGGATGTTACCCCCCCTTCGGGGAGGACGCTGAAGATTTAAAGATATGTGAGACAAACCTTTCTAGGATATAGTGAACCTAGGATAGAATGGTACCCAAAATTGTTCTGCATTTAGAGCACTATCTTGGAGAAAGAAATTTTTACTTTTACCTTGTATACATTTATTTATACATTTGTTAGTTTAGATCTCTACAAGGAAATCTCAAGGAATAATAAGGAGCATAATAGATAACATAATAAGAATTCTTCTTCTTTCTCACATTTCATAAGCTTACTCAACATCAAAAACTCTTTCAAAATTGGACTATGGAGCAAGCTGCTGGAGAAGAATGAGAAACCTTATTTTTGCTTAATACGGAAGCTCTTAATATAAACATTAACTTCATATAAATCATGAATTTCTCTTGCATTTGAAATAATGCACATAAAAAAGTTTCCTTAATAATTCAAAAATACATTTTCCTTTGAATAATGTGCATAAAAACCCTACCTCAATAAGTCATCTAAAAATAGCCTTTGTCGAACAACCACCTAATGGATCATACACCAAGATGCTAAGATGGGATCAACATCGCAAAACCATGATAAGTATGTCAAGATGCAAGAAACTATTGCTACCCTGAAGAAAGCACTAAATGAGAGGAACCCAACACCGCTTCTTGGGAAGATTAAGCAAGAACCACCATCTCCGTGACCTAGGCCAAATGAAGACATAACCCTTGACCACATAAAAGAATGGACACCATACAATGAATATGGCGACATTGAGAATTGTGGAACGGCCCATTGGTTAACCTATTCAGAGTCAATGACATAAGTCAACAACCATGGCATCAAATGGGAGGAATATAAGGATAATGCTAAAGATGAGAAGGACTCTAACAAGAAATCAGGAGATATCTTGAGTTAAAGCGCTAATTTATTTAGCATCACCAATCTGAGCTGTCTAGCGATCTGTTTTGAAATCCATTGGTATTTTTCTGGTGAGATCATTCCAAGCTTATTCTTTAATTGAGTATTTTATTATTATTATTTACTTGGTGAATTGATCTTTTTGAGAAATCATTTTTGAACTTTAAAAGCATAAAAATCTTCTAAAAATGATTTGTGCGTTAATCTGATTACGTGCGTAATTGTGTTACCCGCATTCTTTATTATAATCAGATTTTGTTTTCTCACTTTATTTCTATCACTAGTATCAAAAAATTAATTGAGTATTAATTAATCTGAGGTGGTAGAAGCTCCGAGTGGGAAGAACTTATCAATTTTTATAATTGGTGAGTTGTGTATGGATTAGATACTATTGGGAGTGTCTAATCAGGGGTAGTTGGCTTCAATTTCTTCTAGTAAAGAGATTGAGGTTTTCATCTTTGCCTAGAGTATAAAAAGATTAGGTTTTAATTCTTTCTTAATAGAATTGTGAGTGAATTGTAAAGGTTCCATCCTTACCTAGGAAAAGGATACTTGGAGTGACTGTGAGGTTTAATTCTTGAGTCTAAGGTATAAAAAGAATTAGGTCGTGATTCTCTATGTAATAGAATTAGGTTAATCTTTAGCCTGTGAAAAGATAAGGTTATTCTTGAGCCTGGGAAAAAGAAAATGTTATTCCTGAGCCTGGGAAAATGGATTGTAAATGTTGATTTTGAGCCTGCGAAAAGAATCATTGTAAGGGTTTGGTTCCTACCTGTAAAGGAATCTTGAGTTTAGTGCGTGCGAATCTCTGTGGGGCCCAAAGAACTAAATTAGCCAAGAATAGCTTGGTGAAGTAGGATATATCGTGGTGTGTTGCTTTATTTATTTTACTTATATATTGTTGTTTGGTATGCACCTAGTTAATAACATATATCCGCTACTATAAAGATAAAAATTAATTTTAGGATAAAATTAATTGTTTGAATTTTTGAAGTGTTATATTCTGATAAATTTTATCACTACCCAATTCACCCCCATCTTGGGTAGCTCACTGGGCCAACAGTATTGATGAGGAATGTTTTGGAACCTGACCTCGCTAAAGAGAAATTATCAAAAAGGCTAGGCAGGTGAACAAAGGGATATAGTCCTCTAGAAGAAGTTGTATAGACCAAGATCGTGCCTAGAAATAGAAGATCCGTTATTAAAAGTTTTGCAAACTTGTAGAGCCTAATCGAAATGATAAAAAGGTGTAGGATAGATCTTTCTATTCTAATGAGGAAAGGAACAAGTTACAAGAGAACAATGAGACTTTACTGGATAGGAGCCGATAATGGAGAAATATCACAGAGGAGGGTGGATTTAACGAAAAACTTGAGATTAACTCAAATTACCTTATTCTCAAATATGTAAAAATCTGGAAGCACGTGTTGAGAAAAAAAATAATAATAATAAAGACTGGTCTCAAAAAGTTTTTAAACATTAAGTGGCCACACGAAGGCAATCGGTTGAATTACTCTGTCTATATAATCCGAGTATTAAGCCGTACAGGTGTCTCAACACCTAGTGACGTGGGCCAACTGGATCAGAATCACTACTCAAAGCTCGCTACAGGGACTATATAGGAATAGGAAGTGTGAGACCCAATTTATAAGAGTAAAATTTTATATATATATATATATATATATATATATATATATATATATATATATATATATATAATTCTCTCAATACTGCTTGGATAAATGAACCTTTGTTAGGCATCATTAACTAACCTTTGTTTCTCTATTATTTCTTCTCGCCCTCCTTTGAGTCATCTCGGGAAGGCCCATTCCAGTTTCCTTCAGTTCAAGATGGAAGAGATGAATCAGAACCGTTGGAGAAACCTCGAGTAGCATGCACAACCTAGGTAATCCTAATAACAATCTTATAAAAGTTCAAATATTGAAACTTGATAGAATTGTGCTAAACTACTCTGGGTAACAAACTACTAAGATGATTGTTCCAAATTCCTATTAAAATTATTCTTACCATATTCTAAAACTTTTCTAATGTAAATTATTATGACAGAAAAAAAATGTTTGAATACACGAATATGAAGGTCAAATTATACTTTGGTTAAATAATCATGTAAGTGATAAAGAGAAAATATACGAAGGAGCAATAAGGACAATAACTTAAGATACTGAAATCAAATCTAAGGGAAACTTAGGAAGACAAACGGGATAGAAATAAGTCAAGAAAAGATTTGCTACCCTCACAATCAGAAATACTGGAGAAATCATTTAAGGAAGTCAAGAGTACCATAAGGAATAGCACACAATAAGAAAACAGTAGTTATGTTGTCCAAAAGGGGATAAGCGATCCTATTATCAAGATTCTCGAGCCCAGAGAAAGCTCAAATAGATATCAGTAATTTTTTCTCATTTAACGGATAGTGGATGATACCTTATGATGGCTAAAGGTAAAGCGCATTTAACCCAACCCTAAAAAATGGAACCATAGGAACCGTGATAATGAAAATTGGAGAACAACGACATGAGATTCTCACATAGATAATTATTACACTACCCTCTATATACATCAAGTAGGATTTAAGAAACGAAGAACTAAATACGAACAAGGAATTTAAATTTTACTAACTACTACTAGGTAGAACTACTAATATCTTGAATGCAGCAAAAAAGAAAAATACAAATGAAAGGGTTGTCTACAAGCATGAGGTAACCGATGATCAAGAAGTAAAGGATAAATTCAAAGACATCACATAATTCAGAGCCTCCAAAAGCATAGATCCAGGAAAACTCTTACACCAAGAAAGTCGGGGTATAATCTTGAGGAGATAAAACATCCCCAATCGATAGAGAAGGAATCTCAGCCACAGACATCTCAACAGATCACAGGGTCACCAGGCAAAAATGAGGATCTATCCAAACCATATACTCTGAATTAGTAGAAGGATGGGCCAAAAATGGAATTCTTGTTAGAAGTCGAACGACATCATTCCCACTAAGCATAGGTCGTAGTATCTTAAGCCTCATTCCCAAATTGAAAGGTATATCGCACTACAATTATACGCTTGATAGGTTAAAATAACCTATCTACTTCTAAGCTGAATTTGGTAGTTTTTATGTAATTCAGGTGTAGGAACACAAACAAGCGACAAACGAGCAAAACCGGTGGGAAAACGGTGAAGAAACGTTGAAAGAACAAGGTTTCAAAGGTACAAGACCCGTTGCCGCGGCGGTGAGAATGCGGAGAATGCTGAAAATGAGCAAAATCCCACCGCCTAAATGGTGAAAATACAGAGAGTTGTGAGCCAATCCCATGGCCTAGGCGATGAAAGATCAAAGAACTAGCCGATTTACCCACCGTCGCGGCTGTGAGCTCTACATAGAGAAGAAGATATTTTTAGATATTTTAAAACCTTACCACTATAAAGCCCTTTCTCCAACTTCCATTAAGAAGGCTTGGACGGTAGAACATCCCTAACCCTTAGGAGGTGATTCTTGGCAATTTTTGAAGAGCTCAAAGAAGAGATTCATCATTCAGAGAAGAGGAAACACTAGCGGATCGATCTTTGGCGAAAGTGGAGACCACTACACTTTAAGATTTCATCTTTCTCTATTTGTTTCTCTCTTTGTAACTTAATGTTTTATTGTGAATGATGATGAATCCCTCTTGGTTTAATGTTTCAATGGCCAAGATCACGTTAGATTAGATAAATATTAGCTAGGGACCGATATAGTTGTGTAAATACTAGTTTGATGAAATATATGCTTCTTTAACGGTTCTTTGCTTTTAAATTCGATTGTGTTTATCATTTTATGAAAATATTAGTATGTTTGTTAAGGTATTAGGGATGGATTTGAGAATACAGGGTTTAACACTCGGAAGAGGTAACCCTGGATTCAGACTAGGATAAACACATCGTTACGATCTAACGACCCGGGAGGGCGTTAGTGAGTGTGCAATCGATGACGTTGGTGCAAGAATGATGTGACCTAGTATCGTTAAGATATGGAGGGGGACTTTTTCATTGACGCGAAGTCCCATATTCACTCGTATTACACTTGGGAGAAGTGGCGAGTGAGCTTACGAACTGTGATTGTCTGATACCTAAACTCCGTTATTGTTAACTAAATGAAATCAAACATGTACTAAGTGAACGAAATCAATCCCTAGGTAAAAAACTTAGTTAGGATCAACCCACTAATTGTAGTTTAGCTTAGTTTTAATTAGATTAATTTTAAAATAATTCTTTAACCGTCTGGATAATAAGAGACTATGCAAATTGCGGTATTCAATTATTCACACCGTCCCTGTAGAATGATATCCATTCTTAAATATCCACTATATTAAAACTAGACCTCGTATACTTCGAGTAGCTAATACGCGAGTGTAAAAACCTCGTCGTACATGTTTTTGCCGCCGTTGCTTGGGATGGTGTTGAATGCGTAGAATTGATATTGCAATTAAGTAGTTGAATATTAATCCAGACAATTCTTTTGTTTTATTTCATTTTTTAATTATTTTGTTCATTTGTTTCGTCAGTTGTGATCAAGCAGTGCATACAACGTAGAAGAAGTTGAAATTTTTAGCTCTTGATCCGGAGATCGAGCGTATGTTGAAAAAGATAAAGAGAGAGAGAAAAATATGACTTCAATACCATGAATGGAGATCCAACGGATCATTCTATCCTAAATTCCTTATCTATGAGGGATTCTGGTAAAAAACGCTCAACCTAGTCTAGCTAGGGACAATAAATCAAGCAAGTCACGTTTTTTTATCCGGAACCGAGGGTATCAAGTTTTACCCGATTGTTTTGCTATTAATTATTTTTTGGAGGCCGAAATGGTCTCAGAGCGTCTTTGGAGGAGAATTAAGGAGTGAGGATAATTGAGGATGTGTTTCGCACTTAAAAACATTGAACAAGAGAAGTGAAAATGCATAGAGTGGAGCCTTTGTGTGAAAACTTGAAGAAAAAATAAAAATTCAGCAACTGGCTCACCGCCTAGGCTGTGGACGCACCGCCTAGGAGGTGTGAAAATGCAGGATGTCAAGTTTTTAGCATAAACGCCTCACTGCCGCAACGGTGAAATCCACCGCCACGGCGGTGAAACATTAAAGTGTTAGGTTATGAAAAAGGCACTTCACCACTGAGGCGGTAAAATGACAGAAAGAATTGGTTTTAAAAAATGCGCTCACACCGCTGAGGCGATAAGGCCTTTGTTTGATTAAAACCATCCCACTAAAACAAAAACACCACAACCTTTTCAAAAACTCCAAAATCTTTCTAATCCCATACCTCCAAACCATTTCCAACCCTCCAAATCATCCTTATTTTAATAAAACTTGTGATTTCCACCACAAATCACCCTCCAAAAATCAGATTTACCCCCATTTTCGAAAACCTAGGGTTTAAGGAACAACAGTGCGAATTTTTTCAATTTTCAATCGTTTGGGCTGCCATTTTTCAACAAGGAAGTCTTTATGATTCTATATGTCATCTATTTGTGGAAATACTTGATTAATTTGCATGATTATATCAAAAATATTTGGATTTGGAATGTGCCCTAACGCTTAAACCCCCATTTTCGCGATTTTCATTTTCTATGGGATTTTGGTTTGATTGTTGGTGTTAAACTGAGTTCTTATGGATTGGTCAATTGTGGGAAACAAAAATTCATGCTACATTATTCATATTTTGTTAAAATCATTGCGATTAGTATATGTGTATTGAGATTGTGCCTTGTTCTTGATAGTGTTGATTTAGGGACTGTTTTGTATTGTGCATATATGATTAGGTTATTCTCTTTTGTTATTGTGATTGCTAGGAAACATAACTAAAAGAGTTGCTTCAATGAGGGCATAGCGTGAAGGTTCAAGTTCTCAAATCGGAGGTGCTACCACGGACTACGATTCCACACGCTTTATGTCCAAGTAAGCGGAGGAACATTTCCACCGATTTGAGCGTAAGTGAACTTGTATCCAACAAAGGGGATTTAGACCATTAGATAACCTCCTGGAAGAATTTCAAGATTTCATTCAAAGCCGCATTTGGGAACAGTTATGCAAATCACCTCCCCAAGGCGAGGTGGCCTTAGTGCGGGAGTTTTATGCCAATGTTACTAAAGCCGTTGACTGTCGGGCAAGGGTTCACACTCGCCCCATATCTTTTAGTACAGAGTTTATCAATGAAGTCTTGGAATTGGCGGCCCCGGGACCACCCACTGACAAACTTTATGGGGACCGAGACCCGAGCTTGGATACAGTAATCAAAGCTATCACTTCCAGTAATGTCCAGTGGACACACGCTAGGCCAGGTCTTGCCACATTCCTGGCAAAATTTCTCAATCCAATCCCTAAGATATGGTACTATTTTATGTGTGGAAGTTTTCTCCTGACGTCTCACTTCTTAGACGTCTCTAAAGACCGGGCCATGGTGCTATATTCGATCCAGACTGGAAAGTTGATCAATGTTGGTGACTTGATCTACTCTTCAATTCTCCATGCAGTCAACACGACAAAGGTCAGTCTCCCATTTCCATCACTCTTGACCGACTTATTTTGACGAGCTGGTGTCTCGGTGACAAGAGATAGCCCTTGGCCCCCTAAGACTCCACTAGATCAAGCAAAGATTAACCGATTGTGGAAGGGCGGGGCCCAAGGCCTGGCTGCGCCAAAAGCAGAGGAAGATGAGGGCCCGACAGAGGAAGAAGCAGGGTCATCTGAGGCCTCAATGCCCAAATCCCCTAGCTGCCAATCAGATTCGACGCATCAAAGCATTCAGGATCTACAGATGGAACTTGGAGTTCTTCGCCTCGACCAGTATAACATTCACAATGACATTACTGGAATCCAAATTTTCTTGGATCAGTACATGCGGCAGCAAGATCAGAACCAATGTCTTTTATACGAGCATCTTGGAGTTGACATGACTCTCTATTCCCTAGTACCACAGTTTCAGTCGCACGAGTTGTAACAGCCACCATTCCCTTTTTGTTGAAATAGCGATAGCAATGATGTTCCCCCAGGTGGACAATAGGAGGTGAGATTTCTATGTCTTATTTTCTAGGTATGTGTTCGGAACCCAGTTTTTCATTATAATTGTTATATCTTGTATTGGGTTCACTGCTTAGACAGTAAGGACACTGCCTTTTTTGAGTTTGGGGGTATGGAATTTACATTCTATTTTGTGTTGTTAAAGAAAAATGTAAAGGATAGGGTAGGGAATGTGCATTTTTATTTTATTTTTTTTGTGTTGATAGAAAGATGAGAATGATGGAAATATTTTTTGTCTGGAAAAAATTTTGACTATTAAGTTTTAATTTCAATTTTTGTTTTTGCATGTTAAATGCTTAGTTAGTATATGTATGTTAGTGTTTAGTTTTAATGTAGAAATGTTTATGTATGAAGTCGTATATGCTTGATGAGTTGTTGAATTCGTCTAGGGCCATTTCCCAATGATGAAAATTATCTCTTAATTGTATATCGAGGTTGGGGATAATACTTGTCATGTGTGTTTTGTGTGCTTAGAATGTCAATTAGGTAAAAATTATTATGATCCTTAAATCGTACAATTGCATGGACTCAGTGTATAATTATTTGAATGATTTGACGTTGATTATTCAGTAATAAGTTCATGACATAAATGAGGAATCCAAAACTTGATTTGGGGTAGACTTGAGGCAAAATCCTAGGTAAGGTAATTCCGAAGGCATGATTTAGGCCTTCAATTTTTTCGCTTAAACCTTTATAGCTAATCTGAAAATTTATTCCCTCGTTCCCCTGTCGAAACCAATAAACTTTTCAATTCTGAACACATATCAATACTCTATCCAATTAAATTTTTCCAAACCATTGTTGCTAAGCCTAAGTTTCAAATTGAGTGACATCAAGTTAGCATTAATCTATGCTACTTGAAGTGAGAGGTCGGGTTTCTGATGAATTTTTATTGATTTGGTATTAGTGTATTCACTTGTCATTTTCTTAATCCTTTTTTTCACACTCCTAAAATTGTAGAAATTCAATTAAGTTTGGGGGTGTGTAATTTTTCTTTACAAAAAAGAAAAAAGAAAAAAAATTAATAACAAACTATGTGAATATAATTTTTATTTTCATTTCCTTCGACAAGGGAATACAAAGTTCTTCAATTCTCGTTTAGGGTTGTGTTTTAAACGTATGGGGTTATGAAATAGATATAGCGACAAGCGTTTATGCCTCGGGTATCGTTCCATTTTAATGATTTTTTGTTTTCTATTCCTATGATACCATTGGTTGTTCCCCAAAGCCAAACCAAGCCCTATTGATCTCTGTGAATGTCCGAACCTACATTAGTGGATAGTTAAGCCCAGTCAAGCATATGGTTTTCCTGAATCCTTTAAGGTTTAAGTCATGAGCTTAGCTACTGAATAATCCAATCCAGTGTTTCATTAGTTATACATTTGAGCTCTCTCACACACACATTTCAAATGGATCTAGAATGGTTTTTATTGATATTGAGTGATGAAATTCTATAACACCACTTGGTGTGTATTATTTCCCGAACTTGATCAGATTGAGGGCTGTTGAGGGAGGGCCAACTTGGTTTCTTTGATTGAATTTGGAACTCATATGTGTATTCTTCTTCTTTTGTTAAAGTTTTTTTTTTTTAGATTAGTCGTAAGTTAATTAGAGTCGTTACTTTAATTTAGTGTTAGGGTGTTTTGCTCGAGAACTAGCAAAATTCTAAGTTTGGGGGTATTTGATAAGTTGAAATAACGTATCTAATTCTAAGCCAGATTTGGTAGTTTTCGAGTGAATTAGTAATATTTAATTGTGTTTTTGTTAGTTTTTATGTAATTTAGGTGTAGGGACGCAAACAAGCGACAAACGAGCAAAAATGATGGGAAAACGGTGAAGAAACGTTGAAAGAACAAGGTTTCAAAGGCATAAGACCCACCGCCGCGATGGTGAGAATGCAGAGAATGCTAAAAATGAGTAAAGTCCCACTGCCTAGGCGGTGAAAATGCAGAGAGTTGGGAGCCAATCCCACGGCCTATGCAGTGATTCCACAACCTAGGCGATGAAAGATCAAAGAACTAGCCGACTTACCCACCGCTGCGGCGGTGAGCTCTGCTCAGAGAAGAAGATATTTTTAGATATTTTGAAACCTTACCACTATAAAACCTTTTATCCCACTTCCATTGAGAAGGCTTGGATGGTAGAACGTCCTTAACCCTTAGGAGGTGATCCTTAGCCATTTTTGAAGAGCTCAAAGAGAAGATTCATCATCCAGAGAAGATGAAACACTAGCGGATCGATCTTCGGCGGAAGTGGAGACCACTCCACTTTAAAATTTGATCTTTCTCTCTTTGTTTCTCTTTTTGTTTCTTTCTTTGTAACTTAATGTTTTATTGTGAATGATGATGAATCCCTCTTGATTCAATGTTTCACTAGCCAAGATCATGTTAGATTAGATAAATATTAGCTAGGGATTGATGTAGTTGTGTAAATACTAGTTTGATGAAATATATGTTTCTTTAACGGTTGTTTGATTTTACATCCAATTGTGTTTACCATTTTATGACAATCTTAGTATGCTTGTTAAGGTATTAGGGATGGATTTGAGAATACAGGGTTTGACACTCAGAAGAGGTAACCCTGGATTCGGACTAGGGTAAACACATCGTTACGATCTAACGACCCGGGAGGGCGTTAGTAAGTGTGCAATCGATGATGTTGGGGAAAGACTCACGTGACCTAGCATCGTTAAGACATTGAGGGGGACTTCTTCGTTGACGCGAAGTCATGTATTCACTCGTCTTACACTCGGGAGAGGTGGTGAGTGAGTTTACGAACAGAGATTGTCCAATACCTAAACTTCGTTATTGTTAACTAAATGAAATCAAACATGTATTAAGTTAACAAAATCAATCCCTAGGTAATAAACTTAGTTAGGATTAACCCACTAATTGTAGTTTAGCTTAGTTTTAATTAGATTAATTTTAAAATAATTCTTTAACTGTCTGGATAATAGGAGACTATGCAAATTGCGGTATTCAATTATTCACACCGTCCTTGTGGAACGATATCCAATCTTAAAGATCCACTATATTAAAACAGGACCTCATATACTTGCGAGTAGTCAATACGTAAGTGTAAAAACCTCATCGTACAGTGCATCCATCGAAATATGCATTATCTATCCAAACTGGCGAAGAACTCAAACAGGGATATAGATGATACAACCTCTAAATCGAAGAAGATGGATAAATGGTAGGTCTATCCAATCCATATAGATGTCGATCGAGATCGTACAACAAGTGGTCTATACCACATCCAAGTAGACAATCTCCTGGAAAAGTGACATCTAGTCCAAGGGATATCGAAGTCGTTGTGTAATCAAAGAAACCTGTAAGGATCGTCGATTCACTATCAGCCCTCGCAAACACTAGACTATCAAAGTTATCCAATCAATTAAAAAATAATCCATATCTGCAACAATGAACAACTCTCGAAAAAGTAACGGCCACCAGCTTGGCAAGCTATCAGCGATTGATACAATTTAGCCAGTACAAGGAGCACTATCAGAGAGGACGAATCGTTCAGCATCTTCTCAGCTAGAATAACCATCTGACCAAATAGATTGGTTCCCTTCCTAGGGAATAATGTCTCTAGCAACAACATAGCCACCAGCATAATCATTCGACGCCCATGCCAATCCTTGTAATTACTCCACATGTCTTTATAACACAAATATCCCTGATCATCCATAAACCGTTGTTTGAGTGTTTCTAACTCTAGAGAATCCTTGGTATTATTTGAGCGAAGCAAGAGATGTTTCCTTTTTACATCAAGAGCCTGTGATAAACAAGTCTTTGACGATATCACTAAATAATTAGGGATCTATCCTGATAAAGGGAGTTAAAGCAAGAAGGACACCTATTCTACGCAAGGAGTCAATTTGACTGATCCGATGAGAAAGCACAAGGTCATTGGAACCCAAAGGCGTACCAAAGTCTAATGAAGTGACCCATCCACTATGATATGGTGAAGCTCCATGATATATACGTTTTTAATTTATTTTTTTAAATTAGCCTTATTCTCATTAAGAGACGGTCTTACCTATCTAGACTGAGCAGCAATACTGCTAGGTTTCCCCACTTTCGGGGAAGAGACATTCTGGTCTAGTGATCCCCTTTTGGTGAAAGGGTGGGCTGGTCTCTTTCTCTTCTCCTGAAAAGAAGGGCAACATCTAAAACAACCTGACATAATGAATCCTAATATAACAAAAAATAATCCCACACATAAAAGTTTCTCTTTAAGGGTTATTATTATGATTTTATTTGATAAAGTTTGAAAATAGAAGTTTATGTTTATTTTGAAAAACATTAACATAGGTTAATTTCAAAAATATGCTAGTAATTTATAAGTGGAACAAGTGTTTTTTAGATAAGAAATTACACTACCAACATTTCACCACAATAATAACAGTAATAAAGCTAAGATAATGTAGATACTCCCCATTACAAAGATAGTAATAAAAGGAAAAGAGATACATAAGTAAAAACATATGACACATCATCCTAAACAGGCCGATAAATATGCAACAAATATACCCGCAATAGTACAAACATATCCAAAAATAATAATACAATAAAATGGGAAAACAATATGTACACCTATTACAGGTCTAGCATGGGCCAATCTGCAGCCTCTTCTAAACCCCCTATCGGTGGCATCGGCATCTCAAATGGGATTGAAGCATCCAAATCAACCGCAAACTGTGTTGTACCAAGAGTGTCCATATGAGCCTCAAGAGAAGGGATCGAAATTTGATGAGCAGATAATAAAGCTCGACCTCAGTCGACCTCTATGCGTCAATTATCACCAACTTGACTTCGTTGCTCACACTCCACTCTAAAAGCATCTCTCTCAGATCTGATGGACTCCAACTCACTTGCAGGGACCATTACCTTGTCACTACGACTCACCCAAAAAGCTAGCACTCTGTGGCGTAATAGAGAGCTACCCACGAGATGAGCTATGTCTTTATGTGGGCCAATAGATACTCGCGTGAACCATCGAATATACACCTTCTCCAGAATAGGTGGAGTGACCAGGATGTCTACAAGAGCCTCCAAATCAAATCTATAGATATCAGCAAAATCTGTGTAGGGCCCAGATCCGACGATAAGAGGCTAAGGAAGTTGGTGTAACTCTCCGGAAATCTGGGTCATAGCTCTCTCACCCATACACATCTCCCACTTAGATGGCACTCTAAATCAACGGTATTGAATCGATAATCTCCTCTCATGAAGCTTATCTGCCTAGTAAGGATCTCTGCAGTACGTCTGCCTAATAATATCCGCACGAGTTAGTAATTCTAGCTCGTTGTGAGCCACCATATGATCTCTAAAGGACAATCCCTTCTCTAAAATCAAACAGTGCCATTTTACCACTCTGGGGAAGCTATCATCCAACATAGAAAATGGGCAACAGGAGAAAATATACTTGTTAGCATAGTACTTCAAAATGAAAGATACTAAAGAGATTAAGGAAAATTAAAAAGAGAGAAGAAATGGGAAATTAAATATATAAGTAAGAATGAACTCACAGGAAGAAACTGCCAGAACCCCTCATGCTGCTAACCTGAGTCGATACACGTGTATGCATGGCTACCCGAAAAAGCCGCAAAGGTTAAGCTCCCCTTCTCGTACTTAGCAAAACTAGCTAGGTCACTTAAAGTCTTTACAAAGTAGAGGGAAATGGTAGTGCTTGACGAAGCCATGAAATTACAATTAAAGAAAATTAGAAACAAAATACGGCACTAGTGATCCCTCAGCTCAGGGTCCTCAGAAATAGGGTCTTCGAAAGTTGTCTCATCCACAAGACGATTATATCGGATACACTCACATTTAAATAAATATCACCTAAAAGCTCCTCTGCTCTCGCCCAGGAAGTATGTTGGAGGGGCACGACTCGACCATGAAACTGCATCCCAATGATCATCACCCAATCAAAATGAATCAACATTAGCTCTCGGTAGAGCAAATGTAACAAATTCGTGGAGGCAAACCAGTGTTCTATCAGGCCATTCAGATAGCCATGGTCCATACAAAAATCCAAAACAGAAAGAAAGTATGTAAATCCGCAGCTATAAAGGAAGGAGCGATAGTTAGGATGCATCATCTTCTCATAAATAGTACAGAAAGATAGTCGAGATCCTCGAAGATTTCTATTACACAAGGGGTCGACCTATCCGTAAGTCAACATGTGAAGTAATAACATATCATTTTCATTCAAAAGGAAAGGTAAAATAGGAAAGGGTTTAGTTGAGAACCTGGACAGAATGCAGGCGTATGGAAGGATGATGTCGGAGGTCTCCCAGTAGAGACTAATCTGCTAATACTGTGTCCTGGAGTCGCTCCACATCAAAGTTGAGGGCTCTATCACGGAAAGGCTAGAGTATAGGATCGCTGAGCTACTTCATACATGAATTATCTAGAAGAGCCTACTCCTAACATGAAATTGTCTAGAAAGAAAAATGAAGTAAAAAATCAAGTTCTGTTATCCGAGCTTTCTATTTAAGGGTACAAATAGGAATTTAGAGGTCACAAATCGATATTTTAATTCATAATGGAAGGGATGATAGATTCATTGCTTCCAATATTCTGAAGAACCCTTCTCGACTGACAAAGCAAACCTCTAATGGTCTACCATTTGCTAAACATGAGGAACAACGATAATGAGTTAACCTGTCCAACGTCGACAGCTATGTCTCACTTTTTTTTAACTAAACACGCTTCATTCGTCATCTAACCCTAATATAAAATCAAGAAATTCAAGTTCAAAGCTCCCACCCCTGAAATTGAGATAAACCAAAAAAATTTACAACCCATCTCCCGTCGTGAGGCATTTCGTCCACATCGCCATCGTGGCGGAAGGGATTTTGTGGTGTTTACCGAAGATGAGCCGACAGCGGGTGCATCGGGGGATAACCTCTTATGTCATAGTCGGCTGTAATTCCTAAGTAGTAGAGAGCTTGATGCATCGTCTGGTTTTGCGAATCCTGGTACATCTGGAATGTAACATTTTCTAGCCGTAGAGACTCAAGTTGCTCCCCCTGGTACACCACTTATTAGTGAAGACTCTGCAATGTTATCTTTGCTTTGTCGGGGTCTTCAGAACTCTGGGCTCTAAATGGCCCTACTTCGTCTTCTACTATGCCTTCAGCTTTCTTGCTTCGTATTCAATTCATGGCCAAGAGATCCAAAGCTCTTTTGGGATAGTACAAGTTGTCATCCGAAATTGCAATCCCCGCTTTCCGAAATAGTTTTGTGAGTAGAGAAGAGAAGGAAAGGTCGGTATTGGTGTTCCGAATGGCGTAACAGATAAAGGAATTGATGAAATAGTTGACCTTCAATGGCTGATTTGTCTTAATAGCATATAGAGCCAATGCCCTGTCTTTGGTCACATCTGCCAAAAACGCCGTTGGATACATTCTGGCACAGATAAAGTGGAACCAGATTTTTGGGAATTTGTTTCAGTACTTAAACGGTAAAATAGCCAGATCATTCCTCATTGGTACCCAACGCACATTGCCAAAACATATCGCCTGGATGACCCTATTTAGATCCTCTTTCGTCACTTCTAATTCAGGCTCTTCATCGGGCTCCTCAGTAGGCAACCTCAGGTAGGCGTTTATTATTTCAACATCAAATTTTACCATATGATTCTAGACCATGGTCATGTGGTTCTCGCAATCTACAACTTTTGTGAAGAATTCATAATCTAAGGTGACAACACCTGGGCCTGATTGTCTACAGTAGCACTTCCAACCTCTATCTCTTATCACATTCGTAATTTTATCAGGAAGGTCATCTATATCTACGAATCCACGTTCATGAATGCAATTTCATTTTTTCTCAAACCTTTCGAAATGTTTCTTAGCCTGTTTCGAAACGAAGTGGCTTGAATCGTAATCCGAGGCAAGATCGCCGGCTCACGAACCAGATCCCTCACCTCTTTGTCGTTTCGCAACGAATTTCTTCAGCATGATTTTTCTATGAATCAACACACAAAAATCTCTTCACCAATCATAATGTGGTCTTCACAATTCAAAATTTTATCCACAATCTCAGCAACAAAGGAAATCCCCAACTGGCAACATAAAATACACAAATTTCTCAACAAAAACTTCAACCCCACAATAAATCAATCACAAAACAATGTTTAACTTCACAAAAACTGACCCACATTCACAGTAGCAGAGAAAATCACAAATGGCACTCAAGGGTTTCAAACCAAATCTTCAATTTCACATTCAAACCCAATCCAATAAGCAAATCAACAACAAAATGGTAGCTCACAAGTGGAATTGAATTTGAAACAACATACTTGAAGAATATTTAGTGCCCAAATCATGTGAAATGAAGATCTCTCCGCTTGAACTCCAACCCCAAGAAATACCAAAGTTAGGGTTGTGAATGGCGATAAATCGGCTAATTTGTGGTGGAGATTTAGGTTTTTGAGGATGAGAGGGATGATTTTGAGGTTAGGAATTGGTTTGGGAGAAAAATAGAGGAGAGAATCAGAGTTTTAGGGTTTGAAAATAGGGAAATATGAGGCAGCGCCCCTATTTATCGAAACAGGGGGGGCGCTTGCTACAGCGAGTAGGCCTTTTTGCTGCAGCGAGAAGTGGGCAAAAAGTGTTATGCCGTTTGGTCGTTGTTGTAACAAGCTTAGGCCTGTAGGCCTTTTGCTATTTTTCTGCATTTGTTTTCATCGGTTGGCCACCGTTTCATTGTCATTCTGCTATTTCTCCTCGTTCAAGATCATTTAACATCCCCGAACATTCGAGCTTCTCCATTTACTCAACAAACACGCATCGTGATCATTACAACCTCCAAAAAAATAAAAATAAAATATTTTAACAAAAATATGGAGAGAACCATTCACGTGGGTTGTATATCAAAAAAGGCGTTAAATTTAACGTCCCTAGCTAGACTCAGCAATAATCTACATCAGTCATCAGCGAGGGAGATACTCTCTATAACCCTTTCTTCATTTCCAAAATAATGCTTGATTCTCTCCTCGTTGCTTCAGAAAATTCGGCCATCGTCACCTTCCAATTCAACAGAACCCAATCGAAATACTTGTTTGATCCGAAATGGCCCGAACCACGTGGACTTCAGTTTTCTGGAAAAGAGTTTCAGTCGAGAGTTGAAAAGTAACACTTGTTGTATCGGGATGAACTCTCTCCTAACGATGTGCTTGTCATGCCATTTTTTGGTTTTATCCTTATACAATTTCGCATCCTCATATACTTCGTTCCGAAATTCCTCCATCTCATTAAGCTGTAGGAGACGTTGTTGCCCTGAAGCATTGAGATCAAAATTAAGCATCTTTATTGCCCAATAGGCACAGTGCTCCAATTCAACCGGGAAATGGCACGCATTCCCGAACACCAACAGATATGGAAACATTCCGATTGATGTTTTAAAAATTGTGTGGTATGCCCACAAGGTATCGTCTAGTTTCACTGCCCAATCCTTCTTATTGGAGTGAATCGTCTTCTCCAAGATCTGTTTTATTTCTCGATTGGACACTTTGGGTTGGTCATTTTTTTAGGGATGGTAAGGAAGTGCCACCTTGTGCTGGACTCCATACTTTGTCAGTAGAGTGTTCAAAATTTTGTTGCAGAAGTGGATTCCTTCATCGCTAATGATGGCTCGAGAAGTTTCGAACCTTGTCATTATATTCTTTTGACGAAATTTCAGAACCATTTTAGCATCGTTGGTCAGTCTGGCCACAGCCATTACCTATTTTAACACATAATCCACCGCCAGTAAGATATACTCCTAACCAAAGGACAAAGGAAACGGTCCTATAAAATCAATTCCCCAAACGTCAAAGAGGTCCAACTCGAGAATCGATGTTAAGGGCAACTAATGCCGCCTGGAGATGTTGCCGACCCTCTGGTATCGATCACAGGTTTTTACAAAAGTATATGAATCATGGGAAAACGTTGACCAGTAAAAACCAGATTTAAGCACCTTAGCGGTTGTCCGTGTTGCACCAAAATGCCCTTCACATGACGATGAGTGGCAATAATATAAAATGCATGCAATTTCCTCTTCTGGAACACATCGTTGGATGACTTGATCGACGCATTTCTTGAACAACATGGGGTCATCCCACATATAATGCTTCACATCAAATAGGAATTTCTTCTTTTGGGCACTAGATAGGTCTGGGGGTAACACATTGCACACGAGATAATTGATTATATCCACGACCCACAAAAATTTAACTTCGATATTGAATAATTGCTCCTCCGGGAAAACTTCCATGATACATGAATCATCACCAACATCTTCTAACTCTAGCCATGAGAGAAGACCAGCTACCACATTTTCACTCCCCTTCTTGTCCCGAATCTCAACATCAAATGCTTGAATCAAGAGAATCCACCGGATTAGACAAGGCTTGGTGTCTTTCTTTGCCAATAAGTAGCGGATGGTAGCATAGTCCGTATAGATGATCACCCTAGACCTTATAATGTATAATCAGAACTTATCACAAGAAAAGACCATCGCCAACATCTCATTTTCCGTGGTGGTATAATTCTCCTGAGCATCATTAAGCATTTTGCTTGCATCATAGATTGGTTGAAAAGTTTTCTTCTTGTGTTGGCCTAAAACAGCTCCAACCATATAATTGCTCGAGTCATACATGATCTCAAACGACTCATTCCAATCCATAGCAACTATAACTGGAGTCGAGATCAATTTCTCCTTCATGGCATTAAACGCGCCCACACAAGCATCGTCAAATATGAATGGGGAGTCCTTTTCAATCAAATGGCACAACTGCTTCACTGTTTTTTAAAAATCTTTAATAAATCTCCGATAAAATCCGGTGTGGCCTAGGGAACTCCTTACTCCCTTCACATTAATCAGTAAAGGAAGTTTCTCGATTGTCTCAATCTTTAATAAATCTCCGATAAAATCTGGCGTGACCATGAAATGACACTTATCCTAGTTAAGAACTAGATGTTTCTCTTCACATCGATTGAGAAACAAGTGATAGATTGTAGAGGCAATGATCAAAGGATGAACCAAAGACTGAGAAATCGTCCACGAATACTTCCATTATATCTTCCACCATATCAGAAAAGATCGCCATCATACACCGTTACAAAGTTGTCGGAGCAGTGTATAGGCCAAACGGCACACAATGGTATGTAAAAGTGTCGTACGGGTAAGTGAACATTGTCTTTTATTGATCTTTTGGTGCAATGGCTATTTGATTATAACCTGAATAGCCATCAAGAAAGCAGTAATGGTCATAACTGGAGAGACGATCCAACATTTGGTCGATGAACGGGAGAGGAAAGTAATCCTTCATTGTGGCCTTGTTCAACTTTCTATAGTCAATGCACACTCTCTATCCAGTGATGGTTCGTGTGGGAATTAGATTATTCCTCTCATTCTTAGCTACTGTTATGCCACTTTTCTATGGAACCACGTACACCGAGCTCACCCATTCACTGTCCGATATCGCATAGATAATTTCGGCAATCAACAACTTTAACACTTCAGCACTGACCACCTCATTCATCATTGGGTTTAGCCTTCTTTAATCCTTAATTGAGGGCTTAAATGAGTCCTCCATCATAATTTTATGCATGCATATAATCGGGTTTATTCCCTTGATATTTGAAATAAACCACGCGAAAGTGGACTTGTGTTATTTTAAGATCATAAGAAATTTTTATTCTTCTTCTTGAATCAAAGACAATGAAATAATGATTGGCTTAGTAGAGTTCTCCCCCAAAAATGTATACCGAAGGTGATCCGGTAATTGTTTGAGAATCAACCCACCGTGAGGTGGATTTGAGAGATTTACCGAACTATCTTCTTCATCAAGGGTTTTCATTTTAACCGAATTTACTACATCTTTAGGTATAGCTTAGAGATATAGAATATAGTCCACAACACTTTCATTTTTGGAAGATCTTTTCTCACCAAAATACCCCATAGATAGGGAATTTGTGAGAGTATGCTCCAAAGGATCTCGATGCAAGTTTTCATGAAAGAACTCCCTAACGCACGAGTCCACCACTTCCACTCAATTGCAAGTTGGACACTCTTCTGAAAACCTCATTGTATTAAAAATATTAAAATTCACTTCGTCATCATTGACCCTTAAAGTCAAGTTCCCATTATGAACATCAATCAACACCTTCTCAGTTGCGAGAAAAGGCCTCCCAAGTATAATAGGAATCTCCTGGTCTTCCACCATCTCCAAAACGACAAAATCCACTAGAAAGAAGAATTTATCCACCTTTGCAGAGAAATAGTAGTTGGCTTTGCATCTCCAAGCCCAATTTTCGTTAAATGGAAGACGGCATAAATTTGGTACTTGCTCCAAGATCACATAGCGCCTTCTCAAAATGTGATTTCCCTATCGTTCACGGAATAGTAAAACTTCCGGGATCTTTCAACTTTTGAGGCAACTTTCGTTGAAGGATTACACTACATTCCTCTGTAAGCTTGATGGTCTCATATTCTTCCAATTTCTTCTTCTTGGTTATTATGTCCTTCAAGAATTTCCTATAATTGAGTTTTTTCTCAGTGCATCGGCAAACGGTATATTGACGTGGATTTTCTTGAAAATTTCAAGAAATTTTACAAATTGGGAATCCAATTTCTTTTTTTGAAACCATTACGGATATGCCAAAGGTGGAATAATCATTGGTGAATTGTCCGAAAAAATGATGGAACCCAGATTTTCCCTTGGAACTTCATTCTTCTCCTCATCCAGAATAGGTTCTTTTTCAACTTCAATTTTCTCATTTGGCTCTTCCTCCTTTTGCATTGTTGCTTAGATTTTCTTTCCGCTCCTCAAGGTGATGGATTTGTAATCCCTTCAGTTAGTTTCCGTATCACTTGGAAACTTCCCTGAGATTTGCCCCTTTATGGCACTAGTGAACTAACCAATTTGAGTTTCTAGCGACTTTACAGTCGAATTAGTATTAGTGTACGTTGTCTTAATGTTGTTAAGCCGCCTCTTATGCTTATTGAGATGATTATGCATTTCTCGCATAATTTTTTGCGTTTCCTTCATGAATGAGCCTAGCAAATCTTCCAATAGTGGCTTATTTCTTTCCACCGATTGTTGTTGTAAAGGATGGCTTTGTTCCTGCAGCTGGTATCCTTATGATTGCAAAGAGTATCCAAGAAGAGGTCACAAAGTATTCTGGTTGTTGGCATAAGAGAAATTCTCATGATTCTGAATCCCGGGGTGGTAATAAGTTGGGATGTTGTTGGAAGGCCTAAAGGTATAAGCCCAGTTGTTGACGAAGTGGAATTCCCCAAACTCACTATCAACCCCCGGTTGCAGAGTACTTGCCATATTTTCCATTTCTCGACTGGATGAGGTATCTCTGGTAGAAAAAGCGACGAGCTACTCCATGAGTTTTGACACTTGGGCCGATAAGGTAGCGAGAGGATCGCCCTCAAGAATAGCGGCTACCTTTCATCCCACATTTTTCTCATTGGGCCATTGATAGTTCTTGGCCGCCACCTTCTCCAGAAGTGCTTGAGCCTCATCAGGATTTTGGATAACAGAGAACCTCTAGATGAGGCGTCCACGATTATTCACGTCTATCCATCCAACCCATTATAGAAGAGTTGGGTTTGAAACCAATCTTGATACCAGTGTTAGGGTCATTTTCTTAATAAATCCTTGAACAACTCCCATGCCTCGAAGAGTGGCTCATAATCCCTTTGGCAAAATTGAGCAATCTCACCTCTCAACTGTGACATCTTCGATAGGAGAAAGAACTTAGTGAGGAACCGTTAAGTTAGTTCCTCCCAAGTTGAGATGCTCCTCGGTTGGACGGATTGAAACCAACCTTAGCTCTGTCTTAAAGGGAGAATGGGAATAGCCTTAGCCGAATGACATCCTACGCGACTCCATTGATCCTCACGGTGTCACATATTTCCAAGAATGTCGCCATATGGATGTTTGGATCCTCATGAAGATTCCCGCCATATTAGTTTTGTTGAATCATGTTGATAAGGGCGGGTTTCAACTCAAAGTTGTTAGCTTGGATTGGTTGACTCTAAACCCCTGAATAGTTGTCGAACATAACAGGTCTGTAGTAATCCCGAAGGACCCGATATTTTTGTGCTTCAAATTCCAGTTGTTGTTGCAGTAGCGCTTAAGTCACCGACGGTTGTCGTGGTACACGGTCATCACCACTGTCGGCCATTTCTCAAGCTTGGTTTTTCCTTTCTCTCCTTAGCCTTCTTAATGTACGTTCAATTTCTGGATCAAGAGCAAGGAATTCCAAACTACGGCTACGTCACATACACTGTCAGTCACCACAACTAATGAAAACAATTAAACAAAAACAAATGAAATAAGAGAGTGTCTATATTACTACTGAGCTACTTGGTAGTAATATCAACTTAATTACTAACTCTAAATTCACGGCAACGGCGCCAAAAACTTGTTGCGATATTTAAATGTGCTTTGAATTACTCGCAAGTGCATGAGGTCAAAAAGTAATAAAGTAGATCCGAAGATCAAGTATCATACACTGGGATTTATCGTTAGAACAAGCTAAGAACTATAATTGACATAACTCAATTTTATCTAGATGATTAAGATTTGAAAGGTGTTCTCTATATGAAAACTAATTAAACTAAAATACTTGGAATAAATTCTATGAGAATGGATTATCTAGGGATTAACTTCGTTCACTTAAACGTGCTTGATTTAGTCTAATTTACATTAACGGTTATCAATCTATTCAATAATATAGGTGTCTAAAACTCACTCACTACCTCTCCCGAGTGTAAAGTGAGTAAATATGCAACCACGTTAACACTGATATCCCTATCAAGGATCTAAATGGTTACATGAATCTTGCCCCAACCTCACGGATTGCACACAGTCTAATAATTTCCCGAAACATTAGAACATTATGTTGTGTTTTAACCCTAGTCCGATTCCGGGGTTACCTCTCCCAAGTGTCAAACCCCGTATTCTCAAATCAACCACAATATCATAACAAGTATACTATAGAAGTAATAAAATGGTAAACACAATCGAATAGGGATGAACAACTGTTAATGAAACAAAGATTTACTCAAACATAATATTCGTAAACTACATCAATCCCTAGATAATAAACGTTTAGCTACTGGCCATAACCGAATATTCAACTACACATGAGATATACATTATCAAACAACCAACAGAAGTTTAGAATAAAATAGAGAAACAATAAAGGAAAGACAAATCTATAAAGTGGATGGTTCCACTTCCGCAAAATCTGCACCAAGATCGTTTCCTCTTCTCCAATGATGTGTTCATCTTGCTTGGTCTGATCTAGAGCTCCAAAAAAATGTTTTTCGCAATGGTAGGATGAAGGGATATATATAGAAATCAAAAATATCCTAAAATATCTAGAAAACGCATGCCAGCTAGTGCTTGCTCGCTACAGCAAGTAGGGGTCAGAACAACCATTGGCTGTTGCTCGTTGTAGCGAGTAAGGGCCAGTGGCCTGGTAGCGAAATATTACATCGCTAACTTACACTGCAAGTACATAGGTCATGTTTTAGTATAGGTTGGGAGAGTAAGGGTATCGTGTTCACAGGGATTGGTTGAGATTATTATCGAGTACCGTGATTATCATAACCTAATTTTATCTAGGTAGAAAAAATGTGTTTATAATTAATAATATACTAATACTAAGTTAATTAAATAAACTATACTAATATTAATATGAGATGTTTAGGGAAAAGATTGCCTAGGGATTAACTTTGTTTACAAAGACGTGTTTGGTCTCGTTTTAGTTTATGTTAATGGTGTTCGAATTATCAGACAATCTTGGTTTGTAAACTCACTCGCCACCTCTCCCGTGTGTAAGACGAGTGAATACGTGACTTCACATCAACAAACAAGTCCCCCCTCAATGTCTTAACGACGCTAGGTCACGTGAGTCTCGCCCCAACATCATTGTTCCACACTCTCCAACTCTCTCCCGAGTTATTGGATCGTCGCGTTGTGTTTACCCTAGTCTGAATTCGGGGTTACCTCTCCCAAGTGTCAAACCCCGTATTCTCACTATATCTAAACAAGCATAATATTATGACAAACCAATAAACACAATCAAAATACGAAGAACATCCATTAAAGAAACACAAACTCAAACAAATCATATTTTCATAAATATTCTTAATCCCTAAGACAATCCATGTTTAGATAACGGCCATAACCATATATACAATGAATAATGAGATAAACATGCTCAAACAATAATCCTTAGTTAAGAGATGAAGAAAGAAATAAGAGAAACTATCCGTAGTCCGAAGATTTGTCGCTAAGAACGTTCCAAGATCGTTTCTCCTTCTTTGTAATGTGTTCTTCTCATTAGGATTTGCTTGAGCTCCCCAAAACCTCTCAAAATATACCTCTAACATGATAGAGGTCTAAAATGGCTGAAAATGGGAAAGGATGAAGGATTAAATAAAACAAAATATCTTAAAATATCAAAATAATATCTAAATCTGGTGTAGAGTGACCGCCGCGATGGTGGGGATCACCATTGCGGCGATGGGATATCAGTTGGGGTCACAACCTCAGCGGTGGACACAACGGTGAAATATGGAACCATCCTGTTCTTTCACCGCCGCGGCGGTGAAATCACCTTCACAGTGGTAAGATGTCAGTAACATTTTGGTCCTTCTCTGCATTTTGACCGTCGCGGCAGTGGTTTGGACGCCATGGCGGTGGGCTAGTTTTTAGAATCATGTCTCTATGCTTGTTTTCCCACCATTCTTCCATTATTCTTGGTCCGATTTGATCGTTTATGATCCGTTTTCATCTATTTTCACCCATTCACGTGATTTACACAAAAATATATAAAAACATATTAAAACATAATAAAATGTAATAAACGTACTCAAAAACTAACAATTTTAGTTTGGAAATATATAGGTAGATCACACCTATCATGGCCCTTGGCTGTGGGCGCTACAGCGAGAAGATGCTTGCTACAATGAGTAGTACGCAGAATGTCTAGGTTGCTCTTTTTTCACATGTTTCTTCACCGACATCCAATCGACAAGCTTGATTTTCAACCATTTTTGCCAAAAACACTTGATTTGCATAAAAACAAATAAAAATGAATTAAAACATTACAAGTACACTCGAAAACTACCAAATTCGGCTTGGAAATATATAGATAAAATCAATCTATCACAAAGCCAAGCAGATCATACTATGTTCTATAAACACTCAACCGATGGTAATATTGACATTTTAATTGTCTATGTAGATGACATCATCTTAACAGGAAATGATAGTGACAAGTTGGGAAAACTTAAAAGAAAACTTGCAGATGACTTTGAAATCAAAGACTTAGGCCCATTGAAGTATTTTCTTGGAATGGAATTTTCTAGATCAAAGGGAGGCATCTTTGGAAAAAATGAAGTATGTACTCAACCTACTAAATAAAACAGGGCTACTCGAGTGCAAAACTCCAAAGACTCCAAGCGAACCGAATAAGAAACTACAACCGGCCAAACCTGAAGTAGTGATAAGTGGAGAACAATATCAAAGACTAGTGGGTCAGTGAATCTACTTATCACATACCTTTCCAGATAGAGCTTTTGTTGTAAGCATGGTCAGCCAATTTATGCACTCACCGAGAAAAGAACACTTCAAAGTTGCCTATAGAATCCTAAGGTACTTGAAGAGTACACCCAGAAAGGGAATTTTGTATAAGAAACATCGTCCCCAACTGGTAGAGGTATATACCGATGCAAACTAGGCTAGGAGTGTCACAGACAAGAGATCGACCTCTGATTACTGCATCTTTGTTGGTGGGAACCTCGTCACATGGCATAGCAAGAAACAGAATGTTGTAGCTAGAAGTACTTCAAAAACGGAGTACAGATCAGTGGCTCATGGCTTCTGTGAAGTATTATGTATTAACAGATTACTAAAAGAGTTGAAGATGTCTAATTCAGCACCTATGAAATTCTTTTGTGATAACAAATCAGCCATTGCAATTGCTCACAATTCGGTGCTACATGATCGGACAAAACATGCGGAAGTGGACAAGCATTTCATCAAGCAAAAGATCGAGAGTGGACAAATATGTATGCCATATGTACTGACTACCGAACATATCGCAGACATTCTAACAAAAGGCTTACCAAAGAAGATATTTGACTATCTAGTATGCAAACTGACAATGGAAGATATCTTCATACCAGCTTGAGGGGTAATGCTAGAATATTTGATATTATTATTATTTGTATATAGGGAAAGTTAATTATGTAGATTAGGAAAGTTATTATTAGCCAATAGTTAATTAAATTTTTTATTCCTAATTTCTCCTATATGTAATCTCATTGTACAATTAGAAAATCAATAACATCGATTATTCAAATCAATTGTATGTTACATCAACGAGCGAAAATCATAAGAATTAATTCTTAAAAAGTACTTTTTATCAAAAATAAACACGTTGGAAAATGTATTTGGGGATTTACATCAATAAATCCCAAATTCATTTTTCATCACCCCCAACAAATAGTGAGACAAACCAATTTATCTTCTCAATCTAGTAGCTAATCAATCTCCTCCCCAGCCCGTAAACTGGGGCATATTTTACACCTTCAATAATCATAAATCAAACGATCGGAAGTGTTGGATTAAATTCCCCAATAGAACTTATCCAATCACTGTCCCAGTCAGAGATTGGGGCACATTTCATCCTATTCATGTTTTCCTGATGGAAACAGCGTTCATTTCATCTCACGACGTAAAATGAAATACTCAAATCATAATGAATTCAATTAAATCCATCACCAAGGACGAACTACATTTCGACTTGATTCTCGACAAAGTCTGGGGTATGTAGGCAACCCTTGTGGGTTTGGTCGATAATCTAAAGAAAATGAAATCAATCTCAAGATAAAATACATGCCGACCTAATTTTCAATTATTTGAGATACGTAGGTAACCTACATACGAGTTCAGTCACCATTAAATAAAACTAACTCATCAATCGAGATTGAATCATGTCGATTTTAAAATCCACCATCAATCGAGATTGAATCATATCAACTTTAAAATCCTCCATCAATCAGGATTAAATCATGTCAACTTTAAAACTAATCCCCCAATCAAGGATGAACTAGGTGTCAACTTGAGTCCTGGTAAATACCAGGATACACGAAACCTTTATAGGTTCAGTCGTCACCTTAAATGAAATTTCTTTATCTCCAGCAAACTACGCTTCAACCTGTCCTTAGTAGATCACCAGGGTATGTAGGAAACCTAAGTGGGTCTGGTCGAATCAGAGAAATATTGACCACACGCCATTCTCTTAGCCCTGTATCAGGGCACATCTCTTGAGAAGTCTCTTGACCTCCCTGAGAATCTGATTTTCAATCCTTTTGTTAACCAAACAATAAAGGATACCAGAGCACGAACTACACGTCAACCTAATTCTTGGCAGATTACTAAGGTACGTAGGAAACCCTTGTGGATGTGCTCCACAATCTGAAATTAGCATAGCGAGGGCCGAACTACATTTCGACTGGATTCCTAACCCAGGAAATCATAGTATGCAGACAACCCAGGTGGGTTTCAATCATCTGATGATCATTATGCAAAACAGCGATATTAATATACATAAATAACCCAATAGAGTTTCTAGACTAAATCAAACATTAAAATTGCACACTCATTTCAGGATATATGCGCAACCCATATGGGCTCTGTCGCATTCTCTAAACGCTCAAGAGATAATCTTGTGCCCCAGCTAGAGTTGGGGCACATTATATCAGATTTCTCCATAGAGGTGTCTTGATATAGACTTACACCAACCACAATTAAAGAAAATTAAATTCAAAATTCAAGAGCTAAAATCCACAATCTCTGAAAGGAAACAACTGTCATGAAGCCCCAATCTATGACTGGGGCATATTTTATCCGAGGTTAAATTTCCCTCAGGAAGTTTTCTAGTCCTCGTCAGGCAGTCCCAGGTGGGATGTGGCCAAGAAACACCACCAAGTATCGAGTCTCCCCAAAAGTCTTCGCCAGTGAGAATTCTCTCAATCAATTTTATCGATCCTAAGATTTTGATTAACAAGTAAAGGTTGATGTTTTTGGTGAAACTAACGGTATGATTAAGTGTTTCATTTTATTAGTTTTAATGATGAAGATATGATGACAAGTAATGAATGCATGCTAAAGAGATTGACAAAGACGATGGACATTAAGAGACCGAATATTTTGAAGAATTTAAGGAAAAAAAACTCAGGTTAATTTTTACTCTTAATGTATCCCAATTAGGATCACACACGACACAAAAAGTTTTTAAATTTATGTGTGTTTTGATACTATCCTAATTAGTGAAATTATCTACTCCTATATGTAATTGAAAAAAAAAATATTGATAATTAATTAAAACTGAATTTAAGAAATTAGTGGAGATAATTGAGAAATGAAATTAGTAAAAGGGGAAAAAACGTCAATAAGAATGAATTAAAAACAAATTTAGAAGAGGTTCTCAACATTGACAAGTCGACCGGAGTATAGAAGAAGAAGCCTCTGAATCTCACAGTCGATAGGTAAGTCAACCTATGCTTAAAAGATGAACTCTCTAAATCGTACGGTCGACCGATGGGTGAAGAACTTTTGGCTTGGCTAGTATCCTAAATCGAGCGGTCAACTTATGCGTGTTGGTCGGTCGACGGATGAGTCTATTTCAGGTTTAGAGGATTTCGAGGATTCTCATCAAACAGTAGCCGCTACTAGTTGTTTATGGTTAAGATATGTGAGATATCTTAGGGATCTGTACTTAATTGAGATATGGTCTATATATTTTATTATCCCTATTAATTTGGTGTATTTAATTAAGTGTTCTTTTAATTAAAGTGCTTTAATACTTTCTATTTTGATGAATTTCGATTTAAATGTTTAAGGACCAAAATGATATTTCCCAAGAATTTTTTTAAATGAAAAAAGTCTATTATGATTATATATGATGTATGGGGTCTTGGGGTGTTATTTAATGACATAATATTTGAAATGTAGTTGTTATAAGATATCTTTAAAATTCCTATATTCAAACCTACAAATTTTGAGGTTAAATATTGCTATTTTGGTGGAGAATATTTTGGGCCTAAAATATGGGAGAGATTTAAGGGATTTTATTTTGATCTAACGATTTAGTCCATATATTTAAATATAATTCTTTCTATACTTTTATTTGTTAAGATCAAATTATTTTTGGGACTAATTTAAGAGCTTTAGAAGTTATATTGTTGGTTAAATATAGCCATTATAAATCTATATGAAATATGAGGCCGATATGTGTCATTTATTGATAAAACATTTGAAAACTAGTTGTTGGAGGTCTAGTTTGACGGCTATTAAAAGAGACCTGTAGCTTTTCACATAAGTGACACAATATCAAGAACTATTCAGTTTCTAAGTTTTTCAAATAGTTATTATTCTAATATTATACTAAAAAATATTGTGAGATTATTCTGAAGTTAAAGTTCTTGAGTTAAATCGTTAATTTATTTGGCGTTACCAATCTGAGCTGTCTAGCAATCTGTTTTGCAATCCATTGGTGTTTTCCTAGTGAAATCATTCCAAGCTTATTCTTTAATTGAGTATTTGATTATTATTACTTGCTTGGTGAATTGATCTTTTTGAGATTATTTTTTAACTTTAAAAGCATAAAAATCTTTTAAAATGATTTGTGCGTTAATCTGATTACGTGCTTACTTGTGCTACCCGCATTCTTTATTATAATTAGATTTTATTTCCTCACTTTCTTTCTATCACTAGTATCGGGACATTAATTGAGTATTAATTAATCTGAGGTGGTAGAAGCTCCGAGTGGGAAGAACTTATCAATTTTTGTAATTGGTGAGTTGTGTGCAGATTAGATACTATTGGGAGTGTCTAATCAGGGGTAGCTGGTTTCAATCTCTTCTAGTAAAGAAATTGAGGTTTTGATCTTTTCCTAGAGTATAAAAAGATTAGGTGTTAATTCTTCCTTGATTATATTGACTTATGAGCAATTTTGTAATGGTTCAATTCTCACCAGGTAAAAGGATATTTGGAGTGTTTGAGAGGTTTTGATTCTTTAGCCTAAGGTATAAAAAGAATTAGATTATTCTTAAGCCGGTAAAAGTAGAGGTTATTCCTGAGCCTGTGAAAAAAAATTTGTAAATGTTGATTCTGAGCCTATGAAAAGAATCATTGTGAGAGTTTGGTTCCTACCTGTAAAGGAATATTGAGTTTAGTGAGTACTGTTGATCCTAAGATTTTGATGAACAATTAAAAGTGAATGTTTTTTTGTGGAACTAATGATTTTATTGAGTGTTTCACTATTAAAGTTCCATTGATGATTTATCATGAGAATTGAGTAAAAAGAGTTATGGATGCCAAAGAGATTCACAAAGACGATGAACATTAAGAGATCGAAGATTTTGAAGAATCTAAGGGAAAATAACTCAAGTTAACTTTTACTCTTAATGTATCCCAATTCGGATCACACAAGACATAAAAAGTTTTTAAACTTATGTGTGTTTTGATAGGATCCTAATTAGTGAAATTATCTACTCCTATGTGTAATTGAAAAAGAAATATTGATAATTAATTAAAATTTAATTTAAGAATTTAGTGGGGCTAATTGAGAAAAGAAATCAGTTAAAGGCGCAAAAATGTTGAAGAAAATGAATTAAAAATGAATTTAGAAGAGGTTCCTAACATTGACAAGTTGACGTCCCAATTGACAGGTAGGTCGACCTATGCTTAAAAGATAAACTCTGTGAATCGTTCGGTCGACAGATGATGGATGGGCGATCAACCGATGGGCGAATGAATTTTGGCTTGGCTAGTATCTTGAATCGAGCGGTTGACTTATGAGTATTGGTCGGTCGACTGATGAGTCTGTTTCAGGTTTAGAGGATTTCGAGAATTCTGATCAAACAATAGCCGTTATTAGCCGTTTCTGGTTAAGATATGCGAGATATCTTAGGGATCTATATTTAATTGAGATATGATCTATATATTTTATTATCCCGATTAATTTGGTGTATTTAATTAAATGTTCTTTTAATTAAAGTGTTTTAATACTTTCTATTTTGATGAATTTCGATTTAAAAATCTTTAAGGACCAAAATGAGATTTTCCAAGAATATTTTTTAAATGAAAAAAAAATCTATTTTGATTATATATGATATATAGGGCATTGGGGTGTCATTTAATAACATAATATTTGAAAAGTAATTATTATAAGATATCTTTGATATTCCTATATTTAATTTTGTGAATTTTGAGTTTAATTATTGCTATTTTGGTGGAGAATATTTTGAGCCTAAAATATTGGAGAAATTTAAGGGATTTTATTTTGATCTTACGATTTAGTCCATAAATTTAAATATAATTATTTCTATACTTTCATTGATTAAGATCAAATTATTTTGGAGACTAAATTGAGAGCTTTAGAAGTTATGTTGTTGGTTAAATATAGCCGTTATAAATCTATATGATATATGAGGTCCATATGTGTCATTTATTGACATAACATTTGAAAACTAGCCGTTAGAGGTCTAGTTTGAGGGTTATTAAAAGAGACCTGCGGATTTCACATAAGTGACACAATATCAAGAAGTATTCAGTTCCTAAGTTTTTCTAAGAGTCATCATTCTAATATTATATTGAAAAATATTGTGAGATTATTCTAGAGTTAAAGTTCTTGAGATTAAAGCGCTAATTTATTTGGCATCACCAATCTGAGATGTCAAGCGTTCTGTTTTGCAATCCATTGGTGTTTTCCTGGTGAGATCATTCCAAGCTTATTCTTTAATTGAGTATTTGATTATTATTATTATTTGCTTGGTGAATTGATCTTTTTGAGATATCATTTTTGAACTTTAAAAGCATAAAAATCTTTTAAAACGATTTGTGTGTTAATCTGATTACGTGCTTAATTGTGTTACCCTCATTCTTTATTATAATTAGATTTTGTTTCCTCACTTTATTTCTATCACTAGTATCGGGACATTAATTGAGTATTAATTAATCTAAGGTGATAAAAGCTTCGAGTGGGAAGAGCTTATCAATTTTTGTAATTAGTAAGTTGTGTGCGGATTACATACTATTGGGAGTGTCTAATCAGGGGTAGCTTGGTTTCAATCTCTTTAGGTAAAGAGATTGAGGTGTTAATTCTTCTTTTATAGAATTAATTGTGAGTGATTTGTAAAGGTTTCGTTCTTACCTGGGAAAATGATAGTTGGAGCATTTTTTGTGAGGTTTTGATTCTTAAGTCTAAGGTATAAAAAGAATTCGGTCGTGATACTCGCTGTAATATAATTAGATTATTCTTCAATCTGTAAAAAGTAGAGGTTATTCTTGAGCTTAAAAAAAAGAATTCGTAAAGGTTAATTTTGAGCCTCTGAAAAGAATCATTGTGTAAAGGTTTGTATACGGCGAAGGATTTTACACGCTCGTGTATTGACTACTCGCTAGTGTACGAGGTCAAAATTTTAGTATAGTGTGATCGTGAAAGATCGGGTTATCGTATCCACAGGGATTGGTGTCGTTACTATCGAATATCGCGTTTGTCATGACCTAACTTTATCTAGTTAACCAAAAATTTAAATAATTAATTAAACTAAACTAATATAACCTAAATTATCTATACTAATATAGTAATACATTTTAGGGGAAAGAATTTCCTAGGGATTAATGTGTTTACAAATACGTGTTCGATCTCAATTTACTCACGTTTACGGTGTTCAACCTATTTAACAATCTCGATTCGTAAACTCCACCGCCACTTCCCCCGAGTGTAAGACGGGGGAATACATGACTTCAAGTCAACGAAGAAGTCCCCCTCAACGTCTTAACGACCCTAGGTCACGTGAGTCTCGCCCAATGTCATTGATTGCACACAATCCAACTTCTGATCGGGTCATTAGATCGTCGTGTTGTGTTTACCCTATCGACAATCTCAGTTCTAAAACTCCACCGCCATCTCTCCTGAGTATAATATGGGGGAATACATGACTTCAAGTCAATGAAGAAGTCCCCATCAACGTCTTAACGACCCTAGGTCACGTGAGTCTTGCCCCAACGTCATCGATTGTCCACAATCCTAATCCCGATTGGGTTATTAGATCGTGGTGTTTGTTTACCCTAATCCGAATCCGGGGTTTGTCAAACCCCGTAATCTCCATGTATCTAACTAAGCATAATAAACAAACAATAAGATAAACACAATCAAACTACGAAGAAAAAACATAAATGTAACACCGAAATCATCCAAACATATATTTATAAATTTATTGTTAATCCCTCTACAATCCACATTTAACTTGTGGTCGTAACCATATAAACATTGAAATCGAGCTAAACATGCTCACAAAATCCTAAGTTAAAGAAACAAGGGAAGAAATCGAAGAACTTAGCCTTGTCCAAAATTTAGCTGCTAAGAACGTTCAATGATCACTTCGCCATCTTCCTCCACTTCGGGATGTGAGCTCTCCCTCTAAAACTCCTAATTCCAACCCTAAGTATAGTCCAAGGGGCTCTAGTGGCTGGAGAGAGAGAGGAGAGAGGATATATATATAGCTAAAATATCTCAAAATATCTAATAAATATCTTCAGTCTATGCATAGGTCACCGCCTAGGCGGTGGTGGGTATGTCGATTGGTTGATTGCCGCGGCGGTGAGGACAGCGGTGGATTTGGAAAACATTTTGTCGTTTTACCGTCTAGGCGGTGAGTATCCAGCAAGAATAGGGTTTTCTTAGTATTTTCACCGCCTAGGTGATGGGCTTCTTTCACAACTTTACCTCCGAGCTTGTTTTTCCACTGTTCTTCATCGTTTTTGGTTTGGTCTCACGTTTTCGCTCCAGTTTCATACCTTTTTGCCCCACACACCTGATTTAATACAAAAAGTATAAAAACTAATTAAAACATAATAAAATACTTTATAAATGCTCGAAAACTAATTTAATTCGGTTTGGAAATATGTAGGTAGATCACGCCATCAGTTTGGTTACTACATGTTTAAAGGAATCTTAGTGATTAGTGGGTGCTAATCTCCGTGTGGCTCGAAGGACTGGATTAGCCAAGAGTAGGTTGGTGAACCAGGATATATCGGTGTGTACTGCGTTGTTTATTTCCTTTATTTTATCTTGTGTTATTTGGGTGTGCACCTAGAGCTTATTATACTTATCCGCTGCTATAAAGATAATAATTAATTTTAGGATAAAATTAATTGTTTGATTTTTGAAGTGTTATTATTCTGATTAATTTTCTAATAGTACCCAATTCAACACCCCTCTTGGGTAGCTCACTAGGCCAACAATTGGTATCAGAGTTGGTTTTAGCTCGATTAAACTTAACATCCTAGCTAAACCGGTCACGTGCACACACCATGGATGATGCGTTTTGTGTATCCTCTTTTGATAGTGGTAAATGCATATATGATAATAGGATTTACGATTCTTGTGATTCTTGTGGTAGTGATGGAGATGATGATAATGAAAATATCCATATTGTTATGGAAAAATTACTTTCGCTCACACTACTTTTTCCTAAAGAGAGCTTGAGTTTAAAAAGAAAAATCGCTTCTTTTGAAAATGGTGGAAAAAGTGTCCAAAAATCTAAAATGCATTTGGAAGATTATTGTGGTACAAAAGAATTTTCGGACTTAGTTTTTGAAATTAATAATTTGCCCTCTAAAGTGGATTCTCTTGAAAATGAAAACAGAATTGTAAAAAATAATCTTGACATGATTTCTAAGCAAAGGTCAGATCTTGATTCAAAAATCGATTTACTTAAGAAAAATTTTGAAAAATCAAAATTCGACCTCAAGTCTGTTTCAAGAGCTTCTGAAAATGATTTTTCTAGGCAAAGTGGATATGCTTCATCATCTTATCCTTCATCACAGGCCAGTGATAGTTATGCTTCTATTGTTATAAATGATTTATGTTTTACATCTCGTGTTTTCTATGATAAATTGGATTTCAGATGTTATTATTGTAATAGGGTTGAGCATTTTAAAGTATCATTTCCATTTCGGAACCCTAACTTTATGTATAACAAGGACGGATCCAAAATGAAATGGATACCGAAGAAAACTATTGAAATGTCTTGTGCAGAATTACATAATGTCAGAAGTGGACCTGAAGGAACAAACAAAGAAGTTGTATCAAAGCCAAAACAGGAAGTCACCAAAGATTCACAAGTGATGCATACAAAGCGAAAAGATGTACTAAAAATAAGAAGTGTAATTACAAAGAAACCACAAGCGAAATGTGCAAAGAGAAAAGATTCGTCAAAGCCAAGATAGAACATCACAAGAAAGCCGCAAATGACACAAGCAAATAAAATTATCATAAAATCAAGTGGTAATAATCAAAAGTTGAGAGGATACAGACAAGCCAAGAGGAATTATGCACCCAAAGTAATCATGAGTACAATTGAGGTAAAAAGTAAAGTCGTCCCGAAAGATATAAAAGGTACTCCTAATCCCTCATGGTTTAAATTTATTAAATTTGTTAAAGAGGGAGATTCCCGACTTGCCAAATAAGTAAGTTGGTAATGGTTTCTAAGACTTATTTTAAATGATGCGTTCACTTGTAGTCTTAGAAACATTATATGGTGATTATGAAAATCACATTTAGTTAAAGTGTATTTACATGTTTTTTCTATGTGCTTATATCAAGTAGTAATCATATGTTAGTTTTAAAATATGTTACGTGATTTAGAAAATGAATCGAATGTTTATGATCTCACTAAGTATGATCAATTATTTGTTGCATATGCATTTTAGTAAGGTTATTTGTATAATGTGCACTTATTCGTGAATACATCTTTTATACAAATAAGTTAAATTGAGCTCACCTTGATTTATTAAAATGTATGATAATGTGTAATAATTTATTTGATTTAAATTGCTCATAAGCTTGATTATATGCTTACATAAAATTTTATTGTTAGCTAATACTGATTCATTGATTAAGCCTAAGTTATCTCTTGTATATTTGATAAAATCAATTTTTAGCATGATCTTATTTGACTGACGTATTGAATGAGATTAAGCATATCATGGGTGGTATCCTTTTATGAAATTTTATTAAGTATATTTTTGATACCATATATGCGATCATTTGAATATTCATAGCGTATTAATCTGTGCTTAATGTTTTAGGTTGATACTTTATGCATATGGATATATTTATGAATATTAAGTATCTTGCTATATACATGATAATATATTCTTCTCATAAGTTTCATATCTCTTGGCTTTTAAATTATTATTATTGAGGAATGGATAGATAATACCTTTAATACACATACTATTATTGATATATACTTCTTGTTCTAGTGCGTTAATGTTACATGGCTTGGTATTATTTGGTATCATAAGAAAGATATACTGACTTAATTTTGTAATTTATGGATTTTGATGGATTCAGTAGACTTAATTATATAAATATTTAGCTATAATGATGATCCATATAGTGTTGATGTTTTGCGCCTAAAAGTTGAATTTATGAGTTGATTCAATGTGCTTTTAAAGGAGTTAAATATATATATCCTGATTTAATTACTTTACATTTACTCTTTCAAGTATATTATATGATTGCCTAGAGTAGTGATGTTTTTGTGTTCCCCTCTCCCCAAATTTTTTTTGAGATGACAAAGGAGGAGAATTAGTTGATGTTTTATTGAATATCTTAATGGAGAGTTTATTTTTATATTTGTGCTTTGTTGATTATTTTATGAATATTTCAATTACTATACTTAAATAAGTTATAAAACCCGTCCTCAGATTTAGGAGAAGTGTGGTTACATTATTATTTTGAAGAAAACTTCAAAGTTAATTGTCATCATCAAAAAGGGGTAGATTGTTGATTCTAAGATTTTGATGAACAATTAAATATTAATGTTTTGGGTAGAACTAACGATTTTATTGAGTGTTTCAGTATTAAAGTTCTATTGATGATTTATTAAGAAGAATTAAGTAAAAGAGTTATGGATATAAAAGAGACTGACAGAGACAGTGGACATTAAGAGACCAAAGATTTTGAAGAATCTAAGGGAAAACAACTCAAGTTAATTTTTACTCGTAATGTATCCCAATTAGAATCACACACAACACAAAAGTTTTTAAATTTATGTGTGTTTTGAAAGGATCCTAATTAGTGAAATTATCTACTCTTATGTGTAATTGAAAAATAAATATTGATAATTAATTAAAATTGAATTTAAGAATTTAGTAGAGCTAATAGAGAAAAGAAATCAGTTAAAGGGGCGAAAACGTTGAAGAAAATGAATTAAAAATGAATTTAGAAGAGGTTCCCAGCTTTGGCAAGTCGATAGGTAAGTCGACCGGAGTATAGAAGAAGAAGTCTTTAAATCTCCCAATCGATAGGTAGGTCGACCTATACTTAAAAAATGAACTCCCTGAATCGTTCTGTCGGTGGTCGACCGATGGGTGAAGGAATTTTGGCTTGGCTATTATCCTGAATCGAGCGGTCAACTTATGGGTGTTGGTCAGTTGACTGATGACTCTGTTTCAGGTTTAGAGGATTTCGAGGATTCTGATCAAACAGTAGCTGTTGTTAGCCATTTACGGTTAAGATATGCGAGATATCTTAGGGATCTATACTTAATTGAGATATGATCTATAGATTTTGTTATCCCTATTAATTTGGTGTATTTAATTAAATGTTCTTCTAATTAAAGTGTTTTAATACTTTCTATTTTGATGAATTTCGATTTAAAAATGTTTAAGGACAAAAATAAGATTTCCCAAGAATATTTTTAAATGAAAAAAATCTATTTTGATTATATATGATATATAGGGTCTTGGGGTGTCATTTAATAATATAATATTTGAAAAGTAATTATTATAAGATATCTTTGATATTCCTATATTTAATTCTGTGAATTTTGAGTTTAATTATTGCTATTTTGGTGGAGAATATTTTGAGCCTAAAATATTGGAGAAATTTAAAGGATTTTATTTTGATCTTACGATTTAGTCCATATATTTAAATATAATTATTTCTATACTTTCATTAATTAAGATCAAATTATTTTGGGGACTAAATTGAGAGCTTTAGAAGTTATGTTGTTGGTTAAATATAGCCATTATAAATCTATATGATATATGAGGTCCATATGTGTCATTTATTGACATAACATTTGAAAACTAGACGTTGGAGGTCTAGTTTGAGGGTTATTAAAAGAGACCTGCGGATTTCACATAAGTGACACAATATCAAGAAGTATTCAGTTCCTAAGTTTTTCTAAGAGTCATCATTCTAATATTATATTGAAAAATATTGTGAGATTATTCTGGAGTTAAAGTTCTTGAGATTAAAGCGCTAATTTATTTGACGTCACCAATCTGAGATGTCAAGCGATCTGTTTTGCAATCCATTGGTGTTTTCCTGGTGAGATCATTCTAAACTTATTCTTTAATTGAGTATTTGATTATTATTATTATTTGCTTGGTGAATTGATCTTTTTGAGAAATCATTTTTGAACTTTAAAAGCATAAAAATCTTTTAAAACGATTTGTGTTTTTATCTGATTACGTGCTTAATTGGGTTACCCTCATTGTTTATTATAATTAGATTTTGTTTCCTCACTTTATTTCTATCACTAGTATCGGGACATTAATTGAGTATTAATTAATCTAAGGTGATAAAAGCTTCGAGTGGGAAGAACTTATCAATTTTTGTAATTGGTAAGTTGTGTGCGGATTACATACTATTGGGAGTGTCTAATCAGGGGTAACTTGGTTTCAATATCTTTAGGTAAAGAGATTGAGGTGTTAATTCTTCCTTTATAGAATTAATTGTGAGTGATTTGTAAGGTTCCATCCTTACTTGGGAAAAGGATAGTTGGAGCGTTTTTTGTGAGGTTTTGATTCTTAAACCTAAGGTGTAAAACGAATTAGGTCATGATTCTTCCTGTAATAGAATTAGATCTTTCTTAAGCCTGTAAAAAAATAAAGGTTATTCCTGAGATTGAGAAAAAGAATTTGTAAAGGTTCATTCTGAGCCTGTGAAAAGAATCATTGTGTAAAGGTTTGGTTCCTACCTATTTAAAGGAATCTTAGTGATTAGTGGGTGTGAATCTCCATATGGCTCGGAAGACTGTATTAGCCAATAGTAACTTGGTGAACCAGGATATATCGATGTGTACTACATTATTTATTTCCTTTATTTTATCTTGTGTTGTTTAGGTGTGCACCTAAAGCTTATTATACTTATCTGCTACTATAAAGATAATAATTAATTTTCGGATAAAATTAATTATTTAATTTTTGAAGTTTTATTATTCTGATTAATTTTCTAATACTACCTAATTCACCACCACCACCCCCTCTTAGGTAGTTCACTTGGCCAACAGGTGCGAATCTCCATAGGGCTCAGATGACTAGATTAGCCAAGAGTAGCTTGGTGAACCAGGATATATCGGTGTATACTGCATTACTTATTTTCTTTATTTTGTCTTGTGTTGCTTGGGTATGCACCTTGAGCTTATTACACTTATCTGCTGCTATAAAGATAATAATTAATTTTAAAATAAAATTAATTGTTTGATTTTGAAGTGTTATTATTTCTCTGATAATTTTTAATACTACCCAATTCACCCCTCCCCCCTCTTGGGTAGCTCACTGGGCCAACAATTTTCAATTATGTATTGATATGACAACCCAGGAATCGGTTTCTCTAACCAATAACCTTTTTTTCCAAATATCATTTTAGATTATATATCTGAACTACACTTGATCTGATTCTCAGTTAAGTCTAAGATATATAGGTGCCCTAATGGGGTTCAGTCAAGCCATCTCATAAATCAATATCTAAATATAGTGCTTTAATGTCGACCTCAATCTCAGACTGACAAGACACCCCCGAATTGGTTTCTCTAACCCAAAACCATTCCACCCAACGCTGATTTTTACTTTACCTGTTAGAACTACATGTGGCCTAATTCTTATTAATCTTAGACATGTAAAACAACTATTTGGGTGCGTTCATCATAGGAGTCAATGATTGTTCGTCATTTTCTCCAAATCCTATAGGATCAGACATTCATGTCGTCCTTTAGGAAACATATAACGTGATGTAGGATCAGACATTCACATTATCCTCACCCTAACAATAATAATCCTCTAGGATTAGGCATTCACGTTATCCTTTAGGAAATATATAACCAGAGGTAGAATCATACATTTACATCATCCTTACCCTAACATCAATAATCCTATAGGATCAAGCATTCACATTATCCTTTTAGAAATATATAATACGATGTAGGATTAGATATTCACGTCGTCCTTACCCTAATAATAATCCTCTAGGATTAGACATTCACGTCATCCTTTAGGAATCCAGAGTGGTAGGATTGATCGATCATCATCCTTACCAAACCTTTAGGATTGATCGTTCGTCATCCTTCAGGATCCAAGCACAGTAGGGCACAGTAGGATTAGGTATGACACCGTCCTTACTTAGCCCCCATAGGACTAGTTATTTAACCCTCCTTGGAGAAGATTTCTTACCCGTGTTAGAAGGAATGCAGTGAATCCTATAGGTGATACGGTGGAATGTGTATCCTCTCCTACTTAGGACCCTACAGATATGTCAATGAGTCAACATTCTCTATACACTTCGGTGTAAACCTATAAGATCAAACATTCATTCCGGCTTTTAGGAACCCATCATGTTAAGATTGATCGATCGTCATCCTTACCAATCCTATAGAGTCAAATATTCACATCGTCCTTTTGGAAGTATAGGTAGATAGGATCAGTCATTCACGTCGTCCTCACCTTGATAACAACCCTATAGGATCAGACATTTAGGTCGTCCTTTAGGAAGTAGGATCAGACATTCGCGTCGCCCTAACCTCGATAAACAATCCTATAGCATTAGACATTCACATCGTCCTTTAGGAAGTAAGATCAAACATTCATGTCATCCTCGCATCAATAACAATCCTATAGGATCAAACATTCACATCATCCTTTAGGAATTAGGATCAGACATTCATGTCGTCATTGCATCAATAGCAATCCTCTAGGATCGTACATTCACATCATCCTTCAGGAAAATAAACGAGTAGGATTAGACATTCACATAGTGCTCCCAATATAAATATTTTAAGGTTGATCGTTCGCCATCCTTTAAAATTATAGAATGGTAGGAGTGATCGATCATCATCCTAAAAATATCCTGTAGGATCAGACATTCATATTGTCTTTTAGGAAGATAGACGAGTGGGATCAGACATTCACGTCGTCCTCCCAGTAGAAATCTTTTAAGGTTGATCGTTTGTCATCCTTTAAAGTATAGAATAGTAGGAGTAATCAATTGTCTTCCTAACCATATCCTCTTGGATCAGACATTTACGTCATCCTTTAGGAAGATAGATAGGTAGGATCAGACATTCATGTCGTACTCCCAATAGAAATAATCTATGATTGATAGTTCATCATCCCATAAGATCATATAATGGTAAGAGTGATCGATCGTCATCCTAACCATAATTCTCTAGGATTAGGTGTGTTGTCTTCCTTAGGAAAACTTATTTACTTCTTTCATAAGGTAGATGTCGCAATGTCAAATGCTCTTAACTTTGCTTGGTTAAATTTAAATACATGTTTTTACATTTCATGTCTAGTGGAACAAAATGTTTGTGTCTCCTTCTTTGTCATTAGAAGTAAACTCGCATGACAAAGAATGGCAATCGTAGATACTGCATTTTGTCCTGCCTAGTTAGTGTACAATTTAAATCACAAGTTCAGATATACTTTAAACTGAGATTTAAAGTGAATGAATTTCTACTTGGGATGACACTATATAATAAAGTACAAGTTCAGAAATATTTACTACCACTGGTTTCGTCAGTTTAACACCAAAAATACAGTTTCATTTATGTACATTACATAAAATATTATCAAGAAACAATTCAAAAGACCTAAAACAAGGCATGAAAATGTTATGACAAATCTAAGGTTTGAAATCGATGAAAACGAAGTCATCTTGACTAAGCCATCAAGGCTCATTGAATCAAGGGCCCAACCCACCATTTAATGAATCATAAGTGAGAATTAAAATAACCAAGACACCCCTAATATATTATCTACCAAAATATCTAGGGAATGAACTAAGTTGATTAGGAGACAATTAACCGTTACCGAAACTAAATCGACCTGGTTCACCACCTAAGCATATACTTAATCAAGACATTAAGTGTCTATCCCATCAAGAATTTAATGCTTGGGATGACATGGATAGGACACATTCAAATCAGGAAGATATTATAATCAAAATATCTTAGGGTTAACTAGAAATCTTGAAATGTGACTACCCGTTACAAGACAAACTAATCCTATTCGATTCAAATCCAACCGATCCAAAACCCATAAAATCAAGGGTCTCAATCAAGAATTAAATTCCAAATGAATCATCAAGACCATATTCATTTAACCTTGGAAGCATTAATGGCAACCATGAAAGTAACCGGTTTTTAGCCCCTAAACCAAACCAGATATGTCAATTCAAGCCATAAATGCTCCCATGTTCAAACAATAATATCCAAGATTATGTAATGATTACTAATTATTTCTCATGATTGCAAATAATTTTCAATGATTACCAATCATTGAATCTAGACAAGTAATAATTACAAGATCTTTGAGAATCTTGCAAAATCTCCTAAATTCGTTCAAATCTATTCAAGATCTAGACAAGAGGACATGATCCATAATCCAAAAAACCCTAAGGAAGCACCTAGGATGGCCTATGCATTGGCCAATGCACAGGCCCCCAGGCCTATATATACAGGGGTCTATTTTCATTTTTTCAAGACTTAGAAACCACACCTTCTCTCTCTAGGCTCAAGCAAACCTCTCAGGTCCTTAGGGTTTCCAAGATTTATATTTAATAACAACTAGAAATTTTGGTAAAATTATACCCTAGAGGAAGTTCTCAAAAGAAGAACTCAAGAAGTTGATGGCAACCGATCAAAGACAACCAAAAAGATCAAGGAGGAGAAGAATGTATTGTGTTTAGGGAAAGACCACTCACCTAAAATAGATATGTTTTCTCAATAATCCATCAATATTGTCTTAGATGTATGTATTTTTCTTTTGAATAGCATAATCATTTAGTATCCGTACTTTAATTTCATGTATATAACACATATAACCTATAATTAACCGAAAAAGGGAAAAATCATGTCACAATCATCAAAGCATGTCCAAATCATACGAAATCATGTCAAGAACATCGAGAACATGTTAATAACATGTGAGGACCAAAATCATCCAATAACATATTAATAACATGTGAGGATCCTGACAAAATATCTATCACACCATGAGTTGTGCATAGTCTCTATGATTCTTTCAAGAACACTTCAAACCGAAATCTACTAACTATTAATCCAACCACATACTATTAATATCTAATTTACTTTATGCTAAACATCAAGATCACATCCTGGCACAAAGTCTTCAGGCTAGTGGACTGACACCTTACATATATTTATCTATATACTATACCAATAGACCCTTGTGGCTAAAACTTTGGGATAAAGGGAGGTCCTCTATTCCTTCGAGGATGTGTGTGAACCTTCTTCAAGAACATTCCCATTTTTCTTAGTTACGAGTAGGATTGGCATATATATATGGTATTTTCTTTCATTTTTAACTAACAACTCAAAAACTAACACTAAACTCACTAAAACAAAAGAGTTCGATTGAGGTGTTCTTAACAAAATCAAAGAGGGTATTCACATATCATGTTGTGCTTCATGTATCATTTAATAAATAAAACACAATAAAATTAGTTCATTTTGCATAAATGAACTATGTGATAGCCTAATTCTCATTAATCTGATATACGTAGGTAACCCATGTACGGGTTCGGTCACCTATCTAAAAAAATAAGTCTTATATTGCATGCTAGAACTACATATCAACCAGATTCCCCTTGGTTACTGGGATATATAAGCAACCATTATAAGGTTCAACCGTTAAAAAATACAAAAAAAAAAAATCATTTCATATTGCTTAAATGTTGGAATTACATGTCGACATGATTCCCCGTGAAAACATGGATATGTAGGAAACCTTTATAAGGTTCGGTCAGTTTAAAAATACCAAAAATATTTTGTTTTTCATTCTCATAAGCTGCCATTGGGTTGTCGCTGCTTAGTTCAGTTTAGTTTACTTGTTTTCATTACATCAAGAAAATACGAAAATATTTTCATTTTCAATATGATTTATTTGTTGTTGCATGATAATAGTTAGTTTATTGCTTTCATTACATGTAAAAAAATGCATAAAAAGAGGAAAAACTAAAAAAGGAAAATTATTTTGTTCAGTGAATAACAAAGAAAACTTCTTGGATTTTGTTTAAAAGTGAATATTTAGTTAGGCTAAGGTACCGTCTTTGGACACATATCTCTGGTACAAGACCTTTGCGAGTTAAAACAAGGGCCATTTCAAAACAAAAAAATAAAATTCTAAAATCCTGATGACCTAGCACACTATTTAACCCATACTAAGAGGCGACTTCGTTTTCAACTCAAATGCCAGCCCAAAATATTTTCGAAACCAACACCTAGAATAGCCCTTTAAAAACCATTTTTCAAAAATGAATGGATTTGGAGTAGTTATAGAGGGAGAAATAAAACTTGTTTCCTCTTCTTCCTGGTTTATACTTCCCCTACTGTAAAAATCTGGGGTGCGTCACAACTGCCCCTCTTTGTCAAGCAAGTTTACTCGTAATGATAGAGATAGGAGGCACTAATATTTTGTTCTGCAAGACATAGAAAGTAAAGGAACCTAATGCATAAAACAATATATCTAAAATGAGCAAAGCCAGGGAAGTTCTGGGGTATAGCTACATCTAAGCTATGAAAGCGACGTCCAAGGGTGCTCTTGGGAATTGCTGCATCTACACTAGGAAAACTAAGTTAGGAAAGTAAAGGTCAAAGGCGTTTTTGGGATTCTCTACATCTACTCTAGGAAAACTAAATTAGCAAAGCAAAGGTCAAGGTTTCCTGGAAATCGTTGCATCTGTAGACACCACATTTTGTCCCGTTTATTTAGTTTTTGAAAGTATTCGGTCTAAAGTGTAAGTTTAGATAAACTTTAAACCAATATTTAGAGGGGAATAAAATTCTACTTTAGATTATATTTGATACCATAGAAGGATAAAACACATAAAAAAACATAAAATTGTTAATACAATCGAAATTCGGTATAAACAAAGGTTTCGGGTCAATTTTGAAATTTTTTAAAACCTATTGGGGACTAAAATGACAATATTAGAAGTAGATTAACTATAAATATCACTTTTAATATTTTTAAATTAGTTTCAACCCTTTAATTTATGGAAATTTTACTAATTACATTTACTTCATGTTTTGACCCATGAAACTTTCGTTTTTACCGGCTTTGTCAAATTGACAATCAAAAATATTTGTTTAATTTATTATTTAAAGTATAAATACCCTAAATAAAGTAATAAATCCTTGATTAGGAAAATGGGTGCCCAAGACACCAATATTATTAAGAGCACACCCTCTAAAGTTTAGAGAAAACTATAGGATTCTTCCACCAGTGTGCCCTTAGCCAAAGTTGGCATTAAATTCAAACATTTAACTAGTATCTTATGAAAATATCCCATCCATAAGAATGTCATCATTTGATAGAAATATCATGATGCCTAGCTAGTAGATTAACATGCCATCATTAATGAAGCAATTAATGATGCCTTAAATAAGGTAATCTTATGGAAGATTTAACTCAGGAAAAATCTCATGATGATAAAATGTCATCATTCCATAGGTATTTAAGTGCCTAAACCTATGCCTAAGTAGCCTTAATCATGACTAAACTATTAAGAGCATTAGATACAAACATTAAATATCAAATTTTTTGGCAAGATTTTGATTAAATAATCTCATGATGAACCAAATATCACATTTCCATAGGTAATTAGTGCCTAAAAACTTAGCCTAATTAGCCTCTATCATGACAATGCCATTAAATGTAGCATTAAATAGGCATTAAATATAGCCTTAAATAAAGCACCTTAAATAAAGCATTAAATGGAAAGATTTTGATCATCATAACAAGATCTTCATGATTACCTACAAGATACTAGGAATTTTGATCATTGCCTAAGCCCATCTAGCCATAAATGACATTAAATGAGCATTAAATAAGCATTTAAAACAGTCTGGACATACCTGCTCATTGGTGAATGAGCAGGCATGCCTTTGCTTATAAAAGACAGTCTGTTTTCATTAGGAACCATGTTTGGTCCGACCCTTTCTCTCTAGACACGAATTTCTTTCTCAGGTCTCTTGATCTCCTAAGCTTTCTACCTCACAAACACATTCAAATTCTTCTAAAAAAAACCCTAAAGGGTGATCTTGAAACTCTTCTAACAAGAGTTGAAGAAGTTCCTCAAGAACAACAACCAAGAAAAAAAGAAAAAAAGATTGAAGAAGGAGAAGAAGGAAAAAATACTTAGGGAAAGACCACTCCCTTAAGTTAGGTCAAAAACATTAAACTTCTTGTTGGCCCAGTAGAAATCAAATAATTGGGCAATTAAAAATATATCAGAATAAAACTTGAATAAATCAAATAATTAATTTTATGCCTAAATTAATTATTATCTTTATACCACAGTGGAATTATAATAAATCTAAGTGCACACCCAAACAATAAAAATAGCAAAGTAGTAATGCAGTACACAAAAGATTTATACTGGTTCACTAAGCTACTCTTGGCTAATCCAGTCCCCCGAGCTCCACGGAGGTCACACCTACTAAAACCAAGATCCTTTTAAAGGTAGGAACCAAATCCGCACACCGATTCTTTTACAGGCTCAGAATCAACCTTTACAAAAAAAAAATCTCAGGCTAAGGAAGAACCTCTACTTTTTACAGGCTAAAGAATAACCTAATTCTTTTTAACACTAAGGCTCAAGAATCAAAACCTCACAAAACACTCCAACTATCCTTTTCACAGGTAAAGATGGAACATTTACAAAAACGCTCAAAACACAATTCTTATTCAGGAAGAATTACTACCTCAATCTCTTTACAAGAAGAGACTGAAACCCAACTACCCCTGATTAAATACCCCCAATGGTATTTAACCCGTCACAACTCACTAATACAATACTTGATAAGAAGTAAATCTTACTCGGAGCTTCTACCACCCCAGATAAACAATAACTCAATTAATATCCCAACTAGTGATAGAAATACGTGAGATACAAAAAATTGATTTTAACAAGATATGGGTAGCAAATTGGAGCACGTAATCAGATTCAAGAAATTGTTTGTAAAAATATTTTCTTCAAAAATCAGAAACAATTTCTAAGATCAATTTCCAAAATATAAACAAGTAATGCAATGAAAGAATATAATTGGAAAGATCTCACCCAAAATCCACAGAATAATCAGATAAAGTAATGTAACTTCAGATCTGGTAGCAGCAAATATTAATCGCAATTGATCTTCAAGATCACTCCTAGAATAGCTCACAAACTCTCAGAAAGATAACTCTTAGAAAAGCTCACTCTGATGATATGAAATGATTTCTCTTCTTTACTGCTTAATGATATATAAAATTCGCAGGTCTATTTAAAGGAATATGAAATCAGCCTTCTAATAGCTAGTTTACATGTATCATGACAATTAATAGCACTTATAGACCTCTTATATCATAATAACTTTATTTTGGTTTAATTCACTTAAAAATAACTTTCAAATCTCTTAATTAAATCCCCAAAGTATTTCTCAATCTCAATGAATAAGAATATAAACTATTTCAAGTACCAAATTGAGAAACATTAATATTTAATATACCAAATCAATAGCATTTAATTAATATATGAACCATATCTTAAATATCACCAAATCCCTTAAATCTCTCTCAAATCCTAACAAAAAATAACTACTTTTAGATATGATTTTGGAGTCCACATGATCCTGAAACAGAGCCACCAGTCAATTGGTCAGTCGACTGTTCGATTCAAGATGTAGCCTGCTGCGTTCATTAGTTGACCGCTCAGTCGACTTGTCAATTCAGAGAGTTTCATTTAATCTCACCAGTTGACCTACCTGTCGACTGCTAGATACAGAGAGTCCCCTTCTTACGCTCCGGTCGACTCACCAATGCTGGAACCTTTTCTAAATTCATTTTAAACTCTTTCTCTTTTATATTTTCGCCCCTTTAACTAATTTCTTTTCTCAATTAACTCCACTAACTTTCTCAAATTCCATTTTAACCATTTGTAAATATTTCTTTTCAAATACACCTAGGAGCAAATAAATTCATCTTATCAAAACACACATAAATAATAAAAATATTTTGTACCATGTGTATTCCTAAATAGGATATTAAGAGTTAAGATTCACCTGGGTTGTTTTTCCTAATTTTTTCAAACTTTTAAATCTTCAATATCTTCAACTTCATCATTTAGTATCCATTTAATTTGTCATCTTCATCACTAGAACTTTAAATCACCGAAACACTCAATTAAAACATTAGTTCCACCAAAATATCAATACTTAATTGTTCATCAAAATCTTAGGATCAACACTTCTCTTTATATTTTGTTTGTTTAGTGTCATTTGATTGTTTGTACATTGTGTTCTTTTGGTTGTTATTTAGTGTTTTGGGTTTGTTCATAGTGTACATATTTTGTTTTGTGTCAAGAACAACAAGAACATATGGTATATGCATCGATTATGGACTACTGGAGATGGATTGCTAACTACTAACAACTAACGTTTGTTTTTTTTACTCAACACCTTTCCACACTAGCCTAGATCACGGCCTGGCCCTACGTATCAGGTTTTGGACTGACACCATTATATATATATAGATCATGAACTGGCCCTACGTCTCAGATCATAGACTAACCCCTTTTATATATTACTAAATCCAGACCCTTGTGGCTAAAAGATGGAATAAAATGAGGTCATTTATTCCTTCAAAGAAAAGTGTGTGCCTTATTTAGAAACGTTTCCTCCTTCTTAGTTATGCGTGGGACTGACACTTATATTCTATACTAGATATAATTTGTATTATAAATTTAATACACCAATAATTAACATTAACATGCATAATAAACTAATTTTCTACTTATTTAACAAATATGGCTTCATAATTTATTAACTGCATTAAAAAAATCTTATAACCAAAAAAATATTAAAACACAATACTATAACTAACTTCATTGTCACATCAACACTAAAATGTACATCATATTTATGTTTTTTTTTAAGTAATTTCTCCTCAAAATGTTTGAAGAGACACCAAAATGAGTTCTAAACATTGTTGAAAGATCCATTCTGGTGGGACCTCGTTAGCCTTTTTTGTCCAATTGAACCACCACATTCAAATATTCTTCCATACAAAGATAAATTCATACTTCAAACCCCTCCATAGACAAATTCATACTTCAAACTCCTTCTGAGCTAGGACAACACTACATATTCTGCTAAATTCGCACCATTCGCTATTAGAAGACAAATCAATCAACAAAAATATGTAAAATATTTTATCATGATAAGCTTTGTTTGGTGCACCTATAAAATTTAGAAACAATAATTCTATAAGAATTTGATCACCAATTTGTTCAACCTGATAAATAATATGGGTCGGTAGGAACTTGTATTACATTTTTATGTTATCTAAAAAAAGAAAAATCATGCAAATGGGGGTGGAGTGGGGGTGGGAGAAATCACTTCGGTTAGCAAATGATTTGTTGCGAGATTTCAAATTCGGTGCTACCAAACATCGCCTTACAGTCAAATTGCACACACAAACCGCAGATGCCCAGAAGATGATTGGAGAAGGCTAGAGGTGAAGTGGTGCTCACTCAACCTGATTCGGCTGCAATTTTGGAAGCTCTGTCAATGTTTAAGCCACTTCATGCATCATCAATTGTTCCACCACCTATTCTTCAACACAAAGCATAGCAACGTAGAAAATATGCTTATTACCTCTTGTTTGTATCATCTCTTCATGTAAAAGAGGCAAATAAGCAATATAATTAGGGATGATGTTTAGTTAAACAATCAATGCAATGAACTAAAAACGAATCCATCCACAATAGAGTGATTCGAAAATCGGGGTTGAGTTTAGTTAAACATACCTCAAATCTCTAAGTTCAAATCAAAAATATATCATGATATGCAACAATTATTCATTAAAAAAAAGACACTCAAATTTCAGAATACACAATAATTTTGACGAAAACCAAAACTCAAATTTCATAACACTGTTGGAGCGGAAAATTACATAATCTGACACATCACGATCAAACATAAGAAAAATAACTTAAAGAGATGTGACAATACAAAAGCAATTCAAAAAAAAAAAAAAAAAACTATATCTGAAATCAGCTTTGGAATCACCGCATTAGGTCTGATCCCCATTATCTCTTTCAATCTCGTCGTCACTTCCCCCATCGAAGGGTTCTTCTGATCCCCACACACTCAACACTTTACAAATTTTCACAAATATAAAATAATTTTACACTGAATTTGCAGTTCAAACTGAAAATGGATGTCCACAAATGAAAATAGAGAAAGAAATTTTACAATAGGGTTTTGATCATTGAGAATCGAAGAATTTGCTCTAAGTAACTTCTAGAATTCAATCAGGTTCCCAGATTTCACATAGCCATGGATGTGGTCGGGTTGGCAGATTCCTTCTCAACAGGAGGACATGCTTTGGGAACTCAAAATCCATGTTTCCGCAGCCACCAATTTCATCTGTCACATAATTAAATGCTCAGTAACACAATCGATTCAAAAAAATATTGAGAGAAAATAATCGCTTTTGGTGTAGAAAAATTGGAAAAATTTCCTGAAAAATTAGGGTTTTGAAAGAATTTGGGAAAGTTTACAGAAAAATTAGGGTTTTCATTTACAGAAAAAGTGGATGAAGCTTCATCGTCAAATAAAGGGAAAAAATGAGAAAATCGGTCGAATTAAAGAGATTAATCGAGAGAAAAGAAATAAAATGAGAAAATCGACTGAAATCTATAAAATCATTAGGAGAAGAGAAAAACGGTTTCAGCAGAAAGCGAGAGAGAGTATGGGGGGCATTTATGAAAGAGTGGAAAGTGGGTGTAGGATTGAACGGCGATAAAGATAGAAGGAGTTAGCCAAACGTGGGAGATGAAATGCGAATAAAGGTTAGGGCTGTGAAATGAGAGAGGGGGAATGAAGGTTAGGGCTGGCCTGGCTAGATTATAGGAAAGATGTAGGGCCATATTGATGATAGCCGAATGTGGGAGATGAGCGGCTAGGTTATGGATGTGAAATGAGAAGGGGAATGAAGGTTAGGGCTGCTCTAGTTGATCGTGGGGGAGAAGTAGGGTTGATGGTAAAAATTTAAAATAAAAATAAAAATAGGGCAAGATTCGAACCCCAGTCCTCACGTGATTCTTGCATCGATTTTACCACCTGACCTACACCCATCTCAACCCAACTAAAGAATCACTATCCACTTTAATCGCAGCCGTTCATTCCATAGAGATGCAATCCAGACCGTTAAAATATCCTAGTCAGCACAAACCATCCTGATTTATTAATAGATTTTCTTCTCTTTTGAACTAATAAAAGTAAACATTAACATTAAACTTACCTAAGCAAGTAAGTTTGGTGGGAGTGTTCTTGACAAAATTAAATGTGCATATCAGTTATCATTTGTGTCATGTTTGTTCTTACTTTTTCTTATTTTTTTCAACATGAAAATACTTGGTGTTTTACTCTTAAAAAAAATAAACATTTGTATTTTGTAAAGTATTTTCATAAATAAATGTTTTTATATACTTTGTCTAAAATAAAACTTTTACTTGTTATTATGTTTTGTTTACTTAAAACGTGAATTTTCATATTCCAATAAAAATGAGTTCTCAAATTTATTTTATGTTTTTCCTTCTATAAATAAATATACTAGTTTTTTGTAAAAATTGAACTTTAACTAAATAAATAAAATCCCATCCCCCCCCCCCCCCCTCCGCGGGCCAAACTTATCGATTCTTCCATAATAGATAGATGATCTAAAAATGAGACATTTGTTCTTTATTTTCAATCTGTTTAATCTGTTGTTGCTTTTAATAAATAATTTTTTTTTTATTTTCTTACATAAATAAACATAAAAGACAAAAATATTAAAAATGGGAATTAGTGTGTTAACCAAAATCGAAGGAAATTATTTGGACTAGTTTAAACGTAAAGATTTATTTAAACTTAAGTACCGTCTTCGGACGGGTGTCTTGGGGTGCCTAACACCTTTCCCAACTATTAGGTACCCCCGAACTTAAAAAAAACATCTCTAGTAAAGACATAGTATTTTTTTAGTCAAAACTTGGGTCTTTTCTTAAAATAAAAAATGATTTTAAAAATTCTGGTGACCTAACATATCATTTAACTCAATGTTAGGTGGCGACTCTATTTTTTTAAATAAATCCTAACCCAAATAACATTTTCTAAACCAGCGCCTAGAAAAGCCCTTGAAATTGTATTTTCTAAAATGAACGGATTTTGAGGATTTCGAGGGGGAGGAAACAAAATCACGTCTTCCTTCTCTTCTCGCTTTCTTCTCCTCTTTTCCAAAATCCGAAATGCGTCAATTAGCATAAACCAAACTAACTAAATCCAACTATTGTATCCTAGAAGGTACAAGTCAAAAAATCTATAACACTAATTTTCAAGGCGTCAACAACCACGAAGGTTTTGAATATTCTAAAAAAAACAAGATCTTCGTGCCTCAATCCAATATTAATTTGTATTTTCCTCGATTAAATTTGTATTTTCTACAACAACATGGAACTACTATTAAATATCTTGCTTGTAATTTCAACAAAAAAATACACCTAATAAATACATATTTTAAGGCTCCTCTCAGATATATCAAACAATTTCGTTTTAACCATTGCATTATACTAACCAAGTCCCTCTTTATATTATGTCCAATCTAGTCTAGATGTAAATTATAGTTACATAACAGGGTCTCAATTAAGTAAGGTCAATCATTGGCAACAAAAATATTTGTAGCTAAATGTATTTTTTCTGGTTATGAATTAGGTGTTAATTATGGTAAATGGACATATATAGAGAGATTGGACGCAGTATGTATGTGCTGTCATTTATCTCTAAAAAATTAATACCGTTGGGTAGGCAAAGGTGGTTGAATTAAGAGCCTGATCAACTTATGTGTCCTTGCAGAATGAAAGCAACAAGCTTCTCTCTTAACATTTCAATCTTCATCTTCTTCTTCTGCTCATCATATCCATGCACCTGAAGATGAAGATTGTAGAAAAGCCTATCTCCAAATGGTTGAAAAGAAGATACATTGAGCAAGTGAAGCCCTTCCTCCTCTTCTACAACTTGGAGAATCTGGGAAAAGGAACATGAGTTCAGTAGAAGTACCGATATGTGAATTAATATTTCTGTATCACATATCCAAGTGGTCGAAACAACAGATGAATCCAAATCATCATGGCCGACAATTTCTCTAATAATTGGTTTTTCGAAGTGATCCTTTTGTTGTTTCCTGCAATTAGCAGATGATGATAGAAGGCCTTCCTTCTTCTCAACTAGCTTACCCATTTCCTTTTGCAGCTCTGGTATGTATCTTACCACCCGTGAAACTGTGGCCGAAATACTCAATTTCATCTGTTATGAAAAAAATAAAAATAAAAATCCCATTACATTTACTTGGTATAGCATATAGTTACATTAAAACTACTTCAGACACCAAGTTTCTTTAAGTGAGTCTCATACCTATAGTTATGAGTTTATTAATTTTGATTCAAGTTTTTAAAACCTTTTTAGTCATTTATGTTCGTCTCTCTCTTTATATTTTATCTTTATAATACCATCTCAAGAATAATATTTTTTAATAGAAAATAATTGGAATAGACCACTGTTCCGAATTTTGGTTGATTGCTTTTTTAGTATGAAAATAATCTTAATCTAAGTTATACCTGACTTATTTTATCAAGCACAAATAATTGTTAATTCCTGGACTACATATTTTAGAAGCAATTCCTGGACTAAGCTAATCTTAATCTAAAATAACTAAGTTAGGCACGTAATTAATGTAGGGAAAAGAATTAAATGGAACCCGAAATTCAAGTGCCAGTAGAAATTATATACTTTTTGCTATCAAAGGTAACAAAGAATGAAATTCAAGCGAACCATGAAGGACTCTATCTTAACTTGTTTTGTTTAGAACATATTATATATAGAAAACCAAAATTTTGAAGTCTTTTGGTTCTTTCTTTTTTCCGTACAGGAAAAGAAAGAAAATTAATGATGGAAAAAATACAAGAAGCTACAGAAAACTTGTTTGTTCCACCCTTAATTCATTACGGATAAGAAGACTGGAAATTTATGCTAGAAGTTTGATCAAATAAATAAGTCCTAGCAAATTAATAGAAGTTGATCAGCAGGTACCGTTTGATCGGATGGTGGAAGCAGCGAACGGAGAGTAGAATAAAGGGCGTTAATCCTCTTGCGACGATCTCGTTCGCTAGCATTATGGTTGAATTTCTTTGCCAGTAATACTCTATCATCGCCCCCAAATGAATCAGATATTGTTGGCTCAATTTGCGGTTGACAGTAATTATATTGATTGAAGTCTTCCTCCAGTGGCCATCCAAATGAAGAAAACAAAGGAGAGAACAATGCAACCATTTTCAGGACTCGATTGTTTTCTTAAGAAAATTACACTCCAATTCGGAGGATGATCATCATTACTTGTTTATAAACAAACTGATGCCATCAACCATTTCATCATCGCATTTAAAAAAGGAGAAACAAATAAAGAAGTAGTTGATCATTTGGATTAAAAATTAATTTCTTTTAGATAAGACAATGACAAATTTTCGTTTTTCAATTCAACTTATAATAGTATACTAGCAAATGCTAGTACTTGAGAGCATTAGCATATTTAAAATTTTAATTAAGTAATGATCTATCAATTAACTTAATTTGATGGAGAGGAAATCGGGCATGGCTCAATCCTCAGCCATGTGTCCTAAATGCGTGCCATGCGCGAGGAACCCTTCATCCCTAACAAGCTAGCTACAACATTACCCGACTAGGGGAAGGCCGACCCCTCGGCGTCGACTCTGCGCCCCAATTAGGGCCGCGACCCCAACCCTCTATGTTGGGGGTGCCAATCAAGGGCGGTTGAGACGCCTTCATCCGCGAAGGAAAACGTCGTTACCCTCGCTAAGTAACAGTACCTCATCTCTCGGCTCCGTGATTGTTGTTGCATTAATGGGGATTGGCTTCGCGTCTTTAGGGCATGACACAACTATTGCCATTACCCGGGAGACTGTTGATCCCGAAGTTTTGATGGACAATTTGATATTTTTTGTGGAACTAATGTATTTGTTGAGTGTTTCAGAAAAAATAGTTCAAATTATTAATTGAATCATAAATATATTATCAAGGGTGCAAAGATGGACATTGAAAAAATTAAGAGTATTGAAGATCCTGAAGAAATTAGGTGAAAACAACTCAATATTCTTATACTCTTAATGCAACCCGAATTAAGATCATACACGACACTATTAAAAAAATTATATTTTTGTATGTTTAATTTGATGAAATTTAGGATCCTAATTAGTGTTCAAATATATGCTCCTATGTGAAATTGAAAAATGAAAATTGACTTAAGTGAGAATAATGTTTAAAATTTAATTTTAGAGTCAATTGAGTTAACCAAGAAAAGTAATTGGTTGACAGGATTAAATGTGGAGATTCGGAGTTGAAAAAAGATAGAAAGTGACTAACAAGTATCAATTGGTCAACTGATCCAAGGAGGATAGATCAATTGATTGATATAGTAAGGGTTCGGAGAAAATTGGGAAGATCATGCATCGATCAGTCAACCAGCCAGGAAGGATCAGTCAATCGATGGGTCTAGGGCTGGAAAGTGAAAAGTCTCTGAAATGATCGACTAACCGATTGTAGGGCAATCAGTCAACCGACTGCGTTTGGGTTTGGTCTAGAAAACACTCTGAACCAATCGATTAACCGATCGAAGAGTAATTGGCCAACCGACTGGCATTTGGTTTTGGCCTGGCTTACACTCTAAATCAATCAGTCAACCGACTGGCCAGGGTTCGATCAACCGACTATTTCGGTTGAGATCTCGAGGATCTTGGGATTTCGGTCAAAAACTAGTCGTTACTAACCGTTTCTTACGATTCCAATGGAGTATTTTTGGAGATTTGAATCTGCTAGAGATGTGGTACATATATTTTGATAATCCTATTGATTTGGTTCATATAATTAAAGATTCTCTCAATTTTAGCAGCTAAATACTTCCTATCTTTGTGATTGACGTTCTAGAAATATTTTATCAACTTAATTGAGATATTTAAAAGTTATTTTTAAATGAAATTCACTAGAATTGAATGAATGTGATATATGAGGTCTATAGGTGCCTTTTAGAGGCCTATCTTTTGAAAACTAGCCGTTGGAAGGCTTGATGTAAATCCATATATGTAAACGTGCGAAAATTAGATCAAAATAATCAAGAACTATCAGTTCCTAAGATTTTCTAAGAGTTGTCATTCTGCTGAGATTATTTGAGAGAGATTTTGTGATTAAAGTTCTTGAGCTAAAGCGTTGTTGAATTGGTGTCACCGATCTGTGCTATGTTGCGATCTTGTTTTCATTTTTTGGTGTTTTCCTGGTGAGATCTTTCCAAGTTATTATTCTTAATTTAGATTTCATATTATTGTTGATTGCTCGGATTTAAGATCGTTGAAAAATCGTTTTCAAATTTAAGAGCATAAAAATATTTTTAAAACAATTTCATGTTATGATCTTATTACGTGGTATATTTTATGCTACCCACACTTGTTATTAATCAGATATTAACTTGCCTCACTTTAATTCTATCACGTAGTAAATTTCGGGACATTAATCGAGTATAACTGTTTTGAGATGGTAGAAGTTCCTAATAGGAAAAAACTCATAATTTTTTTGTATTTGTGAGTTTGAGCAAATTAGACATAATTGGGTTGGTGTCTAGTTAAGGTAGTTAGGTTTTAATCTTTTCGATAAAAAAAGGTTGAAGTTTGATTTTTATCCTAAGGTATAAAAATATTAGGTTATTATTTTCCTTGAAAAAGAACTAGGTTTTGATTTTTCCTAAATTGAATTGAGTGAATTGTGAATGTTCTATCCTTACCTGTAAAAATGATACTTGTGAGAGTTGTGAGATTTAATCTTTAGCCTGTAAAAGGATTAGGTGGTGATTTTTCTCGTAATAGAATTAGGTTAGTCTTTAACTTAAAACAAAGATAAGGTTCTTCCTTAACTTGGGAAAATGAAAATTGTAAAGGTTTGGTTCACACCTGGTAAAGGAATCAGGGTTTAGTGGTTGCGAATCTCCGTGGAGCTCGGGGGACTAGATTAGGCAAGGCTAGTTTGTTGAACCAGGATATATATTGGCGTGTTGCATTGTTATTATTTTTATCATATTATATTTGGGTGTGCACTTAGAATATAAACATTTATCTGCTGCGTAACAAATATAATAATTGATTTAGGATAAATTGATTATTTGATAATTTAAGTGTTGAAAGATTTAATTGTTTAAATTTTTTATAACTACTCAATTCACCTCCCCCTCTTGGGTAGCTCACTAGGCCAACAGAGACAGTTACAGTGAATGCCACTCATTTTTTAAAAGGCCATTACTGCTTAATAACAACTTTATCCCTCCATATCTAGCCATTTACATTGTGATACTAGCGACTGGCCGATAGTAAGGAAAGACTTGACGAACAAGTCCTCCTATGTCTATGAATACCTACAAGTGGATCCGACCAAGTACGCACACATTCTCCTAACTAACACTCTACCAGTTATAATGAATGCCACTCATTTAGGAATACTGCTTAATAACGACTATTTTCTTCCATATCTCACCATTTACACTGTGATACTAGCAACATGTTGATATTATGAAAATACTTAATGAACAAGTTTTCCCATACCTATAAATACCTAAAGTCTAGTCCGGAATAATGACAGACGAGCATGGGAATAAAAGGCGTCTGATTGGCATTACAGACCATGAAGTTGGCTCTTTGGGGGAATCGCCTATGCTTTTAATGGAGTTAATGATAGAAATTTGCGACCTCTCCCAGACTGTTCAACATTTGACCAGTCAGGTCGGTCAGAATCAATTGTTCCCCGCCGCCACCTCTTCCCCAAGGAAATGACAAGTTTTTGTTTTCCAATTCAACTTATAATAGAATACTAGTAAATGCTAGTACTTGAAAGTATTAGCATATTGAACATTTTAATTAAATAATTTTAGATAACAAAAATATTAATTAATGTTAATTACATGATCTATCAATTAAATTGATTAATTTTTATTGAGGTTTTTGCACCTTGCACCCCTTGAAGTTTTAGAGAAATTCTACTTTAGTCCCTATCCTTTCAACTTGAACACATAAAACTCAGATGTATCTAAATTGTGTCAAATCAATCTTTCCATCATTTTTTATGACTAAAATCACTCGCATAGGTGATTCCGTATTTGACACGTGCCTCATTTTCATCATAAAAAAATGAGAGAGTTATTGATTTGGACTGAGTTGACACGATTTAGATATTTTACTAGAAAATATTAAACTACAAAGTAAAAATTTTAAAGTAAATTTCAATAGATGAGAAATATAATGTGTATGCTCAAGGTCATGCTCAAATGGGGGTAGAAATATTTAGGCGAGAATCCCACCTCAACCCAAATTTTATACATAAATTTCAATTCTTTAACTTCCAAGAAACTAATCAAAGATATTTTCAAAAATATTTCTTTTTTTACATTGATGTTTGTGAGCAAGTGGGTCCTTTGATGTGCGTAGGTCACAGTGAAAAATTAGAGAAAGGGAAAAACAAATATTGAGCTTCTAATTCTAATTAGATTTTAAGAATAAATATTAACTAATTAGGTTTTAAGAATATATATTAATTTATTAGAATATTAGAATTTATTTGACAAACAAAGCGTCGGTAGGAGGGTAAAAGCATGTGGCATTGCATGGCCTGCACAAACGTAAACTAGAAAGTATACTAATAAAGCTCGCCATATCGCGTGGAAACACACTCCATCCTTCTCTCTGCTGCTAACCTCTCGACAACAATCCCGTCAAAGTTATATATTGTTAAAATATATAATTCTCCTAGCTCCCGACCTTTGCTTCTATCATCATCATTTACTTGTTAAAATCTTCTATTTTTATTAAAATGAATAAATAAAGTATTTTAAAATAATTGACAAGGCGGAATATTGGGAGAGTACAATAAGTTATCGTATTGATATTTGATGGAACCTACAAAAACATTGAAATGTATAAAGGTGCTTATATATAGTGTAGACAAATGAGGAAAAATTAAAACAGAAGCGTACATTTTGGATTCGGAAGACTCGTTTACAACCCGTTCTTCATTTCTTCTCTCGTCAGCAAGAAAAATACTACTAGGTTATTTTCTGATAATATCTACACACTCACTAATAAATTCCACTCAAAATTTCTGTAATCTGATGTGAATAGAAACGTTAGAGGTATTAATACATATTTATAGAGAAAATCTCAAATGGTATGTCTGTTCTAATGGGTGTCTATTGAATAAATGTTATCTTTGAGATCAAGAGGTACACTCATTCACATGGTGACTATCCATGAAATATGGGTCCCATGTAGATGCTCCACAAGTTGACCCAACCCCTTCCACAATCCAACATCTTCCACTCAAACAAAATGGGCACCAAATGTGTTTCTCTTTAAACTCATGTATTATACTTTCCTCATACAGGTTAATGATGTGTGCGACCGACGAGTGTCTTCAAATAATGTGAGAGCATTTTAAGTTTCTATCTAACTAACATGGCAACATCCTGCTACAAAATAAAATACTTGTTTATGCCCCAGACCAATTCAGTCACATTGAATTAAGTATTTCTAACCCCTCTAGAGTTTAAAACTCAGAACATGCTTAATCTCCTTTGCAGTTGTGTGCTTATTTAAAATATATATATATATATGTGTGTGTGTGTGTGTGTGTGTGTGTGTGTGTGTGTGTGTGTGTGTGTGTATTAAAGTAGATTTATATGTGGTGGCAACCATTAAGCACCGTACACTGCAATTTTAACAAGATGTGTTACTAAATTGTCTTCCTTTGATCCTCATGTTACTCAATCTCTATTTGACTGCTTTCTTAGACATGTCCCTTTAGACCACATCATTCATGACCATAGGATAACAAGTTAAAGTAGTAATATGAAATTTCATAATTATAACATAGTTTTAAAGTCTAAGGGCACAATTAGATCATTATTAATGATCTACATATATATAGGGCTCACACAGTAAGAAATAAGGGATCAATTTTTCACTCCCTATGTGGTCATCTTAAAGCACATGTATGATTTACATGCTACGGTATTATACTCATACAAAAAAAAATGAGGATGTCATTCTAAATTATCATACGAATCTTAAGTCTAATCACTACATAAGTGATTGACTTGAAAATTTCAAGCTGGTATCTCCTTGAGTATCCACTTAAAATCCCACATTCGGCTATTCGTAGGCTACATGAAAAGTAGGAAATTTTCATGTTTGGTTTTTATAATCCTTATCTTGGCTCATTCAAGGCAACATTTTAAAGAATTCAGTAATTCAATCTTTGGAATTTTAAAGTCTCATCTCACACGCTATCTCAACATCGAGGATGGTTGCTGTAAAACCTAAGTTGTAGAACGTATGTCATAAATAACCGCATTATAGAATATTAGAGAATTTTAGGGTAAAAATTTTATTGTTAAAAACCCAAATTAAAAGTTGGGGGTCAAATTGGGAATTTAGAAACGCAAAAATTTAAACTTCAGATTTAAATTGGCAATTAGAAATCATAAGTAAAAATATTAGGGGGAAAAATTATAATTTTGGAACTTTTTAAAATAGAAATACACTGAAATAAGAATCCTAAAGAAAATGAAGGGAGGAAAGTGTAATTTAAAATATTTTTTTATATATATACCGATACCCACACGGCAAGCCGACGGCGATCCACCGACCAAGGAGGGACGATCGAGGGGCGACGTGGCAAGGTCAGAATTGATTTAACCACTAATTTCATGCGTTAAAAACCCTCCTACATGCACTGAAGAGAGGGAAAACCGGGAAAAAGGAAGGAAAACGCGAAAAAAAAAATCTAGAGAGAGAAGAGGAGGACGTCGGGGCTTCGTGATCGGCGTTTCGCCGGTGAGATAGCAGACGTGTATCCCGTGGCTACATGTGTATGTTCCTGTGGCCGCTGCTTTGAAAACGATCAAGTGAATTTTCAGTGGTTCGCTCGGCGGCCGTAGGAGGGGGTGAGATCGTCAACAGTGTGATCGATCGCCTTCCGTCTCCATCGTCTGGTGAGTCTTTATGAATATTTTTTTTCTCTACTTTCAGTAGCTAATCGGCCGTTGGTCGCCGGCCGACGGAGGTTAAGTGGGAAGGGGTGTGTACTGTTCATCAGGTGGGTAGATGTGGAGGGTCGTCGGAGGCACTGTTGGGTCACCGGCGGAGTGCGTGTGTGCGTGTGGGGACCGTGTGCGTGTGTTTGTTCAGCTCGCCAGCGACGGCTGCAGACGGTGGCGGTGGTCGGAGCTGTTGCGACGTCCGTGTTGACGTGAGTATGTGTGTGTGTGTGTGTGTGTGTGTGTGTGTGTGTGTGTGTGTATGTGTGTGTGTGTGTGTGCATGTCGGGTGTGTGTTGGCCGTTCGCCGTTGGTGTATGGGTTTCGCGTGTGTGTGGGCCGTTCACCGTTCGTGGGTAGTGAGTCGCCGGCAATGGGAGGTGGTGAGAGAATGGTTGTGTCGTGGGCGGCAAGAACCGGAGGAAACAGAACACATAAAACAAAAGAAAGAAAGAAGAAGGAAAAAAAAAATTACACCAACAACCCCAAATAAAAATCAAAACCCAATTAGCGGCCGACGGGTGATTTGGAATAGGTGATGATTTCGTTGGTTAATATTTTATCCATATTGGGTGATTTATTATTTTATTGTAATGATCAGTAGGATATTTACACTGTATAGTTTTGAAATAGAACTTATAAATATTGCTTTATTTCCACTACATATATTGTGAAGACTTTTACACGCTATGTGATATCTAGATATTTGTGCTTGATCCATATTTAAATGATGTATTATTTAGAATGTATTTTTTTATTATATAAAGAATATTTTACTAAAAGAAGACAGTACACTCGCAGGCGAAATAACTAGGAGTCGGTCCCCTACTGGCACTGGGTAGGTGTAGCCTGAGGCGAACCTAGCAGAGGTTTATTGTCGTTTTTACCTTTTGCTGTATTTAAAATATTGGGGACGGGTGTGTCCCTAGTTGAGGAAGCTGTTTTATGACCTGATTTTGTGATTGTATAATTATGAATGCTTTTTGTCGCCTTCTAGTTTTGGTTTGTCGCCCAGGTGATGTCGTGTCGACGTCACGCCGGCCCTATGGGTGACGGGTGCCCGGGGTGGGGGATGACAATTTTGGTATCAGAGCCTAGGTTATAGGTTCTGTAGACTTACTAGTGCTTGTAGTGTAAAGGATTGGGGGATAGGAAGACGTGTCGGCATCTAGTCAATAGGGGACTTTAAGATAGGGTGTCAGTAGATGCTGTTGATACCTGTGTAATAGTTAACTAACGTATATAAATTGCTGTCATTTTTCTGGTTGACCTAGTTAGTCGTTAAATTGAATTTTATGACTGATAACAAGTATGGACGGGGGGGGATGAAACCTCTAGGAGTGTGAGACCCCAGGGGTAGGCGGAATCCCCGAGGCAAGTGGAGCCTCAGGAACAGAGAGATAGGGACCAGGAAAGTTTGCATATTGTGGAATCCCACACGCAGGGTGATAGGTTGCAAGGGAGCTTAGACGCGATTGAAAGAATTTTGCAGGCCGCTGCCCGGCTGACGGAGCAGTAAGCGAGGATTATGGAAAGTTAAAGGGCCCAAAGTGATACTGCCACATCTCAGGCGGTACGACTGAAAAGGTTCAAGGAGTTAGACCCTCTGGCTTTCACTAGGACGGCAGGTCCGGCTGACGCGGAGAATTGGATTAGAGGTGTGGGTCATGTATTCGAGGCGATGGGAATTGTCGAAGATAGTTAAGTTTCCCTTGCCACTTTCCAGCTAAGGGAGGAGGCCAAGCATTGGTGGGAAGAAACGAAAAGGTTGATTTTCGGTTCTAGCGAGGAGATCATGTGGGGTCGTTTCGTTGCCGTGTTCAACGAGAAATATCTTCCTGAGTCTTACCGATTTCAGATGGAGGAAGAATTTATCGTGTTGAAATAGGGAAAGATGACAGTTCACTAATACGAAGTCAAATTTGATTCTTTATCCCGTTTTACCCCTGATTTGGTAAAGACGGAAGATGCAAGATGTAGACGTTTCCAGAAGGGACTTCAGTTAGAGATACGTTCTAGGTTGACAAGCAAGCAGATTAAGAATTATGCAAAATTGGTGAATACGGCAAAGCTAGTGGAGAGGGATGTGCAGGAAGCCGTCGAGAGTCGAGAGCAGTTCAAGAAGAGCCAATTTGAGTCACCTAGCAGATTTTCGGGTGGCACTTCGCGAGAGACGGTATCTCGACCGCCAGTTGCTCGGGCCTCATCGTTTGGCCAATCAGTCAAAAGCCGTAGTCCTCGACAATCATACCCCAGGCAACAACAAAGTGCATCGGAAGCTAGTGTGGGTCCGCAAAGGTATAGGAGAAGTCATCCAGTTACTCAAACTGGGGGAAACAGATGTTATCAGTGTGGAGCACCGGGTCATTTAGCTAAAGATTGTCCCAGGAGAGGACTGATATGTTTCCATTGTTATGAGCCGAGACATATATCTACGCATTGTCCAAAACTTGCTTCTACATTTGTGTCTCCTACTAGCAGTATGGGTAGTGCGGGCCCTAGCACCGCCCAAGGGCTAGGTAGAAGATCGGCTGGTAGACCTCCAATGCGAGGCTGTGTGTTTGCTACTACACAACAGGATGCTCAGGCTACTCCTGATGTGGTCACAGGTATCATATCTTTATACGCTAGAGATGCTCGTGTACTTATTAATCCCGGTTCTACACATTCATTTGTTTCAGCAACCTTCATGATGCAAGTAGGCAGATTTCCCATTTCTTTGTCAAATCGTATTGTTATTTCTACTCTAGTAGGTAAGTCGGTCTAGATCGATAGTGTGTATAAGGACAGTCCACTTTGGCTTGGTGATAGAGAGTTATTGGCAGATCTATTACCCTTGAATATTCATGATTTCGATATAATACTGGGGATGGATTTGCTATCCGGATATCATGCCACAATGGACTGTTTCAAGAAAGAAATGATATTTAGAATCTCAGACGAGCCAGAGTTTGTATTTGTTGGAGATAGAAGTATCACTCCTGTCAGTTTAATTTCAGTTCTAGAAGCCAGAAAATTATTGAAGAAAGGATGTCAGGGATATCTTGCGCACGTGATTGACACTAGTCAGAGGGAAACTCCGGTGGCAGATATTCCAGTAGTTAGAGATTTTTTCGACGTATTTCCGGAAGAATTGCCAGGGTTGCCCGTAGATAGGGAGATGGAATTCACGATTGAGTTACTTCCAGGCACTACCCCTATATCAATTCCACCTTATCATATGGCACCTACTGAGCTGAAAGAGTTGAAAGTATAGTTGCAAGACTTATTAGACCGTGGGTTTATCAGGCCCAGTGTCTCCCCCTGGGGTGCCCCAGTGCTGTTCGTGAAGAAGAAGGATGGTACGTTGAGAATGTGTATTGATTATCGGCAGCTAAATAGGGTAACGGTTCGCAATAAATATCCGTTACTGAGGATTGATGACTTATTTTACCAGCTCCAGAAAGCTAAAGTATTTTCCAAGATAGATCTTCGATCGGGATACCACCAATTGAAAGTCAGAGATAGGGACGTGGCAAAAACGGCATTCCGTACGAGATATGGATACTACGAATTTCTGGTTATGCCCTTTGGATTGACAAACGCCCCTGCTGCTTTCATGGATTTGATGAACCGTATCTTTCAGCCTTACCTGGATCAATTTATTATAGTATTCATTGATGACATTTTGGTCTATTCCCAAAGTAGGGAAGAGCATGCGCAGCATCTCCGACTTGTATTATAGATGTTGCGAGAGAAGCGGTTATATGCGAAATTTAGAAAATGTGAATTCTGGCTAGATTATATAGTATTTTTGGGGCATATTATTTCAGGAGAGAGTATCCAGGTAGACCCAAAGAAAGTTGAAACTGTTGTCCTGTGGGAAAGACCAAAAAATGTAACGGAAGTTCGAAGCTTTCTAGGATTGGCGGGTTACTATCGATGGTTCGTGCAAGGATTTTCTGTTATAGCTACCCCGTTAACTCGATTGACCTGCAAGGAATCCAAATTTGAGTGGACGGACAAATGTGAGCAAAGTTTCCAGGAGTTGAAGAATAGATTGATATCGGCACCAATATTGTCCCTCCCGTCAGAAGGAGGTGGTTTCGTGATTTATAGCGACGCGTCGCACCAAGGGTTGGGATGTGTTTTGATGCAGCAGGGTCACGTGATCGCATATGCTTCCCGGTAATTGAAGAACCATGAGCGTAATTACCCGACGCACGATTTGGAGTTGGCAGCAATTGTGTTCGCCCTGAAGATTTGGAGCCACTACCTGTATGGCAAAACATGTGAAATATACACCGACCATCAGAGTCTGAAATACTTGTTTACTCAGAAGGAAATAAATCTGAGGCAAAGGTGTTGGATGGAATTGATCAAGGATTATGATTGCACCATCCACTATCATCCAGGAAAGGCAAATGTTGTAGCAGATGCTTTGAGTCAAAAATCGGCAGGTTCGGTTGCACACATTCGAGTCGCGCATGCTAACTTGTATGCAGAGTTGAGATCATTGCGAGTTCAGTTAGCGATTGGTCAGACGGCAGCTTTGCTTGCAACCTTGACTTTGAGACCGACGTTGATTGACCGCATTATCAAAGCTCAAAAGTCAGATATTCAATTGGAGAGGATACGAGATGAAGTAAAAAACGGTCATAGAACTGATCATCATATCAGGGAAAGGGACGAAGCTTTGATGTGTGGAAATAGGCTATGTGTGCCTAATGATGTCAATTTAAAAAAAGATATCTTGGAAGAGGCACATAGCTCCGCGTACATAATGCATCTTGGAAGCACTAAAATGTATCGAGACTTGCGTGAGCATTACTGGTGGATTGGAATGAAACGGGAGATCGCAGAATTTGTTGCCAGGTGCCTTGTCTGTCAACAAGTAAAGATTGAGTATCAGCGTCCAGATGGGTTGCTGCAACCCCTACATATTCCAGAGTGGAAGTAGGAGCATATTACGATGGATTTTGTTTCGGGATTACCCTGTACTCAAAAGGGGTATAATTCCATCTGGGTGATCGTTGATAGGCTTACCAAGTCTACTCATTTCCTAACCGTAAAGACGACATTCTCTCTTGAAAAGTATGCTCAGTTGTATATCGATGAGATTGTTAGATTTCATGGCGCACCGGTTTCTATAGTGTCAGATAGAGATCCGAGATTTACTTCGAGGTTTTGGCCGAGTCTCCAAACTACTTTAGGTACCAAGCTGAAATTTAGCACCGTTTTCCATCCTCAGACGGATGGCCAGTCAGAGCGTACGATTTAGACGTTGGAAGATATGTTGAGGGGATGTGTTCTGGAATTTCCTGGAAGTTGGGACGATCACTTGCCGTTGATGGAATTCGCTTACAACAACAGCTACTACTTGGCAATTGAGATGGCTTCGTATGAGGCATTGTACGGTCGGAGATGCAGAACCCCTGTTTGTTGGACTGAGGTGGGTGAACGTAAGTTGTTGATGTCGGACCTAGCTCAACTGACAGCAGACAAAGTAGAGGTGATTCGAGAGAAGTTGAAAATTGCTCAGAGTCGACAGAAGAGTTATGCAGACAAGCGCCGGCAGGAGTTAGAATTTGAGGTAGGGGATCATGTGTTCTTGCGTATCTCTCCGTGGAAAGGCATAATGAGGTTTGGAAAGAAATGGAAGTTGAGTCCAAGATACATCGGACCATATGAAATTCTAGAGCGGGTTGGCACAATAGCGTATAGACTCGGGTTACCACCAGAGTTATCTCGACTGCACGATGTTTTCCATGTATCGATGCTCCGAAAATATGTGCCAGACCCTTCTCATGTGTTGACCTCGCAGACGATTGAATTGGAAGCTGATTTGTCCTACGTTGAGGAGCCGGTCCAAATCCTAAGCCGTAAAGATCAGGTATTACGAACGAGGACGATCCCGTTAGTTAAAGTGTTGTGGCGCAGTCATGCGGTGGAAGAGGCGACATGGGAGCGAGAGGAAGAAATGAGGAGCAAATACCTGTATTTGTTTGACTAAGGTGTATATATATATATATATATATATATATATATATATATATATATATATATATATATATAAATAAAATTTCGGGACGAAATTTCTTTTAGGGGGGAAGAATTATAAAACCTAAGTTTTAGAACGTACGTCATAAATAACCGCATTATAGAACATTAGAGAATTTTAGGGTAAAAATTTTATTGATAAAAACCCAAATTAAAAGTTGGGGGTCAAATTGGAAATTTAGAAACGCAAAAATTTTAACTTGAGATTTAAATTGGCAATTAGAAATCAAAAGTAAAAATATTAAGGGCAAAATTATAATTTTGGAACTTTTTAAAATAGAAATACACTGAAATAAGAATCTTAAAGAAAATGAAGGGAGGAAAATGTAATTTAAAATATATTTTTTATATATATACCGATACCCACACGGTAAGCCGACGGCAATCCACCGGCCAAGGAGGGACGATCGAGGGGCGACGTGGCAAGGTTAGAATTGATTTAACCACTAATTTCATGCGTTAAAAACCCTCCTACATGCACTGAAAAGAGGGAAAATCGGGAAAAATGAAGGAAAACGCGAAAAAAATCTAGAGAGAGAAGAGGAGGACGTCGGGGCTTCGTGATCGGCGTTCCTTCGGTGAGATAGCAGAGCGTGTGTCCCGTGGCTGCATGTGTATGTTCCTATGGCCGCTGCTTTGAAAACAATCGAGTGAATTTCCGGTGGTTCGCTCGGCGGCCGTAGGAGGGGGTGAGATTGTCAACGGTGTGATCGATCGCCATCCATCTCCATCGTCTAGTGAGTCTTTATGAATATTCTTTTTCTCTACTTTCAGTAGGTGATCGGCCGTTGGTCACCGGCCGACGAAGGTTAAGTGGGCCGGGGTGTGTACTGTTCATCAGGTGGGTAGATGTGGAGGGTCGACGGCGGCACTGTTGGGTCACCGGCAGAGTGAGTGGGGGGGGGGGGACCGTGTGCGTGTGTTTGTTCAGCTCGCCAGCGACGGCTGCAGATGGTGGCGGTGGTCGAAGCTGTTGCGACATCCGTGTTGACGTGAGTGTGTGTGTGTGTGTGTGTGTGTGCACGCACATGCCGGGTGTGTATTGGCCGTTCGCCGTTGGTGTATGGGTTTTGCGTATGTGTGGGCCGTTCACCATTCGTGGGTAGTGAGTCGCCGGCAGTGGGAGGTGGTGAGAGAATGGCTATGTCGTGGGCGGCGAGAACCGGAGGAAACAGAACACATAAAACAAAAGAAAGAAAGAAGAAGGAAAAAGGGAAAAAAAAAATTTACACCAACAACCCCAAATAAAAATCAAAACCCAATTAGCGGCCGGTGGGTGATTCAGAATAGGTGATGATTTCGTTGGTTAATATTTTAAGTCATTAATTATTATTTCTATCAAATTAAATTATTAGCATTAAATTTTGTAATCGCTACGATAATTTCGTAACCGCTAATTTTAATAATATCGTAAAATGGGCATAAATAACAAATTTTGTATAATTAATTTGGGGAATGAGAAATATGGAATTTAAGGTCTGCATTGTATGTTAGGTTATTTTAAAATAAAATATTAATTTGGGCCCTATCATTACTAGGTTCGCAAACGCCAGCATCCCAGTAGGCTTTGCACGATGCAATTATTGTAGCACAAGAAGTGAGGTGAGTGTATTGTCTTCTTGTCAAACTGTTTTCTGTATTTATATAATGACATATGTGTTTGCTTATGCTGTACGATTTCATAAATAAGTGGATTATGTTTCTCCCCATAAGGGGTGTGGATTATATTTCTCCCCAAAAAGGGGTGTGGATATTTCGTAGGAAGGCATTCTTACGAATGTTACGGTACCGTTGCAACTCCCGATCGTGAGGTTAAAACGATCACTATGGCTAGCCAGTGTGAGTGGTGGTTTGAAATGTAACGTTTATCCATACTGGGTGATTTATTATTTTATTGTAATGATCAGTAGGATATTTAAACTGGATAGTTTTGAAATAGAACTTATAAATATTGCTTTATTTCCATTACATATATTGTGAAGACTTTTACACGCTATGTGATATCTAGATATTTGTGCTTGATCCATATTTAAATGATGTATTATTTAGAATGTATTTTGTTATTATATAAAGAATGTTTTACTAAAAGAAGGCAGTACACTCGCAGGCGAAATAGCTAGGAGTCGGTCCCCTACTGGCACTGGGTAGAGTCCGTCAGCGGTTTAGCAAGGGGGAATTTTGGGAGGTGTAGCCTGAGGCGAACCTAGCAGAGGTTCATTGTCGTTTTTACCTTTTGCTGTATTTAAAATATTAGGGACGGGTGTGTCCCTAGTTGAGGAAGCTATTTTATGACCTGATTTTGTGATTCTATAATTATGAATGCTTTTTGTCGCCATCTAGTTTTGGTTTGTCGCCTAGGTGATGTTGTGTCGACGTCACGCCGGCCCCATGGGTGACGGGTGCCCGGGGTGGGGGGTGACAGTTGCTGTATGAGTAGCCAACCATTTAGCCTAGTGACATCTATCATCATGGTAATAATATATATTATAGCAAATATCCTAAATCATTCATTATACTTTTAATTAATACAAATAAAGTATGAAATTATAAATGTGCATTGCGAGACTCTATCTCGAATGTAACGATATCGAGTCTGAATTTAGGATTCTTGACATATGCGAGGGCAACTATACTATCACAACGTATGGTTACAGGATCTGAAGAATGTGGTCCTATCTCAAGACTTTCTAAAAAAAATTAACCAAACAACCTCTTGAACCGCTGAAGCACAAACAACATATTTTGCTTCTATAGTGGATAGTGTTATGCAGGATTACTTTTTACTAGACCACGAAATAGCTCTGTTGCTGAGTATGAAGGCATATCCTAATGTCGACTTACGTTTGTCTAAGTCACCACTCCAATCTACATCACTATATCCTTGCAAATGTATATTTCTACCACGATAACAAAGCATATAATTTGCGGTTCCACGAAGATACTGCAAGTTCCTTTTAACTGCTCTCCAATGAACAATTCCTGGATTTATCTGGAAACGACTAACAAACCCCATAGTATAATTTATGTCTGGTTGTATACACATCACGACATACATTAGGCTCCCAATTGCACTTGTATATGGTATTAAAAATTATCAGAATATAACACTTCAAAAATCAAACAATTAATTTTATCCTAAAATTAATTATTATCTTTATAACAGCAGATATGTGTTATCAACTAGGTGCACACCTAAACAACAAAATATATAAACAATATAAATAATGCAGCACACAGAAATTTATACTGGTTCACTAAGCTACTCTTAGCTAATCTAGTCCCCTGAACTCCGCAGAAAGTCGCACCCACTAGACTCAATATCCCTTTAAAGGTAGAAACCAAACTCTTACAACGATTCTTTTCGCAGGCTCAGAATCAATCTTTACAATTCCTTTTCACAGGCTAATGAATAACATCTATCTTTTTACCAGGTGAAAGATTAACCCAATTCTATTATAGGGAAAATCACGACATAATTATTTTTATACCTTAGGCTCAAGAATTAAACCTCACATAAACACGTTCCAAATATTCTTTTACCCGGTAAGGATTGAACCGTTACATTTCACTCATAATTCTATAAAGAAATAATTAAAATCTAATCTTTTTATACTCTAGGTAAATATCAAAACCTCAATATCTTTACCAAAAGAGATTGAAATTAGCTACCCTTGATTAGACACTCCCAGTAGTATCTAATCCAATACTCAACTCACCAATTACAAATAATTGATAAATGATTTTCCCACTCGGAGCTTCTACCACCCTAGATAAATTCAAACTCAATTAATGTCCTGATACTAGTAATAGAAAAGTGAGAATTTCAAAATCTTATTTTAAATAAAGATGGGTAGCAAGCAGTTAAGGACGTAATCAAATTTTCTCAAGAAATTATTTCAAAAAATAATTTTCAATAAAAAAATCCTGAAAACAATTTCAAATATCAAATTCCAAATAATAAATAATAGAATCAAGGAACAATTAATAGTAAGTAATTTGGAATGATCTCACCAGGATTCCACCGAAAGAATAATGATTAGAATAGTAATGACACTGCAGATTGATAGTAGCAATAATCCACAGCAAATGTTTCTCAAGAACAAATCTCAAGAAATATCTCACAATGCACTCAGTATGATTACTCTTAGAAAGCACGAGAGTTAAATAACTCAGAATGATTGGGATTATCTTAATTAATTAAAACCTTAAAAACGCAGGTTTATTTATAGATGATTATAACAAGCCCTCTAACGGCCAGTTCTCACATATCATGACAAATAATTACTCCTTAAACCCCCTTATATCATTAAGACTCAATCCTGGTATAATTCACTTAAATATATCTTTTAAAACATTCAATTTAGTCCCTCAAACTTTTACTCAATCTCAATTAGATAAGATAGAAAGAATTACATGTACCAAATTGAAAAATATAAAAAATACTTGAACCATATCTATAGGGATATTTAAATACTAATTAAATAGCTCAAAATATATTAGATCCCTAAGATATTTCGTATATCTTAACCATAAACGGCTAGTAACGACTACTATTTAAATAAAATCTGAAATTCCATAAATCCTTAAACATATCCATCTGTCGACCGACCAAGACTCATCAGTCGACCGCCCAATTCAGGATGTAGCCAAGCCAAAAATCCTTCGCCATCGGTCGACCGCCCATACTTCATCTGTCGATCGGACGATTCAGAGAGTTACACAAGTTGACTCACCTGTCGACTGAAAGATTCAGAGACTTCCTCTTTTGGCTATAGGTCAACCTACCTGTCAACCAACTGATTTAGAGAGTTTACCATTTAAGCTCAGGTCGACCTACCTGTCAACCGAGAGATTCAGCAACTTCACTTATCTTTCATAAGTCGACCTACAAGTCAACTGATCAATGTTGGAATCATCTCCTTAATTCAATTTGAATTCATTTTCTTCGACGTTTTCACCCCATTAACCGATTTCTTTTCTCAGCTAGTTCCACTAAAATTTTAAATTCAATTTTAATCAATTAACTTTATTTCTTTTTCAATTACACATATGAGCAAATAATTTAACTAATTAGAATCCTATAAAAACACAGATAATTTTGAAAAATATTTTGTATCGTGTGTGATCTTAATCGGGATACGTTAAGAGTTAAAATTTAACCTGAGTTATTTTTCCTATATTCTTCAATTTCTTCAAACTCTGAATCTTCCATCATCTTTGTCATCATCTTTAGCATTGTTCTAATATCTTCATAATCATTTTCATCATTGAAACTAATAAATTGAAACACTCAATAAAATCGTTAGTTCCATTAAAATTATAAATATTTAATTGTTTATCAAAATCTTTAGATTAACATAAATATTTGAAAAGTTAAAAATATGCGAGGAAGCAATACATTCAGTATGTAAAATGCAACCTATGACGGAAAGTTCAAACTTTTCTACAATTTATTTTTTTCTATTTCCTTATTTTTATTTTTATTTTTTGTGTTCACAATACAGGAATGTGGTCTGCATTTATGCCAAAAAGTAAATAGATCTATGCCTGTCCACTTTACTGTGAAACATTTATAGCAATTCAATGTTGGTTTCTCGACAATCGGCATCCATGCGGTACCCAGCGTTTTCATCACCATGCTACTTTGTCGTCTAGAAACTATACTAGTTTCGGACATTAAAATTAATCTAACTAATATTAAATAATTTTGATAAAAAAAAAATTGTTTTTTGCATTCTTCGTGGTCTAGACCTAAAAAATTGTTATCTATTGTTTTCATAAATAAAACTCCCACTACGATAAAAATCCCTAATTAAATCCAAGTTTCGTAACAATTAATTATTATCATTAAATCTTAAAAATTTAATATTTCAAATCTAATTTTGAATTTCACAAAAAATAGTTATTTTGTATTATTCATAGACATAGCTCACATATAACTTGAAGGAAACTAAGTGTCACACCCCACCCCGGACACCCGACAGGTGGGGCCGGCGTGACGTAGACATGACGCCGCCCAACTAACTAGCCAACCCCAATATGTCGATAACAAAATTGTAAGCTTGTACAACACATATAAAAAGTTCCCTCTGATAGGGATATACCGTCCCGAAACATAAATACAATCAAACAAAACCCCTGAACCTCACTTAGATTTCATTTCTGATATCTCGTCTCCAAAATTTTCCTCAAATGACCCCTTTTTGCGTGACCCGTATAACTCTATTTAGCGCCAGTAAGGGACCGATCGGTTCCTAGCTATTTTACCTACGAGTGTACTGCCTTCTTAGTAAAAATATTTTGTAATAATAAATCATTCTATAACATCTAAATGGATCAAGCGCTATGTATAGAATCAGCACGTAACTAGTAAAATTCTTCATAATAATAGCAGTGAAAAATAAGTTCCATTCCAACTCATCTTAGTAAAATGATACCAATCACCATAATAACTAATAAATCACCTAATATAAGTAAAACATTACATCTCAAACACCCACTCCACCACAACACACACTGGCTAGCCATAATGATCGTTTTAACCTCACGATCGGGAGTTGCAACGGTACCGTAACACTCGTAGGAATGCCTTCCTACAAAATATCCACACCTCTTTTTGGGGAGAAATATAATCCACACCCCTTATGGGGAGAAACATCTATATCCCATGGGAAGAATCCACACCCCTTATGGGGAGAAATATAATCCACACCCCTTTCGGGGAGAACAACCATGACATCGTCAAAATCAAATACAGCATCATCGAATCACAACTCAATAAATATCGTCTACTCAACATCGTCAAATCACCACATCTACCTCTTTTCTTCAAAACCAACTTTTAAATCCAAAAATCATATTTTACACTTTCTTTTAAAGAAAACGTCTGATTTTATTAAAACTACTTTTCCACCCTTTATTTTTAGAAAACCAAGCATTTTTAGAAAAATAGATGTTTCCTATTCTCTTTTTAAAAACATAGTCTAATTCCACCAAATCCAGCGGAAATTCATTTTCAACTTCTTTTTTGAAAACTATCGAAATCCTCCGAAAATCCAATTTACCAACTCATTCAAATCCTGTTTGATCCATATCATTTATAAATTCATACAGTTTAAATAATCACATATTTCATCATATATATTCATAGAAAAATAGTTTGGCAAGAAGACAGTACACTCACCTTGTAAACCGCTTTCCAAAACCTTCACTGACCATACTCTACCGGGACACCGGTGCCTGCGAGCCTAATAGTAACAGAGCCTAAATTAATATCTTATCTAAAACATCTAAATCATGCAATGCAGACCCTATATTCTGAATCGTTACTATTTTATTTACCACGTAATTAAAATTAATTAATCGTTAGGAAATTGTTACGATTTTGGGATTTGTAACGCTAAATAAAATTTAATTTAATGAAAATTATTAATCGATTGAAATTTCACCTGTTTCCGAATTGTTTGGCGACCACGAGAGGGGTTTTTAATTTCCAGTGGGGTGGTTTGTGTAATTCCCTTTTCTTTTTTTCTTTTTCTTTTTTCCCTTCTTCTTCCTTCCTGTTTTTTTCTTTTCTCTTCTCTGTTTCGGCTTCTGCTTCAATTCCTGTTTGAACTAGCCACCGACTGACCTACTCCAATCACGAACACACCGTCACAAATTACACACACCCCAAACGCCGAACACACGCACTCCACCCCCCCCCCCCCCCCACAGTCACCGTCGACTGAATGAACTCCCCGCCGGACGACGACATCACCGACGACTCTCTCTCTCTCACTTCGTTTTCTGTTTCTACTCTGGGACTCGCCGACGACTGACCTTGCTCCGATCACGCCACACATCCACGAAGATAGAACACCCATGACGCCGAACGGAACACTTACTCGAAACCGATACCCACCTTCTCTCTCTCTCTAACACTCCGGCCGGCAACACCCAGCTTTACACCGGAGGAACACCCCCACGCCATCGATGATCACACATCCAGACCAGACGGTGCCACCACACACCCCCACACAGTCGCCGAACAACCAGAACACACCTACTACCGGCAGCCCACACACTCAACGACGAACCGAACGCACAGGCCGACGAACGGCGACGATCAAGCGCACACTGCCAGTGGACATAACACACACCCATATACTCACAGTAGACCGACGACGATGGCCTATTACTCCCTCACCTGAAATCGACGACAACACGCACACCTACCCACATACACTGCCCAAAAAAATAGAGCACCCACGACCCAACACCCACATGCACACAACTATACACCCACTCTCCAAACGACGGTCGTCTGAACAACGCTCACTTTGCCGGCGACACACACACACCACCGGCTGGACAGACGGACACACACCCACACAACCGGAGCCCATTGCCGACCTTCTTCTCTCTCTCTCTATTTCCTGATTTTCTTTTTAATTTCAGATTTTATGAGATGTTTTGATCATTACACGTATATATTGCATGCATTTAGTGGGTTCACTTCCTCCAAGATTGCCACGTCGCTGCTCTCCCTATTTCCTGCCGGCAGTTGGTTCGTCCAATCACCAGCATATATATATATATATAATAAACTTTTTAATTAATTAGTCTTTCCTCCCCCCAACTTCCTTTAAATCTCAATTTTAATCAATTGCAACTTTTAAAAGTTTCTAAGATTTGCAATTTCACCCCTTTAAGTTTCAATTAAAAGTTAAATGTCAATTTACCCCCCCCCCCCAAAGTTTGGATTTAATGTTTCTAAATTTGCGAATTGACCCTTAGATTTTGAATTTGAATTTTCATTGACCCAATTTCACCCCGAATTTTCCCAGTTCCACCAAAATATAGCTAAAATGACATACATGCTATAATTGAGGTCTTACACTAATCCTACACAAAGGCAATGAAATTTTAAAATTTTATTTTTAATTTTTAAAATTAATTTACAATGGCTGAATCAATTTGTGATAGTATAAACTGATAAATAGAACTAATCTTGTTGGATTTTGTTAATTACCTCTTGTAGCATGATTCAACACGTTGTTGGTTGTCCGTTGTTGTTATACCTCCTTATCCTTTAGAAATTATCCGGGCACAATCTTCCAAATAGTTCAGGTCTTTGAATAGTGACATACGTATCTCGCCTGTAACATTATTCACATAAAATATTGATCTTAATTGAGATTCTTTAGCTCTCCAACAATCGTTTAGATCTAAAGAACTAAAGAAAGCAAAGGAATGTGTGTTTTTTATTGTCCGTCACAAAAAATGACCAAAACTAAAAGCGTTAGAAGAGAAGAAAAGAAGACGGTGGCTACACAGTGTAGCCTGTATCTATTGTATGCCATGGCCCCCCATTAATCCTACTCCTATTCTTAAAATATGGTCTTGGATTAAAATCCTAAACTTTTCTTTTTCCTACATTATACTTTAATCCCCTAACTTTTTTGTGTTATTTAGTATACCTCCCTATTCTTTGTAAAATAACTTCACAACCCCAATCTCTATCTGTTGTTTTATCCATTAGGTTCATATCAAAATATGGAGTATGAGAATTAATTAATTAATTGAATAATTTGAACAATTCAAATTATGCCCCAACAAAGAAACTATTTCTTTATGGAATTTCCACTAACTACGGTCCATGCCTACAAAACATCTATAGTTATATATAATTGATAAGAATTCAATCAGAGAACCAACTTAGTTATAATTACCGTGCAATTCGATCTCCCAATACAATGCCCTGCAAGAAGTAACAAGGCATGAATTAAGTCAAAACGCCTAGTTCGGCCATATTTAATAATTTTTTATGTAAATTATTTTTTATATCCATTAGTATTAATTTTAATCATAATACTACTTCGATTCAATACTTGAAGTAAATCATATGTAGTAATGTAGGACATTTTTATTTTTGCTAAAGGGCGACATGAACCTTTATTGCATACTCGAATATCTATATAAATTAAGCACTATAGCCAATAAACACCCTTCATGATTCATAGCTAGCATACATGATTTGGAATATCAACTTATAAATATAAATGTGTGTGTGTGTGTAAAGAACAGTACCTCCGGTCAAAAGATTATTACAACTCAACTTTTTATAGTTAGCAGTATCACCAACATAGAATATCAAGTACCAATATATTAAGGCTCTTGTTACACGTAACAAGTACCCTTGTGGTTTTTTCACTATATAATACTAGTGGTTTTAAGATTCGCCAATCTCAATGGAGAAAACTCCTCCTAAGCTAGTCTAACTTAATTATTGATTACCAATTAATAATTCTACGATTAGAAACATTTAGGACTTTAATTAACGAATGTCAACTATCTCAGTCCTTTTAATCACCATTAAAAGTTAAGACATTTTAACTATTTATTCATGATATCTTAACAACTATATATTACATGTGTGGTGATATGTAAAATATCATATTGGTATGTGAAATAAAAAATGTATCTTTAATCATTATTTATTTACTTCAGGTTATTTTTTTGAAATAAGCCAAACTAAGATTATTTATAGGGCTTATCCCCAATGGACAAAATTGGTTGAAAGATTTACTGCATAAAGTTTAGCTTGGGAAAAACTAATTCCACCTATTTTCATACATTGTAATAGCATTATTACAATTGTTAAAGTTAGAAATCAGTACTATAATAGGAAATCTAGACTTATAAGGAGAAAACACAATATTCTAAAATCTTATTTTATTAATAGTATTATTAATGCTAATCACATAAAATCTTTTGATAATATTGTAAATTCGCTAACAAATTCCTTAACTAGAGAAAGGGTTTAGAACACTCTGAGGATGATCAGAATAAAGCTCATAGATTCATAATCATAAGTCATTTACAAGGATTCCTAACCTAATGACATGAGATCTTGAGAATTGGGTCAATGGGAAAAGCAAATTATAAGTTGACATGAAAACACACTAATGTATCTTGATACATCCTATGGTTTGAGTAAAAAAATTTTCTATGAAATTTTAATAAAATATTTATGTCTTCTGACCGCTTTCCATGATAATTGAACTATTCTAAAAAAAACACTTAAGTAAAACTAGGATAACTCAAGGTTGTGAGTGTTGCCTAATAGAACTCATGTCAACACCTGGAAAATCATGTGTGGCCATTAATACTTTATTTCCCTTAAGAAGTCATTGTTCAAGTCCAAAACCAATATTAAGTTTGGATTACAGTTTTTTTTTTTTTTTTTCACGAAGTGAAGGAGCAATGTAGAGCACACCTTTATAATGCATGGTGATTTTTTTTTCCTGGTAATTATATTTTATTTTTAATATCAAACTACGTGGGATGTTGGTTCATTTTAATTTTTTTTTTATTTAATGAAATATTTATTTTTGTAGTTTCATAAGTTATGGAATTAGAGAGTGTTCCACTATCTTAGTGAAATAGTGTTCCATTCATAATGTCTTTTCATTTTTATTTTTATTTTGAAACATCATAGTTTTTTAACATTTGGTGACATTTTCTCATTTATTTTGTGTCAAAAACTTTATTTGTTTTTGCAGCCTATAAATTGGTCATACTACAATTTCAATGTATCATTCATTAATTCACAAATACTTATTTTATGTTGGATAAAAAAAAATTGTTCTTTCGGTGCAATTTTTTATTCTTCTATTTGTGAAAAATTAGCGTAAACCAAACTAACTAAGTCATACCATTGTATCCTAGAAGGGACAAGTCAAATAAATATGTTGCACCAATTTCAAGGCATCAGCAAACCATAGAGGTTTTGAATATCCTAAAAAATAATGAGATTTTTGTGCCTCAAACCAATATTAATTTGTATTTTTCCCGATTAAATTCTCATTGTCCAACAACAATGTGGAACAAATATTAAATAACTTGCTTGTAACTTCAACGAAAAAATACAGGTAATAAATACATCATCCAAGGCTCCTCAAAAATATATCAAACATTTTTGTTTTAACCATTGCATCGTAGAGACCAAGTCCCTTTTTATATTATATCCAATCTAGTTTAGGTGTAAATTATAATTATATAACATATTCCAATTAAGTATGGCCAATCGTTGGCGATGAAAATAAGTAGCTAAATGTCATTTTTCTTGTTGTTAGTTATGTTAGTCAATAAAGGTGGCCCTAAAAACAACAAAGAAGAGAAGTCAATTACAAATTTGGTTTGCAAAAGGAAGGGAAGTTAATTGCAAATTGTCTTAGCTTAGGAAGAAAAGCCAATTGCAAGATGTCTTGGCTTAGGAAGAAAACCCAATTGCAAGTTGTTGGCCCAGTGAGCTACCCAAGAGAAGAGTGAATTGGGTAGTTATAAAACTTTAAACAATTTAAAATACTTAATTAATCAAATAATCAATTTTATCCTATATCAATTATTATCTTGTTTCGTAGCGGATAAGTATTCAAATCTAGGTGCACACCAAAACAACAAAATATAAATAACAAAGTAAATCAATGCAACACACCATGATTCACCAAACTAACCTTGACTAATCTAGTCCCCCGAGCTCCACAGAGATTCGCACCCACTAAAAACCCAAGATTCCTTTAACGGTAGGAACCAAACCCTCACTAAGATTCTTTTCATAAGCTCAGAATCAATCTTTATAATTCCCTTTTCACAGGCTAAAGAAGAACCTTATCTTTTGCAGGTTAAAGACTAACCTAATTCTATTACAGGAAGAATCATAACCTAATCCTTTTATCAAGCTAAGAATCAAACCTCACAAACACTCCAAGTATCATTTTCATCGGTAAGGATGGAACCGATTCAATTCACTCAAAAACGAACTCTATTTAGGAAGAATTCACACCTAATTATTTTCAAGGGAAAAGAATAACCTAACTTTTTATCCACTAGGTAAAGATCAAACCTTAATATTTTTCCCGAAAAAGATTGAAACACAAGCTACCCCGATTAGATACGGATAGGTGTAAATTACCTATATATTTCCAAACCAAATTTGTTAGTTTTCGAGTACGTTTAATACGTTTTTAATACATTTTAATATGTTTTTATTTTTTTTTTGTATTAAAACAAATGTATAGGTGAAAAGGTATGAAATCGGAGCGCAAACGATCAATTCAAACCAAAAACGGTCGGAGAACGATAGAAAAACAAGCAAGGAGGCAGTATTTTGAAAGAAGCCCACCGCCTAGCAAAGTAGGGCAATAGATGTTGTAAACTCACCACCTAAGCGGTGGGATTCACCGCCTAGGAGGTGAAACGGCAGAATGTTTTCCAATTCCAGCACCTTCTCTACCGCCGCGGCAAACTTTAAACCGACATACCCACCGCCTAGGCAATGAATCCCACTGCCTAGGCGGTCAGCTCTACACAGTTTAGATATTTATTAGATATTTTGTTGCCTATTTAAACCCTTCATCTCTTCATCTCTTCCGGTGAAATCACCTCCCTAACCCCTTAGGCTATATTTTAGGGTAAGTTTGAGAGATTTTTTAGGGGGCGCTCTCAACCAGAGGTGGAAGATGAAGAGGAAAGCGATCATTCGACGGTTCTAGCACCAATTCTTCCAATATTGGCTAAGTCGCTCGTTTCTTCTCTTTGTTTTCTTCATTTTGGTTATTGTTGAGGATGTTTACGTCATTTTAAATTGTATACATAGTTATGGCCATTGGCTAAACATAGGTTGTTTAGGGATTATTAATATAATTTATGAATACGTTGTTTAATTGAGTTTGTGTTTTGTTTGCGGATGTTCTTCGTTATTTTGATTGTGTGTGCCATATTGTTTGTTTATCATGTTATGAGAATGATGTTATGAGAATACGAGGTTTGACAAATTCCGGATTCAGACTAGAATAAAGAAACGCCACGATCCAATAATCTGATCGAGGTTTGGATTGTGGACAATCTATGACGTTGGGGCAAGACTCACGTAACCTAGGGTCGTTAAGACATTGAGGGGGACTTCAGCATTGACACGAAGTCACGTATTCTCTCATCTTATACTCAGGAGAGATGACGGGGGAATTTAAGAACTGAGATTGTCTATAAGGTAAACACAACGCGACGATTCAATAACCCGGGAGGGAGTTGAATTGTGTGCAATCAATGACGTTGGGGCGAGACTCACGAAGCCTAGGGTCGTTAAGACATTGAGGGGGACTTCTTCATTGACACGAAGTCGCGTATTCCCCCGTCTTACACTCAGGAGAGGTGGCAGAGGAGTTTACGAACTAAGATTGTCATATAAGTCGAACGCCATTAATATAAACTAAAACAAGATCGAATACATATTCGTGAATGAAACTAATCCCTAGACAACCTATTCTCTCAAAACTATCTCAATATATCATTAGTATAGTTAAATTAGTATTTTAGTAATAGTATTAATTAATTAAATATCATTTTTATTGCCTAGATAAAGTTAGGTTATGACAATCGTGGTACTCGATAGTAATCTCAACCAATCCTTGTGGATACGATACCCGAAGGTCCATTATACTAAAACTTGATCCGTACGTTTGCGATGAAAGTGGCAATACTTAAATAGCGGCCACCAGATACAGTCTCAACCGTATCTAATTTGCACAAACTTACTAATTACAAAAAATCAATGAGTTTCTTCCCACTCGGAGATTCTACTACCTCAAGCCAATTAAATTCAATTAATGTCCCGATAATTACTACGTGATAAAAATTAAGTAAGGAATTCAATATCTGATTATAATATATGTGGATAGCACAAAATAAAACACGTAATCAGATAATCAAAAAAATCGTTTTAAAAATAATTTTTATGCTCTTAAAATTCAAAAACGATTTTAATACGAGCTTATCAACCAAGCAAATATAGTAATATGATTACACAATAAAGAATGATAGCTTGGAAATATCTCACAAGGAAAACACCGAAAGATTGAAACTAAAATAGCAAGACAGCACAGATCGGTGACACCAACTCAAGAACTTCTCACACAATAATCTCACAATAGATCTCTCGAATATATCTTAGAATAACAACTCTTAGAAAGCTCACGAACTTTGATAGTTCTTGATTGATGTGTTCTAATGATATGAAATTCGCAAGTCTATTTAAACTGATTTGAAACAGGCTCTCTAACAACTAGTTTTCTCAAGATATGATATTTAAATACACTTATAGATCCCACATATCATAATCATTAATTCCTGGTATAATGTACTTAAATATGGCTTTAAAAACTTTCGATTAAGTCCACAAATTATTTCTCAATTTCAAATTGCATAAATAGAAAGCATTAAATGAACTAAATTGAGAGACACTTCAATTTTATGTACTATATCTATAGGGATATCAAAATAGATGTGATATATCTGAAAAATATTTAAATCCTAAGAATATCTTAATCAGATATGTCAAAAATGGCTAGTATTTGATTAGATGTTTAAAAACTTCGAAATTCTAACCAAATAGTTGGTTGACCGATCAATACAGTTTGTTAAGCCTTTCGAGCCCTTCAGGCAATCTATTGATCGACCCATCCCTAGTCGATTGACCGATCAATGCAGGTCGCATTTCTAGGCTAATTTTAAGCCCTGGTCAGTTGACCGATCCCCTACGGTCGGTTAACCGATCGGTACAGTGAGTTTCACTTCGCCCAATCAGGACCAATCTCCCATGGTCGATTGGCCGATTGATTTAGATACTCCTTGTTTTCCAACCTTCGCCCATTGGTTGACCCAACCTTCACCCGTCGATTGACCGATCATTGTTGGAACACTTATTTCACAAATTATTTCAACTCCAAACTTCATCGTTTTAATCCCGTTAACCAATTTCTTTTCTCGAATAACTCAATTGATACTAATATTCAATTTTAAACACTAATCTTACTTAAGTCAATTTTTATTTTTCAATTTCACATTGGAGCAAATAATTGAACACTAATTAGGATCTTAATTTCATCAAATTAAACACACATAAATATAAATCATTAATTTGTATCGTGTGTGATCCTAATTGGGATACATTAGGAGTAAAAGAGGTTTGAGTTATTTTCACCTAATTTCTTCAAAATCTTCAATACTCTTCATATCTTTAATGTTCATCTCTACATCTTAAATAATTACTTCATGATTTGATCTTAATGGAACTTCTTATAGTGAAACACTCAACAAACACGTTAGTTCCACCAAAAATATCAACCCTTAATTGTCCATCAAAATCTCTAGATTAACACAAGTTGTCTTGGTTTAAGAAGATAAGCCAATTGCAATCTATAAAAGAACCCCCTCCCTTCTTTGTTCTCATAACCCATTTTGTAAGAAATAATCCCAATTTGAGAGAAAGAAGACTAGAGATAGTCTTAAGAGAATTTTTGTAAGAAAAATTCATTGGGTATAATTGGGTGCGGGTTGTGAGTTTTTGAGTGTTTGTAAACACTTTGTAATTTTCCTTCTCTTCAGTGAAAGATCTGCGGTAGTCCGTGGACGTAGGAAAATTTGTGTCGAGCTGCGTAAATAGTGTGTGTACTATTTTTTGCTTATTTTTTGCTTCCACGTAAATTTGATTAATCGAGAATCTACGTATTCCCAACAACTAGTACTAGAGCCAAGTTCGTCAACAAAAATATTCAAACACATGGTGGTTTGTTGGAATAATCATAAATGATCCAAAAGAAGTCAAATTCGAGTAGGAGCGATGGCCACAAACGAAAGGAATGTGAAACTCGAAAAGTTCAATGGTGCATATTTTGGATTCTAGAAAATGCAGATAAAAGATTATCCGTACGAGAAAAGGTTTTATCAACCTTCCTCAGAAAAGAAGCCAGAGGGTCAAAAGGATAAAGATTGGAATCACGACAGATAGGCCCTTAGAGTTATCTAATTAACGTTATACCGTAATGTTGTTGTTGGCCCCGTGAGCTACCTAAGAGGGGGGATGAATTGGATAGTTATAAAAATTTAAATAAATTTAAATCTTTCAACACTTAATTAATTAAATAATCAATTTATCCTAAATCAATTATTATCTTTGTTACGCAGCGGATAAGTTTATTTAATCTAAGTGTACATCCAAACAAAATGTAAAAAAAGTAAATATTGCAGCACACCAAGATATATCCTAATTCGGCAAACTAACCTTACCTAATCCAATTCTCCAAGCTCTACGGAGATTCGCACCCACTAAAACCTAGATTTCTTTAAAGATAGAAACTAAACCCTCACAATGATTCTTTTACCAGACCCATAATCAACCTTTACAATTATCCTCTTTCCAAACTAAGGAAGAACCTTATCTTTTTACTAGGCTAAAGACTAACCTAATTCTATTATAGGAGGAATCACCACCTAATCCTTTTTCCAGGCGCAGGAATAATCTTATCTTTTTACCATGCTCAAGACTAACTTAATCCTTTCACAGGCTAAGGATCAACCCTAGTCCTTTTACAGGGGTAAAGATCAAACCTCACAACTCTTCAAGTATCCTTTTCTCAGGTAAGAATTGAACATTTTTAATTCACTCAATTCAATCCAGGAAGAATCACAACATAGTTCTTTTCAAAGGAAAAGAACAACCTAACATTTTTATACCTTAGGCAAAAATCAAACCTCAACCTTTTTTCCGCAAAAGATTGAAACCCAAGATACCCTAATTAAATACGGCCCCAACCGTATCTAATCTACACAAACTCACCAATAAAAAAATGAGTTTCTTCTCACTCAGAGCTTCTACTACCTCAAAATAATTATGCTCAATTAATGTCCCAAAAATTACTAAGTCATAGAATTTTAAGTGAGGAATACAATATCTAATTAAAACAAATATGGGTAGCACAAAATTAAGCACGTAATCAGATAATTTCACAAAATCATTTTAAAAAATATTTTTATGCTCTTAAGTTTAAAAACAATTTTTCTAAGATCTTAAAACCAAGTAATAAACAATAATATGAAATCAAATTTCAGCTCAAAAAACATGGAAAGATCTCACCAAGAAAACACTCAAAAATTGAAATAGAATCAGAAGATAGCTCAAATCGGTGATGCCAACTCAACAACGCTTTAGCTCAAGAACTTCTTACACAAATAATCTTACAATTTATATCTCGAATATATCTCAGAATAATATCTCTTAGAGTAGCGTAGGAACTTACAGTTCTTAATAATATGGTGTCTCATGATATCAAATTCGTAGGTCAATTTAAACATGTTTGAAATAAGCTCTTTAACGGCTAGTTTTCTCAAGATACAATTTTAAAATGCACATATAAACCCCATATATCATAACCATTCAATCCTAATATAATTCAATCAAATATGGCTTTTAAAACTTTCAATTAAATCCATAAATTATTTCTCAATTACTAATTGAATAAATAGAAAGTATTTAATGAACCAAAGTGAGAAAATCTTCAATTATATGTATCATATCTATAAGGGTATAAAGGATAGTCAGTTGATGATAAGTGGTTTATTTACAAACAATAGAAGTTGTATATATATGTCTTATATTTCCATAGGTTTTTGAATTACCTCAATCGGAGTTCGGAAACGAAAGTTACGGCCAAAAAAAGAATCTGGTGTCGACACTATCTTGAGCATCATTACAACGATAATTTTCATTGCTACAACTATGGTTTGATCACTGCAGTAGTGATCCGATAGTGAGTTTCTGCCTTCCCATCGCTGTAGCGACCTGGCACCAGCTGAAAAGATATTTTCAAATATTTTTAAGATATGTTGGACCTCTATTTGTTTCTCCCCATTCCCACACCTATCAAGAACGTTTTTGGGATATTTTTAGGAGCTCAAGATCATATCAAGCAAGAGGAAAACACATTTTGGAGATGAGAAAACAAGATTGAAGTGGATTTTACGGACATGGAACCATCCATTCTTTAGATAACGGCTATTCTTCCTTGTTTTTCTCTTTATTTCTAAACTCTTGTTTGTTGTTTAATCATGTATATATCATTTTTAGTTGAATATTTTGTTATGGCCATGAGTTAAATGTTTATTATCTAGGGATTGATGAAATTTATATATATGTTGTCTGAGTAAATCGTTATTTCGTTATCGGTTGTTCATCCTTATCCGATTGTGTTTACCATTCTTTTACTTCCATTATATGCTTGTTATGATATTTTGGTTCATTTGAGAATACGGGATTTGACACTCGGGAGAGGTAACCCCGAATTCAGAATAGGGTTTAAACACATTGCGACATTCTAATGTTTCGGGAGATTATTAGAACGTGTGCAATCCATGAGGTTGAGGCGAGATTTATGTAATCGTTTAGATGCTAGATAGGGATATCGGTGTTAACACAAATTGTATTTTCATTCACTTTACACTCGGGAGAGTTAGTGAGTGAGTTTTAGACACCTAGATTGTTGGATGGATTAATGGCCGTTAATTGTAAACTAGACAAAATCAAACACGTTTAAGTAAATGAAATTAATCCCAATATAATTTATTCCCATAAACGTTATTCTTAGTATTTTAGTTTAATTTAGTTTTATTTTTTTACAAAAACCAAAAATTGAAATGCCTAAATAATGTTCAGTTACGATAATCGCGATACTCAGCGACAATTTAATCTAATCCTTGTGGATACGACAACCCTACTCATCATTATTCTATTAAAACTTGACCTCGTGCACTTGTGAGTAATTCAAAGCGATTAAAATATCTCCAACAGTTGACCGAATGATTTAAAATCTTTTTTAAGCCAAAATTGAGTCATAGTCGATTACCCGATCGATTCAGAGAGTTTCACTTTGGCCAATAGATTGATCGATCTCTCCGGGTCAGTTGATCGATCGAATCAGAGAGTTTCACTTCCTAGTCTATAACCAATCGGTTGACCAAACCACTACTAGTCTATTGACTGAATGATATTGGTTACTCTATTTCTCAACTTGTTTCAACTCCAAACTTTATCGTTTAATACCTTTAACTGATTATGTTTCTCGGTTAACACAATTAACCCCAATATTCAATTTTAAACACTAATCTTACTTAGGTCAATTTTCATTTTTCAATTTCACATTGGAGCAAATATTTTAATACTAATTAGGATCTTAAACTTTATCAAACTATATCAAACTAAACACACAAGAATATAATTCATCTATTTGTATCGTATGTGATCCTAATTCATGATACATTAAGAGTATAAGAGTGTTTGAGTTGTTTTCACCTAATTTCTTTGGAATCTTCAACACTCTTCATTTCTTCAACATTCATCTTCGCATCCTTGATAATTTCTTCATGATTTGGAACTCTTATACTGAAACACTCAAAAAACATATTAGTTCCACCAAAAACATCAACCCTTAATTATCCATCCAAACCTCAAGATCAATAATCTCCCCATTTTTAATGATAACAATTAATTTTGATTTTTTTTCAAAACAAAATTGTAACCACGCATCCCCTAAATTCGAGGATGGGTTTTTAACCCATTTAAGCACAATGAAGATAATTCAAAATAATTCATCAATTTAAATGATAAAGATATTTAATAAATCACAATATGATCATTTTAGCATAGTTTTATCTTTTAGCAGTGCAATATTTAGGCAAACAAATTCCTAAACATTAACTAACTCATTTAAAGAACAACCATGATTTCTGGTAGCGCGGGAAAAGCACGCCGCTACTTACACTCACAAGTATACGAGGTCTAAGTTTTAGTATAGTGTGATCGTTAGGATTGGGTTATCGTATCCATAGGGATTGTTGTCGTTACTATCGAATACCGCGTTTGTCATGACCTAACTTTATCTAGGCGAAAAACAAATATAATTAATTAATTAAACTAATATTAATATAACCTAAATTAACTACACTAATATGCTAATATGTTTTAGGGTGAAGAATCACCTAGGGATTAACGTGTTTACAAATACGTGTTCGATCTCGATTTACTTACGTTTACGGTGTTCGACCTATTTGACAACCTCGGTATGTAAACTCCACCGCCACCTCTTCCGAGTGTAAGACGAGGGAATACATGACTTCGAGTCAACGTAGAAGTCCCCCTCAACGTCTTAACGACCCTAGGTCACGTGATTCTTGCCCAGCATCATTGATTGCACACAATCCAACTCCCTCCTGGGTTATTGGATCGTCGCGTTGTATTTACCCTATCGACAATCTCCATTCTAAAACTCCCTCGCCACCTCTTTCGAGTGTAAGACGAGGGATAAAACGCGACTTTGAGTCACCGAAGAAGTCTCCCTCAACGTCTTAACGACCCTAGGTAGCGTGTGTCTTGCCCAACGTCATTGATTATCCACGATTCAAACCCCGACCGGGTTATAGAATCGTGGGGTTTGTTTACCTTAATCCAAATCCGGGGTTTGTCAAAATCCTGTATTCTCCATTTATCAATCCAAGCATAATAAATAAACAATACGATAAATACAATCAAACTACGAAGAACAATCACAAACGAAACATCGAAATCATCCAAACAACGTATTTATAAATATAGTGTTAATCCCTACTAAAATCCATATTTAACTCGAGGCCATAGCCGCATATACAAGAAAATAACGAGCTAAACATGCTCACATGCTCCTAAGATAAAGACATAAGGAAAAACGATCGAAGAACTTAGCCTCGTCCGAAGATAAACCGCTAAGAACGCTCTCCGATCGATTCGCCGTCTTCTGCCCTTCGGGATGTGAGCTCCACACCTAAAACTCCTAAATATACCCTTAGATATAGCCTAAAGGGCTCAAAAATGCCAAGGGGGCAAGAGAGAGTACCGGCCAAGGGGGAGGAGATGGGGTATTTATAGCCAAAATATCCTAAAAATATCTAAAAATATCTCAAGACTGTGCAGGGCAAATTCGCCTAGGCGGTGGAAATTGTGCCTAGGCAAAATCAGGTCGGTTTGGTCTGATCGCCTAGGTGGTGGACTGGGGGAACATTCTGTTGGATTTCCGCTTAGGCGAAGAAAACTTCGCCTAGGCGAGCGGCTGTCAGTAGCCCATTACGTCTTCTGCTGGATTTCCACCTAGGCGATAGAATCTTCGCCTAGGCGGTCGTCCATCAGTAACATTTTGCTCTTCTCAGCATCTTCACCGCTTAGGCGGTGGTGTGGACTCCCAAGCAGTGGGCCTGTTTCATCTTTTAGCCTCCGAGCTTGTTTATCCACCGTAACTTCGAACCGCTTTAGTTCGATCTCATCATTTTAGCTCCAGTTTCCTATCTTTTTGCCCCACACACCTTATTTATACAAAAAGTATGAAAACTAATTAAAACATAATAAAATACTATATAAACATATTCGAAAACTAACAAATTCAGATTGGAAATAGATAGGTTTTTCACACCTATCAATTTCCCCTTAATATTTGCCCCTTAATCAATTAATTCAATTCAATAAACATCAAACATATTCTCCCCCTTTATCATCTCAAAAAATGGGGAAGGGGAATGAAAAATATCATTCTAGGCATGCAATCTCTCCCTATATAAGTGTAAACAAGCTAATTCATGCTTAGGAGAATAAACCTGAGGTAATCAAAAATAATTTAACAATGTAGCATGAAATCATATATGCTTTACTTATGATACCAATTTGTTGGCCCAGTGAGCTACCCAAGAGGAGGGTGAATTGGGTAGTATTAAAAATTATCAGAATAATAGCACTTCAAAAATCAAACAATTAATTTTATCCTAAAATTAATTATCTCTATAGCAGCGGATAAGTGTAATAAGCTCTAGGTGCACACCCAAACAACAAAATATAAAATAAAGGAAATAAACAATATAATACACACCGATATATCCTGGTTCACCAAGCTACTCTTGGCTAATCCAATCCTCTGAGCTCCACAGAAATTTGCACCCACTAAACTCAAGATTCCTTTAGAGGTAGGAACCAAACCCTCACAATGATTCTTGTCACAGGCTCAGAATCAACCTTTACAAAAAAAAATTCTCAGGTTCAGGAATAACCTCTACTTTTTACAGGTTCAAGAATAAGCTAATTCTATTAGAGGGAGAATCATGACCTAATTCTTTTTATACCTTAGGCTCAAGAATCAAAACCTCACAAAAACCCTTACAAAATCACTCACAAATTCAATCAAGTAAGAATTAACACCTAATCTTTTTATACCTTAGGCAAAGATCAAAACCTCGATCTCTTTACTGGAAGAGATTGAAACCAGTTACCCTTGATTAGACACTCCCAGTAGTATCTAATCTGACACTCAAATCTCCAATTACAAATAATTGATAAGTACTTTTCTCACTCGAAACTTCTACCACCCAAGATAAATTAGAATTCAATTAATATCTCAAAACTAGTAATAGAAAAGTGAGATATTCAAAATCTAATTTTAAACAAAAATTGGGTAGCACGTAATCAAGCACGTAATCAGATTTATTCAAGAAATTGTTTCAAAAATATTTTTCAATAAAAAATTGGAAAATAATTTCAAATATAATCAAGCAATACTAAATAGAAAGTAATTTAAAAAGATCTCACCCGGACTCCACTGAATAAATAATAATTAGTAATGCAACTTCAAAACGGCGATCAACAATAATTTTTTTCAATATCTCAAGAATGATTTTTAAGACAATTCTCACAAAATTCTCAGTATGATAACTCTTAGAAATCACGAGAGCTGAATAGCTCAGAATGATTGATTTCTCTCTTTTAATATGAAAAACGCAGGTTTATATAAAATGGAATAAAATAAGCTCTCTAACGGCTAATTCCCACTTGTTATGACATTTAATTGCTCTTATAGACCCCTTATATTATTAAGACTTCATCCTGGTTCAAATCACGTAATTATAGCTTTTAAACTTCTCAATTAAGTCTCCCAAATATTTCTCAATCACAATTAAATAGGATAGAAAGAATTACATGTACCAAATTGAGAAATATTCAAACTTAATTAACCAAATATGTAGGGATATCATAATATATGTTGCATATCTCAAATAACATTAAATCCTTAACATATCACGTGAATCTTGACCATAAAACAGCTAGTGACGGCTACTTTTAAAATAAAATCCAGAATTCCACAAAATCCTGAAACAGTGTCATAAGTCGGCTTACCAATTACCACTGGTCAACCACTCGATTCAGGATGTAGTCAAGCCAAAACTCCACAGCCTATTGGTCGACCTATCTGTCGACCTAGAGATTTAGAGAGTTCAATTTCTAGTCACAGGTCGACCGTTCTGTCGACTTATCGACACAGAGAGTTCATATTTAAGCACAAGTCGACCTACTTATCAACCGAGAGATACAGAGACTTTTCCTTCTATGCTTCGATCGACTTACCTATCGACTTACTATTGCTGGAACACTTCTCTCAATTCGTTTTTAATCCATTTTTATTTACGTTTTTGCCCCTTTAACCGATTTCTTTTCTCGGTTAGCTCCACTAAATTCTTAAATACAATTTTAATTAATTATCAATGTATCTTTTTCAATTTCACATAGGAGCAAATAATTCAACTAATTAGGATCATATCAAAACCACAGATATTTATAAAAATTATTTAAAAATCTTTTTGTGTCGTATGTGATCATAATTAGGATATTAAGAGTTAAAATTTAACCTGAGTTGTTTTCCCTAGATTCTTCAAATTCTTTAATCTCTTAATCCTTCATCATCTTTGTCATCATCTTTTAGCATCCATTTATTATTTGTCATCATATCTTCATCATTGGAACTAATAAACTGAAACACTCAATTAAACCGTTAGTTCTACCAAAAACATCAATATTTAATTATCCATCAAAATCTTAGGATCAACGCAATTAATGTCTTCCCTATAGATAAATTCAAGAAATATGTAATCTTTAACTCACTAGGACATTATGAATTTGTGAATCATAAATCATAAATCAATTAAGTATTTCTCAATGATCATTTATGAATTTGTCAATCATAAATCTAAGGTATGCTTCTACCATGGTTATGATTAATACTTAGAATTCAAACCATATGAATGCAATATATAATTCATTTATCATTTAAATAACTGCAACATTTTGATAGGTTGAAAATACCTATCTACCGAATTAGTAGTTTTCGAGTGTTTTAGTAATATTTTATTGTGTTTTAGTTTTTTTTAAAGTAAATCAGGTATAAAGACATAATCGAGTGATAAACAAGGGAAACGGTGGGAAAACGGTGAAGAAACAATGAAAAAAACAAGGCTTCAAGATAGCAAACCCACCGCTATAGTGGTCAGGCCACCGCCGCAGCGGTCATTCACCGCTATAGCGGTGAAAATCCAGAAAGCCTAGGGTTTAGTTCACCGCCGTAGTGGTGAACCACCGTCACGGCAGTCACTCTTCACACAAAATATCTATTTTTCTAGATATTTTGAAGTTTTTTATTTAAGCCCCTTGTTCTCCCATTTGTCAAAATACATTTCTAACATTAGACACTTGATCTTAAACTATCATTGAGAGCTCAAAGAAAAGATTCATTATTTGGAGAAGATGAAGCATTTCAGGATCGATCTTTGGCAACAGTGGACCACTCCACTCTAAGATTTGATCGTTCTTCCTTTGTTTCTATCTTTGCAACTTAACGTTTTATTATGAATGATGATGAATCCTTCTTGTTTTAATGTTTGTATGGCTAAGATCATGGTAGGCTAGATAAATATTATCTAGGCATTGATGTAACTTATGTAAATACATGTTTAATTGAATATATGTTACTTTAACGGTTGTTTGTCTAAATCCGATTGTGTTTACCATTTTATTACAATTTTAATATGCTTGTTAAGGTATTAGGGTTGATTTTGAGAATACAGGGTTTGACACTCGGGAGAGGTAACTCCGAATTCGGACTAGGGTTAAACACATCACGACGATCTAACGACCCGGAAGAGCGTTAGAAAGTGTACAATCCATGAGGTTGGGTCAAGACTCATGTGACTAAGGGTCGTATAGACATTGAGGGGGACTTCAATGTTAACGGGAAGTCACATATTTGCTCACTTTACACACAGGAGAGGTAGTGAGCGAGTTTATGATACCTAGATTATCGGATAGGATAAACACCATTATTCTTAACTAAACAAAGTCAAACATGTATTAAGTGAATGAAATCAATCCCTAAGTAATCCATTTAATTATAATTAACCCAATAGTTTTTAGTTTAACTTAGTTTTTAATTATTCAAACTCAAACATTTCATGAACCGTCGAGATAATATAAGACTATGCAAATTGCGGTATTCAATTAATCAAACACGTTTCCTAAAGGATGATATCCGATCGAAAGGTCCACTATATTAAAACTTGACCTCAGGCATTTGTGAGTAAATTAAGACGTGAAAAAAGCACGTCCAAGTTTTTGGCGTCATTGCCAGGGAGTGGTGTTTTGATTTGGTTGATATTGTGACCAAGTAGTTGAATATTAATCCAAACAATTCTTTTATCTTATTTTCTTTCAATTCATTATTTTTTATTTGTTTCATTTGTTGTTATTGAATAGTGCATGCAACGTAGTAAAATCTTGGAATTTTTTACTCTCGATCCCGAGATCGAGCGAACCTTAAGAAGGATAAAGAGAAAGGAAGAAACCAAGTTAAAACTATGACCGAATGAGAAGAAAATATTATAAACATGCCTCAACAACCGTCGATACCGTAGGCACTACCTCAGCAGCCTCCAGAGCCCGAGAATCCATAGCGAGTCCTTAGAGACTATTATCGGCCAATGATGTTGGATAATTTCTCTGGAATTCGAAGGCACCCGATTCAAGCCAACAACTTCGAGCTGAAACCCGCCTTGATTAATATGGTGCAACAAAACCAATATGGTAGGAATCTGTACAAGGACCCCAATGTCCATCTGGCTACATTTCTAAAGATATGTGATACAGTTAAAATCAACGGTGTTGCTGAGGACGGAATTCGGTTGAGGTTATTTCCATTCTCACTTCGTGACCGAGCACGAGGTTGGTTCCAATCGATCCAACCAAGAAGTATCAACACTTGGGAGGACCTTGATCAAAGGTTTCTTACTAAGTTTTTCCCGCCTTCAAAGACTTCTCAACTCAGAGGTGAAATAGTGTAATTTCGCCAGAAGGACTTCGAGCCACTATTTGAAGCGTGGGAAAGGTTTAAGGATCTATTGCGTTGGTGCCCCCAACACGAGTATCAAGATTGATTTCAAACTCAACTCTTCTATAATGGGTTGGATAGCCAAACATGAACCATAGTTGATGCCGCCTCGGGAGGATTATTGTTGTCAAAAACACCTGCTGAAGCAAATGCATTACTGGAGAAAATGGCGGCTAATAACTACCAATGGCCAAACGAGAAGAACATAGGATAAAATGTAGCTTCAATTCAAGAAGCCGATCCTCTAGCTACCTTGTCGGCCCAAGTGTCAAAGCTCACGGATCAATTGGTTGCCTTTTCTACTAAGGATGCTTCGTCCAGTTGTGAAGTAGAGAACGTTGCAAGTAGTTCTCAACCCAGAGTAGATAGTGAATTCGAAGAATATCATTTCGTCAACAATCGGGCTTATACTTTCAAGATCGCCGCTAATATTCCGACTCACTATCATCCGGGACTTCTCAATCATGAAAAATTTTCATAAGCGAACAATCAGAACATGTTGCGGCCACCTCCTGGTTATAGAACACAAGCTTAAGGTTATCCTATGCAATAAAACCGCTAAATGCAATAACCTCTTATTCAAAATCAAAAGCCAAACTTGGAAGAAATCATGGGTTCTTTCATGAATGAAATGCAAACAATTATGCATGAGACACATAACAGGCTTAACAAGCACGAGACGAGGCTTGACTCGATTGAGACCACATGTACAAACACAAATACAACTGTGAAATCATTAGAAACTCAGATCGAGCAACTTACAAGTATGATCCAAGAGCAGACCAAGGGGAAGTTTCCTAACAACACAGAAACTAACCCGAGAGAATGCAAGACTATTACATTGAGAAACGAAAAAAAAGGTTGAAGCAAGTAAGCCGATGGAATAAGGGCCGGGGGTAAGCCATGATGTTGACCATAATGAACCAAAGAGACATGTGGAGGAGGAAGTTGATGAAAAAATTAGGAAAAGAATGAAGACGAGATGGGGAAGAGAAAAATGAGAAGAAGAAATAAGATAAAGTTGAAAAGAAGAGAGGAGATCAAAGGGTGATTCCGAGGAGAATTACATTCCCGGACAATTCACCGTTTTTAACTACACCTTTACCTTATCCACAAAGATTCCAAAAGAAGAAGTTGGATTCTCAATTCGCAAAGTTTCTTGACATCTTCAAGAAAATACAAATCAACATACCTTTTGCAAATGCGTTAGAACAAATGCCCAACTATGGAAAGTTCTTGAAAAAGAAGTTGGAGGAATACAAGACGGTAAAAATGATGAAAGAATGTAGTGCTATACTGCAAACGAAATTACCTGAAAAGCTGAAGGATCCCTATAGTTTCACGATTCCGTGTGCTATCGGGAAATCTCATTTTGACAAAGCACTATGTGATCTTGGTTCTCGTATCAACCTGATGCCACCTTCTATCTACCGGAAGTTGGGACTCGGTAATGCAATGCCAACCACAATTTTTCTTCAAATGGCAGACCGATCATTGAACTATTCGAAAAGAATTATTGAGGATGTCTTGGTAAAGGTGGACAAGTTCATTTTCCCGGTGGACTTTGTCATGTTAGAAATGGAGGAGGATAAGGAGATTCTAATCATCCTTGGGAGACATTTTCTTGCAACGGGAAAGACTTTAATTGATGTGCATAATGGCAATTTGACGTTGCAAGTAAACGAATATGAGGTAAAGTTCAACATTTTCAAAACTATGAACTTTCCAGATGAATGTCTTAAATACAACCGAGTAGATATTGTTTACTTGTGTGTGAGAGAATTCTTTTATGAAAATTTGAAATCGGGATCCAATGGAGCATACTATCCCAAATTTCCTATCCATGGAGGATTTTGATGAAAAATGCTTAACCACGCAGGAAGGTGTTGTGGACTACGTCCTATCTATGGAAGTTGAACCGAAGGATGTACCAAAAGCTATACCTAAAGCTGGCACACCTTTTGCAGATGGTCCGGACCGTTCTAGATCAAGCAAATTTCCATTCGGCTCAGTCGAACTGGAGGTGATGAGGAGAGGATCAAGCGTTATATCATAAATGAAGAGCGAGCTGTGGAGAGTATCTCCCTCGTTGACAACTAATCTTGGAATTTGCTAAGTCCAGCTGGGGACGGTAAATCAAGAACTTCTTGACATGAAACCGAGGATATGATCTTGCCCAACATTTGCTATTATTAACCTTTTGGAGGCTCGAATGGTCTTGGAGTATGTTTAGAAGTGAATTGAGGAGTGTGAACACTCGGGGGGTGTTTTGTACTTAAATTCGTTGAACTAGTGAAGTAGAAGCATGTGGTATGGAGCCTTATTGTGAAAACATGAGGAAAACATGAAAATCCAATAAGCAGCTCACCGCCGCTATGGTCAATTCACCGTCGTGGTGGTGAAATTACTGGAAGACAGTATTCAAACCAAAAACGCTCGACCGCTGAGGCAGTGAAAATTCAGGATGCAATGGTTTAAAAAGGTATTCCACCACCGCAGCAATGAAGTCTCTGTTCGAATAAAAAGTGAATCGCTCATTTAAACCGCTACAACCATTCCTAAAATCCCAAATCTCTCCATTTTCATCCTCCCAAACCGCTTCCAACCCTCAAATCCATCCTTCCATATTCAAAATTTGCGATTTCCACCACAAATCGTCCACCAAAAAATCAATTTTCAACCCCATTTTTGAATCCTAGGGTTTGAGAAACAAAAGGGGCGATTTCTCTCATTTTTAATTGATTGGACCAAATTGTTTCGACAAGTAAGTACTTTTGATCCTACATTTCATATATATGTTAAAATATTTGGTTGATTTTCATATACATATCAAGAATGGTTAAATTTGGATTGTTCTCTAAACCCTTGAACCCCATTTTTGAGATTTTCTTTATCACTTTGGGATTTCGGTTTGATTTTTGGTGATGAACACAATTTCTATGGATTATTACATTGTGTGATACAAAATTACATGCTATATTTTTGAAATTTTGTTGAAACCATTGCAATTGGTGTGTGCGTATTACGATTATGTCATGTTCTTGATGGTTTTGATTTGGGGGATTGCTTTGCATTGTTCCTATGTGATTGGGCTGCCGTGTTTTGTGATTGTAATTGATAGGAACCATGACTAAACGGGCCACATCAAAAAGACCAAGGGGAAAAGGTTTAGGTTCTCAAGCCAGGGGTCCCGCCTCTGACTATGATTCTGCCTGGTTTGTTTCAAAACAGGCCAAAGAGCATTTTAATTGTTTCGAATATAAGTGGGCATGCATTTGACAACGAGGTTTTGAGAAATTGGAAAGTCTCCTGGTGGAATTTAAGGATGTCATTCAAAGCTGCGGTTGGGAAGGATTTTGCCAATCACCACCTCGGGGCAAGGTGGCTTTAGTTCAGGAATTATATGCCAACATCACCGAAGCAAATGACAACCGGACAAAGGTTCAAAATTGCCCCATCCTGTTCAGTCCCAAGAGAATTAATGAAATTTTGGGATTGACGGCACTGGAACCAACTGACGAACCGTACGGGAGTTACGCTTCAAGCATGGAAATGGTGATCCGGGCCATAACTTCAAGCAACGTCCAATGGACTCACATAAGGCCAGGTCTAGCCACTTTCCCGGCCAAGTTCCTGAATTCGATCCCAAAAATCTAGCATCATTTTGTTTGTGGAAGCCTTCTCTCGACATCTTACTTATCAGACATCTCCAAAGATCGGGCTATGACGCTCTATTCCATTCAAACGGGCAAGTCGCTAAATGTAGGGTTCTTGATCTACTCTTCCATTCTTCATGTCATCCAAACAACAAAGGTCGACCTTCTATTTCCATTGCTATTGATCGACCTATTCAGACGGGTTAGTGTATCAATAGTTGAGGATAGCCCTTATCCCCTTATTACTCCGCTCAATCTTTCCATGATTACTCGAATGTGGAAAGGCGAAGCGCAAGGGCCAGGGGAGCCAGAAGCAGAAAAAGAGGAAGAGGCGGGGTTGTCTGAGGCCCTAGTTCCAGAAGCTATAGGCCGATCCTCGATCACATTGGACAGCTTACACCAGGAGCTCTAGATGATTTGGCTGGACAACGTTGTTCTTCGCCAAGGGCAATATAATTTGGATCTCCAAAATATTGAGCTCTGGATGTTCCTGAATCAATATACACGCTAGCAAGATCAAGTCCAATGGCTCTTTAGCGCGCACCTCGGAATCGACATGAGCGTTTATCTGCCAATGCTGTAATTTCTGTTATACCTCTTTTAACCGCCGTACAATCCTTTCCGACGAGACGGTGGTAGAGATGACATTCCTCCCGGTGGCCGATAGGAGGTAAGACTTCTACGTCTTATCTCATAGGTATGTGTTCAAAACCCAATTTTTCTCATGATTGCTATTTACTACTATTGGGTTCGCTGCTCAGTCAGTATGAACACTGCCTATTTTAAGTTTGGGAGGATGTTTATCCAATTTTGTTTTTGTTAGAAAGGGATTAACAAAATTTTGATGTATTATATTGGATGTTTTATGTATGCTTATTTATGCTTTGTAGAAGCTTTGATGTATATTGTGAACTTTAACATATAGTTAAGTTTTATTTTATTTTTTTGTGTTTCTGCATGTGTAATGGTTAGTTTAGTGTATGTATGTTAGTATTTAGATTTAGTGTAGAGGTGTTTATGTATGAAGTAGTATTTGCGTGTTGAGTTGTTGAGTTCGTCTGGGCCATTTCCCGATGATGAAAAGTATCCCCTAATTGTATATTGAGGTCGGGGGTGATGTCATTCATGTGTGTTTTGTGTGCTTAGCATGTCGATTAGGTAAAAATTATTTTGATCCTAAATCACACAATCATATAAACTCTGTGTATAGCCATTCGAACGATATGACACTGATTATTCAGTAATAAGTTCATGACGAATTTGAGGAATCTAGAACTTGATTGGAAGAAACTTGAGGCGAAATCCTAGGTGAGGTAGTTGAGGAGGCGTGATTTAGACCTTCATTTTTATCGCTTGAACCTTTGAATCTAACCTTAAAAATGTTTTCCCTCGTTACCTTGTCGAAACCGATAACCTTTTCAATTTTGAACATGTATCAATACCCTAGCCAACTAAAAATTTTCCAAACCATTGTCACTGAGCCAAACGCACAAATTGAGTGAAATCAAGTTAGCACTAAAATATGCTACTTGAAGTGAGCGGTCGGGTTTCAGACGAATTTTTATTGGTTCGGTATTAGTGTATCCACTTGTCATTCTTTTAATTCTATTTACACGCCCCTAAAACTGTACAAATGCGAATAAGTTTGGGGGTGTGTTATGATGAAAAAAAAAAACTATGTGAATATAATTTTTATTTTCGTTCTTTCAACAAACGAATACAAATTTCTTAAATTCTTGTTCAGGGTTGTGTTTTAAATATTTGGGGTTACGAGAGAGATATAGCGATAAGCGTTTGTGCCTCGAGTATCGTTGAATTATCATAATTATAACGATTTTCTATTTTCTATTCCTAAGATACCCTTGGTTATTCTCTAATGCCGATCCAAGCCCTATTGATCTCTATGAATTTATGAACCTACATTAGTGGATAGTCAAGGCCAGTCAAGCATATGGTTTTCCTAATCCTTAACGGTTTAAGTCATGAGCTTAGTTATTGAATAATCCAATCCGGTGTTTGGATAGTTATATATTTGAGTTTACACACACACACTTTAAATGGATCTAGAATGATTTTTATTGATATTGAGTGTTGAAATTCTAGAACACCACGTGGTGTGTTTTATTTCTGAACTTGATCTGATCAGGGGCTGTTGAGGGAAGAACAATTTGGTTTCTACGATTGAACTTAGAACTCGCTTGCATTTACTTCTTATTTGCTAAAGTTTATTCATTTTTAGTTTAGTAGTTAGTTAATTAGTACAATTAGTTTATTTTAGTGTTAGGGTGTTTTACTCGAGGACTAGAAAAATTCCAAGTTTGAGGGTATTTGATAGGTTGAAAATACATATCTATTTCTAAGCCGAATTTTGTAGTTTTCAAGTGTTTTGGTACTATTTTATTGCGTTGTTGTTTGTTTTTATGTAAATCAGGTATAGGGACGTAATCAAGTGATAAACAAGCGAAACGGTGGGAAAATGGTGAAGAAACGATGAACGAAACATGGCTTTAAGACAGCAAACCCACCACCGCACCGGTCATGCCACCGTCGCATTGGTGAGAATGCTGGGGATGCTAAAAACCCACACCGCAGCGGTCATTCACCGCCACGGCGGTGAAAGTCCAGAAAGTATAGGGTTTGGTTCACCGCCACAACGGTGAAGTTAACCGACTTACACACTGCCGCAGTGGTGAACAATCGTCGCGGTAGTCACTCTGTACACAAAATATCTATTTTTCTAGATATTTTGAAGTTTTGTATTTAATCCCCTTGTTCTCCCATTTGTCAAAAGACGTTCCTAACATTAGACAATTGATATTAAGCTATTCTTGAGAGCTCAAAGAGGAGATTCAACATTTAGAGAAGATGAAGCATTTCAAGACCGATCTTTGGCGACAGTGGACCACTCCACTCTAAGATTTGATTGTTCTTCCTTTGTTTCTATCTTTTCAACTTAACGTTTTATTGTGAATGATGATGAATCCTTCTTGTTTTAATGTTTGTATGGCTAAGATCATGGTAGGCTAGATAAATATTATCTAGGGATTGATGTAACTCATGTCAATACATGTTTGATTGATTATATGTTACTTTCACGGTTGTTTGTCTAAATTCGATTGTGTTTACCGTTTTATTACAATTTTAATATACTTGCTAAGGTATTAGGGTTGGTTTTAAGAATACAGGGTTTGACACTTGGGAGAGGTAACCCTAGATTCGGACTAGGGTTAAACACATCACAACGATCTAACGACCCGGGAGGGCGTTAGAAAGTGTGCAATCCATGAGGTTGGGTCAAGACTCATGTGACCAAGGGTCGTATAGACGTTGAGGAGGACTTCGGCGTTGACGCGAAGTCACATATTCACTCACTTTACACTCGAGAGAAGTATTGAGCGAGTTTACAATATCTAGATTGTCGGATAGGATAAACACCATTATTGTTAACTAAACGAAGTCAAACATGTATTAAGTGAATGAAATCAATCCCTAGGTAATCCATTTAATTATAATTAACCCAATAGTTTTTAGTTTAACTTAGTTTTTAAATATTCAAACTCAAACATTTCTTGAACCGTCAAAATAATATAAGACAATGCAAATTGCAGTATTCAATTAATCAAACACGTTTCCCAGAGGATGATATCTGACCGAAAGGTCCACTATATTAAAACTTGACCTCGTGCACTTATGAGTAAATTAAGGAGTGAAAAAGGCACGTCTACATTTCAAATAAATCAAGATATCATGCATTTTAACATACTAACTTAATTCAATGATGAACAAGTCATGGATTGATATAACATATTTTGAATATTTTTTAAACATGACTTTTAGTAGATCTCATATAACATAGCATAAAAATATCACATATAAATATGTAAGCTTATCTAATTTTCATGCAATAATTCTAAGACAACTTGAGAATTTATAAAATAGCACAAGTCTTAAAAAAATTTACTAGTGTATTTAAACTTATTTTCTTACTCATGGTATCGTCTCCAAAAATCAAATGCTTCCGTATTTAGGTGTCAAAGACGTAAATTTTACTTCATCATTTGTCACGTGTTGAGAACAACCCCTTCCTAGGAATAATTTGTCCTTGCAAATAGATGTTTATTTGATAACCTAGAAGAAGCACCTCAAAGAGTTCCTAGGTGGTACCCAATCTAAGTGGGCCCAGTCTTGTTAGTTGGGACAATTTTAGTTCTTTTAGGAATTCAAACTTGTCTACATTTAGATAATTTAGAAAAATATATTTTAATAGTATGCCCCCACAATATTATATTTAAAACATCTAACAAGATCTCTGGTTTCAGAAAAGAATTTATGAAATCTCTTTTGTTTAAAGTTTTTCTGAAACCAATTTCCAGCTTTATCAAAAATCCCTCTTGAACTCCCCAAAAGCATTTTCAAATTATTTTTACCACCCATGAATTTGAGAACAATCAAATGTAAATCTGAAGCATTGGATTTCAATTTATTGTTTTCAGATTCGAATTTCATCTCTTGCTTGTTAAGTGTGTTAATTGTACTTTGAAGGGCATTAATTTAAAAGCACTGGTTTTTATAATCATACGTCAGTTCTTGATAAACATCAAATAAATCATCGAAATCTAAAGGACAAGAACTAAAACATTTTGGTACCTCAACTTCCATCAAAGCAAACATAGATGAATCATTACTGCTCGATTTTTCCGAGCTACTCGACTTCAAGTCATCCTAGGTAACTTTCGTTGACATCTTCGTACTCTTCTTTACCTTTTTCTTTTACTTTTTCTTTCTTTTTTTTCTTCTCTGGCTCTAGAATTTGGATTGAAAATGACCGGTCTTATGACAGTTGAAGCATTCCACATTACTCATTTTGAATTTTCTCTTTACCCGGAATGTTCGTCGAGTCATTTTTCTGAAATTCTTCGTGAGAAGTGCCACATCCTTTTCTTACTCACTGCCAAGACTGACATCATCACAGTCATTCTCTTCCTCCTTTTTCTAAACTTTTAATGCCAATGACTTCTTTTTTATATTTCCCATATCGTCCTCATATCCTCCAATAGCCATCTCATGTGTCATTAGGTTTCCGATGAGATCACCAATAGCATACTTTGTAAGATCCTTTGCTTCCTCAATCGTAGTCACCTTTGGCTCCCACATTTTAGTTAACGATCTCAAAATCTTTTGCACTTTATCCTCCGTCATATAGGACTTTCCAAGTTAATTCATATTGTTGCAGATATTGTTGAATCTTGTGTACATGTCATGAATTGATTCTGCTTCACCCATTCTAAATAGTTTGAATTGATGGACTAAGGCATTGATCTTTGATTATTTTACCTGATTTGTCCCTTCGTGGGTGATTTGAAATTTGTCCCACATTTCTTTTGTCGATCCATAACTTGAAACCTTGGAATATTTGTTAACATCTAAAGAACAAAACAGAATATTAATAGCTTGAGAGTTAATAGAAAGTTTATGTTTGTCAAAAGTGATCAGATGCTCTTTCTTCTTGGCTACTCCATTTTCCATAGGGACGAATGGACCATCCTCAATAGCTAGCCACACATCATAATTGGTAGCCTGAAGGAATGAAATCATTATATCCTTCCAGAATAAATACTTTTCACCTGCAAGCAAAGGTGGTCGATGCATAGACCGTCTCTCACTTAGTATGCCTATCGGGTACGTCATGTGATCTTTATTAGCTAGTGCATTGAGTTAAACCAGTTTTGATGCCAATTATTGGCCTAGTAACCTACCCAAGAGAGGGGTGAATTGGATAGTTATAAAAATTTAAACAAATTTAAATCTTTCAACACTTAATTAATCAAATAATCAATTTATCTTAAATCAATTATTGTCTTCGTTACGCAGCGGATAAGTGTATTTAATCTAAGTACACACCCAAACAAAATATAAAGAAAGTAAATAATACAACACACCAAGATATATCCTGGTTCAACAAGCTAACCTTGCCTAATCTAGTACCCCGAGCTCCACGGAGATTCGCACCCACTAAAACCCAGATTCCTTTAAAGGTAGGAACCAAACCCTCACAATGATTTTTTTACCAGACTCAAAATCAACCTTTACAAATATCTTTTTTTCCAGGCTAAGGAAGAACCCTATCTTTTTACCAGGTTCAAGACTAACCTAATTCTATTACAAGAGGAATCATCACCTAATCCTTTTCCCAGACGTATGAATAGCCTTATCTTTTTACCAGGCTCAAGATGAACCTAATCCTTTCATAGGCTAAGGATCAAACCTAATCCTTTTACAGGCTAAAGATAAAACCTTACAACTCTCCAAGTATCATTTTCCTATGTAAGGATTAGTTATTTTCAATTCACTCAATTCAATTCAGGAAGAATCACAACCTAGTTCGTTTCAAGGGAAAGAACAACCTAACCTTTTCATACCTTAGGTAAATATCAAACCTCAACCTTTTTCCAAGAAAACATTGAAATCTAAGCTACCCTGACTAAATACAGACCCAACCATATCTAGTCTGCACAAACACACCAATAAAAAAAATGAGTTTATTCCCACTCGGAGTTTCTACTACCTCAAAACAATTACACTTAATTAATGTCCCGAAAATTACTACATCATAGAATTTTAAGTAAGGAATACAATATCTAATTAAAACAAATACGGGTAGCACAGAATTAAGCACGTAATCCGATAATTTTATAAAATCGCTTTAAAAAAAGATTTTTATGCTCTTAAGTTTAAAAACAATTTTTCTACAATCTTAAAACCAAGTTGGCCAATTTTTCCACTACGATCGGTTAACCGATCGATTCAGAGAGTTTCATTTTGGCCAATTAGTTGACCGATCGATTCTAAGTTTCACTTCCCAACCTATAGTCAATCGGTTGACCAAACCCCTGCTGGTCGGTTGACCGAATGATGTTGGATACTCTATTTCTCAACTTGTTTCAACTCCAAATTTCACCGTTTAATACCGGTAACTTATTACTTTTCTCAATTAATACAATTGACCTTAATATTCAATTTTAAACACTAATCTTACTTAGGTCAATTTTTATTTTTCAATTTCACATTAGAACAAATATTTGAATACTAATTAGGATCCTAAACTTTATCAAACTAACACACGAGAAATAATTCATCAATTTGTGTCATGTGTGATCCTAATTCAGGATACATTAAGATTATAAGAGTGTTTGAGTTGTTTTCACCTAGTTTCTTCAAAATCTTCAACACTCTTCATTTCTTCAACATTCATCTTCGCATCATTGATAATTTCTTCATGATTTGGGACTCTTATACTGAAATACTCAATAAACGCATTAGTTCCACCAAAAACATCAACCCATAATTATCTATCAAAACCTCGGGATCAACAGTTGCTTTCAACATAGCAAAGGAAAGTACCACAGTGGGTCTTATAGTGGCTCTATACAATACATATGAGAAGCCATCTACCTCAAATAAACTGTACCTAATAAGGCGATTGTACAATTTATGAATGATGGAAGGAGGATTGGTAGCACAACATCTCATTGAACTCAATATAGTTACAACTTAGTTGAGCTCTGTTGGAATTGAATTCGATGAAAAAATATGAGCATTGATAGTTTTGTCTTCTCTTCCAAAAAGTGGGAATGCTACTGTCACGGTTGTGAGTAGGTCGTCAGGAAAAAAGAAGTTGAAATTTGATGATGTTTGTGATCTAGTTCTCAATGAAGAGATCCGATAAAAAGAGTCGGGCAAAGCGACACCCTCTTCCACTTTGTCTAAAAAGTCAAGAGGAAGAACCAAAGAAAATGGACGTGGCAGATCAAACTATCGAGGTAGATCAAAGAATAGAAAGTCTAAATCCAGGAATCCCAGCAATTACCAAAGCTCGAAGACAGCCGAGTGTTGAAATTGTAGGAAGACCGAGCACTACAAGAATCAATGTAAGAATACACCGAAAGATCAAGAGGTAAAGGCAGAGGCAAATATCACTTCCACCTCTAGAGAACATGATGTTTTCATATGTTCCTTAGAAAGCAAAAAAGAGTCTTGGGTATTAAACTCTGGAGCATCGTTTCATGCTACTTCGTAGAAAGAACTCCTCGAGAAATATGTCCCCAGGAACCTTGGAAAGGTATACCTTAGTGACAACCAACCTTGTGATATTGTTAGTAAAGGTGTAGTGAAGATCAAGTTAAACAGGTTTGTATGGGAGCTGAAGGATGTTAGGCATATTCCCGACCTGAGAAAGAACTTAATCTCAATTGGGCAACTGGCTAGTAAAAGCTACACCATGATCGTCCATGGTGATAATTGGAAGATTTCAAAGGGCGTAGTGACAATTGCTTGGGGTAAGAAAAATGGTACTCTCTGTATGACAACAGAGGCGTATTGTTAAATTGAAATTATAGTAAAAAACGAAAATCCCAATATTGTAAGTTGTGCACTCGAAGGGAAAACTTCCTGGACTATAGTCAGTGGAGATAAGAATGTGCAAAAATTGCATACTTAGAAACCAGAAGAGGGCCAGCTTTCATACAAGCGGCAGAACCCCAAAGAAGGAAAAGCTAGAGCTCGTTCACTCCAATGTTTGGGGACCAACAACCATTCCATCCATTGGTGGAAAACACTACTTCGTGACTTTTATCAATGATCACTCTCGGAAAGTATGAGTTTACTTTTTCCAAAGCACAAGTCTGAAGTGTTTAAGGCTTTTCGGAAATGGAAAGCTATGATTGAAAATGAGACAGGTCTAAAGATCAAAAAGCTCATAACCAACAATGGTGGTAAATATGTAGACACCGACTTCAAGAAGTTTTACTATGAGCACAAGATCAAAATGGATAGAACCATGTCAGGTATGCCTCAACACAATGGCGTAGCTGAGCATATGAATCGAACATTGATAGAAAGAGCCAGAAGCATTTGCATACAGTCAAGTTTAACGAAATAGTTCTAGGCAAAAGCAGTCAACACAGCAGCTTACTTAATCAATTGAGGCCCATCGTTCCATTAGAGCATAGAATACCAGATGAGGTATGGAATGGAAAATAGGTAAAACTCTCACATCTAAGAGTTTTCGGTTGTGTAGCTTATGTGTATGTTAGTGATCAAGGAAGAAATAAGCTTGATCCCAAATCCAAGAAATGCACCTTCATCGGCTATGGTGAGGATGAGTTCAGCTACCATATTTAGGACGACGAAAAAGTGGTTCGCAGTAGATATGTGATTTTAAACAAAAGAGTGATGTACAAAGACAGGCATAAAATCGACACCAGCTTCTTAGAGTAGAGTGTGCCAGTATATGCAGTTGTGGATGATGTCCGAGAAGATCCTGTGATGGAGCAGATAGTAACACTTCCTCAGCCAGAAGAACCTGTTGAACAGAGTAGTGCGCAATAGTCTAACACACTGTAGCCTCCTACTCTAGCTCCTGTATTAAGAAGGTCTCATCGGCCTCATGTGCCAAACAGAAGATATATGAACTATCTATTACTGACTAATGGAGGGGAGCTTGAATGTTATGATGAAACACGTCAGGCTGGAGATGTTAGCAAGTGGGATCTTGTCATGAAAGACAAGATGAAGTCTTTGATCTCCAACCAAATATGGGAACTAATTGAGTTACCCATGGGGAAAAAGGCCCTTCACAACAAATGGGTATACCGGCTGAAAGAAGAACATGGTGGTTCCAAGAGATACAAAGCTTGATTAGTTGTCAAATGATTTCAATAGAAGGAAGGAGTTTACTACACTGATATTTTTTCTCCCGTTGTGAAACTCTATACTATCATATCACTATTGAGTATTGTTGCCACTGAAGATCTTTATCTTGAACAGTTAGATGTGAAGACCGCATTTTTTCACGAAGACTTAGATAAGGAGATACACATGCACTAGCCAGAAGGTTTCTTAAGAACATGGTATGTAGACTCAAGAAGAGCTTATATGGCCTAAAACAAGCCCCAAGACAATGGTAAAAAAATTTTAACGGCTTCATAAACAAGGAAGGTTTCCAAAAGTACAACACTAACCACTATTGCTACTTCAAAAGATATAAATCCAGTTATATCATCTTACTACTTTATGTTGATGATATGTTAGTAGAAGGTTCAGATATAGATAATATTCAAAGGTTGAAGCAACAATTCTCAAAGGAGTTTGACATTAAAGACTTGGATCCAATAAAAAAGATTCTTGGAAAGAAAATCACAAGAAACAAACAAAAAAGGATTTTGCAGTTATCCCAGGCAAAGTATATCAGCCGTGTTTTACAAAGATTCAACATGGGCAACACTAAACCAATGAGCACACCCTTGGCTAGTCACTTTTGCCTATCCAAGGATTAGTCCCCTTAGAAGGAGAAAGAGAGAGACTCCATGGCTAAGGTTCTTTAAGCCTCAGCCATTAAAAATGTGATGTATGCAATAGTCTGTACGAGACCAGACATTGGCCATGCAGTGGGAGTTATTAGCAGGTTTATGTCAAATTCAGGGAAAGCTTAATGGGAAGCAGTAAAATGGATTTTAAGGTATCTACAAGGCACCACAGAGAAGTGATTGTACTTTGGTAAGGGGGAGTTGAAAGTACAAGGCTACATAGACGCAGACTTTAGAGGTGAAGCCAATCATCAAAAAAGCACCACTTGTTATATATTTACCGTTGGAACTACAGCTATTTGTTGGATGTCACATATTCAAAAGATTGACACTCTATCCACTACAGAGATAAAGTATGTAGCAATGACTGAAGCTAGTAAGGAGATGATATATATTCTAGGTTTATTAATCGAGCTTGGATTCAAACAGGGAAACAATGTTCTGCACAGTGATAATCAGAGTACGATACACTTAGTAGCATTTCATTCTAGAACAAATCATATTGGACTTCGTTATCACTTCATCATATCTCCATTAGAAGATGAGGTGTTAATACTGGAGAAAATCTAAGGAAGCAAGAATCCAACCGATATGTTGACAAAGACGGTGACCATTGACAAACTGAAGCGATGCTTAAGTTTCAGTTGGCCTGCAAGATTAACAAAACAAGGAAAGAACTATCACATTGATCAAGGTGTGTAGACAGACTAAAATCAGTCTTCAAGTGGAAGATTGTTAGTCAATAAAGGTGGCCCTAATGACAAAAAAAATAAGAGAAATTAATTACAAATTTGGTTTGCAAAATGAAGGAAAGTTATTTGCAAATTGTCTTTCCTTAAGAAGAAAAGCCAATTGCAAGTTGTCTTGGCTTAGGAAGAGAAGCCAATTGCAAGTTGGCTTAGCTTAGGAAGAGAATCCAATTATAAATTGGCTTGCTTGCAAAAGGGGTCTACAAAATGACCCTCTCCCTTTGTTCTCATAACCCATTTTGTAAGAAATAATCCTAATTTGAGAGAAAGAAGACTAAAGAGAGTCTTAAGAGAATTTTCATAAGAAAAATTCATTGGGTATAATTGGATGTGGGTTTTGAGTTTTTCAGTGTTTGTAAGCACTTTGTAATTTCTATTCCCTTTAGTAAAAGATTTGCAACAGTCTGTGGACATAGGCGAATTTGTGCCAAACCATGTAAAGAGTGTTTGAGCTATTTTTTGTCCATTTTTCACTTCCACGTAAATCTGGTTAATCGGGAATCTTCGTATTCTCAACAAGTTAGGTGTAAATTATAGGTATACAAAATGCGATGGTGGTATTACTATTTACAAACCCCTAGCTCCCTATTAATTATGGTCAATCAAGATATAGATAGAGATTAGGCACAGTATTTATGTGCTGTAATTTATCTTTAAATTATTAATACAGTTGGGTGGACAAAAGTGGTGGAATTAAGAGCCTGATCTATAGCTTATGTCACCTTGCAGAATTAAAGCAACAAGCTTCTCTCTAAATATCTCAATATTCATCTTCTTCTTCTTCTATTCATCGTATCCATGCACCTGAAGATGAAGATTGTAGAAAAACCTATCTCTAAATGGTTGAAAAGAAGATACATTGAGAAAGTGAAGCCCTTCCTCTTCTCCTACAACTTGGAGAATATCGGAAAAGGAATATGCGTTGAGTTTAAGTAGAAGTACCAATATGTGAATTACAATTTATGTCTCACATATCCAACTCGTCGATACAACAAATGAATCCAAATCAGCATGGCCAACAATTTCTCTAATAATTTGTTTTTCAAAGTGATCTTTTTGTTGTTTCCTGCATTTAGCAGATGATAATAGAAGGTTTTCCTTCTTTTCAACTAGCTTACCCACTTCGTTTTGCAGTTGTGGTATGTATCTTACCACCCGCGAAACTATGTCCGGAATACTCAATTTCTTCTGTTAACAAAAAAGGAAGTAAAAAAATTAATTTGATTATAATTATTTGGCATAATATATTTGTTGCATTAAAACTACTTTGATATAAATTTGTTTTCAAAAGGGACGAAGAATGAAATCCACGAAAACATGAAATACCAAAATTTGGAAGTCTTTTGTTTCTTGAAAGTAAGAAAAATACAAGCTACAGAAAACTTGCTATGTATCCTAACTTGTCTGATTTTGTATTTATTTACTTTAGGTGCCTTTGGATTTGAATTAGATATTTAATTTTAAGAAGGAATTTCTAGATTTTTCTTAATAAAAACTTCTTAAGCAAGTTTTATAAATCCCTTAATTCATTACAGATAAGAAGACACGAAAATTCTACAAGAAATTTAATCAGATAATAAAATTTAAAATTTGTTATTAAATAATTATAGATAATAAAAGTATTAATTAATGTTAACTTCATTATCTATCAAGTAAATTGATTAATTTTTTATTTAATATGGCAAGTTCTGGTCTGAATATAGAACTTTATAATTAAAGTGAATTTTACTTATAATTTGTTGAAAAAAAATATTAAGGAAAGTGGGAGATCCTAATTATGACACCAAATTAATAAAACGTCACAAAATAAAATTATTTAATATGGCCGAACTTTGGCGACCGGAGTCTTAACGTCCGACGGCGAGTGGCAAAAGAAGGTTGTACTGGGGTTAGAGGATACAAACCTTAATTGGAAGCATTTGATTGGAAATATAACGGAGTATTGACCATGGACTAAAACATTAGTCAAAACATAATTAAAGAATTTAAACTCAAGTTAAAACTAAAATAGGATAAGTTATTAATTATAGGACTATTTACCAATCATCTCAAACATTAAACTACAAAGTAAAAAAATTAATTTAAATTTCAATGGATGAAAATTATATTTTGTCTATGCTCAAGGTCATGCTTACATGGGGGTGGAAAATTTTGGGCGAGAATCCCTCCTTGCCCCAAATTTTATACATCAATTTCAATTTTTTGACTTCCAAAAAGTTAAACATTAACTATCAATTCAAAAATATTTTGTTTTTCAATTTTATTTTTTATTTTTACATGTATGTTCATAAGCAAGTGGGTCCTTTGATGTGTGTAGGTCATAGAGAAAAATTAAGGTGAGGAAAAAACAAATTTTGGGCTTCTAACTTTAATTAGGTTTCAAGAAAAAAATATTAACTAATTAGGGAGTTCTTAAAATATTAGAATTTATTTAACGAAACAAAGCGTACCAGCAGGGTACAAGCATGTGGCATTGCATGGCCTGCACAAGCCTAGCGTGGAAATTATACTCATAAAACTCGCCAACAATCCCTTCAAAATTATATATTGTTAAAATATATAATTCTACCAGCTCCCGACCTTTGCTTCTATCCTCATCATTTACTTGTTAAAATCTTCTATTTTCATTAAAGTAAATAAATAAAATATTTTAAAATAATTGACAAGTGGAATATTATGAGAGTATGAGATAATATATTGATATGTGATGACATTTACAGAATACTGAAATATACAAAGTTGTTTATATATAGGCTCGGATTATGATTTTGGAGTAGCGAGCTCCAAATAATCTAATGGGAGAACGCCCATCTACTCATATATTGACATATCCCTCAATCTTAATGTGTTATAAAGCCAATGTCAACTTGAATTTGAAAATTAAAGTGTGAAAGTATACGGGTGGATAGACCTTAATATCTATTGTCTTATCAGCAGAGTTGTCTGACTAGAGGTGAACAATATTCTTGAGAATATGACAAAAGAAGAACTGTCAACGAATCTTGATATGTTTGGTGCACTCGTGAAAAACATCATTGTGGAGGATTTCAATGATGCTCTAAGTTTCACAATTAGTGATTGCATCAGGAAAGGGCACTTCCATGGGATCAACTGACCATCGAAGATAATGTAATTCTCCATTGTCCTCAGCTAGAGCACAATACTTTGCTTTTGTGCTGGATCGAGCACAAATGTTTGATTGTAAGTATGCCACAGAAAGAAAGTCTCCAAAAACATATCCTGTAGTAGAACTCCAATCAGTGGGATCTTTGACCCAATCAATGTCTGTATAGACATGTAAAATTGGAGAGACCTGTGAAGAGAAATGGAGACCGTGGAAGAGTCAGTAGTAAAATAATCTAAAAACAACAAGTTTTTTAGCCGTCATATTAGAGTTTTAATCACGTTTTTTGGTATCCAAAAAATTGTGATCTATCTTATTGTCATTAAAGAATATTAGTGTACGATCACACTTTTTCGTTTGATTATGTAATTAGAAAAATATGTGATAGAAATGTAGTCACGTGATTATAAATAAATGACCATCATGTTTTTTTACCCAAAACTGTCATTCAGTACAACAAAATTGACTTTTGGGGACAGAATAAAGTGTCATGATAGAAACTTTATTGCGACCCTTGAACTTTTGGGATATCTCGTACTTGTGTCGTATTAACAATTGTCCCAATAGGTTATTAGGACACCAAAAATGTCGTTTTAGTTTCAAATTGTGAAGGCAAAAATAGGTATCATACAAACCAACTTTTTGAGTCACTATAAATTGATGTTACACCGTTTTATATTTTTCAAATTATAAATATGAGGGCATTACAAAGCGTTGTGAGAAACTATTAGGACATATGAATGTGTTTCAATAAGTTCCTAGAACAACATATTTATAATGGCAATATTTACCGTCTCAAATTTGATATTGCAATAGTACGTTATGCCCTAATAACTTACTCATATGACACTTTTTAAGGTCCTAATAAATTTATTATTTATTTTATGAGGGCAATTTTGAGTGTCTCAAAAAGTATCCAAATTGTTTTTTTATATAATTTAAAATAACAAAATACTCTGATTCTGAACAATAAACAATAAAAATGCATCACAATACAAAGTGCATAAATAACTCAAATACACAAGCTAAATAATAATTAGTAAGATGAATCCAATGATATAATAAGATTTAATATTCAAAGCTAACAAACTTGTTTTGGTTCTACTAAACCAAAATGAACATTAACCAGTGTATTAAATAAAAAATAGAGTCAAACTTGTTTTTGTTCCTCAAAAAAGTAAAACCTAAATAAAGATTCATAAACTAAAAAAAAATTCCGACCAACAATACTATATTTATAATGTTTACATGTTTATCTATAAAATAACAGCATACCATACTTTCCCCAATCTTCAACTAACGGAATTTAATCTTTCTCCAAAGAATCGTTAGGCCACCTGAGCCATCAAAAGTTTAATTCAACCAACAGAATTCAATCCATTAATAGATAAGATACATATTTAAAAGTTACTAAGAAACTTGTTTTGGTTCTACTAAATCAAAACGAACATTAACTAATGTATTAACCAAAAAATAAAGCCAAAGTTGTTTTTGTTAGGAAATTTTATTTCCTAATCTAATTTTGGACAACATATTATTAATACAATTATATTTACTATTTAAATTTAATGGGCTAAAATTAAGTGATGTAATTAATTTGGGTAAGCCTATGGACTACTCAAAAGAATTTGGGTTTAAATGAGTAGATACCGAAAACTGTTGGGGTGATTAGGGAATTATGGGAACCCTAATCACACTATATAAATACATAATATTAGGGTTATGGTCCCCAATAATACCAAATCATCTTGACGGCTCTCTTCTCCCCATTTGGAAGAAAATCGCTAATCCTATCGAGAAACTCCTGAGATTTGGTTGAGGAAGACCATGTATCCGCTCGATCCGTGTTCTTCTCGTGATCGATTGTCACAAGATTTCGCAATAGAAGTCAATTGATTGTAATAGATTCAGGTACGTAATTTACGTGTACATTAGAACTCTTGGTGATTTGACATGTTGATTAAGGTGTTATAGATTTATATCTATAGGGATTAAAGCCCCAACAGTTTTTATTCCCCAAAAAGTAAAACCTAAATAAGATTCATAAACTAAAAAATTTCTTGCAACCAAAATAACCAACAATACTATATTTATATAGTTTAATTCTCTATCTACAAGATAACAGCATACCATACATTTCTCAATCTTCATCCAAAGAGTCATTAGGCCACTTGAGCCATTGCACCTTTGGCAGGAGGAGTTCAAAAAGTGAAAAGAGAATAAGACAAGACCTGCGTATATTGTCCTGTATAAGCAAATGAGACTTTCTCCATTGGAATTTCCATTTCAAGCTCGTGTCTAGGCTCTAGGGATAATAGGTTATGCGAGCCTAAGTAGAAGTGATGAGCAGTTGTTCGCAAGGGCCAACTTGATCATCTTCTCTAGGGTTTCCCTAATCTGGGAACCCTAGGAGAGCCTCTGAATTCAAATACCATCCATGTACCTATATTATTAAAAAAATATGCATAAAAAACTAATGTAGACATCGCATTTTGTTTCGCTCGTTTTTTAATTCTGTAAAAAGTAACTGGTCAAAAGTACAAATTTGGACAAACTTTAAACCACGTTTAAAGGGAAAAAAATTGGTCTTATATTCATGTCGTTAAATTCCATTAACTTTTTTGAAAAGAAAAGAAATTAAAAAAAAAAATGACAATTTGATTGAATTAGGCAAAAATAAAGTTTCAAGCGAAAATCGAAATTTCTAAAAGTTAATTGGGGACTAAATTGGTTAAATTAAAAGAGTATTTTCATAGAATGTCACTTCAGATATAATTAATTTCATTTTCAACCCCTTAATTTTAAGAGATTTCACCAATTCCAACTACTTTTTATTTTAGCCCAAAAACTGTATTGTTTTGTCCGTTTTGTCAAATTGACTACCAAAAACATTTTATTCTCCAAAATTGGACTTTTAAATATTTATTTGGATAGTTTAATTTCATTTTTATCATTTCAATATCAAGAAAAATCAAAGAACACATGTGTAAATGATAAAAAGTGCTCAAATCACAAAAAATACTAAAGAAGCACCATCTGGGAATAAAACGAAGTATAGGATTCTACAATCGGAGCGCCAAAGTAACCAACATAGTGCCCGAAGCTATACCAAAATGGTATGATAAGGAGATGTGAAATCAATTTAGTTTTACACTTAATACCATAAATAAGGGGCCTAAAATGTAAAATTCACGCGATAGGGGGCTAGGTTCATCATTAGAGTAACATGGGTAAAAAAAAAAAAGGATGGTGGTGCACTCCCCAAAGCGCGCACCCTAGGGAATGCGCAGATTGTCTCCCTTATAAATAGGGGAGGCCTCTTTTCCATTTTATTTACTAATTCACTTTTCCACTCTTGCATGTTCTCTCTCTACAGACAAGAGCACTTTCTCTCTCCAAAAACATTTCTCAAATTTAGATTTTAGTTTTCACAAATCTTAGATTCTCTACATAAAGAGATCTAGAAAGAAGAAGAAGAAGAAGAACTATCCTTCCAAAAAGGTAAGGTAAGTTTTCAAACCTCTTAACATCTTTATATACTTGTCTAAAGTAAAGACAAACAAAAAAAACACAACAAAGGGGTCAAAACCCGAAAAAAAAAATACAAGTCGTTCTCTGAGAATGCACTTTACTTTTCTACATTTACTTTTATCCTTATTTACTTTATTCACTTTAGTTTTCCGCATTTACTTTACTATTATTTACTTTACTGCTCTGCGTCTTTCCGCACTTTACATTTCCATATTTTTTCCCTTTTTTTAGCCTAGGCACTAGATCGGTACTAAGTCACAATCCTTGGTCTGACATGTTTTTTTCCCTTTTTAGTCAAGTCCTCGAATTGACGTTATACCTATATGTGTGTGTGTGTGTGTGTGTGTACACACACACTTACATATCTATATACATATTTTACTCACCATCTTCTTTGATTACATATCAAAACATAAAAATAAAAAAATAAAAATAATGAAATTTTTTACTTAAACTAAAACATCATAAGGGATGATTTTCCATACTTTACTTTTAGGTTTTCCATTTTTGTTAGAAACTTTAAGTAAGGGTTTAGGGAAATCCTTTCCCCGAATGATGTTGGTTAAGGTTATAATGACAAAAAAATTGTTTTTCTTATTTTGAATAAAAACCAAAATCCAAGTCTCATTGTTTTCTTCCAAAACAAATGATACTTTAAAAATATTTACTTCAAAAAAGCTATTTCCATGAAAATAAAAATAAAATAAAAATATTTTCCTTCACCTAAGAAAAACTCAAAAAAAAAAAAAAAAAATTCCTTAAAACAAAACTTTGAATATTTCTTTTCTTCCTAAAAAATAAAGTGTTTTTTTTAAAATAGTTTTTCTTTTCTTTAAATAAAAAATTTTCTTCCCTTAAAATGTATTTCATTTTTCAAAACCAATATTTTCTAAAATAATATATTCTTTTTCTTTGAAAAATATTTTTTCACAAAAAGACAAAAAATGGCTTAATTAATGCTTTCTCCACTTGTAGACAAAATTTTCATGAAAATGTATCTTTCTTTTTAAAATTGTTTTCTTCTCTATAAGACAAAACATTTCCTAAAATGCATTTTCATTAAAAATATATTTTCTTAAAAAAAAAATTAATTTTTTAAACAAAATATATTTTCTCTCCAAAAATATCTTTCTCACACAAAAGACAAAAATTTCTTAAAAAATATTTATTTTTAAATTCTTTTCTATTTCGAATTGTTTTCTTAAAGTTTTCCCAAAACTTTTGTTTTTCATTTAAAAATAAAAATGCTTCTTTAGAATTTTATTTTTCTTAATCATTATTTTTTAAAAAATAATCCTTTTTCTTCTCAAAAATATTTATTTTCTTGAATCATTTTTCCATCAATAAAATAAAAACAACCAAAAAGTTTTCTTAGTCTTTAATTTTTATTTGCATAAAAGGAAAACTCTTCTCTCGAAAATAAATGAAAAGTATTTTAACTTCATTTCTTCCATTCTTTTCCTTCTCTTTTAAAACATAAATTTTGCCATCATGACTTAAACAAAAATAAATAAAATAATAATAATTAAATAATAAATAATTAAAACAAAATAAACTAAATAAAAAGAGAAAAAAACCTTTCCCCCGAGACCAAAAGTTGTCGATTCCTCCATAATCAACAGGTGGTTTAGAAGGGGGATATTTTCACATTTTACTTGCTTTATTTTAGAAGTTTCATTTTTTATTTTATGCTTATTAGCCTTACCTTAGTATACACGTCATAATAAATTAAAAAATAAGAAAAACAAATCATGCTAACCAACCAAATCAAACAGAACTTGGACTTGATTTAATTTGAATACTTAAACATTGAGGTACCATTTTCTAATGGGTGTCTTGGTGTAACTAACACCTTCCCTAAATATAACCGACCTCTGAACCTAATGAATACTCTAGTTAAGACCATTTTGAGTCAAATTTGGGTCATCTTAAAAATATATATTATTTTCTATTCTTTTACTCATTTTCTTTGAAACCCTATCACCAAGATCACCTTTTCAAAACCAATGTTAGGTGGCGACTCTAATTTGTTCATAAAATATCAAGTCCAAGTAATGTAGTTAAAAAGTGTGCCTAAGAAATGCCCTTGAACTTGTATTTTAAAATTGTTTTAAAAAATAAAGTTTATCCAAAAGTATTTTCAAAATGATAAGTTGTTTTTTTAAAAAAAAAAAAACATGATTTTGAATTATAACACCGGTACTAAATTGGTGTTGTCATTCATGAGCGAAATCTGGGGCAAGCCTAGTGGTGTCGAAATAATTTCAAATAAAATCCAATTCCAAAATGTTGTTTTATTTTGTTGGCTAAGTAATGCATTTTCCCTTAGCCAAAAAAATGAACACAATAAAAAATAAAAAATAAAAAAATCCTTTATTTCATTTTTGCATATGTACATAAGCATGTTTACTTTATTTAAGTTATTGCATTATATTCCTATTAAATTCCTATTTTAAATTTTTGTCATTTAAATTCTATATGTTGATCCTAAGATTTTGATGGACAATTAAATGTTGATGTATTTGGTGGAATTAACAATTTTGTTGAGTGTTTTAGTTTATTAGTTCCAGTGAAGAGATTATCATGAAGATATTAAGAAAAATGCTAAAAGGATGCTAAAGACATTGACAAAGATGATGCATGTTAAGAGATCGAAGAATTTGAAGAATCTATGGAAAACAATTCAAGTTAAATTTTTACTCTTAATGTATCTCGATTAGGATCACACACGACACAAAATATTTTTACAATTATGTGTGTTTTTTATAGGATACTAATTAGCTAACATATTTGCCCATATATGTAATTAAAGAAGAAACAATTGATTTAAGAAAAATAATTAATTAAAATTGAATTTAAGGATTTAGTGGAGTTAATCGATAAAATAAATCGATTAAAGAGGCAAAAACGTCGAAGAAATTTAGTAGAAAATTAATTTAGGAGAGGTGTTCCAGCTCAATCGGTCGACCTACACAAATTGATCGGTCAACCGATGGAATGGATCAAGGAAGAAAATTCGGTCCCTGAATTGGTCAGTCGACAGCTATGTCGACTTATGGAAATGAGACAAGCTCTCTGAATCTTCCAGTCAATAGGTAAGTCGACTTGTGGTTAAAAGATGAACTCTCTGAATCGTTAGGTCGACAGGTAAGTCGACTTATTAAACTCTCTGAATTGTTCGGTCGACAGATACAAAATGAGAGGTTGACTTGTGGTGAAGGGATTTTGGCTTAGGCTACGTCCTGAATTGGACAGTCGACCGATGGATGTTGCTTAGTCAACCGATGGCCAGTTTCAGGATTTGAGATTTTTATGGTTTTGATCCAAAAAGTAGCCATTACTAGTCATTTTATGGTTAAGATATGCAAGATATCTTAGGGATCTGATAGTTTTTTTAGCTATTTAGTTAATATTTTAATATTCCTATAAATATGGTTCAAGTATTTTGGATATCTCTCAATTTGGTTCATAAAATTCTTTATATCTTATCAAATTGAGATTGAGTATAAGTTTGAGGAACTAAATTGAATGTTTTAAAAGATATAATTAAGTGAATTATACTAGTAATGAGTCTTAATGATATAAGGGGGCTATTGGAGTAATTATTTGTCATGAAATGTGGGAACTAGCCGTTAGAGGGCTTATTCTAATCTTCTATAAATAAATCTGCGTTTTTTAGGTTTCAATAATCCCAATCATTCAATTTTGAAGAGTTATTCAGTTCTTGTGTTTTCTAAGAGTTATCATACTGAAGGTATTATGAGAATTTTCTTGAGAATCATTCTTGAGATATTTTGAAGTGGATTATTGTTGATTGTCGACTTGTGGTTTCATTGCTTATCTTATTTATCAGTGGATTCCTGGTGAGATTATTACAAGTTGATTATTATTAATTGATTGTTTACTATTATCATATTCTACTTGAAATTTGATCTTTAAAATTGTTTTCCTGTTCTTAAATTGAAAATTATTTTTGAAACAATTTCTTAAAAAAATCTAATTACGTGCTAAATTGTTTGCTACCCATTCTTGTCTAAAATCAGATTTTGAATTTCTCACTATATTTCTATCACTAGTATCGGGAGATTAATTGAGTTTAAATTTATCTAGGGTAGTAGAAACTCCGAGTGGAAAAATCACTTATCAATTTTAAAATTGGTGAGTTGAGTGTCAGATTAGATACTATTGGGAGTGTCTAATCAAGTGTAGCTGGTTTCGATCTCTTTCGGTAAAGAGATTGAAGTTTTGATCTTTGCCTAGAGTATAAAAAGATTAAGTGTTAATTATTCCTTGATAGAATTAATTTGAGTAATTTTGTAACGGTTCAATCCTTATCAGGTAAAAAGATATTTGGAGCGTTTTTTTAAGGTTTGATTCTCAACCTAAGTATAAAAGAATTAGGTTAATCTTTAGCCTGTGAAAAAAAAAGGGTTATTCCTGAGCCTGTGAAAATGAATTATAAAGGTTAATTCTCAGCCTACGAAAAGAATCGTTTTGAAAAAGTTTGGTTCCTACCTGATTAAAGGGATCATAGTTATTAGTGGGTGCGATTCTCTGCGTAGCTCGGGGGACTAGATTAGCCAAGAATAGTTTGGTGAACTAGGATAAATTTCTGGTGTGCTACTTTTTTTAATTTATTTTTGTGTTGTTTTATGTGCACCTAGTTGATACTTAATTTCCGCTGCTATACAGATAATAATTAATTTAGGGTAAAAATTAATTATTTGATTTTTTTAAGTATTTTATTTGAATTAATTTTTATCTACACAATTTACCCCCTCTTGGGTAGCTCACTGGGCCAACACCATATTTTACTTTATTTACTACTTTATGTACATATTATTGTCATGATTCTCTCTAAGGAACAAGCACCTCATCTCATCTGCATATATCATAACAAACCCAAAGTCGTGACCATTAGAAGGCCTGTAGTAGGGGCCAAAATCGGGCAATTTCATCATGCCTATCTAAGCCTTGAAACCTTGTAGGACTAGAAAGATGAGTCAGTATGGGTTCAGCTGCGTGGTTCATCTACTAAGATCCGACCTCGAAACTCACTCACTCGGATCATCAACCAATGATGCATGTTCCCCCTAGGAGAACGCCGGAGGTTTGAAGATCTAGGAGCCAAACCTTTTTAGCATGCATTAGTAGAAAAGTCATAAACCTCATATAGTGAGCCTATGATAGAATGCTGCCAAAATCCAAAATTTTCAGGACACTACATAGGATTGGAGAGACATGTTTGTATATTGTTTTATCCTGCTTTATTTTATAGCCTGAAATAATACACTAGGAATCTCTAGGATCAATAAGACTTGAAAATAACTAACCTTGGAGTTTTTATCTTCCTCTAGTAATCACGTTCAAAGTCAAGGTCCTGTCCAAGTGATAATGAACCTATCACAAAAGAAGAATAGTAGAAAATCCTACATCATTTATGTAACGACTTATTGAGCTAGGATTTTTAGTCAATATATTTCAATAAAGAATGATAAGCATAAGCGATTCCTTGAAAATCGTAAAATTCGGTACCCTTATAATAAACATAAAATTGGCTATTAAAATTCAAAATTTGATCTTCCCCAAATAAAGCATTTGCTAAAAATCCATCTAAATATCCGCTTATCCAGCTATAAGAATGGACTCGGATACGGTCGCAGCAAACTCAACCATGTTGATTGAGGTGAGAAGTAGCGTGGTCTTCTTGAAAAGAATGTTAGATTAAAGGAACCCTATCTTGATGTCTAGAAGAATAAAAGTAGAAGTCCAGTCACCCATACCCAGAGAGGAAGATGATGATGCCCAGATTTCTAATTGACGAAGAAAAATGGATTCCTTTAGGAAACTTTAAGAAAATTTATTGGGAGACGTACTCAAAAGCAACAAAGGGAATGGAAAATACAACTATTAACACAACAGACTCGTCCAAAATATCCGAGGACGTTTGGGCTGTCGTCGCTCAGGCAAATCTAGAAATGCCCAAAGCACCACTCTGGGAGGAAACAAGCCAAGTGAGGAACCAATAAAACTCTGAGGGGACTCGTTTCGGCAACAAATGTTTAAGATGCGAGATAAAAGTGAGGAACTTGACCACTTTCTTGGGCAATTGAGAGAATCCATATTGGGTAGCAAATCTTCCACTCTGAAAGGAGAAAACCTCTACCCGACACCAGTCATTGAAACTCTTGTCTACCCCAAGCCACAATCATTCATTTCACATCATCATGACAATTCCCAGCAATCCCTACATCCAGACTCACCTCAACTTCAAGCATAAAGGTTTTTCTCGACTCCCTATCTTGTTGTCACAAATCTACTACCACTGTCTAGAAAAACAACTACTAAGACCACTCCCACCTCATCAACCGAATCCTCGCCCCTCGAAGTTTTACCCTAAAGCATTCTACGAGTATCACTTTGGAGGCGAAGGTCACCACACCAACCAATGCTACCATCCTAGGTGTCATGTTGAAGATCTCATTCAAAATGGCCTTATTATCCTCAAAGAAATGGAAGCTTGACTATTGGCAACACCAAGGAAAAGAAAAGAAGGGAATGACAAATTTAGATTCCCTTAATTTTGCTCATATAACTATGTACTACCTTTTTATTTTAATGAAAGCACGGCTATTATGTCTACAGTTCGTTTAAGTGTCTTGTTTTGACAATTGAGCAATCGATTTATTTTTCCAATTTATATACCATGAACAATTAAAGTATTACGGTAATATGATTTCAACATTATAATTGGACCTTTATCCAAATAAATTCATTGAAAATAAGTGTTTTTCTCTAACCAAACGATGGTGAGATATTGGGAAAGTCTGAGAAAACTGAAGAAAGAACCAACAACCTTGATATAAAATCATTACAAACATTTCAACTTGGGAGCCAACCTCGAAAGTGCTACTTATGTTCTTATTTGAATAAATAAATAAAACTAAAAACATAAAAAATCATCTTGAGATGTACTACGTATTAGCCTAATTTTCAGTAATCTGAGATACGTAGCCAACCCACATACGGGTTCGGTCACTTGTCTAAACAAAAATTATTCATCTTGGAAAGATGAACTATGTTTCAACCTGATTCCCTATGCAAACCGAGATACATAGGCAACCTTTATAGGTTCGCGCATAAAAAAAAAAATCATTTAATTTGCTTTATCTATTGCTGCTGTTAGATAATAAAGTTTCCTTGCCTTCTTACATAAAAATATATGAAAAGACAAAAACATGGAAAAATATACTTTGAATTTATATATTTATTGATTGTTTGGTTTTAAACTTAAAAGTCTGAAAATATATTTTATTTAATTATTTGATTACGTGCTTAAATTGTGTTACCCATTTTGTTAATTAATCAGATTTTGTTTGTCTCACATTGTATCTATCACATGATAATTATTCAGGTCATTAATTGAGCATATTCGTATTGAGGTAGTAAAAACTCCTTGTGAGAAAAAACTTGCATTTTTTTTATATTTGTGAATTTGAGTGAATTAGACACATTTGAGACGGTATTTAGTTAAGGTAGCTATGCTTCGATCTTTTTTCGGTGAAAAAAATTAGGATTTGATATTTGTCCTACAAAAAATGTTAGGTTATTCTTTTCCTTTAAAAAGAATTAAGTTTTGATTCTTTCAATAATTAAATTGTAAAGGATCATAATTTCCTTTGAAAATGATAAGTGAGAGAATGTTAAGTTATTATGTATTTTTATTTTAGTGTAAGATGAATTTTTTTTTAATGTATTTTGATTCTCATATTAGCTAAAATGGAGAAAATGAAAATAGAATTGGGAGGGAAGTTATTTTGTACTTGAAAAGACAAAAAAAAAAAAAAAAACTCTTGCATTAATAGCTTCCCGTCAAATTAAATTAATAAATTTGCCAATTCAACCACATTAAAATCAATTTTATAGTTTAAGCAGGCACGAAACACCAAGAATTGTAAACACCCACATCAAATTTGGACCGCCAAAAATATCATTTTCTGTTATATTTTATTTTTGTTGTGCGGAAGCGTGTCGAGTAGACCCAACACAGAACAAATATTATGGGAGATGAAAAGAAAACACACACACTCACAAATAAGAACACAAGTTTTAACGAGGTTCGGCAATTTCGCCTACTCCTCGGGAGCAACTATGGAACTTTTTTATTTGACAATAAAATACAAATAAAGAATACAAAACAAGGTCTTAAAACAACTTAAGACACTTGTGCAAAAATTCACTCAATTGTGGCTATTGAGGAATTGAACTCTCTCTCTTAATGTATTTCTTCAATTGAGAGATATTGTTTTCATCAATTGTGAGATTTTTTTTCTTCAAAGCTCATAGCCTCTATTTATAGTAGAGGTTTGAGCTTTGTTTTCAATCTGAACCAAAAAACATGAACCTTCAACAATTTCTGCAGTCCAAAATTGCAACTCCTTCTTTCAACAAAAATGGCCACTTTCATATGCTGATTTTCTCTTCAAAAAAATCTGTTGCTGCTTTCATATTGTCAGAAACAAAAGTTTTCATTTTTCAAACCCAAAAAGTGTTGCCAACTGGAATTGAAGCTGCTGAAATTTTGTTCAATTCAAATAAGGCTACATTAATAAGAATAAGGCTCACCATTTGAAAAGAGAGCCACCAACCCAACAATCTCCACCTTGACGAGATTTTCAAATGCCACCATCACCACAACGTTAATATGAATTCTCATACTACACCTCCAATAGAACCAATAGTTGCTCCTCCAAAAATCATACTTATGTATGAACAATATTGGCCAAGTTTAGGCAGTAAAGAAACTTGACGCTTCCAACGACTTTCGTCAACATATCTACAGGGTTATCGACTGTCCCAATCTTCGTAAGAAGAATAACACCTGCATCAACAATTTCTCGAACAAAGTGGAATCGAACATCAATGTGTTTGGTCCGAGCATGATGAACTTGGTTCTTCGCTAGATGTATTGCGCTTTGACTGTCGCAATATATCTCCACCTGTTTCTGATGAAGACCCAAGTCTGAAATCAGTCCATGTAACCAAATGGCTTCCTTCATGGCTTCTCCAGCAGCCATGTATTCAGCCTCCGTGGTAGACAATGCTACAGTGGACTGCAAAGTAGACCTCCAACTGACTGGACCACTAGCCATAGTAAATAAATACCCGGTAGTAGACCGTCGCTTATCCAAATCACCAGCGTAGTCTGAATCCACATATCCAATGAGAAATCTTTCGACTTCCATTTGATTTCTCACAAATTTCAAACCTACATCCTCAGTACCTTTGATATACTTCAAAATCCATTTTGCAGCTTCCCAATGCTTCTCTCCTGGATCATGCATGTATCTGCTAACCATACTAACAGCTTGAGAAATATCAGGTCTTGTGCATACCATTGCGTACATAAGGCTTCCAATCAAACTTGCATACGGTACTTGAGCCATATACATTCTTTCTTCATTTGTACTCGGTGACAGTTCCGCACTTAATTTAAAGTAAGGAGCCAAAGGTGTACTAACCGGTTTGGTATTTTCATCTATACCAAATCGATTTAGTACATTTTTCAAATACTGTTTCTGTGTCAGCCACACAGTCCCAGCCATTCTGTCACGAGTAATTTCCATGCCCAAAATTTTCTTGGCTTCGCCAAGATCCTTCATTTCGAATTCCTTCCGAAGTTGGGCTTTCAACTTCTCAATCTCCACTAAACTCTTAGATGCGATTAACATATCATCAACATATAAGAGCAAATAAATGAAGGTACCATTTTTCAATTTACGGAAGTACACACAATGATCGTATTGACTTCGCGTAAAGTTATGTACCTTCATAAATTTGTCAAATCTCAAATACCACTGTCGTGGAGATTGCTTCAAACCATACAGGGACCTCTGCAACTTGCACACCATTTGTTCTTTACCAGCAGCTTTGAAACCATCAGGTTGCGACATATAAATTTCCTCATCCAAATCTCCATGTAGAAAAGCAGTTTTCACATCAAGCTGCGCCAACTCCAAACCAAATTGTGCGACCATGGCAAGTAAAATTCGAATGGAGGAATGCTTTACTACCGGTGAAAAGACTTCATTGTAGTCAATCCCTTCCTTTTGAGCATACCCCTTTGCAACCAGTCTTGCCTTGAATCTCACACTGTTTTTCCCATGAAAGTCCTCCTTCTTTGAATATACTCATTTACACCCAATTGCTTTTTTTCTTTTTGGTAACTCTACGAGTTTCCAAGTCATATTCTTATGGAGAGAATCTAATTCTTCATTCATGGCCTTATTCCATTCCACACTTTCAGAACTTTGCACAGCTTCTTTATATGTGGTTGGAATATCTTCATTGATAATTGGTAGGGCATAAGCAACCATATCCGCAAACTTTGCTGGTTTTCGAATTGTTCTTTTTGGTTTGCTAGTTGCTATCGATTCTTCAATTTGTGGAGGCCTTTGAGGAGAAGGCTCCACCTCAATTCTATCTTCCGTATCCCCGTCATTTTCATCATCTGAAGAAGTGTCTTCTGAAGGAGAATCTACTGGACTTTGAATTTCCACCTGCTACACTAGACTGCCTTTTTTATTCTCTTCATTAGACACTTTCTTCTTCATAAATTTACTTTCATCGAAAGTAACATCCCTGCTCAAGATCATTTTCTTCAATGTAAGGCACCATAATCTGAACCCTTTCACTCCACTGCTGAAGCCCAGAAATATGGCCTCCTTTGCCCTTGGATCAAGTTTGCTATCTTCGGTCACGTGAAAGAACGCCGAGCAACCGAAGATACGCAAAGAATCATAATCTGGTGTAGGTGATCCTGACCACACTTCAATAGGAGTTTTTCCATCAATTGCAGTAGAAGGCAGACGGTTAATTAGATGACATGCATAAGTAACCGCTTCTGCCCAAAAACTCTTCGTCAAACCGGAATTGGATAGTATGCACCTTACTTTTTCAAGTAAAGTCCGATTCATACGTTCCGCTACACCATTCTGTTGTGGAGTCTTTTTCACAGAAAAATGCCTTACTATTCCTTCTTATTTGCACAAGGAATAAAATGGATCGGATGTGTATTCACCGCCGTTGTCCGATCTCAACACCTTGATCTTCCTTCCGGTTTGATTCTCCACCCTCTTCTTCCAAGCCAAGAAGATCTCTAGGACTTGATACTTATGTTTCATAGTGTACACCCAGAGTTTTCTTGAGAAGTCATCTACAAAGGTAATAAACCAGTGCCTTCCACTCAAAGATGCAGTCTTCGTTGGACCCCAAACATCAGTATGCACATAGTCTAGGATCCCTTTTGTTTTGTGGATGCTCTGGTTTGCTTGCCCAGCACACAGTGCTCACAGAAGTCCATCTTACAAGTCTTGGCACCCTTCAAAAGACCCTGTTTTACTAGGCCTTGCATGGCCTTCTCTCCAGCATGCCCAAGCCTCATGTGCCAAAGCTTGGTTGTATCAATAGCAGTTTCTACGGTGGCAGCTCCACCGATAACAGTCTTTCCTTGTAAGAAATACAAATTATTTCTCCTTAAGCCTTTCAAGACAACCATAGCACCTCGTGTGACTTTCAACGATCCAGCTTCCATGATGACTTTAAAACCATTTGATTCCAAAGCACCCAAAGAAATTAGATTCCTCTTCAAATCTGGTACATACCAGACATTGGTCAGATCCCTCGTGGTTCCGTCGTGCAGCTTCAATCGGATCATGCCAACCCCTTTCCTTTCACACGTATGATCATTTCCCATAAGAATTGATCCACCACTACCAAGATCCAAACTGGTGAAACAATCCGTATCAGGACACATATGATAGGAGCACGCGGAGTCAAGAATCCACTCGTCTGAGCCAACTCCAGCTGTAGTAGCCAGAGCAAAATTTGAATCATCATCTTCAATTTGGGCCACGTTTGCATTTGTATTACCCCTGTTTTTCAGCTTGGGGCAATCCTTCTTCCAATGACCCTTTTCACGGCAAAAAACACATTCATCCTTTGCCGGAATCTTCCTGCCATTTGATGAAACTCCTCTCGACTTGGAACGAGAGTTGTTTCTACCTTTGTTGTGCTTTTTGGTCTCCGATCTGCCCCTCGTCATCAAAGCAGTAGATGTATCAGTTTGAGACACCTTGTCACGTCTACGAACTTCGTTATTCATCAACGCGTCTGATACATCCTTGAATTTCACCGAGTCTTTTCTGTAGATCAAAGTGGTTGCCAAGTGTTCGTATGAATCCGGTAAGGAATTCAACAACACAAGGGCTTTGTCCTCATCCTTGATCTCTTCATCCAGGTTCAATAGATCGGCAATCAACTTGTTGAAGTCATTCAAATGGTCTATCATAGATGTACCTTCTTGGTATTAAAATCAGAAAAGCTTTCGCTTCAGATACAACCGATTCTCAATACTCTTTGTCATGTACTTTTCTTCAAGTACCCTCCATAAGTCCTTCGCCATCGTCTCTCTCATTACAAAGTATTTGACGTTCTTTGCAAGACAGAGACGAATAGAACCGCACGCCATTTTGTTGATCTTCAACCACTCTACTTTCTCCATAAAATCTGGTTTTTCCTCCAAGGTTATTTCCAAACCCTGTTGAACCAACATATCCATCATCTCACATTGCCACATGCCAAAACTGTTTGTTCCATCAAATTTTTCAATATCAAATTTGCCATTTGATATTGACAGTTTTGTTTGTGAACTGGAAGAGGTTGATGGCGATTCAATCTCCTCCGTTTTCGATTCGATCTTCGCCATAATCCCAAGCTCTCAACCGGAGCTCTGATACCACTTGTTGTGCGGAAGCGTGTCGAGTAGACCCAACACAGAACAAATATTATGGGAGATGAAAAGAAAACACACACACTCACAAACAAGAACACAAGTTTTAACGAGGTTTGGCAATTTCGCCTACTCCTCGAAAGCAACTATGGAATTTCTTTATTTGACAATAAAATACAAATAAAGAATACAAAACAAGGTCTTAAAACAACTTAAGACACTTGTGCAAAAATTCACTCAATTGTGGCTATTGAGGAATTGAACTCTATCTCTTAATGTATTTCTTCAATTGAGAGATATTGTTTTCATCAATTGTGAGATGTTTTTTTCTTCAAAGCTCATAGCCTCTATTTATAGTAGAGGTTTGAGCTTTGTTTTCAATCTGAACCAAAAAACATGAACCTTCAACAATTTCTACAGTCCAAAATTGCAGCTCCTTCTTTCAACAAAAATAGCCACTTTCACATGCTGATTTTCTCTTCAAAAAAATCTGCTGCTGTTTTCATATTGTCATAAACAAAAGTTTTCATTTTTCAAACCCAAAAAGTGTTGCCAACTGGAATTGAAGCTGCTGAAATTTTGTTCAATTCAAATAAGGCTGCATTAATAAGAATAAGGCTCACCATTTGAAAAGAGAGCCACCAACCCAACAATTTTCACTTGCCCCACCTACTAATGAGAAAAAAAATAAAAAATAAAATACATGGCTAATTTGGTATAAAATTTGATGCTTCTTAGAGTGCGAAAAGGGCCTACGAGAAACCGAGCGAGACCAAGGGGGAGACAGCCCGAGACCGAGTGAGAGAGAAACCATAGAGTAAGATCGCCATAGATGAAACGGTGACCTTTATCCCACGGGCCACGGAAGAGAATCTGCTGACAAGGGCTCAATTGAAGCTCTATTATTAAGGAATTTCAATATTTCTTCGAAGAATATTTTGATATTTGTTTTGGCGAATTGCAATCAAAGTTCAGGTATGTTCACACCTAATACTTATCTTGTGTTTCTTCAATTTTATTTCGTTAAGACGTTGGGATCATGATTAGAAAATATAGTTTCTCTCTGGTGCCCCTCTTAGGATTTTAGGGTAATTTTTCCTTTACATTTTAACTCAAGGTTGGCCTTTGCTCTTTACCTAGCTAACGGTTAGTATATTTGATTATTTTTATTGAAAATCAATTTGATTTTTGTTTTCTTTTGCTGAATATAATGCATTTTGTTTTTTTAACCCTTGAATATACGAACAATCCATGGAAACATGGAAATTTTTCTTGTATATTGATCTATTGATGACTATATTTTAAGGTTTTTACAAAAAATCTTCCCATGAACGGCGTGCGTGTTCTCGACTTTACTGAAGACAACGACGGGACTGACCCCACTTGCCTCTGGCTTGTTATATGCTAATAAACTTTGTTGAATTATCTGTCAGGCCGTAAGTTGCTGTTTGAAATTTCGAAGTCAAAAGCATAGCAACAAAAGTGCAGCGCCACACAAAAAAGTTGTCTTGATTTTTCGATCCGGTGCCAGTCTAGGTTTTGAACCTTGAAAAATGTCTAGTGGAGAGGTCAGAAAAGTATCACGTCAAGATATTCAACTGGTAAGCAATTGAATTTATGTTTTGATCTCATACTGATTATTCACAAGTTTATATAAAGTAAATGACAGTTATAAAATGTTTGTATCAGTTATTTGCTGTGACAGAGAGCATATGTGTTGGTAATAATATAAATTCAGTCATATGCTATTAGGTTGGCATTTGTACTTTATTTCTGCATTAGCAGACAATTATCGAGCCTCCTGTTGGCTATCTATATAACTTATGATATTGTCATTTTATCCCCCTTTTACCGTTGACACTTGATGTATGCTTGGAGTCATTGTTTAAATATTAATGTTTTTAAACCTTTAAATGAATTTTAGTCCCATGATTGAATACAACTGTATTTTGTTGATGATTTGCCACTGTAGTTTCATAATCAATGATATATAAAAATAATAGGAGCTGTTATATGCCTTTTTGTGACATCCCATAATCAACAGTATATGAAAACATAGTTGTTAAAAATTTCAACTCATCTTTTTTTTTTTTTGGTTTCTGTAACTCAACTTCCGTTACTTGAGTGTAGTGTACACTAATGCTTGTTTAATTCAAGAAAATGAATTTGAAGTGATAAGACACTTATTTGATCACTAACTACTTGTTGAATTTAATAAAGTATATTTTAAAGAATTTAACAAAAAAAGTTTTAACAATCACTAAAGTTTGCTGAATGCTAACATTTTTTGTTAAATTCAACATTTTTTGACGAATTTAACAAAAGAGATCTCAACAAACAGTTATGCTTGTTGTTGAACACTAATTTTTGGCTCTTTAAGTGATTACATAATCATACCTGTTCTTTATCACTAACTACTTGTTGAATTCAACAAAATAAATTTTAATTATCACTAAAGGTTGCTAGATACTAATGTTTGTTGTTGAATTCAACAATTATTTTTTTGACGAATTTAACAAAAGCGATCTCAACAAACATGTGCCCTTTCGTCGAACACTAACGTTTGGCTGTTGAATGCAAAAGAAAAAAAAAGTATAAGTAAAAGAAACCAATTTTAAATGAATAGAACACTGATATGGGTGCCAATCTAAAGCTCTTTCAATGGCAAGTCTAATCTGGCATTTTCCCAAATGTTTTTGACTTATTTTTTTAATGAATTGAATAGGACTAGATGGTTTTGGCAGATACTAGTTGCCATTAGAAAATCGTGCATTAATTATTGGATTTGTTGATTATGATCCTGAATTTCATGCATCTGGTTATGCTTGGAAAAGGCAAATCAGTCAAAAAAAAAAAAAAAGACAGACAAAAGAAACAAATTTTTTGAGGATAATCTGGGGGAAGAAGCTGCTTTCTTATGGGTGTGGAGGTTAAAAACCCTATATTTTGACCATGGAAGTTACTGAGTTATTAGATCAATTTGAACAAGGTTAATGAATTACAAAAATATCCTCCTGTATTAGCTAACTAATGTAATTAAACGCTTTACATAACGTTTATCTATTTAATAAAACATGATGTTGTAGACTTCCAAATCACATTTTCAAGATATATTTTCATAACATATTTTTGAAATATAAAAGAGGTAGAGCAAAACTTGCAAATGCCATATCCCACTTTGACCGAATGCAAAAAACGAAGAAGATAATCTTCTTATATAAAGTATTTGCAAACTAATGGGTAAACTCCCAAAATCATGTGCACAAGAGTGTAGACATTTGATTGTACCCCTCATCTCATTTTTTATCCTTTAAATTAGTCTGTTCAGTTCAAGGGTTTAGCCGATTCAATAGATGGGTTTTTCGGTTTTAACAAAACTGAATGATTTGTTGTGTAGTCCGATTTTTAAGAGTAAAACCAGTTTGTTTTAGGATTGGTCGATGCTCCAACAGGTTGAACATTTTGATCCAATTTGGTTTTTAAATCACATGTAAATATTGACTTGTGATTTCTTTTTTATTTTTTTAAATTGGGGTAATAAATTAGGAAGGACTGAAGGAATATGTTTTCAAAATATATTTTTAAGACATATTTTCAAAACAAATTTTCATTAAACCTGACTGAGGGGATAGCCCTTGATCGTTCATTATGGCGTAAACGGATTCATATAGCCGACCCTATTTAAGTGGGAGAAAGGCTTAGTTGTTGTTGTTGTATTTTCAAAACAAAATTTCAATACATATTTTCAAAGATTAAGACATATTTTCAAAACAATGTTTCAAAGTATAAAAGAGATAGATTAAGGTTTGCAAATGTCATGTCCCACATTGACTGAATGCAAAAAACGAAGAATAAAATCTTTTTATATTAAGCAATTGCAAGCTATGGGTACACCTACAAAGTCACGTGCACAAAAGTATTGTACCTCTCAACTGAGATTTTGTTCTCTAAATGAGTTTTTTTGGTTCAATGGTATAGCCGGCTCAACCGCTGGTTTTTTCAGTTTTAATAAAATTTAACAGTTTTTGGTGTAGTTTGGGTTTTGGGAGTAAAACTAGTTCGTTTTTCGAATTGGTCTACGGTCCAATAGGTTGAACAGGCTGATCCGATCTGGTTTTTATATCACTACTAATATTATGATGTTATTTTTGTCTTTTTTTTAATTAGGGTAATAAATTAGGAAGGGGCTTATTTTCAAAATACATTTCAAGGCATATTTTCGATACACATTTTGAAAGTATAAAAGAGATAGAGTAAGCCTTGCTAATGGTATATCACACATCGAACGAATGCAAAAAATGAAAAAGAGAATTTTCTTGTATAAAGTAATTGCAAGTTAATGGGTAGGCTTACAAAAATCTTGTGCACAAGGGTGTAGAAGGCGTTTGGCTGTACCCTTTAGCTCAGATTTTGTTCCATAAATTAGTAATTTTGGTTCAATGGTTTAGCTGGTTCAACAACTTGGTTTTTTTCCAAGATATATTTTCAAAACATATTTTGAAATTATAGAAGAGAGAGAGTGAGCCTTGCAAATGTTATATTCCACATTGACCGAATGGAAAAACGAAGAAAATAGTTTTATATAAAACAATTTTATGCTAATGGGTAGACCTACAAAACCATGTGCACAAAGATATAGGCATTTGATTGTACCCCTTAGTTCAGTTTTTGTCCTATAAATTAGTCATTCTGGTTCAATGGTTTAGCCGATTTAATCACTGGGTTTTATGTTTTAACAAAATTGAACGTTTTTGGTGTAGTCTTGATTTTGTGAGTAATACCAATTGTTTTCAGGACTGGTGGACGGTTCAATAGTTTGAATCGTCCAATCCGATCTGGGTTTTAAAACACTAAATATTAACTTATGATATTTTTTTAATTAGGTTAATAAAACAGGGAGGGGTATGGTATCAAAAGACATTTTCGAAACATATTTTTAATATTTTCAATACATGTTTTCAAAGTATAAACGAGATAGAGTGAAACTTGCAAATGTTATATAAATACAAAAACTGAAGAAGATAATCTTCTTATATGAAACAATTGTAAGCTAATGGGTAAACTCATAAAATCACGGGTACAAGGGTCTAAGTATTGAGTCTATTGATTGTACCCCTCATTTCAAAATTTATCCTTTAGTTCAACTTTCTGGCCGGTTCAGTAAATTAGTCTTTCTGGTTCAATGGTATAGCCAGGTCAACCATTTTTTTTTGTTTAACAAAATGGAACAGTTTCTTGTGTTGTCTGAGTTTTGGGAGTAAACTGAATTGTTTTTAAGATTGGGCGATGGTTCAACAGGTTGAAAGTTGAATATGCCAGTCCAATTTGATTTTAAATCATTGAATTATATGCTAGTTGCTAGTAGTTGTAATAAGTAAAGAGCTATAGAATAAGATAAATTGAGTAAATCATATAAAAAGTTGAAATAACATCAAATATCATAATTAGTGGTGTTATCAATAATCTTATTCTATAGTTCTGTAAATAAATGAAAGGGTGTACATCAATCCTTTTTAATTGAGATTTGTGAGAGAACTTGAGGCTTTATTTTCAATAACTTGGTATGCCTTGGGATGATTCAACACACACAATCAACTGTAACATACTCTAGGTCAACTCATTAATTGATATAAAAAATGGTAGTTGAAATTTGATTTATCAACTTTACTAAAGCATGCATTTCTTGCGTTTTGTGCCTTGCGGCTAGGCTCTCTAGGCAAGATCCTTGAATGTCTGTTGCTTGACCCTGTGCGATGCACATGAGACTTGCCTTTCACAATTATGATCAATTGTGAGTTCGCCACCAACTTGCGCTTATATGATGAACCATGAGAGTATTGGTTTTGACCCAATTGAAACCACCTCAACATCGGTAAAGGGCGAAAAGGAAAATTTAAAATACTACAAGATGTGTGACACCAATTAGAAGGATTAAATGTGTTTTATGACACGTGTTGCTTCGTAAGGTTTGAGGTCAATGGCTTTGTGGAGTTAAAGAAAGATCTTATACTTTGTGTTTTTTTTGCTCTCTCTCTCTCTCTCTCTCTCTCTCTATCTATCTATCTATCTATCTATATATATATATATATATATATATTTGGTAACTAATGATTTTATGTGCATCACAAGCTCTCACATTGCTATTCTTGCTATTCTCACATTTTGAAGGTTGGGTTTGTCTAGTTTTATCAACATGGTATTTCTTCTAAAAACGTTTATAGTCCTCGCCGTTTCAATATGATTTTCAATGATTTAATAGTTGATTTATGATGGGGATGGAACAATTTTTAGCACAAGTTTATGATTGCACAATGGAACATAGGGAAGAAGAGGATGTCTTTTTGGGTTGGTTTCTTGGTGTGGTAGAGAAGTTAGAAGCAAACGGAAGCTCTGTACGTTTGTGTTCTACCTTCAAAGGGGAACAAAAGGAAAAGATATAAGAGTTTTACTTTCAGGAGGTGATAAATCTGATATGTTCTACCTTCAAAGGGGAACAAAGGGAAAGATATAAGAGTTTTACTTTTAGGAAGGTGATAAATCTGACGCGGAAGTTTCAGTTTGAAGTCATTATGGAACTTATTCCATGGTTGTTGAGCCAAAATCAAATAGAAGAATTTATTTTTTTCGACTCTTGAGATCGAGGTGAATCACTCCCTGTTTTAGGTGGTTAAAGGTTTTTGTCAATTAGTATCTAGAGTGAGGGAAGTGGTTACAACAAGAAGACCTTCAAAGGTTATTGATAGTGGAGGATTGGCAAAGAAGGGGTCTTTCAGATTGTACAATATTGCCGACAGGGTGGACCCATGGACGTCTAAGTTAGCCATAGTTGATTGGGACTACGGCGCTGCTGGTGGAAGGACTTATTTGTTTTCAAAAGCCCACTTTTTGAGGAGAGCCTTGGTTGACAGGCTAAGAGCTTTAATTGAGGATTTTCCCTCGGTTGTGTCCATTTCTAAATAGGCCAATGAACATGGGGAGATGCCTATGGGTGTGGAAGTGAAATAATTGGCCTATTTGCTCTTTCAATTTATGTCTCTTTTGAAAATGAAGCCAATAGCGTGTCAGAGAGAGGAAAAGACACAAACGGTGTCAATTTCATGCTGTATAGGTGGTCAACATTGGTGGGAGTTGATTATAAGTGGTGGAAGGAGAATGTGAAATGGACATGGATTAATGTTAGCTTCTTGAAGATGATACAAGACAGAGGCATGGACTTTGGTTCCATGACCATGCCAAGGCCTTCACCATGTTAGCAAACTCGGTTAACTTGGTGGAATGAGAATGGCACAACGTTGTAAAAAACATGTTGCTGTGTTAATTAGGAGTTGTTGCTAGAAACAACCGAGTGTTGATCAAGATCAAGTACATGCGTTGGTTAGTCCTTGAGATTTCATTGTGGCTCCTCAAACACACAGATGTCTCTTGTGACCACTTGGGTTGTTTTACATAAGGTATTATAGTGGAACCCTGCCACTGAGACACATTATGACACCTCAAGCAAACTCATGCCCACTATTGTCACCTTAATTATTTTGCGTAAGATATTATAATGGGACGTGGTCCTTCGAAGACCCTTTGTGTGACATTAAACCGTGGCGTGCCATGTCCTACTTGTGTTGGAAGTTTTGGGGGCATGACTTAGCCAAGAAAGTCAGTTAAGAAAGGTAACCGAAGCGCGGCATGCCTCGGCACATGTCGGCATGCTTGGGCGTTGCTGGAGGATGCTGCTAGCCATTGGCATTGCTAAAGCAAGACACGAGGTAATCATAGGCGCAATGCTCGTAAATGTATTCATGGGTGCGACACGAAACCAAGGAAAACATTGGCACGAGGTCAAGCTAACGAAGACAGAACATGGGCGCAAGACACGGTCTGGTCATGGTTATGTGAGTGACATGACGAGCCTTCGACAAGCATCGGCATGAGTTTTAGAGCAGAATGGCATAACTGTCAGTATGCATGCATGGTGTCAAGTTGCTGGTAACGCAGTGCCTGAGTACTGTGCTAGTGAAGCTTAGTATTAGGGTGCATGGAACATTGGCCAAGCCTGTGAAGGGCAGCTACAGGTCTTTGTAGATAAGGTAAGAGTAACTTCTCTACTGTGTTGTCTGGACACTTGTCCAGTTAGGTGTTTGTTATCTGTCCCTAGGTAGTCGGGGTGTCAACTGCATCATGTTCCTTTTAAATTCGTGATATCATTTTTCGGTAAAACAGTGTATATTCAGACAACCCAGACAAGAATCTGTGCATGTACTTGTTTATTGAGTTTTATAACAAGGTTGAGTTTTGTCTATAAATTTGTGTCTATTTGTGCATTTTTACATACGTTTCTGGTTACTGTTTTCGAGCCACCAAATGGTCTTTGCGTCAAATTTGAACTATCAGTTTGAAGCACTGGAAGATTATGTTGGTGCCAAGGTTTTAAATCGCGGTATTGGATTACGTAACGATAATGGTTGCGGTGTAACAGTACCGGGAGTATCGGCCTTCTAAATAGAAGTTGGCCATAACAGTCATGAATTTTTTAAAATCTTAGAAAATTCTTGAAAACTCAATAATTGTAATTGTTTTACTCATTTAACTCTTAATAAATACATTCCAATGGATATTATTACATTTAGTTATATATACAACATATTAAAAATATAAAAAAAAAATTAATGATTGAAATTAGGAACTATCGTATTGAACAATCTTAAAATAATAAGATGCACAACTATTAATGAAAAATGCGTTACACAAACATAATAAAAGAGTAAATTGTATGTTATATTATCATATTACAAATATTATACTCAAATTCAATGATCAATATCGAAAAAAAATTCATGAAGTCTCTTCATATTCGGCATTGACATAATCACCACTCTTATAGCAAGAGTGCTATTTAGATTGCTTACAACTCAGTCTTTCATAAACAAATTAAACACATCAAGATTGATTGTCATCACATTCGTTATCACCTTTAGCATGGCACCACCTTTCGCGTCATCCTCCATGCAAGTTGCCGACTTGTTTACCAAGTCGCATTCTATTTCGCGCTTTCGTTTTTTGGTTGACAAACTCTTGATGCTTCTTGCAGCCACATCGTGAGTTTGAGGGGGGATATTAGAGATATTATTATTATTTAGTCTCAAGGGTAGAATAAACTTTTCTTCGCTGTCTAGGTCTTTCTATTGTAAGCCTATATAATTTATCTTTTCTAGGTATTCTCTTACACTTTTGTATTCATCATTCACATATAATAAACCCTAGCCTCCTTTTCTCTTCTCTCTAGACTATATGTTCATTCATTGATCTTCACAAACATTACATATTACACTTAATTTTGTTTGTTAAGATATCATATTTACATGCAGCAATAAATAAGTCTTTGTCCCACCTAAGTAAAAACTTCTGCAAAAGTAGTGTACAATGAACAACTACAATTGATACACAATTTTCATACATGATAATAGGAAACTAGAGAATCAATTCGAAGGATAAATTTACTATTCTAATGACAATTCGGTATCATAAATTAGATATGTAAAAATTTGCACGTGTCTACATAATACATGAAAACCATATTTGAGAAAACAGGCTGTGTTTAAGGAGTTTTTTTTCCCTTAAATATTTTAACACTGGACATCACTCAATCTCGTCTTATTTATTTATTTTGATTAAGGCCTGAAATAATTTAAAATTCATAAAGACATACAAAATATATGTTTCACTAACTTGATGAATTAGAAGGATTAAAATCGCATTCTAAATTTTGATTCTAATATTTATAGAGAAAATGTTAAGATTCTATCGAAATAAAGATTCTCCCGGTATTATTAAAGGCGTACCTAGCTTGCACCTAGGCCAAAGGTTTATCAAGTCTCACTTGTTGCGCCTTGCCTAGTTCAAGTCCAGACTCTTTCAATAAGGCTCGTGCCCTGTGGGCTTAGGCTAAAGTTCCAATGTTCACACAAGGTGCTCTTAGTTGATACTACTAGTAAATTGTAGTGCAGGCATTAAACTTTTACGAAGTTATGTTATTTTTTTGTAACATATCATCATAGATTATTTTAATTTCTATTTGATAAATAATCCTTGTTAGTACAATAAATTATAATTTAAGTTACATTTTTATTCAATAATAGATCGTTTCTTTATGTGACTAAAATACAAGATTTTTAATCAATTTATGATTTTATTCTGTTGATTCATATGAAATTTTGAATGTTTAATTTTTTTTCATAGGTTTTAATTATTTGATAACTTAATTTTCTCAGTTGTGTAATTTGTTCCATATTTTTAATTGTCTGATTTATTGATTTGTTATTATGGGCTAAATTTTCATTATCATAAAGACATACAAAGTATATGTTTAAATAATGAATTGGAATGGTTAAATTGCAAACAAAATTGTGATTCTAAACTCTAATATTTTATATGGAAAATGTTAAGATTCTATGAAAATATAGATTCTCTTAGTAATTATTAAGGACTTTCCGAGCTCGCACCTAGGCCTTAGGCCTATCATGTCCCACTTGTTGCGCCTTGCCTAGTTCAAGTCCAGGCCCTTTCAATAAGGCTCGGGCCTTGTGGGCTTAGTGTCATGGCCCAAGTCTTTGGACCCTAACAACTCCAATTCTGACCTAGTCCAAGTACATAGGGAGGCCCAACCCAAGGAGGCTCTCCAGTTTCCGAAAGATTCCAAAGAACTCTAGGGTAATCTAGAGTAGATTTCCTTGTATATTTCTAGGTGTATATAGAGAATTCTAAATAATTCTTTAGGAGATATTTTGTAGGAAGGTTCTAGACCTTGATCGTTGGATCAAATCGATCTTGACCATCCATTCTCATGACTAAGGCCTATATAAGGGGAGAAGCTCATTTGCTCTAAATCATCCCTCAAACTCTCAAAACTTAGTATCCTTGTATACTTCATCTCTAGAGATATAAAGAGATTCTTTCTCCCAATTTCTTGTCTTCCCAAATTCCATCCCTCTCTATTTCAACTTTTCAAGTTTTCCGCTAGCGATAAAGTCAGTTAGGCTTACTTAGCGCTTCCAACCGGGTGGAATAACGCTAAGGCCGCACGGATTATTGGGGTAAAATTTTAGTCCGTGACAGTTGGTATCAGAGCCCAGCGACTATCAGGGATAGTTGAAGGGTTCGTCCAAGGTGCACAAGCCATAACCTTGAAGGTTGAAGGTGGTTGGAATGAATGGCAAAGGTTGGTTCATCTTAGATTGAGGAGTGCGTCCAAGATCGAGTACCCGAGGAGCAATGCCAAAGGAGGCATCGAAGCAAATCGAGGGACTAAGTGTCCAGCATAGAGGCCAGGCTAGTAGAAGTGGAGACCGCGGTAAGTAACACTCACTCTAAGCTTGAGGATGTCCATGAACGGTTGGACGGGCTAGAGTTGGAGGATGAGCTAGGTGGTTCCTTAGTGGCACAGTTTCAAGCTCTTCGTGAGGAATTCATGGGCGAAATAGCTAAGCTCCAAGTTAATGTCTAAACAGAGTTCAACAAAGTTAGAGTCAATGTCGAGGAAATTCGCTCAGACGTGGCCTTGTGCAAGCGTGCGATCGTAGTACGGACTAGTATGTGCCAAGATGTTTCGAGGGTTGACGTACCCAAGCCACCGAGTTACGCTGGAGCACAAAATGCTCGCGAGCTCGAGAACTTCCTATGGAGCCTTGGGCGATATTTTGAGGCTATGGGTATAAGGGACTGTTAAAGAGATTAAAGAATGAGGAAAGAATGAGATGACTTAGGTGGCGTTTGGTAACCGTTTCTGTTTCAATTCCAGCAGTGGGATGGGAATGGAATGGGATGGGAATTTTGTTTTCTTTTTGGGAGTGGAATTGCGTTTGGTAACGATAATTTTTTTTTTGTTTTGGGAAGGGAATTGTGTTTGGTAACGATTTTATCCTAAAATCTTTTTTTTTTTTTTTTTTTTTTTCTCTTTTCAGTTTTGGCCGGCCGGCGGCGGTGTTCCGGCGGCGCCGTCGCCGGCCGGCCGGCAACGGCCGGCGACGGTTCTCCGGCGTCGGAGACGGCGGTGCCCCCGCCGGCGGTGGCGCCGTCGCCGGCGACTGCCGGAAGTGGCCGGAAAAATTCCGGCTGGACGGTGACCGCCGCCGGCGGCGGACGGTGACCGGCGACGGTCGCCGGAGATGGCCGGCGGCGGCGGCGAACGGTGGCCGGCGGCGGTCGGCGGCGACGGACGGTGATCGGCCGGTAGGTGAATAGTGATCATGGGTTTTGGGAATGGAATGGGAATAATGAGAAACAACTTTTTTTTGTTTCTCATTTCTTAAGAAAAAAGTGGGCACAATTCTCAAATGGGAATGAAATGAAAACGGAAACAAAAATTACCAAACGCTATTCCCAAACAGAATTCCCAAAAATCTGGGAATGGAATGGGATGGAAATGGTTACCAAACGGGGCCTTAACAATTGTGTTAGTCTCTCCCTCTACTTATAATAAAAATTAGGAAACCATACAACAAATTCTAAATCGTACAGGAAACCCTAAGTAATATAGGAAAGATATAAATACCCTTTAACACTCCCCTCTCAAGCTGGAGTATATATGTTGTATGCTCCTAGCTTGTTACAAATATACTATATCCTTGAGCCCCCTAATGGTTTAGTGAATAAATCAGCTAACTGATCAACTGACTTTATATATTTAATTTCAATCTGTTTCTGCAATACTTTTTCTCGAATGAAGTGACAATCAACTTCAATGCGTTTTGTCCTCTCATGGAAGACTGAGTTGGATGCAATGTGAAGTGCTGCTTGATTATTACATACCAGATCCATCGATGAAGAGTGTTTGAATCCAAGTTCTTCCAACAGATGTCTCAACCAAGTTAACTTACAAGTGATATGAGCAATCGTCCTGTATTCCGATTTTGCACTTGATCGCACTACAACTATCTACTTTTTACTCTTCCAAGAAACGAGATTACCTCCAACAAACACACAATACCCTGTAGTAGACTTCCTATCCGAGGGAGATCCATCCCAATCTGCATCTATATATCCCTTAATTTGAGTGTGACCGAAATTCTAATACAACAAACCACTTCCTGGACAACCTTTCTGATATCGAAGAATACGAATCACTGCATCCCAGTGATAAGTCGTGGGACGATCCAAGAATTGACTGATACTGGTCTAGTAACCGTAAAGTAGTTCAACTTCCCAACTAACCGTCTATATTGCGTTGAATCTATCAGTGGTACACCTTGATCTGCTAATAGTTTGCTGTTTGGATTCATAGGTGAATCAATCGGTTTAACTCCCAACATTCCTGTCTCACTTAACAGATCAAGAACATATTTCCTTTGGTACAGGTACATACCTTGACTTGATCGAGCAACTTCAATCCCCGAGAAATACTTCAATTGACCCAAATCTTTGGTTTGAAACTTGCTATGCAAAAACATTTTAAGTTCCTGAATACCCTGGTGGTTGTCCCCGGTAATCATGATGTTATCGACATACACAGTCAACATTATTTTCTCGACTTTACTGTGCCTGTAAAATACAGAATGATCGACTCCACAACGACGAAGACCAAATTCAATGACCACTTCACTGAATCTCTGAAACCATGCTCGAGGAAACTGTTTGAGGCCATAAGTAGATTTCTTCAGGCGACATAACAAACCCAAGAGGTTGCTCCATGTACACTTCCTAAGTCAAATCGCTATTTAAGAATGCATTTTTTATATCAAGTTGATGTAACGGCCAACGAAAGGTGGCTAAAGAGATGAACAAGCGAACAAAAGCGAATTTAGCAACGGGAGAAAAGGTCTCCGAATAATCAAGACCATAGACCTGAGTGTAACATTTGGCAACTAAACGAGCCTTGAGTCGATCAATGGTGCCATCCGAATGAACTTTGACTGCGTACACCCATTTACATCCAACTATTGTTTGTCAGGCAGAAGCGAAACAAAATCCCAAGCACCATTCTGATGTAAAGCTAGCATTTCCTCTTTCATTGCGGTCGTCCAATTAAGGGTGAGTGAGAGCTTCTGTCACAAACTTAGGAATAGAAACAAATGATAGAGAAGCAACAAAAGAGGAATATGAAGGTGATAGATGTGTATACGAGATAAAGTTATAAATAGGATGTTGAGTACATGTGCGCTTACCCTTCCGAACAGCAATGGGAATGTCCAAGTCAGATACAGATGGATGAACTGGAGAGGGATCTGAAGACTCAGAGAGGATGGGCTCGATGGCGGAAGCTACCTTCTAGCGAAAAGAGTATACCTGCAAAGGTGGTGAACGACGACTAGGCGGGACAGGTTCTGGAGCGGAAGGAGATGGTGTCAGGTCTGGGAGGCTTGGTAAAGGAAGGGTGATTTCCACATCATCTCGAGGGGCTGGGACAACAAAGTAAAGGGTGGACTCAAAGAAGGTGACATCTGTACAAATGAAAGAGCGATGTAAAGAAGGACTATAACACCGATAACCCTTTTGTGTGCAAGAATAACCAAGGAAAGCACATTTTATGGCATGAGGATCTAACTTATCCTTACCGGGAGTCGACTAGTGGACAAAACAGACACAACCAATGATATGAGGAGGTAAAGCAAACCAGGGTGATCAGGGAAATAGAATAGAATGAGGAACTTTGCCATTCAGGGTAAAAGATGGCATTCTATTGAGTATTGATCAAGAAGCAAGCTGTAAGAACTGCATCTGTCAGAAGTGTTTGGGGAACATTCTGTTGGCCCAGTGATCTACTCAAGAGGGGAGGTGAATTGGGTAGTTATAAAAATTAAAACAAATTATCAACTTATGACACTTGAAAATTCAAATAATTAATTTTATCGTAAATTAATAATTATCTTTTATAGCAGCGGATATGTGTTATTTAAACTAGGTGCACACCCAAACAACTAAAAATAAATAAAGTAAAATTGCAGCACACCACGATATATACTGGTTCACCAAATTACTCTTAGCTAATCCAGTCATTCGAGCCCCACGGAGAGTCGCACCCACTAAATCACTATGAGTTCTTTAATCAGGGAGGAACCAAACCCTTACAAAATGATTATTTTCACAGACTCATAATCAACCTTTACAATTCTCTTTTCACAAGCTAAAAAAGAACCTATCTTCTCCACAGGTTAAAGATTAACCTAATTATTTTATACCTAGGCTAAGAATCAAACCTCACAAAAAATCACTCCAAGTATCATTTTCACTGGTAAGGATAGAACCGTTACAAATTCACTCAAATTCAATTCTAATCAAGAAGAATTACGGTTATCTCTTTTCACGGAAAAATAGTAACCTAATCTTTTTATACTTTAGGAAAAAATCAAACCATAGAATGATTGATTGGGATCACTCACAAGTGAAAAACGCAAGTATATAAATACTGATTTGAAGTAGGCCCTCCAACGGCTAGTTTCCACATGTCATGACACTTAATTGCTCTTATAGACCCAATATATTAATATGACTCAATCCTGGTTTAATTCACTTAATTATAACTTTCAAATCATTCAATTAAGTCCCTTAAATATTTCTTAATCTCAAATCATTCGATAGGATAAAACGTATTAAACGTACCAATTTGAGAAACACTTAAAATATATGCATCATATCTTTAGGGATATCAAAATAACAACAATATATCTATAATATACTCAAATCCCCAGAATATCTCCAAGATATTATCTAAAAAACGGCTAGTAACGACTACTTTTTAATTAAATCCATGAAATCCTCCAATCCTGAAACATCACCATCGGTTGACCGACCAAAACGCACCAGTCAACCGATCGATTCAGGTTGTAGCCCTAGCCAAAATTATTCGCCAATCGGTCGACCAATACTCCATGAGTCGGTTGACCGATCGATTCAGGATGCTCCCCAGGCCATTTTTCGGCCATGGTCTGTCGACCGATCATCCATGATCTGTTGACCGATCAATTCAGAGAGTTCAGGTATCGGCCATAGGTCGATCAATCTCCCCTCGGTCGGTTGACCGATCGATATAGAGACTTCTCCATTTCCCAGCTACTTCCCATCGATTGACCAATCCTCATTGGTCGGTTGACCAATCTTTGTTGGAACAGTTCCTCCTTAATTAATTTTAACTCCAATCTTCGACGTTTTCGACCCCTTTTAACCGATTTCTTTTCTCGGTTAACTTAATTGACACTATTAATCAATTTTATATACTAATCTTTCTTAGGTCAACATTTCTTCTTCGATTTCACATTGGAGCAAATATGTTAACTAATTAGGATCCTAATAAAAACACACATAAATATAAATTCATTTTGTGTCATGTGTGATCCTAATCGGGATACATTAAGAGTAAAATTAATCTGTTGTTTTCACCTAAATTCTTCAAAATCTTCAATCTCTTAATGTCCAACTCTCTGAAAGTCTCGTAGCATCCTTAGCATCTTCAACAATTTGTTTCATGATAATATCATCAATGAAATTTTTACACTAAAACACTCAATAAACTCATTAATTCCACAAAAAACATTAACACTTAATGTCCATTAAAATCTTAGGATCAACACATTCATCTCAAACATCAGAGTTCAAGCCACTTCCAGGAGATGTCGATTCTTACGCTCAGTGACTCCGTTTTGTTGTGGTGTGTGAAAACAAGAAGACTGGTGCAGTATACCAGACTGTGACATGAAGGAAGTAAAGGATTGAGAAAAATATTCTCAAGCATTATCACTACGAAGCATACGCACAGATGCATTAAATTGAGTTTTAATTTCAGCACAAAAGGCAAAGAAAATGGAGAACAATTCAAAACGATATTTCATTAAATAGAGCCATGTAACCCTAGAAAAGTCATCGACAAACGTGACAAAATAACGAAAGCCTAATGCAGAGGCAATACGAGAAAGACCCCAAATGTTTGAATGAACTAAACTAAAAAGACTTGATGGGGGAAACTGAGTTGGGGAAGTGAATGAAGTACGATGATGTTTTCCCAACTGACAAGACTTACAATCTTAGGAGGACAAATGACGTAAATTAGGAACAAGTACCTTTAGATTGGCAAGATAGGGATGACCTAAGCGACAATGAAATTGGTGGGTAGATGCAACAACAAAACAGGCAGTGGGCGGGATAACAGGTGTCTCCTTGTGATTGTCGAAATAATAAAGGTCATTTTTCTCACGCCCTACGCCAATCGTCTTCTGTGTTTTCAAATCCTGGATAATTACGGAATCAGGAAAGAAACAAACAGAATAATGAAGTTGTTGGGTAAGCTTACTAACTGATGTCAAATTAAAAGCAAAAGAGAGAATATACAAGACAGAGAATAAAGAGAAAGAAGGTGAAAGTTCCACAATGCCAATACCACGAACAGGGACGGTGGAACTATCAGCAACAGTAACAGAGGATAATGAGGGAGATGACTGAATATGCGTAAATAAAGAAGAGGTATCTGACATGTGATCGCTGGCAGCGGAGTCTATGATCCAAGGTATAGAAGTGGAAGGATAAAAAGAAAGACATGCAGTAGGATTACCTCGTTCAGCTAGCGAAGTAATGGGGGTAGATGTTTGCTTGGACGCCTTAAACTGGAGGAATTAAACATACTCGTCATCAGAAATTGGAAATTGCCTTGGGAGTTGAAGAGTTGGATACTAAAACGGGAGCAACTTGATTAAAAGTTGTCACTTGAATATACTTAGGAGAACAACCAACTCTGTACCAACAAGTATGTTGGGTATGATTTTCCTTGCCACAAAATGAGCATCAACAATGTTGACCACGACAGTGGCCACCTCGGCCACCTCGAAATTCATTACTACGGCTTCGTCGGCCACCTCGTTTTCCTTGATTGGTAACAACTTGTACAACTTTGGACCATTGTAAGTAATTGGTCTCATTTAACTTGCGGGTTATTAACGGTTGGGGTGTAGCCGTTGACATTAGTACTCGCCAATACAACAACTAACAAACAACTTGCACAAGGGAAACAAACGAACAACAACACAAACAGTTGTAGGGCTTAAATGAAGAACATTATAAGAAGAAGAATACTCACGAACATCTGGGACATTAGATCTGGCCCAGAATACTTTCTCAAATCTGGACAATCGAACAAACAATGGCTCACGAACAAAACCCTTGTGTTACCGTCAGATCTGGACAGAGGCAACAGCAACGGAGGCCGTGAGTCTCAAATCCGGGCAATCGACGATCAGCGAAACGCCGGTGATGGCCGGCGAAGGTCTGGCGAACCTCGGCAAAGCGCCTGTGACGGTCGGCGAAGCTCCAGTGTCTAGCTAGGGTTGCAGCGGCTAGGAGGTGAGTCGCAAATCTGGCAACCGACGGCCAGCGAAGCTTCGGCTAAGGCTGGTAAAGCTCGGTGAAACTCCAGTGACAAACTAGGGTTGCGGCGGTTGGGAGGTGTGGGCTGGAAATATGGGTTAGGGTTTTGCAGACGAGACCTTTTTTTTTTTTTTTTTTAAGTGAAGGAGAAAAGAAAAAAGTTAAATCATGATTTGAACAAAACTAGAGGATCAATATCCTATAACCTGCTCTCGATACCATGTTAAAGAGAGAAAAGAATGAGGAAAGAATGAGATGGCTTAACAATTGTGTTAGCCTTTCCTTCTACTTATAATAGAAATTAAGAAACCATACAACAAACCCTAAACCGTACAAGAAACTCTAAGTAATACAGGAAAGACATAAATACCCTTTAACAGGGACCATGATGCACGAGTACGCACGACAACATATTACCTTACCGATGTCGCTACCTTGTGGTGGCGAAGACAATACGAGGACATTGAGAAAGGTGCGTGTCATGTAGATTCATTTGATCAATTCAAGAAGAAGATTAAATGGCAGTTTTGTTTGACGAATGCGGAAGACGAAGCACGAAAGAAGCTTCGCCGGTACAGGCAGGATCTCAGATTACGTGAAAGAGTTCACAATGTTGATCTCAGAGATCCCGAACACCTCGGGCAAGGATTCTTGTTCTACTTTCTCAATGGCCTACAGTCGTGGGCAAAGTTAGAGCTAAGGCGACGAGGAGTGCAAGATTTGTCATTTGCAATCGCTGTGGCTGAGTCGTTAGAAGATTTCAACTTACAACCCTGCTTACCAAGCCCAAGTGATGGTGGTGGTACAGAGGGATCAAGTAGTGCCAACGAGGGTGATGGCACTCTGGCCTGCTTAAGGAAAAGCCAACGTCATGGCCACAAGGGTGATCGGTCGAAGTCTCCAAGGAAGGAGCAATCAACCAAACGGGACGCAAGGGTAAGTCGTTCCAAGCCGTGGTCAGGTTGCCTTATTTGTGACGGTCAACATCGAGGCACAACAGCAGGGTTAACATGATCCACCGGAAGGAGCAGACATAGGGACGATGCAGCTCCTAAGCTCTATGCGACTTGAGCAGAATAAGTCACAAAAGTCGGCATCAAAGGGGATGCCAACCCGATCGAGAAATCATGGGGACAGGGTGGTGCCGAAAGGGCACGTTGCCGAAGGAAGCATCACAAGATGATGTGATGCGACACAAACCTTGAGCAAGACGGAAATCTCGGAAGACAAGAGCATCCAAGAGACATGTTCGGGACGGGGAGGTTTCAAGTAGCAACGCAATAGGCAGGTACACGAAGCCACACCAAGGCAACAAGAAAAGGCGTCGCCGCGGGAGAAAGAAGAATCCACAAGGCAAACTGAAGGAACTGAAGACTGTCGAGAACCCAAGTCCTAGTGACAGATCGAAGGACGTTTCTGATGCTGAGAAGGAGCCGCGACAAGGGCGTCGCGAAATTAAGTGAGGGAGAATGTCACGGCCCAAGTCTTTGAGCCCTGCCAAGTCTAATTCCGACCCATCCAAATACATAGGGAGACCCAACCCAATGAGGCTCTCCAGTTTTCGGAAGATTCCAGAGAGCTCTAGGGTAGTCTAGGGTAGATTGCCTTATATAATTCTAGGTGTATATAGAGGATTCTAGAGAATTCATTAGGAGATATTTTGTAGGAAGGTTCTAGGTTTTGATTGTGGATCGTTGGATCAAATTGATCTTGAACATCCATTCTCATGGCCAAGGCCTATATAAGGGAAGGAGTTCATTTGCGCCAAACCATCCCTCAAACTCTCAAAACTTAGGATCCTTGTATACTTCCTCTAGAGATAAAAAGATTCTTTCTCCCAATTTCTTGCCTTCCCAAATTCCTTCCCTCTCTATTTCAAGTCTTCCGCTAGCAATAGAGTCGGTAACACTAAGGCTGCACGGATTATTGGGGTAAAATTTCAATCCGTGACATTAGGCTCATGGAAGGCCTGCCTAGTTAATACTACTTTTAAATTGGGATGCAAACATTAAAGTTTTACGAAGTTATGTTATTTTTTTTAACATATTAGCATAAATTATTTTAATTTCTATTTCATAAATAATCCTTGTTTGTACAATAAATTGTAATTTAAGTTACTTTTTTATTCAATAATGTATAATTTCTTATGCGACTGAAATATAAGGTATTTAATCAATTTATAATTCTATTTAGTTGATTCATTTGAAATTCTTAATATTTATTTTCGTTGCACGAGTATCAATTATTTGATAAATTAATTTTCTTGGTAGTATAATTTGTTCAATTTTTTTAATTGTTTGATTTACTGATATTGTTAATATGGTCTAAATTTTCATAATTAGACAGCCAATCTATAGCATGCAAAGAGTTAGGAAAAATGAAATACATTTATGAAGTCTTTGGAATAAATTTTACAATATAATATATTTTGTAAATATTCATAAAAATTGAGTGTTATACATATGCGCCTTAATTCATTAAGGTCCGTGGCCCAATGCCTTTCTTTGCGCCTCGCGCTTATGCTTCGAGGAGATCTTTGCACCTTAATGAACCTTGAGTCTTAAATAACAATAGATTGTCTCAAGAAGTTGATCAATTTAGTGACTATAGATCATGAGATCGTAGGATCTTAAAATCCTGATCTAGATTTTATTAACCGTGGTGGAGACTTATTTGTTTGAAATCGTATAAATGTCTTAATATAAAAAAAAGAAAGGAAAAAAGGAAAACATATAATGATAGTTCATTTTATGAATCTTATCCATATAATTTTGAAGTTGAACATGAATGTGTAAAAAATGTTTGGATTTTGAAAAATAGCAACTTGAAAGGTTGTTTTTATTGTCACTGTTGGTTCATAACTAGTAGCGATTTATAATTACTTATACTGATTTATTTATGTTTCATTGTCTTATGAGATGTTAGGTGGCGTATGGTTACTGTTTTTGTTTCTGTTTCCTCAAGACTTTGAACAGAGACGAGAAAATAAAATATTAAAAGATCTATATCTATATTGTAACTCAGAACTTTGTTTAAAAATCTGGGAATAGAGCAGAAATGCGTTTTTATTTTTTATTTTTTGTTTTCTTATTTTCAATTTCTTCCTGGAACAGTAACAAAAATATCAATATAAACACTAAGAAAACCTCCCTATTAATATTCTAAAATCTCCTTATCACCACTCTGTATTCTTATAAGCTTTTACATGAACACTTGATTATGTGGCTACATAATATTGTATGGTGTTCTTATTATGCTGAGTTATTTATGTTTCATTGTCTTATGAGATGTTAGGTGACGTGTGGTTACTTTTTTTGTTTCTGTTTCCTCAAGACTTTGAACAAAGACCAGAAAATAAAATTTTAAAAGATCTATATCTATATTGTAACTCGGAAATTTGTTCAAAAATCTGGGAATAGAGCAAAAATGCGTTTTTTTTTTTTAATTTCTTATTTTTTATTTCTTCCTGTAACAGTAACAAAAATATCAATATAAACCCTAAGAAAACCTCCCTATTAATATTCTAAAATCTCCTTATCACCACTCTGTATTCTTATGCGCTTTTACATGAACACTTGATTATGTGGCTACGTAATATTGTATGATGTTCTTATTATGCTGAAATCAGAGCATAAATATAAGAATTCCTCTTTGTCCTCAATTCAGTTTGCCCAATTTTTATAAGATTATGTCATTGCGTCAGTGCTCCCTAGATGAACAGTAGCTTTAGAAAAGAAGTAAATGAAGTATACTTCGCCCTTGTCGCTCGCTAGAATCAATGTCAACTAGTCAGACACAAAGAAAATTGGGACCCTTGTCTCTCCTCCTAGATACAATACAGTCAGCCACGTTCTAGCTGACTATGTCCTAGCAAGTTATGCAATTGAGTGGAGGAGATGATTCGTGGATACCCCGACCGAGTGAGGGATACAGGGATTGGAAGAAGAGTACTGAAGTGAAAGCGAAGATATAGGCTAGCTAAATGCGAGACATTCTATTTTTTTGAGTTATGCTCTGGAAGGGCTTGATTCCCAGTTGATGGTATAGAGAGAAGCATAGACTCGTACAGGGCGGTCCAAAGCCCGAGTCATTAAACTACCCCGCCAACAGCAACAAAATTCCATGGTTTTCACTCCTGAAAATGGCGTAACACTGGCCATATGCGTAACACATTCGTGTTGGACTCCGTCAAGCCTTTATTGCGGTTGAGGCAACACTAGGGATCGCACAGACAAGAAGAAAGGAAATCTAATATCTAATACATTCTTTTGACCAACTAATTATGAAAGTGTTACAAAATATTTGGAACTCCAATTAAAATCCAAGGAATGAAACTTGATTTGCAATTCGTGTCGGTGTCTGCCACTTTTTCCACATTCATTAACGGTTAAGATCACACAAAGATCCCTTGCACTCTATAACTAACTAAAACCTGAAGAACTGGGAAAAAGATCACCATGTTTTGTTTCTTAAGTGAGATGCTCTGGCAGTGCGTGGAATGCACATGTGAAATGCATACAAATAATTATTAATCTATTCATTGGATGTATATGTAGTCTCCACCCCACCCCACCCCCACCCAACCAAAATATGTGTGTATAGTTTCTCCTTTTTTCTTTGATTCGTCATTGAATGTCGGTGTTGCTTAAATGTGCTTGTGTCATTAGCTTGTAATTCTTTCAGAAGATCCAACATTTTAAATTTCTTTTAAATGACTTGAAGGACTAATAGATTACTTTTTTATTCATATTATAACCACTTCTTATGCCTTATTGTTGTTTATTATTTTTCTCTCATGTCAGGTTCAAAATCTCATAGAAAGATGCCTTCAGCTTTACATGACCCAGAAGGAAGTTGTGAATACTCTTTTACTTCAGGCAAAAATTGAGCCTGGTTTTACTGAACTCGGTAACTATCATGTTTTATTTGCTTGGACACAAATGGTGAATGACAGTACTTGTTGATAGAATCAAGGTGAATCTAATGGACATAAATATCTGTATCAAAAACGAATTTTATAAAATTATTCCACACATAAAAATCACTTGAAAACCATTCCAATAATTTCATAAATCATTTAAACATATTTAGAAATAATGTAGAATTAATAAGCATGAAAAACGATATGAAGAGTTTATAAAAGTATTAAAAACGTGAAAAACAAAATTAATCTGATCAAAATGGTTGATTGTTTTGGGACTTCTGGTCGACCGTTTTGAGTAGATATGAAAAACCAATAGGTTACTGCTTGAGTTGGTCAACTAAGAAGGGGTATCCGGTCGGTTGTTAAAAATCAACCCTAAGGTTCCTTGTCCGAGACAGTCGATTGTTTTGAGCCGACCGGTCGACCGTTTGTTTACGACCAAGGGCGTACCCATATTAGGCCCAATATGGGCAGTGGCCCCCACTCAAAATTATTTTTTAATGATAGGTTTTTTGTTTCTTAAAATAAATAATAGAAATGCCCCCACTAGTAATTTAGGCAAGAGACATGGCCCTTATGTGTTTTTTTTCTTATTTGCTTGTTGACTCAATTTAGCATAAAATTCAAGGTCTTTTTTGTTTTTGTTTTTTTTTTTTTTTTTTTTTTGGGGGGGAGAAATTCTCACTATATAGGCTTTTATTTTTTAGTTTTTTATCCTATTTGTAGAATGACATATTTTTTACTGCTTGCCAATTTATTTTCAACTCATTATAAACGTGTAAGTGGACTTTTCTAATGAATACTTTAATATAATTATATTATTTTTTGCTTAGTGCCCCCACTCTACCAAAATACTGGATCCATGGACTTTTCTAATGAATACTTTAATATAATTATATTATTTTTTTCTTAGTGCCCCCACTCTACCAAAATATTGGATCCGCTCCTGTGCACGACCAATTTTTTTAAACTTTCTGTCTAGATCAGTCGGCCATTTTGCTTACTCGGTTGAGCGTTTTGAACAAATTGTCAATTTTTGACATATTTAGTTATGACCAGCTAACCAAATTTGGTCTCAGTTGATCGGATTGGATAACACATCACTTTAAGACATATTTTCAACACAATTTGAGATTCAAAATTCCTACTGCATAAATTAATCATGATCAGACATTGTAAATGCCGCATAAACATGCTGGAACGATTAATATGCTTTTTTTTATGTGATGCATTGTATGTGAACCTAATCGAGTCAATGTATTTAACATAAATGTTGTTTTATCTATTTAAAGAAAAAATCAAAAGCTTGATCGATCTTCAATTTGCCATGGTTTCAGCTTGATATTATTGACTCCGGATAATGTGATTCTTCAGCGATTTGATTCCTCACTTGTCATCAAGTAATGGCTTGTATTTTGATCAATAATGTCTGTCTAAGATACATTCTAAATGGAAACATATTAGATGACGAAAAACGTCAAATGCGTTGTTGTCATCAAAATCAATTATTACAGGGTTAGGCCCTTTAAGGACTAACAATAGAAGTTTCTTCTTCTTTTTCTTCTTCTTCTTCTTCTTTTTTAAAGATATCAATTTTTTGAAAAAAACAATTATAAGATAAATACATAAAATCATGAGGGGAAAAAAATAGACGAAGAAAAGGAAAAGGATGAGTTTCTCCTTTTAAGATTGCAAGGGTGGTTTTTGATAAACTTTCAGGTGTGAAATAAGAATTTTTTGTAGAAGTTATTTGAAAATAAACGTTTGCTATGTTAGTCAAGGGGCCAATCTGACATTAAAACTGCAAGATTGGTTCTTGCTATTTGAGAAATTAGGGGTGATATGGGATATTTTGGCAAATGCAGGGAAGGTTAATGATATTTGGTCTCATATTAAAGGTACACATTATAGTAAAGGTACAACTGCACACTCTATGCTTCTGCCTTGAATTAATGTCATATGCAGTCCAAACAGAATCATGTCATGTGCCTATGTTATGTCTATCCTTATTCACATACAACTGAACACTATATGCTTCTGCCTCTAATTAAATGTTATATGCAATCCAAACAAAATCAAGTCATGTGCCTATGTTATGCCTATCCTTATTCACGCTGAAAATTATGTCTCGATTTTCTATCAGTTTGGCAAAAGCTAGAAGAAGAAAACCAGGAATTTTTCAAGGCATATCATCTGAGGTTGATAGTGAAAGATCAAATATCAAGATTCAATAGGTTACTTAAAAGACAGTTTGAGCTGATGCATCAGATATGCCCATCTGGAGTTGCTCCTTTGACAATTTCTAATGGTTCTCATATTTCACCAAGTAAGACTGCTTCCTGCTTGACATTTTATTTTTCCAGACATTAGTGTTTGTTAAGTTAACGAGAATCATTTTTTTAGTGGGTTTCTCATGTCTCGTTTTGATCAATTGATTTTTCACAGTATTTCAGTGTCTTTGTGGTGGTTTGTCAGAGGAAATTGTTATTTGTTTATGGTATCTTTAACTATAGATTTTAATGAGAATCTTGCCAACTACGGTTCAGTATTTATGTATTTGCACATGTCCTTATCCAAAAAGGTGACATTTGGGATCCTAAAACCCTCATTATCAATGGGGTTACAGTTCGTCAAAATCTCACCTTGTTACTCTCCGAACATCCTCTTTGGCATCGGATATCAAATCTACGAAATTGCGACACTGTCTAGCCGCAAACTCACCCTGCACCCACACGTTAATGGGACTTGATCGATTTGTATACCGTATGTAATCTCACGTTTCCTCAACCAAAAGTACTAGCTAAATGTGACATTTGGGATCCTCTGATCCTCATACAAACTCAGGTCCTCTTCATTGCATTACTGATACGGATACGAGTCTATCCAGTTTAATTCTAAATCTCAATTGTTTGTGACAACTTTGTTGCTATAAACCAGAACTAAACCACCAACAACCGGTACAATGTAAACTATAAATCATTGGCTATGTTTTTCTAGCTTCACATTTGTGGAGAGAGAGAAAAAGGTAAAGGAAGAACGAAAGAAAAAACAGCCTCTTATTATGTCCAAAAAACTGGAAATTTTGTCTTTGGATGCTGTGCAAATACTTCATGAGTTCATGTGGGTACTTATTGGTAGTCTAAACTAGAATGATTCTTTATGTATTGTCGTTTCGTAGATTGTGCACCCTTGTCATTTATAAACTAATCTTGCAAGAACACAAAGTAGAGTATCAATCAACAATGAAAACATGTTTTAGTTATTTTATTGTGTGACTTCCTGTCCTCTGTTTGGTACAACAGCAGTATTGGTGTGAGATGATTTCATACTTCTTGTCTTTTTAGCCGATGTTCTTGCCTCCTAGGATACAAAAGAGAGAATGTATAATACATAACCACAAAAAGGAAGGGATTTGGAGTAACTGTTTTAACCCAACTTTTGTTTATCCTATTGATGGATGGCACAGTACATGCGGAAGTTGTAGGATATGGTGTTATATTAGGAGATGATATATTCCAAATAATGTGAACATGAGTGGCATAAGGGATAGATGTGGCCAAACCAATGCATTGGCACTCTCGCTTTATTGGCTTGGGTTGGTTTATGAACTAACAAAAACATGTCTACAAAAAATGGCACATGAACCACTTCAGAACCTTCTAGTCTGGGTTATAGTTTTGAGAAGTTAATTAAGTTTGAAGTAATTTTCGTGCGTGCGGAAATCTGTAAGAATGAATGCAGAAGTCATGCTAGTGAAAATGTTGGCTTTCCGATGCTTTAGAATTTCGCAGAGCAGTTGTGCAGAGCATTATACCTACCACTATCGGGGGAAAGAGCGCGTGAAACTGAATGGATAATTATCTACAGCTTGTGGCAAATTGTGCAAAGCATGATATCCACCATTGTGGGGAAGAAAGCTTGAAACTTGGCTGTGCATCTTCCATTTCTCTGGAGATTATTGGTTACGGTACAATTACTTGAAATAACAATTAAGGAAAATTTCACTTCTCTACCGAGGTTTGTTGATATATTCTTAGCAAATCTAGTCGGTGACCAGCATTTATTTCAATTATCAGTGAATGTTAACCATCTCTTTTGCCCTTATTAGTCATTTTATTAATTGAATATGTTTGGGGAAGGTAACAAAAATTTACCTCGTATATTTTAGTCAACAATACAAATGATCACCAAGGAGAAGGAAATAAAAATCTAAAAAGGTGATCTGTCTTGAAAAAGGAATGAAAACTAACCTCTCTCTCCCTCATCTCTCAACCGCAAATCAATGGGGCTGATTATTTGGGGTGATTTTCTTTGGAGGGCTCTTTTCCCAACTCCGATGGAGTATCAGTTCACACATTCGATGCAGTCGATCCAATCAATTTGAAAGCAAATACGCCGGTTGCTTCTTTCTTGCTGATTTTCCTTAATTTTTCTCCTTTTCTTATGATGCAAATGCTCACTCAATTTACTATATTGGGTTTTTGCCAACGCAGATGAAGATGGTGGTGAAAATGCCAATTATACTAGTTGTTGAAGGGTATTTTTGTAATTCCTAGTGTTTAGGGTTTATGTAGTTTCCTTAGGATTTTTGTATTGTTCTTTTATTTCTATTATAAATAGGGGGAGAGGCTGACACATTGGTTAAGTCTTCTCATTCTCTTCTATTCTCTTATTAGTTTAACATGGTTCCAAGAGCAGGTTCTGATTGGGGATTAAACCCATAAATTATGTTCTACCATTTTCATTCCAGTTTATTTAGATTATTTTTTTTTCTTCCTTCATCCGCCATTGCTACCTTACCTATGATGCCCAACACCCTAGATTTCCACCCTGCTATCGCTGCCCGTCCTACGTTGCCCAACACTAATGATAGGCTTACAATGGTTAATTGCCCAACACTAATGAGAGGGCACTAATGATAGTTGTGTTGCCTCAACTGTTAACCACACACAAGTTGAATGGGACCAATTACTTACAATGGTTCAAAGCTTCGCAAGTTGCCCTTACTGGCCAAGGGAAACATCGTCACCTCCCTGAATCCACTCCAGCTACAGATGACAAGAAGTACAAAGAATGGGTTCAAACTGATGCCCAAATTGTTTCTCTATTGTGGAACTCAATGGAGCCTCAGATTGTTGATATGTGTACTCACTTGGATATGTGTAAAGCAATATGGGACTATCGTCGTGTGTTATATTCTAATAGCCTCACTCAGATGTATGATCTATCTGTCGATTATTTGTAACTACGTGAAGCCACGCAATCTGTTATTGACTACTTTGCTACGTTTGATAGGCTTTATGAGTAGATGATGTGAAAGAAATGTAGGCTTAACGTGAGCAAATGGCGGTTATGAAATTTTTAATCGGGTTACGCCAAAAATTTGAGCCCATTTGATCTCAAATCTTTACCAGTGCTACTCTTCCCTCCATCACTGAAACCTATTCACGCATCTTGCGCAACACCAATCGAGAAAATGCTATGACCTCTGGTTTCTCTTCATCATTAGAACACTTGGCCCTTGGTTACACAAATCCCTCAGGACTACCATAGTGATCAGTCTAGTAGAGGTGGCTCTCGGGGTGGTCGTGGTCGCGGTCCACATTGTCAATGCTCTTTTTGTGGCAACGACAATCATACCAAAGATACTTGTTGGGACCTAGTTGGCTCTTTTTGTGGCAACGACAATCATACCAAAGATACTTGTTGGGACCTAGTTGGCTGTCCTCCTAAGTACACTCATGCAGTAACCGCTAATCAGGCAGATTCCATTATGCCATTTGGCTCTTAAACTACCAAGGGAATTTCTGATGATGGGTGCGATTTGTTCCTTCAGTTTAAGGCATCCTAGTAGGCGTCTACCCCCATTACTTCTCTAGCTGAACGAGGTACATCTACTGCATGCCTTTCTTTTTGCCCTTGCCCATGTTCACATTTGTTTATTAACTCAACTGCCACTAACCATATGTCAAGTACTACATATTTGTTTATACATATTCAGTCATCTCTCTTGTTGCCCCCTGTTACTGTTGTTAATGGTTCCACAACCCCTATTTGTGCCATTAGCACTGTGGAACCTTTACTTTCCTTTTCTTTATCCTCTGTCTTGTATATTCCATCTTTTTCTTTCAATTTGATGTTAGTGGGTAAGCTTATTAAACATCTTAATTATTCGGTTTTCTTTTTCCTTTATTCTATTATTATCCAGGATTTGAGAACGTGGAAGACGAAGGGCGTGAGGAAAATGGCCTTTACTACTTTGACAATCACGACGAGAGCCTTGCAATCCCATATATTATTTGTCTTCTTGTTGCATCAACCCACCATATTCGTTGTCGCCTAGGTCATCCCTGCCTTGCCAACCTCAAGTTACTGGTTCCTAGTTTACGTAATTAGTCTTTCTTAGATTGTGAGTCTTGTCAGTTGGGAAAGCATGATCGTTGTTCATTTGCTTTCCAGGCTCATATTCGAGCATCGAGTCCTTTTAGTTTAAGTTTATTCAGATGTTTTGGATCCTTCTTGTGTTGGTTCTACATTGGGTTTTCATTACTTTGTTACTTTTGTGGATGTTTTTTCAAACGTTACATGACTCTATTTAACGAAAGATGTTCTTAACTATTCTCCATGTTTCGGGACTTTTATGTTGAAATTAAAACTCGATTTAATCTTTCAGTATGTATACTTTGAAGTGATAGTGCTCGGGAATATTTTTCTCAGCCCTTTACTTCTTTTATGTCACACTCGGGCATCCTACATCGATCATCTTGTCCTCACACGCTACAACAAAAATGGAGTAGCTGAGCGTAAGAATCGACATATCCTAGAAGTGGCTCATTCTCTACTTTTGGAGATGAATGTTTTCAAACACTTTGGGGTGATGCGGTTTTTACAACTTGCTTCTTGATCAATAGGATGTCGTCTTTTATCCTACATGGTAAGGTTCCCTATTTAATTCTTTTTCCTTGTTCCCATTGTTTTGTTTACCTCCCCGTATCTTTGGATGTGTTTGTTTTGTTCATTAGTTGTCTCAGAGTAAAGATAAGTTTGATCCCCATGCCTTAAAATGTGTCTTCCTTGGTTATTCTCGCACCCAAAAGGGTTGTCATTATTATAGTCCATCTTAACGTTGCTCATTTGTGTATGCTAATGTTACTTTCTTTGAGTCCCCCCCTCGTTGCCCGAAGGTAGCTTACGTTGTTCTGCCCATCATTCATGCGTCCTCTGATTCCTCTCCAGTTTATCCATCCAATTCTGATTTGGATAATGCCTATTGTTGCCCGGAAGGGTAAGTGCTCATGTACTAACCATCCTATTTTTAACTGTCTCGTATGAGCATCTAACCCTGTCTCAGAGGTTCTCTCTCACCCTGGTTGGAAGACCGCAATGGAAGAGGAAATGCTAACCTTACATTATAATGGTACTTGGGACCTCGTCTCATTTCTGCCTGGAAAAACAACTATTTGGATGTAAATGGGTGTAGACAGTCAAAGTTCATCCTGAGTTTGTTGCTCAGGGGGAATCTGGTTTGGTACGTCACTTAAAGAGATCCACTTACGGTCTCAAGTAGACTCCTCGAACATGGTTTGGGAGAGATTCAACGAAGTGGTCACCGAGTTTGGTTGCGTTGTGGAGTCGATCATGTGTTCTACAGGCATAACACAATCAGGAGGATGTTGTTGATTGTATATGTCGATGACATTGTAATTACCCAAGACGACTACAATGGTATTCAAGGACTCAAATAGTTTTTGCATTTTAAGTTTCAAATCAAAGATGCGGATCAGTTGAAGTATTTCTTGGGTATTGAAGTTGGTCGATCGAATCAAGGAATTTACCTTTCTCAGAAGAAATATGTCATTGATCTGTTGAGCAAAACAAAAATGCTAGGAGCTAAACCTATTGACTCGCCTATGGATTCAAATACAAACTGTTAGCAGATCAAGGAGTACCACTGACAGATTCAGCGCAATACAAACGGTTAGTTGGGAAGTTGAACTACTTGATTGTTATGAGATTAGATATCTCATTTACTGTTAGTGTTATCAGCCAATTCGTGGACCATCCCACGGCTTGTCACTGATACAGTCATTTGTATGCTCAGATATCTAAAAAGTGCTCCTAGTAGTGGTTTGCTATATCAAAACTTCGATCACTTTCAAATATAGGGATATACATATGCAGATTGCACTGGATCTCCCTCAGATAGGAAGTCCACTAGGTTATTTTGTGTTTGTTGGAGGTAATTTTGTCTCTTGGAAAAGTAAAAAACAGATGGTAGTGGCTTGATCAAGTGCAGAATCGAAATACAGAACGATGACCCATACCACATGTGAACTAACCTAGTTGAAACACTTGTTGGAAGAACTTTGATTTAAACACTCTTCACCTATAGACCTTGTATGGGATAATCAAGTTGCACTTCACATTGCATTCTGAATTTACATGTCTAATCTCAATTAACTTCTGCAACATTTTTTCTTGTATGACAAGTGCAGAATCGAAATACAGAGCGATGGCCCATACCACGTGAGCTAACCTAGTTAAAACACTTGTTGGGAGAACTTGGATTTGAACACTCATCACCAATAGACATTGTATGTGATAATCAAGTTGCACTTCATATTGCATTCAATTCAATTTTCAATGAGAGAATGAAATACATAGAAGTTGATTTCACTTCATATGAGAAAAAATATTGCAGAAGTTAATTGAGACTAGACATGTAAATTCAATTAATCAGTTAGCTGATTTATTTACTAAACCGTTAGGGGATTCAGGAATAAAATACATTTTTAACAAGTTAGGAACATACAATATATATGCTCCAGCTTGAGGAGGAGTGTTCAAGGGTATTTATGTAATTTCTAGTGTTTATGTTTTCTGTATTGTCTCCTTAAGGTTTCTATAGTTCTCTTATTTCTCTTATAAATAGAGGGAGAGGGTGACACATTAGTTATTCTTTTCTATTCTCTTATTATTTTAACAGTAGTAATGGCCCAGCATTGTGGTCGTCTTTTTTTTTTTTTTTTCCTTTCAAGTAGTAGGCTTGTTTTTTACTACACAATTAAAGCCAATTTTTTAAACACTAGAATATGGAGATTAAAAATGTACTTTAGCTAAATAATTGTGTAAGAGATAAAGAGGGATATATACAAAGGCGTGATAAGGACGATAATTCAAGACACTGAAATTTAAACTAAAGGAAAGTTGGGAAAATAAAAGGGATAGAAATTAACCTAAGATGACTTGCTACCCCTAGGATTTGAAAAACTTGATGAAAAAGGACAAAAGTACTAGAACGAGGAAAAGTGTAATACGGGAGCAGAATTTATATCATCTAAAGGAAGATAGGCTTTTCTGTTATCAAGATTCTCGAGCCCGGAAGAAAGCCTGAACAAAGCGCCAAGTAACCTTTTTTTCAATTTTCTCAGTATAGTGGAATTTTGTTTAGGATGGCTAAAGGCGAAGGGTATTTAACCTAACTCCAAAAATTGGAATCACAAAAGACATAATAAACATTAACTACCAATCTAAATAATTAACATAAAAATACATAAGACAGATTTAAATAACTAAACAACACTAAAGCTTTACACACTAAGTACTAGGTAGAACTACTAATGTTTTAAGTACGGCAAAAAGTAAAATACAATCAAATCGATCCAAAAACATCTAGTGTCAAACAATTAGAGAGTAAGGGACGAACGCAGAGATCGCACATAATCCAGAGCCTCTAGGCAGGAGCAGATCCAGGCAAACTCCTCTTCCATGAAAGCGGAGGGATAGCTTGAGGTAGATGGAGCATCTTCCATAGACAAAGAGGGAGCCTTGGCCATGATAGCTCAACGGACTGTGAGACCGCAAGACAATAGTGAAGGTCCATCCAAATCATATACTCTGTGGCTGCAGATGGATGTGCTGAAAAAAGGAATCCTGTCAGAAGTCAAGCGACGACGCTCCCCGTCTCCATACTTGAAGGTGTAGCAAGCTACAATCGTGCCGTCGACCAACGGAATATGTTGAGTCCTACCAAACTGACGAAGCACTAGACTAGCAATGTATGGAACGCAACCTCAGAATCCCAGAAAAGGAATGAAGGGCAAGTCCACGTAATCCAGGAGAATGTCGGTCGACATCCTACGTCTCGTAGTCCATACTACGCCTGAGCAAACCATCTCCACCAAAAGTGACGCCCAGTCTGAAGGATAGCCAAGACGCTGTGTAATCAGGGGAAACTGCGAAGATAGCTGACCAACTATTAGATCCTCAGAGCACGAAGCCGCCATGGGTAGTCTAATCAAATGGGAAGTCAGCCATATCTGCAGTAATGAGCAACTCCCGGTAAAATAGTGGACACCAGCCTGACAAGCAATCAACGTCCAGTATAACTCCGCTAGAATGAGAGGGACTATCATACAGGATGAATCAGAGAGCATTCTCTCTGCCAGGAGGATCGTCCAACTTGAGAGATCACTTCCCTTCCTAGGGAATAGTATCTCCTGCAGCAGCAAAGCAACCAGCACAATTGTCCGGCGCCCTCACCGGTTCTCGTAACTGCTCCACATGTCCCCGTAACCCTGGTATTCGTGAATGTCTGAGAACCACCTCTGGAGCGTGTCAAACTCCAAGAAGTCCTCTCTGATATTTTGGCGAAATGGTCAGTGTTTCCGCTTCACTCCTAAAACCTATGATAACCGAGTCTTCGACAATAACAGTGGAAGATAAGGAATCTCACCTATCAGGGGAAGTCCAATTAAAAAGGACACCTTCTCGAGACATGGAGTCAGCTCGATCACCCAAAAACAAAAGCATGAAGAAGCTGGTATGCGTGCCAAACTCTTGATGAATGGCCCATCTATAGCTACCCGGTGAAGATTTGTGGTATAACCAAGTGTGGACCGTAGAAGCACCGACCCAGCCAAGGTCAATGACTCTATAATGTTGCTAAGTCTCCTCACCTCCGGAGAAGAGACAGTATGATCGAACGAGCGGCCTTTTTTAGAAAGGCGAGTCGATCGTTTCCCCTTCTCCCGAGAAGAGAACGTCGTCCAAAACAACCCGACATAATATCCTGATATGAGAGAGAAAATTCATGCATAAGATCTTGTTATCATTATTAGGTTTATGTTTTGGGAATACGTTAGCATAAGATGTTCGATGAAATACATGCTAATAAATCTAAAAGTGGAGATAAGTTTTTATCAAGTAACTATCTACGCGACCAATATTCCACCACTGATAATGAATATAAAGAACGAAAATAATACATCCCATGCATAAGTACAAATAATAAAGATGAGAGTATACATCAAGAAAGAAAATTATATGTACATCCATCCTGATACATGTACAACTATATCCACCATAATACAAACCAAAAAATAATACATCCACTATAATACACATCCATAAATGATACATGTACAACTATAGAATACATATCCCAAAAAATATAACTGTACAATCAAAGAAAGAATAAAACATCTGCGCCTGTCGAGGGTTTGACATAGGTCAATCCATACCCCCTCCTGAACCCCAATCGGTGGGGTCGGCGTAGCGAACGGGATAGAAGCCTCCAGTTTAGCCATGAACTCTGTTGTGCCAGGAGTAGCTATGCGAGCCTCAAGTGGAGGAGCCGGAGTCTGGTGATCTAGTAATTGCACTCGAAGTCTAAGGATGTCTCGCTGCAAATCCTCACAATGTCGGCAACGCTGATCTCACTCCTCTCTAAGAGTGTCCCTATCAGCTGATAGTAGTAAGCTCAGTGGCCGGAACCACCTCTTTGTCACTATGACTTGCCCAAAAAGTTAGCACCCTGTGACCTAGCAAGGTACCGCCCACTAGGTGTGCTACGTCCGTCTGAGGGCCAATCAATAGACGCGAAAGCCACTGAAGGTACTCGTCCTCAGAGATCGAGAGATCAGCTAGCATGTCTGTTAGAACCGCTGGATCAAGTATATCAGGATCAGTAATATCAGTGTAAGGACCAAACCGCACCGCCAGAGAAGCAGGAGGCTGGCATGACCTACCAAAGATCTGAGATGTAGCCCTCTCACCCATGTATAACTCCCAGGAATATGGACCTCTAAAGATACGGTGTTGAGCCAATAGTGTCCTCTTAGGAAGCATCTTTGCCCAATGAGTGTCTCGCGATATGGCTGCCAGATGATATCTCTGCGCGCCAAGAACTCTAGCTGAGTGCGAGCTACAACATGATCCCGAACGGTGGACCCCTCCTCCAAGACGAAGCGATGCCACTTCGCCCTGCAAGGGAAACAGTCCTCTGCAGTCGAATAGGGACGACATAAGGGAAGGTACTCATATGCTTAATGCTGCAAGAAAAACGAAAGAAATAAAAAGAAACTAAGTAATAGAAAAAAAGAAGTTAAAAGATTTAAAATGAACTCACGGGTAGAAATTGCCAAAACCCTGTGACGCTGTTGATTTGAGATGATACACGAGATCGCATCCTTACCAAGAAGGCTGCAAAAGTGAAGCTCCCCCAGTCGTGCTCTGCCAAGACAGCCAAATCACTCAGAGTCCCTACGAAGTGGAGAGGGAAGGTGGAACTCGAAGAAGGCGTGAAGGTCCCACCAAGAAATAGAAGCAGTAGGACGCGATAGCTCTGATCCCTCAACACCGAGTCCTCTGGAGCTGGGAGTGTGAAGATCGACTCGGGCACTAAGCTACTTTGTTAAATACGCACTCTGTTTCTTGCCTTTGCTCGTATAGCACCCAGGAGCATCTCGGCCTCTGCCCATGATGTCTCCTTCAAGGGAACGGCTCACCCTCAGAACCTAACTCCGGTGATCATCGCCTAGTCGAGGGGCGTCAGCACCAACTCTCCGCAGACTAGGTAAAGAGAATTCGTCGTCAAAAACCAGCACTCAATCAGGGCATTAGGATACCCATGATCCATGCGGGAGGCCTGAATGGTGAGAAAATCCCTGGAGCCGCATCCCTGGAGGAATAGGCAATAGCGGGGTGCATCATCCTCGAGTAAAGGGTGTAAAAAGTCGGGCATGAACCCCTGAAATTCCCATTGTAGCCGGGGTCGACCTATACAAATTCAACCCTCGAAGTAATAACATATTTGTTCTTTTAGAAAGAAAGACAAATTAAGAAAGGGTTTTAGTAGTAAACCTGAGCAGAATGAAGGAAAATGGAAGGATGATCATGAAGATCTCCTACTAAGGACTGATCCTCTAGCACTATGGACTGAAGCCACGCCGCATCAAAGGTAAGGGCTTTGTCAAGGAATGGTCTAGGAATTGGATCACCAGGCTTGGAATCATCTCACGGGAAATCATCAGGAATGCCTCAGTCGGGCATCTCATCCTCTGGAGGGACGTAGTTTGGATCCGCTACCATCTCAGCTGCCTCGGAAAGGCCAACAGACTCCTCACCCATAGGAGCGCCCGAAGAGCCGCCCATCGTCGAGTCATCGACTCTAGATACTCCAAAGGTCTCCTCAGCAGTAGAAGTGGAAAGGGTAGGCACGTCCTCAAAAATCCTGAGTGCCGCCCTAGGCCGACCACAAGAGCGCTTGGAAGCACTCCTTCTCAGCAGGGTCTCGGGGGCTTTGCCCTTCCCACGAGAACGGGAAAGACAACATCCAACTATACCAATGGATAACCATAACTGAAAATCGTCTTTACATTTGAGGAGCAAAATGTAAAATCTTGGCTCGCGAAAGTTGGATAGGATGGCCCTTAAATAAGGATTATGGTTGTTTCTTGTGAGGTATGAAAGGAGATCAAATTTGAATTTCTTGTTATAAGTATTTTAAATTGACAATGAAATTTAATTTAGATATATAGTTAAATATATTACACATAATATAGGTAATATAGATCGTCTAATACAAATTAGACAATTAAGAATAGCTAGGATTTCCAGAAGAAGATGCCATTCGTTTGATGAGAGGGCAAGTCCTTTCTTTGACCTTCTCGAGAGCTTCTTCTATTTTTTTGGCATAGAGGAACCACACCAGTCCATCCCAAACTTGGTGGTGGGCCATTCATAACATAGAAATCACACTTAGAAATGGTGGACAATTAGTATCTTGTTGTTGCATTGAAACATATAAATGTTGACTAATCTAGCTCCCATTGAACTCGTTAGAATTACTCAGACAAGCCTACCTTTTCAGTCGTATAGGGTGCACTAGAATAAGAGGTAAAAAAAATTGGTAGCGTACTCAACCACAAAGGGGGTCGCAATGACCAGGCCTGGGCGACTGTTTACCAAAAACACAGGTTCGTAAGACCATGTATGGGGGTTGACGCCTGCCCACCTAGCCCCATGCTACGAGTTGTTTCGTTTCCTAAATAAACCTGTTTTAGGTATTAAGATATGTTTCAAACGTGGATGATAATCATTATGTAGGAGAGATGGCCAAGTGGTGACAAATGTAACCGATTCTTTCGTTTCTTTGGCCACTGGTGTAAAGGGTCTTGTACCCATGCCTCAAAATTTCCCATTTATTGAAAAATCCCATTATTGGCTCACCCTACCCCCAACAACCAAAAAATAAAACATAAAAAATATGTACAAGTGATTATTTTTTTGAATAAAATATTTGACAAAGTATTTATGTTTTTATTATTGGAATATTATTTTGTTTAGGGTCATATCTATGTGGGGAAGAGGCAGACACAAGAGCCCCTCCCTATTTTTTGGTAGGAAAAAGTAATTTTACCCTGATGTTTTAAGATTTATTTATTTATTTTTATTAAACCCTTGTAAAAAAATTATTTGAACCATCAAAATTTCTGAAGTATTAAATTTTAATTGTAGGTCGATTTAATTTTTCCGTCCTTTTGGTGACATGAAATTGAAATTAGTGATAGAGTTCATTGATTGAAATTAGTTATGGGACTCATTGAAATTAAGAAAGTTTGAGATGAATTTACTTGGAAGTTATGAGAAAATTTGCAAGCGCCCCTTTTTCGGCGCCTATTAGTATTCCAGCCCTAGCGACTCCATCACTTCAGCAACAAAACCTTTATAATATTATTTTCACCTGAGAACCCCTTCATGCTCTTCTTTCTGTGTGAGTTTGATGGATATGCCCTTCAAACATGATATGTTAAACATTCAATACTACGTTTGTTTTAAATTAAATATATATGTACATGGAATATTGACATCAGATGTTCAATAACAATTGATTTTTTTTTTCCATTATTGCTAATCAGTATAACTTTTGTTGGTTTATTTTAATATTGTGTATTTGCAAAATGAAATATTCACTACAACATGAAGCATTCAATGTATTCTGAATCAAACATTTAATGCTGATGAGTTTTAAACAAACAGTTTTTCCTGCGGAGATTGGGGGCTAATATTTCCCAAAATAGAGGCTCACACCGAAAACACCTAAACATATCACGTAACAATAATGAAACTGAGATATATGATTTACTGAATTAGGGGTAGTTGATGTTCAGTAACATAATTTGACTATAAATGAACGTAATTTTTATGATCTCCCATTTACTTTGTCAAAGTTGGAGAAGTGCACTGTATGTTGTTTTTTGTTTTTCCTACACAACCTTTTTTGTCCAAATTCTGGAAATCTGTGAATTTTCCTCTCAGTTTTCAAGTAATAGGAATTAGACCTGACACGATTCCGAATGAAAAATTTTATTTCTTATTTCTTGGTCTGTTTCTTCTGGTTCCTTCTTTTGTAGTGATTTTCCTAAATCTCCTTGTAATTTAGCATTCAAATTCTGTGCTTGAACCTGGTTGATAATATTTAACTATTTATTAGATTTCATGTGGGTGCATGGTTTTTATTTTTATTATTTTAAAGTTCAGACCTGCAGCTTTCAACTGCTGTTAACTTGATTGTCATCACTTGTTGACAGTGAACCGGAACTCAGCATGCTACCCTTCAGAACATACCCCCCCGGCCCTGAAGCCTGAGAACCTGCACCAGCCTGTTGGGCCCACTTTACCTAATGCATTTGGTAATGGTGGGTCGTCTCTTCACCCATGCATGCAGACTGCAGTTGATGTGTCCGCTCATGCCTGCAGGATTGATGTTCCACCAAACATGCTGCTGCCGCAGAGCTCAAACGGGGGAATGATGCAAGGAATAAATGGAGGAATGATCAAATCTGAAGCTGGCTACCCTGGAAATTCCCATTTTTTGTTTGGTGCTGATGGCAGTGTCTTCGACACACGCTCTGCAGTTGGAGATGCATCTGTCTCATCTTTCAGCAGTGTTGAGTCCAACGCCCAACCGCTGAATGAAACAATGCTGGATCCGGATGCTTCATCATATGGATTTCTAGGGCTGATTCCCCGACGCTTTAGTTTGACAGATTTGACTGCTGATGTCTCAAATAGTTCTGGTTTGATCCGTCTCTCTCTCAATCTTTGATTAGTTAACCTTCATGACTCATTTAATTAATTTTGAGGCTGATGCGAACATATTATTTCTATTCCTGTATCGTTTCATATTACTCTCATATGGCGAAACTAATTTGATTATTTTAGATATATTGGAGAGCTACCCTAGGTCACCCTTCCTAGCTACAGATACCGACAATTTCTTGGATGCTCAAGGTAGGTGAGAACACCAAAATGAGGCTTTGGGTAAAAGAATTTTAATTTTTGTTTACCTTTTTATTTTAATTTTGTCTTTTGTCTTTTGTCTTCTATGGCCAGCAGAATAACTTGTAATTGTCTTCAACTTTCAGGAGACACTAAAAGGCTAGGGACTATATCGGAAGGCTTGAGTTACGAAGATTTTGGCAGTGATTAATACTGTGGCACAACTGGTACTTTGTATATCTAATAATTATTCAAGTACTAATTTCGTTGGTGCACTCTCTATACGAAATTAATGTTAATTTCAAATGTCTCTGTTAGTTTCTCTTCTTTGTTTGAGTTATTTATTACATCCATGTTAGTTAATTTAAGCACGTAAAATTATGTCAACCAACATGATTTGAACTCCTCCATAATGAGAATAAATGTACAATCAATCAATAGTAATTGTAGGCTATAACTTAAAATTTTATTTTCCATGATTTACTCTTTGTACTTGTATAAATAGATGTCTACTTGAAAAAACAATATGCAATAAACTCTCCTTCTAACATGGTATCAGCTTAAACGATTCTCTTTGTTTTTCTTTCTTTTTTGTTGCCACTGCTATTGTACTGCATTGACAACCATCTCTGCTTCTTTGCGACGACCTTCGCAATTCCTGTGAAATTCTTCTCTTTCACAAACCAATCATTTTCCTCTAGATAGCTGGAGTCGAGATACTTTCTCTTCTTCTTTGTACGACTTATACGTATCTCCATCAATTCCCAAATTTTCCAAAAGTTGCAGAACAACCCCACAGCTTTTTAGAACTTGCAGAAACTGCCCCACAGCTTTCTGAAACTTGCAGAAATGACCCCAAACCTTTTTGTAACTATAAGATCAGCCCCAATCCTTTCCAAAATTTACAGAAATAGCACCAAACCGTTCTTGTAGTTACTAGGCCTGCCCCAATTCCAAAACACTACCAAACTTTTTGGAGTTTGGAACATCCTTTGCCAATTGCTATTTGAAACCCAAAATTGTCAGATTTTTTTTCCTCCTTCCTTATCATTATCATGACTATAGATTTCGCTAGTGGATAAATCACCTATGGTACCACTTCTCCTAAAAACTATCCCTATCCCGGTGTTCTTGGCCCTGCTTCCGTACCCTCTTCCGTGTTTGTATGCCAATTATGTTTTGGGTTTGGCCACTTTGCTCAAAAGTGGTCTTGGCTATTTTCATTTGCAAAATCTTTTGTTCGTTATTCGTTGAACTCCTCTCCGCCCTAGCCGCTTCAGAAACCCCAACTCTTTGACCCTAGCTGGTGTCCTGACACTAGTGTTTCTGCCCACATGATGATCAACACGATTTTTCTCAATTAACGCACACCCTATAGTGGTCGTGACTCCGTTCCCAATCACCTATACGGGAAACATGATGCTACCACTCGGCTCATCTTCCTTTCTTCTTAATAATGTTTATGTTGTTCCTTCTATGCGTAAAAACTTATTCTCTATTGCTCAATTTTGCACTGACAATCATGTTCTTTGCGTTTTTTATGGTCATCACTTTTATATCTTTGATCTTGCTACTGGTTCGTTCCTTTATCAGGGCCTATGTAAGGATAGTCTCTGCAAGTTACTTGCCCTTTCACCTCGCCTACACGCTTTATCTGCCACCTAAACGCTTAATGTACAATCGTCTAGGTCATCCTTCTGCTCAAGTTATGTCTTACTTAGGTAATAGTAAATTGTTATCTTCTACCTTCAAATTCAAATCCTCTTTTTGGTCTAGATGTGCCTTGGGTAAGTCTGCTTGCCTCTCCTTTCCCTGGTCTAATACAATAATAACCTCTTTTCCGTTTACTTTAGTTCACTCTGATGTATGGCAATCTTCAATGCTTTCGGTTTCTAGTTATAAATATTGTGTGTTATTTACTGACAATACACTTGCTTTTCTTGGTTATACTTTATAAAACAAAAATCTGAAGTTCTCCATTTTTGAAATTTTTTAGCTTATGTCCACACTCAATTTTTTACTCATGTCCAACAATTTCAAAGTGATAGGGGCCCTTTCAAATCCCATTGACCTTCCCTCTGTATTCATTGTCGTCTCTCTTGTCCTCACACCCCTGAACAAAATGGTCTCACTGAACGTAAACATTGCTACATTGCTAACATGGCCCACGCTCGTTTTCACAAGTCCTTTTCCTCTCTATCACTGGCTTGAAGCGGACTCTACTACTGTCCACCTAATTAACCGCCTCTCCTCATCTAAAATTCAATGGTCCTCACCGTTCTCTCGTCTTTATGGTCATACTCCATATTCTGAGTTGCGTGTGTTTGGTTATGCATTTTATCCGCATTTAGATGCTCATCACTAATAAATTTTTGTCAAGAACTGTTGAATGTGTGTTTTTAGGCTGTAACGTGCAGCCCAAGGGTTACCGTTGTTTGGATCGCACCACGGAAAGAGTTTACATTTCCTGGCATTGTTCGTTCAATGAACGATTTTTCTCGTTCACATCTAAAACCAACATCACTCCACTAGTCCCATCATCGTGGGCATTTGTTCCTCTATTACCTCCAGCTCATGTGCTACCTGCCTACATCTATAATCGGCTCCACAAAATAGCTCTTCGCCTCTTATTCATTAATTGTTTTCGACTCCTTCAAGTTCTTCAGCTCCTATTCAACAACCTTCTCCGAATCATTATCAACGTCGGCATATTCGTCCCTCGGAGACTCATCCTTCTGCTACTGTTGTCCCCTGAGTCTCCTCGTCCAACTCCTTCGCAACATTCTATGATTGCACGACATCAGGATGGTACCCTTCACCCTCTTTTCCGAACAGATGGTACAATTCGATATCCTCTCCCAAGGGCTCTGCTCGCTCTGCTTCCATCTCTCACTAATGAGCCGACCTACAACACCCAAGTTGTTCGTATCCTTGAATGGCGTAAGGCCATGAAAAGTGAGTTTAATTCATTATTTAAGAACAACACTTGGGTTCTTGTTCCTCTTTCCCCACATCAACATGTTGTAGGTAGTAAATGAGTCTTCAAACTCAAACGCAAATCAAATGGTTCTATTGAGTGGTACAAGCTCGTCTAGTAGCCAAGGGATTTTATTAGCAAGCGGGTGTTGACTTTGATGAGACACTCAATCCTGTAATCAAACCCACTACTATTCGTATTGTGATCACTCTTGCCGTATCCTTTGGGTGAACAATATGTCAACTTGATGTGAAGAATGTCTTTCTTCACGGCATTTTGGATGAAACTGTCTATGAGTCAACCTCTTGACTTCATAGATCTTGCTCAACCTCATCATGTTTGTCCTCTACAAAAAGCTATTTATGGCCTCAAACAAGCACCCTCAGCTTAGTTTCAATGTCTCAACACCTCTCTCTTACAATGTGGTTTCACTCAGTGTCGTGTTGATCACTCTTTATTTATCGCTTTGAGATGTTTTTTTCTTCTATACGTTGATGACATTATCCTCGCTGGTTATCAATCATCTCTAGTTTCATCGTTCATCATCACTCTTGGCAAGAAGTTTGAGTTTAATGACCTTGGTTCTCTATCTTATTTTCTGGGCCTTGAAGCAAAGCAACTCTCTCTCTTACTGGTTTACTGTTTTCTCAGCTTAACTATACTGTTGATTTTCTTGCACGCTTTGCTATGACAAATTGCAAACCTTGCAATACCCTTTTATGTGCTAAGACTCAGTTGTCATCTCATAGCAAGAATCTCTTGTCCGATGTCACTGAGTATCGACAATTAGTTGGCTCTTTGTAGTATCTTACTTTTACGGGACCAGATATTGTCTATGTTGTTCATCATGTTACTCAGTTCATAAGTCAACCTCAGTCGTATCATCTTATAGTTGCCAAATGGATCCTTTGCTACCTAAAAGGGACTTTAGACTTTAGTCTTCTTTTTCAGCGCAATGCTACTCCCTTGACCCTCAAGGCTTATTCTGGTGCTGATTGTGCAGGTTGTCTTCACTCCAGTTGCTTTACCTCTGGTTTTTGTGTTTTCTTGGGCTCCAATCTGATCTCTTGGACTACCAAAAAACAACACATTGTCTCTCGCTCAAGCGTCGAAACCAAGTATCGATCTCGTGCTCATGTTTGTGCCGAATCCACGTGGGTACTTGATATGCAATTTTCCATTTCCACGCATATCACATTACTATGTGATAGCGCATATCACATTACTATGTGATAGTCTCAACACTAGCATGGCTTCAAATCCTGTGTTTCACGCCCGCACTAAGCACATTGAATTGGATTGCCACTTCATACAAGACTACATTCTTATTGGCATACATAGAGTCCAATTTGTTCCTTCTAAGTTCTAAGGATCAGATTGTAGTCATATTCACTAAAAGACTTCATCTTTTATGATCCAATCTCGTCTCTCCCGGATAGTTGAGTTTGCCACCATGATTTAGAGTCCCTCCATAATTCTAAATAATGAGAGTAAATTTGCAATCAATTAATAGTAATTGTAAGATCAATTAATAGTAATTATAGATTATAACGTAAGATTTTATTTTTCATGATTTACTCTTTATATTGGATTGATAGATATCTGATGTCCTTTGCAGGGTACCTTATTCCAACCCTTTTTTTTAAAAAGTTCTTTCTTGGTGGCCTCTAGTGTCCACCAAAGAAGAGAAAAGAAGAGCGGGTGGGTTGGGTGTCGTGCAATCCATGATATATAATTTTGGAGCATGTATCGGACATTTGATTGTTTTTTTTTTTTTTTTTTTTTTTGGCAGGTTTAACTCTCCGCCTTGTAGTTAGAAGAATTTGTACATAAGTAGTTGTTGGAAGTGGAAAAAGGGTTCATTATTTTGAAGATATTAATTGGCGTGGGGTGACGTAATAATCCCAGTCATTAAAGGTTGATATTTGCATGCATGTGAAAGCGTCCAACAAAGGTCAATACATAAATAAAAAACCTCAATAGCACTGTGTGGAACTAGTTTTGGAGTGTGTTTGAATTCTATTTTGCATTGGTCAGATGATAGGCGTTTGGATGAGATTGTTGATAACACTAGCACTTTCTTTCGTAGTAAATGGGGTGTAAATTATGTTTCGATTTTGATTTTGATGATGGATTACAAATTTCGAAATGTTCTCTTTTGTGTGTTTGTTTGGATTTGATTCTTTTTTTGATCGTCATGATATTCGAATCTTCGTTTCAAATTTAGCGTGCTGGCTCACTTTGTGCAAGCTCTCATGTAGCAAATGAAAATTGTTGGAGTTGAGATTCCTTTGATTTTGTTAAGAACTATGTTACGCCTATGAACTACAAATTGAAATAAAAAAATGTCCAAAATAACTTAACTATTTAAACAATTATAATTTATCAAATAGTATCAAACATCCAAAGATACTAATAAAATTAATAAATATATATTTATTCTTTAAGGTATGATAAAGTGTATTTTTTCATTCTGTATTATATTATATGTGTACATTTTGTATTATACAGTATTTTTATTTTGAAATAAAAAATGTATACACTATATATATATAGGCATTGTAATTTGTTTATAAAATATTATATATTTTTCATTCATTTATATTAATATATCTACACTTGTAATACATTATAAAATATTCTATATTTTGTTTATAATATATGATATATTTATAATTCATGCATATATATTTTAATATTTATTTGTAAATTATAATATAGATTGTATGTATTATTAAGGTATATACATATTTTTTAGGGTAAATTGCCTTTTAATTGGAAGGGTAAAGACAAATTTGTTCCTCTCATGTGATCATTATGTATATATTCCTTTTAATCTTTTTTGTTTTTTTTTACCTCTCTCTATGCAACCCGAAAGTCTTCCCCCGTCGCCTGATTCTCTCTGCCATTCTCTTATCTCCTTTCTCAATTATATATATAAAAATGGGGGTAACATCACTTACCTCAATGGTAGTAATATTCCACATACATCCCTCTAGTTTTCAAAACGACTACAGTAACTCCTTGTTGGAGCTATTTTTAATGAATTGTCCATTTTGCCACCCTGATACAAAAAATAAAAAATAAAAAAAAATATATATATATATATAGAAAATTTATAAAATTACAGGAGATATGCAATTACCAAATTTCCCTTAGCCTATTTTGCTTTTTTTTTTTCCTCTTTTTTTTATGCTCCTCGCATCCTTTGTTTCTCTGCACCACCGACGAACTAAACACCATAGCACCACCACCGAACCAAACAACACCACCGTCTCCACTGTCTCCACCAAACACCGTCTCCACCATCGCCGAGCACCACCGTCGCTTCTTCATCTTTCACTACCTCCCCCACTAGACATCCTTGTTGTCCCAGGTTCCACCGCTGACAACACCATAGAGAGAGAGAGAGAGAGAAATGGGTTCAAACAACCCATTAAGAGAACAGTCTCCTTCTCTCATGAGAAAGCTCCTTCTATAGGGTCTATACACTCTCCTCCCTATGGCCCTTTTTCGATCTCGAAGCTAGAACGAAGGTGATTAGAAGGGTTTCGCTATCGATACAAATGATGTAGTCCTTGATTTTTGGGTTTCGCGTGTTCTCGGCGGTGTAATTATGCAACAAGACGTGATGGTTGGCCGAAACGTAAAATTGAACATTGCTAGAATCAAAATCATTCGAACTGAATCGGGGAAAATGAAGACGTATCAGGTGATGCCCTTTGTCTCAAATCTCGAAAACGTACCTTGAAGGCCTAGTGAAAGCCCTAGTCGTGTGGTAAATTGGGGAGAAATTTGGAGACGGTTTTGAATCCAGCGAGACCGATCGAGATGGGGCAGTAAAACGGGAGCTCGATCCAGGGGAGTCGACGGAGAAGATGCGGTTGTCGAGGTCGACGGTGGTGGTTCTGCTGGATCCACAGTCGATAAGGTAGTGATTGATGGGGGAGAAAGAGGAGACGACGGAGAGGTGGAGGATGAACAAAGGAAAGCAGAGAAATCTGGGAATCGCCATTGGAGAGATTGAAGTTGAAATGGAAATCAAAAGCCGTAGGGGGTCCCCGACTAATTGGGCCCTCTGTACAATGCCACCCTGCGGATCGTGGTGAGGGAGAGAGAAGAGTGAGGAAAACCCTCTTTCGCTCAACGATGATGGTGGGGTGGGCTACTGAAACAAATCGACGGGGCTACTGATTTGGGGAGGATGTGGTGGTGGTGCGGTGGACTTGGGGCTGGAAACATGGATGAAAGCGATAAAGACCAAAAGCTTTTCATGATTTGGGGATGTAATTACACTATGTACCGTGAAAGTATTATGAAGTTTTATTTTAAACCATTATATTTAATACAAAGGTAATAAAGATATTTCACTTGAGAAAAAAATAGTTAACATGATCAACATGAAGAATTTTGACTTTCAAATGGTATTTTCGAAATAAAATGAACAGGAAGTCTCAGTGTCCTTTGACCAAATAATTCAAAAGGTCATCCATGTAGTTTTTAAAATTGAGGGGATTCCCATGATTTCGATCAATAGTTGAGAGAGTATAAATAGTATTAACCTTATATAAATGTATAAATATTCCAAACGTTGAATCTATAGATCTAAAACTTGGATCTATAGATCCAAGTAAGGATCTAAGTTTTTAAAAATTTATTCTGAAAATTGTGTGCATGTGTGTGGGGAGGGGGGAGGGGTTGTTAAGCAATGAGCAATAGAGGCGTAGATAGGTGTTCAGCGGTGAGTAGAGGAAGTGTGGAGGGTTGTTCAAGGGTGAGCAAAGGCTAGCGTGATAGTGGTTGTGGTGAAGAAGTTGAATGAGGGGAAAATAAATACACTTTGACCTCTAAATTTTGGATTAGTTTTAAAGTGAAATTTAATGGGTGCAGAGTGTAATTGACCCTAAAAGAAAAAGTAAAAAAAAAAAAAAAAAAGGGTAATTTTGTCCAATTGTAGAAATTTTTGGATGCAAATTTTATTTTCTACCATTTTTGACATATCTTCCGTTAGTTCAACTAGAATATACTTCTTTTTCACTTTTCGGAGAGTACAGGGAGGAAAAGTGTAGACTTTTGAAGTAAAAAAAAAAAAAAGGCAATTAATCCTAGGGGCGCTTACCAAAGAGTCCCAAAAAGTGGCCGAAACTATCAAACAAACCCGCTACTTTTTCTTTGAACTGAGCAGTCCTTATGGTATTTCCGTTATTAAAATACATTTATTTAATGCACCGCTTCATAAACATCATGTAATCACCTCCCCCTTATGTAGAATTAAATTAAGTAACAAAAGACCAACTCTAGGTGGATCAGAATATTTATTTTGATCTCAATCCGAATGTGAAACAATAAAAAAATTTACACAACTATTACATTCGATTAATTCTCTTTAAAATGAGATATCAATTATATTTTGTAGTTGTTTATCGTAATACGTGTGAATGTTACATATAACATTTAGTACTACGCTATGTTACATATAACATTAAAACCAACCCAAAACTCACCTAAAAGGTTAATAACTACACTAAGTTATATGTAATATTCATGTAACATCAATGTTACATGTAACACTAAAATCAAAATCAAAAGGTTAGTAATTACACCATGTTATATGTAATTTTCATGTAACATCAATGTTACGTCACATTACTGTATTCTCCATTTATATTTGCATGTTCAATATGACATCCAATCCAACCGAAATGACACTATAATGTCTGCATTGCATCTGATAATAACCTCTTATTCTTTGCGTGTAGAATGTAATATTGCTTGTATTAAATCGTATTTCATGTAAATGTTACATGTTACATCTTATAATTCGTAGAAACTAAAAATTCTGAAAATACTATGTTATATGTAACATGAATGTAAAAATTGAAACTAATGAAAAATAAAAAATAAAAAAATAGTGAATTTGATATCGTTTTGAAAATCTTGTTTAAACGAATATAAATTGATAATTAGATTGTAAAATAAATGTGTACAACAATAGTTATTTTTATTTTAATAAAATTATTCGTTGAATATGGAAACTCGCAATCCCTATTATAGAATCTTTATTGCCGCATATAACGCAAGGACAAATCTATCAACAAGAAATGTACAGACGACAGTTTTGGGACTACGTTGTGAATAAAAACTGTAAAAGAGGACTGCGTTGTTTACTAGTTAAGTAGCAGATTTTATTGGTAAATTAGTGGTTAATATGGATCCATGCAGTAATTTTTCCTTAACATTTATTTGTAAATTATAATAATATATTTCATGACTAATTATATTATTTTTAAAATGTAAAAGTAGATTCAGTTGTTATTTATTGTGTAATTACGCTGTAAGATGGAATAGAATTACAATCACTAGACGTTTAAAGAATAGAAATTCCATCAAAATGAGGTAATCATTGTTAATGAATTAAAATTCCATCATTAAATAAGAATGGGTATATAAAAATTGCGATTTCATTCCTATAATTATTCATCCCCAATCCAATGAAGCATCAAATTTGTCAAATAAGTCGGACATGAGAATTCAATTGCTTCGCACGAGATTTATGTATGTTTGTTTGGATTTGTGCATGTTTATGTACTTCATAGCGTATAGATATATAGTGATATTGTAAAAGCCTGAAACTCCACCAGTTCATTCTCCTATCAATTTAATATTTTTAAGTTTGCGCTTTCGAACAATATCTTAGTGGGGTGTTGTGTATTTTTGTTCTTAAACAAAATGCATATTCTTTACCTCATCCAAATTCAATATCCTCTGTTGAAGAAAAAATTCCCTTCCATTTCTGTGATCCCATTCATTGAAACATTTTATCAAATATATTCCGCGAAGAATTTTGACATTAATTTTAAATGTTAAAGTCTGCTTACACAATAAAAAAATCGTTGGTCAATATTGCTATGTTATTTTAAAAAAAAATCACATGAGAGAGGAATTTCTTTATATTATTAAAGAAAAATCTTATCAAGTAAATTGAATTTGTTTTCTACAAGAAAATCCTAGTTTGTTCTGCACTATTTGAGAGAAAATCAAGACAGAGAAGAGAGACAAAATTAGGCTTTTTTTTTTCCCTATAGTTTGCTTTGGAAGGACACTTTCTTGACATCATTAAATATAGTTGCCTAAGTTGGATTCCATGCTGGACCGTTTATTTTTTGCCAACAAAGGATATGATTTTGCTAGGCGTGCTAGAAGCGGTTTTTTCTTCAGAGAAAGAAAAAAAAAAAAAAGGTGATTTAGTTGATAAAAAATTAGGCGATTGTGTGAATGCTCTTTAACTCAATTAAGAAGACTTTTTCAAGGAACTTTCAAAACAGTGTGACAAACCGTTGAATGTGGCATGAGACCACAAGTGGGTGATGAGATTACAAATTAAGTAAAACTCCTTCTAAAAAAGCAGGTAAATTACAAGAAATTAAAGAGTTTATGCCATACAGATTTTTTAGGTAAAGTAAAAAGTTTAAATGATACAGATTTGTATAAAAAGTAAATTGACAATAGAGTAAAGATCTAAGGGATAGATAATCACACTAAAAGTAAATTAATACTGAAAATAAAGAGTTAAGAGGTTAAGAGACACATTCAAAGTAAATGAACTGAAATTAGAAGCTTACAAATAACTTCAAACCAAACACAAGAATCCATTGAGAGATACATTCAAATATCACTCATACGTGTAACAAACATAAAGTAAAAACATAACTCATTAAGAATAAGAAAGCAATGAGAAAAAAAATTATAAACTTCATTAACCACTTTAACCAACTCTACTGTTAAGTTTACCTACTCACCAACACCAACATTAGCCAAACAAAATGTTAGGACCTTGGATTTGTGTTGGCTAAATTCGGTGAATTACAAACTTATAATTTTCCAATTATTTTCCAATTTTATAAGTTGTTGAAATGTTTGTTAGTGTATTCTTTTTCACCGAAGAACACCTTCAAGCACTTTGGCTGGGTTAGACGAGGTAAAAGATTGACGGTACATAGCTAGCACACTTTCACTACCCAACATGGTTTTTAAAAGCTAAAAATAAAACTGGGATTTCTTTTAAATAGGGCGCTATGAGCGTCTAGACAGACCTTTTGGGCATCCGAACAGTTCTCAAGTAGCTAGACTAGCACTTGGAAGGTCTTGTCAATCATCCGAACGGTGTGTTCACTGTTTAGTGACCATTTGGATGACCAAACAAGACGTCTAGATGGTCCATGCGCCACCTTGATGAATAAGACATAATTCATCCATGATTTTCCTTCAATTGTGGTTTTTTTTTAAATATAAAAAGGTAAGGTTTTAGGACATTTCATTGTCCATATAAACAAACCCTAACTTTCCAAGTTTTATTTGATTGTTGAGAGAGTGTAAATAAATCTACATCACCTAACCTTAAGTGACGCAACTCTCTCCACCTTGATTAAAATGCCATGGTTTTGAGATTTATTACTTAGTGTGTGCATATTCTTTGAAAATCACTACCCACAACCGGATGACCATATTCGAAGGTCACACTTAATTTTCCTTATGCAAGAAAAGATCAATAACTAACGAATTCCCAAGTGAGGAGCTTGGAAGGCATCGAAGACATAACCTGGGAAAGGTGTTCATAAAGGTAGAGGAAATAGATAGCCAACTACACCAATAAAGTTATAAACACGAGTTTTTTAGGGAAGTGGTGTCACATAAGACCAGAAGTGACTGGTTGTTGCTCAAACAATAAAAAATTCATCGGTCATTACTTTTATGTTATCTATATCATCAAAAATAAAAAGAAATCACATGAGAGAGAGATTTGGGAGAAGAAAGATAAATTTTGCTAGCTGTTATCATCTATTTTTTTCGTCTATGAGAAAACTATTCAAATCCCTAATGTTAATTTCATTATCCTAGATTTATCCTCACCATTCAAGAGAAAATCAAAACCGGGGAGAGAGAGGAGAGATATAGTCATAGATTTTTTTTTTTTATATGGTTTGTTTAGGAAGATCACTTTATTGATATTTAAATAATTCATCCTTGGCTGGATTCTATGTGGGTTTGTTTATTTGTTAACAACAAAGGGAATGATTTTTGCTAGGTATTCTAGAAGAACTTTCTGACCCTAAAAAAATAGTGATGTAGATGATAAAAAATTAAGCGATTGTTTGAACATTCTTTGCCTCAATTAAGAGGACTCTTAAATGAAAAATGCTAGTCCTTTTGAAACAATGACATTTATAGGTTGAATGTGGGTTGCGACCGTGAGTGTGGGTTGAGTTGAAGAAATAAGTTAAACTACTATTAGAAAAGCAGGTAAGCTGTAGGAAATTGAAGAGTTGAAGGGATAAAGGTTTACATAAAATGTAAAGAGTTTAATTTATAGAGATTTTCATTAAAAATAAATTGATGGTAAAATAAAGAGTTTAATAGATAAAGATTTGCATGAAAAATAAATAGAGGATAAAGTAAAGATTTAATAGATACAAACTTGCATTAAAAATAAATTGACATTAAAATAAAAGAATTAAGGCATTGAGAGATAGATTGAAAGTAAATGAATTGGAATTTAAAAGATTGCAAATAACTTCAAACTAAAATACATTCAAATGATCCCCCATACGTGGAACAAACATAAAAACCCATGATGTTATAAAAATTATGAGCATGCATTGGACATTATGTTATTTTTATTTTTATTTTATTATTACATGACCAGATCTTTGCCTTCTAGTTTAGAATAATTTGTATGTAACTGGTTCTTGGAAGTGCAAAAGGGTACATATTTGTTGACCTTTTTATGACATTAATTGGCGTGGGCTAAGGTAATAATCCTAGTCATTCAAGATAATAACATTAGGTAGTATTTGCATGCATTTGAAAAGGCTTAACAAGGTTAGACATAAATTTATCTATTAGAGAAAAAAAAATAGTGTGCTACAAATTGAATTAGTGTTAGGTGTCTTGGTTGTGTTTGAATTCTATTTTTCGTTGGTTAGATGTTGGGTGTTTGGATTAGATTGTTGATAGCATTAGCATTTTCTTTCAATTGTCTGATGTAGTGAGTAGTGTATCAATTATGTTATGATTGTAATGATGGGTTAGAAATTTAGAAATATTACTTTTTGTTTGTTTGCATTTAATTTTTTTTATCCAAATGATATTCACATATTTGATACTAGTTTTGAGTGATGGTTGTCATTTTTTAAATATTTTGTGCAAGCTCTCATGTAGTGTTTGGGTCCACGAAATAAAAATCATTGGAATTGGATTGTTGTTGAAATTGAGATTCCTTTGATTTTGTTAAATTTTCTCTATTTTGATTACTATTTTTGTTACATGTATGAATGATCATTGGAATAATAATTTTTTTCTCGAAAAAATTAACTTAGCTATATAAAAAATAATAATTTTAAAAATATTATCAAAAAACGACAAACTCAATACAAAACAACAAATATATATTTATTTTCTAACTTATGATATAATATAATTTTTTACTCTGTATTATATTATATATCAATCTATTAATAAATAATGTATTTATCGTGGTAATACATTGTATAATGATATAATGTTTTATTTTATTTATAATATATAATACATTTATTATTCATGTATATATATTTATTTGTAAATTAATATATATATATATATATATATATATATATCATGACTAGCTCTATTATTTTTTGAAATTTAAAAGTAGATTTGCGGGTCTTTTAATTTGTACTTATAGTGCAAGATGGAACATGTAACAGACCGGTTTTCCAGGGCCGTCACTCGATTTCTCCAATTTATTTTTATGGAAAAATATTGGGAAAACACAAATCACTCCACCGCCTCGCTTCTACTGCGTCACTATAATAAATAAAATAATAATAATAGATCAAATATAAATTAATTGTCCACTGACATTAATTTTAAAATTTACTAACTCAAAATTCAACTATACCGATCCAACTTTTTCTATAACACTATAAAAAATTTGAACAACTTATTACCACAACTGCCCCAACTACTTCCAAAGCAGCAGCACCCTCTGACCCTATCTAACACAAGTAGTGAACCCGTCTCTACTTGGAATATCTAAGACAAAATATTTTATTGGTGTTTAGTCTTCATAATATAAAAATAATTTATGGATCAAGTATAATTATCAAACATCACTTTTCAAAACATAATATAAATATAACCGCCCACTGAACTGAAATAAAATTCCACAACTATCATCACAATTAAACAAATGCATTTAAATTAACTAATCAAATTATTTTGATATATAATAAAATATTACACACACATTTTCCTACTAGTTATAGAATCGTTTCACCTCACAATCGAGAGTTATAACAATACCGTAATTTGTACAAAGTGTCAGGGCCATTTAACATCTTTAATGATAGGAGCCAACACGTGGTAAAAATCACCATATCATGATGATAATCATCATCGTTAACAATAATAACAACAACCACCACCTGCAACACTTGTTATCTTGTCAATTCACAACACGACGTCCTGCAGGACATGTCCTTTTGTTATGACCAACAACATCCAGCAGGACATGCCTTCCTATCGGGATCACACTATGGCATACTAGTATAATAATAAAAATCACTTTTTCACAGTCAATTTTTTACTTAATCCGTCTAAAGTTATAAAATCGTTCATTTTAATAAATCTTTTATTTTTCACAATTTAGTACAAAAATATAATTTGTTAATTTATATAGAAAACAATACACTCACCTCGATAATCGCACTGCTAATAGGCTATCGTCGAAATATTGTCATAATCAACGCTACCTATGACCCTAACAACGACAGGGTCTAAATTAATAATTTAATTAAATAAATCTAATATGACATAAAATGCGTGAAGAACGTGACACTAAAAATATAATTTTTTTAACCCAATATTAATTTTTAAGCATGTAATGCACGCCCTGTCGGGATCAAGTAATATTAATTTTCAAATGTTACTTTAAAATATTATCTGACTATTAACAATATTGTTAATCTATGAGATACCAAAAGTATCATCCTAATAAAAATTATATTTTTTTTCTTTAAATTGGAAATCTTCACAATATACATTATATATATATATAAACAATAAATTATAAATTCACTATATCTATTTATATAGTTTCGTGTTCACCTTATATATACACAATTAATAATCTAAAAGAAAACAACACAAAAGAACAAAATGATACTTACTTGAGAGTTGAAGAAAATCCGAAGGTAAAGACAGAAAGAGAGAGAGGGGGGAGTAAAAAAATGGTGAGAAAATTGAAAAAGTATTATGTGTGTGTGTGTGTGTCTCACAATTTCCACCGTCATTTCATAGTTTATATATATACTAGCGGATAACCCATGCCTGAAGGCACGGACTAAAAAAAACTTATTTAGAAATGCACACCTAACAACCATCAGCCGAGTGTCATTACAAAGTCCATCAGTCGGTGTAATATTTCTCAATAATATTATTGGACAACCTATTTTTAAATCTAGCTTGAACGGTGGTAATTCTGAAGGATCTAATTAATTTAAATACTCATTAGGATAACGATTTATGACTTAAGAATCAACTCCATCATCTTCTGAAATTTTGTCTGTAGTCAAGTATGTGATAATCTCTCCTGGAAATATCTCTAATGCTGCTGAATTCATAGTAGTGACATCATTATTCCGTGCAGAAAGAATAGACCATTCGGTTAGAAATACAGGAGTAACTGTACCAGGTACATCCAGACGTGGATAAATAGAAAATATCAATTCTCTCATATTACGACACTTTTGTATGGTTGATGGTAATTCTACGATTTAACGTGGATCGCTTCCAATCTAAAAACAAGGTTACAAATGCATGTACATAAAAAAATAGGGGATGAGTTACTAATAAATAATATTATTATATAGATAAAATTGAAAATTACCTTGAGTAAGTATCCAGAGAACTCTGCATTATCCACATTTGTGTAAGACCCTGATTTTCCTTATACGTACAAATTGAGTCGCATTGGAGCACATTAGGAAATAACGGGGTGGATAGCGCTATTAATTGTGTGATTTAAAAGTTTAGGGGTCAAATTGTAATTTATATAACCTTAAAATCAAGAATTGGTTCGATTTATAGCTTAACCTAAATTAAAGGGAAGGATTATGCAAATTATATATATATGTGTATGTGTGTGTGTGTGTGTGTGTGTGTGTTTTTACAAATGGGGGCCGGCCAAGTGGCCATTCTACCACCGTCTCTCTCTCTATAAATTATATATATATACATACGTACATACATTCATACATATCCACACGTACGGCAGAGAGAATGGAGAAAGATCGAGAAGAATCGAGAGAGAGAGAAAGTCGTTGGCGGTATGGGGCTTGGGCCTTTTTTTGTTTTAGCACATATATATATATATATATATATATATATATATATATATATATATATATATATACATATATAGATACAGAGGGAGAGAAGGAGCAGAAACAGAGAACGAAGAGAGAGAAAGAGAGAAATGAGGCAGTCTGGCGTGGTTCGTCGTTATGGTTCGCCAGCAGTGAGTGTGTGTGTTTTGTCTGTATGTATGTGTTACTGTTTATCAACGATTGTGTGCGTGTGTTCCTCCGTTGTTTTGGCGATTTCATATGTGTGTATTGTGTGTGCCGTGTATGTGTAAGTGTTCCAGCGGTGGCGGTGGTGCGTGTTTTGATCGTCACCGTTGTCACCGAAGTGTGTGTGTGTCTCCGTTGTTGTCGTGTGGCCGTCCGATGGTGTGGAAATCGGAGGGTGGTTTGGTTGTGTGTGCGTCTCCATTGTTGTCGTGTGGCCGACGATAAGTGAGAGATAGAGAAAGAAAGACGTGGGTCTGTGTGCGTTGCCTATTCTTCGGCAGGGGTGGCTGCTCCGATGGTGGCTCGTTGAAAGTGGGTGTATGGTTGTGTGTTTTGTGTGTGTGTGACCGTTTGGTTTGGTTGGATGGGTGTCGCCGAAGTTTGCCGGCGGTAAGTTAGAGAGAGAGCAATGGGTGTGTGCGTGTGTGTCTGTTGTGTATGTGTGCATATGTGTGTTGTGTCGTCGTTTGGTTGGTCCGACGGTGGTAGTTTGGTATAGGACTATTGGTGGTTGGTGTTGAGGGTTGTCGAAGTTAGCAAGGAGGAAGAGACAGCGAGTAGCGGGTCAAAAACACAAAACAGAAAACAGGAAACGGGAGAGGGGAAGAAGACAAAAAAGAAGAAGAAAAAAAGGAGGAAATTGCACGAAACACCCCAATAAAACCTAAAACTCATCTTGCGGACCGGTGGAAAATCCGGGGAAGGTAAAAATTCCGAACTCTTTTAAATATGTATTAAATTGTCTCGTGATTGATCATGAAACTAATTACTAGAATCAAAAAATGTCAAAATGGCTAAAATAAATATTGAGACCGTTTATATGAACAAAGTTTATATAGTAAACCGTAACGGAACGATGTTAATTAAATGATAATATTTCAAAAGAAAACGCGAGGAATAGGAAATTACGGAAATTAGGATTTCATGGCATGGTTAGGTTATTTTTATATAAAATATTAATTTAGCTCCTGTTACTATTAGATTCGCAGGCACCGGAGTACCAGTAGAGAATAGACGATCAAAGTCTCCAAAAACAAATAATCAGGTGAGTGTACTGTCTTCTTACAAAAATCTATTTTCATATATATATATATATATATATATATATGTATGATGGAATAAATGTGTTTACTTAAAATTTGATGAATTTATAACTTATATGGATTAAATCGATTTTGGAAATAGAGGTCGATGTTATTAATTTGTAATTTAACGATGTTGTTATTAATTTGACGATGATGAGTGATTTTATCTGCTTTGGTAGAGCGTTGATTATTTATTGAGTTGTAGTTTGATGATGATATTATTGTTTTGATGAGGTGGTTGATTGTGGGCAGAATTGTTGTTGTCGAGATGGAGATGGGTTGTTATTGTTAAGATGAGTTGGAGATTAGTATTGGATTTTCACTCGTCTGGCATAGTCCAGCGGAGCGGTGTTTCATCCGTCTGGCATAGTCCAGCAGAGCGTTGTTTCACCCGCTTGGCATAGTCCAGCGGAACGTTATTCACCCGTCTGACATAGTCCAGCGGAGCGTTGTTATATCTCACTAGGAAGGCATATCCTATAAGGTACGGTACTATTGCAACTCCCGATCATGGGGTTAAAACGATCACATGGCTAGCTGAGGTGTGGTGTGGTGTGGTGTGGTATGGAGTGATGTGGTGTGGTGAGGTGAGGTGTGATGTAGTGTCATATGTGGTGTTTTATTATATCGTCTTAGTGTTTTATCATATTATTTTATGCTGATGGTTTAGATGGATTTCATATATTTGATATATATATTGATGATGATTCTGAATGGTAGGAAGAATGAGTTTTCTCGTGTTATATGATTTTTATACTACTGTTAAGAATGTGTTTGTTATACGCGTTATACTTAATCCATTTAAATGTTGTATTATTTAGAATGTATTATTATTTTAAAATATTTTTATTAAGAAGGCAATACACTCGCAGGTGAACTAGTTAAGAGTCGGTCCCCTACTGCCACTAGGTAGAATCCGATAATACTGTAGTAAGGGAGTAGTTTGGAGCAGCTATTGGAAGCGAATCTATGAGAGGTTCTTAGTTGTTTTTATCTTTTTTGTTATTATAAGTTTGTAGGGACGAGTGTGTCCCCAAATGAGAGTGTGTAGGTATGTACATGTCGGCTTTAGTAGTTGCGCATTTAAAATATATTTATTCTCGTATTCTAGTTTGGTTTGGCGTTCAAGTGATATTGTGTCAACGTCACTCCGACCCCAGGATGATGGGTGTCCGGGGTGGGGTGTGACAATTTGTACTACTTAAACGCATATTCATGTCTAAAGTTAATACATGTATATATTTCTAAAGAAATGACCGTCTAAACGATGTTGTCACAATTTGTTGACGGACACCTTTACGTATAACAGGTAAGATTTGTTTGAAATCACCACCAAGAACAACAGTAATACCCTCGAATGGGTTTGGATTTTCACGAATATCTTGTAATGTGCAATCCACTAACTTGACACAATACTTATGTTGTATAGGAACTTCATCCTAAATAATTAATTTTGTTTCACGGAATAACTCTGCATGCAATGATTGTTTACTAAATCCACAAAAGGAATTATCGAGTATATCCAACGGAATACGAAATATAGAATGTGCAGTTCGACCTTCTTCAAGTAATAATGACGCAATACCAGATGATGCTACAGTAATGACAATATAACCAAGGCTGTGATATTTTGTTGCGATTGTATTATGCAAAAATGTCTTACCAGTACCAGCACCACCATTAAGAAAAAACATTTTACCCTGATTACCAAACACTGAAGAAGTAATTGCTTCGTAAGTAATACCTTGACCAACATTAAGAAGATCAATGTTAACTTGTACATTTAGTTGTTGTGCTTCACTTTGTATTTGTCAATATTCCCATATCAGTCTATTACCAACTATCATATTCCAATCTACCAATGGTTGTGGCATTGATGGAAAATCTGTTAAACTCCTGCCAGATTCTTTAAGAAGTTGATTCAAAATATACAACCCATAGTCTTTTACTTGTTCTTCGGTTAGAATAGGAATCACAAACATGTTACGAATTTTGTGAGCAAGATCATCACATGTATCTTTTGAAAATTTATGTCATAATTCACATGGATTTGTTGGAGAACATTGTGTGAGAATAACACAAAATAACCTCTTCAACTGATATCCAGTACACATAATTGATGCCTCTTGAAGACATTGTATCCATTCACCACCATCTTCTAAAATTCCCCTTGCTACACATGCAGCTTTGAATTTTGAATGTTCAAAGTGGTTAAATGTACATAGGTCTTCAAATGATCGAGGTCCTTTGACTACAGTTAATAATAGACGAAGATAAAATCGTTCACCCGAATTGGGTGATGCAAAATAGATTCTACCAATAGCAAATCCTCTCAGTCATTGTGTCCATACTTTTTTATCTTTATTCCAAACAAAATACTGAGAAAACTCTTAATAAGTATAAACATATGCATCTTCATGTGCATCGCAATATTCAAATAATGCTGTCAGGGTTGAACGTTGTGATTGAGGCCGAGAAACAATTGTCTCCATTGATTCATTAGGATTAAAGACAACACGGTGTATTCCAGATAAATGGAGCGCCAATTGAACAACTGTTGGAATCTCTTCATGAATCGAAAAACTAAACAATCACCATGCAGTTTCAGACGGTCCAATGTACCTCACATCAAGATATTGTTTGATCTCATATACTCATCCCAAAGTCTATGTTGTTCTATATCCTCTTTGATGGATATATTTGTTAATATATTTAACACATCTAGGTCCAGCACAAACTTCAACATTAATATGACAATCAAACATCTTCGAAAGGTACAGATTGTAAAGAACAACATCTCTATTATCAACCTCTTGCCCTCTTACTGTATATACCTTTCCATTATTACAACGACAATAAATAGGATATCCTTCTTCATCTATGGTTGTATTGTCTACAAAATCTTTTGGGTACCTCTTAGTACATCTACCATTATCCATGCCAGGTGCGTACAGATTTTGACCACCACATGGTCCATGCACCATGCATTTTTTAATAATTTCAAAAGTTTTGACTCTTCAATTAGATCGAAAAATTCAGCACAAACTATTCTATCCACTTATTCACATGTTCGAATTTTGTCCGAACCGTCAAGATATATTAATAAATGCATATGCGGCAACTCTCTTTTTTGGTACTCAATTGTATAAACATGGCCAACTTTTTTCTGCAATATTTGCGTCTTTTCAATCTCTTTCATCAGTGCATTTTTTTCAGTTCAAACACACGGGCAATTAAATTTGGGCGGACAGTTGGATTTTGATGCGGCAACAAAGCTGAAGTGAATTATTTTCAAGTAGGATTTGCAATCATCGTGAGGAATACATCGAGATGATAATTGTACCACGTTATAGCCATCGAATCTTGAAATATTTCAAACATTTGTCTCAAACCACAAATAAAAGATGAAGGCAAAATAATCTGTTAACCTATTTGATCGGTTCCAACCCATCTATGGATCCATCACATATACTTTGGTATAGTTCACCACGAATAGTTTTTTGATTGAGCCTAAAGTAATTTAAACGATTTTGTTCAGTTGTAACCCATGCATCTACCAAAAACTCTTGAAATAGTTTTTCTCCTCGTAAAATTGTAGAATATTTTGTTGATCTTTCAAAGGAACAATAACTATAATATTGCATTTGAGTTAATCTATCATTTGTATATTGACCATTGATCACATCTCACTGTTTGAATCTAGGTTCCCATCCAAGTTCACCAAAAGGGAACAACAAAATATAATGCAATAGTAAATAAGCAGGATGACATTTATTGATTTGCATTAGTTTGTTGGATCCCTTTGAATGTAAAATAATATCCCTCATCCCAGTGATCTCAATTCCATCTCCTTGTAATATAACTGTTATTTCATTTGTTATTGGCAAGTTGTACCGCCAACGATCTGTAGTTGTACTATAATGAAGAATAGGCGGCAAATTTTGTTGTTCAACATCCAATTGATTTAAGATTGCGTAAGCCTGACGAAACTTATTCACAAATACGTTATGTTGCAACAAACTGTTCTGAATAGTTTGTAGAGCATCGGTTCTCAGATTAGGATTTCTATGGCACCGTATGGTCAAGGCGGATTCGGGATCGTAAATATACAATTGAAAGTACAATGCATCTTGTCCTGATTTTGGAATTAATGTTCATGTTCGATGACGCAATTTTTCATGTATGGTAAACATTGTTGGCCCCCTTCTAGCAAGTACTCTTTCGTCTAGCTTAGTACCAAGGCTTGTAAAAGCATTAGTTGCATTACATTCTCGAGTGTAACGACGGAATAATTTTTGACATTTCATCAATGCCATCATATAAGACTTTAATTTCTAAAGGGGGTGCAAGAAGCAACGGAAATTTAACCTTTCCTTGTAAACAACATGTACCAAAAAGTGGACGTTTAGATGATTTTGACAATTTTTCATTTATCCAATTTAACGTAGAACAATGAGGGCACATAACATCCATTCTACCAAGGGAATGTCGATTTGTAGTCGTATGAATCTCAGTAAGTAGGTTTTCGATATCGTCAAAATCTTGATACTCGTAATGATAATTGTCGATACCATTTCGCCTACATTTAATAAATAATAAAGTTATTTAATATATTTCAACTATATATATTTAAATAATGTATTATCTATAATTATGGAGAAGAAAAAAAAAAAAGCTTACCATATATTTTCCGAAGGTAGAATTGGTTCGTCAAGCACTATAATTGATCTTTCATTTATATTTGCAGAAACAGCAGGTTCAGCACCATTGTATGTAGGAAGGCATGCATCATCAATTCTCACAATTTGATTCTCGCAAAAATGTTCGTCTGTTGAAGTTGGCCTGCATTTGATAATAAAAATTGAATAAATTAATTCAAAATTCAAAATTGATAATTGATAATTCATTAAGTTAATCTATATAATAAAGTTTTACTTACCTTCTCTCAGAAAGTATAACTGATTGTTCAACATCTGTCGTTGAATATTTAGATTTCTCCTGCTCCCTTCATGCTCGTTGAGCTAAAACACGTTTTGAGCAAGGTTTAACAAAATTAACTCTTTCTCTTTCTCTTCATGCTCGTTGAGATATAACATGCTTTGATATGTTTTCATTGGATGCTCTACAATGAAGAATTGAAGAATTACGGAATATTAATTGAAGAATTAAACAAACTAAAATAAAATAAGTAATTATTGTACCTTTCCTTATCCACCGTTTCTTGAGTAGTTTGGTCCCTACAAATTCGTTTCAGTAGAAGCTTGAATGATTCTTCTAAAAATAGTTGTTTCTTTTCCATATATTGACGCTTCAAAAAATTTAAACGATTAAATTCCTCTTGTTCCCCTTGTGCTCGTTGAGTTATGACAAGCCATTATTATTGGAATTTTCTTTGTGCTGACTTTCCAAATTATGACGTTCTTCCCTTTCTCGATCATTTTGTATTCGTTGTACTAAAGTAACATTTGATATTATGTCAACCTACGAACGTGCATCACAACGATAATATATCATTTCAAAACCAACAGTTTAAAAATAATATAAAATAAAGCAAATAATTAACTAAGTGAATTAAAGAGTAAAAGCGTACCACATTATTAACATTTCTTTGTCCTCTACAATTTTAAGTAGAGTTTTCTTGTGACTTAGAAACTCAATCATCATTTATCTTTTGTCTTTCCATATTCAAATGTGGTCTTTAGATGGGAGAAAAAAAAATTAAACAAAAATATTATTAATGACTTTTTTTAGCAAGAAAAATACAAACCTAAAAAATCATAACACCTTATTTTACGAATTTTATAACATGAATTTGACAATTACCATCAATTTACTATTAATTCAAAAATATCTAAGTAGATAGAATTAACGAAAGATTGAGAAAACACTAAAGAAAGATATTCAAAAGCATATTGAAAAATTAATCAGACAATACATTAAAATGGTCAAAAATTCAAATGACAACATGATAAAAAAATAATAGAAAATATTTAAGACTATAATATCTTCAACAGCCAAATTGAGTATACTTCACATCATTAACTTGTTAAAAAAAAAAAAGGTACATTAATTCTATAAAAAAATTAAATACACACACACACACTATATAAAATAATATTAAAAAATAAATATACCTTAAACCAACATTTTAGAGCACAGTTTCACTCTTCTCATTGCAAAGTTGTAGTTGAGCCTCCACTTCTTCCAACGTCTTTAAGCATATCAAGTCATTTTCGAATCCCTCTAACATCGATCCTAAATCTTTCAGGTTTGGAAAATCTTTTTTTATCTCTTTATAAATTCTAGCTTTAGGCCAATTAGATGGTAGTGTATTCACTATTGCATACATCAACACCGCAATATTGGGTTCAAACCTTTGACAGCTTAACTCCTTGTATAATTATTTTTTTTTATGAATGTGATCCCCAACACTCATTTTTTTTACTCATTTTTCCTTTTTCGAATTGAATCCACAATGGATGTACATCACGCTCAACCTCTTCTAAAAGAAGTATAAACTCTACTGAAGTAATGGGTCAATGATTCTCGAATATCGTTTGTTTTGCAACATCCCAACTTGATCGCAATCCATCCGCAATTTGTTGAATTATTTGTTTCTCATTAATTTTACATCTATGATGCTGTAATTGTCTTGTACTAAAAAATTTAGGGAGACTTTTTGAGAGATTCCAAGATTTCAAAAATAACTTTCTAAAGACTATCTCATGTGTAAAAAAATTACTGTTACAGGACTCGATAAAATGGTATTTTTATAAGATGAAACTTTTGGAAGAATTTCCCAAAATTTTATCGATTCCATATTCTCTTACGGGTTCTTTGTCTAAAAGGCTTATCATAAAATAATTTTATTTTGAAACGTAATCCTAATCGAGGACTCGTTTTTAATATAATAGGAGGTCGTATCATTTTGCCTGAGAGTTGAATATACAAACAATAAATTAGTAAAGCATATTTAAAAAATATAAAACAATTATAAATTACATAAAGATATAAATTTGTGCCAAAATCAGAGGGGGTGTTATCATGATTACAGTCCAATGGTATCATGATTAGTAAAATCACTAACCACGTATCTGTGTCATTTCTAGCATTGATCACGACTAATGGTTTTTCAATTCCTTCTAACTGGTTTTTTATTTAAATGACTAAATTAAAAATAGTTCTTCAGGTTTACTAAAATAAGTAACCAATTTTATGGTCAGTTTTTCTATTCCCAGTTTTTCTGTAATATAGATTTCAGCAAATTGGAATGTACAAAACAATTAGAACAGAAACATCAATTTAGAAACAAAAAATTGGAAACAAAAAAATTGGAACAGAAAGAGAAACTAAAATACATAAAGAAATAGAAACAAAAAATCCTTCTGCTAGAGTGGGAATAAAATTAGGAAGTAAAGAAAAATAGGAACAGAAACAGAAAACTGGGAACATAAAAACTGGAACAAAAAGAGAAATTTAGAAACAGAAAACTGGAAATAGAAAAATGGGAACAGAAACAAAAATTCGTTCAATACCTATTAATGTGTGACGGCAATGGAAGTCTGGAATTGTTCCCAATTAAGAACAAAAACAAACAATTAAAAAATAATTCATTCCCAGACTTCTGGAAAAAAAAAAAAAAGGAAAAATGGGAGCATAAAATCAAGTACTGAATTGAAGAATTGCTAAATTACTCACTAATAGTAAGCCAAAATAATCTAAATTACTCACTAACAATAAGTTACTCACTGACTGAAACTAATTGCACTAATCACCCAATTTTTCAAAACTAAGAACTGGAAACACTATCAAAACAAAACAGAACATTATCAAAACAAACCTGAAGAAGTGGGAGCTGATGTGCTTAGCTTATTGGATTTTTGTTGATCAAATCCAAAATATGCAAACAATAGCTTTAATTTGAAAAACAAAAGAAGAAAACGGAGAAGAAGAAGAAGAAGAAGAAGAAGAAGAAGAATAAGACTCATTAAGCGAAACATAAAGAAAGAAAAAAAGTTATTCAATTACCTGTTCGAAATCTGCAAGTTTCTATGGTTTGAGTCAATGAGAGTTTGTTTTCAAATCTAACACAAAACACTATCAATTTTGATTCAATAAACTTATACCAATTTTGATAACAGTGTAGTATACTTCCTTAAAAATCAAAAAACTTTTGATCAACTCATTTAGAACCGGCAATGTTCAAAAATCAAAAGTTAGAACAGATCAATAATTGAACTGATTTAGAACATAAACAGAAAACTCAGAAACAGAAACAAAAATTATGTCTCTAGCGTATAAGGCACTACCAAATAAACAAACCATATTGTGTGACTTATAAAACAACACTTATATTTTAAGGCACGAATGTAATTCATCGATATACAATTTTAAATTTGTATAGTGAATTTAACACACAATTAACATTAAGGCACAAAACAGAAACAGAAAATCAGAAACAGAAATATATAATATTAAGGTATTATTTTGTTATTTTGGCTTACTGTTATTTTGTCTTATAAGATAAAAATAAGATAAAATATTTTGAATTACTATTATATAGAATCAAGGTCTTATTATAAAATAAACTAAACTCAAATTTTAAGGCCTTAATGTTTCTGTTTCAATTAAATTTGGGCCTTATAAACTCAAATATATTGAAATTTTATCTGAAAAATAGAAACAAAAACAAAACTGATATAGAGTTGTTTATATGGATTGCCCTAATGTCAAGATACTACCAAAACAGTATTTTGGGAACATACCTGGAGAATTGAAAACTTTATAGTTCAAAAAACCGAACCAATCCTTGCAATGTATTGCTTCTGCTTATTCTGAAAGTGGAATCTCCGAACACTATCAAAACAGAAGCAAAACAATGTCAAAACAAAAAGAGAGAGAACGTACCTTACTTCAGTAATCAAAAAAAACCTAGGAATCAAAGCGAAATCAACAGTCAAAAACTCCTAGAAATCAAAGCGAAATTTCCGAAATCTGCAAACATAAGCCAATAAATAAACTACATATGGAAGAATCAAGCTAAGAACTGAGAAAAAATAAAAAAAAATCGTACCTAGTAATAGAGGCAGAGCATCGGTAGGGAGAAAAACAAAGAGAAGAAAAAGGTAAGGTGAGCTAGGGCAAGATCGGCGATGGAGGCTTTTTGTAGAGATAATAGAGGCGGTAAAAATCACGATTTCCATAGATAGAAAGGAAATCTCGATTTCTATGTAGAGAAAGAGAGAAGGAGGGTCAGCGAAATTAGGGTTCACGACGTGGAGGGAGAGAGGAATTGAGAAGACTAAGTTCGGCTATTTCCATAGATATAGAAGGTCAACGATTTCCATGTATGGATGTGTCGGCGATTTCCATGTAAGGAGAGAAGATGGTCGTCGATAGCATGGAAGATGGTCGGCGATGGAGAGGCAATGCTTGAAGTCAGACATATAAGGAAATCTATATAAAAAGGAAAGGGAAATAAAGAAAACTATATTATATAACAAGAGAAAATAAATAAAATAAATAAAAGAGAAATTAGCCTTACCTTGCTTATACACCTATCATATAAAAGGCAAAAAAAAAATTAATGGGTCTGCCTTATATAACACAACGGTTTATTATATAATATAAATATTTATATTAATTTAAAGAATAGATCTGGACCGTTCTTTATGGAGGGGTATAAAGAGTGGTTGAGATTCGTTTAGAGAGCTTATGAACGTCTTGTTTTATTATATATATATATATATACACACACACACACTATTTACATAAATACCCTTTTAAAATAAAGCAAATATTAATTATATCTCAAAATTCTTAAAATTATATTTTAAATAACATAATAGTCTCAAAAATTTTAAAAGTTAATTTAATATTAACATTTAACCCCTAAAAATTATAAAATATTTATTTATACCATAAATTTTCATAATATACAAAACAACTCAAAAATATTAAATTTATATAAAATAATATTTTCAAAAATATAAATTTTTGGGGTATTACAATCTACTCCCCTTAAATAAATTTCATCCATGAAATTTTATTAAAAACAATAATAATTCAGAATCGCACCGCACGATTATATTAGTCACACTCGATTCTAGAATAATTGTTCTCCATGTAGGGTCCTGTAGCCAAAAGTCACAACCAATCCACATCTCACCAAAATTTATACTACGTATCGTCACTTCCGCATTTGCGGTGGCCCATACTTTATTCAACACAATTCAACATAGTGCACTTTAGTCAGTAACACCTAGCACAGATAACCAATTGTAAAAGAATCTTATGTTTCTAAATACTTCCGCTACACTACTCTGATAAAAATAATAATAAATATATCTCTATATGTATAACCAACAAATATATTTTTAAAATATCACAGTAGTTTTAGATTATCTCAATTCTAACAGGTCCACAATCTCAATAATTTTTCATATTTGGCATGACAGTTCAAGTTCATTGTCATATCCCATAATAAATATTCATCAATTCCATCAAACATTCAAGCCAATATATTCGCAACCAACATCATAACCAATAGATGACCCAAATTCTTCGTGGACTGTCGTGTGAGACTAAAAATAAGCATCTCCAATATCCACATTAAAATTCTAATTTAATTTCATAATCTTGTAAATTTTTTCATAAATATCTACACAATCCAAACTTCAAATAATAGATTCTTTGAAAATAATCAAATATATAATTGTTGTTAGTCCAAAACAATAGATCTAATTTCCATCTCATAAGTTTGTCCCAAAACACATAAATACGTCCCAGCCACATAAATACATTTCAAAACACATAAATACATCTCAAATATATAAATACGTCTCGAAACACATAAGTACGTGTTAACCATATAAATATGTTTCAACAGTTCAAACTCTGATAACAAAACGAGTTCAATACAAAACAATCAAAAATATATATAACGGGTGCAAAGTGAAATAATGATCTTTTTAGCTTCAGTGGTGCAAAGTGTCGAAAACCCAAAACAAAAATATCATAATCTATTTTTATGGTATAAATTTTGTAGAACAAATTTCTGAGAGCAAAGTAAAATGACATACTTACTATTATCCAATAAAGTGTGTTAAAACCCCTTTGTTTTTCATTCTGAAATTTTGGGAACGTGAAAGTAGAAATAGAAATTTTGGGCACAATTCTTTTTTACTTAGAAATTTGATGTGAAAGACTCAAAAGTAATAATTAACATAAATATTTAACCGTTAATAAATAACAAGTAAAATTAATAAATTATACTAAAAATATTATTTTTAAATATTAATTAATTTATTATTTTTTCAGGGCCGCCACGCGATTTCTTCCTTTGAAGAATTAATACTAAAACGGAATAACTAATATTTTATCAGAATGGCGCAGCAAAAACGTGGTGGGCCCATAACCTACAGGTCCCAGGATCGAAACCTGGCTCTGATACCACTTGTAACGATCCGGTTTTTCAAGATCGTCACTTGGTTTCTCCCTTTTATTTTTATGGAGAAATATTGGGAAAACACAAATCACTTCACTGCCTCGCTTTCGCTGCTTCACTATGATAAATAAAATAATAATAGATAAAAATATAAACTAATTGTCAGCTAACATTAATTTTAAAATTTTCTAACTCAAAATTTAACTATATCAATCCAACTTTTTCGGTAACACTTCAAAAACTTAAACAACTTATTACCACAACTGCCCCAACTACCTCTAAAACAGCACTACTCTCTGACCCTATCTAACGTCAGTAGTGGACCCATCTCTACTTGGAGTACCTAAGACAAAATATTTTATTAGTGTACTGTCTTTATAATATAAAAATAATTTATGGATCAAACATAATTATCAAACATCACTTTTCAAAATATAATATAAATATAACTGCACACTGAGCCGAAATAAAATTCCACAACTATCATCACAATAAAACAAATACATTTAATTTAACTAATCAAATTACTTTGATATATAATAAAATACCGCACACATATTTTCCTACTGGCCATAGGATCGTTTCACCTCACGATTGGAAACTATAACGGTACCATAACCTGTACAATTGTGCAATCTAAGGTTTGGCATAAGTGTCAGAGTCATTTAATATCTCCAATAGCAGAAGTCAACACGTGGTATAAACCTTCATATCATAATGGCAATCATCATTGTCAACAACAACAACAACCTGCAGGACTTGCCTTCCTATCAGGTCATAACACGTCCTACAGGACATGCCCTCCTGTTAGGACCAACAATATCCAGCTGAACATGCCTTCCTGTTGGAATTACACTTTGGCATAATAGTATAATAATAAAAATCACTTTTTCACAATCAAATTTTTACTTGATCCCTCTAAAGTTATAAAACCGTCCATTTTAATAAATCTTTTATTTTTCACAATTTAGTATGAAAATATAATTTGACAATTTACATAGAAGACTACTAATAGACTATTATCGAAATATTGTCATAATCAGCGTCACCTGTGAACCTAACAACGACAGGTTCTAAACTAAGAATTTAACTAAATAAATCTAATTTAACGTAAAATGTGTGAAGTGTGTGACACTAAAAATACAATTTTTTTCATTCCCAAATTTTCTTGATTACATTAAATTTATATAAAATAATATTTTCAAAAATATAAATTGTTGGGTTATTACAGAACAAAATTATAATAATTAAACCTATCCTAAGGAATTGTGATTCCATCAAAATGAGGTAATCGCCATTATAAAAGAATTTGAATTTCGTCAGTAATGGCGTACCAAGTATAACAATGGATATTACATTGGAACTGTGATTTCATTCCTCAAGTTATTCATTCCAATCGAACGAAGCATCACTTATGTCTAATAAGTCAGACACTAATATGCGACTACGACACACAAGATTTATGTATTTGTTTGGATGTGTGTGTTTATATAGTTTTGTTTAGAGATATAATATAAAAGCAAGTGACATTTTAAAAAACTAGAATATTCATTCACAAAATAATTTAAGATTTAACTTTGTACTGTTAAACATTACTTTTACGGAGGTTTTTTTTTCTTATGTTACCTATCTATGCCTTGTTCACCTTATCCATATTTCTTATACATTGCACAAGAAAGAAAATTCCAATTTCGCAACACCGTTCATTGAGACATTTTATCAAATATATTCCACAATGAATTTTGACATTAATTTGACATGTTAAATTGTTTCTTACATAATAGAAAATTCATTGGTCACTACTGTTGTGTTATTTATATTATCAAAATAAATCAAATCACATGAGAGAGAGAAAAAAAAATTCTATGTTGTTTAAGAAAAATATTATCATATAAATTTATTTGTTTTTTTGTATACAAGAAAATTGTTGAAATACATATATTTGCTCTAATTATCCTTAATTGATATGCATTATTTTAGAGAAAATCAAAATTAGAGAAGGAGAGAAGAGATATAAAGTCAGATTTTATTTATTTTTTGTTTGATTTGCTTGGGAAGAGAACTTTCTTCACACCACTAAATACTGCAACCTAGGTTAGATTCTATATAGGTTCATTTATTATTTGGTAGCAAAAGGTATAATTTTTGCAAGGCGTGTTAGAAGTGCTTTCTGCTTAAAAAAATGGTGATATTGATAATCAAAGATCAGACAATCATGTGAACACGTGTTGCTTCAATTAAGAAGATTGTTTTTGAAATAGTAATATGGATAGATTAAATACAGGATGATACCACAAGTGTGTGATAAGATCACAAATTAAGTTAAACTACTCCTAGTAAAGCAAATAAATTGTAAGATATTAAAGAGTAACGAATAATGATTTTGCAGGAAAGGTTTTAAAGGAATAAATATTTTCATTAAAGTATATTGGCTCTAAGGTACAGAGTTTAAGAAATATAGATTTTCATGAAAAGTAAATTAACGATGGAGTAAAGAATTAAGCGAAATAGAGTTGTATATCATCGAACTTCCACATATATCATCAGAATAAAACAACTAAAGTTATATAAGCTGGTCAAATTACTTTAATATATAATAAAATTCCACACACATACTTCTCTATTAGTCATAGGATCATTTCACCTTGCGATCGAGAGTTATAATGGTATCGTTACCTATACAACTACGCAATCTAAGGTTGCTAATATCAAGTCATTCAATATCTCCAATGGTAGAAGCTAACACGTGGTAAAAATCATCATATCATACCAATAATCACAATTGTGGTAAAAATCACCCTATCATACTAATAATTAACAACAACAAGAACAATATATGTCAACTACCTGCAGAACTTGCCCTTCTGTCAGGTCACAATACAACGTTCTACAAAAAATGCCCTCCTGTTAGGACCAACAACATCATGCAGGACATGTCTTCCTGTCGGAACCACATTATGGCATAGTGGTATAATAATAAAAACACTTTCCACATTTAATATTTTACTTGATCTATCTAACGTTATAAAACTTATCATTTTAATAAATCTTTTCTTTTACACAATTTAGTATGAAAATATAATTTGGTAATTTATATAGAAGACATTACATTTACCTCCGTAACAGCACCATCGACACACTATTGTCAACATAGACAGGGTCGTTTAGAAACCTAACACACGATAGGGTCTAAAACTAAAAATTTATCTAAATATGAAATGAAATGTATCACAATTAAATAAATGTATTAATTTCATACTCTGAAATAATTTTTCTAATTTATGTAAAATTAAGTAAAATTAACTATCCTCTTTTCTTAAATTAATATTAATTGCACAAAATACAATATTATTATTATGATTATAAAATCTATCAATTAGTATTTTAATTTATGAAATTAAATAACTAACTATTGATAAAATTTACTAGTCAATGAACTATAAAATTAATATTTTAACCTAATCTTTTAAAAAAAAAATCACAAATTAAAGTACACAAAATACACCCAAACCTACACACACACAATACACATTAATATACACACACACATTGATACACATATATATACACCACATACAAAATATTTACGCCTCCGTATATATATACACACATTGATGCGCGAGCACACGTATATGTGTGTGTACCCCGAAAATTTATATTTTTGATAATATTATTTTATATAAATTTAATATTTTTGGGTTGTTTTGTATATTATGAAAATTTATGGTATAAATAAATATTTGATCATTTTTGGGGATCAAATGTTAATTTAATTTTACTATAAAAATTTTAGGGGTCATTATGTTAATTTAATTTAATTGTTAAAAGTTTTGGGACTATTGTATTATTTTAAAATATAATTTTTAGAATTTGGGATGTAATTAATATTTATTTTATTTTAGAGGGTAATTGGTGTAAATAGTTAATATATATGTATATATGTGTACGTGTGTGTGTGTGTGTGTGTGTGTGTGTGTGTATATATATATATATATATGAAATAATAAAAATCTATCTATACGGTGGTGATTTCGGTTGGAATTTCAGATAAAATTTCTAACTCTTTTAATATTTATATTTAATGTCTCTCTCTTGATCATTATGTAATTCATGCTAAAGTTGTTGTTAAATTTTAATTGTTAGTTTTCATAAAATATTTAGGATTATTAGGTAAAAATTATGTGGGAAACATGTTTATGTGTTTATTTGTGAATTGGTTAAATACACGTAATAAAAGTTAAAAATTCTACTGAGTTATGACTCACAACCCCACAGTTTTTATTACAGGGACGATGAAAATAGTGTTGCACATAAAATTTTATTTAAATTTTTATTTAATTTTTAATAATTGTATTTATTATTTAATATTGTAAAATTGACTTAATAATTCGATAATTATAATTATCACCAGAATTTGTAAAATTTCTCAATTTTTATAAAATAAAATATTGGTTATTCAGTTTTAGTATTAATTCTCTCAATGAAGAAATCATGTGGCGGTCCTGGGAAATCAGGTCATTACAACTTGGGAAGAATGAACAAGAGAACAAAGGATCCAACAATAATTTTTTTATGTTTTTCTTTTCCTATTTATACTCTTATTAGCGCCTCATTGCTTTTGTTCATTCATTCATTTTTATTTTTATTTTTAAGCTGCCATGTGACCAACATCATCATTGTTTTTTTTAAAGACTTATCCATGTTTCTTGCCAACTAATGTAACAAAATTACATACACCCCACAATTGATTCTTTAAAATATTATTTAGCGCCAAAAATTAAAATTAACTTTTTAAAATAGCAATTGACCCCTCAAATTTTTAAAATTCAAATTTAATTAACCTATTAACCACCAAATTTCTTAAAATTAAATTTTTAAAATCACAATGATCACCCTAAAGTGTTTAAGTGAAATTAAAAATAACACATTAAATTAAATATTTTCTAAATGTCCTAAATACAAATATAAAATTTGGGCCTCACACTTAACATAGGGAAGGAAAAAAATTTAAGTAACTATATTGTCTAAAGTACGGTTGTGTTGTGTATGTTTGAACGTTGAGTCTTTTCTTTTATGCCTTTCTAGGATATGGTGAAGTATAAAAGAATTTCATTGTTTCGATCCAGTTGCACAAAAACTATATTTGTCATGTTTTGTTGTGTTTTTTGAGCATATACCTTTTTCTTTATTCATGGTAGTACACACAAATTGAATAAATTTAATCTCATTTCCATGGATCCTTTATTCGATGGAATATATAATTTATCTTCTTAAAATCTATACACTACAGATACTGACCCACCTCCTACTTCTCAACCTCATGTTCCTATTGCACCTCTTCCTCTATATTATTCTCGTAGGGCTCACATTGTTAGTTCTGAGGTTGTTGATGCTTTTAATGTTCCCTCTCATCTAATGGTCAACCAAGATCCTTCTAATATTGTGGATCCTCCATCTCCCTATCCTCGGGTCATTCGGAAGTCCACTCAAATACTAGATTTTGTTTACTCCTGTTAATCTATTATTCAAATTCTTTTGCTTCATTTTTAGCCTCTATTCACTGTCTCTCTAAATCTTTGTCCTATAAAGAGGCAGCTCTTGATCCCCTTTGGCAATAGGCTATGACTAAGGAACTCTTTAGTTTGCACAAGACGGGTACTTAGGATTTGGTATCTTTACCTTCTGGTGAAAGTATCTCTTTAGGTCTACAAGATTAAAGCCAGGTCTGATGGTTCAGTTGAGCGTTACAAAGGTTGTTTGGTTACTAAAGGATTTTCTCATTAGTATAGTATAGATTATGAGGAGACTTTTGCTCCGATCGCAAAAAAAGACAATTGTTTCTACTCTTATTGTCGTTCCATATGTTCATCAGTGACAGATTTCTCAGATCGATGGTTAAAATTCCTTCTTGAATGGCGATCTTCAAGAAGAAGTTTACATGACTCCCCTTATTGATGTTACTCATAATTCTAGAGAAGTTTGCATGCTTAAAAAATCTCTATATGTTCTTAAACAGGCACCTTAGGCCTAGTTTGAGAAGTTATCTATTATGATTACTTCTCTTGGTTGCTCAAGCAATCATGATTCCGCTCTCTTTATAAAGTGTATTACTACATGTAGTGTTTTACTTTCTTTATATGTTGATGACATGGTTATAATCGGTGATGATGCGTATGGGATTGTAGCATTGAAGTTAGAATTGTCTCTCAATTTAAAATGGACTTTAAAACTTTATTCTACTTTCGGGGTGTTAAAGTACCATTTTCTCCAAAAGGCTATCATCTCTCTCAATGTAAGTATGCAACTGACATTCTTAAGCATACCCGCCTCATTGATACTAGGATAATTGATACTCTTCTAGAGGTTAATGTTCAATATTCACCTTCTAATGGTGCCTTATTACCAGATCCTACCTTATATCGTACTATTGTTGGTAATTTGGTATATCTTACTATTACTCACCAAGACTTTGCCCACATTCACATTGACAGTCAATTTGTCACTTCTCACACTGCAATTCATTGGGCTATTGTTCGACATATCTTTTGGTATCTTTGAGGCACCATCTTTAAGAATCATATACTTCCATCGACCTCATCTTTAGAGTTACGTGCATAATCTAATGTTGATTGGACCAATGATTGCACAAATCGCAAGTTGTCATTGATTTATTTATATCTTTTGGGCAATTTTCTTATTTCATGGAAGAACAAGAAATGAACCGTTGTTTCTAGATCTTCCACTAAAGTTGAGTATCGTGCAATGGTATCCACTTCCATCGAGATAGTTCTGTTACATTGGGTTGCTTGCAAATATTGGCATTTCTCTTGCTCATCCCACTTCTATTTATTATGATAACAAGAATACTATTCAAATTATGCACAACTATGTTGTCATGAACGAACTAAGTACATCAAGATTGATTGACATCTCACTCGTCATCACCTTCAACATGTCACTATTATTTTACCTTTCGTTTCATCTTTCATACAGATTGCCAACTTGTTTATCAAGTTGCATTCTATTTCCCGCTTTCATTTTTTGGTTCGTAAACTCTGGTTGCTTCTTGCAACCACATCATGAGCTTGAGAGAGAATAGGACAACCTAGTCACGAAAACTCCCGTCATTGCGGGGTCTGGAAAGGATCAAATATACGCAACCTTATCTCTGTATACAGAAAAAATATTAGAGTTAATATATTCATTTAGAATTAAGGGTAAATTAAGTTTTTCTTCATTTTCTAGGTCATTCTTTTGCAAGTAAATATAAATTATCTTTCCTAACTATTTTCTTGTAGCTGAATTCATTGCGCTAACCTCTTTTTTCTTTTCAGTGATCTTAACAAACACAACACAAGCCCTCATGATTTTCCGCACTATCATATGATGTAGTTTCCATAGAACACAACCATTTACAGGACATCGCAAATATGCACATCAAATAAATAATAAACATCTCAGCAATCATATGATGATACAACAAGGGTCATTGTTGGCAGAATTGTTTCCGGAACCAACGTCGCAGTTCAAACCATTTTTACCTGCAAAATCCATAAAATTCTCAAAAACGTTAATTATTAGGAAATAAGCATTGCTCAAAATGCGGCAAGACAAATAACAACAAAATCAATAAATAACTTAAGGCTAACCGAGCACCGACATTTACCTTTTAAGTGATCTCGTATTTCTTCTATGTGAGGTATAAGCATCATCTCCAGCAATATCTTTCTTGCTGCTTTTCTTAATTCTACTTTTAGAGGCACCTGAAAAGGGAGGAAATTGATGACTGTTTAAACTAATGCATTGACTGTTATGGGGGATCAGCATACTGTTGTGATATGCTGCTACCTTTGGTATAAACATGATGCGATTGAGCTTCATCTTTGCATGGTTCAGACTCGATCACATCACTGGAAGCATGAGAGTCTTCAACAACTTGTGCTGAATATTCAGTCTTCCCTTCTTCTGATGATAGATCGGCGACTTCACCATTTGTTACATCCCTGTCCTTGCCAGAGGTCACTAACAGAGAAGAAACCAAAAACAAAAAATCAAAAACAAGCATATATCTAGCATCACATGATATTGTTATATAGACAAGAACAAAAGCCTAAAACAACAAAATGGAATATGAAGAACATCATTTTTTTTCAATTAGACCTCGACATCAAATCAGGCACTGATTTTCTATACTTTTACCTTCAGATATTTCAGACTCGGCAGTGTCATCCTCGCCTTTCTTAAAGCTACCAGTATTTTGCCGATGGACTTGAGCATTTTTTGTTGTAATGTCTTGCTCCTTCTTTTCAATGTGGAACTTACTAATCTTCTCCTCAAACTCCTCAATGCATGATTTAAGTTCTGGCTTAGCAAATTTTTTACTCTGATTGAGGAAGAAAAAGTACAGAATTAGTTTGAACTTTGAAGATACAAGTCTAATTTGCACAAAGTCAAAAAAAAATACCTTGTTGATGATAGTTTTAAAGTGATCCATCACAGAGTCCTCAGATAGGACATGTTCATATGTCTTAAATGATTCCATCAGCTTTTTAATGCTCTTCTCCGTGAACGATAGCTGAGAGAGGCAATATGAAATGTATTCCCATTGCCTAACATCTGTAACAGGAACTCATACCCATTATCAATATAAATACTGATCGTCTAAAACTTGCACTTCCCTCGGCCAAATTGCATCAGAGGCACAAAACTAGAAGCAGCTTAATTCCCACATTACAGAATGGGACATTGATGGGGATCAAATAAGACCACTGCTTCGAACTTACGTACAGTGAGGGAGAAAAAATCCTTCGGTTCTTTTTTTTTTTTTTTTCTGTATTAGAATCATAGTTGTTATTGTCTATTATTTCCATTTAAGAATTATAGCTGTTAAGTATCCGTGATGCTTATTATTTCCATTTAGGAATTATAGCTGTTAAATATCCATTATGCTTATTAGTTTTATTTTTATATTAAACCTATATAACAAGGCTTTACTGTACAGGAAGTGACAACTTTCATTATTACTTATTGACTATTAAATTATTCAAGAAAAAAAAATCATGTTCTTTTGTTTTTTTTTTTCCTTTTCGATTGGCTTCCGTCGTCAATTGGTATCAGAGCTTCAGGTTGATCGTAGGGCTACTCTTTATCAGTAACCCTAGATCAAAAATACCACACTTCATATCCGATTTGCCCCATGCACTCGTGCCGTTACTCACCACCACTAAACCCTAGGGGTACGTTTGAGTAAGGGATTTGATAAATCCCTGAATTTTGAAATCCCATCATTTACAATTCTTTGTCTGGATAACTATTTTCTATGAAGAATTTGATTATTTAATTTTATGATCCACTTGTTTGCATAGACAAGTATTTGAATGCAAAATTTTGAAATTCATTGAATTTTAATAATAGAAATGTGAAAATATACCTAATAATATAATTTTTATTTTAGTAATTTCATAATACAATTTTAATAATATAATTTTTATACCTATTTTAGTAATATAATTTTAATAATATAATTTTAGTAATAGAATAAGTGAAATCCCTCTTTGGAGTGACTTGGGAAAAAATACCTATTTCAAAGGGATTCAAAAATCCTCTTTACCCTTCTTTTAAATTCCACCTTAAAATTCTAGGGTATTTTATAAATCCCCTTCGATAGCCCACACGAAGGAATTTGAAAAAGGAATTTCTAAAATTCATTTTCCAAATAAAATCACTCCTCCAAATCCCTTACCCAAATGAACCCTACATCTACCCCAAAAGTCGCCTCTGTGCCCACACTGCTGCTCAACTACCTAGATTCAACCTTCACCATTACATACGTAACTTCGCTAAATAGAGATGAGCTCTTGTCAAAGGTCACCGGACCTTCGTAGGCTAGCTCTGCCTCTTCCAAGGCATCCGTTGCTCGCTAAACCCCCTCCTACCAACGAACTCTTTGACCAGCCGTCCAACAATCCGAATCCAGCCCCACCACCCTAGATCCGGCCTTCTCCGCTCCTAATCCAAGATCGCCGAACCTCAAGAGACCTCATCACTGTTCCAGCCTTCTATGGAGCTTCATCATACCCCAAATCTGATCCAGCCTCCCTCTCCTGAGGCTACTCACCTGTTTCTGCCCTAGGCACAATTTGTAAGTCCTCTTATTGATTTGAAAAAAAAATGCTAAAAATTATTTTTGAAAAAAAAAATATATATATATATATACATATCATTGTTTATTTCCAATCACATTTAATATTTATTAACAAGTCTTATCTCAGCATTTTACTTAGTTTTCATTTAAATTTTTGGATAACCAAAAACAAAGAAAATATACATATATTGTTCATTTTATATTTTGACGCATTTAGTATTCATTAATTACTCTAATTGCCTTCTTTTCCCTTTGTGATCATATAGTATTAGTACTTTATTTATATTAAGATCATTTTATATTTAACATCAACACTCTTTTTAATCCATTCCATGATAGAAAATCTCAAAATTCCATCCAACACGAGATCCAAACCACCATGCAAAAGACTGTAGCTAACCTTCAAAATTCGATAAACCACCGCCAAGGGGAAGTTAACCAAAATCGAGATGATTTATATACCAACCTTAATAAGTGACAAACTTAATCTCATAAGGAGATCCACATTGAGTTAGGTAGCCAGATCACCCAAGTCACTTAGGCCCCGTTTGGTAACCATTTCCATTCCAGAAATTCCCATTCCATTCCCAGATTTTTGGGAATTCTGTTTGAGAATAGCGTTTGGTAATTTTTGTTTCCGTTTCCATTTTATTCCCATTTGAGAATTGTGCCCACTTTTTTCTTAAGAAATGAGAAATAAAAAAAAGTTGTTTCTCATTATTCCCATTCCATTCCCAAAACACATGGTCATTGTTCATCCGCCGGCCGATCACCGTCCGCCGCCGCCAGTCATCTCTTGCGACTGTCGCTGATCACCGTCCGGCAGGAAATTTTCCGGCCACATCCGGTCGCCGGCCACTGTCACCCACCCGCCGTCGGCGGCGACGGCGCCATTGCCTTCCGGCCGGCGTCGCCGGTGCCGGCGCCACCGCCGTCCGGTCGTCTCCGGCCGGCGTCACCACCGTCCGGTCGTCGCCGGGCGGAGCCACCGCCATCCGGTCGTCGCCTGTGCCAGAGCTACCGCCGGCAGTCGTCGCCGGCGCAAGAGCCACCGCCGGACCGCTAGCCGGCCGGTGACGGCGCCACCGCCGTCCGGCCAAAACAAAAAAGAAAAAAAAAAAAAAAAAGATTTTAGGATAAAATCGTTACCAAACACATTCCCTTCCCAAAACAAAAAAAAAAAAATTATCGTTACCAAACGCGATTCTACTCCCAAGAAGAAAACAAAATTCTCATCCCATCCCATCTCATTCTCATCCCACTGCTGGAATGGAAACAGAAACGGTTACCAAACACCACCTTAACTACTTGAGCAACACTTGAATCATATGGCTAGACATATTGATAAACAAAAGGCAGGGGAAAATAGAGTAGGGTTTAGTTTCTCTCATCACAATGCACATCTACCATTCCACAACTCAATACCTACTACTCCAACTGTTCCATATTCGATTTTTTCACCTACCTTAGCAGCCTCCCACATTCACCTTGAGCGTGGAACAAATGAAAAGGACGGTAGGCCTAGGGACTTTGACAAAAAAAATTCCCTAGAGAATTGTCTCCCTATAGCCCTTAAACCTCTATCTGGTGACATTCCTGAATTTTTAGATGGAGTATAGCCACTTAAGGAAAAGACGCATGGCTATCCTAAACTTATGAGAATCCAGAGTAAACCACGTTATGATCATGAAGATATCACTAGAAAAGTGAAAATTGATGTCTTTGGTTATGATGGCAAGCTAAACGCTAACACTTTCCTAGATTGGTTTAAATGATATGGAAGATTACTTAGTATGAGATATCAGAAAACCGTAGGGTTAGATTTGCCAAGATGAAACTTATTGGGTCTACTAAGAGGTATCGGCAAGGTGTCCAAAGAAAAGTGGAGCAAATAGGAAAGTCACCTATTACGCGTTAGGAGTATATGAAACATCGATTGAAAGAAAAATACATTCCAACATACTATATGCAACAATTGATGAACCAATTGCTTAACCTTGAACAATTGTCCATTAACATATCTAATTATGTAGCTCGGTTTGAGGAATTAATGATGCATCGTGTGTTAGTCACCAAATATACTAATGGATTAAGGCCTGATACTCGGAGGGAAGTCTCTTTCCATTCATCAGAGTCATTAGAAGGCAATATGACAAGGCTCAAAAAATAGAAAGGTTCTCTAGGTTGTCCAATCAGAAGAGACTAATTTCTCAAACAGGTCGATCATATCAATCTAGATGTATATCTTTTTAAAAGTCAGCGGGATAATCAATCACAATTTCTTTAGCAGCCAAGAGTAGTGACAACTCCAAGCCCCTCCCCCCAGGGGCATAGGCTAACAGCATCCAGGAGCATTATGCTAACCACCCTGCTCCGCGAAACGAAGCTATGGAAAGACCTAGCAAAGGTGGAGGCGTTCCTACACAAGATTCACCAAGGGGCAGGCATGTCAATCATACCACCCGAGGTCTAATCTCCGTATACCAATAACATTTTTGAAAATAGAATCCCCTGTGATTTGTTTACCACCAAATGGAAACCGACAAGGGGGCTACTGACTCCATTGACCATCTCTTCACATTCCGAATGTTGATGGACATCCAAACCGCATTCGACGCTATGAGATGCAAGTCTTTTCCCCTCACCCCAAAGGGAAGACAATGACCTAGTACCAAGACATCTACCCAGCATCCATCGCATCTTTCTAAGAGCTTGAACAGCAATCATATTTAGGTTCAACCGCTCCCGATGCCAACAAAGTCCATGACACAAATCCTATCCATCAAGAAAGAGATTGGTGAGTCTCTAGAGAAGTACCTAGAGAGGTTCAACAAGGATGTAATAGGATGTGACGACTTGGATGACAGTGCCGCATTGACAGCTTTCATGGACAGAATGCGACATCCAAGGTTTTCCTACGACTTGTGCACCAATCTGCCAGTCAATCTCAGTCAAGCTCCGGAGAAGGGCTCCCAGTTCCACCAAGCCGACATACAGGCAAATACTCGTAAAGAGCGAGGAGGAGGGTCGGAGAAGAAGGGAAAGAGAAAGACAAAGGCTCGAGCAAGGCACAGGCTCCAAAAAACTACAGGCAGAAAGTGTGTTTACAATGTAGAGGTTCGCACTCGGTGATCGTCTAACCCTCTAACGAGACAGACAGACAATAGGGATACCCTATGGGATGTGACCAACCTCCACCCCGTCCAATCTACAACCGCCAAACGCCATCAGGTCTCAGGAAGAGCTCAAGACCTGCCAACCTCCACACCTAATGGACTTCCAACCAGGAATGTGCCGCTCGTTAGGAGTACACGAACAGAGAGCATGGGGAAGAGCTGCCTTCGAGGAACCGACTACTGTTCGACCGCCCGAAGAGAACCTAACAAAATGGACTCAAAAAATGGAGAACTCGGGGATGAGTCCCCGTTTGATGATGATATAGTCCAAGCCATATGAAGAGCTTGGAAGAAAAGAAAATAAAGAAATTTGAAGTGTACCAGTCAACGAACAAACGAACACCGGGGAGCCCTAGAAATTCTAAACGAGAAGAAGTTTGAAATGAAGTCTAAGAAGCTTTTTCATATAGGGACCATCAACCGTTGAGATCAAAAGACCCCATCCAACCCAAATCACCACTAACACGTCTAAATTAGTCGTGGGGCCACATGTTCACTTGATCGTTACTTCGAGAAGCGAAAGATCATCTTCGAAATTTAAAGCTCCCACCTAAACCGAGATCAGTTTCCACCAGGTAGGTCATTGATCAGCCAGTCATCCAAACCCCCTCCCTTCACTACTCCCAAAAACCTAGAACCTCGGAGTTCAAGAGTAGGGGGCAAATGATAACGAATGATTCTACACCTGCCACATGTGTGGTCCTAGGAGTCTACCACCTGGCATATAGGCCAAGGAGTGCCCATCACCTGTCTTACTAACCACACATTGCCAAACCTAAAATATGTCCGGGCACTGACCTCAGTGTCCGAGCACCGACTTGAGCTACTTGGACAAATCCACCGGGAATCCTAATGAGTTGTCTCTTTATTGGGTTGAGGGTTTCATTTTTCCTCCTTGGGGGCCCATAGGCCAATCCACATGGGCCAAGAATTTAGGCACATTCGACTAAACAAGTCACGCGCCCTTCGATTTTCTACGCTCGATGTTATACCCCTAACCAGTGTGTTAGCCTCTTAATTTTTCGGGGTTAATCCAACCTCCTCACCTATAAATATTAGGACATTTATGTCTCTAAGGAATGAGTTTTTGATTTTGAACACTTGGACTCTTAAACCATTTCCTCCAAGCTCTTACTCTCAAGGTAATGTGTTTTGTTGGGCACACCCCAGCGGGACTTTGTTGAAACCATAGCTAAGAATCCAACCTACTTGTTAAGGACAAGTCACTGATTGCTCTAGGGGTGTTTTGTGTCAGTTGATGGCATTGGGGGTGAATACTTGTTGCACCAGCGGTGATGATAGGCAATGGTCACAGTGATGGTGCTTTTCATTGCAATAGCATTGGCGTTCACAATGGTGGCAGTGGTGGTGAATGTTTTTTGTGGTGGTCCACCATGATTATGGTGGTGGCAGTGTTGCAAAAGGAGTTTTCTGGCCAAGCCTTGGGCAAGCCCAAAGGCGAGGCGTAGTATAAATGCCTATGGGCTACGAGTGGGGCAAAATGCCCCTTGGGCGTACGCCCCAGACTTTTGGGTAGAGCACTGGGCGTAAAAATTGGGCAAAGCCCAGGGTTTGGGGCTTAAACCCAATGTGTTCTTTAATTTTTTTTATTTTTTTTTCATTTTGATAAACTAAATGTTAATTAAAATTAAGTTATTTTATGGTTTTGACTATGGTTAACATTTAATATAACTCACGTTACTATTAGAAAATAACCCTAAAATATAGTTAAAAGTGTTTGTCTTCCATTATTATCTGATTGGGTGATTAAATAAATATTTCTAGCAAGGATTGGACTTTCATCTTTGCTTATTTACAATCCATTATCCCATAAAACTTTTCGTTGTTTTACTAAGTTAATAACTTAGCATAATTTTTTATACATGTTGTCCATTATTTTTCTTTCGTCGTCTTATATTTTCTCCCTACAATTATTTTTAGGTATTTTATAATTCTTATATATCTTAAAAATATTAAAAATTTATATTTCATGGGGCTTACACTCCACGCCTCAGGGCTTACGCCCAGTCCGGGACATGTTAAAGCGCCCGCCTTGCGCCCACGTTTTTTCAACACTGGGTGGTGGTGAATGTTCAAGGGAGGCGAATGTTTGTTGTGCCAGGAACAAATTGAGAGTAATTTTGTCAGAAAATATCATCTATTTAGGGGTTGTCGAACAAAATGGGGCGGTGATACCTAGATATACAGTTCGGGTTTTGGGGCATATAAAAACTGCATTAGTAACAAGAGAAGTCAGTGCTATTTTCAGAGAAGTTGGGGGTCGATCTGTCTGTAATAAGATCAAATCTCAGGTAGAAGATATTTTCTTGAAGATAAAGTGAAAAGTAGAAAAAATGAAATTTCTAAGAATTTATACCTGTGGCTCCACCAAATCTGTTGCAAAGCTTCTCCACAAGACCTTCCATTTGTTTATCCTTAAGAAATTCCACAGAAAATTATATAAGTTTTTTTTAGAGAGAAAGAAAGAGCATCAAACATAAATGCTAAACCGGTACCAAAGCGTCAACAAAACATATCCATTGTTCCATACTAACATTACTTCTACTAGAGCTAGCAAAAACGGCTAAATAATACCTAAAATTAAAGGAGTTTTAGGGCCTAAAAATAAAAGAGAAGCATGAAGAAAATTAAACTAAATTAACATATATAAACTTATTCAGAACCAAATTCTTACTTCCAAACAAAATTAAAGGGTTAAACCATAGATACCTTCTTGATAGAACCAATTAGGAACTGCATGATGTTGCAGAAAGCTTCTCTCTTCAAGTTCTGGCTGGATAATTTTCCAAGAATATCAGGAAGCAAATTATATATTGGATTGCTTCCTGTAGGCAGGGTACAAAAATTTATTTATTCAGTTGGTAGTGAGCATCTCATGCAATCATATACAGACAATGCAACTGGGCATTGATGAGAGTTTTCGATTGAGTAATGCATTATACCTTTCTTTGACAACTCATGAAAGAAAAGCTTGGCTAGATTTGAAATTCTTTGATCTTCGTCTTCTATACGCATAGCCACTTCATTTATATAGCCTTTAACCTAATGGAAAAAGGGTCAAACGCAGACCTCAAAGTGACCAATACCAATCTAAAACATTTAAAGTCACACAAACCTTCATCATGTCATTCAATATGAGGTGAGAAAGAACCAACACAGCGTTCTTCCTTACAGAAGCTGTAGGGTCACGTAACCGTGAATACATGTTCTCTGTCCATGGTTCCAGTACATTCGGAAACCGAACTGCCAAGTCTCCAAGGGCGATAGTGCAATTGGAACGAACAGTTTCAGATGGAGAATTTTCCACAACAGTGAAGAGAAGCTGGAGATTTGCCTCACTAGGAAATCACATAGTTGAAGGTTGAAATGTTATTTTTATCGATATACACACAAAACCTAAAGTAAAACTTACCAGAAGTCTGAATCAATGATCATAAATCGACAAAGGGCAAGCATTCCAGATATCTGCATTTCAGGATACTAGAAAAAATGCAGGAGTCTTGTTAGTTCATTGAACAATTAACTAATGGGTAAATCACTACAACGAAAATACAATTAGCTTGACACTAATAAACCACAAAGTGTTGAACAAAGAGGGAGAAAATAAAATTTTGCCCAACTGTGAGTGAATGCTCGTCTCATGCCTACAGAACAAACCCGAAAAAACCCACATCCACATGTGTGTCCTAATAAATTCCCAGAAGCTGTAATGATATGGAAAAGGGACCGAAGTAATCACCTTCTGCATCAAACTTAAATTTCTACAAAGTTTGGACAGAAAAGGTGCACAATGGCCTATCAAGTTCTTCTCAATAGAACCACCAGAAACAATTTCTTTCTCTGCCCTTTCAGAGAGGCTATCAAGTGTTGCATCCTCAGAGGCAGCAAGACCCAACTCTGCATTGATGCCATTGTCCTGATGCATAACCAAAAAACACATGATATTTCATTGACTTGCCCAGAAGGAAGTGGAATCAAACCCAGGATCACATGTAAAAGTATATTTCCCATAATAAACTCTATATATGAAAATTTCTGCTCACCTTTTCTGCACCAAGAGGAGTTGTGACATTAATGTTCTGGTCATCAGCAGCAATTTTTTCTTTCTTGGCCTTCTCTTTTTGAATCCTCCGAGCACAAGATTCAATATATACCAAATGGTTCATAGCGACATGACTAACAACAAATAAATATCTACTGAGTTTTGATACTTGAGCTGTGGTAAGATCACTGGAGCTTCTGTCAATCTCATTTTCTAATTCATCTCTGGAACTGAACTCAAACACAGAACTGAGAGACCTTTTCACCACATCAGTTGCTAAGGTTTCAGGGGTAGGATGAATTGCATAAATAGTACCTATAGCTCCATCAGCAGCAGCATACCATATGTTTTCTGGCAGCCAAAAGCCACTGATTAGGCTTTCCAAGATTCCAAATAACCTACTGCCATTACTAGATAAAAGTTTTTTCTTGTCTTCTTCAGATAGCCTCTGAAGAGAAATACAGGCCATCCTAGCAAGCAAAGGATCAACTTTTGCCCATCGGCCAAAACCAATATCAATAATGTCCTGTAGATGAGAAGTAAGAACCCCAGCAGATGACCGTGCTGCCATGCATAATATAGACAAAGCACCTCGACTTTGCTCTGCAGTGATTCCACTAATATTGAAACAAAAGAAATCCCATAGTGCTGCTATCTGCAATAACAGGGAAAAAATTATATGAACATAAAAGTCAAACGACATGAATTAACTTAAAATGCCACAAAGAAATAAATAAAAGATGTAGAGGCATAACAATGGGAGTGCAGGAAGAGGCCTAAAGTAGATGTTCTATAAGATTTTTATGACTTCAGATATTTGATCCCTGCTTAACCATGAAGGAAACAATCAGAGTAATGATTGCCAAGTCACTAATCTAATCTAATTTCTTATTTTTTAATTGTCAATTTGCTTCATAAGAAGACGATAAAACTGCTGCCATTTGGGGTGCATATCGTGAACTCGGACTATTTTTAACTTGAAAAGTTACTCTTACGTCGATGAAGTGTGATTGTAATACTAGTATCAAATCTAAAAATTATCCGAAGCAGTTAACAACAATGCCTATCAGCACACAGTAGAGGGCCATTTAGAATTATATCTATAAAATGTATGCTTCTAATACTCACTGTCCTCAACATTTGAAAGTTATGTTCTGAGTGCTACATGACATTCTATCTCCCATTGCCCCAATGTTACTTGTGTTTTCGGAAATTTAGCACGATTCAGAAGGCACATTTTAACTACAATTATATCACTCACTTATTAATTATGAAAAAGTATACTTTGTGATTGACTTCTTTCATGGCTTTTTCTTTCTGGTTTTTCATTGCATCTTACATAAAATGGCGATCCTTTTTGAAAAACATGGTCAAATTAAAATAGATTTGGCACAACAGAATAGCAATGAAAAGACTAGATATTGTTCTAGTTGACGGAAAGGAGTAGACAGTGTTTTAACAGACAAGGGGGCTCTTGAATCCACAAGAAAATGTTCTTGAATGCACAAGAAAGAGAAAAATCTTAAAGTATATTGAATTTTAATAATTGAATGATTAACAAGAAATTGTTAAAGGATATTTCTGTCATTCCTATATTGTTAAGAATTTATGTATTATTTCATTCTTTCTGTTATAATTAAAATGAGAGACAAACACAATAGTTAAGCCTTCTCATTCTTTCCTATTATCCTATTACTTCAACATGGTATCAGAGCAAGTACCAATTGGGAATTAAACCATAAGTTTTGTTCTTCATTTTCATATACTTTGTTCTTCTATTACTTTATTTTTCTACAACAACAATAACAACTAAGCCTTTATCCCACTTATGTAGGGTCGACTATATGAATCTGTTTACGCTACAGTGATCAATCAAGGGTCATCCCCTCAGTCAGGTTTAATGTCATTTTCATATACTTTATTCTTCTATACATATATATATATATATATATATTCCCCCATTCAAAAAAAAACACAGGGACATATCTCAACCACCGTTGCCCTACCTATTGTATTGCTCGAGATCTTTACCATCAACCATGTTACCACCCTAACTGTTGTTGCTCCAGATCTCAACCGTCGATGCCTTCCACAATTTAACAAATCCCGTTCATCTCTATTCTGACCACCCAACACCATCGTCCAGACAACCTCGTGCTTTCATCGACGTCGTCGCCACCACCAACCAGCCAAACTCGCGTCATCACCGCTTTCCAGCCCACCTACTGCGATTTTCTCAAGCCATTCCCAACCTTAACTAAACAAAGATACTCTCTCTCTTTTCTTTGTTTTCAATATTTTAATTTATTTAAATTTTTATTTACTTATTTATTTCTTTTTAATTTATTAATTTATTATTTATTTTTATTAAAAAACAAAAACAAAAAATGTCTTATTTAGTATCTTAAATCGTTTGTTTCCTTTATCACATAGTATAGTAAGCGTGTGGGATTCTTTGTTTGTTCGTTTCCCTTGACCTTGATTGTTTAGTCGAGAAAATTGTTGTATTGGTGTGTATTATCTCGTTATTTAGCAGGGTACTAATGTCAATTGTGTCACCTCAATCGTTGGTTATAGACTCTGTTGCCACTGAACACATGTCAGGCACCTTTTTCCTATTTACACACATTCAATCATGTTCCTCGTCCCTTATTACTATTACTGATGATTCCACAGTCCCTATTTGTGGTATTGGCATCGTGGAACTCTCACCCTCTTTCTCTTTATACTCTGTTTTGTATATTCTTTCTTTTTCTTTTAATTTGATGCCAATCAGTAAGTTTATCAAACATCTTAATTGCTCTGTTTCCTTTTTTCCCTGATCTATCATTATTCAAGATTTGAGGATGCATAAGACGATTGACATAAGGCATGAGAAAAATGGCCTTTACCACTTTGACAAGAGTCCTGCTATCTCACCTACTACATGTCCTATTGTTGCGCCTACCCACCAGATTCATTGTCGCGTAAGTCATCCATGGCTTGCAAATCTCAAACTACTTGTTCCTAGTCTATGTCATTTGTCTTCCTTAGATTGTGAATTTTGTCAGTTGGGAAAGCATCATCGTAGTTGATTTGCGTAAGTCATCCATGCCTTGCACATCTTAAACTTCGTGTTCCTAGTTTATGTCATTTGTCTTCCTTAGATTGTGAGCTTTGTCAATTAGAAAAGCATCATCATAGTTTATTTGCTTCCCTACCTCATGTTCAAGTATCAAATCCTTTTAGTTTAGTTCATTCAAATGTTTGGAGTCTTTCTCATGTTGCTTCTACATTAGGTTTTCATTATTTTGTTACATTTGTGGATGATTTTTCAAGAGATTACATGGTTTTATTTAATGAAAAAGCATGTTGAGTTATTCTCCATTTTTTGTGCCTTTTGTGTTGAAATTAAAACTCAAATTAATGTGTCATTGCGATACTTCAAAGTAATAATGCTCAAGAATATCTTTCTAAGCCTTTTACTTCTTTTATGTCACACTTGGATATCTTGCATCAAGCCTCTTATCCTCACACACCGCAGCAAAATGGAGTAGCTGAGCTAAGCATCCACATCTTCTGGAAGTGTCTCGTACTTTGTGTGATGAATGTTCCAAAATCTTTCTTAGAGCTTGCTTCTTGTTCAATAGGATGTCGTCTTCTACCCCTAAATGGCAAAGTTCCCCATTCCATACTTTTCCCACATCATGTTCAGGTTACCTCCTCGTATCTTTGGATGTGGCTGTTAAGTTAGATCCTTGTCCTTTAAAATATGGCTTTCTCGGTTATTCTCGCACACAAAAAGGCTATCGTAGTTATAGTCCATCTTCACGTTGATCATTTGTGTGTACAAATGTTACCTTCTATGAGTCCACCCCTTACTTTTCTTTGCCCTACTCTCAAGGTAATCTGGATGTTACACTTCCTTTGCCAAGTTTTCTAACCCTTACTACATCTCCCTCTACTCCAAAACCCATCCCGTCTAGTTGTTCTCTACCTCCTGTACAGGTATACTCTCGTCGCCAGAAAGTCGCTTCCGCAGACGCGCCCATCGTACTTGTGTCCTCAGATTCTTCTCCAGTTCATCCATCCACTTCTGATTTGGACAATGCCCATTGTCGCCCGTAAGGGTAGGCGCTCATGTAATGACCATCCTATTTCTAAATTTGTCTCATATGCACACCTATCTCCTTCATAATCTTTTTTTGTTGCTCTTTATCCTATGTTTCTCTTCCTAAGTTTGTCTCAGAGGCTCTCTCTCATCCTAGTTGGACAACTGTAATGGAAGAGAAAATGCTAGCCTCACTTAGGACCTCGTCTCGCTTCCACCTGGCAAAAGAGTAGTTGGATGTAAATGGTTGTACACAGTCAAAGTTCAATTGAACAGCACCATTGATCAAGTCAAGGCTTGCTTAGTTGCCAAAGGTTATACTTAGCTATACAATCTTGAGTACTCTGAGACTTTTTCTCTCGTTGCCAAGTTCACATCTGTTTGCTTGTTCATCTTTCTTGCTGCCACCTTTCGGTGGTTGTTACATCAACGCAATATCAAAAATGTCTTCTTGAATGGCTAGCTAACTGAGGAAGTGTACATAGAGCAACCCCTAGGTTTGTTGCTCAGGGTCAGGGGAGTCTGATTTGCTATATCAGTTGAAGAAATCCATTTATGGTCTCCAACAATCTCCTCGAGTATGGTTTGGAAGATTCAATGACGTGGTCACCGAGTTTTGCCTTCTGTGTTTGGAGTCTTTCAGTCAGTGTTCTACAAGCATCGTACAATCGGGAGAATAATGTTGATTGTGTATATGGATAACATCATGATTATCGGACACGACTACAGTAATATTCAAGAATTCAAACAGTTTTTGCATGGTAAGTTTCAAAATCAAGACTTGGGTCAGTTGAAGTACTTCTTTAGTATTGAAGTTTTTTTATCAAGTCAATAAATTTGTCTTTCTCAGAGGAAATATATCCTTGATCTATTGAGCGGAACAGGAAAGCAAGGAGTTAAACCAATTGACTCGCCTATGGATCTAAACACAAAACAATTGGCAGATTGGGGAATACCGCTGATAGATTCAGTACAATACAGACAGTGAGTTAAAAAGTTGAACTACTTGACTGTTACAAAACCGGATATTTATTATTGTTATCAGCCAGTTCATGGATCGTCCCACGACTTGTCACTAGGATGTAGTGATTTGCATCCTCAGATATTTGAAAGGTGCTTCCGGTTGTGGTTTGTTATATCAGAACTCCGTTCACACTCAAACAAAGGAATATATGGATGCAGACTGGCCGGATCACTCTTGGATAGGAAGTCTACTATGTGGTATTGTGTATTTGTTGGAGGTAATATTGTCTCTTGGAAGAGTAAAAAGCACACAGTAGTGGCTCGGTCAAGTGCATGATCAAAATACAGGGCGATGGCCATACCACTTGTGAGCAAAGTTGATTGAAACATTTGTTTGAAGAACTTGGATTTAAACACTCTTCACCGATAGACCTAATATGTAATAATCAAGCAACACTCCACATTACATCCAATCCAGTCTTCCATGAGAGAACAAAACACATTGAAGTTGATTGTCACTTCACAAAAGAAAAATTATTACAGAAGTTGATTGAAACTAGGCATATAAATTCAATTGATTAGTTAGCTGATTTATTAATTAAACAATTTGAGGACTCATGGATAAAGGACATTTATAGCAAAGTAGGAGCATACAATATACATGCTCCAACTTGAGGGAGGTGTTATATAATATTTTTGTCATTCCTATATTGTTTAGAATTTTTGTATTGTTTCCTTATTTCTACTATAAATAAAGGGAGACATAATAGTGAAGCCATCTTATTCTTTCTTATTCTCCTATTAATTATTGTATACCTATATTTATAACCCTCACTATTCCTAAACTAGTGTAAAAAGAATACCCTAAACCTCTAAAAAAAGGAAACAAAGCAGTCTTAATCTTAATACTTGTAGGGAAAAAACATAAAAATAAAAAATAAACTAGTCATAATATTTGTAGGAAAGGAAAACATAAAAATAGGAAACAAGGTAATTTTAATACTTCTAGGAAAAAAAAAAAAAAATAAGAAAAAGTGAAAATCCTAGCAGACCAAGAAAATCCCAGTTGATTATCCTACATCAAGATTATTCATTGTTTTCCTCAGTAAGAAAATAATTGCAATGGATATAAACTTGATGATACGCTGAACAGATATTTACTATGTATGAATAATAGTATAACAGAAATATTATAACATAAGAAGGAAAGTTTTCTACATGTTGATTCTTCACGCATCTATATATATTGTCACATGCACATTATAACATTTAAATCATAAACAATGGTTGTCATTTCTCTCACCAACCAAGCTTAAGGTTCCTTCCCTCATGGACAAGAAGTACATGCCCTTTTTTCTGTCAATCCATTTTCCATCTCTCCTTGCAACAAACAAGCATATTGTGCTGAGCTCAAAACACAAAGCTTATATGGGAGAAGAAAAACATCACCTTTAAGTAAGATATTTATGAGTAAGGAAAACACTCATCTAAATTGTAATAAAGCACAGCTCTTAGGAACAATGGAAGCCATACAAGTCTTTGGTTCAACTAGAAATTTCAGTTCTCCTCTCTTTTTTAGAGTAGGAATGTTGCTATAGTCGAAGAAGTCCTTCCGTACACAAACTATAAATGACCAGTAGAAACCAAGGAAGTAAATAAAATGGTTTGTTCAGTGCAACACAAGGAGCATACCATGCTAGGAGTTATGTCACCTTTGGATACCAAGGCACCAATTATGAATTCTAGAGCTGCAAGATCTCCAATGTTTGAATCTATGGCAAGGTCCAAAAGATTTTTGGCAGTTTCCATTGGGTTCTTCCTCACATAAATAGTAATAAATGCATTCTCCACAGCTTCATAAATGGATTTGTCTTGGGAAAACACCTGCACGCATTAAAAACATAGCAGCTGTGTCCTAAAATTTCAGAGGAAATTTTATGTGAAAGAATAATATTGTAAAAAAACATTACCAGTGGCAACATCTTACGAAGGCAGGATTCTGAGCCATCAATTTGGAACTGCCTGCACCTCATTAACAACAGAATTGTATTCTCAACATCTGTTGCAGAGGAAGAAGCCATCAACTGAACTAGAGTCGGCATTGTTCCAGACATACACAGAGAAAATCTCAGTCCAGCCTCAAGTGATGCAACTAAGGTCCTTGTCTGCTCCAAATTCCCAACATCTGGCACAGAACTAATTTTCTGACCACTCAAATTGTCCACATCAGGCAAGCAGCAATCAGGTGGACTATCTTGGACCTCACTGAACACCTCTTCAGCATTAACATTATCAACCTCTCCATTTTCATTGCACATATCATTATCAAATGGTAACCCATCCAATGCGGTCTTTGGTGGGGCATTTGGTCCAAGGTCATTTAATTTCTTCTTATATTGTTCCAAGGTCGCTTCAAAAGAAGCCACTCGAAGTTGTGGACCAAAGGGGTTATGTTGCAGCATCATGATAAGCAGATTAAGTGCAGATTTCCTGACAATAGCGCTCTTATCCTCCAATCTCCCAGCAGCTACTGCAGCAACATCATTCCACAAACCAATTGAAACTGAATGCTCTTCACAGAGTTCAGCCCAAACTTGAAGAACCCGACTCCTGGTATAAGCAGAAACGTCACGACAACGTTCCAGCAAGATTTCCAACATGGCCTGCTTGGTGCGAAGACGAATAGATTTCGAACTTACTTCACCCTCAACATCATTAAAGGCCTTTGCAACTAACTTTCCCAAAACCCCAACAAGAGCATTCCTTATCTTATAAGACTCTCCACCAAAGTGAGGAACCAATAAACCAATGTTGGTTGAAATCAACTTTGGTAATCGATCAGCAAGCTCTACAAGAAAACGCCCTACATTTTCAGCTCCAACAGTGTCTTTCACATAGTCTTTCGGATTTGTCCTCCATATCTCCCTAATAAGCAAGGTTGCTAAGCTTCCATCAGTGTACTTCTTTTCAGCAGCGGCAACCACATCAGCCAAGTGGGCAACCACAAAATCATACTTGTGAATTAGGTGCATGATTGAAGCACATGATTGTGCCACGTAGTGGTATCTGGTGGCACAGGTCCCAACGATACGACATAAAGCATCTTTTGTGTCTGAATCTTTAAGCAAGACCGCATTCTCAAACATAGCAAAAGCATTTCTATAACAACCAGAATTAAAATTAGCATAACAAATATCGATATAAACACGCACGAGCATGTAGAATGAGACCTAAATCAAATACAACAGAACTTCAACTTACTTCACAATGAAAGACAAGTAATTTTCATCAAGTTCAGATGTACCAAATAGTAACGAGAGGTTGATGTCTAAGGAATTAGCAATCAAATTTAGTATTCGACCCCTCTGGGCCTCCCAGTTCCATGAATTTACTGGTTGCTTCTTCCTACTACTCACCATCACCTACATCCATCAAACGGAACCATAAATTCAAAAACACAAGAAACCGGTACCATACCAAATTACCAATAACAGGACATTATCACCTAAACCAACAAATCATCATCGAAAAATCAACTTCGGGAATTGCAGTATCCACATTCACCTGTGCTAAGATCGTATCTTTGATTGGCCAAATTTCAACAGTTATCACACATTTTGAGAGAGAGAGAGAGAGAGAGAGAGAGAGAGCTCGTGGATGCATACTTTGGCGGTGTGATTCGAACAAATACTAGACTCCTCCGCAATAACAATATGTATCAGGAAAAACGTGTAAAGTTTGAAAGCATTTCGATGCGAAGCCAGCCGCTCGAGCGCCAAAACTTCATCACCATCTTGAGCTTGCGCTTGAGGAGCCCTCGACAGCGAATCAACGTTTGGAAGCAAAACACTGAAATTCGACCTTAGAGACTCCACAAGATTTAACTTACAACTTGGAATAAGAGTAGTAAAACCCTTGACGAGCGAATAGACACGATCGAACAAGTCCTGGTCCTCTACGCAGAACAACGCTCTGTCGGATAGGTCAAATGATACACCTGTTTTAAAGTGACAGAACATTTAGGCCTGATTGCGAGAAAATATGATGATAGACAGCGGTATGAGGGATAATGGAAGAGATGGGAACTGACCTTTTACCAATTCTTCTACTTCACAAGAGCGGAGAGAGGAGATAATGATGCGGTTTTGAACGGAGAGGCGGTTGTCGTCGGATGAGTCGTCCTCGAGGGCGTGGAGGGTGTGAGGGAAGATGAAGGGTGGAGCCATTTTTGAGGCGAGAGAGAGAGATGGTGTGCTGGGTATGGATTCAGATCGAGAACCAGCTTTTGGAGGGAGAGATTTCAAATGAAGGCGGAAGAATCACCAGCGGGAATGAAACAGATTTGATTTCTACGATGGGGATGTCCGGAAGGGTGTTTCTATATTTTGCTAATGTAATCTCCATTTAATGAAATTTTTTATTACAATTTTATCCCGGGTGAAAATTACTATTAAGACTATATTTGGTTGCAAGAATAAAAAATAAAAAGAAGAATGAAAGAAATAATTTTTTTTTCTTTTGTAAAAGAAAAAAAAAATTGTTAAGATATGTTTGGTTGGAATGATGAAAAAGAGAAAGGATAACAAAAATGAAAGGATAATATTTTCATTTATTGTAAAAAAAAAATTATTTTGTTTTTAAAAAAAAAAAAAAAAATCACTTTGATATAATTTACAATTTTACCCTCATGTATTACAAAAATAAATTAAAAATTTTATTATTGAGGGTATAATTTTAATTTTACTTACTGTCTTCTTGAAAAATTCTCCCTCATTTTCATTCATAGTAGACGGGAAAAAGAAGAAGAGCAAATGCAACTCGTCTTTGTAAGTGAACTAAAAGCTAAAGAAGGAAAAAAGACCCAATAAAGGGAAATGCTTTCACTATGGCCAACATGGGCATTGGAAAATGAACTATCCTCAGTACCTAAATTCCAGGAAAAACCTTTAGAAGGCATGTTAGATCTGCTTGTTGTTATTGGTTCTTTGACAACTTGTTTTATTTTGAATTGTATTTTGGACTCTGGTGCTAATTCACATGGCCTAAAGGAAAGCAAAAGATTGGGTGTAAATTGACTCATTGTACACTAATCGAGTCAGGAATCTTGTGGATCCACCTGAGGGAATCATTTCCATTGGGTGTAAATGGATCTTAAGAGAAAACTAGACTCAGAAGGTAAAATTGACGTGTTCAAGGCAAGAATGATGGCTAAAGGATATACTCAATGTCAAGTAGTTGACTGTGAGGAAATCTTTTTCATCAATCGCCATGTTAAAGTTTATCAAAATTTTATTGGCTATAACTACGTACACGACCATGAAATTTGATAGATGGATATAAAAACAGTTTTTCTCAATGGAAACATAGAGGAGAAGATTTATATGCATCAACCAGAAGGTTTTGTAGTCGAAGGCAAAAGCCAAATGGTGTGCAAATTACAAAAGTCCATTTATTGACTTAAACAACCTCCTAGAAATTGGAACATCCATTTTAGTGAGGTAGTCAAATTATTTTGTTACCTCCAAAAACATGGATGATCCATGCGTGTACAAGAAAATAGATGGAAAAGCTATATGTTTTCTGGTGTTGTACCTCAAAGATATTCTACTAAAGTGAAATGATGTAGGAATATTGTCAATTACAAAAGTATGAATTTTTCAAATTTTATCAATGAAGGATTTGGGAAAAGTGTCTTATATCTGGTTATAAAGGTCTATAAAGATAGCTTTAAAATGATACTTGGTTTTCTCAATCGGGGTACATAGATAAAGTGCTAGAGCGATTCAGTATGGTTCCAAAAGGGGTTATCTACCATTCCAACATGAAATTCATCTCTCTAAGAAAATAAGTCATCATTCTTCGGAAGAGAATATTGTGATAAGTAGGATTCCATATTGTTGGCCCAAAGATCTACCCAAGAAAGAGGTGAATTGGGTGATTACAAAAATTTAAAGAATTATTTCAAATACAAGTTATCAATTTCCATAATTGATTATTATCTTGTTAAGCAACTAAAATGTGTTTAACTAATTGCACACCCAAATAACATAAATATAATAATATAACACATAAAAATTTATCCTGATTCGGCAAACTATTTTTACCTACGTCTAGTCCTCTGAGCTCCATTGGGGATTTTGCAATCTACTAACCCTTGATTCATTTCTCACGTAAGAACCAAACACTTACAATCCTTATTTTTTTGGCAGGCTCATAATCAACCCTTTACACTCTCACATTATTACAATTATTATTTTCACAGACTTAGGAAGAACCTTATCAAAACTAATTCTATTACAGGAAAAATCAAAACCTAATCTTTTAAAAGACTAAAGATTAAACTAATCTTTTCCACATGTTAAAGATCAAACCCTAATTTTTTTTCTCAGGTTAAAGATTTTTCTCATGTTAAATATTAAACCCTAACTACCATAATTCTACACCATCCCAAATATATCTAATCCGGTCAAACTCGCAAATTCACAAGTTTCTTTCCATAAGAACTTCTACCACCTCAAAATAATTATGCTCAATTAATGTCTCAAAAACTATGTGATAGAATTTATGTGAGGCACAAATTTGATTTAATCAATTTAAAGTTTCAAATAATAAATAATTAAATTTCACAAATAAAAACCATTTTAATTTTTTTAAAAAGATATTAGATTTGAAAACGAATTTTCTAAAATACTTAATTCAAATAATCAAATAAATAACCTAAGAAATCACTCTTTTGATAATACTCAATTACTCTCTTATATAGCAAAGGTTGAATGTTCCTTGATTACTTTATTCAGAAAACGCAGGTCTTTGTATATAGATTTCTAACTAGACCTATAACAGTTAGTTTTCAAATCATAAGACCTAAAATATCACTTTAAGACTCCATATATCATATACTATCAAAATAGGTATATTCCATTTAAAAATACTTTTAGAAAAATTTGATTTGGTCTCAAAAACTTTTTTGATTCAAAACACTTAATTATAAGAAGTAGTTTCATTAATTCAATTCAAAGAATTAATTAATGTATGAACCAAAATGATAGGATATTAATGATATATGATATATAATAGTAATATACTCAAATCCCCAAAATATCTCATTTTTCAACGTTCAAAACCCTAGGAGTATGTTTGGTTTGAAGGATGAAAAAGGAAAAGGAAAAAGAAAATGAAAGGATAATATTTTTATCCATTGTGAAAGGAAATTTATTTTTTCTAGCGTTATTTAGTTAATAAGAAAAATGAAAGGACGAAAAATAATTCATTTTAATATAATCTACTATTTTACCCTCACATATTACAAAAATAAATTAAAAATTATATTATCAAGGGTATAATTGTAATTTTACTAATTGTCACTCACTTTTCTTCATTTTCTTCCCAATTTTTGTATGGAAAAAGGTTGCCTCAAAAATAGTATTTTTTTCCTTCATATTTTCTTTTTTCTTCCTTTTTTCATCCAACCAAACAAGTTTTTTTTTTTGTTTTTTTTTTTTCATTTTTTTTTCCATTCATTTTTCACCCAACCAAACGCAGCCTAGGATTTCTGTTAAAGATCACAAAAACCAAAACAGTCAAGTTAACTAAGTCTGTCAATGTCGGTTGATCGACCCCCTGGGTTAGTCGACCAACCATAATAAAAGTTGACCGATGTTTCCTGTCGGTTGACTGCCCATCTTGGTCGGTTGATCGAATTGGTCAGTAAGCTTCCTTTTAAACTCCCTTCAGGCTACTATTTTCTTTAGTTGATAGATCCATTTTGTCGATTAACCGAATTGGTTAGTGGGCTCCCATTTTAACGTCTTTAAGTTACTATTTTTGGTAGTCAACCGACCCGCTTTGTTGGTTGACTAAATTTACCAGAAACTCATCATTTTATGTGTTAAAAATATTTTCTCACTTTAACACTTTATAAAAAACATTTTTATCATTTAAACACTTTATGAAAATCATTTAGGATCTTAAATTTATCACTTCTGACTATGACACACATTAGATTACTCATTTTAAAGTGTCATGCGTGATCCTAATTCGGGTTGCATTAAGAGCATAAGAGTGATGAGTTGCTTTTACCTAAAAAGTTTCGATGTCTTTAATGCTCCAAAAATCTTCAATGTCTTCACATTGCACCCATCTTGAATTGCTTCATAAATTTATTTGTTTTGTAAATCTTCAATAATCGTTTCATAAATTCTTCGTCTTGTAAATCTTCAATGATTAATATTTTTGATTTATTATTTTTCTCATTTTAATTTATGGAATTTTTAATATAAAATCACTCAATAAACTCATTAGTTCTATAAAACATCAATGTTCAATTGTCCATCAAAATATTAGGTTTAACAATCTTCTAATTTTTTATGATGACAATTAACTTCGATATTTCTTAATAAAAAATATAATCACACTCTCCTTAAGTATGAGGATGAGTTTTTAACTTGTTTAAGAACCGTTATGAGAAAAAAAAAATTATCAAAAATATTTTCAATATAAGCATATTACATTATTGCTCTCCCTATACAACTTTTTTTCCTATATAATTATAATCATTAATTCATGTTTAGAAGAATAATTTTTATTTTTTTTTAAATGTCATATAACTTCTTCACATTTGTCATCTCAAAAAGTGGGGACGAAATATCAAAACATTATTCTAAGCATATATCATTACAACTATTCATGTCGAAACCTCGAATAATTTTCATAAATATATCTTCAGTTAGAGGTTTAGTAAAAATATCAGCAAGTTGGTTGAAAGTATCAACCTATGCAATAGTGATATCTCCCTTATAAATGTGATCACAAATAAAATGATGATGCATCTCTATAAGTTTAGTTCGTGAGTGTTGTATAGGATTTTTACTTAGATATATAACACTTTTATTATCATAATAGATAGGAACTTTCCCCATGCAAATATCAAAATCATACAATTGTTGCTTAATGTATAGAAATTGTGCACAACAATTATCAGCTATCATATATTCAACCTCAGTCATAGATAAGGCTACGGAATTTTATTTCATGCCAGACCAAGAAACTAAAGCATGTCCCAAGAAATGATATGACCCACTTGTGCTTTTACGCCCAACTTCTCATCCAGGAAAATTAGCGTCGGAGTAGCTAACCAATGTAAAATCACTCCCTCTAGGATACCATAATCCTAAATCACAATTTTCTTTTAAATATCGAAAGATTCGCTCGACGGCAGTTAGATGCGACTCTTTCATGCAAGATTGAAATCTTGCACATAAACATACACTAAACATACTATTAGGTCTACCAGTAGTAAAATACAACAAGCTACTAATCATGCTTCTATATATCTTTTCATTTACATTTTTACCCATATCGTCTTTTTCGATATTTGTAACAATTGTCATGGGAGTTTTGTTCTCTTTAGCACTATCAAAGTCATATTTTTTCAATAACTCCTTAGTGTACTTGGCTTGATTGATAAATATTTCATATTTAGTTTGTTTGATTTGAAGCCCAAGAAAGAATGTTAATTGTCCCATCATACTGATTTTGAATTTCACTTGCATAATCTTGGCAAACTCTTGGCAAAAATCTTGGCAAATATCGTCCACATATATTTATACCAGTAGAATGGTAAAGCCATTTTGTTTCATAAGAAGACTTATATCACTTTTAGATAAATATGAGAACATAATACTCAAAACATCTTAATATTGCCTAAAATCATATATTTCAAATAGCTCAATATATTTTACAATACCCTTTGTCAACACCCTTTAAATAGAATCAGAATCATATAATCATTAACGCACGAGGACATGAAGCATATCTCAATGATCATATAGATCATACATGAAACCCTTGATATAAATCTAATCCACGCTTTAAACATGAATAATTTCATATTAAAGATATTATCTCATAAAATTCTAAATCCATTCAAGAATAATAATCATTTAAAATCAGAAGATATGACACGTATGCTAAGTTCATATTATCATGGATACAGCTAGAAACTTAACGCCTATAAAGATTTCCACGTACAAAAGTATAAGTTGTTTAACAAATTTATCTTAAATACTAAGCACAAATTGATATGTCAAGTATATTCAGATGATTGTACAGATAGTATAAAAAAATAGATTAACATGATTTCATAAAGAGATACCAAACATGCAAGCTTAAATTCATATGACATGCTGATAAATAAGATCATACTAAATACTGATTTTATCAAATATTTCTTAACTACATGTGATTCGAGAAATATAATAATCATCACATGACTCATTTTTAACCAATAAAATAGTATTAACCAACAGTAAAATTTAATGTAGGCATATAATCATGCAAGAATGAGATTATTTTACCATTGAGTTGAATGATGATTCAACTCTAATCAATATATCTTTGGATCAATCCCGTTCTAATTCTTAACTTGAACTTCGAATTTTGGTGTGAATCTATGATTCTCCATGAATTATCTTATAACCTGAAACTCTTTGAAACATAATTAGAAGAAAATCATTAGTAATGATCAAGTGTGTGTGTATATATATATATTAAAATATGATACAGATTCTATGCAAGGAATGATAATAGAACCATGATTATATATTGAATAAACTTAATTCAACACATTTGTATAATAAATATTTTACACGAATAAGAGCATATTATACAAATGACTTTGCTAATATGCATATGCAATAATGAACAAATCAAGAAACTATACTAGTGAGAACAAAATAATTTAATCAATTAAATCACATAACATATTTCATATAATCAAATACATGAATAATACTCGATATAAGTAGATCATAAAACATGTTAATACGCTTTAACAAAATGTGATTATCAGAATCCTCATGCAATATTTCTAAGATAACAAATAAACACATAATTTAGTATAGGTCTTGGAAACATTATCAACTTACCTAATTCGTAAGTCATACACCTTCGACTTTAACAAATTTAATGAATTTAAACTGTGAAGGATTAGGAGTATCTCTTATGTCCTTAGGAGGGATGACTTTATTTTTTACCTCATTTGTACCAACGATTAATTTGGGTGCACAATTTTTTTAGTTTGTCTATAGCTTCTAAGCTTTTGATCGTTGCCATTTGATTCAATAATATTTTTATTTGCATGTGTCGCTTGTGGCTTTTTGGTGACTTCCCATCTTGGCTTTAGTACATAGTTTCTCTTTGTTCATTTCGTTCTAGTTCCGATAGTACGTAACTCTGCACAAGATATTTTCGTTCCACTCTTTGGTGTTCATTTCATTTTGGATCTATTCTTGTTAGAGATAAACTAGGGTTTCTAAACAAACATAATACTTTAAAATGTTCAACCCTATTACAATAATTACATCTCAATTTCAATTGATTATTATAGACAACACAAGAAGTAAAGTATGAATCATTTCTAATAATATCAAAATAACAATCATTGGCTTGTAATGAAGAATGAGATGATGAAACATGTAAGACCTAAATCGTAGAACGTACGTCATAAATAGTTGTATTTTAGAGTATTGGAAAATTTCAAGGTAAAAATTTTATTGATTAAAACTCAAATCAAAAGTTGGGGGTCAAATTGCAAATTTAAAAATATTACTCTCAACTTGGGATGCGAATTACCAATTAAAAATCTAAAATTGAAAATGTTAGGGATCAAATTACAATTTTAGAAACTCATAAATGTTGAATTGAACTCAAAAGAAGACTTTAAGAAATTAGAGGGGGGAAAAGAGTAATTTAACAAAAGTTTTTTAAACACACACACACACACACACACATATATATATACATACATACGCTCGTGCGTGTGAGACTGCCGGAAGGGAGAGAACGGGAGAGGCAACGTGGCAAGCTAGGACCAATTTCTACCACTTATTTCATGCAATATATACTCACTCGTGCATGTGTATTGATCAAAAAACCTCCATTAAATCTGAAATTTGATAAATTCTAGAGAGAGATAGAGGACCGGAGCAAGGGAGGGGTTATCGAACTTCCTTGAATCGGCGTTTCTCCGGTAGGGTGGTCGTGGTTGTTACTCGTATGCGTGATCGTGTGGGTATCTTCGTCAGTTTCAGGGGAGAGCGAAGGTGGTTCGACCAGTGGGGTGGTTCGTTGACGGCGTGATGGGTGCGTTCTTAGCATCGCCTGTGAGCGGATGTTGGGTTTGATTGTTCAGTTTGTCGACGATCTTCGATCTGGTGAGTATTTATGTGTATTTATTTGATCATTCTAGTGGGTGTGTGCATGCATGTGTATGTGATCGGTGGTAGGATTACCGGTGGGTTTCGATTTTGTCCGACGGTGGCGTTTCGACGGAGTGTATATGTTTCTGATTCTTGTTTTGCGCAACATGTGTATGTGTGTGTTGCTTTGACTGCATGCGTGTATGATCATCGCCACGGTGCAGCCGACGGTATGTGTCATCGCTACGGCAGTGCATGCGTGTGTGCGTCTTCTGTTTCGGTTCAATACTGTAGAATGTGGGTATGTGGGAGTGTTGTTCGGATCGTCGTCCATCGACCCTCGGTGACTGTGTGTGTGGGTGTTCGACTTCGGTGTTGTGCATGTGTATGTGTGTGTGTTTCGATCTGTGAGTGTGATCAAGTGTAGGGTGGTCGGCGGTGAGGAAGAAGTAGTGAGAGAGAGAGTTTTCGGTGGTGTGGGTGTGGTAAACGGTCGACGTTGAGGTTGAGCGTGGGGGGGTATTGTGTCGGCGGGAAGTTCAAACCATCAAACCAGAAAAGAACAGAAGAAAAAGAAAGAAAAAAAAAAAAAAAAAAGGAAAATTTTCACAAACAACCCCGATAAAAACCAAAAACCTATCTCGCGGCCCGTGAACGATTCGGAATGAGTAACGTTTTTCGTTAAGTTTATTTTAGTTTATTAAATTAAATTCTAGCATCAAAATTTTGGAACCGGAATAATAAATTTGGAACCGTTCGTATTACTAAATTTTATGCAGTAATTTTTAATGAAATAAAAATTAACCGAAATAATAATTTTCATAAGTAAAATGTGGGAAATGGAAAATTTTGGAACTTAGAGTCTGCATTGCACGATTTGATTATTTTGCATAAAATATTAATTTAGGCCCTATCATTACTAGGTTCGCAAATGCCAACACCCCGGTAGGCTTTAGACAGTGCTGCTTTTGTAGCACAAGAAACGAGGTGAGTGTACTATCTTCTTACCAAACTATTTTCTATATATATATGATGACATATGTGTTTACTTACACTATATGATTTCATAAATGATATGGATCAAGCAGGTTTTTGAGGTGAGTTGGTAAAATGAATTTTCGAGAAATTGTGTTGGTTTCTAAAAAAAATGATTAAAAAATAATTTTCGTTGGATATGGATAGTTTATATTTCTCCCCAAAAGGGGTGTGGATTATATTTCTCCCCGAAAGGGGTGTGGATTATATTTCTCCCCAAAAGAGGTATGGATATTTCGTAGGAAGGCATTCCTACGGATGTTACGGTAACGTTGCAACTCCCGATCGTGAGGTCAAAACGATCACTATGGCTAGCCAATATGTGTTGTGGTGGAGTGGTGGTTTGAGAGGTGGTGTTTTACTTATATTGGATGATTTATTATTTATTATGGTGATTGGTATGATATTTATACTGGATGGTTTTGAAATGGAACGTATATTATGAAGATTTCTACAAGCTATGTGATGTCTATATACTTATACTTGATCCATATTTAAATGTTGTATTATTTAGAATGTATTATTATGTAAAAATATTTTTATTAAGAAGGCAGTATACTCGCATGTGAAACAGTTAGGAGTCGGTCCCCTACTGACACTGGGTAGAGTTCGGCGATGGTATAGCGAGGGAGTATTTTGGGAGGTGCTGCCTGAGGCGAACCTAGGAGAGGTTCATTGTTGTTTTATCTTTTGTTGTTATTATAATTCAGGGATGGGTGTGTCTCTAGTTAGAGAAGATGTTTATGGCCTGATTTTGTGGTTGTATAATTATGAATGCATATTGTCGCTTTCTAGTTTGGTTTGTTGCTCAGGTGACATCGTGTCGATGCCATGCCGGCCCCATGGTGACAGGTGTCCGGGGTGGGGTGTGACAAAACATATTTACTTTTATATATTGTTTTGAAAGACAGAGTTAGAATTGGTGAAATTTCTAAAAATTAAGTGACGAAAAATGAAATAAATATATTCAAAGTGATATTCTATGAAAATACAATTTCAATTTAATCAATTTAGTCCCTAATTAACTTCTAAATTTTTTAATTTTAGCCTGAAACTTTATTTCTTTACCAAATTTAATCAAATTGATAATTTGTTTTTCTTCAAATTATTAAATAAAAATTAAATAAATGAAGCTAAGGTAAAAATTTGTCCCTTTAAATGTGGTTTAAAGTTTGTCCAAAATTTCAATTTAGACCTGACACTTTTAAAAAAATGCAAAAACGAGTGGGACAAAATACAGTGTCTACAACTGTCTCCTCTTTGTTATGCGAGTTTACTCACGATGACAAAGATAAAAGACACGATGATTTTGTTCCATTGGAAAATTTGAAAAGAAATAACCAAACCCGGATCAGACTAGGTCGATCTCTTTCTCTCTCTCTTTTTTATTTATTTTTTTTAACAGGGAAGGAAATAAAAATTGTGTCTCTAGGTGTAATACCCCCAAAATTTATATTTTTAAAAATATTATTTTATATAAATTTAATATTTTTGAGATTGTTATGTAAATTTATGGTATAAATAATATTTGATGATTTTTGGGGATGGAATGTTAATTTTAAATTGATTTTTAAAGTTTTGGGACTATTGTGTTACTTAAAATATATTTTTAAGAGTTTTGAGATATAATTGATATTTTCTTTATTTGAAGAGGGATTTAAAATATAAATAATAATAATATAATATAAAAGTATAATGCATAGTGGCCTTTAGACAAGTATAATGCAAATCATTATGCATGCGTAATTGAGATACGTACTATATGCCATTATAACTGCATTGGACACGTGGAATTGCTAATAATAATAATAATAATAAATAGTTGATCAAGATATGAGCATATGAGTATATATGGATATGAAGGGTATTTAAGGCTAGAGGTTCACTATATACAATATATATATATATATATGATATCTTAAACGTTTTTAAGCGAAAAATACTGATTTCGGTTCGGATTTTGGCTTCAGATTTCAGATAAAATTTTAATTTTTTTAATACATGTATTTAATCTCTCTCTCTTGATTATGCGATTTATGTTGCAGTGCTATCAAATTTTAAGTGTTAGTTTTTCATGAAAGTGATTCATGTTATTATTATAGTTGAATTTTAATTATTAAATTCTAGGAAATAATAATTATTATGTGAAATTTATGTGAAAAACATGTTTATATGTTTTATTTGGGAATCGATTAAATACACGTATTAGAGGGGTTAAAATTCTACTAAGCGTTGACTTACAACTCCACAGTTTTAAATACAGGGCTGGCGAAAATGAAACAGCGCCAAGAATTTTATTTGAATTTCTACTTAATTTGTAACAATTATATTTATTATTTACTATTGTAAAATAGAGTCGAAAATTCGATAATTAGAATTATTGACGTAATATTTTGTAATATTTCTTAGATTTTTATAAAAGGAAAAAAATTGGTATCAATACGATTATTCGGTTCTGTAGCTCCCAATTGATATAATTTGATAAGTTCATTAACCTTATATCATACAAATTTGATGGGTTGATAGTTTGATAATTTGCCACAATTTATGTGCATAAATTTTACACATAAATCAATTTACAGATTTGATTCTCGTGAAAAATATCAATTAAAATATATTTGAATATAATACCGTTTACAATTATATTTGAATTAACATATCAATATTTTAGGCCCTGTGTTCCCAATTTGAACATATTATTTTTTGGTTTTAGTATTAATATGTTCAAATCCAGTTTATTCAAAATTGACCCACTGTTGGGAATTATTTAATAAATTATAATTGATTTCGCAATTATAACTTTAATTATATTTGTATCTTGAATTTATAAAAAATTGTATGTATTATTTACTATTGTAAAAAATTGATTCGATAAATTGACAAACTATAATTGTCGCCAACGCATTGTAAAAATTTTCAGATTTATGAAATAAAATATTGGTCGTTCAGTTTTAGTATTAATTCTCCAACGAGAGAATCTGCGTGGCAACCCTAGAAAACCAGGTCGTTAAACCAGGGCACCTGGAATTACCGAAAACATGCCCCACTTTCTAATGAAAGTGAAAAGTGTCAATTATTACCTGGAAATAAATGGTGTCATATCTGGACGGTCTCACCGATGGGATAGAGTAACAAATAAACGATGCCATATCCTATCGGTCTCACTGTTAGGATAGCGTAACTAATAAACCAACGATGTTGTATCTCGTTGGTCTTACCGTTAGGAGAAAGTAACAAACAAAGAACGATGTCGTACCTCGTCAGTCTCACCATTAGGATGGAGTTACAAATAACAAAAGATGTCGTACTTCGTCGGTCTCACCGTTAGGATGGAGTAAACAGACAAATGGAGACGTACCTGACTGATTTCACCTATTAAGACAAAGTAAACAAACAAACGGTGTCGTACCTAGCTAGTCTCACCTCTAAAGTAAACAAACACAAATGGCGTCATACCTGACTGGTGTTACCATTAAGATAAAGTAAGAAACAATCGGTGTCATACCTAGCCAGTCTCACCATTGAGGAAAGCTTAAAACAAATGATTACGTTGTAGTGTAAAGGCGGAGCATGATGAAGAGCACATCTCCTAAGTTCTAACCGAACCTGACCAGGGGCTTCCTACATATCTCAGACAAGCTAAGAATTAGGTTAGATGTAGTTCTAGAAGGTCTTTGCCATTGGACAAAAGAACTAAAAATAAGTATGGCACGTAAAGAACGAAAAGTAAATATTGCATGCAAAGAATAGAAAGTAAATATCTCATGCAAAGAACGAAAAAGTAAATGTCTCATGCAAAGCACAGGAAAGTAAATATCTCACAAAAAAATAGAAAAGTAAATATCTCACGCAAAGGAACAAAGGGTAAATATCACATACAAAGAACTGGAAAGTAAATATCTCATGCAAAGAACAGAAAAGTAAATTATTAAACCCAATGTTTTGATGGATAATTAAGTGTTAATATTTTTATGGGACCAATGTTTTTCCTAAGTGATTTCATATTTAAAGTTTCATGTAATTTGATTAAGAAGATAAATCATCGAAGGTGCAAAATGAAGATTATGAAGACTTGAAGAGTATTGAAGACAACTAAGTGAAAACAACTTTTTACTTATATACTCTTAATGCAACTCGAATTAGGATCACGCATGACACTTTAAAATGAATTAATCTTATGTGTGTTGTGATTATTTTAGGGGCTTAAAGTGCGTTTTATAATGTGCTAAGTATGTGAAATGATTTTAGTTAAGGACCTAATTGAAAAAATAGTTTTGATGCTTAAAATTATGGTTTTTGGGTTAATTCGGTTAACCAACAAAAGGGGTCGACCGACTAACCAAAACAGTGTGTTTTGGAAGTGGAATGGGTGACCCACTAGTAAATTCGGTCAACCGAGAAGCTGGGTCGATTGACTAATGAGAACAATAACTGAAATAATAAGGATTGGGGACCTTCTAGTCCAATTGGTCAATCAACCGACCGAACCAGCACAACGATCAATTTAATGACCATTGTGAGAGGTCGGTCAACCGACAGCTGAGAGCCGATCGATCAACATGGTCAATCAACAATTTGATTGATTTGTTTTCTGGTCAATTCAATTCGGTTTTGATGATTCCAAGGGAGGTTTTTAAGAGAATTTAAATTATTTTTGTTATCTATCATGAATTATGATATTCCTATTTAATTGGTCCATTTAATTAAATATGCTTTCAATTAAAGTGATAAAATACTTCATGATGAATCCAATGTTTTGATGAACAATTAAGAATTGATGTTTTTGTAGAACTAATGGTTTTACAACGTGTTTCACATTTAAAGATCTATGTTTTTTTTATTAAGAAGAATAATCGTCGAAGAAAAATAAAAGCGTGCAAGATGGAAATGACGCAGACGTAAAGAGTTTTGAAGACATTGAAGATAATTAGGTGAAAACAACTATTTACCTATATACTCTTAAGGTAACTCGAATTAGGATTACGGACGACACTTAAAATGAATTAATCTGATGTGTGTCTTAGTAAGAAGTGATAAGTTTAAGATCCTAAAATGTGATTTTTTATATGCTCCATATGTGAAATAGTTTTGATAAATGATCTAAGTGAAAAAAATGTGTTTTGAAGCATAAAATGTTAAGTTTTCAGGTCAATTCGATCAACCGGCAAGAGGCGTCAGACAATGTGTTTTGGAAGTAGAAATTGAGAAATTTTGATCATATCGGTCAACCGAGAAAAGAATTCGATCTACTGAAAGAAACGGTGACCAAAATGTGTAAATGATTGACGCGTTTGATAAATTCGGTCAACCGACGGGTTTGGGTCAGTCAACCGAATAAAATAGTAATTGAATTAGAGATATTGGAAAGGCAACTAATCCTATCAGTCAACCAACCATGGGGGTCGGTTAGCCCATAGGTTTTAGGCCAATGGCTAGAATTAGCCTTTGACACTAGGCGGTCAACCGAGGGAATACGCCGGTCAACCGACTGATTCAGTCAATATTTTGACTGTTTCGATTTCTTGATCAACTCATCTCGTTTTTTATGATTCCAAAAGAGACTTTTGAGGGATTTAGGTCTATTTCTGATATACTTGATATATTTTGTGATTCTTATTAATTTGGTCTATTTAATTAAATGTTCTTTTAATTAAAGTGTTTTAATACTTTATATTTTGATAGATTTCAAATTGAAAAAAGTTTTAAGGACCAAAATGAGATTTTTCAAGAGTATTTTTAAATGAAACATACATATTTTGAGTATATGGGATATATGGGGTCTTGAGATATCATTTAATGACATATCTTTTGAAAACTAGTCGTTGGAAGTTTAGTTCTAAGTCTATTTATAGACCTGCGAGATTGAGTCTAAGTACATAAAAAAACTATCAATTTTAAGCTTTCTAAGAGTGAAAATATTGTTGAGATTTGTATGAGAGATTACGTTCAAAGTTCTTGATCTAAAACGCTTGTTAATTGCGTCACGTCACCGGTTTGAGTTCTTATTGCGAAATCATTCTAGTCTTTGGTGAATCCCGGTGAGATCTTTCTAAGTCTTTTTATTTTCTTTCTAAGATTTATATATAATATTGATTGCTTGATTAAGGATTATTAGAAAATCATTTTTGAAGTTAAAGTCCTAAAATCTTTTACACGATTTTTTATTAATTATCTGATACGTGCTTATTGTGTGCTATCTACCTTATTATTTAATTAAATTTTATTTGTCTCATATTATATCCATCACGTAGTATTTATTCAGGCCATTAATCGAGTATATATGTATTGAGGTGGTAGAAATTTCTTCTGGAAAGAAACTTACATTTTTTTTGTATTTGTGAGTTTGAGTGGATTAGACATATTTGGGACGGTGTCTAGTCTGGATAGCTAAGGTTTCAATCTTTTTCTTGTGAAAAAAAATAAAATAGGATTTGATCTTCATCCGACGAAAAGGTTAGGTTATACTTTTCCCTTGCAAAGAACTATATTTTGATTCATCCTGTAATTGAATTGAGTGTAGTTGTAAAGGTTCTTCCTAAGCTTACGAAAAGGATAAGTGAGAAAGTGTTAGGTTGATTCTGAGCCTGTGAAAAGAATCAGAGATGTAAAGATTGATTCTAAGCCTACGAAAAGAATCAGGATAGTTAGCGTTTGATTCTAAGTCTGGGAAAAGTATTATTAGGTTAGCCTTCAGCCTGTAAAAAGATTGAAAGGGTTTGTGTTGGCCCAATGAGCTACCAAAGAGGAGGGGTGAATTGCATAGTTATAAAAATTTAAACAAATAAATTTTTAACACTTAATTATCAAATAATCAATTTTTCCTAAATCAATTATTATATTCGTTACGCAGCGGGTAAGTGTTTAATTCTAGGTGCACACCCAAACACAATATAATAAAAATAAAGAATGCAGCACACCATGATATTTTCTGGTTCAACAAGCTAGCCTTGCCTAATCCAGTCTCTCAAGCTCCACGGAGATTCGCAACCTCTAATCCCTAATTCTGTTACCAAGTAGGAACCAAATCCTTACAATTTTTCTTTTTCTAGGCTAAGGAAGAACCTTATCTTTTTACCATGTCAAAGATTAACCTAATTCTATTACAGGAAGAATCAAAACCTAATCCTTTTACAAGTTAAAGATCGAATCTAATCCTTTTACAAACTAAAAATCAAATCTCACAACTCTCACAAGTATAATTTTCACAGGTAAGGATAGAATCTTCACAATTCACTTAATTCTACTTACGGATAATTAAGACCTAATTCTTTTCAAGGGAAAAGAATAACCTAACATTTTTATACTTAGGATAAAGATCAAACCCTAATCTTTTTCACATGAAAATATTGAAACCTAGCTACCTTTACTAGACATCGGCCCAACTGTGTCTAATCTGCTCAAACTCACAAACACAGAAAAATATGAGTTTCTTCCCACAAGGAATTTCTACCACCTTAATACAGATATACTTGATTAATATCGCGAAATTTACTACGTGATAGATACAATGGGAGACAAATTAATATCTAATTAATAAACAAATATGGGTAAAACAAATTAAAGCACGTAATCAGATAATCACACAAAATTGTTTTAAAAAGACTTTCAAGCTTTTAAGTTCGAAAATGATTTTCTAACAATCTTAACACCAAGAAAATAATAATAATATGAATGCAAAATAGAGAACAATAGCTTGGAAAGATCTCATCGGGAAAACACCGAAGATTGAAATAGAATCGCAATATAGCACAAGTCGGTGACGCCAAATCAACAGCACTTTAGATCAAGAACTTATATGTAATCTCTCATAAAAATCTCAGCATAAATATAACTTTTAGAACAACTCAAAGTTGATGTTCTTGATGTCATGCATCTCAATCTCATAGGTCTAAATATATAGACCAATATCAAACCCTCAAACATTACTTTTCAAAAGATATACCTCTAAAATCCACTTTATTGGCCCAGTAATCTACACAAGAGTGGGGTGAATTAGGTAGTTATAAAAATTAAAGCAAATTCTTATTTTTCAACACTTAAATATTCAAATAATTAATTTGATACTAAATTAATTATTATCTTTATAGAGTAGCAGATAAGTGTATAAATCTAAGTGCACATCCAAACAACAAGAAATAAAAAAAATAAACAATGCAGTACACACCGATATATCTTGATTTACCAAGCTAATTTTGGCTAATCCAATCCGCCGAGCCCCACGGATATTCGCACCCACTAAACCACTAGATTCCTTTAACAGGTAGGAACCAAATCTTTACACAACGATTCTTTTACAAGCTCAGAATCAACCTTTACAATTTTCTTTTCACAGGCTAAGGAAGAACCTAATATTTTTCCAGGCTAAAGGCTAACTTAATTCTATTCACGAGGAATTACCACCTAATCCTTTTCCCAAGTACAGGAATAACCTTATCTTTTTACCAGGTTCAAGACTAACCTAATTCTTTTACAGGCTAAAGATCAAACCTCACAAACTCTCCATGTATCCTTTTCACCAGTAAGGATGGAATCGTTACAAATCACTCCAAACTAATTCTATTCAGGAAGAATTAACACCTAATTATTTTCAAGGAAAAAGAATAACCTAACCTTTTTATACTCTAGATAAAGATTAAACCTCAATCTCTTTACTGGAAGAGATTGAAACCCAAGCTACCCCTAATTAGATACTCCCAACAATATTTAAACTGCACAAACTCAACAATTACAAAAATCGATAAGTTTCTTCCCACTCAGAGCGTCTACCACCTCAAATTAATTAAACTCAATTAATGTCCTAAAATTACTAATGATAGAATTTTACGTGAGGAATTCAAAATTTAATTATAAAAGATATGGGCAGTACAAAAATAAGCACGTAATCAGATTATCCAAAAAAAAAAAAAATCGTTTAATTTTTATGCTCTTTAAAATTCAAAAACGATTTCACAACGATCTTATAACCAACCAAGCAATGATAATGTAAATTCACAATAAAAAACAAAAGCTTGGAAAGATCTCACCAATATAACATCGAAAGATTAAAAATTGAATCGCTTAGACAGTTCAAATCAGTGACGCCAAATCAATTATCGCTTTAACTCAATAAGTTTTTCACAATAGATCTCATAAATGATTGCTTAATAAAATATCATAATAACAACTCTAAGAAAGCTCAAGAATACTTAGCTCTTGATTGATTGGGATGTCTTTTTATCAAAATTCGTAGGTCTATATATAAGGAATTAGAACAAGCCCTCCAACGACTAATTTTCAAATGATAGACCTCTAAAAAGAACTTATAGACTCCATATATCATTACCTCTCATTCCTGGTGTATTTGACTTAAGTATAGCTTTTAAAATATTCAATTTAGTCCCCAAATTATTTCTCAATCTCAAATTGTAAAGATTGGAAGTATTAAATTAACTAAATCGAGAAACATTTTAATTTAATTACCATATTTATAGGGATATCCAAATAAGAGTAACATATCTTCTAATATATACAAATCCCTAAGATATCTCAATCAGGTAAGCAAATAACAGCTAGTTTTGATCAAATCCCGAAAATCCTCGAAATCTGAAACAGCCCAGTCAGTTGATTGACCTTTACCCATCGGTTGACCGATGAATACAGGATGCTAGCCAAGACAATCTCAAATGACGGTCTATTAACTGATCCCTCAAGGGTCGGTTGACCGATCGATTCAAGATGCTTCTCTAAGCCAATTTTTGGCCCTAGTCGGTTGACCGATCAATATAGAGAGTTCAGTTATCGGCCATCGGTTGACCGATCTCCCTTGATCAGTTGACCGATCAATTCAGAGACTTCACATTTTTCCAGCCTACGCCGATCGATTGACCAATCTTTGTTGCAACAAATTTTTCTCAAATTATTTCAACTCCAAAACTTTAATGTTTTTTACCCTTTAATTGATTTCTTTTCTCGGTTAACTAAATTGACACTATTAATCAATTTTAAATACTAATCTTGCTTAGGTCAATTTTGTTTTTCAATTTCACAATGGAGCAAATAATTGAACTTACTTAGGACCCTAATATAAACACACATAAATATAAACCATTTTTGTGTTATGTGTGATCCTAATCAGGATACATTAAGAATAAAATAGATTTGAGTTGTTTTCACCTAAATTCTTCAAAATCTTCAATCTCTTAATGTCTGTCTCTGCATCCTTAACAATTTATTCATGATGTTATCTTGACTGGAACTCTTCAAACTGAAACACTCAATAAACTCATTAATTCCACAAAAAACATCAACACTTAATTGTCCATTAAAATCTCGGGATCAACACACTCTTAGACCCCACATAACATAATCATTCAATTCTGGGGTATTCCACATGAAAATAACTCTTAAATCTCTCAAATAAGTCCACAAAATATTTCTCAATTAATAACCATAAATATAGGAAGTATTTAACTATTTAAATTGAGAGAATCATTAATTATGTGGACCAAATTAATAGGAATATAAAATATATGTACCATATCTTCAATAAGATCAGATCCTCCAAAATTATCCCTTGGAATCATAAAAACGGGTAATTTTTTACTAAAAGACCAAGTTCCTCGAAATCTCAAGATTCTCAACCGAAACAGTCGGTTGACTAATCTCTGATAGTCGGTTAACCGATTGATACAGCTTTGAAACCAAGCTGATGAAAAATGCCAGTTGGTTGACCGATCCTCCTCCGGTCGATTGATCGATTGATGCAGAGAGTTTTTCCTGCCAAACTTCAGCATAGTAGGTTGACCGATTGTGTCATAATCGATTGACTAATCAATTTAGAGACTTCATTTGCTAAATTCTTAAGCCCATCGGTTTACCGATTGATGCAGGGACTACTAATTTTGCTCCAAAAACCTCACCATTTTAAACGGTTGACCGATCTCTTTTGATCGGTTGACCGATTGATGCTAGGTGGTCATTTCTTTTATCAATTCTATTCCAAAATCCACTGTTTGATTCAGTTAACCGATTTCTTTTCTCGGTTGACTAAATTGACTCTAAACTTCAATTATTTATACTTTAATGATGATTTCTAATTAGGTCAATTTTCATTTTCCATTTCACATAAGGAGCACATATTAAATCAATAATTAGAATCCTAAATTCTATCATATCAACACACAAAAATATAACTTATTTGATAGTGTTGTGTGTGATTCTAATTCGGGTTGCATTAAAAGAATAAATGTATAGAGTTGTTTTCACCTAATCTTCAAGATCTTCACAGCTCTTCATTTCTTGAATGCGTCCATCTTTACACCCTTAACATATTCTTCATGATATCTTTAACACAATCAACATTATGGAACTCTTTTCTGAAATACTCAACAAGCACATTAGTCTCACCAAAAATATCAACCTTTAATTGTTCATCAAAATCTAGGGATCAACAGTTTGGTTTCTACCTGTGAAAGGAATCAGGGGTTTAATGGATTGCGAATCTTCGTGGAGCTCGGGGACTCGGCGTAGGTAAAACTAGCTTACCAAACCAGAATAAATCTTTGTGTGCTGTATTGTTTATTCTTTTTTCTATTTGTTTAGGTGTGCAATTAGATTAAACACATTTCCGCTGCTAATCAGGTTAAACGTAGTTTCGAACAAACCCTACTACTAAAGTACTAAAACAAATGGAGTCACCGGCCTAACCAGAGTTATTGAAATGATAAAATAAATAGAGTCACCGAACCTGATCGGAGTTACTGAATTGATAAAATAAATAGAGTCACCAATCTTGGCCAGAGTTACCGAAACGATAAAATAAACGGAGCCACCGATCTTGGTCGGAGTTATCGAAACAATAAAACAAATAGAGTCACCAGTCTCGGCAAGAGTTACCGAAACAATAAAACAAACAGAGTCACTAGTGTTGGCCAAAGTTAACAAAATAATAAAACAAGCAGAGTTACCATTACTGACCAGTGTTACCGAAAACAAATGGAGTTATCGGTCTTGTCTGAAGTTACCAAAACAATAAAATAAACAGAGACACCAGTCCTTATTGGAGTTATCGAAACAATAAAATAAATAGAGTCACCAGCCCTGGCCGAAGTTACCGAAACAACAAAACAAATGGAGTCATCGGTCTTGGCCGAAGTTACCAAAACAACAAAACAAACGGAGTTACCAGCCCTAGCCGGAGTTACTAAAACAATAAAATAAACGGAGTCACTGGTCTTGGATGCAATTACCGAAATGATAAAATAAATAGAGTCACCGGTCCTGGCCAGAGCTACCAAAATGATAAAATAAACAGAGTCACTGGTCTTAGCCGGAGTCACTGAAATAAAAAAATAAATGGAGTCACTGGTCTTGGATGGAGTTATCGAAACAAAAAAATAAATGGTTACGCCGTAGCGTAAAGGCAGAGAATGTTGGATCACCAACACCTCCTAGATTTACACAAAACCCAACTAGGGATTTCCCTACATATCTTAGACGTGCTAATAATCAAATCATATGTAGTTCTAACATATCTTTGTCCATGGGACGAAAGATAGAAAATAAACAAGTAAGATTAATCAATGCCACAAAGGTCTAGGAATAAGGTTCTAAAGAGGGTCAACAGACCAGTTATTGAAGAGATATGTTGTAGCATAGGGTTGAGAATGATGATCGCTAATGATGATGCCTGAAAATGGATCATCGAACACGTCACTCTGAATTTGGGATATCTTCTGGGCTTTATTACTCATACCTTGGCTAAGGTTCCTGCAAAACAATGCACCGCAGATGAACTTGTCAATATTCCATCTTCGATGTGAAAATTAGTCAAGAGTTTTGAACAAGAGCCTAATAAAGTAGTAGCTAGGAGAAAGAGTGCGCTTGAGAGTAGAATGGATACGTCTTAGAGCGTGTATTGTGTGTACATGTATTGTGTGTAGTGTATATATCACATCATACCTTAAACAACCCGTGTTATCATATTTATAGGAGGGAGAGGAGACTCGTTTGGCAAGTCCTCCTTGATTCTCGGTGCGCCATAATGGCGATCTTATTGATTCTGGTCCCGTTACCATAGAGATGGAGTTTGTTGCGGGAGGAGATCATGGATTCATTATCTAAACAGAGTAAAAGTACCTTCCTTATCCAGCAGAGGCATCTCAGAAAGCTAGAAAGTAGGAGCATCATGGCACCTACGCTCGGGGAGGTATGACCTTAGCCAGATGTAGAGATGGGTCTTGGTCGAGCTAGCTGATTTGGAACTCCAATGCCAGTCTTATGTTCGGGATACGTGACGCCCTTTCAAATCTGGCCGATTTTTCCCTCATCAATATTCTTAATTGATATTATTTTATTAAAAATATTTTGAAAGATTTTCTATTAGAAATATTTTTGAAAATTATGGTTTTAGCGATATTCCATATTGGTCCTTATTATTCCTGATTTCGTGTTTTGATCAGTAAAACCTATTGAACTTACGTTTTTGTTAGTCAAATAAGATTACCAAATACCTGAACATAGACTATATTTAGTCCTTATTCATTAGTAAAATGGGCTGATTTTTAGGCGAGAAACTAGGGTCAAAAGGTTAGGGTCCTAGGACTTAAATATAAGGAATATATCACAAAAAAACTAGTTGTTAGAGTGATATGATTGTGGGAATTAAAATAACTGTATTTTTCATTTTAAAAATAAGATTTTAAATGCGAAATATCAAGATATTCAATTTATATAAGAGCGAGAAAAAGAGAAAGGTAGAGAAAAAAAAATAGAATTCTTGAGTGAAACCAGAGATCATTTTTTGGTGGAGAATACTCTTGATATTTTGAAGTTGATTTGAATTACCAGAGTACATTTTTTTTAATTATTTACTTGAAATTTGGTAAGATCATTAATTAATAGATACTTTTTCTGTGAATTGCTCGATTGATCTATTATGTGCATTGATTAATTATATAATATGATTAGATCTTTTCTTGAGAAATCGAATTGAACTTTGTTTCTGAAAAACGTTTTTGAAAAGTCGTAGATATATAACTTGGAAATTATTTCTATTACAACGTGTTAAAGGATTTGAAATAATTTATTTTACTATATGATCTGTGCTATATAGTTTTAAATTCAGATATACTTAACATGATTTTAAAATTGGATATCCTGAAATCGTGTGCACTTTTATCACATTTAGATTAGGTTGAACTTTGAATTTGATATTTATAAATGTTGGTAGAATCTCTGAAACAAAATCAATGTTTTTTTTTTCTTGTAAGGTTATAGCTCAGACTTAAACGTATTTAGTCTGAGTGAAATAGTGTTTGGATATAAAGGAAATTTACTCAAACAAAATGTACGGGTTTGATTCTTGCTTGGGAAAATGATCAGAATTAGTGGATTAATTTTCTGCTAGAGCTTAGGACAGTAGACGCAGAAAATAGTAGTTTTCTGAACTTCTATAAAATCACAGTGTCAATTTTTCTATCCCTTATCTGTTTGTGATTGTGTTTGTGTACACCTACATAAAACGCTTCTGTAAAAACGATAAAATTTGAATAGGTAATAACCCACCAGATTAATTTGTAAAACTATCGAATTCACATCCCTCTTGGGTATATCTTTGAACCAACACTAATTCCTTGAGATTTTGAATCACGATAATATCTCCGCAATTAAATTCCTAAGGTGGTGTTTGGTATCATGGGATTAGAATTGGAATTGGAATTGGATTTGAAGGAGAACACATGTAATTCCAATTTTGAATCTCCCAAGTCAATGAAATCAAATTCTACTCAAGAAACATAGAGGTAATTCCAATCACATTCCAAGTAATATATGAGTGGGGTATCACTCGGATATATTGTGTTAGAGTGATTTACATGGTAGCGTAAAAGAGAGAGAAAATATGTAACAACTTGGTTTCTCAGGGTCGCCACTCGGTTTCTCTCTTTTTATTTCTTACGGAGAAGTACAAGTAAAAGACAAACCACTCTACCACCACACTTTCACTATGCCAAGTAAAAGTTCGAACCATTTATTATCAACAACTGCCCTGACAGCCTAAAAAAACCCACAAAATCCTCTGACTCTATCTAACAATAATAGTGGACATGTCTCTACTCAGAGCATGTGAGACAAAATATTTTATTAGTGTAATGTCTTCATAATATAAAAATAATTTATGGATCAAGTATATTTATCAAATACCACTTTCCAAAACAGAACATAACCACAATGATATTTTCTAAAACTAAATATAACCATACTAAACAATATCGAAATTCACAGATATCATCAAGATATAGAAACAAAATATAAATCAACCATTTAAATTACTTTTGTATAATAAAATACCAGAAACATAATTCCCTACTAGCCAAATGATCGTTTTACCTCACGATCAAGAGTTATAACGGTACCATAACCTGTATAACTGTACAATCTAAGGTTGTCATCAGTGTTAGGGCCATTCAGTATCTCCAATTGTAGGAGCCAACACGTAGTATAAATCACCATAACATGATGATAATCATCATCGTCAACAACAACAATAATAACCACTTGCAGGACATGCTCTCTTGGCATGTCACAACACAACGTCCTATAACATATGCCCTCCTGTTAGAACTAACAACATCCTGCAGGACATGCCATCATGTCAGGACCACACTATGGTATAGTCAAATAATGATAAAAATCACTTTTCACAATCAACTTTTATCTTAATCCATCTAAAATTATAAGATTATCCATTTTAATATTTTTTTTTTCTTTTTCATAATTTAGTAAAAAACTATAATTTAACAATTTACATAGAAGACAATACCCTCACCTCGATATTCACACTGCGATTAGGCTATCATCAGAAAATTACCGTAGTCGGTGTCACCTGTGAACCTAACAATAACAGGGCATAAACTACGAATTTAACTACATAAATCTAAAATGACATGCTATGCGTGGAATGCGCAAATGAAATTTTTTCCATTTTCAAATTTTCTTAATTATACAAAATTTATTAATATTAAACGTTCTATTTTCTTAACCCAACATTAGTTTTACAACTAAAATACTATAGTTACATTTATGAAATTTATCGATTAATAATTTTATTATTTCAAAAATATTGTATGACCATTAACAATATTATTAGTCAATAAAATCTCAGAAATCTCATTCTAATCAAATTTATTATTATTTTTTGCATGTATATATATATATATACACACACATACATATACATAAGTCCATACCTGTAGACAACGAGAGATAGTCTTTTTCCTTTCTTTTTTGTGTTTTTTTTATATACACGTATATATAAAGGTGGTGAAATGAGAATTTCACCGCCTCTTTCATTTTTTATTTTTTTATATATATTTTTTAATTTTTTTTCCTTATCTTGTTTGATCATCACAATCAAATTGGTGGCTTGAGCAACCTATTAATTATTATTATTATTATTATTATTATTATTATTATTATTATTATTATTATTATTATTGTTTTTATTATTACTATATAAATTATATTAATTCCTCCCTCAAAATTTTTAAATTACTATTTAGACCCAAAATTAATATTTCAAAATAGCAATTAGTCCCCAAATTTTATAAAGTCAAAATTAAAATTAACATATTAACCCCTAAAATTCATAAATACACAATTTTTAAATAATATAATTACCCCTAAAAGTTTTTAAAATAAAAATTTAAAATAACAAACTAGACCCAAATATTTTCTAAATGTTCTAATACAATTAAAAATATATGCATTCAAAAAAATCGGGTCTTACAATCCTTCTCCCCTAAAAAGTAATTTTGGCCCGAAATTCAAAGAGCTTCAGTAAACAAATGTGCTTATTTACTCCTATGAACAATTATACCTCTATTGTCAATAATATGACATTGAGCACATGTATTACCCACTAATAGGGTAATATGAACGATAATGAATATAATGTAGTGCATGATGCATCTGTACTACTCTCTAGTAAGTAATATGATTCCAAACTCACCTCTAAACCGACATCTCTACTCAACGATCTACCTTATGGTCCACTATTGATACGACAATAACACCGAGTCTACAGAATCTATAACCTAAGCTCTGATACCAACTGTAACGACCCAGTTTCTCAAGGCCGCCACTCGATTTCTCCTTTTTTTATTTCTTACGGAGAAGTACAAGTAAAAGATAAACCACTCTATTACCACGCTTCCACTATGCCAAGTAAAAGTTCGAACCACTCATTATCAATAACTGTCCCAACAGCCTAAAAAAAACTCCACAAAATCCTCTCACTCTATCTAACGACAGTAGTGGACCTGTCTCTACTAGGAGTACCTGAGACAAAATATTTATCGGTATAATGTCTTCATAATATAAAAACTATTTATGGATCAAGTATATTTATCAAACATCACTTTCCAAAAAATAACATAACTACAATGATATTTTTCAAAACTGAATATAACCACATTGAACAATATCGAAATTCACAGATATCATCAAGATATAGAAATAAAATATAAATCAACCAATCAAATAACTTTTGTATAATAAAATACCAGAAATATAATTTTCTACTAGTCATAGGATCATTTTACCTCACGATCAAGAATTATAACGGTACCGTAACCTGTATAATTGTGTAATCTAAGGTTGTCATCAGTGTTAGGGTCATTCAATATCTCCAATAGTAGGAACCAAAACGTGGTATAAACCACCATATCATGATGATAATCATCATCGTCAACAACAACGACAACAATGACGACGACAACGACAACAACAACAACTACCTGTAGGACTTGTCCTCCTCAACACAACGTACTATAGGACATGCCTTCCTATTAGGACCAACAATATCCTACAGAATATGCCCTTCTGTCGGGACCACACTATGGTTAGTCGGATAATAATGAAAATCACTTTCACAATGAACTTTTATCTTGATCCATCTAAAGTTATAATATTGTCCATTTTAATAAATATTTGTTTTTTCTTAATTTAGTAAGAAAATATAATTTGACAATTTACATAGAAAATAATACACTCACCTCAATATTCACACTGCTATTAGGCTATCGTTGGAATATTAACGTAGTCGGTGTGCCTGTGAACCTAACAACAAGGCCTAAACTAAGAATTTAACTAAATAAATCTAAAATGACATGCAATGCATGAAATGCGTAAATGCAATTTTCCCATTTCCAAATTTTCTTAATTACACGAAATTTATTAATATTAAACGTTCTATTTTCTTAACCCAACATTAATTTTACAATTAAAATATTATAGTTACATTAATGAAATTTATTGATTAATAATTTTATTATTACAAAAATATTATCTGACTATTAACAATATTATTAGTCAGTGAAATACCAAAAATCTCATTCTAATCAAATTTAATATTTATTTATTTTTGCATGTGTGTGTGTATGTGTATATATATATATATATATAAGTTCATACCTGCGAAGAGCGAGAGATAGTTTTTTTTTTTTCTGTGTGTGTGTGTGTTTTAGATACATATGTATATATAAAGGTGGTGAAATGAGAAGGTTGCCGCCTTTTTTTTTTTTTTATGTTTTTTTTTTTTTTTTCCTTATCTTGCTTGATCATCACAATCAAATTGGTGGCTTGAGCAAGATAAGGACACGTGTGTCCTTGTCTACCTTTTATTTATTTATTTATTATTATTGTTATTGTTATTGTTATTATTACTATATAAATTATATTAATTCCCCCCTCAAAATTTTTAAATTTCTATTTAGACCCAAAATTAATATTTCTAAATAGCAATTAGTCCCCGAATTTTTTTAAGTCAAATTTAAAATTAACATATTAACCCTTAAAACTCTTAAATACACAATTTTTAAATATCATAATTACCCCGAAAAGTTTTTAAAATAAAATTTAAAATAACACACTATATCCAAATATTTTCTAAATGTCCTAAAATATAATTAAAAATATATGCATGTAGAAAATCAAGTCTTACAAAATTCCTGAAGATGGACAAATTAGAAACCTTCAGTTTTTAGTACCTGTTGTCACTAAACCCCTAAAAGAAACAAAAAGCTATAAAAAATCAAATTTCACTTCCCTAAACAATAACTTGGTTTCTATTCAACAAAAGGAATAATTGGCACGACGGTTTGTGTTACTTTACTATTTGAAAGCAGCGGCATGTAATGACCAAAAAGTACAGGTAAGGTCATTGGATATATCCTAAAAAAATCAAGAATTAAATTAAACAAAACAAAATTGGAAACATTCAACAATTCAAATTCCTAACGAGGGAGAAATTTCTCTATAGGATAAGCAAACTAATGTGATGTTTGGTATGGCTCGAAGACCACCATCGATAATTCCTAGGCTGGTGGTAGCAACGTTTGTGCCACCTGCCATACCTTACCACCATCACCACACATTGGGCCAAATTATTTGCTAATTGTTCCCCGCAAAAGCCTCCCAAAATAACATCTAATCTACCCTTTGTCACAACCAACCACCAAATCTACCATCGGAATCCCTACCCCTTTCCTCCAAAACCAAGTCAATTCTAAATCCCATAAACAACCCCCGATTGTTACTCTAAATCTGAAACACTTTTTCTTCCATCTACAACTCTAGATCTATATGTGTGTGAAAGAGTAGAAGTAGGTCTGATGGTGGGGATAGCCGATGACAACTTAGATCAACGATGATAGTAGTGGATGACAACGACTGGATTGACGAGGCTCAAGCATACCCAAAGAAATAGAGTGAAATTGGTCGAAATGGGTTTTATTTGGGTATTTAGTGCAAAAACTATTTGTAAATTGAAAGACAAACAAATTCCCTACTAGACTTGAAGGACAAGAAAAATTGGTTTATTTTGTTTGATGGGGAATTAAATAAAAAAGAACGTAGAATATGTGTTTTAGTCACTGGTAAACAAAAACGTGATTGGCATCGAGTTTGGAGAAACGGTTTGGGGATTTGAGAGAAGACAAAAATTTAATTAATTGTTCGATCACATTTAATTGATTCATATGTTTAATTTTCACAGTTAATTAATTCACGTGTGTACATTTCACAATTAACTTATTCTTATGTAATCAAATCTCTAAAAGATATAAAATAGAAAGAAAAATCCTTTTATATACATGTGAGGCATACAATATTGAGAAATCATTCAGTAGGGATAGTGGTTTACTTGCAAATCCCTGATATTGGCGTGCGGCGAAAAATGAGAAAGCCCAACAGACTGTGAGTGAGATGATAGTTGATGCAAGATTACTTTCGGTGAGGGAGTTATTTGTTATCGAGAGTAATCGAGGATGATTATAGCCATTGAGGGATTTTTGTTTATGCTTTAGTTGATTCTTATAAAATGTGAGAGAGATAGAGAGAGAGGCAGAATTTAATTATTATTTCTATAATTTCTCTTGCATTATTTAGTGGGAAATACTTCTACTTATGGAGAATTATTTCTAATTAGTGGGAGTTAGAATCTTTAATAATAACTTTTATTATTTTTGTATGTTAATTAGGAGGAATTATTTCTAATTAGGGAGAATTAGATTTTTCTATAATTATTTCTATAATTTCTGTATGTTAATTAGGGGGAATTAGAATTTCTATAATTATTTCTATAATTTTGTTACATTAATTAGAGGAAATTATTTCTAGTTAGGGGGAATTAAAATTTTCTATAATTATTTTTATAATTTTTGTATATTAATTAGGGAGAGTTGAAAAATTCTTTAGTTATTTCTATAATTTTTGTATATTATTTAGGGGGAATTATTTCTAATTAGGGTGAAGTAGAAATTTCATGATTATCTCTACAATTTTCCTATATTAATTAGTGGGGATTATTTCTAATTATGGAAATTATTTATATTTAGGGGAATTATAAATCTTTATATTTATTTCTATAATTTTTGTATATGAACTAGTGAAAATTATTTTTAATTAGAGTGAATTAGAATTTTTTATAATTATTTCTATAGTCTTTGTATATTAACTAGGGGAACTACTTTTATAATTTCTTTATGTTAATTAGGGAGAATTATTTCTAATTAGGGAGAATTAAATTTTTTTATAATTATTTCTATGATTTTTGTATATTAATCAAGAGAAATTATTCCTATAATTTCTAGTCCCTAATTAGAAATTTCGATAATTATTTCTATAGTTTTTGTATGTTAACTAGGGGAACTATTTTTATAATTTCTTTATGTTAATTAGGGATAATTATTTCTAATTACAGAGAATTAGAAATTTCTATAATAATTTCTATAATTTCAGTATATTAGTTAGGAGAAATTATTTATATAATTTCCAGTTATAATTTTTGCATGTTAATTTCACTTTAATATTTCTCAATATAGTCATCAAAATATAGAGCCAAAATGTATAAGGCAAAATATATGCCGTTCTATTTTATTATATAGATTTTTTGATTATATTTTAAAACTATAAATTTAAATTACATAAAAATATTTTTATTAGAATATATTAAAAGTAGTTACTAGTATTTCAATAGATCATCTACACCTGTGTGGGTGTGAGGACACTCGTAGGTATACAAAAAAAAAAAAAAAAAACTTTCTAATTTTCAAAATATTTTAACATATTATTAATAAATATTTTTTTTATAAAAATTAAATCCAATTACTTTTCCAATTTTCAAAGACGTTTTAAAAACTGTTTTTTTTGGGGGAAAACTAAACCATATTCCCTTAAATTGGCTCGATAAACCTACATGGTGATCTTTATTAATTAAGAGCATAATGGAAGAATGCTGGACCATTCAAAAGGAGGTTTCAGAGATTGGGGAGTGGAGAGGAAAGCGATGGGAGACGCACATACGACTGGAGGAGGAAAACCTACTACCTAAATTCAAGCTGTTCGTCGAAGTGTTAGGGCTTAACATTAGCTCTATTGTAACGAAATTTTAGGAATTTCAATATTTTCTTGAACAGAATTTCGCAATTGCTCGGTGAATTGCATTCGAAATTCTGGTATGTTTTACCTAATCTTTGGATTTGATTTTAGAATGGTAACTCCACACTAAAATCTCATGTTTATATGTTCATAGCCGTTGGTAAATTAGCCTTCAAATGTTATCAACACGACAATATAGTCTTGAGTAGATGTTTTTAATCAGAAAAATACGGAAATATATGTTAATTAAAACTTGTCGAATCCAAAAAACAGAGTGTAATAATTTTTTATTTTTTATTTTTGAAAAAACAGAAAAAAGCTCATTCTGAATCGTCAATTGAGGCTTCAGGTTATATCGAGCTGGAAGCGATGGATACTTTGCTCAAGACTCCTAACAAGCTTGAATTTCTGCACCCAATTCATGGGTTTGCTGAAAAAGTTGGCTCATTTGGTTGTTTGAAGTCTCAAAATCACGTCTTCAGGGTTGACATGAAGAAATATAATCCTAAAATGGGCAAGAGTGGTTGCATCAAGGCTAGTAGCAGTGCTCTACTGGAGCTTGTTCCTGGAACCAAGCAAGAAACTCTAGAGTTTGAGCTGCCCGCATATGATCACTCCAAGGGCCTTCTGGTGGACCTAGCAGTTGTTGGAGGTGGTCCGTCAGGGCTTGCGGTTGCTCAGCAAGTTTCGGAGGCGGGTCTTTCCGTTTGCTCCATCGATCCATCACCTAAACTCATATGGCCCAATAACTATGGCGTTTGGGTTGACGAATTTGAGGCCATGGATTTGCTAGATTGCCTCGACACCACTTGGTCTGGTGCTGTTGTGTTCATTGATGAGAACTCCACAAAAGATCTTGATAGACCATACGGGAGGGTTAACAGGAAGCAGCTGAAGTCGAAAATGATGCAGAAATGCATATCAAATGGCGTTACGTTCCATCAGGCTAAGGTTATAAAAGTTATTCACGAGGAATCCAAATCTTTGTTGATTTGCAATGATGGTGTCACGATTCAGGCGGCCGTGGTTCTTGATGCAACTGGCTTCTCTAGATCTCTTGTTCAGTACGATAAGCCTTATAATCCTGGATATCAAGTGGCTTACGGGATTTTAGCGGAGGTAGAAGAACACCCGTTTGATTTGAATAAGATGGTTTTCATGGATTGGAGAGACTCCCATCTTAACAACAATTTAGCTTTGACAGAGAGAAATAGGAGGATTCCCACTTTCCTATACGCCATGCCATTTTCATCGCAACGAGTATTTCTCGAAGAGACTTCGCTCGTAGCTCGTCCTGGACTGTGCATGGAAGATATTCAGGAGAGAATGGTGGCTCGTCTAAGGCATTTAGGTATAAAAGTGAGAAGCATTGAAGAGGATGAGCGATGTGTGATTCCCATGGGAGGACCTCTTCCAGTAATCCCTCAAAGAGTTGTTGGAATTGGCGGTACAGCTGGGATGGTGCACCCATCCACAGGATATATGGTAGCAAGGACTCTAGCTGCCGCTCCAATTGTGGCTAAATCAATAGTCAAGTACCTTGATTCCAAAAATAGCCTTGTTGGAAATGAGTTGTCTGCACTAGTTTGGAAAGATTTGTGGCCAATAGAAAGGAGACGGCAGAGAGAGTTCTTCTGTTTTGGTATGGATATTTTGCTTAAGCTCGATTTACATGCGACGAGAAGGTTTTTCGATGCCTTTTTTGACCTTGAACCTCGTTACTGGCATGGGTTCTTGTCGTCTCGGCTATTTCTTCCCGAGCTTATTGTTTTTGGCCTCTCTCTTTTCTCTCATGCCTCAAACACCTCCAGAGTAGAGATAATGGCAAAGGGTACAATTCCTCTGCTGAACATGTTCAACAACTTGTTAAGGGACAAGGAATAATAACACATTGGCATGTTAAATCTTGAAGATGGTTACCATATACTTCCCCACAAAACACAATGCAATTAAATGTATTACCTTATGTGTTAAGATGCATTTGATTATGCAATTTGTTGTATAGACTTCCTCCTGGAGTTTCGGCTTCAATCAGCTCATTTGTCTAATCGAATATTTGATGTTTCGTTTTATTTTATCCTACGAATAAACTGTCAATTTGTCTAAGTTGCCAATTTTGGATCTTTTTACTTAAATAAACATTCCAATATCTGATACATATCTGCCACCCGATGATGTGATCTATCTCCCGAAACAAAACCATGAATCGATCCTTGTGCTTCTACACAGCTCCATCCAGGCAGCTTCCTCACTTTCATCCCACTCCTCAACGCTTCAACCTCATCCCACTTTTGGATGCTAGCCTCTACATTACTCACCAACGTTTGGTATCCAACATTCTCTGGTTCCAATTCTAAAAGCTTCTGAGCTGCATGTCTACCCAAATTTCGCTCCCCATGAACTCTGGATGCTGCTGCAAGTGCACCCCATATCCTACTGTCTGGACAAGCCACCCACTTCACAATGACAGACAAAGCCTCTTTAAGCAGTCCCGATCGACCCAAAAGATCAACAATGCAAGTGTAGTGGTTCAAATCTGGTTCAATACCGAATCTCCGTTTCATGGAACACAGGACTTGGCATCCTTCAATCACAAGGCCAGAGTGGCTACAGGCAGACAATAAACTCAAGAAGCTGACACTGTTTGGTTCAATTCCTTCCTCCAACATCTGACCGAAAACATGTAATGCTTCAAAACCCATCCCATGGGTTCCGTAGCCTTCTACCATTGACGTCCACGCTACCACATCCCTGACATTCATTCTGTCAAAACAAAATCTTGCAGCATCAATGCTTCCGCATCTTATATACATGTTCAAAACAGAGGTGCACAGGGCCTCTGAATCAGTAAGGCTTCTTCTTCTTGTTCTTATAAGGTAGCCATGAACTCCTTTACCCAGTCTCAAAGTGCCCACACTAGTATATGCAACAACCAGACTTGTCAGAGTTTCAGCCACTGGTTCAACTCCTGCAGATAACATTACTTCAAACAAATCAATTGCCTCCTTGAAATTCCCGTTCAAAATGAAACCAGAAATCATGGCCCTCCATGTCATAATACTGGGGGGACTTTCGTTGAACAACTGTACCGACGTCGCCAACTTCCCACGTTTTGCATAGAACTCCAACAAAGTTGCCATCAAAATACGATCGCAAAGGCTGGTTTTTATAGCAAGACAATGTATCATCTGACCTTGGAAAATATTTCCTTCCTCCGAAAACACAGAAACAAGTAGGGTTAGTGTTTCACTGGTGGGCAGTAAAAGTTCCCGTAGCATCTCACGATAGCAATCAACTGCTTTTGCAGTTTCCCCTTTCCAGGAGAAACAAGATATCATAATATTCCTGGAAACTATATCTTTACTACCAATTTCCTTGAAAAGAATTTCTGCTTCGACACTACTACTGGTATTATTGGCATAAATTTTCAGGAGTGAATTTTGCAGAGACACATCAATCAAGAATCCCTTTTTTATCACAAGACCATGGAACTGTTTGGCAGCAATTAGACCATATTGGCAGAATCTCAACATGACCATAACTGTCACCGAATTGGGTTCTATTTCCTCCATTCGCATCTCATGGAACAACTCAAAAGCTCCAATAACATCTCCTTCAGAGATACAACCAGTAATCATCGAAGTCCATGAAACCAAATCTGTGTGGGACATTTCATCGAATAGTAGGCGGGCTTCTTGGAAGCAACCGTGTTTTCCATAGAGACTAATCATGGAGTTGCAGAAATATATGTCAGATTGAAAGCCCAATTGAAATGCCAAACAGTGAACCATTTCTCCAAATAGAAAGCTATCATCTAGCATTGAAACCACAGCATTAATTATCGGAAACGTAAAATGGTCATGTTCGATACCTCGTCGTCTCATTCGAATGTAAAGAGAAAAGGCCATCTCAGGGAGACGCAAATCAAGGTGGGCTTTAATGATTAAATTCCACACATGCGTGGTAGGTTTTGTTAAGGTCCTAAATATTAGAACAGCACTATCGAGATCATAAAACTGAGAATACAAAGATATCAACTTTGAAGCAATTGAAAAGGGCGGTTCATGACCACTTGAAATCACCAAACAAGCATGAATCTGCTTGAGAGTTCGCAGGTCTGTACAAGAATGTTGAAGCATTGCAGAAGAGGAAGGGATCGGAAGTGCGAGATGATGTTGACTGCGCGTTTTCAGGTGATGGGTGTGAAGTAGTAGTGAAGGGGATTTTTGGGTTGGAAAATAAGGGAAGCCTGAAGCATAGAGGAAACGGAAGAAACGAAAACGAAGTGAGGCATTCAGCAGAGCAGAAGTAATACTGAAGATAGTGGGGGCAAGCTTTTCAGTTTATTATATCCTGCTTAATGTTCTTCGGTCTCTGTGAGGCGATTGAATGGAAGAGCGGTTCATCTATGGTGAATGAACATCCATAATCTGTGAAATTTCTAGGGTTAGTTGTCTTTCAACCCCTTCAATTTAGAAATGTAAACTCTACCCTTCTAGAGTTGTTTACCTAATAAATATTTTAAAAAAAATATATTACTGAATAAATTGAGGTTTTAACCTTTTTACCGAATGAATACATTAAATCGTTAGTATATATTTTTTTTTACCTTTTTTTGATCCTGGCCTTATGAAGGCGGGGATAAAAAAAAATTATATATATTTTTTATTTTTTTGATCTCGGCCTTGTGAAGGCCGGGATAAAAAAAATCATATTTTTTTTTTAAAGTAGTTTGATCCCGGCCTTGTGAAGGCCGGGGTCAAATTTTAATTTTTTATGTTTTAACCTAATAAATTTTTAAAGTTTTCGACAACTTTGAGTTGATTAACGGTAATCTATTGATATTTTAAATAAATCTAATTTTTTTGTGCATAAATTTCGTTCAAAACACTTCATAATACTTTTTACAACATTAAAAACAGACAAATAAATGAATTTTAAAAAAATCGCGAAAGTTGACTAGATGAATTTTTTCGATAACGGCGGAATTTTTTGGGCAATTTAGAATTAACAAAAGATTGCATGTCCGTAACAGAAATGAACCAATTTTTTTGTATATAAATTATGTTCATAACACTACACAACAAAACTTAGAACACTAAAAACGGACTAATGAATAATTTTTAAATAATCGTCAAAGTTGGTCGGAGGAGTTGTTTCGATGATGATGCAATTTTTTTGAAAATTTTGAGTTAACAAAAAATGATCGTCTATCCGTAACAGAAATGAATCTGATTTTTTTGTATACAAATTACGTTTATAACGTTAAATAATAAAATCGAGAACACACAAAAAACGGATAAGAAAATAATTTTTACACATTCCAGAATTGGGACATGCCGCTATGGATATTACGGGTTTACGTACAATGACCAAAATGCTCTCGATTAAAGTGTCCATAGTTGAGCTGCGGACCCATTTAAGAATTTTTGTTCCGTCACTTTTCTCTCTCTCTCCGTACTCCTCTCTGCTCCACTAAGATTTGAAGTTGCTCCACTGGATCCAACTTGGGAAAGCAGAATCTTTTGAAGATTGAAACCTAAGATGAGCTTTCAAAAAAATTAAGGTTTCATTTACATCATTTTTAGTTTTTTCAATGTTTAGTTTCTTGGGTGTTTGATTTGAATATAAGATTTTATTTGGTTTTAAGTTTATTTGATTGAATGTATATTTAAGTAATTCTAGTCATTCATGTTCAATCAAGTGGTTACATGACATCATCTCTATCACTTATGTTCCATCCACTTATTTTTGAAAAGTTAAATTTCGAATTCCTAAATATTTTTGTGGTATCAAGTAGTAAGTCATCATAAAATTATTAACTTTTTAGGTGAAAAGTTACATATTTGAATGACAAAGTTGTAACTTACTTTTACAAAAATTATTTGAAAAATTGCAAATTAGTTTAACAATTTTGCAAATTTATCTTAAAAAATTTGCAAGAAAAAAATTGTTGGTTTATTGGTTAATTATGATATACTTAGAAATATTATGGGTTGATTTATAAAAAATTAAGTTATTCAATTGTTATTAAATTTATTATGTATTTTATATGAAAATTCAATATGTAATTTGAAAATTAAAGTGTTCAATTGGATGATTAAATAAGTAAAATAAAAATTAAATAAATATTCTTTATTTTATGAATTTCTTCAACTGAAAATATATGAAAGTAAGTAAGTGATTAATTTGAAAGACTAAGCACTTCAATTTATTTATTATTGATACATATAATTTGTTTAATTTGACAAATCATTTTCGTTATTGACTAGGGAATGTGTGAAACGGTTTAGGTTTTTGGCTTTAGGGTATATTTCAAAAATTTTGGGGTATTCTATTAATAACATTACTTAATGTCTCGTCATAATATCAATATTTAATTATGTACCTCACCGTGAATTAGAACATATTTGGAAACATTACGTAACAGTTCATAAATAGCAAGTTCAATTTCTTCAATCGGGAAAAAAATTGGTCTGTTTTTGAATAAAAATCGAGTGGAAATCCAAACCCTAAACCCTAATTACAAGGTCATTTCTTCATTTATTGAACCTAAATAAATTATTTAGACTAATTATAATATTATTGAACGATTGAGAGGTAATTTATGAATAAAATTTAAGATTGTTGGATGTGTCCCATAATCATTATGCAATTGAATTATGTAACTTGTCAATTAATACGACTAATTACAATATAAATTGAGGTATTTTCGTAAATCAAGACTTATTAGAAACATTAGAGGGTAATTTGCAAAAAATTGGGTTAAATTAACAAAAATAAAACTTATATGCATAATTTATGTAAATAAAATATAAAGATAACAATGTCACATAAGATAAAGGTGTGTAATTACTTCACCAAATGTAATACAAGTTCAATATTTTCTCCAACCCAAAAACTCTCGCTCCACCTTTCAACGTAGGGTTAGTGTTTCATCTCCTCTTGCAATCAAATTCTACCAAAACCTCCAAAACCATATCGACGACTCTTAAGAAATCAAAAAGATTAGTGAAACAGGGTTGACCCTGCAATCGAAGGTTTTGCGGATGCTGAGACGACGTCGGCTACTCACGAGGGGCCTGCATCGGTGCATACGGTGGTGACGATGGCAGTGCCTACAACCATTACGAAGGTTGCAGCGACGGCTCCATGTGCAACTAAAGCTTGGGGTTTTTGAGATTTGTGAAAGCTTGGTTGAAAGTGATGGAAAATGTTGAAGATGGCCTAAGCGACGAAAAGCTGCTCCGACTGCATTGGAGGCAAAAATGAAGTGCAAGTGGTGAAGGCTTGCCTGGTAATCCATATTTGTTGACCATACCAGGTGTGGGGCCCCAAAAGTTGAGATGGTGGACAAGGTGTTGGGGTGTGGCTGAGCTCAAACAACTCTACAAGGATCAGGTATTAGGCTCCGTCTTCTTTTCCTCCACCTCTGTACTTGCTTGTTTGTTTTAGCCATTCATTTATGTATACTAAAAATCAACAAGGCTTATACATTATTTTATCCATTCATTCATGTGTGCTGAAAATCGGTGATGCTGAAAAATGTATTGGATGTGCTAAACTTTAATTTCTAGCGACTTTCTTTTTAATTTGCTTGGAGATGTATTCTGGCCAACATCTTAACTTTATTTGTGTGTTGTTTTTTGCCACAATTGTTTCAAAACTTCGATTGCTCTGTGAAATGTTACTGAATATTAATTCCAATAGGTACATTTACTGAATGGCAATGCCTGACATTTTTGTCGGAGTGGATAGGAAAGAATTTTCTAAGGCCCTGTTTGGTAACCGTTTCTATTCCAAAAATTTCCATTCCATTCTCAGATTTTTGGGAATTCTGTTTGACAATAACGTTTGGTAATTTTTGTTTCCATTTCCATTTCATTCCCATTTGAGAATTGTGTCCATTTTTTTCTTAAGAAATGAGAAACAAAAAAAAGTTGTTTCTCATTATTCCCATTCCATTCCCAAAACACATGGTCACTGTTCATCCGCCGACTGACGACTGTCCGCCGCCGCCGGCCACCGTCCGCCGCCGCCGGCCACTGTCACCCACCCACCATCACTGTCCGACCGTCGCCGTCACCGGCGCCATTGCCGTCCGGCCGTCGCCGGCGCTGGAGCCACCACCGTCCGGGCGGCGCCGGCGCAGGAGCCAATGCCGCCCGCCGTCGCCGGCGCCGGAGTACTACTTCTAAGAAGAAAACAAAATTCTTATCCCATCCCATCCCATCCCACTGCTGGAATAGAAACATAAACGGTTACCAAACGCCACCTAAGTATCTTCATTCTTGTAACCTCTAAGTTAGCTATCATTACGAGTTAAGGGTTCTACTGTATTGCCCTAGATAAGGAAATTGTAAGTACTAACCGGCAAAGAAGGGTTTTACCCTCGGTAGCACTAACCAAGAGAACAATGGAACTTAGAATTTTCATTTTAAAATTTCGATAACAAAATGTCCTACCAGCAATGAAGGGAATCCCTCATGGTGGCACAAACCAAGAGATGAATATAACTTAGAATAGCTATTAAATCTAAAATAGCTATCATCATTCGACTCACAAGGGACAAATTACTCATTACTTATAGTCTAATTTTAACTAGTAATTTCCAAACATCCCTTATTCTTAACCAACCATTATATTTGCCAATAAATAAATACATATGTCCAAATACAAATACATTTTTCTAAATGAACTGTATCTTTCCCAATCAAAAAAATCTGTACAAATATATGTGATAACTACACCTGTGTAACGTGTAAATGATAAATTTTTTGCATTTCCCCTAACAAAGACCATTCTTGACTTCCAAACTAAAAACAATAGCTATTTGAAAACCTTATCTTCCAAATTAAAAACATGAGCTATTCCATGGACTTTTGATAAAAAAAACAACAACAGTTATTCCATGTCTTAGATTTCAAACAATAGCTATTCCGTGTGTTATCTTCCAAACAACATGTATTCCATTCCTTATTTACAAAGCAACACTTAGAAGGACATCCGAACAGAGGTATGAATACTGGAGCAGTTATCTCCTGTTTGTAGATAAAGAATTATCATATACAAGTAAAAAAAACTTGCAACATTCGTAAAAAAAAAAACTTGTAACATTCTTCAAAAAAAAAAATAACAATTTTTATGGACGTCAACAAAAAATTATAATTGTTAACCATAAACTTGTAACATTGGACAAAAAACTTGTAACATTCTTCAAATAATTTAGGTAATTTTTTATCCAGGACAAATACAACTTGTAAATGTTAATCCTAAACTTGTAACATTGGACAAAAAACTTGTAACATTCGTAAAATGGCTTGTAACATTCTTCAAATAACTTATGTAAATTTTTATTCATGAAAAATTAAACTTGTAACATTAGACAAAAAACTCGTAACATTCTTCAAATAAAATTGACAATTAGTATGCATGAGAAATGAAACTTGTAACTGTTAATCCTAAACTTGTAACATTGAACAAAAAACGTGTAATATTCATCAAAGAACTTGTAATATTCATCAAATAAAACTGAAAACTTTTATCAGTGAAAACAAATAAAATTGAAAATTTTATCAATGAAAACAAAAACTTGTAACTCTTAACCCTAAATTTGTAACATTCGTCATAAAACTTAATGACCTTCGTCAACAAACTTGTAACATTCTTCAAATGTAATTGAAAATTATTATTGTTGCCAACTTGTAGCAAGACAAAATGATTATTAATCCTAATCTTGTAACGTTATTCAAAACATTAGTAACTTCGAATATTCTAGATGCTTTTTTCATTAATGCTCATCTAACAGAGTACTAGTGGCACTGGACCTAAGCTAAGGTGCCACCCGATTTAACATATTTGGTTAAATCAGGGATAAACAACTTGTTGCTCGGTGGGACACTGTATAAATGAATGAATAACAATTCTATAACATTAATTGACTTGGACACGAGAATATGGATCTCTTACCTTATAACCTGCCTCATTTACTATGGACTTGTTTCTTGAGACATTCATCTTCTGTTTTGATCCATGCTTGCCATAATTGCAATCGGCATCAACGTTGCAATATTAACAAGAGTTCAACAAGTAGTAGACGGATATCTAAATAAATACAAATGCAATGATCAATTTTGAGAGAAATATTTAAGTAAATAAATTTTGCACATTAAGTTTATGTTGCCTTTCTCTTTGGTTTGTTATCTTATTGTCCATCTCTTTTACTTTCATCAATATGAATATTTTTTTCACAAAATTAAAGTACTTGACTTCACAAATATTATAATATAATGAATGAAACATTAAACCCACATCAAACCAAAATAGGTACATATTTAAATGAGTAAAAATTGTAAATTGCGTACATAAATTAAAACTTGTAAAAATATTTCTGTCAATCAAAAACTAAGCTAATACATTTATATCAAAATGCTATTAATTGAAATCAAACTTATTTTTTCATCAAAATCGTATACCATAAACTAACAAATTTGATCACATGATTCAAAGAAAGCATAAAAATGAAGAAGAAGAAGGAGGAGGAGGAAAAGAATGTGGAAAAAAAGATACGGTAAATAGTTTCAAACATTAATCAGAAATTCATTAAAATTATGGGCCAAAATTAATTTCAGAAAATTAGGGCTAAAAAAATTAGGGCCTAAATTGATTTTCTAAAAGAACCATTCTTTCAAAAAATTAGTTTCAGAAAATTAGGGCAAATATTAATTTTCTAAAAGAACCAATCTTTTAGAAAATTAATTTCAAAAAATTAGGACCAAAATTCATTTTCAAAAAGAATCACCCTTGTAGAAAATTGGGGCAAAAAAAAAAAAAAATGATCTCATAGTGATTCAAAAAATTGTTGGTGGTAATTACTAAAATTTCAAAATAAATACTTAAATAATCATGGAAGCTGTTAAACAATACTAAAGTAAATATTAACTAATCATGTGTAGGCAATAAAATCAAAATATGAAAATTCTGTGAAACAATTTAAAGTGTATATTAAGTCAAAATTGTGACGTTAACATTTACTTAACAAAAATGGAACCAACAGAGAAAGAAAATAAACGTTTATGTAACAGAAACAAAAGAAGCAGCAGTGATAAAATGTGTTAACGTTAACATAACAGAAACATAAGAAGGAATAGTGGCAAAATGTGTTAACGTTAACGTAACAAAAATAGTGTTTTAAACTTTAAATAAAAATTTATCCAGATATTCAAACAACGAATTGAATTAACGTAGATCGAGGTTAGAGTTTGACTCTATGCCCTAAGAGCAGATTCGTGCCCTCACACTGGTTTTAATGGTTGACTGGGCATCTGCCTCTTAGGGTACAATGATCTTCAAGACCTGTACATTATATCTTCAACTAATCTCAAATGAGTTCTTTTGAGAATTAAAATTTTATTCAAAACTTAATAATTTTAGACATATAAATATACTACGTCGATTCTCAAACGACGAGGAACACAACAAAATAATAACCCGATTAAATTAATTAATGTGTTTTATTTTAATTAATTAATTAAAGTAGCAAAAAATTCTAACAAAAATTAGGGCAAAAAGAGGAAAAAAAAAAGTTAGGCGTTACGTTCAGAAATTTAGGGCAAAAACAAAAAACAACAAAGCTAGCGTTTTGGAGAATTGAATCGATGCCAGGAAACCAACTTTCGAAATGAGGATCATCACTAAATTTTATTTCTAATTCTTTGAAATTGGAAGGAAAAATTACTAGATTTTAACATACCAAGGAAAATCGTTGGACTAAACAATAAAGAGACAGTGGAAACCGGCAACAAACAGCTAGAGCGAGAGAGAGAGAGAGATGAATACCATACAGAGAGAGAGAGAATAATGAAAAATAGAATGAAAAAGGAATTTTAGAATTTAGCGAGTAATCAGGTTACCCCCTTTTCTTGAAGGTAGTTTTTAAAATTTGAGACAAATGGTTAAGATTAATTCACAGTAAATTCAAGCGTAGAAATTACCAGTAGGTAAAGGCTGCTGCGGAGGTATGCTATCCAAGTGAAAATAGCGGAAATTAAAAGGACACGTAGCTGACAAATAAGGCGGTATTAGTTTGTGTTTGTGGTACTGGAAGTGGAAGGCCAGCGATGAGCCTCACCAAACCTCACCTAACATTTTGAAGTCACCCTCGCTTGCCTATTTATTAAGCCCTGCTTTCTTTTCTCACCACTTGTCCGTCGAGCCGACTAAATTGTTGACTGCTGGCTCTCCTACCCTGTCCAATGGATCTGCCTCTTCTACCCATCTCAATTTTCTTCATATTTCTCGCTTACAAACTCTACAGTAGGCTTAGATTCAAGCTCCCACCAGGACCCCGGTCGCTACCGGTGGTTGGAAACCTGTATGACATTCAACCGGTGAGGTTCCGATGCTTCGCCGAGTGGTCAAAACTTTATGGTCCCATCTTCTCGGTGTATTTGGGGTCACAACTGAATGTGGTGGTGACGAGTTCAGATCTGGCAAAAGAAGTCCTCAAGGAAAACGATCAGCACTTGGCGGATAGGTATAGGACTAGACCGGCGGCTAAGTTCAGTAGAGATGGCAAGGACTTGATTTGGGCTGATTATGGGCCTCACTATGTCAAGGTGAGAAAAGTTTGTAATCTTGAACTCTTCACCCCCAAGAGGCTTGAATCACTTAGACCCATAAGAGAAGATGAAGTCACTGCCATGGTCGAGTCCATCTTCAGAGATTGCACCAATCCAGGTACCTCCTCGATTTCTGTTTTGCTCAATTTATTCTGTTTTTTAAACCAAAAATTTCATTCTGTTTACTGTTTCCATAGAATTCCGGATCTTTTCCTCGACGATTGTTCCTGCTTTATTTGGATGTAAACAGATTAATCAATGCGATTGTGCAGGCAATAATGGGGAAAGTATTTCGATGCGGGAGTATTTGGGATCCGTAGCTTTCAACAACATAACAAGGCTGAGTTTTGGAAAACGGTTCATGAATTCAGATGGTACTATCGATGAACAGGGGCTGGAATTTAAGGGCATTGTATCGAACGGAATAAAGATCGGAGCTAAGCTATCGGCAGCAGAGCACATTCCGTGGCTGCGGTGGATGTTTGTGGTGGAAAACAACGCGCTCGCCCAGCACGGCGCCCGAAGAGACCGGCTCACCAGAATCATACTGGAGGAGCATACTCTTGCTCGCGAGAAGACTGGGGGTGTCAAGCAGCACTTCGTTGATGCTCTGCTCACTCTTCAGAAACAGTATGACCTCAGCGATGATACCGTCATCGGCCTCCTTTGGGTACGTTTATGTCAATCTCTATGCCTTCCAGCTGTGGTAATTAGTTGGTGTCATAGAATTTAAGGTTTGTGGTAATTGATTTAATGCAGGACATGATTACCGCTGGTATGGACACAACAACCATCTCCGTGGAATGGGCTATGGCAGAGCTAGTAAGGAACCCAAGGGTTCAGCTAAAGGCCCAGGAGGAGCTCGACCGGGTTATCGGATCGGACCGAATCATGACGGAGGCAGACTTTTCCAAACTCCCATACCTAGGTTGCGTGGTCAAGGAGGCCTTGAGGCTGCACCCACCAACCCCACTAATGCTACCCCATAAAGCCAGTACCAACGTCAAGATTGGCGGCTACGACATACCCAAAGGTTCAGTTGTTCACGTCAACGTGTGGGCCGTAGCTCGAGACCCGACCGTCTGGAAAAATCCGGAGGAGTTCCGACCAGAGAGATTCATGGAGGAGGATGTGGATATGAAGGGCCACGATTATCGGTTGTTGCCTTTTGGGGCAGGAAGGAGGGTCTGCCCAGGTGCCCAGCTAGCTATAAACTTGGTGACGTCAATGCTGGGTCATCTCCTGCACCATTTTAAGTGGACACCGCCGGAAGGAGTGAAGGCGGAGGAAATCGACCTAACGGAAAACCCAGGCACGGTTACCTACATGCGAACACCGTTGAAGGCTGTTGCTACCCCAAGGTTGCCTCCTCACTTGTACAAACGCGTGCCCGCTGATATGTGAAAAGGCGGCTTTGCTTTGGGCTCCCATTGTTTGTCAACTGGAGCGGTCTTGATAGAAAAAAATTATTGGTTAAAGGATTTCATTTAAATATTGTACGCACAATTATCTTTTAAATAAGTAGCAAAATAAATTGTACTGTTGAGAAATCAAATTATAATTTAAAAAATTATTAATGCCAATTTTAAGATTGATGATGTTAAAAATTGGATTTGATATAAATCTCAAGATCGAAATGTGATGCTACCTAAGTTGGGGTTCCTTCAAAACAATGTGGTGTTGGTGGATTTGTTGGTATTGCATGTAATATTTTAAAAATTTATATTTTAAAAAATATTATATTTTTAGAGACGATTTTGTGAATTTGTGGTGTATATAAATATTTTATAATTTTTGAAATTAAATATTAAATTTATATTTTTTAAAATATTATTTTAATATTTTTGGGTTGTTTTGTATATTATCAAAATTTGTAGTATAAATAATATTTAATATTTTAAGAGGATAAATATAATTATTGAGTTTAATAATATTATTATAAAATATAGGGGTATTAGTGTAATTTAGTTAAAAAAATAATAAATAGTAATAATGATGTATTATGAGGTGTTTGGGTGTTTAAGACAAATTATCCTCCTACCTCCAACATCCAACGCAAATCAAAGAAAAGAAAAAGAAAAATAATAATAATAAATAATTAAATTTAATGATTACTATAATTTGTGTGTGTATCCATTTGAGTGTGTCGAGGAAGTTGATAACAGAGTTGTTTACATTTATAATATAATTTTAAAATAAAATTATCGAAATAGTTCACTTTTGAACTTATTTACGTAATTAGAGTTACCCGGGATTCGGAACCCCGGGTTTGGGGGGCCGGTGGTATACCCGGGGTTCCGAACCCCGGGTATACGAATTTTTTTTTTTTTTTTTTTTTGGGTATACGGGGTTTATACCCGGGGTTTGGTACCCCGGGTTCTATGTAGAACCCGGGGAACCGAACCCCGGGTATAACTCGCAGAAAGAAAAAAAAAAAAAAATCGTTTTTGCCCAATTTTTTTAAAAACATTTCGGCAACTTTAAACTGATTAATGGTGGTCTATCGATATTTTAAATAAATCTAATTTTTTTGTGCATAAAAATTAGGTTCAAAACACTACATAATACTTTTTACAACACTAAAAATGGACAAGTGGATGAATTTTAAAAAATCGTCAAAGTTGACCAGATGAGTTGTTTCGATAACGGCGGAATTTTTTTCGGCAATTTAGAATTAACAAAAGATTGCATGTCCGTAACAGAAATGAATCAAATTTTTTGTATATAAACTATGTTCATAACACTACATAACAAAACTTAGAACACTAAAAACGGACAAGTGGATGAATTTTAAATAATCGCCAAAGTTGATAAGACGAGTTATTTCGTTGACGATGCAATTTTTTTAAAAATTTTGAATTAACAAAAAATGGTCGTCTTTCTATCCGTAACAGAAATGATCCTGATTTTTTCGTTTACAAATTACGTTCTTAATGCTAAATAATAAAATCGAGAACACCAAAAACGGATAATATGTTATCGAGAGAAAATAAATCTTACATAAAAAAATAGAAAAAGTTTGGATGGACATAATTTTGTGCTCGGTTGTCCGTTTGGGGCGATTTTTTTTTTTTGATTTCGGGTATTTTTTCGAGATCTAGGCGCCGCAAACAGCCGTAGGCGGTTTGGTCTAGTATTTTTTCAAATAAAGCCCGTTTGCACCTTCAATTTTGAATTCGAAGTGTTGGGTGAATAAATTTGTAATTTTCGTTGTGAACGTGTGTCTTGTTCTGTTGATAAAATTGAAATCTTTAAAAGCCAGAGTGATGACTCAAATCAGACCCAACTTTTAAAAAAAAAATTGCCCCCAACGGATCACCGAGCGCAAGGTTATGTCCATCCAAACATTGAAGAGCAATATAGTGTTTTTTGATATTCTCGATTTTATTATTTAGCGTTATGAACGTAGTTTGTATACAAAAAAATCAGGATCATTTCTGTTACGGATAGAAAGACGACCATTTTTTGTTAATTCAAAATTTTTAAAAAAATTGCATCGTCAACGAAACAACTCGTCTTATCAACTTTGGCGATTATTTAAAATTCATCCACTTGTCCGTTTTTAGTGTTCTAAGTTTTGTTATGTAGTGTTATGAACATAGTTTATATACAAAAAATTTGATTCATTTCTGTTACGGACATGCAATCTTTTGTTAATTCTAAATTGCCGAAAAAAATTCCGCCATTATCGAAACAACTCATCTGGTCAACTTTGACGATTTTTTAAAATTCATCCACTTGTCCGTTTTTAGTGTTGTAAAAAGCATTATGTAGTGTTTTGAACCTAATTTTTATGCACAAAAAAATTAGATTTATTTAAAATATCGATAGACCACCATTAATCAGTTTAAAGTTGCCGAAAATTTTTAAAAAAAATTGGGCAAAAACGATTTTTTTTTTTTTTTCTTTCTGCGGGTTATACCCGGGGTTTGGTTCCCCGGGTTCTACATAGAACCCGGGGTACCGAACCCCGGGTATACCACCGGCCCCCCAAACCCGGGGTTCCGAACCCCGGGTAACTCTAATTACGTAAATAAGTTCAAAAGTGAACTATTTCGGTAATTTTATTTTAAAATTATATTATAAATGTAAACAACTCGTTGATAAAATGACATAAAAAAAAAAGGTTAAGATAATAATAATTATTATATATTATAATATTATATAATTTATTATATATATATATATACGCGCGCTAGCGTATAACCTGTGCCTGAACGCACGGGTGTAAAAAAAAAAAATTGAACTTCAAAAAGATTTTTTTTATTTTACATATTATCTGTTTATATAATATTGTACACCTACTTGATACTAACAATTTATTATAAATACAATATAATATATATCAATAACATTAATACTTAGGTATTAATATAATCACAATTAAACATTAGTCAAAATAAAATCACCATGACATACAAAATAATTTACAATAGAGAGGAAAAAAAATTTAAAGGGTATTTTTTCCTATACTCTAAGAAATGAAACAAACACTTCTTTTAATATTGAATTCAACTGTTACTTCTAAATTCTTAATAAATATATATAAAAAAAAAAACACAAAAAAAAGGACAAAAAATAACTCTAAAAAAAACCTATTCCAAAAATAAAAAAATAAAAAAAATCCAAAAATTGAAAATATCTCATTGCCCCACCCAAATTATGTGTTTAGACACAATGATGTATTAGAATTCAATCACTAGAAAAAGAAAAAAAATATATGCACTAACATTCACCTAAAAAAGCAGTTAAAAGGAAAAAAAATACAAATTGACCCCACTCTTTTAAAAAATTGCAAATTGACACCCAATTTTAATCAACCACTGATCAACCTTAAAATTTTACAGCCTTTTAAGCATTATATTACGTCACAATTCACAAATATAGCACACAATGACACAATATAATTCTTTAAGGTAATTATTTCTTTTCATGAATTGGTAAGAAATAAAAAATAAAATCTCTATTAAAAAAAGAAAAAATCTAAAAGGTACTTTAAATATTGTTGGGGATAGTGTCATGACATGGACCTCCACACTTTAAAAAAAATAAAAAATAAATAAAAAATCAATTAAATGAGAGCAATGAAGAGGTAATTTTTTTGTGAGCAAACATAATTCACTTCAATAATTCGAGAAATTCATCACACTTGACCGTAGAAAGTTTGCAATCCTCCGAAAAATACAATAATGAATTAATAATATAAACATCTTCGGATTATATTCAACCGACAAAAATGGAAATGGATAACTCGTATAAGTTGATAAACAATTGGAATCAATATGAAACCAGAAAATTCCATCAAAGAACAGAAAGAATCACGAAACCATTAAAATCCTACTGATCTGCGATGCCTGTGAAGTCCATGATTGGGATAAGTAAAAAAACAAAACCAAAACATTTAAAAACCATTAATCAGAAAAACAAGAATTGATCTAGAAATCTAATCTTGGATTTCAAACTTTTTGTCAAGAAACCGACGAGCAAATCAAGCAAAAATAAAGACAACAAACTTAGGATGCTCACACAAACAATACCAGTCCCATATTTTACGGAAAAAATTTTAGATCCACATCAAAAAGATAAAAAGAATTAAATATAGGTTCTTTTTTAGAAAAATATCCACAACATATGAATTAACTTTTCCTTTCATTTTCTTATATACAAAAAGGGAAAATATGTTATTACTCACCTTGCCCCCACTCATATCTTCAATGGCTTCAGGAAAGGAAGAGAAACCTGTCATTGGACAATCCAAATAAAAATCGTCATCGTCAGTAGGAAAATAACAGATCATCTTAGCAAAACCATTTCCATTTGGGTGAGACAATAAATCTCCTTCCTTAGATAAGAGCACAAATTTAACTGAACTATCACTCTTAATACCCAAGTACTGCCTACTACTTGGAGAGAATAGATTTACATGATGCAGTCCATTATTCAACTTGAAGCTTTTTAACCTTTCAAATGGAATTTGAAATAACTTAATTAGATTAACTTAATAATTTTTTAATTCAACCTATGTTTGGATCAATTAACATAGGTTTTGGATCAATTAACATAGGTTGAATCAACTGGTGAATTTTTTGTTTGGAGCTTCCAAGGCGAAGTAGCCTCGCTGATAAAAGCGTTTGTCTTTGTTCTCATCTATGGCGAACTTCATTGCTTCTCGTTCTTCTCTCTCTTCAACTTTCGCAATAAGAAACCAAGAATTTGAGAGCAGAAAATTTTAGTGTTCTGTTTTTCTTTTTTTTTTTTTGGTTCCCAGAAAACTGAGAATAGAAATAGAAATTTGAGAAGAAAAAAATATGTTTCATGTTCTGTTCCCAGATTTTTAGAACATGATTTCAGAAAACAGAACAACATTGCTCCCAAATTCCAAAATTAAACGTTAAATTTTTTACCAGATTTTCTCAGCACAAATGGTAATCAAATAAAAAAAACAGTGTTAGAGCTTTTTTCAATCGATCCCATGATCCTGTCTATGATTGTTAGAAGTGGAATCACTCGCTCCAATTAGATTGAGAAACCTAACACTTTTACATGATCAATATTTCTTCTATCCACTGCCACCATTGAGTAATTTTTAACAACAGTATGTACACTCTGTACAGTATAAGTGTTTCTTCTTCCAACAGTATCAAACAAAAAATTGAAAAACTCACACGCCCACACACATGTATGCACACTCTATACAGATATGTTGAAACAAAAAACATGATTTGTAGAAGAATAAGAAGGCGAATATGGATATTATCTTGATGAGAGAGTTCACTCCAGAAGAAAAAACTTTAATTAAATACCGCAGTTGTTGAAACGGCAAATAATTAGCAAAACCTATCTGGAAAATATTTCAATAGATAGAAATTTTCAATTCAAACAAAAATATAATTAGCAAATTGAATTGTGTGTTCATTGGAAAATTGGATTAAAATTGCTTCAAATTGCATCAACTCAGCTTTGATTGAAATTACAAGCAACAACTGTGTGTTCATCGACAAAAGAAGAAGAAAATGAAAAGAGAAAAGGGGGATAGGCTTACTGTGTGTTGAAAAGGGCAATGGCGGCCCAAAAACTTAAGTTTTTTTCCCAGCAATTGAAGTAAGTTCCATAGATTTGGTATGCGAGTTACCAAATCCCAAAAATGTTTTTCGCAACAAAAAATTAGGGTAAATAGACTGAACAAAGAGGTAGTAATCAGAAAGAAGAAAGAAAATAAAGAACATGAACCTTGCTGTCGTTGATGATGCAGATCATCGATTGTGAACCCTAAATGGCGATTGCAAAATTGAATCAACTCACCTCCAATTGCAGTTGAGCGATGCTGAGGCGCGATGGATGGTGGAACGGTGTCGACAATGTGTGAGGTGAATGGAGCAGCGATGGAAAAGAGACAAAGAGAGCCGGTGCATGGAGATGTCCGAAGAATGGAGCAACGATGACGGCTTAGCGGTGCACGACGATACCCGACGACCGTGGATGAAGGGGATGGATCTATTTTAGAGCTGTGATGTTGTGGTTTTAAGGCTGGATCTGTGAACTAATTTGGAGCTAAAAAAGAGGTTAAAAAATCGAAACTCCGAGGAAGGAGGATCGAACTCGTGACCCTTTGCATATTAGATAGGAAAATCACCACTTGAACTATTTTCAATAAGTATGCTTAATGTTAGCTGTAGATCGTTTTCAAGTTAATCCCAACCCTTAAATGTCCTAGTCAACAAACACCATACTAATTTATTACTTTATATATTGGTTGTGTTGATGAATATTCGGAAAAAATATCGGTGGGATTGCTTTTGATTCATTTGAAAATTGGAAGGTCTATTTATGTTAGGTTGTGTTTGGATTTAGATTGGTTGTGTTGGAAAGTCCACTTATGTTAGGAATTGGAAATTTGAAATGACAATATTTATTTAAATTTTAGGGACAAACTTCTGGGATACGTATATTGGAATTTTTCGATAGATTATATTTTGAATTCATAATAGTATTTCAATTATATTTGTATTCAATTTGTACAAATTGAATGAATTAATTACTGTTGTAAAAATTGACTAGAGAATGCGATAGTTATAATTATCACCGTCACATTGAAAAATTTCTCAATTTTTTTATAGAATGAAATATTGGATATTCAAATTTAGTTTTAATTCTCTAAGGGGTGAAGCCACGTGGCGGCCCTGGGAACCTGGGCCATTACATTGTATTTTCGGTATGCAAATCAATCAAGAGTTCTGAGAGAATTTTGATAGAGTATATGTTCTAAAAGTATTCATACCTGACTTAGACCCTATTTATAGTATTTTAATGAGAATAAATCAGAATCAATCCCTATTAATGCTCCAGATTAGGTGGAATATGGAATCGATGGGCCATTACCTTAAAAATATAACCGTTCTTTCCATATATATAGCAGACAGTTGAAATGGCTCCCGAGCTCGAGTTGCGACCCGAGTCGGTATGCCTTAGACCAATCTCAGAGTTGGCCCAAAGATCTATCCAAGTGTGTGGGGGAGGGGGGTTGAATTGGGTAGTTAAAAAGTTTAAAAAATAAATTCACAAAATTACTTCAATTTTTTCTATCCAATTATTATCTTGATGTTTAGTGAAAATGTGTTTTAACTAAGTGCACAACCAAACAGATAAATGTAGAGGAGATGCTACCAAGATTCAAAGACGTTCAACAAATTACTCTTGCTTACGTCTTCTCTTCAAAGCTCCCATATGGAATTTGCAATCCATTAATCTTAATCCATTTTCCAGGTAGGAATCAAATATTTACAATAATCTTTTTCATAGGCGCATGATTAATCTAATTTTTTTCTAGGGTCAAAATCAAACTTATGATTTTCTCACACGGATAATGAACCCTTATTAAGCAACGTCCATTTATGCCCAATTCACTCTCACTTAGACTAGGTACAGTTAAGTCTAAACTACAATTCATGAATATAGAAAATTAATAAGTTTCTTCTAACAAGAGCTTCTACCATCTCAATACAAATTTAAACTCAATGTCCTAATAGGCTAATCACAGAAATTATGTGAGATAATAAATTTAATTTTTAAATAATTAAAGTATATATTTTCTTAATCGGATTCTGAAGAAAATTGAATTAAAAGATTTTCAATATTTTAACAAAAAAGATTTTTCGATCTCAAATAGAGCAAGTTCAAATGTTCAAAATATATATGAATCACGAAAAGCACAATTAATTTGAGCAAGAAAATATAAATAGAATGATCTTACTAGATTTCTTGAAAGAGATAAAGAATAACAATATAGAATCAAACCCGATGTTTTCACAAAGATAGCCTTTTCACGATCAAGAATGTCTTTAAAAAGTTTCTCTAATTTGTTTTTCAAAAAATATACACTTGTTGGCCCAAAGAGTTACCAATGGGGGTTGGGGGGGGGGGGTGAATTGAGTAGTTACAAAATTTAAACATGTAATTTCTTTAAACATTTAATATCAAATAATCAATTTTCCTATATTAATTATTATCTTAGTTACGCAATGGATATGTATTTAATACCAAGTGCACATCCAAACACATTATAAGAAAATAAATAATGCAGTACACAACACTATATCCTGGTTCGTTCAAGTTAATTTTGCTTACATCTAGTCTCCCGAGCTTCATGGAGATTCGCAATCCACTAAACCCTTTTGATTCATTTACTAGGTAGGAACCAAACCCTCACAACGATTCTTTTACAAGCACATAATCAACCTTTACAAATTACCCTTTTCTCAAGCTAAGGATGAGCCCTATCTTTTTACTACGCCAAAGATTAACCTAACACTCTCTCACTTATCCTTTTTGAAGGGAATGATGAACCTTTACAATTCACTCAAAAAATCAATTCAATTACTGGAAGAATCAAAACCTAATTCTTTTCAAGGGAAAAGAATAATCTAACCTTTTTGTAGGACAAAAATCAAACCCTGATATTTTTTACAAGAAAAATATTGAAACCTAACTATCTTGATTAGACACCATCCCAAACGTGTCTAATCCGCTTAAACTCACAAATACAAAAAATGTAAGTTTCTTCCCACAAGGAGCTTTTACCACCTCAATATGAATATACTCAATTAATGACCCGAATAATTACTACGTGATAGATACAATATGAGGCAAATAAAATCCTATTAATAAATAATGTGGGTAACACAATTTAAGCACGTAATTAGATAATAAAACAAAAATTGTTTAAAATAGATTTTCAGAATTTTAAGTTTAAAACGATTTTCTAAACAATTCTATACCAAGCAATCAATAAAAAAAATATAACTTCAAATTAAATAGAAAAACTTGGATAAATCTCACCAGAAAACACCGAAGATAATGACAGAAAACAATACAACACAAGTCGGTGATGCCAAACCACAAGCGCGTTAAATCAAGAACTTGGAATGAATCTCTCACAAAAATCTCAGCGTAAATATCACTCTTAGAATAACACAAGCTAATTGTTCTTGATGTATTGATCACAAATCCCATGGATTTATATTAATATATAAATATCAAGCCCTCCAACGGCTAGTTTCTCAAAGATATACCTCTAAAAGACACTCTTATACCCTATATATGATAACCTTTCACTTCAAGAGTATTTCACTTAAAAATTACATTTGATACTCTCAAATAAGCCTATAAAACTATTCTGAATTTAAAACCATAGAGATAGGAAGTATTCATCCATTTAAATTAAGAGAGTCTTTAAGTATGTGGATCAAATCAATAGGGATGATAGAATAGGTTGTCAATATCTTAATTAAGTTCAAATTCCCCAAATTCCTCTCTTGGAATCATAAAAATGGATAATTTTTTACTAGGAGACCAAATATCTCGATTTCCCAACTGACTTAGTCAGTTGACCAACCTGTCCAGAGTCAAACATTACCATTGGCTTAAATCCATTCAGTTGATCAATTGCATCCAATCGGTTGATCGATTGGATCAATGTGATCTATTTTTATGCTATTTATCTTTCTGACTCAAACGGTTGACCGACCACTCTCAAACGATTGACTGATTAGATCAGTGTGCTCACTTCTTTTGGCAATTTAGCTACTGCTTCAAAAGGTTGACTGACTAATTTCATTCGGACGATCGACTGGATTAGTAGTACCTCATTTCAACTCCAAAACTCATTGTTTGATTCAATTAACCGATTACTTTTCTCAGTTGACCGAATTGACCCGAAAATTCAACTTTTTATACTTTAAAACAAGTTTTCCAATTAGGTATATTATCAATTTAACTTCACATAAGGATCACATACAATATCTCCTTTTAGGATCTTAAACTTATCATTTCTTATCATGATACATATATAATTAACTCGTTTAAAGTATTGTGTGTAATCTTAATTCAAGTTGCATTAAAAGTATATAAGTAGATAGTTGTTTTTACCTATTTTTCTTTAAGATCGAGTTTTAGAGAGATAATCTAGGACTTCAAGTCTTGAAAAATGAGAACTCCAACACCTCTATTTATAGGTTGGGAGCCTGCGCATTTATCCATGTGCAGGTTATCCCAGTCTCTTCCTTGAGGTGTATTTGGCTTAGGGGACTTGCTATCCTGACACCGTGAATGTAGCCTATCCATGTAATCCCAAGAATTTAATACTTGATGGTATGGGAATTTAATTCACATTAATTACCTAACTTAGGTAGCGAACTGAATCAGTTTAGTTTTGATAACGGTTGGTTACCTCCTAAGTGTCTTAGTTTCCTCCTTAAATATTTTGTGTAGAGAATATCTAGAGGTTCTTTTGTCATTTAAAGGCTCCTTTGTGGGCCTTTTAATGATTGTTAGGCCCTTAATTCATTGGGCCTAGGGTGATTTGTCACGACAACTTGGTTTAGTGTAATTCCAAACCAAGCCCAAGTCCTTAATCACCTTGGTGATTTAGGGCTTGCCATGACCTTTCCAAGCCTTGATCAAGGTCTCTTAGATTGTTTCTATATGGTATTTGATGTAATATGCATAAGTGAAATAAATGTGTTTGGTGTTAAACAGACAAAATTCAGTGATAATAAATATTTCAGGGTTAGGGTAGGTAATCGAGGTAATTGTTTGAAATATCTTATAATTAATAGGTAGTACCTAATTTTTATTTATTCTAAAAATTATTTAATGAAAATCAACCTTTAATAAATTTATTTAAGACCCCCTTAAATTGTGAAATTTTCGAGGTTGACTCAAAACTTTTACTTGGCTGAATTCAATCAAATTTGACATTTTTTTGTGTTTTTATCATGTTTTTGGGTATTTTTGTATATTATAAAGTATGATATCAGGTAGAATTTCATTCCTTTTAAACCTAAGTTTGAGGTTTATCTGAACTTGTACTTTATCCGACACTGACTGGGCGGGACAAAATGCGGTGTCTACGATGATGCCCTAGTCATCATAGCTGTGATCTCTAACTACCGAGTTTGAAGGATACTAGTGAGTAGTGGGAGCTTCGCTGACATCTTCTTCAATGGATGCTTTGACAAAATGAAAGTTGACCCCGGTAATCTTTTTCCGGTGACCTCTCCCCTTGTGGGCTCTGGGAGGGAAACGGTCGACCCCCTAGAGTGGGTCAATTTCTGGTGTCTTTGGGAAAGGAACATAGTAGAGCCACCATGTGGCTCTTGTTCCTGATTGTAAATCGCCCATCTTCATATAACTCCATACTCAGACGACCCACCATGAGTTCCCTCAAAGTCGTATGCTCCACGTACCACTTGTCTACAAAGTTCCCTATAGAGGAATAGATCGGTATGGTAAGAAAAGATTTGACTGTGGCCAGGGAATGATTTATGGCAATGGTCAAGGCCGACCCTCCGCTGACGGAAGAATAACAATCATAGGAGGTACTCGAGATCACTCTTTTGAGGGACGAGTTGGGGCACCTACCTGTGGAGGATCCCAGGGAGGAGAGCTCACGCCCAACGACCAATGGGAGTCTAGTATCCATCCAACTCCACCCTGAGGACAACACCAAGACAGTGAAGATCGCGATGGAGATGGCTTCCGAGGTGCAGCAAGCCCTAGAGAAATACCTCAAGAAAAATATAAATGTCTTCCCATGGTTACAGTCCGACTAGGTGGGGATTGATCCCTTGGTGGCCATGAACCAATTGTTCATCAAACCCGCTCACCTATTTGTTCTCCAAAAGAGAAGGAAGTTTTACTCGAAGAAGCAAGTTATTATAGCCAAACAGACTTAGAAGCTGATAGATGCCAGGGTGATCAAGGAAGGAAGTTTCACCTGGAGAAGCAGGTTATTATAGCCAAAAACCAGGTTTTGTTTTCTCCTTCTCGAAATCTTCAAAAATTCGTTTATTATTAGAAAATATAGTTTTAGGGGCTTTTCTAGACGTAGGTTTTGAAAACGATCTTTGGGTTTAGATTTATTTAAAAATGGACTCACCATCAAGCATTGAATTAAACGGTGTGCTAGGTCATTGGGATTTTGAAAAATTATTTTTTAATTTTAAAATGACTTGAGTTTTGACTCAACAAACAGTTGGCCTTTACCAGAGATTTCTTTTATGTTCGGGGGTTGATTATACTCAGAGAAGGTGTTAGGCGCCCCGAGACACCCGTCCGAAGACGGTATCAAAGTTTATAGATTTTAATAAAATAGCAGCAGATAAAATAGATTTTAATAATAAATAATAAATGTCCCCCTATTAGACCGACTGTCTATGATGGAAGAATCGACAATTTTAGCCCCGGGGGGGTTTATTTGGACACTTAACAAAAATAGTTTATTTATTTTTTAGTTGACGACCAAACCTACAAAGGTTGCCTACGTATCCCTATTTTCACAGAGAATCAGGTCGAAACGTAGTTCCCTACGAGATAACTTTATTTATTTTTTAATTTTAATTTTATTTTATTTTGTTTATTTATTTAAGACAAAGTTTATAAAACATTTATTCGTAAAAAATATTTTTACAAAGACAAAGGTTTGTTTTTTAGAGTAAACACCAAGTATTTTTATATTGAAAACTCTTATGTGAAAAAACTCTTTTATTTATTTATTTATTTTTTACTTTTTTTTTTTTTTTTGTTTATTTAAGAAAAGATAAGAACAAAAATGACATAAATGGTAAGTCGATATGCACGTTTGATTTTGTCAAGAACACTCCAACCGAACTTACTTGCTTAGGCAAGTTTAGTGTTAAGGTTTACTTTTATTAGTCCAAAAGAGAAGAAAATATATAATATAAGTGTCAAACCGGCTTGTAGCTAAGAAGAAGAAAACGTTTTTGAAGAATGTGCACACTTATCTCCGAGGGAATAGAGGTCCTCACATTATTCTGGCGTATAGCTACAAGGGTCTAAACAAAATAATATATATAAGGGGGCCAGTCCATGATCTGAGATGTAGGGTTAGTCCATGATCTAGGCTTAGATATATAAGGATGCTAGTCCACAAGCCTGAGGCACGGGCCAGGTTGTGATCTAGGCTAGCGCGGAAATACGTAGAGCAATAAAAGTAAATGTTAGTTGCTAGTAGTTAGTAGTCCATCATTGATGGTTTATCTTAAGTTCATTGGAGTTTGGTTTCATGTGTTCTTGATAAAGCCAAAGATGCCATGCACAACCCATAGTATTCTTGATGTTCTTGACTAAAAACAAATTATATAAATTATATACATGATCTAAGACTCTAATAAGTACCCAAGAACAATATGTACAAACAAAACTTAAATACTAATCATTCAAAATTAAAGAGGAGTTTAAGATAACTTACCTAATTTAGGGGAGTTGTATTTCCCTAAGTGTTTTTTCTTCTTCTCTTTATTTAAATCTTTTTCCTTTTGCTTTGTTATTCTTCGACAACTTCTTGAACGCTTGTTAAAAGAGTGTTAAGGACACATTTTAGGAGCCTTTTTGGAAGGGTTTGAGGTTGTTTAAGGGGTAGAAATCTTAAGGATTTCAAGGACCTGAGAGAGAGATTTGAGCCTAGAGAGAGAAAGGATATTGCTAAGCTTGTTTCCAAATAAAAACAAGTTGCCTATTATAAGCAATGGCTTGCCTACACATTCACCATTGTGCAGGCATGCCTAGCCTATTTCACATGCTCATTTAATGCTATTTATGGCCATTTAATGCTAGTTCACTACGCATGTGCTCAAGATCTCCTTAGATTTCATAGGTAATTAAGTAGATTTAGTAATGATTCACTAAATATTGTAAATATATTGATCATTAATGCCCATTTAATTCCTTATTCAATGCCATTAAATGCATGTTTAATGCTCAATTTGATGGCGAAGTAGTTCGGTTGGCCTTATAAGTATTAGTTACTCTTGGTAACTAGATTACATGATTAGATTTATGCCAAGAAATCTTGCCGAAAGATCTCCTCTTTAAATGACCATTAGTTGTGACATTTAATGCTTGATTGGATGCATGATTTGAAGGGTATTATATGCTTGGACATGATAGGAGCCGGTTTTGTTAGCTTTGTAACCACTACTTACTCAAAGTAACTAGATTTGCATCATGAGATTTTGCTAGGAAATCTTATTAAAAGATTTCTTATTAAATGCATCATTAATGCATTCATTAAATGTGATATTTATGGCCATTAATGATGGCATGCTAGTTTAGTTAGCTTTGAACTATGTTTTAGCCGTTAGTTACTTTAGGTGACTAAGTTTTATGATGGAATCTTGGTTAATAAAGGACTTTTTGCTGATTTTGAAGATTATTATTTTAAATAAGAAAATTAATCAAATATTTGTTGTGTCAATTAGATAAAACCGATGAAGGTAAAAGTTTCAGTGGTTAAAACGGGAAACAAATGTAATTGAAATTTTTTTCTTAAGTTAAAAGGTAGATAATAATTCAATCATATTAAAAGTAATTTTCATGAAAAATCCACTTATAATATTGTCATTTTAGTTCCCATTAATTTTAGAAATTTCAAAATTGAGCCAAAACTTTTATTTAAACCGAATTTCGATCAAATTGACGATTTTATGTTTTCTTTTGTTTTTCTGTCTTTTTTGTAGTATCAAGTGTAATCTAAGGCGAAAATTCATTCCCTCTAAATATCAGTTTAAAGTTTGTCCAATTTTGCACTTTAGGCCCGATACTCATCAAAATAAAAATGAGCGCAAAATGTGGTGTCTACAACGTGGTTCCATCCAAGAAGGTGAGAAAAAAGTGGCAGATGTATGTCGACTACAAAGACCTCAACAAAGTATGTCCCACTGACTTCTTTCTTCTTCTGAGGGTCAACATGGTGATCAATGCCATTGCCGGATATGAACTTTTGAGTTTCTTGGATGCATTATCTGGGTACAATCGAATCCCAATGTACCCTCTCAATCTCCTGAAAATATCATTCATAACGAACAATGCAACCTATTGTTATAAGGTGATGCCATTAAGACTAAAGAACGCAGGTGAAACCTATCAAAGATGCGTGAACAAGATGTTCAAGTCCGAAATTGAGAAGTCCATGGAGGTGTACATGGATTATATGCTTGTCAAGAGTCTGCTGGCCAAGCAACACATCATTGATCTCCAAAGGTGCTTCGACATTTTCTGGATGCACAGAATGAAGCTCAACCCCTCCAAGTGCATTTTCGGAGTGGCCTCCAGTAAGTTTCTGGATTTTATGGTCTCAAATAAGATAATAGATGCCAACCTAGATCAAATCCGAGTATCATGGAAACGTCCTCCCCGAGGACCAAGAGGAAAGTCCAGAGCTAGGTGGGAAGGGTGGCAACCCTAAGCTGCTTCATCTCCTGATCAAGTGATAGATGTTTCCTCTTCTTCAAGTTGTAGAGGGGAAACAAGACTTACGAATGGACAGAACAGTGCGAGCTCCCCTTTTAAGCGCTGAAGCTCTATCTCGAGATCGCGTTGTTGTTAACCACGCCATCGCTCGAAGATGAATTATTTTTGTGCCTCACCGTATCTCCAACGGACGTGGAACTGCCCTGATTTGAGAGGTACGGGTCGTTTAAAGCCCAATTTATTACTCCAATCACATCTTGACACTCACCAAGGTTCGATACTCCAGGATGGAAAAGCTAGCACTCGCCTTGCTAGGGGCCTCCAAGAAAATGAGGCAATATTTTCAAGCTCACCCCCATAGTTGTGCTAATCGAGCATTCTCTCCGCCAGATACTTTATGCCCCGGACACATCTGGGAGGTTGATAAAATGGCACTTTGAGCTCAGCGAGTTCTATATTGACTACCACCCTACACACAACCATTAAAGGTTAGGTCATGACTGATTTCATTGCTGAGTTCATAATTGCAAAAGAATCTCTGCCAGAGACAACAATCCTGTCCAACTCGAAAGAGAACACCTAGGCCTAGTTGCTTAAAGTAGGTTGGTCAAGTGCAATCTCTATTAGAGAGGCTCCAAATGAAATCCCACCCCTGCCAGGGTAGAGGTTGTTCACTGACGATTCTTCCAACCAAAAGGGTGGCGTGGCAAGATTGGTTTCGTCTACCTTCATAGTGGAAGAGATTGAGTTTTCGCTCAAACTTGACTTCAAGGATACTAGAAACGAATCTAATTACGAGGCGTTGATTGCTAGACTGAGGTTAGCCAAGCTAATCGAACCTCTTAGTCTTTTGCTATTCCCAACTAGTGGTCTATTAAGTGAAAGGGGAGGACTAGGCCAAGGATACCAACATGGAGAAATATTTGGATAAGGTAAGAGATCTCTTGGAAGAGTGACCTTCTCCTAGTATCACCTAAGTTCCCCAAGATGAAAATCACCACGCTGAAGCATTGGCCAATCTAGCCTTGTCTGTACTGTCCAAAGGTCCCTGGCATGTTCCCTTGAAGATTCTCCATATGCCCAGTATTGGTGAGGTAGAGCAAGTCAACCAGGTCGATGATGTGGACAGTTTGCCTTGCCGGATAGACCCAATTCTGTAGTATATTGATATGACACCCTCCCGAGTGACAAAGCTGAGACCAAGAGACTCTGATACAGGGCCTTTACATATTGTATGCAAAACAAAGTCCTGTACTAGAGATCGTTCCATGGTCCGAATTCCCAATGCCGGTGCCTCAGGGAAGCTCAATACATTCTGATCGAAGTTCACAAAGAAGTGTGCATGAATCACACCGGATGGATGTCACTCGTGTCTAAAATGATTTACAACGGGTAATATTGGCCGACGCAGGTATATGACGCAAAACACAACGTGCAAGCATGCGATAAATGCTAATGGTTTTCCCTATATCCATAGCTACCTCCAACATAGATGATGCCTATAAGCAACTTGTGGCCTTTCACCTAATGGTGAATCAATATTGTCAGACCCCTCCCCATAGGTACGGGCCAACGCAAGTTCCTACTATTGGAAATCGACTCTTTCACCAAATGGGTGAAGGCAGAACCCCTGGCCACCATCACTAAAAAGAAAATTCTAAACTTCGTGTGGAAAAACCTGGTATGCCGCTTTGGCATTCCTAGAGCCATCATCGCCACCAATAGGAATCATTTTGATAAATATTTATTCACAAAACTCAGCTTCAGGATTGAAATTCAGAATCACTTCTCGTCTCCTGGCCATTACCAAGCGAATGGTTAATTAGAGGTGACCAACCATACCATTCTCTGATCAAACTTGACTCAATAGATCCAAGTGGGTGTGGGTGGAGGATTTCCTGGGTGTCCTCTAGGCCAACCATACTATCGCCCAGACCTTAACAGGAGAAACACCCTATGTCCTCACCTTTGGATTAGAATCGATTATTTCAGTAGAGATTTAAATATCCACCCCCCAAGTGGCGGGTTACACTGAGCAAGGTATAGACACGACGTTTTGACCATCTCGCAAAAAAAATTTGATTATGCTTTATTTTATAGCTGATTTTGTTTTATTTCATTTTTGTTCCAAAAAATACAAGAATAGTTAAAGAAAAATGAAATAAAGAAAAGGGTGTTGAAATTGAAAGAAAAAATAAATGGGGTTTGAAATTGAAAGAATAGAAAATAAGGGGAGTCAAATGAAAATGGGAGAAGAGAGAGTGGGTCCTCGTTCCTTTTACCTTGTCAAAATTGAGAGTGAGAGAGAGAGATAAAAGAAATGAGAAAGAGAGGAGAGATAGAGCCGAGAGAGAGAAAGAGAAAGAAAATGAGAGGAGAGAGATTTATGGGCCCTTCTTTTTGTCCATGTGTGTGTGTGTACCGTGAGAAACCAAGGAAAATGGAGGAGAGAGAGAGAAAAAAAAAGTAAGAGTTGCAGGCCCTACATGTGTGTGCAAGAAAGAGAGAGATAGAAAGAGAGAGAGAATAGTGAGTCGCCACATGTTGCTAGCTGCTTCGGTGGTGGAATTCGCGCGTGTTTCCCACGTGCCCGAAACCCTAAAGGATTTATTTTGTTCTTTTTGCCATTTTTACCCTTTCCCAGTCCAATTGGGACTGGAGTTTGGCGGCCAGACCTAGTATTTAGGGTTTTTTAAGTGTTTTTTATGCCCAATCTTCACCTATAAATAGGACCCTCCTTCTCCCATTTTAGACATTCAAAAAAATTGAGAGAAGTCACCCTCTTTAGAAGATTGATTCTTAAAACCCTTTCAGGAAGCCGTCTGCGAGAGAGGAAAATCCGAGTATCGAGATTTTTGGCCTACAATAGGTATGTTTTCTAATTTTTAATTCCTCTTTCAGTTTATTTTATTCTCTTCGGAATTTAAATTTCTGCAAGTTTTATTTATTTATTGTCGTCCGATGATCCGATAAAAACGTTGGGGTGAATTTCTCGTACTTAAACCTAACCCCTGATCGTTAGGTGAAGGACATTTTCATTATTTATTTTATTTTATTTTGTTTTGTTTACAAATTCATAAAGAAAAACGCAAAAAAAAAATCGTTCGATGATCCAATGAAAATGTCGGGGTGGGTTTCTTGTGCTTAAACCTATCCCCCGATTGTTAGGTGAAAGATGTTTTCGTTGTTTATTTTTCTGTATTTTCTTTATTTATTTTTATTCTTGTTATCAACACCCTAAAAAATAAAAATAAAAAAATCCAAAAATAATATAATAAAATCTTTTATTTGTAGGAATTAACCCTTATGAACCTTAAGATGAATCCGACGATTCGATAAATCGTGGGAGAGTTTTTTGTGACCTCGTTTTCATTCCCCGACTCGAGTGGAATTTAAAAACAAATGGTTTTGGGAAATCTCTTCCCTCGGTAAATTTTTTGTAGGATTTCGTTTAAATTTCGGAAAGATTAATTCTAACAAAATTGTTTCCGCGAACCTCTCTAGATTCTCTTATCCATAGAATTTGAGAGAATTTCACAACGGGATTTCTTTAAATTAATCAGACAAACTTAAAGTAGATTTTTTTTTTTTTGCATCCACTTAGCATGTTTTATTTCTCGTATCATTTAGACGGTATGTTTAGGACACTTTCACCACTTACACTTTTCATACATATAGTTTTTTTTTCATGAATCCACGCTACTTTTTCACATCTAGTCATGACACGTGCACCACTTATATTTTTTAAGTCAATCATTGTCACACATAATCACGTTAATTCACGTAGTGTTCCCTATTCGATTCCCGTATTTATATCAGTTTGCATTGACATATTTAAATTAAATCATTTAGTTTTTTTTAATCACTTTTGCATTAAAAATAAAACTTATTTAGATGTTAGTTTTCCATTCATATTTCCAAATCTCATTCATTTATTTTAGTTTGCCTATTTAAATTAAAGAAGTCTATCGGAAACATACATAAAACCCCCCCGGGGACCATCATTGTCAAGTCCTTAGTATTCGATAAGAGGTTATACCGGTAGAACATTCCCAAAAATATAAAAAACTTGTCTCACCTTATTTGTGAAAAATACCAAAAAGATTTTGTAAGAAGGGAATGATTTCAACGTAAAATAAAACACTCGGACTAAACTAATTGGACATAGTTGGACATAAGGTACCATTTTTGGACTGGTATTTTGGGGTGCCTAACACCTTTCCCGAGCGTAACCAACCCCCGAGCCTTTAAATGAATCTTTGGTTTGACCGTATTTTTGGAGCCAAATTTTTGCTTAGGCCTTTTAAATTGTTTTCTAAAAATTTGGTGACCTAACACACCATTTAAACCCAATGATAGGTGACGACTCCTTATTTTTTAAAAATGGCCTAAGTATATTTTTTGAGAAAATCGGCGCTTTAAAAACCCCTCTCTCTTTAATTATTTATTATTTAATATTCTTTTCCTTTTCGAAAAAATGGGGCGCGTCAGCTGCCGACTCCGCTGGGGATAATATGAGGGTCGAGCCTAATATGTCCAAATAAGTCCAACCATTTCATGTCCGAATGTTATATTTTATTTTGTTATCGTTTCCTTATTTTTTTGAAAATAAGTTGTGATGTTTATTTCTTTTCTTTTCTTTCTTCTCTCTCGGGATCTTATATTGTTATAAACCATCCGACACAAGTACGGTTGTCTTATATCCATATTATCCCCTTGGGATTCTATGATACAAGATGGGGGATTTCATACTTGATGGATCAATGATGTCTTAGGAAGTCTTAAAAAGCAAATAAGTTTGGAGTTTTCAATACTGATTAAGCTACGAAAGAGTTTTCATAAATCATATCTATTTTGATCAGTCATTATTGGAATTAAAAACTTTGAACTCGGATAGGTTTTTAAAACTACCTAAGACCCACGTGGACTAATAAATGGGTTTGTTGTAAGAATAAGATGAGACACGAAAATTGGACCCAGAAAAGTAATTCCGGTTCCCCCCATCCGAAGTTCAGTCTTTACTCACAGCCGAGCCAAAACTCACTCCAGGATGACATTAGAAAGTAATCCCGAATCTCCTCGTGTGGCCTAGATGGCTCATATGTAGGAAACTATTGATATGCCGAGGGAAAGGATCAACGAACTTAGTCTCAGGAGGTGCCTGTTCCCCCATCCAGTGGAACTCCCATGACTGAATCACCAAATGGAAACCCTTCAAGTGCCGGGATGGAGAACTCCATGCTGAATTCGAACCACGTTGGCCCAAACTTTGCGGGATAGGTCTATTATGGACCCCAGATGGGCCCTCATCTTTTCACTTATGGAGCACCGGTATACCCTAGCCAGGGGCATATCTATCAGGCTTTACCCAAAGGTTCAGCCCTTCCCGCAGCCCAGATCTTCATCCACCTGGAGATGGTTGTTGTTCCACCGAACGATCCGAATACTAATCGACCAGCCCCGGCCGTTAAAACCGCAAACAAAAATGAAGATGGACCCCTTCCGGCCTGGGTTCTGAAAATGGAGAAATTGGAGAAAATCATAGAAAAACTAAAAAGGAATAAGCCAACTAGAAAAATGGCGTACAAGGAGATGTCAGCACCACCCCGGGTGATGTATCCAAAAAACTTCGTAGTTCCGGAGTTCACGAAGTATGATGGTACTGGCCCCTCAGAATAGCTTATCAGTATCTATAAGAAGGAGTTGAGAGTCCATGCTCGGAATGAAGACCTTTGTCTGAGATGTTCCAACAATCGTTGAAAGGACCAACTCTCAGCTGGTATATGACCCTGGATTTGGCGTAGAGTAAGACATTCGAGGATTTGGTAGAGGCCTTCTATGGATAGTATGTGTACAATAAAGATGTCGCGCCGGACTGTAATACCCTCTACCAGATACTGAAGAGAAAAGATGAAAGCTTTCGAAGGTATAATGCCCGCTGGAGGGAGGAAGCTGCCAAAGTTGTCCCTAGGCTGAGTGAGGAGGCTCAGTTAGAGATATTCAAGTCAATACAAATGTCGCCATTTTATCGAGATCTCTCAAGCATAGCAGTGACATCTTTCAGCGATGCGATTAAGCAAGCCGATGTGATGGAAGAAGGAATAAGGAATGGAAAGATTGAAGGGGCCTTGCCTAACCCGACAAAGAGGTCAGCCCCACCAAAGAAAAAAGAGAATGAGGTATCCGTTGTCATTTTCCCCCAACAAACCCTTCACTAGAACTACTTCCAAGATTCCTATCGCAAAAAACTACCTAAACCAGAACAACCAATACTGTAACCACCATCCTCAAAATCACCAATATTACCCCCGAAACCAACCATATTCCCAAAATTGTCCCCACTATTACCAGAATGTGCCTTCCCTTACCAAAACCATACTCTCCAATATTATTCCCAGGCCTACCAAATACCTTGTTACCATACATGTAAGGCCCAAATCATAGTATGTACGTCATTAATAGTTGTATTTTAAAGTATTGGAAAATTTGGGGTAAATTTTTGTTAATAAAAATCAAAATTAAAAGTTTAGAGGTCAAATTTGAAATTTAGAAAACATGGAAATTAAACTTGAGATCCAAATTGATAATTAAAATAAAAAGATTGAAAATAGTAAGGGTGAAATTATAATTTTAGAAACTTATAAAAGTTGAAAATGATTAAAATAAGATCTTAAAGGAAGTTAGGGGGAGGAAAGTGCATTTTAATTAAAGTTTTTTTAAAACACATATATGTATATTATATGTTGTGTGTGTGTAACGAGGCTCAAACCGGTCGGCAAGGGAGATTGGTGGGGGCGATGTGGCAAGCTAGGAACGATTTCTCCCACTAATCTCATGCAATATATACTCACTCTTGCATATGGAACTGATCGAAAATCTCAAACCAAAATCAAAAAATTCAGAGAAGAGAGAGAGAGGACCGGAGGTGGGCGTCATCGGGCTGTTCGTGATCGCCGGTAGGCGTTGTTTCTGTTCTGATCGACCGACGATTGTGGGAATGTGTAAGGGTGTGATCATCACTACCATGTTCAGGCATTGGGTGAGTGTATGCGTGTGACAAGACGGAGGTGTTCCTCTATGTTGATCGCCGATGGAAGGGTTTTGGAGACGGGATTATAATTTGGAATCGTTCATTCTAATAATTTTTATCACCGTCCATATTAACAAATGCGTACAGTAATTATTAACCAAACAAAATTTACCGAATAATAATTTTTCATAATGAAAAGTGGGTACGAGGGAAATTACGGAATTTAGGGCCTACATTGCATGATTCGGTTATTTTACATAAAATATTAATTTTGGCCCTATCACTATTAGGCTCGCAGGCACTGGAGTATCGGTAAAAGATTGTCAGTAAAAACTGTTCGGAACGGATAGCCAGGTGAGTGTACTGTCTTCTTGCCAAATTATTTTCATATATATATATGCGTATAAAATGGCCTTACTAAGACTAGATGATTTTATAGACGATATGGATCAAGCAGGTTTTGGGGTGAGTGAGTAAAAATGGATTTTCGTGAAATTATGATAGTTTTCGAAAGAAAGTTGAGAATGATTCTCGTTGGATTTGGTGGGTTTAAAAGATAATGGAAAAATATCTTGTTTTCTAAAAATAAAGAGTGAAAAAAATAGTTTTGGTAAAATCAGATGTTTCCTTTTAAAAGAAAGTGAGAAATATGATTTTCGGATAAAAAGTCTATTTTTGGAAAAGAGAGGTGGATGTGTGATCTGACAATATTGATTAGACGATATTATTACGTTGTGATTTGATGATGATGTTATTAATTTGACGATGTTGTTGATTAGATGATGTTATTGATTCGTAATTTGACGATGTTATTGACTTCACGATACTATAGTATTTATCCGCTTAGGCGGAGTGATGTTATCCGCTTCGGTGGAGTGATGTTTATCTGCTTCGGCAGAGTGATGTTAGACGTTTATACTGCACAATGATTATCTGCTTCGACGGAGTGATGGGTGTCCGTTAGGAGCAAATCCTACGGGTGGTACGGTACCATTGCAACTCCTGATCGTGAGGTTAAAACAATTACTAGGGTTGGCCAGTGTGTGTGTTTGAGGTGTGTGTTTGAGTTGTGTGCTTAAAAAGTGTGTTTGAGATGTGGTGTTTTACGTATATTGGTTGATTTGATATTTATTATCATGGTGATTAGTATGATTTTTATATTAGTTGGATTTGAATGGAATTTAATTATGTTGCTTTATTTTTCCTGCTTTTATACAGGGGATTTTACGAGCTATGTGGTATTTATAAACTTACGCTTAATCCATTTAGATGTTGTAGAATGAGTTTTTATTATTAAAAATATTTTTACTAAGAAGGTAGTATATTCGCAGGTGAAGTAGTTAGGAGTCGGTCCCCTACTGGTGCTAGGTAGAGTCCTACGATGGAGTCGTGTGGGGGGTTGAGATGAGCTTTATGAGGCGAACCTGTGAGGGGTTCATGGTATTATATTTTGCTGTTAGTATATTTGGGGAACGGGTGTGTTCCTATAACAGAAATATGTATAGCTTCATATAGATAATGGTTTATTTATATATATGCATATTGTCGTGTAATAAATGGTTGGTTGGTTGTTTTCGGTGATGTCATGATGTCGTCACGCCAGCCTGGGATTTTGGGATTTTGGGACGGGTTGTGACAATACATATCAGCCAAACCCGAACACCCCACCTCAAATTCTTAGCCACACCCAAAAGTCAGGAACCCAATACCATCAAGGCTATCTACCTCGTACTACTGGGAGAAACTTCTGAAATGATGACAAAAAACTGTTAAACCTTCCGATCTCAATCAGCAAGCTGTATCGGAATTGTTTAAAGCAAGGGATGCTGACACCCCTTTCATCCTACGTGCCTAAGCCCGGAAGTAAAGCTGCTTCTTTGAATACTTTCTGTGAGTACCACTCAGGATCTAGAGGACATATGACCGAACAGTGTTATCACTTGAAAGATAAGATCCGAGAGTTCTTATGGATATGAGCCATCACGTTTCCTAAAAAACCTGAGATCGATGCGCCAAACTGTCAGTAAAATCCGCTGCTTGAACACACCCTCTTAGGAAGTGGAGTCAATTTGATTTTCACAGAGGATGTTGAGGAAGAAGTTGATGTGATTGATATCGGTGGTATTTGTTTACACCCAGAGGTTCTCGACGGAGGGTTTGAATTGCATCCAGAAAAGGTAGCCGAAAAACTAGAGAAATCTATAGTTCTGTCTTTCCCAATCCAAAAGTCGGTGGAAAGTCTCAATAAGGTTCCATGAAATTATGGGATAGTCGCTAGAACTGGAGAATGATAAGAATTCCAATCTCAACAGGAGACACAGGTGGAATCACTCAGTCTAAAAGGGTATACACGCCGTAGGATTTGATGAGGGTTCTTGTGAGGGAACCAAGAGGAGTTTTAGAAAAGGCAGTAACAGAACATGAGGCTCATGACTTCTTAAAGACGATGAAGAATTCGGAATACATGATAGTGGAACAACTCAGCAAAGTGTCGGCGTAAATCTCGATGCTCTCACTACTTTTGTCCTCAGAAGTATACAGACAGACATTGCTGAAAATCCTAAATGAAGCCCACTTACCGAGCACGATCCCTTCGGAGAAGTTTGTCACTCTAGTCGAGCAGGTCCTAGGATTTAACACTATCACTTTTACCGATGACGAGATTGACGAAGAAGGAACATGTCACAAGTCCCTAAATATCACGGTCAAAAGCCACATAATGTTCATAGCTCGGGTGCTGGTTGACAATGGTTCAACATTGAATATCTGCCATTTGTCGACATTGGAAGGAATGGGGATAGATTTGTCACAGATCTGACAGTAAAAAATGGTTATCAGGGCTTTTGATGGGGCCAAGAGAGATATCATCAGAGAGATTGACCTACTGATTGAAGTTGGCCCAGTCCAGTTCAACTTAAAGTTCCAAGTGCTCGAAATACTTGCTTCGTACAACCTATTGTTGGGGAGGCCGTGGATTCATAATGTTAGGGCAGTGCCTTCGTCTCTACACCATAAGTTCAAGTTCATCGTTGACGACACACTTTATGTGATCAAAGCCGATTCGGATATCGCACTCTTCCGTCAAGCGATAAGCCGATATGTCCCATTAATAGACAAGGAAAAGGAAAAAGAGAAGATTGAAGCCTCTTATCATGTGTTCGACGTCGCGAATGCTACTTTCGTGAATGAAGGAGAACACGAGTTGGCACCGTCATTGTCTAACATTGTGGCCTCTGTTGCTAAAGAGATGAAGTCTTTGGGCTGCATCCCTGGGAGAGGTTTGGGCAAGAACCTGGATGGAATTACAGAGCCGATAGAAGTCAAGGAGAAGAGGGGGAGATTTGGGTTGGGATACGAGCCGACAAAAGCAGACAGGGCGAAATTCTTCCGAAAGAAGAGGGACGGATTCTCGGACAACCAACCAATAGAAATTCCAAATATCCGGGTTACCTTCCTCTATCCGGTAGAAACCATCAAAAAATGGGAAGAGACTGTTGGATTCAAGTTACACCCTAAGAAAGTGCTAATTGAGGAAGTTGTAAACATAATTCTGGGAAAGGTGGTAGGACCAAGTCATGGGTTTGGTATTCGAACCAAAGGGGGTGAAAACTGTAGAATTGGGATTCTTATTTCCTTCCAGTTTGCCGATCGTTTGGATAAAATTGGGAAATTTTTCTATACTCACCCTTCCATTCAACTAGCTTTCTAGATGAAAATAGATTTTGCTTTGTAATGGCTTTCTTTGAAATTTAATGAATGTAATTCTGTTTTATTAAATTTATGGTCTAAAATGTTAAAATTTTAGTCTTTCAGGTTGCCTAAGTTACTAGTGTATAATACATGCGATATAACTGAGCTAGAGTGTAATGAGTATGATTTCAATGCAGAACCAGACCATAATCTGATGGGAGTGGAAACAGAATATGACTCTTTCCAGCCAGATAATGGTGAGATTCGAAAAGCTCTTACGAAATTTGAGAATAATCCGATTCCCAATAATGACGAGGCTGAGTTGATAAACTTGGAGACCCCGGAAGAGTTGAAGGAAGTAAATATTGGATCAGCCCTCACGGTTCTGGAAAAGGAAGAGTTAATAACGCTCTTAGATGCCTTCCAAGATATCTTTGTCTAGTCCTATGATGACATGGTAGGGCTAGACAAGAGTATCGTGACCCATAAGCTGCCGCTAAAGCCTGGGAGTGTACCGGTTAAACAAAAGTTGAGAAAATTAAGGCCCACTGTTAGCCTCGAGGTCAAGGAGGAGATCGTAAAGCAGTTCAATGCCCGAATCATCGAAGTGTGTAACTGTAGTGAATGGTTCTCAAATGTCGTTCCAATGCCGAAGTCCTCGGGAAAAATCAGAGTTTGCGTGGACTATCGGGATCTCAACTTGGCAAGTCCGAAAGATAATTTTCCGCTGCCAAACATTCATATCGTCATCGACAATACTGTAGGGCGAAAGCTTTATTCCTTCATCGATGGTTTCTATGGATATAATCAGATTCTAATGGACGAGGAAGATTGAGAAAAGACATTCTTCACCATACCGTGGGGAGTCTTTTGCTATAGGGCGATACCTTCCGTCTCAAAAATGTCGGGGCAACGTACCAAAGAGCAATGACAACCATATTTCATGATATGATTCACAAGGAGATGGAGGTATATACGGATGACATGATCGTTAAATCTCAGGAGAATGAGGACCACCTTTGCTATTTGAAAATGATGTTTAGCAGACTTCGAAAATATCAGCTCAAGCTCAATCCGACAAAATGCGCTTTCGGGGTAACTTCCGGAAAGCTTCTTGGTTTCATGGTAAATCGCCATGGAATCGAGATTGATCCTACAAAAACAAAATCTATTTGTGAGATGCCACCACCGAAAAATGAGAAGGAGATCCGAGGTTTTCTGGGCCGATTGAATTTTATAGCCCGATTCATCTTCCAGCTCACTACCACTTGTGAGCCAATCTTCAAGCTACTTCGAAAAGAAAGTGACAGACGATGGAATGCAGATTGTCAGAATGCCTTGGAGAAGATTAAAGTTTATCTAAGCAACCCTCCAGTTCTAGTACCCCTCGGGAGGGGGTTCTGTTGTTACTATATTTGTCAGTTCTCGACTCTTCCATGGGAGCTATTCTTGGAAAACTCGATAAATCTGGAAAGAAAGAACAAGCCATCTACTACCTTAGCAAGCGCTTTACGAAGTACGAGGAGAATTATACCTTGTTGGAGAGGACTTGTTACGCATTGACTTGGTCTGCTCAGAGACTGTGCCATTATATGCTCCCATTGACTACCTACTTGATAGCCAGGATGGATCCCTTAAAGTACATCTTCGAGAAATCGATTCTATCAGAAAAAGTTACAAAATGGCAGATGCTGCTAACGGAGTTCGATATCATCTACAAGACCCAAAAGTCAGTAAAAGGTCAGGCGATAGCAGATCAATTGGCTAGTTGTCCAGCTTAAACGGATTACCAACCTCTTGAGACGCTATTCCCTGATGAGTCGATTAATGTGATGGAGGAAGAAGAAGAGGAAACAGTTTGGAAAATGTATTTTGATGGCACCTTGAACTCTCGAGGGGCCAAAATCGGAGATGAATCCGACAATTCGATAAATCGTGGGAGAGTTTTTCGTGATCTCGTTTCCATTCCCCAACTCGAGTGGAATTTAGAAACAAATGGTTTTGAGAAATCTCTTCCCTCGGTAAATTTTTTGTAGGATTTCGTTTAAATTTCGGAAATATTAATTCCAGCAAAATTATTTCCGCGAACCTCGCTCGATTATCTTATCCATAGAATTTGAGGGAATTTCAAAATGGGATTTCTTTAAATTATTCAGGTAAACTCAAAGTAGATTTTTTTTTTGCATCCACTTAGCATGTTTTATTTTTCGTATCATTTAGACGGTATGTTTAGGACATTTTCACCACTTACACTTTTCATACATATAGTTTTTTTTTTTTTTTTTCACGAATCCACGCTACTATTTCACATCTTGTTATGACACGTGCACCACTTATATTTTTTAATAAATCATTGTCACGCATAATCACGTTAATTCACGCAGTGTTCCCTATTCGATTCCCGGATTCATATCAGTTGGCATTGACATATTTAAATTAAATCATTTAGTTTTTTTTTAGTCATTTTTACATAAAAAATAAAACTTGTTTAAATGTTAATTTTGCATTCATATTTCCAAATATCATTCATTTATTTTAGTTTGCCTATTTAAATTAAATAAGTCTATCGAAAACATTCATAAAAAACCCCGGGGACCATCCTTGTTGAGTCCTTAATATTCGATAAGAAGTTATACCGGGGGGAACATTCCCAAAAATTTTAAAAACTTGTCTTACCTTATTTGTGAAAAATACCAAAAAGATTATATAAGAAGGGAATGATTTCAAAATAAATAAAACACTCGGACTAAACTAATTGGACTTAATTGGACATAAGGTACCATTTTCGGACGGACGTTTTGGGGTGTTTAACACCTTCCCCGAGCGTAACCGACCCCTGAGCCTTTAAATGAATATTTGGTTTGACTGTGTTTTTGGAGTCAATTTTTTACTTAAGCTATTTAAATTGTTTTCTAAAAATTCGGTGACCTAATACACCATTTAAACCGAATGCTAGGTGGCGACTCCATATTTTTTAAAAACGGCCTAAGTATATTTTTTGAGAAAACTGGCGCTTTAAAAACCACTCTCTTTAATTATTTATTATTTAATATTCTTTTCCTTTTTGGAAAAACGGGGCGCGTCACAAGGTAATGAGGTCAAACTATGGCTCAACATAGATCTCCTCAAAGAACACAGAGAAATGTCTCAAGTACGAAGACCAGTGTACCAGCAACGGGTGCCCCGCTACTACAACAAACGAGTCTTCTCTTGGGAATTTTTTTGTTACAATCACCAGTAAAAATCCAGGGACGGGAAAGTTAGGGCCCTCATGAGAAGGTCCATATTAGGTGACCTGGATTGCATAACCGAGAACCTATGATCTCAGAATAATAAAAGGGAAAAAGCTACCCCACCCATGGAATATAGCACACCTGAAAAATTATTTTGTATGAAGCACTTGTATGCCTCACTCCAGTTAATAATGTATGCCTAAACACACGATTGACTAATGAGTATCTCCGGTGAGAAACTCTCGACAACAAGTTAAAACACCTAAGTCGTTGATTCGGCGGCCATGGTGAGACCTCCTTTGTGGCATATTACATCAAAGAATGGCCTACCCAATGTTTTGAAGAGGAGATCATAGTATGGATGCGGTTGAGCTTGTATGAACATTTGGAATTTTTCATATTCTTTCATTGGTTGGACTACTTGTGCAGCTTTATCCCTCTGTACTCTCGAAAATCTTTCTCATTTTTCTTTACTAGTGTTCAGAGTGATATCTTATCGAGCGATGTCTCATGGTTGTATTTGTATTGGTCGCAAAAGTACTTGAGAACATCAAAGAACGTTTTTAGCTTCTCTTGCTCTAAGGTTTCATACCACTGGGCTTCTAGCCCTTCTAAAGATTGCAGGAAAAGTCAGACGGCTAATGTTTCATTGTGGATGTAAGCTCCTATTTCGTTTATGTTCCTCTGGATATACCAATCCAGCTATCCAGATCCTTCATATTTAGTCAGATTTGGTATTGTAAAATTCTTGGAAAACTTGACCTGGGGAACAGACGACAACCATATGTATATGGGGTCGATGGCTGATTCACCGTTCTTTACCTCTTTTACTTTCTTTTCAATTTGTTGGATTTTTTGGTCAGTAGTAGGGTCTTTTCGAATTGTTCTTTAACCTATTTCTCAATTCGCTCAGATTCTTAAGGATTTGGGAGTACTATTTTTTTGGACATGGTACTCGGATTCGAATTTATGATGGTAGCTTGTAGTCTGGATGCATGCAGTGGTGATTTTTTAACTACTGGGCTAAGACCATTAGAACTAGACAACTATTGTGATATTATGGGTTTGACTTGTTTGGATGCTTTAGCGAACGTTATAGGATTCTATTAAGACTGTTGAAGTTGTTGCAGTATTTCGGTGATGTGACCAACGGTTCTTTTCTGTAAAACCATATCATCCTTGAGTTGAACTATCTCACTAGAGGTCTGTGGTGTTTCCTTTATGTCTTCCATCAGGATAGTTTGTTGAGTCTGAGTTCGAGTGTAGACCGAAGAACGAGATAAGAGAGTCTTTCAATGTGGAGTTAGTATCATTTATTCACAGAACGCATTTGAATTTCAAAATGACACAGGGAAGAAATAAGATATTTATTTACCCAAAACCTTTATAAATTACAACCATATCAAATTTTGACATTAGTTACCCACAGATGGAGAGTATTTTGAATTACAAACTCTATGACTCTTTTTGGGCTAAATAATGATCATATCTCTTGTCATTTATCAAGTTCAAACTAAATAACATTCTAAATCTATGCACCAACAATATCTCTTAGTCCGGTAAGTCATGGTATAAACAATGTAGGATTTGTTTTGCTTTTCTTCCTAATGATAGGTTCATTGTCATTTGGACAGGGTCCTAACCTTGAAGAAGATCATGAGGGGAGAGTAGAAATTCCTAGGTCAACTATCCCCACGTCTTATTGGTCTTAGAGATTCCTAGGGTATAGTTTCAGGTTATATGAAAACAAAATAGTATAAAACAATATATAGCATATCTCTTCAGTCCTATGTAGTGTCCTAAACATTTTGGGTTTTGGCAACATTCTATCCTAGGCTTGCTATATGAGGTTCACGGCTTTTCTACTAACGCAACCAAAAAAGGGTCAGTACCCAAATCTTCAAACCTCTGGCGTCCTCAACAGGAGAACAACCATCGTTGGTTGGTGATTCGAGCGAGGCAAGTTTCGAGGCTGGATGCCGATAGATGAACCACGCAGCCTAGCCCCTACAGACTCCTCTTTCTAGTCCTGCAAGATTCAAGGCTTAGATCGCTGTGATAGAATCGCACGATTTTAGCCACTACTTGCCGACCTCTTAATGAGGTGCACGACTTTAGGTTTTCTATAATATATGCAGATAAGATGAGGTGCTCGTGCCTTGGAGAGGAACATGACAATATATATGTACAAAAAGCGGTAAATAAAGTAAAATGCGAAATTTAAATGACAAAAATTTCAAGCAGAAATTTCAAGCATGTAATTTAAAGCAAGAATATAAATAGGGATATGATGCAATAAATTAAATAAAGTAAACATGCTTATGTACTTATGCCAAAAAGAAATAAAGGAATTTATTTATTTATTTTTTGCTATTTTTTATAGTTATTTTTTTTTTTTGCTAAGGAAAATGCATTATTTTAACCAACAAATTTGAACAAAATTTTGGAATTTAATTTGATTGAAATTATTTAGACACCGCCAGGATTAACCCTTTAAAGTGTCCCTAGTAGAGTTGCCAGCTAACGCGCCCCAAATTTTATCTGTTAATCATAATGCCAACCGAGCATCCATGTTATAATTCAAAGTCCAATTTATATTTGAAAACAACTTATCCTTTTGAAAATGCTTTTGGACAAGCATTAATTTTGAAAAGAAAATAAAAATTAAGATAACAAGTTCAAGGGTTTTTCTAGGCGTCAATTTTGGACTAATTTACTCTGGCCAAAATTACATGAAAATGTTTAGATTCGCCACCTTGCATTGGTTTTCAAATGGTGTGCTAGGTCACCTGGTTTTAAAGAAAATGAATAAAAGAGAAGATTTTTTATTTTTTTTTTTATTTTTTTTATGAAATGTACCAAATTTGGCTCAAAACAGTCTGAAACAAAATTTTAATTAGGTTCGGAGGTTAGTTATACTTGGGAAGGTGTTATGCGCCCCAAGACACCCATTCGAAAATGGTACCTTAGTGTCTAAGTATTTCAAATTAAATCAAGTCCAAGTTTTGTTTGATTTTGTTGGTTAACATGATCTTTTTCCTTTAATTTAGTTTATTATAATGTGTTTGTTATGATAAAGCTACTAAGCATGCAAAATAAAATGAAACATATAAACCAAAGCAAGTAATTAAAATTGTAAAAAATGTCATCCCTTTTAACCGCTCATCGATTATGGAAAAATCGACAAGTTTTGGTTCTGGAGGTGAAGATTTTTTTTTTCTTTTTCTTTTATTTATTTATTTATTTTATTATTATTATTATTATTATTATTATTATTATTATTATTATTATTAGTTTAGTTTAGTTTAAGTTATGGTGGCAAATTTTGGGTTTTAATTTAGGAAGAAAAGAATGGAATAAATGAAGTAAAAGATTTATATTTATTTTATTTCGGGAAAATAAGTTTTCCTTTAAATAAATTAAAAAAAAAAAACTAAAAACTAAGAAAACCTTTTGTTTTTTATTAATGACAAAAACAATTAATATAAGAAAATAAATAGCCTTTTGGTGAAGAAAACCGATTTAGAAAAAAATCGCCTTTCATGTTAGTTTTGTCTTTTAGTGAATAAACATTTATTTGGGTTTTTATTGGTCTTTTTGTGAAAAAAAAAATATTTTTAAAATATTTATTTTTCTTTTAAAACAACAATAAAATCTTAGTTTTCAAAGTAGAAAACAAAATTTTAAAGGAAACGAAAATATTTTTTTATTATTTAAAAAAAAACAAAAGAACATTATTTTTTTAGCAAAAAAACATTTTTCCTTCAAAGAAGAAAAGAAATATTTTTAAAAAAAAAACTTTTTGAGTTCAGTAGATAGAGAATTTTTATTATTATTATCAGTTTTATAATTTTTGGGAATAGAGGAAAAAGAATAAAAATATTTTTTGGAGTATCATTTTTTTGGGGATAACAAATGAGACTTGATTTTTCAGTTTTTGATCAAAATAAACAACAATTTTTTTTTTTGCCATAATAACTTTACCAAATATCATTTTTGGGGAAGGGTTCTTATTTGAAGTAGAATCCCTTTGTTTTATTTGTTTGTCATTGTTCTTGTTTTTTTATGAATTTGTGTTTTTTGGTATGTAAATAAAAGTAAAAATATATGTATATGTATGTATTATAGTATATATAAATGTATAAGTATAAATATATGTATGTTACTAGTCTAAGGACTTAACTTAGAACACAAAAAAGATGCGCTAGGTCAAGGACTGTCACTTTGTACAGGTCCATGGCCCAGGTTAAAAAATAAAAAATACTAAAATATAAAGCACGGAAAGACGTAGAGCATTAAAGTAAATGATGGAAAAGTAAATGCGAAAAAATAAGGTGTGAAAAAGTAAATAACAGTAAAGTAAAATGCAAGAAAATTAAAGTGTATTTTCGGAGAACGACTTATGTTTTTTGTTGATTTTTTACCCTTTTTGTGTTTGTTTTTCTTGTTTGTCTTTGTTTTTGGACAAGAATGTTAAAGTTTGGAGGTTTGAAGAACTTATCTTGCCTTTTGGAAGGATGGTTCTTCTCCTTTTGTTTGTTTTTTTTTTTCTTCTTCTTCTTTCTTAGTTTTCTTTTGTGTAGAAAATCTAAGATTTCTACTAAAAACTATTTTTAGAAGTGTTTTTAGAGAGAAAAAGTTCTTGTGTTCTTGAGAAAGAAACATAAGTATACAAGTGAATTAGCGAAGGAAATGAAAGGGTGGCCTTTATTTATAGAGAAGGTTGTGCCTTAGGGAGTATGCGCAAGCCCTTATTTTCAGCCCTTGTGATCTCATGATGGCCCTACCCCCTTATTTCGTAAATTTTACACTTTAGCCCCTAATTGTAGAATTGAGTGTAAAATTGGATTCATGTGACCTCTCCTTGTCATACCATTTCGGGAAATGACTTTGGGAACTCCCTTGGCTACTTTGGGCACTTCAATTTTGGAATCCAATGCTTCGTCTTATTCCCAAATGGTGTTTTCTTTGTATTTTTTTTGTATTTGGGCACCTTTTAGCAATTACACGTGTATTCTTTGATTTTTCTTGAAATTTAAATGATAAAAATAAAATCAAACTATCCAAATAAATATTGTAAAGTTATATTTTGGAAAATAAAATGTTTGTGGTCCTCAATTTGATAAAACTGGCAAAAAAATTACAGTTTTTGGGCCAAAATGAAAAGTAGTTGGACTTGGTGAAATATCTTAAAATTAAGGGATAGGAAATAAAATTAATTATATCCAAAGTGATATTCTATGAAAATACAATTTCAATTCAACCAATTTAATCCCCAATTAACTTTTAAAAATTTTGATTTTTGTCTAAAACTTTACTTTTGACTAATTTAATCAATTTTTTTTTTTTTATTTCTTTTCTTTTCAAAACATTGAATAAAATTTAAACACATGAATATAAGGTGAACATTTATCCCTTTAAATGTGGTTCAAAGTGTGTCCAAATTTGCACAATAGACCCAACACTTTTTTACAAAATGCAAAAACAAGCGGGACAAAATGCGGTGTCTACAATAAGTAGGCTGAAAAGCAGGTATACGTGTTTGTTACTTCAAAAAAGAAAAAAAGGAAGCTTTCATCATTCAATTACTCTAAGTTACTTGTGGAATACTAACCCCCACTGAACTTTCTAAAATGTGCTTGTAATGAGCGTTGGGCCAATGATCTCAATTCAGTTGACTCGAGTCATTAGGTGTTAAGGCTCCTTGCAGGATCAATAACTTGATCAACTTAGGTTTCGAGGTTAACTTAGTCACTTATTGTCTAACAACTCTCCCCCTATTTGCGATGCAAACACTCTCTTCTTATTGAGGTAAGAGGCTCGGTTACTCAGTGGAATCTTATTATTAAGACAATTTTTTTTAATTATAAACATATTTTTTATTATTTTTTTCAAATACTCCGATGGTAAATAATTGTCATGCTAAAACTCAACAAACCACTATATGTACTAAATTTTAAATAAAAGAAAGTCGAGATGCATGCAAAGGTAAAAAAATAAACAATATTTAGAAGTCAGTGCTCTCTCCAATTATTCTTGAGCTAACTCTAGTATGTTCTTAACAAACATGCTTTCAAAGGATGGATTGACAAAAGGAAGACAAACACTCACGCCCCCAAACCTAAATCTCGCATTGTCCTCAATGAGAAAAACACAAAATAGCTTAGGCAAGGAATGATACTACTTGGTCTATGCAAATGTATGTCACGACTGAATAGATGAAGAATGCCTCCGAACCTGTCTACCAATACACTCGGGGAGAATTGTCAAAATAAAATACAATAAAAGTAAAAACTGAAATAACTAAAATAAATTGAAACTCTAAAATGACAGTGGGTTGCTTCCTACTTAGTGCTAAGTTTAATATCTTCAGCCGAACGTAATGGGGAATCATGAATAAACCGGGTCTGCCAAGTTGATTGTCTCGATTATTCCCCCTTCTCACAACCCACAATATGCTTCAACCTTTGGTCTTTAACCTTAAGTTTTATGCCATCTCTCAAGTTGACTATATCCACTACCCCCATTGGGGTACACTCTTTCAACCATAAATGGACCATCCTGCTTATATCGAAGTTTGCCCGGGAAAAGTTTCAACTCTGAGTTGAGCAACCATACCTTCTGATTAAGATTAAAGGACTTCTTATTAATGATGTTGTCATTAAACACTCTTGTCCTCTCCTTATAAATTTTTAAATTCACAAAGGCCTCATTCCACAACTCATCCAACTCTAACTCCAAGAGTTGAAGCATGCGTTCATCGTCTACTCGTTTCATCTCAAAGTTCAACGCTCTTGTAGCTCAATAAGCATGATGCTCTATCTCAACATGTAAATGGCATACATTTTCGTGCACCAATCAGAAAGGTAACATACTAATAAGAGTTTTGTAAGTTGTATAGTATGCCCATAAAGCTTCAACCAAGTATTCCAACCAATCTTTATGGTCGAGATGTACCATTTTCTCCAAAATCTGCTTCACCTCTCTATTAGACACCTCCGCTTGACCATTAGTTTGAAGGTGATAAGGTATGGTCGCCTTGTGAGTCATGGAGTACTTGCGTACCAATGCCTCAAATGGCCTATTACAAAAATATGATTCCTTATTACTAATGATCGCTCGAAGTATCTAAAACCTGCTAAAAATTTGCACTCTAAAAAACAAAGTACCACCCTATAGTTATCAGTCCTAGTACCTATGGCCTGAACCTACTTAGACACATAGTCTATAACAAGAAAAATATACTTGTGACCAAAGAATGTTGGGAACGTTCCCATGAAATTGATGCCCCACACGTAAAAAATCTAGACTATCAGAATCGGTGGAAGGGGTATTATATCTTTATGGGATATTGATCCCGCGTGCTGACACTATTCACAAGCCTAACAAAATCGATGCTCACATTTGAATAAGGATGGCCAATAGAATCCATATTGAATCATTTTTTTTCCATCCACTTTCCCCCAAAATGTGCCCCGTATGCCTGAGAGGGACAAAAATCCAAAATACTATCAAACTCGCACTTAGGCACACATCTATTTATCACCTGGTTCGTACAATGCTTAAATAGATGGGATCGTCCAAGTAAAGATGTTAGACCTGTGAAAAGAAATGGTCTTTATTTTGTTTCGTCTACTGGGCAGGAGTTTCACATGTAGCGAGGTTGTTTGCAATGTGCGCAAACCATGGTGGAGACATTTGTGTCATAGAAAAATATTGTTCATCAGGGAATGAATCCGCAATGGAATCTTTTCCCTTACTCTCATTGGGAAAAACCCATGATAGCTGGTTGGCCATGACATTCTCTACTCCCTTCTTATCTCTGATCTCAATATCGAATTTTTGGAGTAAAGGAATCCACCTAATCAACTAAGATTTTTTCTAATTCTTCGACAATAGGTACCGCAAAGCTGTATGATCGAAGAATATGATAATTTTCAACCCTAGGATATATGATCAAAATTTATCCAATACAAAAACCACAACTAACAGTTCTTTCTCGATTGTAGTGTAATTTACATGTTCATCAACAAGCGTTTTACTTTTATAGTATACCACATAAGGTACCTTGTCCACTCTCTGCCCCGAAACAACACCAACAACATAGTTGGAGGCATTACACATAATCTCAAAAGGCGTGAGCAGTCTGGGCACAGAATAATGGGGACGGAGATCAGTTTATCCTTATGTTTCTCAAATGCTTCTCAACACGACTTAGCAAAAATGAATAGCAGATTTAGAGCAAACAAATTGCAGATGGGACCTGCAATCTTGCCAAATTACTTGATGAAGTATCGATAAAATCTCGCAAGACCTAAGAAGGATCTAACTTACTTCACCGTTGTGGGCAATGGCAAATTTGCAATGACATCAACTGTTGGCCAACAAATCTACCAAAGAGGGTGTGTAAATTTGTAGTTATAAAAATTAAACAAACAAATTATTTGTCAAATAATCATTAATTTTACTAATTGCTTGTTATCTTAAGTTATGGCGAAAATGTGTTTATCTGAATGCACAACCAAACAAATAGGATAGAGAAATTAAACACAACAATTTATCTTAGTTCGACAAGCAACTCTTGAGTATGTTCAGTCCTCTAAGCTCACACATGGACTTCGCAATCCAATAACCCAGATTTCTTTCCCAAGTAGAAACAAAATCCTTACAATCCTTTCATAAGTTTAGGACTAACCTAATTCTTTTTCTAGGCTTAAAAGTATACTTTTTACAATTTTTACTTTACCAGGCTCAGGAAGAATCTAATTTTTTTACAGGCTAAGAATCAACCTAATTATCTTTCTACTAGGCTAAAGACTACGCTAATTCTTTTTTTAGGCTGAATCAAATCTAATCCTTTTACAACCTAAGAATCTAATCTAAACCCTAATTAGACATTGACGCAATGTGTCTAATTCTTTCACACTCACAAATATAGCTTCTACCACCTCAATACAATATATGCTCAATTGATGTACTAATATACTATGTAATAGAACTATGTGAGTATACAAATCTAACTTTAATCGATATAAAGCACAAAGATAATATAAATTAGATTTCGCAGGCAAAAATCATTTTACAAGATTTTCCGGATATTCAAAATAGAAAACGATTTTTCACAAAAAATTACTACAAGCTCAATCAAAAGATATTAATCAATTAAAACATAATTAATTTTATCAAATAAACAAGAGAAATCTCATCGGGATTTATTTAAGAAGATCAATACGTAAGAAAAACCAAGTATAGCAAGAACAATGATTTCTTCAATGCAAAACTTTTTTTCTCTAAAATAATTTTTGGAAAATGAAACTCTCTTTATGAATATGGGTGATTTAAACTCTTTCCCTTGATTTTATATGTATTCAAATTCACAGATATATATATATATCTTCTACCACCTCAATACAATATATGCTCAATTGATGTCCTAATATACTATGTAATAGAACTATGTGAGTACACAAATCTGATTTTATTCGATTATAGTACAAAGATAATATAAATCAAATTTCGCAGGCAAAAATTGTTTAGCGGGATTTTCAGGGTATTTTACATAAAAAACGATTTTCACACAAAAATACTACAAGCTCAATAAAAAGCTATTAATCACTTAAATCACAATTAATATGAGCAAGTAAATAAGAACAATCTCAATAAAATTTCTTTAAGAAGATCAAACCTTGTATAGCAAGAACAACTATTTTTTCAATGCGAAACTTTTTCTCTCAACAATATTTTTAGTAAAAAGATACTCTCTTTATAAATATGGCTAATTTTAACTCTTTCTCTTGATTGATTTATATTCAAATTCGCAGGTCTTTATACATAGATTTCAAACTATGCTTATAATGACTATTTTTCAAAACATAGGACCATTAATGTCAAATACAGACCCTAAATAATATAATATTTTAAATCTAAAATATTTTACCCAAAAAAATACTCTTTTAAAAAGATCAATTTAGTCCTCAAAACTATTTGATTCAAACCCATTAAATATAGAAAGCAGATTTTTCGGTTAATCTCGAAGAATCAAGTAATATAAGGACTAAATAATAAGATCTTCAAAATATATGATAGATATACGAAATATATTCAAAACCCCTTAAAATCTAATTTTATAACGTTCAAAATCATGGGATTTGGGTAAAAGATCTCAAAAAAATACTTGGTTAAACATTTTGAAATCTGAACTATCGGTCGACCAGCCATCAATGCGGTTCACCGGTTGTCCTTCCAATGTTTCATTTTTCAACCCTTGGCAACTAGTCAGTCGACCGGATGTTAACCGGCAAAAACATCATCCTGAATCTCCTAGTCGATCGACTTCTCGTGGTCAACCGTTCTAGCTTCTTTAGTATCCCCATCTAGAATCTCCCAGTCGACCGACTGTATTGTGGGTCGACTGTCCAAGCTAAAAATTAATTATTTTTGATTTTAAAAAAAATTCTTTGATTGACACTTTTTAGACAATATTTAGACTCTCAAATTTATCGCTTCTTACCATGAGACGCATAATTTAATCAATTTAGTAAGTGTTGTACATGATTCTAATCGAGTTGTATTAAGAGCATAAAAGTGTTGAGTTATTTTAACTAGAAATACAAAATATCTTTTTTGCTCCAGAAAATCTTTGACGCCTTCATTGCAACCGTCTTGAATTCTTTGTAAAATATCATCTTGAAAATCATCATCAAGTATTAAATTTCGAAATTCAACATTTTTCTCATTTGCTCAATCGTAACTCATACTCAATAAAAAAATAGTTCCGCAAAACATCAATGTTAATTTATCCATCAAAACATATAGGGTCAACATCAACTTAATTTGACCTACCTCGATCCAAATAATTTTCAAAAAGTGTCGTTTAAATAAAATATCTTAAAATTTGTAAAGAGGTGATTTTCAGCTCAGAGGGTCAACCAACAATATGGTCGGTCAACTAGGATATTGAAGATAGAGAAATTCAATTTTAGACATAACGGTTGACTGATAAGAGGCCAGTTGACTGGGTGATTCTGGATGGTGTTTTTGGAAGTTGATGTCGGTCGACCGACTAGTTGCCAAAGGTTAAAAAATAAACTATTAGAAGGGCAATCGATCGACTGCAAGGATGGCCGGTCGACCGATAGTTCAGATTTCAGAATGTTTGACCATATATTGTTTTGAGATCCTAAGCCCAAGTACCATGGTTTTGAATGTTATAAAATTATATTTTAAGGTATTTTGAATATATTTCATATATCTATCATATATTTTGAAGATTTTATTATTTCATCCTTATATGACTTGATTCTTTGAGATTAACCAAAAAAATTACTTCTATATTTAAGGGGTTTGACTAAAAAATGTTTTGGGGACTAAATTGGGCTTTTTAAAATAGTATTTTTTGTTTTTGGCCAAATATTTCAGATTTAAAAGATTATATTATATGGGATCTATATTTGACATTAACAGTCTTATATTTTGAAAAATAGTTGTTATAGGCATAGTTTAAAACCTATTTATAAAGACCTGCGAATTTGAATATAAATAAATCAAGATAAAAAATTTCAAATTAGCCATATTCATAATGAGAGTATCTTTTTGCTGAAAATATTTTTGAAAGAAAAAATTTTGCATTGAAGAAATTGTTGTTCTTGCTATATCGGGTTTGAGTATTATGTTTGATCTTCTTAAAGAAATCTCGGTGAGATTGTTCTTGTTTACTTGTTCAAATTAATTGTGCTTTAATCGATTAATAGCTTTTTATTGAGCCTAAAGTATTTTTATGCGAAAAATTGTTTTCTATGTAGAATATCCTGAAAATCCAACTAAACGATTTTTGCCTGTGAATTCTGGTTTATATTATCTTTGTGCTATAATTGAATAAATCATATTTATATTTTCACATAATTATATCACATAGTATATCGAGATATTAATTGAGCATATATTGTATTGAGATGGTAGAAACTCTTGTGAGAAGAAACATATATTTTTTGTATTTATCAGTGTGAGAGGATTAGACACATTTGATTCTTAATATGTAAAAGGATTAAATTTAAATCTGGGTGTAACAGGATTATGTTAGTCTTTAGTTTGGTAAAAAGATAGTTAGGTTTGATCATGAGTCTGCAAAAGAATTAGGTTCCTCTTGAGCCTCGTAAAAGGAAATGTAAAGGTTTGATTTTGATACTAGAAAAAGAATTAGGTTAGTCTTGAACATATGAAAAAAGGATTGTAAGAGTTTGGTTCCTACCTGTAAAATGTCTCAGGGTTAGTGGATTACAAAATCCCTGCAGGAGATCAAGGGACTAGACGTAGGCAAGAATAGCTTCTCGAACCAAAATAAATCTATGTGTTCAATATCTTTATCCCTATTTGTTTGGTTGTGTATTCAGATAAACACGTTTCTGCCATAACTCTAGAAAACAAACGGTTAGGGAAGTTGGGTATTGCTCGAACAATAATATGTTTATTTAAATTTTTATAACTACCTAATTCACTCCCACCCTTGGATAGATTTGTGGGCTAACAACTCTGATGAGTTTTCCTCTGGGTTGATTAGTGGCATTAAAACATTGATTCATACATTTATCTTGTGGAATGAGACATCCATAACTTCCGATCGATAGTCAATGCAAGCATTGGTGGTGGCGAGGAAGGGACGTCCCAAAATGACCGAAATTTGTTGACTCGAGTTAGGAACCAGTTCCATGTCTAGAACTATGAAATTCACAAGATAGAAAATATTTTCTACTTTTACTAGTACATCCTAAATTATCCCTCTTAGTTTCTGGATTAACCTATTGACTAACTGAAGTGTTACCGATATAGGCTGTAGATCCCCCAAACCTAAATGCTCATACACAGAAAATGGGAGCAAATTTACACTTGCGCCCAATTCTAGAAGAGCCTTCAAAATGGGTTGATCTCTTATCGTACATGCAATGGTTGGGACTAACGTATTGGCTAACTGGAGTGTTCCCGACGTAGCCTTTAATCCCCCAAACCTAAATGCTCAAACACGAAAAATGGTAGCAAATTTACACTTGCACCCAAATTTAGAAGAGCTTTCACAATAGGCTGAACTATCACACATGCAATGGTCGGGACTTCAAAGTCTTTAAACTTTGGTGGAGTTTCATATCCTAAAATAGAACTCACTTGTTGTGTTAACAATACCTTCTTTGAAACGTGCTTTAAACTTTCTATTCTGTGTACAAAAGTCCTTTAAAAATTATGCATACACGGGGACATGTTTAATAGCCTCCAGGAATGGAATATTGATCTTTACCAGCTTGAATGTCTTAAGGATATTTTCCCATTCTAATGCTATCTCAATTCAATGGTGAAGGTCGGCTAAACATTGAGGAAATGGTGCCCAAGGAGCAGAATGTGTCTCCTTAGGTGTGTAAAGCTCGGGGTTTAAGCACTTGGGTTCCTCAACTTTCTTGCTTGGCTACGGTCCTTCGACTACCTTTTCACTTTCACTATTATCCTCTAAAATTCTCTCCTCAACACCCAACCGATTGTCCAAACGATTGACTTTGCCAAAAAAAAAAAAACTGTTTAAAACAATTCAGTTCGTTAAAATCGTTCAAATGATTGAGTTTGCCAAAAAACACTTCAAGACCATTTAGTTTGCCAAGATAATTTAAACAATTGAGTTTACCAAAAAAAAAAAAAACTATTCAAAATAGTTTAATTCACCAAAAATGTTCAAAATATTAAGCTTGCCAAAAACTATCAAAACTGGCATAATAAACAAAACTCCAGTTACGAACACGAGGATAATGATCGAAAAATTGCCATGTAAACTAACAATGACACTAAAAAACATAATTTATCCTTTCTTACATAACTAAATTATTCATGGGAGGGAAAAAGGATGGTAGTACATACAACCACATAAAAAAGGTACTTATATTATCATTTTTAATATTTTACACAAATGTAGGGAAGAATTATGATTCTTCCCATAAAAAAATACAATTATTTTGGGGGGAATGGATTTTTTTCCTTCATTGGGAACAGGAGGAACTTTTTCTTCAAAAAAAAAATTGACTAGAGAAAGAGGCTCACGTTAGAATGGAGGCGGAGATCCTCCATCCTTAAAGGAGAAATAATCTTCCACATCCTTGAATGTTATGAGCTCATGGGTAAGAACCCGAATTTTATTTTTCTTGGCCTCATTTTGGGCTCGTACTTTGTCATCGTGTCATTTCGTGATTCGCACATGAGCCTCTAGATCCTCGACCTCCTTGTTAAGCTATTTAACCCGGGACTCAGCATTCTCAAGCTCATCAACCTTGTACTCGTACCGGTTTGCAACTCTATCAGTGCCAAAACAGATGAATAATAGGCCACATCAAACTGGTGATATAGCGATAATGTTTCCTCCATCAACCGAAGGCATGGGTACACGTCTTTCTCTACATGTACGTCTATGATCAAGCCTCTAAAATAAATCCATTGTCTATTTTGCTTCCTCCTGGCAGTATCCAACTATTCGTAAGTAGACATGGTTAAAGAGAGAAAAAAGAAAGAAACAAGTAATTAGAAATACGAGAGAGAAAAAATGTTAGTCAAACAATGGAGAGTAACAAAAGGAATGGCCTTTAAATAGGTAAAATGTATAAGAAAGCACAACAAAAAGTAGACACTTAAGCATCAAGTACAATTAATAGCTAAATATTTTTCCAAAACACAGGTTGACGATATGTACAAAACTTAAGTAATCGTTAATGTAAGTAATGATGACAAGCATAAAAAATATGGGACGTTTGAAATAACTGGCAAAAATTTTGAAGTGCCTCGAAGCCTGCCTTACCACCGAACTGGGCTATAATGAACAATTGGTCTTCTTGATTATCGAGCTGATCTAAAGCAACAAAAGACTGATCAATAATGATGCCTTGAACTGCTTTAACCACAATACAGTCATGGGCAATTTCCAGACTGGTAGCAACAACAAAAGAGGCCTCATCCTCTAACTCATTAGGCTCAGTATCAATAAAGTTGAGGTCAAGCTCGAGAAATTTAGAGGCCACAACAAATCAACAATCGTTGAAGCTGACGATCTGAATATCTATGTGCATCTCATTAGAGAGTTGCCAACTTTATCCCCGTTGGAGAGAAAGTTGATCATCTTTCTACTGAAGTAAGAAATTAAGGTTTTCAATATGGGCAAACAACTCAGATGATTTGGACATCCAACTCTTCCAACTCTAACTCGTTGGATTTGATCATGTCATTCTTGAGGTTGCCTAGCTCGGTAAGGGCAACCTCTTTCTCTCTCTGGACTTCGGCTAATACTACTACCGATGCACTTTTTTTTGCTACCAGATTTGTCTTTAAGCCCTCAACTTCGCTAGAGAGCAACTCAATTTCTTTCAATAAATCTTCACATTGTCTAACCGTGGCGGCAAGATCAGTCACAACTTTTCCTTTGATAATTTCTCTACTACAAGCTCGGTCTCCAACACTCCTTCTCACCAGGGATAACTCCAAGGTCTTCTTCCAACTTTCTTGACTCTCTAACTTGGAAAACCAGTTGGAATTCAAGTTCTTCCATGGTATCCGACCTTACGACCATGGCAAAAACGATATATATACATTGTGAAATGTTATAAAAATTAGATAATAAAGCAAAAACAAGAGACACCAAGGGACATATCCTTGGAGACAGATCTGAAGGCTAGCACAGATGCCCAACCAAAATAACCCAGTCCTCATACGAGACTCGATCCTAACTCGACCCCTATCCTAGGATTGTTCCATCAAGGTGTGGACGGAGTTATCAAACTTTTATTGTGCCTTTGGAACAGATGAACTTGGTTCAGATAACTATTCGCTTATAAAGGTTTGCGACAACATAATAGTATTGGATGAACTAGATCTAGCATCACGGGTGGATGGCAGAGCAATAACTAGTAAAGACAAATGAGAAATTAACGTATTGGCCACACGAGTAAGTACTTCAAGTCCTCGAATCTTAGTGGGAGAGCAAGGGCGAGCCCTAGGCACCGGAACAGAGATAATAGTGTCACTTCTTCTTTAACGAATAAGAGGACGGTCATCCTTAAAATTGACAAGACCTTGCGAAGCGGAGCTATTTATTGGAGAGATCAAAAGAAAGAATTATACAACGAGAACCAAAACGTTGGGCTGAGAAGTAGGCTGGCTCCATTTCGAGATGAATTCTTCTTTCATTTTAAAGAAAAGATCAAGAGTCGGTTCTTTTTGTCTTGATACATCCTCTTGGTATCAAAAGAAACGTAAGTTAGCTTCTTATAAGATCGTACAACGGGTACCAAGATCTTAGCTTGTTCTACAACAATCGTTAGACTGAGGTAGACGTTTTTAAGGGCTTCATCATCTAGACACAAAAATAAAGATGCCCGTTCTCCACAATCAAACGAACCCTCAAAGAAACTATAGTTTTGGAATGATTACTTGGAATATGGAAATTCTTCGGGACCATTGGACTCAACCCTACTTCTACCGGCAAAAACTCTTAATCACTATTGAAGAACAAACAATAGTTTTTCTAATTATTGATTAAAGTAAGGAGATCGCTAAGGAACTAACAATCAAAATGTATTGATATACAGAACCTCCTAGAACATTTTTTGAACTTCGTCGAAATGAAGCTCTTTACTATTTCAGGGGTAATAATGACTTTGGAGATGTGAGAAATAGCTATTGCACCCATAATTTGGTGGAAACCATTGGATCCTAACTAGGTTCGACTGATTTCTAATATTGAAAAAAAATACGATGAAAAAGAGAAGAGGGAAGATGGAGACCATACTCGGACATCCATAAGTAGAAGCAAATCTCATTTGCCCTAGGAGTGAAAGAGTACTCAGTCAAAGTTGGAACCCTAATAGTAACGGAATTGAGGATTCTGTATTGACATATGAGCTTAGGCACTAATTATTATTTGAAAAAAGAATCACCATGGTCTCCCCAACATAATAAAGGATTAGAAAAAGGTGTGGCACCGGTTTGGTTGAGGCTTTCGAGAGTCTAATCAGACAACATACCAACTTCCACGGGACTACTAACGATGCTATTCAATAGAGTGATATCCATAGAAAAAATTAACAAAGAAAAATATAAATAAGGAATGATTGAAGGTTATGCGTAACCGCATGAAGAGAAACAAAATAAGGGAGAAAGAAAAGACTTATTGACGAAAACGCTGCAAGATGAGACTGGTGACTTCGTGCTTTCTCCTTGAAAATAACCAAGTAGTCAGGGGGCAAATAATGGAGGAGAGACCTCAGTAGATCTGCTCTAATGTGTTGGACGGGCTTATTGTTTGGGCTGAAAGGGAGGATCCAGTCGAATGGATATGCGCCCTCATTAACCATGGAAAGCCCATGAGTATAACCCACATATGGGCTTTCTAACCCATCCAATCATAGAATTCTAGCTGAATTTCGACCCGTAAAGTCCCCACGGATTACAACTGAAACGTGCCCATTACTCATATCACGATCACTGTAACGAGGCCATTAATCCAATGTGTACCGACGATGGAATCGTATAAAGGTACATAACCAACTACTGCATGATTAGTGACAAACACATGTTTAAATATTTAATTCTCAGTGCAGTCATTTTATTTTCACTTTTCATCTTTCGTAACATATTAACTTATTCTCATGCCGGAGGTTCTTTGGTTGATATCACTCATGTGCAATGTATTAAGTATCGGTCATTATGTATCATAATGGCCGATACGTAATGGAAAAATTATGCCTCCGATATTGTTACGGGCCGATATTTAGAGATTGTGCCAATTCACAGCATTTCGGGCTGATACAGGCTTGTAATAGCCATTGAGACCGTTACAAAGAGGCATAATGCCTGTTACGGCTATTTTCCAACTTGTAGTAGTCTAGGTAGTCTAATAACATCAGTTTAGTGCATGTGAGGAGATTTGTTCAGTGTCTAGACAGCCTAACAGCTCCAAGTCGCCAGTTTTCTTCAGCTTTTCAGCGGATTCCTTCAACTTTCTTGACTGGATTCCTTTAGCTTGTTCATGATAAAATGTGAAATTTTGAAGACCTTTTCAGTCTCTTAGCAGTTAGCACTTGTACAACCCATTCCCATTTCCTATTGCAATTCGGTGACTTTGCAATTTTGGTGGCCCTTAGTACGATTTCGGTGACCTTGCAAGTTGCAAATTGCATGTTCTTCCCTAGATTTATAAGTTTTTTACTTAAAAATTTAAATGTTTCATGTTTTGTGTGTATTATATATATGTGTATGGGTGTACGTGTGTAATTATGTAGATAACTATTTATAATTATATATGTAATTATATAATGCATATTTATTCTATTTAATTTTAAGCTTTTAGGCCTAGAAAAAACTTGTTTCAACAAATATTTTTGTTTTGGAATGAAACCTGAATCGTGTAACTAAATATATGTAATAATGTTATGTGTGTGTATGTGTAATGTCCTAACTCCTAAAATAATTTTGGTTTAATTTTTAGTCCTAAAATAATTTTTTTAGTAAATAGAAGAAATTAAATTTGTGTAAGTAAATTGTAGAAAATGAAAATTTAACAATGTCGGGTGAAGAAGGATCAATTCCTCCTCCTAGTGATTATATTGGATGAAAATTCAGGACTGCTCTTGGTGGTTCTTGGCATAAATTAAAATGTAAATTTTGTGGTAGAGAGATAAATGGTGGAACAACTAGATTGAAACAACACTTGACGCACAAAAATGGTTAAGTAGATGGGGTTCAGAATGTTAGTAGAGAGGTTATGAATCATATGATGAAACATATTGAAGGTAACATGGAGAAAAAATGGATAAAAGAAAATAAAGAGAAGAAGTGATTGAACAAATTTGAGCTTTTGAACGTGATGAAGATGATCCTTATGAAATTTTGAGTGATGATGATAACTCAGATGATCCGGAGATGCCTTATAAACGGAAAGAAAGTATGAGGTTTCATAGAGAAAAAGAAGATAAGTACAGATTTAGGAGGGATACAAGCGACCAATATTAGACCGAGGGTAGTAGTGGGGTTGGTGGAAGCACCGAATGGGGAAGTACTTCCACTCGCATTGCTAATATATTTCAACGATCTTCTACTATCCGTGAATCAAGTCCGAGAAAAACTTGAATTGATTCATCCTTACTTGAAGCACGGTTGGCCGAGATTGACGTTGATCTACACCATAGAAAAGCCCCAAAATAGAAAAAGTTCTCAACAAGGGTAATGAAGAGGTTGAGGGAAAAAATAGGTATAACGATTAGTCCGTTTGTGCTATACACAGTTTGCTAGCAAATGTTGCTAATTCGTCATGGTTTGAGCCAATGTTGGATGTTGCGAGAAAGGTTGAAAAATAAGTGAAAGTACCTACTCCTTATGAGCTAAGAGTAATGTTTATTAAACTTATTACAAATTTACAACTTAAAAGTTACAACTTGTAAATTCAATTAATTTACTTATTAATTTATTTTTTGTGCTTCTGGTTAGGTAACTGAAGTTTTCTTACCAAGAGAATGTGAAAAATTGAGAAAATGGATCGAATATCATAAACCAAGTTGGGAAGAAAGGGGCATTACAATCATGTGTGATGGGTGGTCCGACCTACATGGAAGCACATTATCAATTTTCTGATTTATAGTAATCGGGGGACTGTTTTTCATAAATCAGTGGATGCCACTGATGTTGTTAGAAGAACTGTCGAGTATTACTTCGATCTCATGGACAAGGTTGTGGATGAAATTGGTGAAAAATATGTTGTCCAAATTGTCACTAATAATGAGGCTTCAATGAAGGCAACGGGAAAAAAACTTATGTTGAAAAGACCTATTCTATATTGGACAACTTGTGTTTCACATTGGATTGATTTGATATTGTATGATATTGGAGAGAAAGCAAGTGTGCATAAGGTCTTGGATGATGCAAAAAGAATCTCACGCTTTATTTATAACTCTACTTGGGTTCTTGATTATATGAAGAGATTTTCCGAAAAGCATTGTAAAGCATAAGAATGCCTTACATGATATATTTGATTGTGATGAGTGGAGGAGCATAAGATAAGCGAATAAGAAGTATAGAAAAAAAATTGTGAATGACAAATTGTTTGCCAGTGATCTATCTAAGAGGGGAAGTGAATTGAGTAGTTATAAAAATTAAATCAAATTGTTATCTTTCAACACTTAAATTTTTAAATAATTAATTTAATCCTAAATTAATTATTATCTTTATATAGCAGTGGATAAGTGTAATTAACTCTAGGTGCACACCCAAATAACAATAAATAAATAAAGTAACAAAGCAAAACACCACGATATATCCTGATTCATCAAACTACTCTTGGCTAATCCAGTCCTCCGAGCCCCACGAAGATTCGCACCCACTAAACCACTAGATTCCTTTAATCAGGTAGGAATCAAACCTTTACACAATGATTCTTTTACAGACTTAGAATCAACCTTTACAATTTTCTTTTCATAGACTAAAAAAGAACCTCTAACTCTTTAACAAGCTAAAGATTAATCTAATTGTTTTATACTTAGACTAAGAATCAAATCTTACCAAAACACTTCAAGTATCATTTTCCCAGGTAAGGATGAAATCTTTACAATTCACTCACTATTAATTCTAATGAAAAAGAATCACGCCTATGCTCTTTTCAAGGGAAAAGAGTAACTTAATCTTTTTATACCTTAGGTAAAGATTAAACCTCAATCTCTTTACCGGAAGAGATTGAAACTCAACTACCTTTGATTAGATATTCCCAACAATATCTAATCCGTACAAAACTTATCAATTACAAAAATCGTTAAGTTTTTTCCCACTCGGAGATTCTATCACCTCAAATCAATTTAAACTCAATTAATGTCTCGATAAATACTAGTGATAGAATGTAGTGAGTAATTTAAAATCTGATTATAAAATAAGCAGGTAACATAGAATCAAGCACGTAATCCGATTACCACAAAAATTGTTTTAAAATAATTTTTATGCACTTTAAGGTTTAAAAACGACTTCACAAGATCTAAAATCCAAGCAAGCAGAATAATATATAATCGCAATAAAGAATAAAACTTGGAACAATCTCACTAGGATATCACTGAAAGAATAAAAATTGAATCGTAACAAAGTTTAGATCGGTGACACCAAAATAATCAACACTTATCCTCAAGAACTTTTCTCAAGAATGATCTCACAATAATCTCTCGATATAATCTCAAAATAACAACTCTTAGAAAATACACAAACTGAAAGTTGTTGATAGAATGATATATTAATATGTGAAAAACTCAGGTCTATTTAAACTAATTTGAAATAGGCCCTCTAATGGTTAGTTCTCACAAGATATGACAAGTAAATGCATATATAGACCCCGTATATCAATACCATTTAATCTTGGTCAATTTTACTTAAATATTGCTTTTAAATCATTCAATTTAGTCCTCAACTTATTTCACATTCTCAAATCAAAAGGATAGAAAGTATTAAATAGACTAATTGAGAAATACTTAAAATAAGTGTACCATATCTGTAGGGACATGTAAGTATGAATGATATATTTATAATATGTTCAAATCCCCGGAATATCTTCAAGATATTAGCCAAAAAATGGCTAGTAATGACTAGTTTTTTATCAGATCCCGAAAACCCTCAAACACTGAAACTGCCCAGTCGGTTAACCGACCAATGAACCATCGGTCGACTTATCATTTCAAGTTGTAGCCCAAGCCATTTTCATACACTGGTCGGTTGATCGATTTCCCATTTTTCGGTTGACCGATCGATTCAAGATACTCCCCAGTGCAATTTTTCGGCCCTGGTCGGTTGACCGATCATCGACGGTCGGTTGACCGATTGATTCAAAGAGTTCACTTCTCATCCATTGGTTGACCGATCTCTCTTAGTCGGTTGACCGATCAATTCAGAGACTTCTCCAATTCCCATCCATTGCCCATTGGTTGACCGATTCTCTTGTGATCGGTTTATCGATCCTGGATCACTCATTCTCAATTATATTTCAACTCCAATCTTCAATGTTTTCGACCCTTTAACCGATTTATATTCTCGATTAACATAATTAACACTAGTAATCAATTTTAAACACTAATCTTTCTTAGGTCAATTTTTCTTTTTCAATTTCACATTGAAACAAATATGTGAACTAATTAGGATCCTAATAAAAACACACATAAATATAAATCATTTTTGTGCCATGTGTGATCCTAATCCGGATACATTAAGAGTAAAAATTGACTTGAGTTGCTTTCACCTAAATTTTTTAGAATCTTCAATCTCTTAATGTCTATCTCTTTATCTGTCTCTTTGCATCCTTAGCAATTACTTCATGATAATATCATCAACGAAACTTTTACACTGAAACACTCATTAAACTTGTTAGTTCCACAAAAAATATAAATATTTAATTGTCTATCAAAATCTTGGGATGAACACAATTTTTTTTGGAAAAAATCTTCAGACATTTTAAAAGTTCAAGAACCATTGGTGAAGGTACTTAGGCTTGTTGATGGAGATGAGAAGCCTACAATGGGATTCATTTATGAAGTTATGGACATATCGAAGATGTTAATTCCACAAAATTGTCGTTACTACAGAGAATATTGGAATATAATCGACAAAAGATGGCAATTTTAATTACACTACAATTTGCATGCGGCTGGTATGTAATTGAGTAATTGTCAATTCAAATTTTAAATACTCTTGTTAGAATTAAACTTCCTTTAACAATATGTGCTTTTGTTTAGAATTCATTTAGGCTATTTTTTAAATCCTTAATATCAATATGGTGGTAAACTTTCTAATCATAGAGAGGTAATGGATGGAGTTAAAAAATTAATTCAAAATTGGAGTTGAGTGTTGATAAACAAATTCAAGATATTAATCAAGTTAGTTCATATTTTTTAAAAGTTGCAACTAGCAGCTAACAAGTTACAAAGTTTTCTATATTTTGTTTGTGGGTTTTTAATTTGTTACTTTCTAGTACAGATTACGATGTTCCGTGATAAGCAAGAATTTTTTGGGGTTGTATTGGCTCAACGAGAAATTGCACGTACGAATCCGGATAATATAATAAACAATTAACTATTAATATAAGAATTTTAATCTTCGTATTATTTTAATTCATAATTTTTCTACAGCTGAATGGCGGATCCACTATGGTACATCTGCCCCTGAACTTCAAGAGATTGCAGTTAAAGTGTTGAGCCAGATAACATCGTCTTCTAATTGCAAGCGTAATTGGAGCACATTTAGTTTGATACACACAAAGACGAGAAATCGTCTAAAGTATCAAAAACTGAATAAGCTTATTTACATGGCCTATAATATGAGGCTGAAAATCAGAAATGCTATAAGAAAAAGCCAAAGTGATATTGAAGATGACTTCCACCCTATTAACTTGGACTATATCTTTGAGAAATATAATCCACTATCTCCATGGCTTTAAAAGAGAAAAGAACCATTATTAGATGATTAAGACAACTCTGGTTGGTTAGACGTAAGCGATGATGAGGCCGTTACTGCTTGTAGCCAAGTACCTCGATGTCCGCAGAATGGAGTTCATTTGGAGATGGAAGTGACAGTGATAGTGGTCATGGTTTGAGACTACCTAATGTAGGGTCTAGTGGAGATGATGGTGGAGGTGGAAGAGACACTAGATGATTGCCATATCGTGGAGAAGTAGGAATGACCAGATTTGTAGGCGGTGTCAAAGTTGGGGATATTAGTAAGCCACAAAGACATTCTATCTCTGGTTCGATTGGATCATTAAGAAGACATTTAAACCTACAATCCTCAAATTTCGAAGAACACGATGACATGGCAAACCACTTTGGTATCCTTGGAGTTGGAGGATATGGATATAGATATCAAGGGGATAATTATCATCAGTGGCCTCAACTACAACCATATCCTTACCCTTATTGTCCCCCCTCGAAATATGTTTCGGCGCCATATTATGTAGGTATGGGTCCTTTAGTGTACCCACAACCTCCTGCTACTGGATACTCATATCCATCACCACTTTCTTACTAATACAGTGTAAACACTGCATTTTGTCCCCCCCAATCTGTGTCGAAATGAAAGTACAAGTTTAGATAAATTTTAAACTTAGGTTTAAAGGGAATGAATTTTATACTTTGGGTCACATAGATAATACATAAAAATCATAAAAAATAAAAATAAAATAAGAATTGTTAAATTTGACTAAATTCGGGTAAAGTAAAAGTTTCGAGTCAACCTCAAAATTCCTAAAATTAAAGGGGGTCTAAGATGACATTATTAAAGGTTGATTTTCATTAAATCACCTCTAATATGAATAAAGATTAGTTACTACTGTCTAATTATAGGAAATTTAACCAAATTACCTTTGTTACCTACTTTGACCCTTGAAACATTTAATATTACCGGTTTCATCTATTTGACACTAATTCCAAAAGATGTAATCAAGGCATGAAAATTCCATGTCAAGTCCAAGTTACACAAAGTAATTCAGGTTTTAGACTTGGTATGAAATCAACCAAACAAAGTCATCTTAATGAACCATTAAGGCCCAAATGAATTAAGGGCCCAATCCATCATCTAATGACTCAGAAATGAGCATTGAAATGACAAAGATGCCCTAAGATATTCTCTACACAAAATATCTAAAGAAGAAACTAAATCACTTACCGCAAACCGTTATTGAAACTAAACCGATTTGGTTCGCCACCTAAGCAAGACATTTAATGTGCATCAAATGTCCGTAATATCAAGTATTAAATGCTTGGGAGGACATGGATAATACATATTCAAGGAATCAAGATATTTTGATCAAAATATCTTAGAGATAACCGAAATACCCATTATCAAAACCAAAGCAATCCGGTTTGCCACCTTGCATACACTTAATGTAGTCATTAAGTGTCCATCCCATCAAACATTTATTGCTTAGGATGACATGGATATGGTGGATTCCAAGAACCTAGATATTTTCACCAAAATATCTTAGGGTTAACTAAAACCGTTAAAATGTACCTACCCATTACAAGACAAACTGAGTTGGTTCGATCCAAATCCAGCTAAATTAGAGCCTATCAAATCATGAGTCATCATCAAACATTAAATGCAAAATGACTCATCAAGACTAAATGCAATGAACCTTGGAAACATTAATGGCAACTAAAACGGAATAGTGAAACTAACTGGTACTTAGCCCCTAAACAGAACTGGAAGTGTCACTTCATGCCATAAATGCACCCATGTACAACTAATGATATCAAAGATTGTGTAATGATTGCCAATCATTGCAAGAATCTTTGAAAGATTTGGTAATCATTACCAAATCTTAGAGAATTTTCCACAATATTCTAAATTCATCCAAAACAAACCCTAGGGAATGGACTGGTATGGCCTGTGCATGGATGAATGCACAGGTCCCCTGGCCTACAAATACAAGGTTGTGTTTTCATTTTTCAAGAGTTGGAACCCTAGACTTTCTCTCTCTAAACTTGGGGCAGTGCTCTCCGGTCATAGGGCTTCCAATCATTTTCTTCATTAAACGCCTTGTTGTTTTGCCGAAATTTAGTCCCAGAGGGTGTTCTTGAGGTGCTTGGAACAAGAACTCAAGAAGTTGACGGCAACCAACTGAGTACAAACCGAGAAGATCAAGAAGAAGAAGAAAGTATTTGTTCAGGGAAAGACCATTCCTTTAAACTAGGTATACGTCTTGACAATCTTTTGATCTTTCTTAAATTTCATATATATATATTGCTTGTACATAGCATATAATCATATAGTTAGCATGCTTTAATTTCATGTATATAACATAAATAATCTATAATTAGCTAACAAACTTTAAATTTATATCATATAAATCAAGCCATACTAAAACTGTTTAAGGTTATGTCAAGAACATGTTAAGAACATATGAAAACTCAAATCATCCGAGAACATGTTACGAACATGTGAGGATCCAAACAAAACATCTATTATACCATGAGTTGTGCATAGTCTCGACGATTCTTTCATGAACACTTCAAACCGAATTTTTACTAACTGTTAATCTAACTATATAATTGTTAATAAGTGATTTACTTTATGCTAAACGTCAAGATCACAGCCTGACACTAAGTCTTCAGGCTAGTGAATTAACACCTTATATATATATACACACACACACATACACACTACATCGACAGACCATTGTGGCTAAAAATTCGAGATAAAGAAAGGATCTCCATTCTTTCGGGGATATGTGTGATCCTTCTTTAGAAACCTTCCCGTCTTTCTTAGTTACGAGTAAGATTGACACACACACACACACACACATATATGGTATTTTCTTTTATTTTTAACTAAACAACTTAAAAACAAACATTAACTTGTCTAAACAAAAGAGTTCGTGCGAGGTGTTCTTTACAAAATCAAAGAGATTATGTACACATCATTTTGTGATTTATGTTTATATTAATAATAAAATCAACTAAAACTACTTTTAACCTTAAATAAATGAACTACATGATGACTTGATCTTTGGTTATTCGCTAAAGTAAGTAGGCAACCTCATACGGGTTCAATCACCTTTAATAAATAAAACCATATTATTTTAACCTTAAATAAACGAACTATGTGATGACATGATTTTTGGTTACTCGCTAGGCAACCTCTTATAGGTTCGGTTATATATCTAAATAATTTAGTCTTAGTTTGCATGTTGGAACTACATGTCGACTTGATTCCTTATGAGAACAAGGATATGTAGGAAGTCTTTAGAATGTTCGGTCGTCAAAAAATGCAAAAACATTTCATTTCATATAGTTTGCATGTTGGAAGTACATGTTGACCTGATTCCCTGTGAAAACAGGGATATGTAGGAGGCCTTTATAAGATTACGTCGTTTATATTTTTGTATCTTATAAACTGTTATTGGGTTGTCGCTGCCTAGATTAGTGTAATTTACTACTTTCATTACATCAAAAAATACAAAAATATTTGTATTTTTTATTTATAGTTGCGATTGTTAAACCTTTACTACTTTAATCATATAAAAATGCATAAAAGGGAAATTTTTTAAAAAAGGGAATTGTATTTGTTAAGTAAATTAAAAAAATTACTTGGGTATTGTTTAAAAGTGAATACTTATTTAGAGTAAGGCATCGTTTACGGACGGGTGTCATAGGGTGTGTAAAACTTTCTTCGAGCATAACCGATCTCCGAACTTTAAGAAATCTCTGGTATGTGACGTTTATGAGTCAAAACAACGACCATTTCAAAGGAAAAAAATGAATTTCTAAAAATCTCAGTGACCTAATACACCATTTAAACCATGCTAGGCAACGACTCATTTTTAAACATAAAACCCCGACTCAAGAAATTTTTCAAAATCATTGCTTAGAAAATCCCTTGAAAAACCATTTCAAAATGAACGGATTTGTAGGACTTAGAAAGGGAGGAATGAATTGTTTCATCTTCTTCCCGATTTCTACTTTTTCAGCTATCAAAATCCAGGATGCATCATATAGTGTCCTTCCTCCACATCAAGAGAGTTTGAGTTCTACTTTCGGTTATTAAGAAGAAAGAACAAAATCTAGCGGTGCTAGTGGTAGTGGTACTGACAACACCATTTATGATTATTGCACCTTTAATTACTTTGGTGGTTATGGTGCTGCAGAACAAAATCAGAGTGATGATTATGCCGATGCCAACTATGAAAAGTCTGCGTGCAATTCGTTTTGGTATTGATAATTTGATGAGTGTGTTATTTTTGTAATATAATGTACAAATATAATTTTTTTTATTTTTTTATTATATTTGTGTAATATATTTTTATTAAATATTACGTGCATCATCTTATTCTTTTAATATTATTAAAATTCAGTACGATGATTTTTCATCGTTTTTCATATTTTTATTGTGTTGTATATGACTCTAAATGCCATAATATCTATTAAAATTTGTTTCTTAAGGGATAAATAAGTAAAATAATTATTATTATTGAGTTATTAAAATGTGTTTCTTAAGAATTAAATAAGTAAAATAATTACTATTATTGAGTTTTTGAGAATGTTCTAATGATTTAAAAAAATTCACGACCGTTATGGTTGATTTTCGTTACGGACAAGTCGATATTTTCGATATCGTTACACCACAATCGTTATCGTTACGTAACTCGATATCGTGATTTAAAACCTTGTTTTGGTGCCATTTTTAGCATTTTTGATTTTACAAATTGACAGATTTAAAGGAAGGGATTTTGGTATACATCAGAAACTTTATGCGTTTTTCAAAATTTTCTTTCTTTTTTCCTTTTCTCTTTCCCCTTCTCCCTTTTCCCTAGTATCTTTCGATGTACGAAACGGCCCTTCAAGTACATGGCGGCTTCCCAAGGCTTTTCGGCTCCCAATAGAGGCCAATCCTGTTGAGCCCGGAGTTTACCAGCCCGGCCCGTGTTGTTGGGCTCGTAAATGTAGGGTTTTAAGGGGGAAATTTGTTATCTTCGACATGCAGAAGAAATCACAAAGACAGACACCCCCCACTGGAAATTCCTGGTCGAGAAAACGGGTGAAACCGTGAGACAATTTCCCACTTGTATGGCAATTGTTTTTCGACCTCCTTTGAACTTTGCTCTTCGGGCAATGGCCTCACGCCTCTGCGTGTCCTCTCGTTTTCACTCTCACTCTTCGCTCTCATCATTATCTTTCACTCGTTCCTCTATCCTCCGCGGTACCAGGTAGCTTATTAGAATAAATATTAACTTGGCGTTGCATTCCGGAAATGTTCTAGGTGGCTCTGCTTTTCTCCGCGGAAAAGGGAAAACTAGAAAGAGTCGTTTTTTTTTTCCAACTGGTTGTGTTTTCCGTAACTATTTCTTTTGGCGGGAAAATGGGTTTTCTTGAGGTGTTTTTGATGCTTTATACTGTGAAAAACCTAATTGTGTTTTTGGCACAAAAATATTCCCTAGGTGTAGAAAACATTTTTCTTGACTTGGGTTTTGAGTATTTCTGTGAGATTGTTCATTGTGAATACTTTGTTTTCAGGAATTGTCAATTCAATTTAAGGAGGCTTTCAGTTCAACTTTCTGTTCAAACTGTGGTGTCTCCAAGGGCTTTTAGGTCGTCAAGCACCGCCAATGAAGCTCTCGAAGAAAGTCCCGGCTCAAAAGTTTATGGGTCTGAACAGATTCAGGTAAAATACTTGAGCCATTGAATTGACTTACATTGGCATTGCTATCTTAAATTGTCAATGCCTTTGACTTTCATTTTCAATTCTAGGGAAAGTATTTTGGTTTCTCTTCGTGTAAACTAATGCCGAAATATTAAACGGAAACATAACTTTTGGATTTGGAAGTCCGATTTACAACCCATACTTCCTCGTTTAATGTTCACACACTCATTAACCAAGCCCACTGAAATTTTTCTTAATTCAAAATGGGATTAGATTCCTTAGAGGCATCAATGCCTATTTATAGAGGCCTAAAGGTTCTTTTCAATGGTCCACTTGGATCCAATGGGCACAAATTGTGCTCTCTTTGCTCTCTTTATACAGGTTACTGGTACGTACGAACAAGAGTGTCTTCACGTAATGTGAGGGCACTATATTAAGTTTCTATCTAACTAACATGGCAACATCCAATTGCAAAATAAAGTACTCTTCTATGCCGTAGATCGATTTTGTCACTTCAAATTAGGCATTTCTAATCCCTCCAGAGTCCAGACTCATAATATGCTTAATCCCCTTTGCAGGAGGGTGCTTACTTTAAAAAAATATGATATATATATATATATAGTTTTTGAAAAATGACTTTATATGTGGTGGCCACCATTAAGCATTGTACATTGCAACTATAACAAGATGTGTCACTAAAATGTCTTCCTTTGATCCTCGGGTCACTTAACTCGTGTCTGATTGCTTTCCTGAGCATGCCCCTTTAGGCCGTTTCATTTGTGGACATTAGATAAGAAGCTAAAGTAGTAACATCAAACATCTGAATCATAACATAGTTCAAAGTCACAAAATGGCACTATTAGACCAGTATTAATGATCTATATATAACGCTCACATAGTGACGAAGTGGGGATCATCACTACACAAGTGATTGACCTGGTAACTTAAGATGGTCATCTCCTTGAGTGTACACTTGAAATCACACATTCGAATTTTCTTAGGCTTCATGAATTGTGAAAAACTTCCATGTTTGGTTCCAATAAACCTTATGTTGGCTTATGCAAGGCGACACTGTGAATGATTCTCTATTTATGTTGAGAATTCAAAGTTTCAGCTCACGCGCTATCTTAGCATCGAGGTTGGTTGTTGTGAGTTGTCAGTCATTTGCTTGGTGACGTCTACCATCACGGTAACAATGTATGCTATAACAAACTTCCAGAACTGTTCATCATACTTTTAAAGAATGAAAATAAAGCATGAAATCAACAAATGTACATTGGGGTACACATATACAAAGTCATTAGGTTAAATATTTCTTTTACAATCTACAGAAGCCTAAATTCCTTGCATGAGATTGGAACAAATCCCTATAAATAGCTTTTGTTTAGGGATTAACCTCAATTTTACTCATAGAAATATGCTTGAGTACCACTTCTCCATGTGAAACTCTGGATTGTGGAAACGATTAACCAACCCCACGGCATAACATATGTCTGGTCGTGTACACATCATGACATGCATTAGATTTCCAATTGCACTTGTATATGATATACGAGACATCTCGTTCTTATCAACATCAATTCTAGGACAAAGATCGAGGCTCAAGGTACTACTCTTTTTAATAGTGATGTCTATAGGTTTAGTATTGTTAAAAGGGTATTTCTGTCTTTCTTGTATTATTTAGGGTTTCCTGTACGGTTTAGGGTTTGCTGTATTGTTTCTTCATTTTTCAATATAAATAAAGGGAAAGGCTACCACAATGGTACAAGTTTTCTCATTTTTTTACTTTAACATGGTATCGAGAGCAGGTTATGGGAGATTGATTCTATAGATCTGTTCAAACCACTTTTTTTTTTTTTTTTTTTTTCCCTTCCTTTCTGTTCATACAAAAAAAACAAACAAACACAAATCTGAAACCCTAGCAGCCCACAAGCCCTCGCCACCGCCGCCTATCAAACACTCATATCTGCCGTCGTCCAGACCATTCCGAGCCTCGCCGCCGTCGTCCAGGCCAGTCCGAGCCTCCACCACTCATCGTCGTCCCCAAAACCGAGCCGTACCATCATCACGAACCAGATTCCCTACTTGCTGTCCATCATCGACGTCGTCCATGTCGCCGCCGTCTCCTCTGACGTCGCCGACCTTCGCCGACCATCACCAGCGCCTCGCTGGCCGTTGATTGCCCGAAATCAAAACTCACTGCCTTCGCTGGGTCTTGTTCATGAGTATGGTTCATATTGTCCCGATTTGAGAGTATTCTGGACCAGATCTGAGCAAGTATTGTTCGTAAGTACTGTTTGTTCGATTGTTCAGATTTGAGACAGTATTCTGGATCAGATCTAATGTCCCGGATGTTCGTGAGTATTGTTCTGCTTATGATGTTCTTCATTTAAGCCCTACAATTGTTTGTGTTGTTGGTTTATTTCCCTTGTGCAAGTTGTTTGTTAGTTATTGTATTGGCGGGTACTAATGTCAATGGTTACAGCTCAACCGTTAACAACCCGTAAGTTGAACGGAACCAATTATTTAAATTGATCTAAGGCTGTGAAAATAGCCCTCACCGGACAAGGGAAACACCGTCATCTCACGGAATTCGCCCTGGCAAAAGATGATAAAAAGTATGACGAATAGATTCAAGCTGATGCGCAGATTGTAGTATCGTTGTGGAATTCAATGGAGCCTGAAGTTATTGATCTCTGTACTCATCTAGATACGTGCGAAGTCATATGTGAGTATCTTCGTGTGTTATATTCCAATAATCTCACTAGGATGTATGATTTATCGGTAGAGTACTTCCAACTTCAGCAAGGCACGCAATCCGTTACAGATTATTTTGCCACATTCAACAGCCTCTATGAGGAGTTGAATACTATCTTACCGATGACTATCGATTTGAACGAAATGCAAAAGTAACGTGAGCAGATTGCTGTCATGAAGTTCTTGGCTGGATTATGCCCAGAATTTGAACTAGTCCAATTTCAGATCCTTTCCAGTGCTACTCTTCCCACTATCACTGAAATGTATTCTTGCGTCTCGCGTAGCACTACCAAGGACAATGTTTTTGACTTGAGTATGTCTGCGTCATTTGAGCATTCAACACTTGTTACTTAGATTCCTACACGAGATCGTGGTGTTCCACTCAGTGGTAGTCTTGGTGGTTTCTCTCGTGGTGGCAGTGGTGTTGGCCTTTGGGGTGGACGTAGTGGTCGTGGTCGTGACTCACATCGACAATGCTCTTTTTGTGGAAAGGAAAATCATACTCGAGAAACATGTTGGGATTTAGTTGGCCGTCCACCCAAATTCGCCAATGCAGTGACATATGATCCAAATACTCCTACTATTCCAGAATCTTAGGCGGCCAAGGACATCTCTGTTGATGAATATGCTCAATTCCTTCAGTATAAGGCATCCCAGCAGGCATCTCTTCCCATTGCTTCTTTAGCTCAACGATGTACTTCTACTACTTGTCTTTCAATTCGTCCTTCCCCTCCCACACCCTGGGTTATAGATTCTGCTGCCACTGATCACATGTTACCTCTTCCCTCTTCGTTGTCTCCTGTTACAGTTGCTGATGGTTCTACTGTCCCTATCCGTGGCATTGGCACAGTGGAACCCTCACCCTTCTTATCTCTATCCTCTGTTTTGTATATTCTTTCGTTCTCTTTTAATTTGATGTTAGTCAGTAAGCGTACTAAACATCTTAATTGTTTTGTCTAATTTTTTCCTGATTCTGTCATTCTCCAGGATTTGAGTGTGCGGAAGACGATTAGCATCGGGCGTGAGGAAAATGGCCTATATTACTTAGATGACCATGACGAGAGTTCTGCTATCCTACCTACTACCTGCCATGCTGTTGCCTCCACTCACTAGATCAATTGTCGCCTTGGTCATCCATGCCTTGTCAACCTCAAGTTACTTGTTCCTAATTTAAGTTATTTATCTTCATTAAAGTGTGAGTCTTGTCAATTAGGTAAGCATCATCGTATTTCATTTGCTTCCCCAGCTCATGTTCGAGCATCGAGTCCGTGTAGTTTAGTTGATTTAGATGTTTGGGGTCCTTCTCGTGTTACTTCTATATTATGTTTTTATTATTTTGTGACATTTGTTGATGATTTTTCCAGAGTTACTTGACTTTACTTAATGAAAGATCGTTCAGAATTATTCTCAATTTTTCGTGCGTTTTGTGCTGAAATTAAAACTCAATTTAATGTACCAGTGCGTATTCTTCGAAGTGATAATGCTCGAGAATACTTTTCTCAGCCATTTACTTCCTTTATGTCACACTTTGGTATCTTGCATCAGCATTCTTGTCCTCACATACCGCAGCAAAATGGAGTTGCTGAGCGTAAAAATCGACATCTCCTAGAAGTGGCTTGTACTCTTCTTTTTGAAATGAACGTTCCCAAACACTTCTGGGGCGATACGGTTCTTATAGCCTGCTTCTTAATCAACTGGATGCCGTCCTCTACCCTCAATGGCAAAGTTCCCCATTCCATTCTTTTTCCTCATTCTCCCTTATTTAGTTTACCTCCTCGAATATTTGGGTGTGTTTGTTTTGTTTATCAATTGACTTCTGGCAGGGACAATTTAGATTCCTGTGCTTTAAAATGTGTCTTCCTTGGCTATTCTCACACACAAAAGGGTTATCGTTGTTATAGTCCATCATTACGTCGCTCGTTTGTGTGTGCGGATGTTACATTCTTTGAGTCCATCCCATACTTTTTTGCCCCTTCGTCTCAGGACGATCTGGATGTTACGCTTCCCTTGCCAAGTTTACCAACCCTTACACTATCTTCTTCTACTCCAGATCCTATCATGCCTAGTCATTCTTCAGCTCTTTTGCAGGTATACTTTCGTCGCCTGAAGGCCTCTTCCACTGTCGCGCTCATTGACTCTTTGTCCTCAGATTCTTCTCCAGTCGACCTATCCATCTCTGACCTGGACATGTCTATTGCCATCCGGAAAGGTAAGTGCTCATGTACTACCCATCCTATTTCTAACTTTGTTTCGTATGCACACCTATCTTCTTTGTATTTCTCTTTTGTTACTTCTTTGTTATCTGTTTCTATTCCTAAGTCTGTTTTAGAGGCCCTTACTCATCCTGGTTGGGCAAAAGCAATGGAAGAAGAAATACTTGCCTTACATCGAAATGACACTTAGGATTTCGTCTCGCTTCCGTGTGACAAAACAATAGTTGGATGTAAATGGGTGTACACTGTCGAAGTTCATCCAGATGACACCATTGATCGACTCAAGGCTCGCTTAGTTGCTAAATGCTATACTCAGGTATACAGCCTTGATTACTCTGAGACCTTATTTCCTGTTGCCGAGTTCGCTTCTGTTCGCTTGTTTATCTCTTTGGCTGCCACTTTTCGTTGGCCATTACATCAGCTCGATATCAAGAATGCTTAAGAGTGCTTTTTTAAATGGCGATTTGACCGAGGAAGTATTTATGGAGCAACTTCATGGGTTTGTTGCTCAAGGAGAATCTGGTTTGATATGTCGCTTGAAGAAATCTATTTATGGCCTCAAGCAGTCTCTTCGAGCATGGTTTGAAAGATTTAGTGAAGTGGTCACTGAGTTTGGTCTTCGACAATGTGGAATCGATTATTCCGTCTTCTACAAGCATATTAAAGTCAGGAGAATATTGTTGATTGTGTATGTGGATGACATCGTGATTACCGGGGATGACCATTGTGGTATTCAAGAACTCAAAATGTTTTTGAATAGTAAGTTTCAAACGACAGGTTTGGCTCACTTAAAGTATTTCTTGGGAATTGAAGTTGCTTGATCAAGTCAAGACATTTACCTGTCTCAGAGAAAATATGTTCTTGACCTATTGAGCGAAATAGGTATGCTAGGAGCTAAACTGATTGACTCGCTTATGGATCCAAACACTAAACTGTTGGCAGATCAAGGTGTACCACTTACAGATTCAGCACAATATAGACAGTTAGTTGAGAAGTTGAATTACTTGACAGTTACCAGATCAGATATCTCATTTGCTGTTAGTGTTATCAGTTAGTTCTTAGATTGTCCCATGACTTGTCACTGGGATGCAATGATCCGTATTCTCCGATATTTAAAAGGTGCTCCTGGTTGTGGTTTGCTATATCAAAACTTCGGTCATACTCAAATAAAGGGTTACACGGATGCAGATTAGGCCGGATCGCCTTCAGATAGGAAATCTACTACTGGATATTGTGTGTTCGTTGGTGGTAATCTTGTCTCTTGGAAGAGTAAAAAACAGACTGTGGTGGCACGGTTAAGTGCAGAATCGGAATACTAGGCAATGTCCCATATCACTTGTGAGTTAACTTGGTTGAAACACTTGTTGGAAGAACTTGAATTTGAACCTTCTTCACCTGATGGATCTGGTATGTGATAATCAAGCAGTACTTCACATTACTTCCAACCCAGTCTTCCATTAGAGAACAAAATATATTGAAATTGATTGTCACTTCATTCGAAAAAAATTATTGCAGAAGCAAATTGAGACTAAACATATAAATTCAGTTGATCAGTTAGCTGATATATTTACTAAACCGTTGGGGGCTCAAGGATAAAGTACATTTATAACAAGCTTGAAACATACAATATATATGCTCCAGCTTGAGGGGGAGCGTTAAAAGGGTATTTCTGTCTTTTCTGTATTATTTAGGGTTTCCTGTACGGTTTAGGGTTTACTATATTGTTTCTTCATTTTTCAATATAAATAGAGGGAGAGACTACCACAATGGTACAAGCCTTCTCATTCTTTTCATATCATTTGTTTTACTTTAACAAGTATTATGCATTTGAAATCGTTCAAGTACTTTTTTGATAAAGTCTCTTGAGATAAACCATTCAACTCATGCATCTTTGTAGGTTGTGTGAGAGTTGCGCATTGTAAAGGTTTAGTAGAATTTGACAATGTGTTTTGGGGACTAGGAAAATCAGTTTGAAGCTTTGGAGAGACATGAGACTCTAGTGGGTCAGATTGAGGACAAGATGGTGAAATAAATTCAGGTTCTCAAACTTGATATTCTTATATAGAATTCTCCCCATGAATATCAGATTTAGGATAGTAAGTTTGATGTTTGAAAAATACGACATTCATGGAATGATAGAATCTTTTTGTGATTGGAGAGCAACATTTGTTTCCCTTTTGGTTTGGAGGGTACCCAAAGAATATGCACTTGATCAATCTTGGATCGACCTTGCTCTGATGTTGTTGGTGGACATGAACAAGACCAGAGCATCCGAACACTCTAGTGGGGATAGTGGATATGCCTTGAGAAGATCTTGACAAGGTGTTTGAAATTCAAGACTCGAGCGGGCATCCTATTGATGAAATATGCTGCTGTAAGGACAACCTCACGCCAGAGATATTTGGAACATGTGTAGTAGACATACTTGATTGAGCAACTTCGAGGAGATGTCTATTTTCCTTTTTGCAACCTGGGGAATATCGACAGATGGACTCTGATTTCCATTCTACTGGTTTGCCATGAATTTTTTTGGTGGCTGGAGTGAATTGAGATTCCATCATCACCTTTTTTCTGCTTTCTTCTATACGAATTTCTGAGAAGGTTTCACGAATGTTGGGAAGAGTTTTTTTTTCCCAATATCTTTCCTTGTATCATCAAGATTCTTATTGATTCCTAATAAGAACTTGAATATTCTTTTTGTTCAACAATCTTCTTATACTTGATTCCGTCTTCAGGATACTCCTTCTTGTATTCTCCCAGCATGTCCAACTGTTGCCAATACCGAGTAAGAGTGTTAAAGTATTGGGTGACAGATAAATCTCCTTGGCGAAGATCATGAAGAATGCTTTCAATCTCAAACAGTTCTGAAGTGTTTTTATTGTTTGAATAGGCCTCCTTTGCTGCAACCTATGTCCTTCGCTGTTCCATAGAGTAGGAAATTCTCTCCAAGATTGTTGTCCATTGAGTTGATTAACAATGACATCACCATGTTTTTTTGTCTCCCATGCTTTATACTTTGGATTGTCTTTCTTTGGAAGGTTTGGGACTCCAGTGAGATAATCGACCTTCCCTTGTTCGCAAATAAACCTCATCATGGATTGAGAACACTGAAGGAAGTTATGCCCATGCAGTTTGTGACTTGTAATGGGGACATGAGAGCTATCTGATCCTCTATTATTAACTGGGATCGTAGCTTCCTGATTGGAGGTGACTTTAGGGTTGAAACTGGCTTCTCGATAGTCATCCCATATTTTGTCAGTTAAAGGATTTGGGGTTCAAAGTTTTTCTGATACTTGAATTTTTAAACGATGGTTAGAGTCGTAATAGAACAGAGAATATTTCTATATCATTTTTAAAGAAATATTAACATTTTTGAAAACCCACTTTTCTACCATTAATGGAGAAACAAGTTTTCTTCCCTGAAAAGCTATTGTTTTGTGCACCGAAATGAAAAGTCTAGGTTAAACGAGTTTGTAAAGCTTCAATTCCAATGTAAACTAATGTGGAAACATTAAACGAAAGCGATACAGAAGACCCGTTTACTACCCGTACTTACATTTTCTCTCTCTTCAATAAAAGAGACTATTAGAGTTTCTTCTCTAATGTCCACACACTCACTAAGCGAGGCCACTCAAATTTTTTATAATTCGAAATGGGACTAGATTCCTTTGAGTCTTTAATGCCTATTTATTCAGAGGCTTAAATGTCGGGTCATTTTTAATGGTTGTCCACCGGATAGACATGATTCTTGAGTTCAAGATGCATTTCCATTCACATGGTGGCTGTTCATGAAACTTGGGCCGCATATGGATGCTCCACGGATTGACCCGCTCCAAAATTCTCACACTTTAGAATAGAGCAGTAGTTTTTGTTTGTAATTTGATGTCTCAAATCATTTTTTCTGTTTACACATGTAATTACTAATTTCATGAAAGCAATTGGCTGATAATTATGTATTAACCACTTATACCGGGTAATGCCAGGGGAGCCATCAAAAAGCTACTGAATATTGAATATTTTGGGCATTGGACTTGCTGTCCTACCCATTTCGTTAAGATAAACAAGACGCATTCTATCACAATTCGTTCATAGAAAAACAGTGCAACACCAGTAAATCTGTGAGAGATTATTCATACAGAGTGCTCCATTTAGTCATGTCTTGTGTCATTCCCTTTAATTATTAAACCCATATGAGACAGAGGAATATAACTTATTTTTATTTATTTTTTAAACTTTCGTTGAATGCTTTCATAAATTATTTGCATTTTGCATGTTATTATCAACCAAGGAGAAAAAAGAAAAGAAAAGAAAAGAATGAGCATGAGATAGTAATTCCACATTGATATGAATAAATCCGTACACTTCTCATTTTTAGTAAGATTTCGGCTAAAAGCGTACAAGTACTGTAGTGTGCTTCTCCATGGGTATCTGGAAACGATCGATGCAAGGGGAATAATTGGTATTTTGATAGAAAAGCAATTAAAAATTCATAATATTGATTCCTAGGCCATTGTATGGGTTTTGGAAGTAATTACTAATTAGTTGCTTTTTCATGTATTAGTTTTTTTTTTTTATAATAAATGAAGAAAAAGTTAATAATCTATTTCATGGTTCCTGAAATTACAAACTACAGAGTTGTGCTTTATCCATTTTAGGGGCAATGCATGGTCTCTACTGAAAAGAGCTTTATGAGTGGATTTGACCATTGAAAAAGCAAAAATTTGATTTTGTACCTATGTTACAATAGATTTTAGTAACATTAGTAAATTCATTCTGGAGGTCAAATGGAAGGATCGAAATTCATAAATGACTTGGTAGAAAAAGTTGTTTGAAGTCCATCCGAACTCTTTAGATCCTATAGTTTTTTTTTGCTCTTGATTTAATTGTAACTTTTCTTTCATGTTCTTTTACGTTGACGAGTAATAGTTCCCTTTCAATAAAAATACTCAATCCTTTGATTCAAAATCCATCCACATGGGCCTCAAAATGTTTCTTTGTAATGAAATGAAAAATTCATGCCAGTGGATGCTCCATTGGATCCTTCCAGCATATGTCCTCCTGGAATTTCATTAATCCTTTTAAACATCCTTCATTCGAAATGGCTGAGCTATACCATATGAAATAAAATGCAATTCTTTTAAACATCATAATAAATGCTGGAGCTATTTTATATAAAATAAAATGCAACTCTTGAAGGTGTGCACCCAACGCACTGCATATTAATAACCAATAACTTGTTAACTTCATTCACATAAATTCTCAGTAAACTCAACAAATCCATCAAACATTGTCTGCCATAAATACCAAAAAGGTAGCACTTGATAGTTAGAAAAACCCCAAAGCCAATGTTCTCAGACAAGTCTTTGATGGTTCAGGACTTTAATGTTTGAACAGAAGTTCTGCTGAAGTCTTCCAAAAGTAATTTCCTCCTATGGCTCAGCAGTAGAGAGCTCCCAAAATGCCATTTCAGTCTCCACTCTCCACAATGTCAGGACTGAAGAAATGGAGTTTTTCTTCTGTCCCATCTTGCCCTTTCTTGAAAAAAGTGTAGTAATGGAAAGATCCAAATATAGAAAGATGGAGATGCATGTAACAAATTCTTCGTAGATATCATAAGTAAATGATATGATTTCTATTTTTTTTTTTTCCTTTGCTTGGTTTAGTTTTCTATTATTGTTATTCATTTGGTGATGCATAAAAAGAATATAGGCTAAAGAATATTTTTGTATATTACACTGAGGCTATGTTCCCCCGATTATATAGCCCTCACAATAAGCTAAACAAGGAAGAAATCACCCCCTAATGAAGAGGCTAATACACAAAATAAAAGTAACTACCATATTGGTCAAACATGACCTAAAATACTAAATACTAAATCTACTTCAATTAAAAATAATGACAATGTTTGGAAACATTTTATTAATACCCATTATGCCCTTCATCTAGAAAGGAGACACACCTCTTCCAACCAAACCTCACGTATCCAATACGCCCTTCAACTTCAATAACATACCTCCCCAAACCAACTACCAAATGCACCCACGTAAATCTACTTCAATTAAAAAAAACGACAATGTTTGGAAATATTTTCTTAATACCCATTATGCCCTTGATCTAGCAAGGAGACACCTCTTCCAACCAAATTTCATGAATACAATGCGCCCTTCACCTCGAATAACACGCCTCCCCAAACTAACTACCAAATACACCCACGTAAATTGACAAAACTCTTCCAATTGCATTCCTTTCCAAGACGAACTAATTGACGCCTATCATGCCTGCATCGGCACACCCCAAACCACCAACTACGCCCACCTTAATTGTCGCACCATCCCCTGCATCTGACAAGTTCGAAGTTGGAAACTGGAATTGAACTAACTATTCCAGAAGTTCACCCACTTCACGCTGTGTCACATTGACCAACTATCGAACGACATAAAGGAAATTCTGTCGAATTGGTTATTCGCCGACACAATTCACTGGAAAAAAGGTAACTTCTGATCTCCATCCTCCCTTGCCATTGTGACCAGCGTTCTTTCTGATTTTTATATATCCTACATGACCAGTCTAACTCCCCTCTATCCTTTATATGCACATAACATGTTTTACACTATATTTGAATTGCACGCCACTTGTTCAACAAATTGCCTATGCTTGGACATACATAGCGAAATGAACAAAATGCTCAGAGAACCCTATACAAAGTTATTTTCTGCCTCTTTTGTGTGTCACTTTCTGCATCTTCTGCTGTGTTCTTCCACATTTGTCGAAGCTATTATTTGATTTATTTACTTCAATTTTAATACTTGCAAGTTTTTCAATACCAAAACTGTCTAGCATTTTGATCCCCACAAAAGGAAACTCAAAAACGTTTAAATACTGTATGGAATAATAATCTATCAATACAACAAGAAAACACAATTGGCTGAAAGATTATCAAACACATATTATGACCGTGTGAACACTGAGGAGAGTAATGACAAATTTATATGCATTTGTTCTTAAGCATGAAGTCGGACAAACACAATAAAAACAAACAAACAGCAAATCCAATTTCGTTATTGGAAGATAAAATGACCTGTACGTAGATTTGAAGACCAATGTGTTTGAAGCAAGCAGTAGTGTCATGCAAATGCTTGTGGTGGAGTCCTGCCAGCCCCAAAAGCCTTAAATATCATGAATGATCTCGCTGGCGGGATTCGGTGTGCTATCCAAACCACTACTTCATCCTACTAAATTATGGATGCATTTCTTTTCATGTCTAAGAGGATATACAAAAACCTTTCCAAAAGCCTTTAAATTCTAATTCTAATAGCTTAAAAGAAGAATTAATTGATAATTAAATACTTCCACCAACTAGAACCATATATGTGCTTTACTGAATAGAGGCAGTGTATCCAACAAAAGTATCAATGGCTTGCCTTTGTGGGCAATGCTTCTTGTCGGTGCGTTGCAAAACTTTGTGGCGTATGGTTGGGTATGGCTTGTTGTCACATGCCGATCTCTGATTTTGCTGTTGTGGCTGTGATTATCTAATATGAGATTTGATTTTCAGCATTTCTTCTTCTAATTAATCACTTTTGCTTCGGAACTTTCTCATCTTGTCATCTTGACCCATCATTTTCTTTGCCATTTCCTGTTCGTTTTTCTTCTTCTTTACTTGGTGTAAAGTTCAGATAAACCCATGTGCGATTATTCCAGTCTCTTTTTCCAGATTTGTAGATATTATTCTTTGTTTTTATCATTCTCATTTGCGTCAAAATTTCATGCCTAAATTCAATTCAATTCAATAAAACTAGGATCTGGCCTACCTACTTAATCTTTAAAAGATATTGATGAGATGGGTGTGCTTAATTTTAAGCCTATTTCTAGACATTCTTCATCTTAAATCCTTGTCTTCTCAAGGTTCCTAGAATTGAGTTAATGGAAATATGTAATGATCATCATTTTTTGTTCACAATATCCAACATTTGAAAATGATTTGTACGATTCGTAAAGGTGATATGGGAAAAATCATATTGAAACAAATGGTCATAACAAAATATTTACCTTTTGCATATCATTAATACTATTACTATTACTATTACTAAACGATCTACAATTCACTTGCACGAAGGACTATACAACAAATTCTACAAAGGAATGATACATTGCTTTAGTGAAAAAGCTTCATCTTCTTCACAAAGATTAACCAGATGAATGACAAAGAACGCTTAGCGTCAAAATTGGTAGCGCATGATGTATGGATATTTGAAGCAATTGCATCCGGTCATACAAGTCTCAAAGTCAAACCCGACATACAAATAAGCTAAACGCCTATTTTTGATGTACTTATATATTTACATACGATATACAACTATAATAACTACCATAGTTTCCATTCAAATATTCAATAAAATTACGTCGCTTAATGTATGAATATAATATATTCATTCACATATGAAATGTACTGTTGCATATGATGTATATATTACTTGACTACTATCATTTTATTTTTCATAGACATGGGGCTACTATTGTCGGTTTTTCATTCTAACAAACTTTATTTGAAATAAAATTTTCAATTTAACAAATTCACATCAATGATTAACATTGTAACTATAAGCATTCTTTTGTACCTCCAAATCATACAACTATTACTTACCACACAAACATAACCAAATATTTACCAATTATATACTAATATACTAATTACATAAATATCGTCTACTATAAAAAATATATATTAATAAAAGAAATAAATAATATTAAAGCATTCCACGTGTAGAGCACGTGCATAGCCACTAGTAATATACTAAAAATAAATATTTCAACAGTGTATATATGATGGGCGCCTGTCCTCTTTAGATTTAGAAATATTGAACTTTTCCAAGGACATATGTATAATAGTTGTCTAAAAGCTCTAATTTTTATTAGATTGTTTCTAATCCTTATTTTTGCTGTTGTCGTCTTCATCATCCTGTCCTCTATGTCTTCCTATTATCAGGTTCTGCAGGGTTTAGACCCTGTTAGGAAAAGACCAGGAATGTATATTGGAAGCACTGGACTTCGTGGTCTGCATCATTTGGTACTTTTTTTTCCATTTTTGTGCATCTTTGATCCATTTAATTCTGTTCGACATGTTAAGTCAATTTGACTAATGACATGTTTCCTTTTTTTTTTTTTCTCCCCGACTGTATCCTTTACAGGTCTATGAAATATTGGATAATGCTATTGATGAGGCACAAGCAGGATTTGCATCAAATATCGATGTTATTCTACATGCAGACAATTCAGTGAGCATTGCTGACAATGGGCGTGGGGTACAATTCTCTTCTTTTGACGAGTCAGTTCGCTAGTTTAAAAACTTGTCTTACAGAGTAAATCATTTCAGATTTTCAGTGGTGTAATCTCTTGACATTTATTCCTTGCACAGATTTAACCACTATCAATTCTTGCTTTCATGCCCTCATGGGATCACTTTATGATAAGCAGTCTGTGTGTTCAGGCTTCTTCCATTGCACCAAATTCAATAGGTGATGGAGTCATGCCAGATAAGAGTTGGTGCCTTTATCTGGTCCCATGGTGTAGGCACAAGAATTTCCTTTTTGTTTTAGTTCAAGTACAAATAGTGATATTGGATGGGGAAATGTTTATATTTACATTTTAGGTACTTTGATTTTAAACTGATGAGATTTTAAATTGGTGTGATGACTGTTGACGGGACTTCTTTTTACTCATTATCTGGAGATGTGGAGTAAATCACAACAATAATGTTAAAAACTCATTTGGATCTGATAGATAACATCTGGACAATCCTAGTTGTTTCATTGAACACTTTTTTTTTGGAGAGAAAAACTTTCCTCCCTTCTTATATAGATGTACGAGCGAATATCTGGTGCATAAGACACTAACTGCTAATGTTAACCAATTCATCATGAGTTCAACGTAAAAGTATAAGTCCTGGTTATGGTATTTGTTATCCAAAAAATTAAAAAAGAAAAGTTCCAATGCAAATGTACTGTCAAAATTGCGTGTTGAGGGGTTTAAGGATAAAAGAGAGGGGATCAGGGATATAAGAATAAGAGTTGGGGGATTTTGGGTAGTGGTGGTGGGGGGTTGGGGGAGATTAAAAGGGAAATAGAATATCATTCGGGGGGTGGAGTTTAATTATCAACAATATTTGTCATGTTATACTTCACTAGGCTGGTTTTTGAATATGATGATTCTGAAAAAATATTAGCCTTTTCATGTCCAACAGAGTTAAAAATTTCTTACTTATTGTCCAACAGAGTTAAAAATTTCTTACTTCCTGTCCATACTTGTAGAAAATCATTATTCCCATATTCATGTTTTTTTTCTTTGTCTAGTATTCTATTTCCAGTGACCACTCTTTAAAGACTTGAAATGTAATTGACTAGAACCAACTAGCGACTGGCATTATTGGTGTGCACATGTTATGGTAATAGTTGTTGAAAGTTTGACATCCATTGCGAAACTCCTTTCTCTTTCGCCAGTTGATGTTGTTCTTTTAGGTAACTTATATGTTTGGCATTTCCTTATTCTAGCTTTAAATTATTGTAGCAACTGTGTTCACTTGCTTGCTTGTTTTATTATACTGCAGATTCCAATTGACTTGCACCCAGTGACAAAGAAATCTGCTCTTGAGACTGTGTTGACGGTACTGTTGCAATAACTGCCAGTTCCTTTCTAAATTATTTATGGTTATGGATTGTAGGGTGATCTGAATAAAATTATGGTTTTCATTTTAAACGAACATTTTCTGTTTGCTGCTGTCCCTGATTCGGTTAAGTTGAAGATTGTGAATGGAAAATATGAAATATTGGTCACTTGTTTTAGCATCCTTCGAATATGTTGATGTAAGTTGAATGCTAATGGATTTGATTAGTTGGAGAAGGGCAAGTAATGGGCGATTGAGATAATTTACTTTCTTTAGGGGAAGATGGGGAGGTAAAGGAAAATCGCATGGACCATATTTCTATTTACTATTGCTCCACCTATTCTGCTCAACATTGGGAGAAAATAAGAGTAGAAGAGTGGAGCATCACATGCCTTCTTTGTTCTTCGACGACTGCCTTCAAATAAGCATGCATGCAACATCTTAATGTCTGTGGGTGTAATGGTAAATAGCATCTAAGGAGCAGTTTTCTTTCTTCTCTTGCCCCGTTCTTTGCTCAACTAAAGAAAAGGAGTAAGCATAATATCCTTCTCCTCTATAAAGTGGTTGATCTCTTTTACCTTGTTTTGTTCTTTCAAATTTTCATTGCTAGATTTGTAACAAAAAGGATAAGCTACACCTTTAGAAATTTTTGGTGCATGCGAATTTTTACATATCTTGCTTTGTATGTGTTGTAGGTAAAGTGAAAATTTGGAAATTATAGCACAATCTTTACCGTATTTTCCTCTTGCTTGCTTTACCTAATTTTTATATTTGGAAAATGTTATTAAAAAAAATATTTGGAAAATGTTGTATTGTTGGCTTACACTATAATTGTTGGAAGTTGGAGCCAAAAACATGGGTTGCCATCCCCACTAATGCTTTACATTGTGTTAAAGTGGTTGGTTAGCCTTATTAATGAGGAGGTTGGCTAACCTTACTAGTGAAGTGGTTGGCTAACCTCATTAATGAAGTTGGTTGATCGACGACTCTTTTATAAATAGAGGGTTGAGTGATAGTGGTGAGATACAAGTGTGTCCAGTGAAGTGAAGTGAAGTGAGAAACAATAATCTCACTCGTATATTCTGTAAATCTCTCTCTCTATAGTAATTTCTTCTTGTGGCGTGAATTAGACTTATGTCGAACCACGCTAAAATGTACGTTGAATATATTATAGATGACATTACATCCAAAAAGCACTAAGTAAAAAAATAGATCTAAAAAGCGCAACATTCACTGAGATTACTGGTTGTGGCTAAGTTTGGTCGGTGATATATCAGTGGCTAAGGTAAAGGAGGGGTTACAGCACGTAGTTATTTGCCATGACACAATGAGTATTGATGCAAGTGATTTGAAGAGGGAAGAGTAGGCTTCAGCTTTGGTATCAAAGACGATGATGATGGTGACTTGGTGCTACAGAGTTCTATTGGAGTGCTTTGAAGGGGATTTAATTGCCTTGTGTATTGAAATGGTAAAAAATTGCAGACATGTAAGTAAACCAGACATGTAAGTAAACTGAAGGTTATAGGGGTTTGAGGTTGGTTAGGGATCTGAAGAACTTGACTTCATTCATTAATTATGATGGTGGTAGCTCGAGCGGGGAGTGGTTGGTGCATGTAACCAAGTGCTGATGAACCTTAAAATTATTTTGTGGATATGAGAGGTTTAAACTTGTAAATGACCCTGATAAAAGGGTTATTGTGAAAGAGGTGCTTAAACACTTGGGTGCAGTGGCTTAATATGCCCACAATTTGATACTAGTATATTTGGGTTTTGCGACGGTGGAAGGGGGTGGGGGGATATTTTTATTGGTTGGCATTAAATGCTGATGGAAAGGCCTGTGGCATCTTAGTGCTTTGTCATAATGGAGGGGTTCAGCTGGTAGATTCATGGTCAGAACAATTCATCTGAGCCTGCTTGTTCAAGTCACTTGATGGCTTTAGATGGGTGTACTCTGGAAATTATGGCCCTTTGGACGACAATGGCAGATCAACTTTAGGGAAGAGTTGATAAAAAGATTTTGGCAAAATGGGATAAATTTATTTGTTTTTAAGGTGATTTAAATGTTATTAGATTCAAGGATGAGGGGAGCAATTGTACCTGGATCACCAATTATATGAGGGAGCAATTTGAGGCTAGTGACAAACTGGACCTTATTGATCTTCCACTTTCTGGGAGAAGGTATGCGTGGTATTGAGAGTAGAGGGATTGTAGGGATTCCATCCATGTCTATCAAGTAATGAGAGAATATTAGGTGATTATTTATTTATTTTTTAAATTTAAAAAAACTAGGAATACGATAAGATAAAATAATAACTGTTACTGTAAATCGGATAACATTAAACTTCACTCTTTGTTTGTTTAGTAGGATATCATATTATATACACCAAAAAAAAATTGTTACTGTGTCACCTAAGTAGGGCTATGATCATTGAGTCATCATTTCATTTTCAACAAAAATTATTACTAAGAATTTAATGTCTACATTCTACCAAACAGCAGTGAGCAACTAAAGTGGTACACAATCCTGATACATGAAGTGGGAAATCAATTTGTGGGATAAATTATTAGGGTTTTTGCCACTTACCTCTCTTGTCATTTTGTCAATAACCACAAAACCTCCCGTCATTTGTATCAATCAATCCCTTTGACGGAATATTTTGTGTAAATAGACACAAATACCCATATCCCTATATTAATTTTTTTTTTAACAACCCAATTAAAAAAAACAACAACTTTTCACCTCTTTATTTTTTAAACAAATTAGAAATCCCCCGAAACAATCCCCCATCCTTGGTACCCCCCGGCGGTCAGCCCCCACTTCTTCTTCTTCTTCTTAGGTGTTGTTGGCGCTCGGATTTGTATAGATCTGGTGCCTCCTGGCCAGATCTGTATAGATCTGGCCATGCATGACGCCAGAGAAAAAGGACGAAGAATGATGAAGATGAAAGAAGCAGAAAAGAGAGAGAGAGGGAGAGAGAGAGAGAGAGTCCAACGTTGTCGTTGGCGGCCGGCACCAGAGGTGGCTACTTGCTGGAGAAGTGGAGGAGGGGAGGGAAAAAAAGTAAAAATAAAGTTAAAGGGATATTTTTGTATTCTAATATTTAATTATGTTTTAGTTGTCAAGGGTAAAATTGTCATCACAATTAAAATTTCGGTAATTTTTAACCTACAGGAGAACTAAATGGTATTTGACCAAAATAATGAGAGGTTGATTGGTATTTTGAGAATAACAGTTGATATTTGTGGTTATGGGTTAAATGACGGAGGAGTTAAGTGGCAAATACCCTAAATTATTATTTTTATCCAAATTGATCGTCAAGAACTAGACACGCAATACTTGATGTATATACATGCAAAATTTATTGAGAAAAAAATTGCCTTTGTAGGATTTTTTTGCTTCTAACACATGGCGTATTATTCTTTTATTATGACCTAAAAATTAAGATTTATATAGATAGACGAAAATATAGTTCAACAAATTTGATAAAATGCAGTGTGGTGAAAATTGCAAATTGAGTTCTACCAAAATAAAGATCCTATTAGTTTAGTGATTAAAGATTGTGAAATTGTAGAATCGGAGGATCCAGATTTGGATTTTAATGGCCAGCCAAATTGGCCAACCTATTTGCATTGGAAATATAGACGTATGTATTTAGTGTTTTCATTTTTTAGCTTTTGACTAGTATATATTTAATGCACATGGACATTAGTATAATCATTTGTTCCTCAAATGGTGCAGGTCTTGCATGCAGGTGGAAAATTTGGTGGTTCAAGCAGTGGTTATAGTGTCTCAGGTGGACTACATGGTGTGGGCTTATCCGTTGTAAATGCTTTGTCTGAGGTGCTAACTTTTCTATAATTCTTATCAATGGACTCATACATATATTTAGATAGTTGTATATACTCATATATATATGTGTGTGTGTGTGTGTGTGTGTATCTGATTCACCACGTTATTTGTGATCTTTGTTTTACCCGTACTTTCTTCTGAGGGTGCTGTAGTGTTCTCTTGATCATTATCAGGTTCAGTGAACTTGAACATTGACAAGTATGTTGTTACCTTGGGTCTTTTCCAGAGGTACCTAGTTCGTGGTATCCTCATGGAACTATGATCTGATTTCTATTTACGAGATTGTAGTTCTCTCATCTCTGGTGAACGGGATTGCTAAATTTTGTGAACCAGAAAGAAATAGGCAAGACGAAGTGCAGAACTTGGTGAATCTTGCATTTGAGACTGGGATTTAGAATTTCCTATAATTTATGGGTGTTTCCAATGTGTATTCATAGAATTATTTGGTACTTTAATCTGTATTTTTATTTATGAGAGTTTCGATTGAACTAAAATGGTGAGCCCAAAAAAGGAACCATTTAAGCCTACTCCCGTCGTATAGTGATTCGCGTAAACTGTCATACCTCTACCCAAACTCGTACTCTGAACCTAATCGACCCATGTTCCAGGTAACATTGGTCTTTCGCATGGTTTGGGTAATTTACTTCTGGAACTCTAGTGTAGTGCTGCCAGCATATTCTTGTCGCGTTAAAATATTTGAAGTTGTGGAGAAAATGAGCATTATTTGAATCGTTATAATACAAGTGAGCTGAAAAACAGAAAGAGGCTTCTTTGTTCAGAGACAACTGACAACGTTACCCACTTTTGGTGATGATCGATGGTGAGTATTGCACGACCATATAATTAAATGAATATTTTCTTCCCAAATGATTTATGTTGGCCCAAAGAACTACTAGGGGTGAGTTGGGTAGATTGAAATTTATCCTTTTCTTAACCTTTTCAAACGATTATAAGTTTTAGGGTTACTTAGATTACTACCGGGGGAAATGTTTTAACAAGAAAACAAGCACACACAAGAATATGGATAGAGATAGTGATACACAAGTTTTTTATGGTAGTTGGCAAGCAATTCTTGCCTACTTCAACTCTTCCGAACTCTTGCGGAGAGTTCAATCCACTAAATCTGATCCTCTTCACAGATGAGAATCAAATCCTTTATATACTGTTTGAGTGAGCTACCCTTACACTAAAATCAAATAAAAAACACTCTCACTTGTACTTTATACACTAATTCAAGTTACAATTCAATTTCTCACAGATACTTTGTTTATCTCACAAGAGCTTCTACCAACACTTGTAAAGATAAAATATTATCAATTCGTATAAGTGTGATAGAAGTGTTAACACAATAAAGATTTGATCAAAACTATGCACGCGTTAATAATGTTGAAATATATTCATTGTCAACAACACTTATAAAGATAAAATATTAACAACTCGTGTAAGTGTGATAGAAGTGTTAACACAATAAAGATTTGATCAAAACTATGCCTGTGTTAATAATGTTGAAATATATTCAATGTTAGCAAGATTTCAAGTATTCCAGATAAGATCAAAGAAATTATTTAATTCTGTAAAATCACTGAATCAATTGATAGTATGCAAATTATATCAATGATTTTTGTTTGAAGAACATCAACCAAAAAATAATTCAATTTAAATAATTTTGTTGATCATCAAGTAATCAAACTCTTTTCAAATAATAGAATTTTAGATCAAGAGCTTCTTCAATCAATCAAATCAGAAAGATTGTGCTGTTTTAGGCACAATCCTTTATGTATGGATCTCAATCAATTAATCATATAAGATGTTCAGATCTATAAAACACGTAGATGAAACAATCTTACCAGATTTGATTGAAGTTTCTCATCAAATAATGTAGCAATTTAGACTGGGAAGATGTTCGCTTTGATTGACTTTCACAACACAACAAGATCACGATTCAGAAATCAGTGATTTTCTGCAAGAATTCTCTCTGTCACAAGATTAAAGCTCAGAATTTTCTCAAGGTAGAGAGTCTTTTCGGATGATTTTCTTTCTTGTTTTTCCAATGAATTTCATGATACTAAATTAGGGCAATTTTAGATATTCAAATAGCTACAAAATCTAATTGCTCTCTCACACAATCTGCCCCAGGACTTGACCTTACAGCTATATTTACTAAGGCTGAATAAAATTCAAATTTTCCAATGAATACCAAATCAAATAAGCCTTAGTTACATTCCAAATACATTTTAAAACGTCCTCTTTATTTAGGGTAAATCAATGAGATTGGCAAATCAATAAAGGTCAAGAGGTATGGGATCAAAATCTGATTTTATCAAAAATCCTCTTATAAATAATTTTCCTTCCATAAAATCCTTTACAAAACTTTCCCAATAATTTATAAATGATTTAAGAATATTCAAAAATTATTTGAAATAAATAATTGTTAAAAAAGATGCAAGGATTTGACCAAAAAGGTTAAAAAAACCAAACAGATTTGTCCCGAACGGTCGGCTGACTCATGATCTCGATCGTTTAGTGTAATTTTTTTAAACCCTAATCCTTTATTGCTCGAGTCATTCAACTGACTATCTTCATCCGGTCGACCAAAATAATACGAAGTCCAATGTTTTGAACTCTCTTGTTGAACTGGTCGAGGGTCGACTGACTCTTTCCTTTGCTCGAATGCCATAACATATTTAACCCTACTGTCTCAACTGGTCGATTAACCATTGTCCTTCGGTTGACCGTTTCTTACAAAATTTCGAATCAAGCCTTTTTTGGTTATGAACATCAGACTGTTTTGGGCAGAATATGAATTTTAATCAAATTTGAACATATTTGAAGCACAAAATTCATATCACACGAAATAGTTATGTCAGCTAGTTATATCAGCACATAAAAATATCACATGATCATGCATTTCAGTTGATGTAGTGTTGTGTGTGTAATCCTGAACGAGTTGATATTGAATGGATCTATATAAGAGTTGTTTTACCTAGATAATACAAAAAATATGTTGTAAACGATCTTAATCATTGAACAACTTGACTTGATGTCTTATGTTTGGATCATCCAATGCTTTCCGATGTTTACTGTTTCAGACAAACTCAACAAGCATATTAAACGAAGAACATCAATGTGTTGTTATCATCAAAATCTATTACATGGGTTAAAAACTTTAGGGCTAACAGTTTCAAATCAACCTTTAACTTAAGGAGTTAGTATCGAAAGCATCTTTTTAAGAATTTCTTCTAAGAAATGCTTTTGGCGCTTGCTGATTTGCTAAGAAATTCTTAAAAAGATGCTTTGGATACTAATTCCTTTTGGTTTTTGCTAATTTGTTATTGATATAGTGAGTTGCTTTTTTTTTTTTTTTTTTTTTTTTTGTATGGAAGGCAACTTGTATGATCCCCCACCCCCATCCACAAAAAAATAAAAAATAATATATTTATTTATTTATTTTTATCTTCCTGTGATATGTTTATGATTGATCATGTTGGATACACATCAGAATAGCAAAGAAAGGCTAGATATCACAATAAGCATCATGAATCAACAAGATAAAAGGAAAGGGATAAATCTGTAATTCTGTTAGTTCTTATTGATGGAATCAAAGTTGTAATGGTCAAGTGGGCTACAATGCTTTTTTTTTTTTAACCAATAGGCCTGCTAGAACTTTGTAGAACAAAGGAAAAGGAAAATAGGAACTACCAATACTAATACCTATAATTTAGAACAAGTGTTAGGAAAATAGTTGGGTGTTTTGGTATGGCCCATCTTTTGTGTTCTTCTTTCAAATATATCTCCAAAACGTATATACTGCGCTAGTTTATTATATGCAAATATGGATATATATGTATCAACCTATCAATTGTTTTGTATCAAATTTTTGGGTTGCTATCCATGTGTAATTTATTGCTTTAGATGTTCTTCACAACCTATAACTCTTTTTCTAATCGATTTTTCGGAGCTGGTCATTAATTATTACTATTATATTCGTAACACCATTTTCAGGTTATGGGCACCAATTGTCTCCATCTAACCTTTCCTATTGTTGTCTTGTTTTTTGCCAAAGGCACTTGAAGTTACTGTTTGGCGTGATGGAAAGGAATACCGACAAAAATATTCACGTGGGAAGCCTGTAACTAATTTAATGTGTCAAGAGCTTCCAGCTGAAGCGAAAGATCGTCAGGGGACTCGGATAAATTTTTTGCCTGATAGAGAAGGTTAGTTCTGGCTCAGCAAACATGACATGCTGTGACTAATATTCCTGTGATCCTGTATTCCTTTCTGAAAGTCGATTGCTTTTTGTATACTCATCCTCTGTCATCTGTGATTTTCTTTTTCTGTAGTTTTTACTACATCAATTCAGTTCGATTACAATACCATAGGTGGAAGAATTCGGGAGCTTGCTTTCCTGAACCCTGAGGTAGAACAATTATCTTGACTTTGCAATTATTTAGGACTTCTGAGGCTTGCATTATTGAATGTCTTCAGTGTTTTTTCTTATGTGTTATTTCTTTCCTTTTTTTATGATTCTTTTCCCTTGGCATACTATATATCACTCCAAAGTGCAAACCATATATTTATTGTAATTATACTTGATTTCCTTGCATATCAGATTTTTGTAAAATAATGCTGTAAAATCTGATCATCGTGACTTTTTGTAGAAGAAAATTAATGAGATTTTTGTTATATGACTAACGAAAATTGATGAGACAACCTTATTTGCTTCATATAATGATAAGCAAGCATACTGGAAATCTTACGGTGAATTGTGTTGCTGTAGGAGGGTAAAACGATTTCCTGTAGTTCTTGGATACTAGCAGGGACCTCGTGTGCTATGCACGTGGATGTAAACAAATAATTACAAAGAAGGAACTAATGAAGAAAAATCATGTTGAAATTAGTGAGTTGGTTCATTCGTTTTCGTCCATTACCTTTTTCTCATTTGTCAGTTGACCCTTGTTTTCGGCGTCTTTGTTTATTTATTCCTTTTACTATTAGCAAACTTAGGTGAACCTTCTTGTAATAAGAAGGCTCTGCTGATTGAAACACATGACAAGAGGGAGCTTGCCATGAAAGGTGAGATGGATTCCCACTTCTCAAACTGAACTTCGAAGTTAGTTAAACTTCCAAAGGGGAAGAGGGCTCTTCACAACTAGTGGGTGTACAGGTTGATTGAGGAGATGATGCTACCAAGACCAGGCAAGGTTGGTTGCAAGGTTGTCAAAATCAATATGCTAGATTAGATTCTTTTAGGGTGCCCAAAAATTGGATCATAGAATCAGGTTGAGGATCATAAGATTCTCTAACCTAATGTTTTTTCCTTTTTTCTTAGGGTGGTTAAACTTATCTAAGCAATACCTCATGATTAGAGGATAGTGTATCCATACTAAAATGTTTGTTGAAGATCAAAATGACACCCCAAACGCTTCGTGGGCCTGGCGTGACTAGGAATGTACCATCCATTGACCTAAGGACCCACAGACCAAGGTGCTAGAGACCACCAAAGCACCCCAAAAGGGCTGTGAACTCAGAGCTTGACCTATAGCCAAACAGGTCGGTACTCCATCCGATGAACTGGTGTAGGTTGTCACAGGCTCATAATTTCGCAGTGGCATCTACCCGTGTGGCGCCCGCAATTCGTTCGCTGCGCGAGGGTAAGCCTACCTTCTTGTACGATGCTAATTGATTTTTCCTTGCTATGGACTCATCAGGCGAGCGGCTGCAATTCCTATCTAGTTTGAGTAGGGGAGGCCAAATACCTCATCTTTTGTTAGGTCTTTAACCAGCGACATAATCTCCGAACTTAGTCGGGTCGGTATGCCTTGACTCCGAAGGGACGCCTTGTTTTGTTGACGCCTGCCTGTCTAGGAGCTGCATATTAGCGCTACATCCCTTCAGCCAACATGCTTGTTCATTCTGATCGCTTTGTAAATACGGGGTTCGTAACACTCCCCCACCCAATATTGCAAATGTCCTCGTTGCTATGCGAACAACTCTTGATGCCGCGCCCTTGTCGTGCCTTCGCACTTTGCGTGGCAGAAAGAAAGGTGAGGTGCACCCAGATCAAACGATCCACGGGAATGATCAACGTGACGCTCCTTGATCCCCTGCATGCCCATCCACCGATGGTTGCTAGGTGCAACATCACTGCAACTCAACTCCTTCCTGTTGGAGTAACATCCATACGGCTCGAGTGTATCCCTCGATGGAGTTAAGCGTGCTTTGATACCACATTTCACAGACTCACATTTTTGCAGCGGTGTCTGCCCATGCGGCGCCCCCAACACGTTTGCTGCGAGGGCAAGCTTGCATTCTTGTATGATGCTGATTGGTTTCGCCCTGCCATGGGCTCATTAGGAGAGCGGCTCCAACTCTTGACCAGTTTGTGCAGGGGAGGCCAAACCCCTATTCTTTTGTTAGGTCCTTGATTAGCAACATAATCTCCGAACTTAACTGGGTCGGTATGCCTTGGCTCCGAAGGGACGTCTTGTTGTGTTGACGCTCGCCTGGCTAGGAGTCGCTTATTAGCGCTACAATCCTCTAGTCAGCATGTTTGTTCCATCTGACCGCCTTGTAAATACGTGGTCTGTGACAAGGTGCTTCGAATCCACTTTGGAGCATTCCCTGAGCTTGGAAACTCATCAAAGGGTCACTTCAACTTATGTTATGACCAAATAGATTGGAATTGCGAACTCAATGACATGTCATAAACAAAGATTGGTCCCTTCTTCCAGAAAAACACCATACTTGATCATGAAACAACCGCGATCGAACTAGTGGAATAAGATCCGTATCTCAGCCTATCTAACCCAACGGGCCCATCTTTGGAGATATTGGAATTGCCTTTGGACAACTGAATCAGTTTCCGAATTCACCCGAAACATGAATAAAACGTAACTTATATTCTAAAGTATGGGGGAATCAACCCATATCATCTCAACAAACAACTCCTGTATAGTCAAAAGAAGATTCTTGCTGTAGGGACGACCACGAGAGCCCCAGGTAGGTCAGACCGACCACTGGAGGAGACTAGTACAACCTCTTCCATCCTAAAGTATATAGTGGTGCCTAGGACCTCAGGTGAGGGTCGATCGACAACAACACAAATGAGATCCACGTTGCCTTGGAGAAGCTATCCCGAGACGGACGACACGAGAGGAGGAGGTAAGAGAACCATGGAAATCATCTTACAACAGCACTGGCAAGCCTGTGGTTTCGTCTATCACAAAACATCGATAAAGGGTAATTAGGGAAGTCTCCCAGATCCAAAGCCAATAGCAATGGATCCCGTAAAACGCGACAATCCACCATTCTCAACTTTGATCACGAGGGAGTTGGTCTCCAAAGATTTCAAATGCCTGTCTGAAATCAAGTTGTAGAATGGAGACACCGATCCTGAGGAGCACCTCGACGCCTACATTGAGCATATGGACCTCCACGGAGCTTCAAATGTGTTGAAATGCATGGTCTTCCAACTCATGCTAGTCGGCATAGCTAGGAAGTGGTTCAAAAGCTTGATCGGGGGTTTACGGTAGTTTCAACACATTCGGTCAAGTCTTTGTTCACTGATTTGTGAACAACAAAATATGAGCTTGGATTCCCTCCCATCTTCTCTCTATTGAGCAACGGAAAGATGAAACATTGGATTTTTACCTCGGAAAATAGAAGCAACAAGACCGACCACCTGGAGGATGGTATGGTTGTAGCCGCCCTAGTGGGTGGCATGAGGAAGGTCTCGTTCCTCTAGGAAAATGGCTCGATGCCTAGCAAAGACCCTCATCGACGCCTTGGCTATGGTGGTAGGATATCTTTGTAGAGGATATCCATAGAGCTTGGGCCAAGGAAGTGGATTCTCACAAAGCGAAGAGAAAAAAATGATGGGCATGATATTGTTTTGCCGGATGGTGAGAAAAGCCAGCTATAAGAAGAGTTGAAGAAAGACAAGCGAGACCGAGGTGAATTGTCACCTCGGTTCATGAACTACACCCCCTTAACTGCCGCAATCGTGTATGCCCTAATGGAGACGAAGATAAGAATTATATGCGTTTGCTACAGCCGAGGGACGAAAAATCGAAGGGGAACAAGTATTGCGAGTTCCATCGGGACTACGATCATGGAACGGACGAATTCAATCACCTGGAGAATGAGATCGAGAATCCATTAGGAGGGGGCATCTGGGACACTTACGTGCTGACCAACAACATCACCCCTTTCTACCCCCTTGGGCGGACCCCCGAGGTAAGACAGGACATCCATACCATCTGGGGGAGTAACGATGTCCGATCAAAACTGGCATGCTAGGGTAGGATAGAGGAGAGATGAAGACGAAGTATTCTAGCTTTTGGCCTTTCCAATTGTGGGGAAAAAAATTGGGTATCTTCATTGAAGAAGATGATAGGGGTATTCAATCCGCTCATGATGACACATTGGTAGTTAGTCTACTAATTTCTAATTTCAAAGTTAGTTGTAGTAGGTCTTCATGGCTATATTCATCGACAATGCCCTGCTGGTCGATATGCATGCTTGGAGATCTACAGTGCCTGGGAGATTAACATCACTGAATAGAAATGTAAAGGTTCTGACTTCTAAGGTTTATGCTTCTATTTTGCATTGGAATAGGGAAGCTAACATTGTTGTTGGCTTGGTAGCTAAGATAGGAGTGCTGGAGAAAATAAGATCTTTCGGTCTGAATCAAAATGTTAAAAATGTTTTGGAAAATCAAGGGAAGTTCTTAAATCATGTTTTAATGTTGTAATTTTTTGTATTTTTGTTATTTTACTTACTATTTGATTTGTTTCTTATGTCAGGCATCGCCCCCCCCTAGAATCTTGTATTCTTTGCATTTATCAATTAAACTTTCTTCTCTCTACCAAGGTTTCTCGAAAAAAATAAAAAAATAAATTTTATTTGAACCCTCGCTGGCAATGAGAGCTCAACCGACATTCTCTGCCTGTCGGCCTTCATCAAGATAGGCATGAATCCTGACCTACTAAATTTGATCACCTCACCGCTGTTCAACTTTGGATGAGAGGTGGTAAGACCCCTGGGGTGGATAATTTTGTAGCTGGCGGCAAGTGAAGTGCTTAGACACAATACAAGCAACTGAGACTTCATGGTCATGAACACCTCAGCCTACGATGCCATCATCAGGAGACTGACGTCAAATTAAAGGTGGTAATTTCGACTTACCACCTTTGCTTAAAGTTCCCAACTTCGAATGGAGTTGGGGAAGTATGCGGAAACCAAGCAGTAGCTCATGGCTGCTTCATGAATGAAATGAGAGTTGTGCAATAGGTGTACTAGTAGTGCGATTTGGGAATGGGTGACCTTAGGGATAAGCTACCAACATAGCTTGCTGACCTGCCAACGTAGCCTATCGAGCTCAATTTGTTGGTCCTCGATCGGCTAGACGAGGAGGTGAAGCACTTGAGACCAGAACAGACTGAGGAGCTCGAATACATCTAGATACACCCATCTAATGCTTCTTGAATTGCTCAGCTCAAGTAGAATCTCTCGGTCGACCTAAAAGCCCTAATGATCGATCTATTAAGAGAGAACTACAATGTATTTGCATGGTCTCATGCTGACCTATCGGGATTTTGATCCAAATGCAATGGTTGACATATTATGCTTGGATCTCAATGACTAGTTGGTCAAGCAGAAAAGGAGAAAGTTTTGAAATCAAGAAGTGTTGCCGAAGAAATGCAAAAGCTCATTAACGCCGGAATAGTAAAGGAAGTAAACTTTCCGTTATGGCTGGCAAATGTTGTGTTGTCAAAGAAGAGTGATAAATGGAAGATGTGCTTAGGCTTTACCGACACAATCAGAGCATACCCGAAGGACAACTTTCCATTCCTTAGCATCGACGTCATTCTAGATGCTATAGAGGGCTACGTGAAGCTGAGTTTCCGAGATGCGTATTTTGGGTACAACCAAATCAAATTTATGAGGATGGCCAAGGAAAAAAAATAATCCCGTTCATACTAAAAAATGCTGGAGCTACTACTGGAGACTAGTAAACAAGATGTTTAGATATCTGGAAAACGATATAAGTCTATATCGAAGACATGCTCGTTAAGAGTTTGCTAGTTGTTGAACACTTGGCCCACGTGCAGTAGGTATTCAAAGAGCTCCAACACAATGGTATAAAGTTGAACCCCCGTAAGTGTATCTTTGGAATTGTTGTAGACAAATTCCTAGGATTCATATTAATAAAAAGGGGGATCGATGCTGATCATATCAAGGCAATAATATATTTGTCCTTTTCAAGGATGATCAAGAGATGTTCAAAGCTTGGCCAGAAAGGTAGCAACGCTAAATTGTTTTGCGTTGGGGTCATTTTGCAAATGCCTACCGTTCTTGAAAGCTCTGTGTGGGGGCAAAAACCCTTACGTGGAACCAAGAATGTGAGGAAGCATTTCAAGATTTGAAAAGGTGCATATCTTTATTGCTCAACCTATCAAACGCCAAAATACGGCGAAGAACTCTACATCTATCTTGGAGTGTCTCATATGGGAGTGACTTCAACTCTGATTCAAGAAGAGGTTGGGCTCCACAGACCCGTTTATTACATAAGATGCTCGGTGGTGCTGATACAAAGTACCCAAAATTGGAGCTCCTCGCTTACATTTTTGTGACCTCTGCAAGAAAGTTGCACCAATATTTTCTAGCCTACTCCCAATTGTGCTGACTAATTCACCACTGCGGATTGTTTTCAATTGGCGCTAGGCAGAAATATTGCTGAAATGGTCCATCGAACTCAACGAATTTTACAATGGGTTCCAACTAAAGACTGCGATAAAAGGCCAAGTTTTGGCGTATTTTTGTGGTTGAACTAACGTTTCCCGGTAAAGGAAGAAGCATCTTTCGGAGGGATCAAAAGTTCCATCACCAAATGAAGAAGAACCCGATTTGGACTCTTCACGTGGATGGTTCATCCAACCAGCTCGGTTTAAGGATTGGGTTGGTTGTGGACCCCGAAGGTGATGAGCTCAAGTACTCCTTGAGACAGGTTCTGAGGTAGAACAAATGAGCTGAGTACAAAGCATTGATTGCCGGAATTAGGATAGCAATAGAGCTCGGTTCGAAAGAACTACTCATTTTTTGTGATTCCCAACTGGTGGCAAATCAATTCAATGGGGAATACACAGTAAAAAAGAGCCCACTATGGTGTGAGCTATCTCAAGAAGGGGAAGAAAATGATCGAGGCATTCCGAATGATTGAGATAGGCAAATGTTGAGGAGGAAAATAGTTATGTTGATGCTCTGGCCAACTTGGCTTTTGCAACAGACTCAAAAAGGATGGGATCAGGTCTCGTTGAGACACTAGACTTCCTACGCTGAGTTCTGAATAGGAAGATAGTGGCTTGTTCAACTTAGTGGACCAGGGGTTGAGTTGGATGGATTCCATTATCTCCTGCCTCTAGATTGTAGCTTCGTTGGATGATACACTCGAGGCTCGAAGAATGGATAAGATGACTGGAAAACGGAAGGTGTAGAAGCAATTAATGGAAACTCAAAACTCGAAGGAAAAGGGTTAACGCAAAAACAAGGAGGCAAAGAGAAATGAACGAAAAAGAAATTCTACACGGATGAAAGTAAAGAGTGCGAAAAATGGAAAGCAACTATCGGATTGAAAACAAAATACTCTAAATTCACCGAAAGTAAGACGGATGGTCGGCAGAGTTGAGGAAACTAAGTGGCCTGAAAGTAGTTGCAAAAGAGTTGAGGAAGAAGAAGTTCTAGAAAAGAGAAGGGAGCCTAAATGTTGGGACCTTCTTTGCTTAAATAGGGGTTGGCCAATTGACAGGCAGATGTCAACTGTAACGTAGAGAATTAAAGGAGTTTCCCCGTCAAATTATCCGATCATTAAATGGCTGACAAGTCCTAAGCACGAAAAACAAAATATCACTACCTTTTTGAATTTGGCGAACCCTAGGCGTGAAATTCGAAGCATCTTAACCGTTTCAAATTTTCAGACCAGGCGGCAAAACCAAAAAAGATGCACTGACATGTCCCTAAGAACATCATCTCGAAATCTAAGCTAATTTCCCAATCTTGTTCCTAATATTGTCGCATTGAGGACTCAAGAATAGGGGCATTTGATGAGGGAAATTTCTAGGAGGCTCACTTTTCAAGCACGTCATATTTTCCAACCATGTGACGCCCACGTGTCAACCTGACCAGACCATCAATTCGACGAAGAGGTATTGGATAACCTGGACGAGCAGGCTCAGATTGGGGAGGCCCAACCGCAAGGCTTAACACCGTCGTTCAACCGGACTACAATCGAGCTGGGTTTCATAGAAGGTCTTCTCAACGACGAGCAAACAAAAATATTTGATGCGTCGACGAAGCCCGACCATTCTATTCGGGAAACCATTACAAAAACCCTCTAAATATAAAAGAGTGTTTATGATCCTGAAATAACGGTTCGTTTTCCTAAATCCCACCAAATCTGGGATACTAATTGACATGGATCGAAATTGAGGTGAAGTCTTGCTAAACGAGTCGTCGACCTCCTATGAATATGATAAGGGGCGGTCTAGATAGGAACGTTCACTAACTCCCAGCCATTACTCTACCAAATTTTCACCAGAAACTCTACTAGTTCTTACACTGGAGGTGTGACGCCGGAAGACCCACCCGCATTGCATTGTTTTTGCAAGAAATCCTACACAAATTAGGATCGCATTCTGAATCTCAAGAACCATCTTTGAAGATTCACATTTTGGCTTTATGAATTTGTATTTAAGTCATTAGTTGCTTCATTTCAGAGTCAAGCCTTGTCTCCATTTGAATTTTGTATTCTTTTCATTAATCAATAAAGTCTTCCTCGCTTCGTCGATGTTTCAAAAAAAATAAATAAATAATAAATACGTAAATGGATAAAACAAACACAAATGCTAGAAAATAAAAACTACATAAATTGACTATTATTCTATATTTTTAATACTACAATAAAATGAAGGGTAATATTGTCAATTTAATCCGATAAAGGGGTGTATTTGGTAGTTTTTAGATGTGAAGGGGTGTGAGTAATTTTACTTGTTTGCATTTTCTAGCCTTTAATTTATTTACATTTGTTACTCTGGTGTTTGAAATATTGAACATTGCTCCACCATGTTCGCTGGTGTCCACGACGTGTCCGATTTTGAAATTTAGGTTTTTAGTTCTCCAAGACTCTAATACGTGTCCCGTATGTGTGCTGCTGTCTCCACCATGTGTCCATGTCTAGTATGTGTTTGACACGTCCCTTCCTGCAAGTGTCCGTGGTTCCTAGTAAAAAAACTAATGGCTGAGCTATATGGAATGCCAATAAAAAATCTCAACGAGCGAGGTCATGATAAACAAAAAAAAATGGTTTTCATTATTCTTGAAAATTAAAATAACAATAAAAACAAAGAACATAACAGACAACAACTAACAACAGTAACAAGGACTAAAAAGAAGGGCAGAAGACAATGCCGCCGCCGCCTGCCGCAATGAAGATCTCCAAAGAACTACTGGTCTTGGTTCGGATGTGCTTGATCTAGGCCAGATCCGCCACCTTGACCACTGTTAGAGGATTGCTCGTAGCACCACGAAGCCACCCATTCCTCGTCGTCATCCTATTTCTGCACCTGGTTCTACAACTGGAAGAACATCTGATCCCATACCCAATTCTCACATATCAGCCATTTACGATCATGGTCGTGCGAGTTGCACTTGCGCTCAAGGTGAACCCCATTTACGATCGGAGGCCTCTCTCCCCATCGGTTGATGAAATGAGAATGGAGACCACCTGGAAAAGTAGTTCTGCTTTGCTTTTTTGACCCCTCTGCTCTTCGTCCCTTCTATCGCAATCAACAGTTGCGACTAAGGAAATGTTGCTGGAAGGATTCATTGCAAGAAAAATGGAAGAAAACAGGGAAGAGAGAATCATAGAGCTTGTGATGAATTGATTCAGAAAACAGGTGGTATAAATAGGCCACCGGGAAGTTAATGCAAAGATCCAAAGCGGGGGAAGGTTGTGACGTTTCTGCATTTGAGAATGACTCGTGGCATGGAAAGCGTGTGATTACTGATTAGGCATCGGCAGGAAACCAAACATTGCGAATTAAAATCCCTGAATCAACTGTGGCGACTGTTTGACTAGGGGCAGGGGGGAAGAAAGCCCTACTTAGCTCGGTGATGGCTGAATAAGATGTTCTAATGAAATGGCCGTCAGACAATGAATTGCTGTTTCGGCAGACCTTAAAAAGGGATTGGTAGGTCTGCTGAGCCATCTTGTGGAACATATGGACTAAGACGAACCATCTGACTGGTGTGAAACGCCAAACATTAAAACAAAAATGACTAACATTACCATTTTAACACTTGAGAAATTAAATTTTTTGCCTTAAGATAATGTGAAGTACATGGGCGAGCCCCACCAGCTGTACAATCAAAAGAAGAAAAAAGGAAAAGGAAAGAAGTCCGATCTACGAAACTCAACCGGAGCCACTCCGATGGGGGCAATAAGTCTGTAGCTTTTCTTTCAGTGCATCCAAACGCCGGAGCAAGTTCATGATGGTCTCCACTCTTTCGTGGTCCTCTTGTATCATTACTCCCAGCTTCCACTGTGTCTTGCCGAGCTCTTCGTCGAGATGGTCTCAAGCCTGTTTCAGAATCCAACATTGTCCCTCCATTCCTAATCAAGAGCACTACCGCCGCTACTGCCACTATCGCTTGGCAAAGCATCTTTGTTGTTTTGACTCTTGATGAAGAAGTTTGACACAAAGGATATGATGAGGAAGTATTCGGATGAGATTTCCGTCCAAGGATCACCCTGACAATAGGCCTGATTGTAAACAATGCTGGACAACATTAAAATCGTTGGGAAGGCACGATGATCATAGACTGACTGTTGACAAGAGCGCATCGAAAGATTGAAGGATGGAAATCCAGTGGTTCCGCAAAATGGCTGTGGGTGAGGGCCAAGGGAGAATCACTGTTAGATCATGGCAAAGTTCAAACACAATATTGACTAACAAATAATTTGGTCGTAGATCGGGATCACCAAATTCGTATATCTTGGAGCTCGCACGACTTACGGATGATGAAATGTTATCCGCACCGAACTATGCTGAAACTCAAGCCCAAAAACAAAGACACCAATGTGTTTGAAAATTGAGACCCTAGTTGTCGACAATGAATGCTTGAAATAGAAGTATTTGGAAAACTTTATAAAATAAAAATACTTAAAACATAACTATTTAAGGTTTGCAAACTTTTTTAAAATTTCGGCTAAGTTAAATAACTCGCAGAAGATGGATCAATGACCCAGGATCTATCTAAAGTCGAGGGTACCGAGCTACGTAGTACCCGAGCTATGTAGGGCTTCGAATCAATAAAAAATAAAAACTTTCAGGTGTTCAAACAACACAAATAAGAAATACATTACTGAATAGTAAGGCGAAGTATAACGAAAGTTTGTTTTCATTAAAAATTAAGTAACAAATGGAGGGCTTCAAGGCTAGTTACAAGAAAGAGAGGGAAAAAAAAGAGAGAGAGAGAGAGAAGGCAGCAGCAGGTGCAAATCAGCCTTGGGCCATGGAATCGTCTTCAGGGAGATCTCTGGCGTTCGAGTCCTCAGCCACTTGGGAACTCCTAAGGCTGGTGCCACAATGAAGCATCCTCACTGTCCTCCATCACCATTGGCATTTGTTTAGGTGGCATCCTGAACTTTTTATGGTGGCCTACCCATTTCTTTTGTTTGTATTCGCTTTAGCTATGACTCTTCCCCTCATCCCTTTCTTCGTATCTTTTGCAGCTTACTATCACACTGAGGAAGGAGGACACAGACCCAGAGAAGAACCAGTCCAATGAATACTTTTATGCTGGTGGTTTGGTTGAATATGTGACATGGCTAAATGCTGATAAGGTATGCATGGTTCCTGCTATTCCTTTTGGTCTTGTACCCTGATTTTTTTGATATACTTCTTCCACCCATCGACCTAACATTGATATTGATTTATGAGGATCTTGGTGTTTTCACTTCTGTAATGGCAAACTACGACGTTAGACCTTTGATAGTGACTAGTCAATGACTTTGTGCGCATTGAGATAGACTTGGGGGTGAGTTAATTTGTAACCTGAAAAGAGATGTTTGATTTTTGATCGAAAGGGTGGATGATTGTGCTCGTCTATTCCAGTGCAACAAATTAACCCAAAAGGAAAAATATTGGAAAAAACGTAAGTTGTTGGTTGAGTTGATCAGGGCTTCAATGAATGTATGACAGCATGAAAGGCTGAATCTTTGAATAGTGTTTGTCTGTTTTTAATAGTATAGGGCCTTGTCATGTCTTTAGTGTATAAGGTTCATCTGATTTGATATTTAACAGAATTAGTGTGCTAGATATGGAATGTGTTTGTTAGTCATACTAGAGAAAGAAGGCTCAACCTTAGAATCCCTGCTGGATTCTGTGATAGGAACTATTTGCAAAAGCTGGGGTTAGATAGAATCATTTTGAGAACCAGTTACATCAGTCTTCACATATACAAATTGGAGTGAAGGGTGTTACTAAAAGTGCAGGTCTTTCCTCATCAAAGGTTAGTACCTGTATGGCTTTACATTGCACATGAGGATACTGTTATTCTTTATCATTGTCTATGATTAATTCTCTCAAATTAAAGCTCTAGTTTTTATGTTCTATTGTATTCTAGCACCGAGTTATGAATAGCACCTTAGATCATGTTTCGATTTTGTTGACAGATTCCCTTTTCTGTCCCATCGAAGCTCAAGCTATCTAAATGCAATGATCCTCGTCCTTTTAGATACAACCACCCTCTTACTCATTTACAGTTTATGTGTGTTAGACACTTAAAATAACCAGTTATATCATTGGAGGTGCTTGTTGATGTTGTTGACGTTAGAGAATTTGCTGAGGAAATTTTTGCAAAGGCAAAGTTTGCATTAAGAAGCTTAATCATGGTTAATATTATGGTTAGTTTACTGGAACTTGTGCTGGAAATATTGCTATCCTTGCTTGAGCATGATTTCCAAATTTCTTGTTGGGGTTATTTTCGTTGTATTGAACATCATCTTAATGTTGTTGGCTGTTGTTAAAGTATACAAAAAGAATGCGAAAGCTTAATTAGTGGGTTGCATCACCATTTATTTATAATAGAATTAGTACGGAAACCTAATTAGTATAGAAACCCTAGTTAGTACAGGAATGACATAAATATCCTTTAACACTCCCCCTCAAGGCTGGAGCATATATTGTTTTGCTCTTAGCTTGTTATAGATGTACTGTATCTATGATCCTCCTAATGGTTTGGTAAATAAATCAACTAGCTGATTGACTGAATTCACATGTCTAGTCTTAATCAACTTTTGCAAAAGTTGTTCTCCTTATGAAGTGACAATCAACTTCAATGTGTTTCATTTTTTCATGGAAGATTGGATTGGATGCAATGTGAAGTGCTACTTCATTATCATATACCAACTCCATCGGTGAAAAGTGTTTAAATCCAAGTTTTTCCAACAAATGTTTCAACCAAGTTAGCTTACATGTGGTATGAGCTATTGCCTTTTATTCTGATTCTATGCTTGACCAAGCCATTACCGTTTGTTTTTTACTCTTCTAAGAGACGAGATTACCTCCAACAAATACACAATTCCCTATAGTAAATTTCCTATCTGAGGGTGATCCGGCTAGTTTGCATTTGTATAGCTCTTTAGTTAGGTGTGTGTGATTGAAGTTCTGATATAGCAAACACCTTTCAGATATCATAGAATACGAATTAATGCATCCTAGTGACAACTTGTGGAACGAACCATGAACTGACTAATAACACTACCGATAGGAGATACTTAGTCTTGTAACCGTTAGGTAGTTCAACTTCCCAAATAACTGTCTGTATTGCGCTGATCTGTTAGTAGTACTCCTTGATTTGCCAATAGTTTAGTGTTTGAATCATAAGGCGAGCTAATCGGTTTAGCTTCTAGCATTCCTGTTTCACTCAACAGGTCAAGATCACATTCCCTCTTAGGCAAGTAAATGTCTGGACTCGATCGAGCAACTTCAAATCCAGGAAATACTTCAACTGACCAAAATCATTGGTTTGAAACTTACTACGCAAAAACTTTTTGAGTTCCTGAACACCACAGTGGTCGTCTCCGGTGATCATGATGTCATCCAAATACAAAATCAACAATATTTTCCCGACTGTATTGTGCTTGGAGAACACGGAATGATCGACTGCACAACGCTGAAAATCAAATTCAATGACCACTTCACTGAACAGGACTTCCCTTGAGCAACATACTAGGAGGTCGCTCTATGTATACTTCCTCAGTCAGATCTCCATTTAAGAAGGCATTTTTGATGTCGAGCTGATGTAACGGCTAATGAAAGGTGGCAACGGGGGAAAAAGTCTCAGAACAAGCAAGACCATATACATGTGTATAACCTTTGGCAGCTAAGCGAGCTTTGGATCGATCAGTGGTTTCATCTTGTTGCACTTTGACTGTGTACAACTATTTACATTCAACTACTGTTTTGTCAGGCGGAAGTGAGACGAGATCCCAAGTAACATTATGATGTAAGTTTAGCATTTCCTCTTCCGTTGCCGTCGTCCAACCAGGGTGAGCAAGAGCTTTTGAGACAGAACTAGGAATAGAAATAGAGGACAAAGAAGCAATAAAAGAGGAGTATGAAGGAGATAGGTGTGCATACAAGACAAATTTAGAAATAGGATGGTCAATACATGAGCGCTTACCCATCTGGACAGCAATGGACATGCCCAAATCAGAATTGGATGGATAAACTGGAGAAGAATTTGTTGACACTCTGGCGATAGGCGCAACGGCGGAAGCACTTTTGGCGCAAGAGTATACATTCAAAGGAGGTGGATAACGACTGGGCGGAATGGGTTCTGGAGTTGAGGGCGATTATGGGTTCGGAGGCTTGGCAAAGAACACGTGACATCCATATCATCCTGTGAGAAAGGGGCAGAAAAGTAAAGGGTAGACTCAAGGAAGGTAAGATCTGCACATACAAATATGAGACGTAAAGATGGAGTATAACAACGATTAATGATTGCCATTTTGGGTGCAAGAATAACCGAGGACGACACATTTTATGGCACATGGGTCTAATTTATCCTGATCGGGATTCAACTGATCAACAAAATAGATTCTAGAGATAAGGGAGCTAAACGAAACAAGGGGGAACAGGGAAAAGGAATGGAATAAGGAACCTTCTATGTTGGGTAGAAAAACGAAATCCTATTGATCAATAAGCAAGCTGTAAAAACCGCATCACCCCATAAGTGTTTGGAAACATTCATCTAAAATGAAAAGTACGAGCCATCTCCAGGAGATGTCGAGTTTTATGCTTAGCTACTCAATTTTGCTACGGTGTGAGGACAAGAAGACAAATGCAGGATGAACGAGTGTGACATAAAGGAAGTAAAGGACTTAGAAAAAAATTCTAGAGCATTATCACTTCGAGGTATACATACTGACACATTAAATTGAGTTTTAATTTCAGCACAAAAGTCACAAAAAATGGAGAATATTTTAGAGCCACCTTTCATTAAATAGAGCCATGTAACTCTTGAGAAAACATCGACAAAAGTGAAAGTAATGGAAAGCTAAAGTAGAAGCAACACGAGAAGGGCCTCAAACATCTGAATGAATGAAACTAAAAGGACTTGATGCTCGAACATGAGCCTGGGAAGCAAATGAACTACGATGATGCTTTCCCAACTGACAAGGCGCACAGTCTAAGATTTAGATAAATGATGTGAATCATGAACAAGTAACTTGGGGTTGGTAAGGTAGGGATCACCTAAGCAATAATAAATCTGGTGGGCCAATGCAACAACAGGACAGGCTATAGGTGGGATAGCTGGACTCTCGATGTGATCATAAAAGTAGTAAATGCCATTTTCCTCACGCCCTGTGTCAATCATCTTCTGCATCCTCAAATCCTGGATAGTGATAGAATTAGGGAAAAATGAAACAGAGCAATTAATATGTTTAGTAAGTTGACGTCATGACATCAAATTTAAAGGAAAATAAAGGAATATACAAGATAAAAAAAGAGAGAAGAAGGGTGAGGCGTCCACGATATCGATGCCACTAATAGGGACTGTGAAACTATTAGCAACAGTGACAAGGGACAATGAAAGAGGTGGTTGAATATTTGTAAATAGGGAAGATGTACCTGACATGTGATTGGTGGTAGCAGAATCGATAACCCATGGTGTGGGAGGGGAAGGGTTAATTGAATGACAAGCAGTAGAAGTACCTAGTTGAGCTAAAGAAGTAATGAGAAGAGGTGATTGTTGGAATGCCTTATACTGAAGGAATTTGGCATATTTCTCATCAGAGATATCCTTGGCCGCCTGAGACTGGAATTAAAGCAGGATGATTTGGATCAGATGTCACTGTTAGCGAATTTGGGTGGATTGCCAACTAAGTCCCAACAAGTTTCTCTGGTATGATTCTCCTTACCACAGAAGGAGCACTGACAATGTGGGCTATGATGACGACCGCTACACCTCGAGGGCCATCACCACGGCGACCACTAGGTTGATCACCACAATCTTGTGGAGGGATCTGTGTAGTAAGCGCTGAATGCTTAGACGCCATAGTTGAATTGGAGTGAGAAACACTTTCCCTATTAGTGCTATAACACCACAGTTGAACTGGAGTGAAAAACACTTTCCCTGTTAGTGCTATACAAAACTCATGAATAAGTTTCAGCAATGGACGGAAGAGTAGCATTGGCAGGCATTTAAGATCGGACTGGCCCAAATTTTGGGCCTAATCCGACTAATAATTTCATGATAGCCATCTCTACTCATGTTGCAGTTGCATTTCCTTCACATCAGTTTTCATAGGTAGAATAATATTTAACTCCTCATGAAGCCTATTGAACGTGGCAAAATAATTCGTGGCTTGCTGAAACTTGAAGTACTGAATCAATGAGTCATACATCCAAATAAGATTACTGGAATACGTACTTGCATATATTCCCATGTTGCATTGCATGTATCCAAGTGAGTACACATATCAACAACTTAAGGCTCCATCGAATTCCACAACATTGATACAATTTGCGTACCAGCTTGGATGCACTCATACTTCTTATCATCTTGAGTCGTGGCAGATTTCGTGAGATTATGGTGTTTCTTTTGTTCGGTAAGCGCTACTTTCATAGTTTTGGACCAATTTAAGTAGTTGGTCCCATTTAACTTGCGGGTCGATCGGGTTAAATTGTCGACATTGGTGCTCGCTAATTCGACAACTAACTATATATATGAAAAAAAGGGCAAGGGAAACAGACAAACAAACTAGAACAAGTGTAGAGCTTTAAAGGAGAAGCATTTTTTTTTTGTTGTTTTATTTTTTCTTTTTTCTTTTTTGTTTTAAATACTTACCGAGGTGGGTTTACCACTATTGCGCAGTCAGGAGTGGAGAAAGGAAGATCGGAGTCGGCGAAGGGCAGATTGGTGCCGATGAAGGGTTGAATGTTGGCAGCGCAGAAGATGATCGGAGCACTGGTGGTGAAGGTTGAAATGTTGTAGCAAAGCTTTGGACGACGGCGGCAAAGCAACAATGTTTGCCGAAGCTTGGAATGGCGCGGTGATGGGGTGGACTATGGCGGTGAAGCTTGGAATGGCCTAGACGACGCCGAATCTGGGTGGTAGGTAGGCGACGGCTAGGGTTTGTGGGTTGGGAGATGGCAGATCTAGGGTTGTTTTAGACCTTTGGAAGCACAACTAGGGATTCAGAAACCTTTTTTTACCCATATGGATGGTTAAAAAAAAATGCAAGAGGGAAGAAAAAATTAAAATAATGGTTGAATAGATCTATGGGATTAATGTCCAATAACCTGCTCTGATACTATGTTAAAGTCAGAAGAGGATACCAAAAAGAATAAGAAAGCGTAACTAATGTGTTAGCCTTTCCCTCTATTTATAATAGAATTAGTACAGAAACCCTAATCTGTATAGAAATGATATAAATACCCCTTAACTGCTGTTATCCCCACTTCTCTCTATTTGCATGTAAGAGTGAAGAAATTATGTATGTTTTAGGTGTCATTTGCACACTTCAACCTGAATATTTATTGCACAGCAACTTGAATATTTATTTCAGTTGTAGTTTAGATAGCATCAATATGCTGTTCTTACATGTCAAAGTGTCATTAGTATGATTTCCAAATCAAATAATTTCTTATAAGATTATTTTTCACTTTGCTGTAGTGTAGACATGAGGCTCTTTGCCTCTCTGAAGTAAAATATTCGATACTTAACCACCTTCTACTTACCATAAAGTGCAACATGGATGGAATGTCTTAAAAGTACGGAATGAGTAGAATGCTCTTAATAGATGTATGTCTTTACAAGCCCTCTATTAAACATAACACTTTTGCTTCACAATCAAGAAAACAAGCACACTTTTTAATATTTTGGAAAATCAATATTTCATAAAAGATTTGTAAGAATCAACATAATCATTTTTATTCAACAAAAATGTAATAGGAAAATTTAAAAAAAAAAAATCATAAAAAATAAATAGATTAGACCAAAAATAATATTTAAAAATGCAAAAAAAAAAAATGTCGAAACTCCAGTAAAAGTAATTCAAGAAAACAAGTTATTGGCAGTTGAAACGCACGTTAATTTGTTGTTTAATTAGAATATAAGTAGATAATTTAGAATATAATTGAGTTAATTATCAAATAAAAACGTAAAATATATAAATAAAATAAAATTACAAAATAAAATAGCAAACAGAAAGATCACTGATCCTTTATCCCATCACCACCTAGAGAGAGAGAGAGATCACAAAATAAAATAACACTCAATACCAGCAACCACAGACACTCTACCTCTATGCCACCACTGCCAAATCCGTCACACCACCTTGCTACCAACTACCACCACTGCCGTCTAATGCTCCTCTTGCCAACCTTACCAATAACCTTTCACCTGCTTAAACCAAGGAGCTAGAGAGCTTCCATCTATTGAAAGTGAGTTTTAATTTGTAAATCAAACCCAAAATTGATCTTGAGCAAGCATATGGGCAAAGAAATATTACCAAATCAAACCTAAAAAAAAAAGAGCCCCAATCTTCCATCGAATTGAGCTTGATTTACCATTTCCATCCTTTTTTTCTTTGGTTTTCTTCTTGAAGACTTCACAATTCGGGTTGTGTTTTAAGACCTCCTATGGTGTTGGTCGGTGGGTATGACATGTTGAGTAATAGCGGCGGTGACTACTTCAAGGTCGTAGGTCTCGTGGTTGTTCGTGGCTTGGGTTCTGGGTGTTGCCGTGATACTAGTTCCTCAGATGGTGGTGCTCTGCCTGCTTGCCACTTGTGAGCAGAAGGTGAAATGCCAGAGAAGAATTTGGTGGCTGGTGGGTTCCTTAGATGGTGGTGGTTGTGGGTAAATAAAGTAAAAAGGAAAAAGGTTAATGTGAAGGACGAAATTATATTTTCTACTCTAAACTTAATGTTTATTTTCATTTACTCCTTTCAAAGTGCAAATTTCATACAAAAAATTAATATGTTGGGTAGGCAAGACAGCTTCAACGCATGCCATTTGCTTGCACCACAGACGCTGTTAATTTGGACAGATTCTGTCCACTTGCACTTTGTGGTAAAGTAAAAGGCGGTTAAGTGTCAAAAATCTTAGTTCAGGGGGGGGAAAGTGTAATTTACCCTTTCTTATATTTTAGGAACATATTCTGTGAGTTCAATAAAGAGAATATTTTTGATGGACAAAAAAAAAAAATATTCTTTTTCCCGTCTTACGTGAATGTTTTGCTTTCTGTTTGTTCTCTTTTGTCCATGTCAAGGAACTACGAAAGAGAAAAATTTGGAGGATAAGATGAGAGAAAATTGTCTTAAGATGATTTTAACGTGTACACAAAAAACCTGTAGGTGTACCACTTAAAATGCATGATTTGGCTTTTTTTTTAAGAAGAGGAAGGGGGGACCACGTAAAGCTAGGAAGAGATAGCTCGGGAGGATTTGATTACATATAGCTTTAGATTCGATTACATATTGCTTTAGCTTGTTGCATGATTTGTGTATGATGAGAGTTATGTTGTCCCTTCCCCTTGCCATATAAAATTTGGGCTATCAATAATACCTCCTCCCTGACCCACAAGGTTTCCTTTAATTATTTGCTTCCATCAAATATAATAGAGTTGGGTTGCCCAAACAACCTTTGGCATAAATGGATTCATTCATGTAGCTGACCATTTGTTGGTTGGAAAAGCTTCTGTGGTTGTAGGTTTTTGTCATTTTTTGCCATGTGGCATTTTTAGATTTTATATTCCATAATAGAGATGCGTGGTTTGATGTAAGGTGCCCTTACTAGCTAACTTCGTGCTGTTTGATTTGTATAAAAGTGGCATTCGATGACTGAGCATTTCATGGATGATTCAGATCATAAACGGGAACTATTCCTTATTTCTGGAGGCTTTTCAAACAAATTGGTGGACTTTAATCTGTATTACAACTTCACAATTACATAGAAATAAAACCAATAAGCCCCTTACGATTTATACGCTTACAGTAAATTTCATGAAGTAAATAATTGTATGAAAAGCTGAGTGGAACCTAAATTCTTGACAAATTTGTGTCTTCCAAGACCCAAAAGACTACTCCACATCGGTGGAAACCCGAATTCCTACTTTTTTGTCACAAAACTGTTTCCTTACTTTTGTTTTGCAAGTTTGCCACAAAAATGTTACCTCCTCTGGTGGTCAAAAGTATTTCCAGATGATATAGGGAAGTTCAAAATAATGGCCTGGTCTGCCTTTTTATATTTTTATTTCTGTTCTTTGTTTATATGATGATGTTGTTCGCATTTGTTTTGGTTCATGTTCTTCGAAATAGTGACGAACAGTTCTCTGATGCAGAAACCACTTCATGAAGTATTGGGTTTTAGAAAACAAGTGGATGGAATCACAATTGATGGAGCTCTGCAATGGTAAATCCATTATATTATCTTTTATTTGCCCATTTATTTCCACAGTTCACATGACCTATTTGTATTTCGGCAAAATGCTTGTTTTACTAGTTTCCTTTCTTTCAATTTGACGTAGGTGTTCAGATGCGTACTCAGATACAATACTGGGATATGCGAACAGCATACGCACCATTGATGGTGGCACCCATATTGATGGTATGAAGGCATCATTGACAAGAACTCTTAACAACCTGGGGAAGAAGTCGAAAATAATCAAGGTGCGTAAAGTTTGAACTCTCTTGGACTATTATATAAATGAATGAAGATTCTCGAGGTTAATTACTAATTGGTTGCTATACTGTGCCCTATTAACATGGTAGCGACAATCTGTTATAATTTTAATGTTTTACATTTTCCATGCTTAGTTCTTATTCCCTTATTTCCTTATTTTCTTACTTTTCCATTTTTACTATATGAATAAATTACATGAATGATAGCTCATAACCTCCCACAATTTGCCTTGCATTGGAAAGTATCATCATCCAAAAGTCACTGAAACTAGACAATTGGGAAAGAAGCGCAACCATAAAACAAAATTAATGATGTTAAGAAAATTGAGTTTGAATTGCAAGGAGATAATTTTTTCAATTATTTGTGGGTTATTTCCTCCCTCGAATGCCAGCAAGTTGACTGAACCTTTTCTTTTTTCTCTGAAACACTACACTTGCCATCCCAAGGTATTGCATTTAAATGAAACACTAAACTATTCTTTGTATTGCTGATGAGAGCCGCAGAGGTTTCCATCTGTTTCCTTTTTTGCTTCCAATACATTTTCTGAATATTACTATGGAAGTCAAAGGTGGATATTTTAACATTTTCTGGCATTTCTTGGTTAAGGCATGCCTATTCTTCACTATAGCTTCTGTAATATGCATATGCATATTATGTGCTGGTCCACTGTACGTTTGCTTAGAATTCAGAACATATTTGCTTCCTGTTTTCAGCCTTCACCCTCTTTCATGAAATAACTGCCATTTCTTTTGATGATTTTAAGACAAACTTATAAAGAGAACTTAGTGAAGGAATAAAATTGAATGCTGACTGAGTTTTACAATATCTTAAGTCCATGTTCTATGAAAAACCTTTTTCTTTATTTTTTGGAGATCTCCATTTAATTATGTGTAAGTAGTACATAAAAGCATTATTGTCAGTTGTGCTGAAGTTTGTTGTGTTCCAGGAAAAAGATATAACGTTAAGTGGTGAGCATGTAAGGGAAGGATTAACATGTGTGATCTCCGTCAAGGTTCCAAATCCAGAGTTCGAAGGGCAGACAAAGGTACAATATTACTTATATTCTGATCCATGGTTTATAATTGATCTTTTCGCCAATATGGAGGTGGCGCTGTAGTGTCACCGTCATTTTCCCTTTACTTCCAAAAAATCTTATTTACTTCCTTCTCGGTTACCATGAAAGACAAGGTTGGGAAATCCTGAGGTGCGAAAGATTGTTGATCAATCTGTACAAGAATTTCTTACTGAATATTTGGAGTTGCATCCAGATGTACTTGAATCTATTCTTTCCAAGTCCCTAAATGCTCTTAAGGTACTTATTCCGTTATCTTTCATATTGTTTGCTCCGTTTACTTTGGTGATTAAGGTCGAAGCTTTAGCTATTGTTCATGAACTGCCTCTACATGGGCTGCTTAAGAGAGAAAACAACCTTTCTCTATTCTTGTGACAATTAGGCAGCTCTGGCAGCTAAGAGGGCAAGGGAACTGGTGAGACAAAAGAGTGTATTGAAGTCATCATCGCTTCCTGGAAAGCTTGCTGATTGTTCTGCTACAGATCCTCAAGAAGCCGGTATATTTTAGTATTTTTTTTTCCTATGAATTCTTTTTCAGGATTCGAAAGACTAATTGGATTGACCATGTAAAGTGGATGCTATTATAAATTGATGTAATGAAATGTATGAGTTGAAGGCTACTATATGAAATAGTTATTTCTCATAGTTGTGGCAATGGGGCGGGTTGGGGTCTAATTATGTACCACATGATTTTGCCCTGATCATTTTAATTCCGCCTGTCCCCAAGACCTACTGGGGCTTCGGAAAATATAAAACTTACCTTTCCCTGTTGAATTTCCTATCAACCTGTCCGACCCGATTTCAGCCTGGCTGAAATTTCAATACAATATAGAGCACTGAACATTTTGGGACAATATTGTCGACAAACAAACAAAGAGATACTGTTTAATTGTATGGACTTAGAACTTTACGACAAACCAAAAAAGTAAAAAAGAGAATTTCAAGTCTCTAATCCCATTGGGCCAAAGGCAACCCCATTGAATTGCACAACTCAGCTCACATTATTCAATGGCTTTTAGTTTTGACACCAAAATATAATAACATAAATTATTTAGTTACTATGAAGATGCTGTGGCAAAACCCAATAATTAAGTAACAGAAATCCCTGCTGACTTTCTGAGTTAAGTAAAATATTGTGATCCTGGGCGGGTTAGGAAAGCGAATAGGATTTAACCCTTACCCACCAGATCAGATGTGGATTACTTTTAAGATTCATGTCTTCCCCGCTCCATGTCTGAAAATGGCTAAAAACTATTGCTCTTGGTTCGGATCAGGTCGGGGCATCACAAACTGGGTTGGGTTGCCATCTCAATTTCCTCTGCGTCCGTCTCGCTGGATAACTTGGGGTCTAGGGATTTTGAAGCTTCATATTGAACTAAGCGTGGCATCTTCAGTATTAAATTTTGAGACCTTGAAACATTTGAGCAATGGTCGTAGGGCTTGATTCGATCAATAACTTGTTTCTGATTTTACATTATATTTTCGCTTAATAGAATGGCACAAGGTGCTTGTTATTTTTTAGAGTGAAGTAAACACTGATCTTTTGGAGGTAGAAAACTTTGAGAGCTTTCAAGATCTGAGTGTGGTAATGCTTTAGCTTGTGCTTCACAATACTTGTGTCCCCCCCTTTTCTTTACCCATTTACATAGTAATACTCTGTGGGTGCATTACGTGGGATATCCAAGTGAAGGGGGCCATTTTTACAAGGCCAAATAAAAGGGAATTTGTCTCCTATTGTGATAGAATGTAAAGTACGGCATAAGGCAAGCATGGAAGAAAATCGATTTGGATTTATGCCTCATTGGTTAACCACTAAAGCAGTATATTTATTGAGGCAATCGGTGGAGATATATTAAAAAAAAAGGCAAGATTTACGTATGGTTTTCGTAGGCTTAGAACAAACTTATAATTGGATGCTCAAAGATATTGTGGTGGGTTTTAGAAAAGAAGCAAATATACAAGATTTACATTGATGTGATTAAGAACGTGTATGATGGTATAGTTATTGGTGTTCACATAGAAGGAGGAGGTGATAGTTGTTCCTTTTCAATTGATTTATGCTTACATCAAGGGTTGTTTTTAAGTCCTTAACTCTTTAGTTTAGTGATGAAAGAATTGTTGATGCTATAGTACTAGTTGATGAAACTAGGAATAGATATTAACATTAAGTTTGACTTTGAGAAGAAGTACTGGGTCTAAAGGTTTAAGGATTACTAGAACTGGGATTAGAATGCATGCATTGTAATTTTATTAATATTGGGTAAGATAGGGATATTGTATAAATTAGGGATCGAGTTGTTCTTATAGTTGATCATTTTAGATTCTTAGGTTTTATAATTCAAGTCAATGGAGAAATTGAGGAAGTCATAAGTAAAGAAGCAAGGAAAAAGATGGTTAAAATGGAGAAGGGCAATAGGGGTAATATCTAATTGGAGGATATTTTTTAAATCGAATGGAAATTCTATAAAACTACAATGAGATCTGCATTTTTATATGGCTTGGAGCATTGACATTAAACATGAAGGATAGGAATGTATAGACTAGCTATAAGTGGGTGGTCACTATTTGGAAAGAAGAAATAGTGGGGAGCAAGAGTGTCTCTTAAGTATCATTTTGATTTACCAATCCCCCTATGTTAACTAGGTTTTCTTCAAGATCACTTATCAGTGCCTTGTATTTATTTGTCTATCGTTTGTCTACCATTCTATAGATGTCTCATCAACTCATAGGCCTCATATATTATTTTTCTGTTGTCAGAATCAGATGTGTTAAGAGCATTATAGATTCATAGCTTCTTTACTATGACTTCCTTAATTTCTAACACACCACAGTCCACTAGTAAACGGTGTGGCCAACACCTAATCGTGTAGTGAGGCTAAGGATTGCAAGTCCAACAATTCCTTGGAATGTGATCAAAGTTTTGGTTCACCCTAGTTTTTCTTAATTGGGTATCTTCCTGGGGGTTTGTTGGTGTTTGTTTAGTCCTACAATCCAGTAGGGCCAGTATGATTTAGTCCTCAATTTTATCATACGTCCAACAACTACTTGTAATGCGTTTGAAGTGTCTGCCCACCCTAGTTTTTCTTAAATGGTTATTTTTGTCGGGATTAGTTGGTGTTTCTTAAGTTCCGATAGAGGCAGTATGATTGAGTCCTCAATTTTATTCTTCATGGCTTTTCTACTCTTATTCACATCTCTTACCTCTCTAGGAGGCACAACAAGGAGATGTTTTTCCTACTATGACTTGCCACACTGATCTTGATGTTGTTGGTGTAAGTTGAAGTTATTTTGCGTGAATTCTTCTTTCAAAGAGACTCCAATTTTATCAATATGCAGATAGCTGAATAAGGAATCAGGTACCAAACTATGGTATAAAATTGTTCCTAAAATTATTATGTTTGATTGTAGAATATTTCCAATGTATTTACATCTATCAAGGGGCTGAAATCACGGTGGTCTCACATTCCCATGCAAACTTGGTAATTTGACGTGGATAATATTGAACAGTAGAATATGAAAGCTGGCCTTATGAAGTCCTTTGGCGAATAAGAGCACAAACTAATCTGTAGAAGAGATATATGCACTTGTAAGAAATCGTTCCCATATGAAGTAATAATCTAGTTCAATGTGCGTGGTACAAGGATAGAGCACATCGAGGTTGACTCATGAATTGAGCAATAGGAAACACGAATACATGTCAGAGGGTTACCATATACACGTATACATGTCCAGGTTGACACGTGGTGAACACGGCGGGACACGTGTCAGAGTGTCCTAAAAAATAAAAAATTCGAATTTCAGATGGAACGAGTCCCGGACACGTCAAAACACTTCAAGGGCACGTTAAGGGTCACGTTGGGGTGTTATTTGCTATTTTTAAAAATATATTGGATAGTAAATGTCTCTTTTCCAAAATTCCAGCTGAAACACACAGCGAACCGAACCCGAACCTTGTTTCTCTGCGTGGCCGTGCCGTTAGATCTCTGACCAGCCGGCCACTTGCTGCTATGCACTATTAGATCACGCATCACCAGCCTGCTTTCATCTCACCTTATCTTGCTTCACCGGCGACATATACCTATATGTTAATTCTAAAGTTGTTTGCGCAAGTTTTGAATTTTTTTATGAGTTTATTTAGTGAATTTAGAATTTGGGTTTGGTTATGTCATGATTTTTTTATTTTTTGGTATTTTATCATTTGTCAAGTTAAGGAACTTCCCATCTTAAATTTGTTTGATTTTTTGTCAATTTTATTCAGAAAAATGAGTAATTCGGATAATTCTGATGTCAATCAATATGATGATAGTGCCCCTTTGTGGTGTTATGTTACGAAATTGGAAAAACTTGGGGCTGGAGGAGGAAACCTAAGAGTTCACTGTAATCTGTGTAATGTAACTCTGGGAAGCTCATATTCTAGGGTTAAGGCTCATTTGTTGAAAATCCAAGGAAATGGAGTTGCAGAGTGTTGGATAGTGGCCCTTCCAATATTAATTGAGATAATTAAGTTAATTGATGAAGTGGAATTGCCATTGAAAAGAGCTTTACCAAAACCACTCCTTTTACCACCATCATCTATTTCAAGTAAAGTTAGTTCCTCCTTATATGCAAGTTTTAGTCAAGGAGTTGGCTCATTGATATATGGAGAGAGAGCTTTCTATTCTAAAAATAATAATAAAAAAAAAAATCGTAGTTCGGCAATTGTCAAAGAATTTAATAATATAGCTTGTGATGAGTTGCATAGTGACATTGCAAGGATATTCTATTCTGTCGGTTTGTAGTCCCATAACTGGATATATTCCTCTGGGTTACACTTGTTGAGAACTACACTTCTTTAAAAGGAGATGGGAAATATTGATAAATTGTTAGAGCCAACTAGAAATTCTTGGAAAGCAAAATGTGCTAGTATTGTTTTCGATGGATGGACCGATGCTCAAAGAAGGCCAATCATTAATTTTTTGGCCGTATCGAAGAGTGGACCGATGTTCTTAAAAGCAATTAATTGTCAAGGAGAGTACAAATATAAACATTTTATATCAAACTTGCTTAAGGACACTGTTTTAGACGTTGGAGTTCAAAATGTAGTATATGTAATAACAAATAATGCCCCAATTTGTAGGAGTGCTGGAATACTTGTTGAGGCTCAATTCCCTCATGTTCTTTTGACAGCTTATGTGGTTCATAAATTAAATCTTTCAAGAGATGACACACAAGACATTGATTGTGTGCAAAGTGATCTCGAAAAGTTTTTCGACATCGAGGACTTGGGTCCGCTCAGATACATCCTTGGTATTGAGGTTGATCGATCTCACCAGGGTACATCCCTAACCCAATGAAAATATTCTCTTGATTTTCCTCAGGATATGGGCATGTTCGGATGCAAACCTGCCTCTACTCCTATGGACCCAAACCTGAAGTTGACAACAAAATCTGGGGAACTATTACCGGAGCCATCTGTATATTAGCGTCTTGTGGGTCGTCTCATCTGCCTGACTAATAAAGGGCCATATCTTACCTATGCTGTAAACATTGTGAGCGAGTTTACGCATTTACCACGTGCATCTCATTTGGATGTATTTTATCATTTCCTGCGGTATCTTGAGACAGATTCTGGTATTGGTCTCTTCTTTGTGACGGGGTCGCAGGAAGGGTTTCCCTACTTTACAGATTCTGATTATGCATGGTTGAAGGATGATATATGGTCGACTTTTAGTTAGTGCACCTTTTGAGGTAGTCATCTTATCTCGTGGAAAAGTAACAAGCAAGCCTTTGTCTCATGATCTTCCACTAAAGCCGAGATCGTGCCATGGCTCAGGCACATGTGAAGTTCTTTGACTGAATTAGGGCTTCTTGTGACACTCTTCTATACTGTTCTACTATAACAAGTTTGCCATAATGTTATCTTCTGATTAAGTTTCTATGAGAGAATTAAACATATTGTAGTTGATATCCACTTCATCTGGTAGAAAGTTTTGGTCAGGAATTATTACTCCTATCTTTGTCTCATCCTCTGAGCAGGCAATAGGTATGTTCACAGAACATATTGATCCATCCCTTCTTTATTCTGCCATTGTCAAGGTAGGGCTCATCATTATCTTCACCTCAGCTATAGGTAAAGTGCTGAAATATTTATGTTCCTGCTTAATTAGCATTTCGTATTTTACAGGTCTGTTCATCATTTTTAGTTATTTTCTCTCACCTTTTATTGGCCCATTAATTAGAGCAATATTCTTCTTAATTTAGCCCATCGTTTTGGTTTTATAATGAGGGAGTGTAGAGCTTTATCTTATGATGATAAAATAATTCTTTCTCCTATATCCTTTTATAACTATGCTTACACTCTAAATTTGTCGGTATCTCCAAACAATGGGCTATATTTTGAACATTATCGTTGTCTTGCAGAGATATTTATAGTTGAAGGAGATTCAGCTGGTGGAAGTGCAAAACAAGGTCGTGATAGGCAATTTCAGGTGACCATTTCTTATTTCTTGCAAGCTACGGTTGACCATTTTCGTGCTACAAACCCTAGTTGAAATGTGTTGTGAACAAACCATTTTGAAGCTGCTTCTGTTGATATAACTCTTTCTTTATAAAAATATATGTTCTGATCAGCATTTGCAGCGGTTAATTTTTGAACCACTTGCCACCTTTCTGAATTATGTTTCTTCCTTTTAAAGTTGTATAAAATGCCACATGCAAAATTATTGGCTATGAAATGAGAAAACATAGTTCATCCCTGATGACATTTAAAGAAAAGTAGTGGACTAACCAAACATTAGTTCTGTCAGTGTTGCCAATCGTACTTATCAATTGTCTGTAACTTCATTTAGATCTGATGAATAGTGTCCCTTTTATGTGATTCTTTGACAGAAAGATTCTCTTTCGAACGTGGAAAGTATATGGCTCTTCCCCGAGGAAATAAAGATGGGAAAAAGAGTGGAATTTGTTTAGGCTCTTAATGTTTTAAACTTCAGGTGCTCTTTTTGTGATTCTGTGTTTTCAGGAAAACATAAATATTGAGGCTCAAGCTCATTACCTTATGTTCGTCCAAGTCTACCCAAGAGGGGTAGTTTGTGTTGGGGGGGAGGGGGGTTGAATTGGGTAGTGTAAATAACACTTTACTTTTTTCCTCGTTTTAACTCAAAGTTTGTCACTTAATCAATTAATAACAAACGTATACAAATGAGAAGTGCTGCGGAATAAACAATATAGCAATTAATCACAACCACACCATCAAAGAGTTAGAGATAAAGACATCGACACTATGATTTTTAGACTTATAGTAGTTCGACCAAGGTCCCTCCTTGCTTGTGTCTACTCCCTCGAGCGTCTTTGAGGGTTCTAATTAACTAATCACTGATCCTCTTCCCCGGTGAAGATCAAACCGACACCCTAGTTTAAGCTACAATTCACGCCCTCACAATTAATTTCACTTTTGATGTTGAGTTTACACTTGGAGCTTTTATCCATCACTTATTGTCCAATAAACCCTATATTGACTCACTAGGTGAATAAAAAGTGTATACTTAACAATGATATGAAATGTAGGCTTAAATACAGATAATCACGTAGTTAATATAGACAATTAAGCACACGTGATAGATAGAACCAATTTAACTGAACAAAATATATGATCAAGTTATTAACAAATGAAAACAAAATTCAGATTCAATTGATTCTTTACTTGAATCAAATTGTTGTTTTCAAGTAAGAATTATATCTTGATGAAGTTCAATGAAAACACTCAAATTAACTTACCTCTTAATAGGATCGGTATGCAAGGGATTTAATACCTCATGGAGCAATGATTTAAAAACCGGACCGGACCGGTTGAACCGTCGACCGGTCCTCTTTCTGGTCCGTAAATACCCCAAAACCCGTTTAGGCGTTTGAACCGCTAAACTTGACGGTTCAAACCGGTTCAACCACGAACCGGTGAACCGGCCTGGTTTTAGGCGAACCGGCCGGGTTTTGAACATTATCCTACCATATAAATACTCACCCCCAAAAAAAACCCTACATCCTAACCCATTGTGATCGGGCATCGGTGCTCCCTTCCCTTCCTCAATTTCTCTCATTCATGTCTCAATTCATCTTCGATTTTACCCTAATCTTGTCCGATTTCATCCTAATCTTGTCTGATTTCAACCATTCCCAAAGGCCATCACTCAGATTTCAAACAATATTATCGTCGTTCTGAGATCCCAACGAGATTTGACGACTTCCTAGCAAGTGAGACCTTCGACAACGACGGCAGACGGCACTGGCTGCAGTAAGTTTTTTTTTTCGTCTGAAAGTTAGTTCATCTTTCATCGTTCAGTGTTGTTGAGTATTCTTCATCGTTCAGTGTTGTTGAGTTCTTCATTAGTTCATCCTCCATTGTTCGGTTGAGTATTCTTCATTAGTTCAACCTTCATCGTTCACACTTCACAGTGTTGTTGAGTTCTTCATTAGTTTATTCATTATCGTTCACAGTGTTAATAGAATTTGGTGGATGTTGTTTTTTTATGTTTATTTTTTCTTCAAATAAATGTGTGTGTATATATATATATATATATATGACGTCACCGATTCAACAACGATTCGCCTACCCGGTGACCTTTCTGGTTCGATGTCTGGTCTGGTTTTAAAAACATTGACACGGAGTAACTTAATCTTGCCAATATACGAAGGCTAATGAATTCTTGATATTAACTTTGGAAACTGTTTTTGATCTTTTATCAATAAAGCCTTGGGTTCAAAACAATTGATTTCAAATAATAAGTGAATATTCAGTGTTTAAGGGCGAAATGAAATCTTCGAGCACGTATTTAAATGTATCTCGACGTAAAGATACAATCACTTTTAATTCGATTCTAGATGTATTTCAAGTAAGCACAAAATTCAAATTCCGCACTTTAAATAATTTGAACAATGTAATCAAGAAATAGTATGGAACAAACTCACCTAAATTTTCGTGGATTTGGAATTGTTTACAATAATGGAATCAATCAGGAATCCTTTGAATCACAACAAATGTTGTAGAGAATTGATTGTGTAAGCTTTAAGGACTTCCTCTTAATTTCACTCTCTTTAACTCGTACACTCTTGTTTTGATGTAGTATTTCTTATACTATATCACTCGTACACTCTTGTTTTGATGTAATATTGTCCCTGTGGTACCATGCTTGTAGAACACTGAATGATCGACCCCATATCGTTGAAGAAAAACTCAATACTCGCGTCACTAAATCTCCCAAACTATGCTCGAGGAGACTGTTTGAGACCATAAATCAATTTCTTGAACCGATATTGCAATCCTGACTCTTCCTGGCTAACAAACCCTAGAGGTTGCTCCATATACAACTCTTTAGGTAGATCTCTATTTAGGAATGCATTCTTGATATCTAATTGATGTAACGAGCAACAATATTTGGTTGTAAGAGAGATGAATAGACGAACAATTGCAAGCTTGGCAACAGGATTGAACGTCTCCGGCTAATCAAGGCCATAGGCTTGTGTGTAACATTTGGCAACTAAGTGTGCCTTGAGTCGATGAATGGTGCCATCCGGGTGAATTTTGACAATGTACACCGATTTACAACTGACAACGGTCTTGCCGGGTAGGAGATAAACAAGATCGCATGTGTCATTCTGGTGTAAGGCAAGTATTTTTTCCCTCATTGCAATCATCCAACCAAGGTGAGAGAATGCCTCTGAAACAGAGGACAAGGAAGCAACAAAAACAAAATAGGATGGGAATAGATGTGCATATGAAACAAAGTTAGATAAAGGATGTTTAGTACATGAATGCTTTCCCTTCATGGCAGTAATGAGTAATGTCCAAATCACACGGTGATTAGGCAGATGAGAAGGGATCTAGGACACATGGACTATAGGCGTGACAATAGAGGTTGAGGGGGATTGTTGTGACCAAGGTTTTAGATCGCGATATCGGGTTACGTAACGATAACGGTCGCGGTGTAACAGTATCGGGAGTATCGACTTGCCCTTAACGGGAATCAGCCGTAATGGTCGTGAATTTTTTAAAATCACCAGAACATATTCAAAAACTCAATAATATTAATTGTTTTACTCATTTAATCCTTAATAAATATATTCTAATATATATTATGACATTTAACTACATATACAAGTACAACACAATAAAGATATGAAAAAAGACGAAAAATCATTGTACTACTGAAACAAATTGTTTTTCTAGAAGCCTAAAATTAAACAGAATATGTGAATTTTTTTTAAAATTTGCAAAATATATATACATAATTACATGTGTATATATATACAGTATATACAAATGCATAATTTTAAATTTTTATTAAACAAATTTAGGTTTAATATGTTAATTTTTTTTAAATGCTAATTTTTGTCATTTGGATTTAAATTACATTTTAGAATTTTTATAGGGTAGTTTATGTATTTCTCACAGATATTTTGTTCCCTTACCTGCCTATCTGCACTCCATCAGGTCATCAACATATCACGTTTCCTTTTGTCGAACACAAAAGTGTTGTCTCTCTCCTCTGTAATGCAGCAACAACAATCTGATTCCCAACCCTATGCCCACGATTTGCCCCAAATCAAATAGATAGAGAGAAAGAGCAAGCGAACAATGTCGGCGATTTTGGGCGTTCGGCGATGGCGATGGCGATTTCAGGTGCTGATGGCGACTTCCAGCAGTGGCGATGTCAATTTCCGGCGATGGCGATGGTGATTTCCAGCGAATTAATAAGTTTTTTTATTTTATGTTCTTATCTTCTGTAGCTTTTTGGTTTCAAACACTTTAAAAACTAGACATAGCTAGCATTTGAGAGTTGGAAAATGGCTGTAACGGCCGTTACGACCGTTACGCCTCTCTGTAATGGCCGTAACGGCCGTTACAGGTCCGTATCGGTCTGATACGGTGTGAATCGGCCCTAGACTCGAGTAACGGCCCTGTAACCGTATCGGGGGGTCGATTTCCGGTATGTGTTGGCCATTACGTACCGTAACGGCCGATATTTAAAACGTTGGTTGTGACTTTCGGACAACGAGAGTTAACCTACAAGGAAAGATAAGGGGGTGGGTAGGGAGATGGGTTGCTGTAGGGGATGCAAATGGAGTAGGGTAGATGAGCTAAGCAAATAATGTATAACATGTGGGAGTGGACTCAAAGAAGGCAACATTGATACACAAAGAAGAACAACGCAAAGAGGGACTAAAGCAACGGTACCTCTTTTGGGTACGGGAGTATCGGAGGAAGGCACATATTTGGGCACGAGGGTCTAATTTGTCTTAACCGGGAGCAAGTTGATGAACAAAGTAAACGTAACAGAAAATACGAGGGTGTAAGCCAAAGGGGTGACAACGAGGGAAAAGAACAATGTAGAATTATTTTGTTCAGGGTAGAGGAAGGCGTTCGATTAATCAAGTGACAAGCAATCAAATTTGCATCACCCCATAAGTGCTTAGGAACATTCATTTCAGACTGTAAAGTACGAGCAACCTCAAGCGTTCAGCTACACCAATTTGTTGGGCTGTTTGAGCGCAAGATGATTGATGAACCATATCCGAGCGTCTCATGAAAGATGTACATGCTGAAAGAATTCTCCCGGGTATTATCACTCCCAAGTATATGAACAAGCATTCTAAATTAGGCTTGGATTTCAGCACAAAAGTCACAAAAGGTAGAAAATAATTTAGAACAATCTTGCATTAAATAAATCTAACTCTAGAAAAATCATCCACAAAGGCAACAACATAATGAAATCCTAAGAGGTAGACAAGGCGCGGGAAGAGCCCCAAATATCAGAATGAATTAACATAATTGTACTAAAAGTTCTTTGATTACCCCATGAAGCAAAAGAAGTACGGTAATGTTGTTCCCAATTGACAAGACTCTAACATGTGGACTCCAAATGACGCAAACTCAGAAAAATAAGCTTGAGGTTGGCAAGAGATAGATGACAATGGCGACAATGAATTTGGTGGGCTAAAGCAATAGCTGGACAAGCAGTGGATGGTGCAACAGGAATGTCTTCTTGATCATCAAAGTATTAGAGTCGCTTTTTTTGACGCACTAACCCCAATTGTCTCCCGCGTTCTCAAATCATGAATACGAATAGAATCAAAGAAAAAGAAAGCGAGCAATTAAGGTGTTTAGTAAGTTTACTAACAGATATCAAATTAAAAGAAAAATGGGGAATATAGAGGACACATGGCAAAGATAAAGAGGATGAGGGTTGCACAGTATGCACACCATTAATCGGGACCGTGAAACCATCAACAAGAGTAACGGGATGCAAGGAGAGAGATGATTGCATGTGTGTAAAGAGTGATAGAGGACTTGGCAGGTAATCAAATGGTAGCACAGTATATTATCCATGACGTAAGGAGGAAGGATGAAAGAAGAGACACGCAATAGAGGTACCTTGTTGAGCTCGAGAAGCAATGGAGTTTGTTGGGTTGTGTTGCATTGAAGGAATTGAGCATACTCACCCTCAAACATTTCCTTGGCAATTGAAGAATTAGAACGGGGAATGAGACTGGCCTGATCAGATGTTGTATGAGCATACTTTGGAAGATGACCAACTAGTTCCCAACAAGTATCTCTGTTAAGATTTTCCTTGTCACAAAAAGGGCACTGACCATGTTGGTTGCGCCCAGGGCCACCTTGGACACCCCAAGAGCCACCACCACTAGACTGATCACTACAGTCACGCTGAGGAATCTGTGTATCTGGGTTGAATGTTCAGATGATGAAGATAAATTGGTAAAAGCATTTTTTCTAGTGGTATTGCATAAGGCGTGAATACGTTTCAGTGATAGAGGGAAGGGTAGCACGAGCAAGGATTTGAGATCGGACGGGCTCGAATTCGGGGCATAAGCCAACTAAAAATTTCATAACTACCATCTACTCATGTTGTGCCTACATTTATTTCATATCAATTGTCATTGAAAGGATTGTATTTAGCTTCTCATGAAGCCTATTAAACGTAGCAAAGTAGTTCGTAATAGATTGTGTGGCTTGATGGAGTTGGTAGTACTCGACTAATAAATTATACATCTGAGTGAGCTACTGGAATATGACATATGAAGATATTCCAAGATGACTTTACAATTATCCCAAATGAGTACACATGTTCGCAATTTGAGGCTCCATTGAGTTCCACAACAAAGATACAATATGGGCATTAACTTGAACCTACTCTTCATACTTCTTATCATCCACGGTTGGGGTAAATTCGATGAGGTGATGACATTTCCTCATCTAGTAAGAGAAACTTTTGTAGCTTTGGACCATTGTAAGTAATTTGTTCCATTCAACTTGCTTGTTGTTAACGATTGAGATGACACGGTCAACTTTAGTGCTCTGCTAAACGAATGAAACACTATACCCAAATATAACAACTAACTTGAGTAAACAGTTAAGAACAAGGGAAACGGAACAAGCATGATGGAGTGATATAACTTAGGTGAAAGACGTTTTTTTTCTTTTTTGGTTTCTGTTTTTTCTTTTTGTCTTTTTGTAATTACATATAATTAGAAAAAAAGGGATAATAATAATAATAATAATAATAATAAGAAGAAGAATGAATATAAAAACATGGAAAAAAAGAATATAGCATTGATCGGAACAAGGGCGACGAGGTTAAAACAGGGGTGGCGAGTGTCAGAATGGCAGCAGAAATGCAGGATGTGGTTAGCAATGGTGAGGCTCGTGAGGATTGGCAATGGTGAATGTCGGTGGATGGCTACAAAGCTTTGGCCAGGTAGAAGCAGCTAAAATGGTGACAATGAAGACTAGATTAGTTTTTTTTTTTTTTTTTGGTTGTGTGTGTGTGTTTATATAGGGCTGTTCTTGATACACCATGTTACAACAGTATTGAATTGAATAATTAATGTTATTGCTTTTCTAATTGTATAATATGAGACTACATATAGGAGTAATTAAGAATAAAAAAGGTAACTAACTAATGACTAATAACAACTTTCCTAATCTACATATTTGACTTGCCCTATATACAAATAATAATAATATCAAATCTTCCAACACTCCCCCTCAAGCTGGTATGAAGATATCTTCCATTGTCAGTTTGCATATTAGGTAGTCGAATTTCTTCTTTGGTAATCATTTTGTTAGAATGTCTACAATCTGTTCAGTAATCGGTACATATGGTATACATATTTGTCCACTCTCGATCTTTTCCTTGATAAAATACTTGTCCACTTCTACATGTTTTGTCCGATCATGTAGCACCTGATTGTGAGCAATTGCAATGATTGATTTGTTATCACAGTAGACTTTCATAGGTGTTGAATTGAACATCTTTAACTCTTCTAGTAATCTATTAATCGTTAACACTTCACAGATGCTGTGAGTCACTGATCTGTACTCTGTTTCTGTGCTATTTTTAGTTACGACATTTTGTTTTTTGCTCCTCCATATGACGAGGTTCCCACCGACAAAGGTTCAATAACCAATGGTCGATCTCCTGTCCGTGATGCTCTCAGCCCAATTTGCATCGGTATATATCTCTACTAGTTGGTGGCCACATTTTTTCTACAAAATTCCCTTTCCAGTTGTACCCTTCAAGTACCTTAGGATTCTATAGGCAGCTTCGAAGTGTACTTGTCTCGGTGAGTGCATAAATTGGTTGACCATGCTTATAGCAAAAGCTATATCCCGACGGGTATGTGATAAATAGATTAACCGCCTCATTAGCCTTTGATATTGTTTCGGTTTACCATTGCCTTTGATAAGTAGATTCTGCAACTTTACACCCGAGTAGCCCTGTTTTATTCAGTAGGTCGAGTACATATTTCCTTTGACTCACAAATATGCCTCCCTTAGATCTAGCAAATTCCATTCCAAAAAAATACTTCAACGGACCTAAGTCTTTAATCTCAACGTCATCCGCGAGTTTTCTTTTATGTCTTCCCAGTTCGTCACTATCACTTCCTGTTAAGATGATATCATCTACATAGACAATTAAAATAACAATCTTACCATCAGTTGAGTGTCTATAGAACATAGTATGATCTGCTTGGTTTTGTTGATAACCATGACCTTTTATAGTGGTTGCGAAACATTCAAATCACGCTCTAGGAGACTGTTTTAGGCTGTATAGTGACGTCTTTTTGCTTGCACACATTTTCTTGTCCTATCTTTCTTTCAAATTCTGGTGGTAAACTCATGAATACTTCCTCCTCCAAGTTTCCATTTAGAAAGTCATTTTTACGTCTAATTGGTGTAGGGGCCAATCAAAATTCACCGCTAAGGTTTATCTTAGCAACTGGAGCAAAGGTTTCTTGGTAGTCTATCCCATATGTCTGTGTGAATCCTTTAGCCACGAGCCTTGCTTTGTATCGTTTTATGTTTCCATTTGCCTTACACTTGACGGTAAATACTCACTTGCACCCGACTATTTTTGTATCTTTTGGTGAATCAATTTTTTCTCACGTACCACTCCTTTTAAGAGCATTCATCTCTTCCAAAACTGCTAGTTTCTAATCTGGATCACCTAGTGCTTCCTCAATGTTCCTTGGAATAAACAAGTTAGTAACTTTAGAAGTAAAGACTCTATATGGTTTGAAAAGTTTTGTGTAGGATACATATCTAGATATGAAGTGATTGGCGCATGTTCTGACTCCTTTCCTGATGGCTATAGGAATATTGAGGTCTGAAAGAATACTAGAATGAGAAGGTTCATTAGGAGGTGGTCATGGGATAGGATTACCTGGGTGGGAGGGTTTGTTAGGAGATGGCAGGGAAATAGGATTACCTGGATCATTGCTTGAGGAGTTGGATTGATCTTATGCGAGTGTGGTAGGTTGGTCTGTATTCTTCTTTGTACCTTTCCAATTATAAGTATAAACCCGCAACTCAATATGTGATTGTAGTATTTCTTCATCTGTTCGTGAGTGAATTATGCTCGGTACTAGGGTACTAGTAGGGATCCCTTTTTGTTTTTCAATATTTTCATCACTTGTTTTTTACTGATTTAGAGTAAAAGTTTCTAAAACTGTGCTAGGGAGAAGATCATCAGTAACCAAAAAATTTCCTTCCATTAGATTCTCCCTCTGAAGGGGATTTTTGTCAAAGAAAGGGAAATTTTCCAAAAACGTGACATCAATACTCACAAGATTTTTTTTTTTGTTTGTGTATTGTAGCACTTATACCCTTTTTGATTTGGTACATGACCTATGAAAACACATTTTTCACCTCTAGGATCAAGTTTAGACCGAAATTGGTTGGGAATATGAACGTAGGAGGTGCAACCGAATACTTTAAGAGGCAGGTTAACTGATATCCTAGATGCTGAAAATTGTGTTTTGAAATTATCAAATGGTGTGGTGTAGTTTAGAATATGTGTAGACATAAGATTGATTAAATATGTAGCTGTTAAAATAGTATCGCCCCACAAATATTTTGAAATATGTATAGAAAATATGAGTGCACGTGCGATTTCGAGTATGTGTTTATTTTTTCGTTCAAGGACGTCATTTTGTTTTGGTGTGTCACGACATGTGGATTGATTTAAAAAACCATTTGTTTTCAAAAAACTGCCTAAACATTCGTTGAAATATTCTGCGCCATTTTTTGTGCGACGAATGCTAGGTTTCATTTGAAATTGATTTTTGAGCATAATGCAAAAATCTTTAAATAAAGTTTCTAAATCAGATTTTGCACGTATCAAGTATGTCCAACATAAACGTGTGTGATCATCAATAAATGTCACAAACCATCTTTTTTCGGATAGTGTTGTGATTTTTGAGGGACCCCATATATCGCTGTGAATTAAATAGAAATGTTTTGATGCACGATATGGTTTTGAAATATAAGTACACCGACTTTTTGCAAGCAAACAACTTTCACAATGAAAAGATGAACAATTCACATTCTTAAATAATCGGAAACAAATGTTTCAGATATTGAAAACTTGGATGTCCTAGTCGAAGGTGTGAAAGCATGATTTTATCATGAACAGACGTTGAACTCATACCACTGGGGCCATGAGTTGTTTTATTCTTTAAGGAGTTATCATTGAAGTAATAAGGGCCATCCACCATTCTAGCACTACCAATCGTCTTCCCTAAGCCTTGGTCCTGAAATAGATATTGAGATTCAGAGAACATAGCATGACAGTTAGAATCTCGCAATATTTTACTTACAGGTAAGAGATTACAAATAAGTTGAGGAACGTGAAGGTCCGTTTTTAGGTTAATGCTATTTGAGATTTTTATTTGGTCTTTTCCTGCAATAGGTGAGAAACTACTGTCTGCAATCCTAATTCTTTTGTTACCAGAATATGGTGAATAGGTATTGAAAAGGTGAAAAAAACTTGGCAAATGGTTAGAAGCACCTGAATCGATAATCCAAGGCACTGAGTTTAAAGAACAAGAAAAGGCTCTAGAGTTGTTGCCTGTTTGAGCTAAGGAAGTATTAGGAGTACCGAATGATGAAATGACAATTAACAGCTTCAGAAGTTGATCAATCTGCTATTTGTTGAATGGAGTGGTCGCAACTTCACGCGCAAAAGGATAGGGTCGGTTAGATTTTTCTCCCGACTTGTTGCTCTTCAAATTGGTTGGTTTCCCATGGATTTTCAGCATGTTTCCTATGTATGACGGGGCTTCTTGCAGCAGTCGCACCATATACGAGGGCGCTTCTCTACTCGGCATTGAAACCTGCTGGAGTTAGCATTAGCAACAGCCAAAGCAGATTGGTTAACTGAAGCAGCTACAGAACCAGTAATCTGCGGCTTGTTGGGAATTATGTTTCGATGGGTCTCTTCCCTTCGGATCTCCGAGAAAAACTCACCGATTGAGGGAAGAGGTTGACGACCAATGATTCGTCCCCTAACTTTGTCAAGTTCCGGTTTTAGTTTTGCAGGGAACTTAAAAACACAGTCATCATCCACCAACTTCCTATAGTGATTATAATCCTCGGTTGAATGTCATTCATGATCATTGAACATATCCTGATCTTGCCATATTCTCTTCAATGAATTGAAATACCTGGTGATACTGTCTTCTCCTTGACGATTATCACGGAGTTTTAGAGTCAATTCATACTTTTGAGATTGATTTCCTAGGTCAGAATACATTTGATTAACATTGTCCCAAAGTTCCTTTGTTGTAGGGTAACACATGTAGTTGGAGTTGATTTCTTCATCCATAGAGTTGACGAGCTACGTCATAACTATGGAGTTTTTAGCATCCTAAGTCGTATGCAGCGGATCTGTGAGGGCTGGCTCCTTTGCATCGCCGATTAGATATCCCATTCGTCCTCTTTCGCGGATATACAGTCGCATCGATTGAGACAAACGCAAGAAATTGGTTCCATTCAGTCGAACTGAGGTGATCTGCATGGAGTGAGATTCGAAAAGGAGAATTTTTGGTTCGGTGAGTTGGTTGGATCTTGAAGTGGATTCCGAGATAATGTCGGACATGGTGAAGGTCGTTGAAGGCTGAGAATCGTCGAATGCCAATTGATTTTGTCGTCGGCTATGGGAGACCGATCGATTTCGTCAGCTGTAGTGGGATTCTGATCGATTTTGTTCGTCGTGGCTATAAGGAGGGCTGGCGTTCGACGTCGGCTGTAAGGAGGGCCAGTTATCGTTCGTCGTTGACTGTAGGGGGGCTTGCGAACTTTGTCGTCGGTTGTAAGGGAGCTCGTCGTGGGCTGTAAGAGGGCTTGTAATGCTTCGTTGTCGGCTATAAGGGCTAGCGAAAGGTCATTGTCGGCTGTAAGGAGGCCGTCGGTCGTCGGCGGCGGTAAGGAGAGCCGGTGAAGCTTAGTCATCGGTTGTCAGTGGCCGACGGAGGTCGTCGTCGGCTGTAAAGGGCCTGTGGCTTCGTCGGCTGTGAGGGAAAGGGTTGGTTGGCTAAGCTAGGGTTTAGTTTAGCTCTGATGCCATATTGAATTGAATAATCAATGTTATTGCTTTTCTAATTGTACAATATGAGATTACATATATGAGTAATTAGGAATAAAAAAGGTAACTAATGACTAATAACAACTTTTTTAATCTACATATTTGACTTTCCCTATATACAAATAATAGTAATATCAAATCTTCCAACAAGTAGAAAGGGAACATGAAAAGAATGAGATGACCTGACTTTAGCAATCAACTGCTCTACTATTTATAAACTATAATAAAGTATGGTGGGTCGTATACGTACATGTAAACCCTAATGCACACAACTAATATATCTTTTAACAGCAATTAAGTATTAGAACGTTGTGGTAATGAAATTTGATTAATATCTTATTGTTCTAACTTTCTAATTTGGCCTATTAAGGTAGGAATTTGTTAGGAGGCAAGATCCTACGAGAAAAGGCTATTTTCCGGGCTTGAAAAACCAAAAATTTGAAACTCATGATTCAGCCTTTAGTTTTGTTCCAGAATTTGTAAAAGTTGATCAAATATAAGATAAAATGTTCATTGATAATTTAAACAAGTTTGAATCATTTGGGACATCAATTCATATTCAACTTTGAATTTTGGCTCGGTTGGGAAAGTAGGTTGACCGATATTCATATGAACCTAAACCAATGAGACGCTATTCTAATCGGTCGATTGATTGGTTGACTGAATTCTCAAAATATTAAGTTAGTTAAGTTACTTGTCTCAATCGGTTGACCGATTGCTAATTTTCTTTATTCTTTTGGCCCAATCGGTTGACTGGATATGTGATTCGGTCGACCGGATTGTCCTGAGTTGTATTCTATTAAGACCTACTGCTATGTTCGGTTGACCAGTTCTGGGGATCGGTCGATTGGTTTCTGTAATTTTTCATTTTCATACTTTCTGAATACAACTCTAGTCCAAATTTGTTCATAATCTTTATGGAGTCATTTTGATCAGAGTCAAACAATGGAACACACATTATCAGCAAAATATTAATGCCACGTTAGATATGCATGTATATGGGCTTTCCTTGATGAGTCGACATGTATTGGAGATATAAGGAATGATTTTACCTTATCTTTAATTATGCATCACGTTTGTTTTTCTCCCCAAAACTACTTGATCTTCTTCAATTGTCGTAATTTTCATTTTGATCATTCTCTGGTTTGTTTCTCCATCTTGATTCATCATGTCTTCATCACGATCGTCTTCGACTTTTTCTTCCCACTTTGTTCTTTTTGATCTTCATTCATGTGGTATTGAACTCCATATTGTCTTATCTTCTTCTCAAACCTAACACAGATGTTAAATACCAAAAACCGTCAAATACGTTGTTATCATCAAAACATCACATTTATGGATTCAAGCCCTAGGGGTCAACACCTTCCTTCACTTTTTTAGTCAATTTTCAACCAGCATGCAGTTTCTTAAACTTAACTTAAATAGGTGTAAGCTAATCTATATAAATACGACCAAAATGCCTTATATCCCAATGATGTATCCTCATGGTGCATTCATAGCCTCTTTTTGATAAATCGAACTAAATCTATAATGTTAGACTTAGACCCGAATCGTTATAATATGGACCCAGTGGGATAAGAATCAGAAACAAGTCTTAACAGTGGGTTTTGATATGAGATGAAGTAGTTTGTCATGTAATAGTTGACAAATTATAATGCCAAAATTTGGTGGCACGCATGGATGCCATACTTTATTTCTTTCGATTGTGCTTTTCTTGGTCATAGAATGTTCTTTAGTTGGATTGGAGGAATAAATTGCTACAATGCTGCAGGCTATTCTTCCGTTAAGGGGTAAAATTTTGAACATCGAAAGAAGGGATGAAGCAGCAATGTATAAAAACCAAGAGATTCAGAATCTTATTCTCGCTTTGGGACTTGGAGTAAAGGTTGTGTCATCTTCTATTTTGTAATTTTGCCTTCACCTATGTTGGATATTTTGGCATTTATAATTAACTTCATGTTCCTATTCCAGGGTGAGGAGTTCAACAAGGAGGCTCTTCGTTATCAAAAAATCATAATATTAACAGATGCTGATGTGGATGGTGCTCATATTCGAACATTGTTATTAACGTTTTTCTTTCGATATCAGGTAGTTGTTTAAGATATACCAAAGGAAAAAGGATGAGTGAGAAATTTGTTCTTAAAAAATTGACTGCACTCCACATACTATACTGGCTGATGCAGCATTTACTTCTTGCAGAGAGCTTTGTTTGATGCAGGTTGCATATATGTTGGTGTTCCACCCTTGTTCAAGGTTTTTGTTTTAGCTTCCATTACTCTTAACAACATTTTTCATGCACATTTATATGGTTTTTAATTTCTCCTTGCTCATACATCCAGGTTGAGAGGGGAAAGCAAGCATATTATTGCTATGATGAAGCAGAACTTAAAGTGCTTCAAAGTTCCTTCCCTGCAAATGCATCATACAACATTCAAAGGTTCAAAGGTAAGAACCAGTGGCAGAGCCAAGTTATGCCTAGGGGGGGGAAGACTCAAACCCCCCCTCAACTTTTGATTTTTTTTTTCCAATTTTTGACCTTATATTTTTATAAAAATTCAATCAGAACCTTAAAATTTTGCATGGACATGTTATTTATACAGATCTGATATACAAAAGCGAGCTTATTGTAAGACGGTACATTTCCATTTACTATTTTATGATATATGAAGTGGCTGCAAATGAAATGCAGGTTTAGGTGAGATGATGCCCCAACAGCTTTGGGAAACTACTATGGATCCAGAGAGAAGGCTGCTAAAGCAGTTGGTGGTAGAAGATGCAGCAGTAGCAAATGTTGTTTTCTCCTCTCTTATGGGTTCTAGGGTAAGCGGATATATGGTAAATTTGAGTTTAAGTTCCTGACATAGGCACCAAAATTTCTCTGAATGATCATACTGTTGCACTTTTAGGTGGATTTCCGCAAGGAGCTGATACAGAATTCAGCAAGCATGATCAACCTTGAGCAGCTGGATATATGAACATGCTCACCTTCCATCTCCACCAGTCTATTTTTTCCAAGTCATGTGGCCTTGCTTTTCATTGATCGATCCAATCTGCTGCTCATGCTCCTTGTAATTTTCTTCTTGTGCTGGATGTTGTTCTTGATGCAAAAGCATTTCATTATTCTTTTTATCTATTACAAGGAACTCTTCCCCTCTTGTTGCATTGTCTATGTAAACCAAAAAGTAAAATTACTAGCAGCAGCAGCAGCAGCAGCAGTTGGGTCATTCTTTAAACCCAAAACTAAAATGACCCAACTGCTACTACTATTTTTGTCCTATTTTAAAACTTATTTTTATAATTATATCACTCTTATAATTAATATGTAGCCCTATGATCAGTTATAACTAAAAATTGAAGTTTATTGTAACTAAATTCACTAAATAAAAATTAGCTATTTTTCAGTTACAAAGTTGCTTGTTATAGTGGCAAAGTGGGTGATGGCGTTCAATAGCAATCAAATGCGGTAACAGGCAATGGCAGGATTATAAATTAATTGTGGAAATTGATGATTCTCACGTTAAAAGTGTAGTATAGAAGGGCAACGAATTATTTAACATGTAAAAGAATCCCTTTAGTTATTAGGGAACATTGTTTATTTATCCTACTGAGGGGTCGATATTCATGATTTATCATTACTAGGGAATATTGTTTATTTATCCTACTAAAGGTTTTGGTAAACAAAATCGCATGTAATGTCTCAATATACCATTATGGGAAAATCGGTGAAAAGTCAATTTTTTTAAATCTAATTAGTGAAAAATTATTTTGTGTTATTAAGTTTTGATTTGGTCATTTAAGTTAGATTTTATTTGCATTTTAATCCCGCATAGCAGGAATTGTAAGGATATTGCAGAGATTGTAGGGAGTCTTTTAGTGAGTATATTTAGTTTTTATAATGAATTATGTTATATGTAATTAATATTAGCTATAATTTCATAATTGTCACTTTTCACACATATTTGACTATTTTTAATTACATGTACTTATATAGTATTAGTTACATGTTACAATTATATATATATGTATAATATTTTGTTACGTAACTGAAAAAATATTAAACTTTTTTAGTTACATATTAAAGACATGTAACTAAAAAGTTACATATTATTGAAACATGTAATTGAAAAATATCAAATTTTTTAATTACATATCAGAACATGTAATTAAAAAGTTATATATTATTAGAACATGTAATTGAAAAAAATAAAAAATAAATTAGTTACCTGTAACTAATACAGTAATATTATACACAAAATAGTTACATGTAACTGGCGCGTGATTATCATGTGTGCAAGGTTTTCTCATTTTTAAAATAGATGGAACTAAATAATTTTTTTTTACCACATGTAGAACTTTTAACCAATTAAAACTTAAATGGAAGACTTCCCACCCATTCTCTATTAAATTTTACCTTAATTGTACAATTTTAATAAACTATAAGAAGTAAAATCGTCTACAAGATTTTCCTTCAAGTTAAAAAATCTTTTTCAAAAAGGTAAAAAAAAACAAGTCACAATAACATTTTTGTCATTGTTTTACTGTTTTCACCTAATACGTGTTTTTATCTATTAAAAAAGATTTTTTTTTTTTGGCAATACAAAGGAAAAGGAAGAAATGAACAAATTTAGTATGAGCACTTTTAAATGCATAATTGTGTCTACTTTAGTCCGATATAAAGAGAAACTTCCTAAATAGGTCAGATAAACATTCAAAATAACTTTATGAGAAAAATGAATATCAACATTCGTATACACATTTTTTATCTTGCACATTACACTCAAAAAAAAATAATCTGTTTTTGGTTATAACAATTATAGTAAAAGCAAATGTTTAATTCATGGGATAATTGCAATAACTCCTCTATACTTTGGACCAAAGTTGAACTTTGATGATTTTCGTAATATATAGTCGACTACGCATGATGGCATGATTTCGAACATGAACAATGTCAAAATGAATTCAGAGAAATATTTTATGACCAAATTACCTTAGATACTCAATATGAAAATATTAACATATATAGTGAGGAAAATGCTCTCTCTCTCTCCACCACCAACGCTACTACATGCCATTACTCCACTATCTAACACCATCTATTGTCACCGAAGCCCTACTCTTGTCTATTTTGAAAAGGGAAAGATATTAAAAAAAAAAAAAAAAACACTTGATGCTCTGTAAGTTGAAGATAGAATTTGAATCTCTGCAAATGGGTTTGGTTTTTATTTGACTCTTCATTCATAAGAATAAGCAACTGAAATTTGGCAGAGGGGTTGTCTCTTGGCACCAATTTGATTTTGGCATGTAGGCTGTAGTGATCTCTCACTCTCTTAGTCATACCTCATTCATTTTCTCTCATCATCTCCATTACTCCTCCCCCACCATTTTCCATTTCTGTTGAACCCTAACCTTGTTATGTTATCATTCATTTCCTTTTGTAAGTATTGACGGTGGTGTCTTATTGGTTCGAGGCTACGAAATCAATCGATATTGATGGGGGGAAAATTCTTGCTCATAAGCCCCTAAATATAAGGGACATGAGAACTGGGCAGGAGTGGAAGGTTGGGCCCATTAAGTGGAAGGCCCAATTGGGGATAGATATACAAACCATAAATTAGGCCTACAATGATTAGTGCTAAACTAAATCCCATTGTGCATTGAGCAACATTCAAAACATTCCTAAGTCAAACTGCAAAATTAGTTGAGTTAGCCCCCCAATCAAGACATTTAAGGTACGTGTTTGGCATACATCTGTGCGTTTTAATGACGTTAAGTTGAGATTTTGATCGTACTATCTCATATAGAACATATTAATTTATTCACACAGTGAACATGTCTTTGACTAATACCACACCGATTTTCCTAAGCCTTTTTGTTTTTGAGGTGTTCTTTAAGTCAGATGATATTCTCTTGCGGATTGGACATTGAAGATTCATGGCTACGCTAATTGGAACCCTCAGAGGGAAACTTAAGATAAAGCTTAACGTGCGTAATGAGATAATGGTGTGAAACAAGGAAAGATATGGCATTAGATAACATGAAAGATGGTCTCCCCATCCACAGTCCTATCAATGAAGAAATTGCTTCTCTTAACCAACAAATCAAGGAGATGTATGCTTTTGTTGAGAAAATAGTTGTGGCACAAAAGAAGCAGTCTAAAGATGTCCCATCAAAAAACAACTGGGAGGGTGACTTTTCAGAACCTTCGACGTAGTCTCCATCACAGAATGAGAGTTCAAGGAAAAACTTGCATGATGGACATGTCTCATAGCATAGAAATAAGAGGGGCCCACGGGAGTCTTTCATCTTGGCAAAGTAGCAAAACCTTCGAGGTAAGAAAGAACATGCTAATGAGGGGGTAGGAGAACCTCAACTAGATGACTAAGAGATCTCCTGGGGGACAACTGAACCCCCTTTCACAATAGATATTATGGAGGAACCAATTTCCCATAACTTTGATCCAACTAAGTTGGACAAACATAAATAAAAATTCAACTAGAAGTATTACATCTCCCATTTTGATATCTGATGTCTCTCTACAAGGTTGGAGATTCTGTTATTTACAAAGCTTTTGCAACCACTCTCAAAGGTTCGACTTTGGAGTAGTTCTATAGGCTACTATCCTGTGTTGTCTCTTCCTTTTTGAAAGTCGAGAAATAGTTCATCAGCCGCTTCATTACCTGGCAATAGTTGATGGAATGAGTTGACTATCTACTAGCACTTCGCAAAGACAAAGGAGGGCACCTAATGCAATATGTTACCGCTTCAATGAGAAACTCAGTTGCATTGAGGGATGTGGGTCCAACCTCATTATAAATGCATTCATTTTGGGATAGAGGCTAGGTTATTTTCTTGGCTCCCTCACCAAACACACACCTAGGATATGTCAGAACCGATGGAGTAAGCCAAGATGCACTAGTCATCACTCTTTTGATATCTAGTTTTCAAGTCAGGAAGATCCTGATAGATACTAGAACTCAATGAGAATTATCTTTGAGAACAATTTAAGACAAATGAGCCTACCTAGGTCGGACATTAGGTTATAGTGGGGTTTCATGGTGACTTGAGCTTGCCAAAAAAAAGGATCTCCCTATCTGTGACGATAGGAAAAGACGACGTGAAAAACACTAAGGCTACCGAGTTCATGGTAATAACTTAATCCTCTCTATATAATGTTATTTTTAGGTTGTCCTTGGTTACACTCTATGAGGACAACGGCCTCCACATTGCATCAATGCATCAAATACCCAAACACTTGGGCGATATATGTTATTCAAACACTGAGGACAAACGTTGGCCCACAAAGCACTCACAATCGGGTACTACTGGCCCTTAAGACGTGCTAGACTATGTTGCAGTATGTGACAATACCAAATATTTTCCATGGACATTTATGACAAAACTCAGAATTAGGTCCCCATATCGAGCCTGTAACAGTTCGTGCAATAGGGGATAGACGTGTTGGGACCTTTTACCCTGGATCCTTGAAATTATAGGTATGTATAAGTGGTAATAAACTATTTTACTAAGTGGGTAGAGGTAGAAAATTCCATTGATATGAAGAATTTCTTATGGAAAAATATTATTTGTTAATTCAAAATTTCGGTCATGATAAACTCCAATAACAGAACCCCTTTCATTGCGAGCAAAGTAGAAAGGATGTGTGCCAAATTGAAGCTTTAGCATAAATCCTCTAATTTTTCCTACCAAATGCCAATGGACACGCAAAACTGATGAACCAGTCTATCAAAGATGCCCTTAAAAAGTGTTATGGCGATGCAAAACAAAAATATATGGAATAGCTTCTAGGAATCTTATGGTCGTATCGAACAACATCACAGGTCTCAATAGGGAGACACCTTTCTCACTTACTTTCCAAATAGAGGCTTTAGTACCGGTGGAGATAGGATTTCTTCCATGCAGGTCTAGAGTCCCTATTGGTCCTAGTCTACCTAAGAGAAAACAAAAATTGGGTACTTTCAAATAACTTATATGGTTTCTCTGTTTTTTTTTTTTTTTGGGTTGTTGTTGTTGTTTCTAAATCTCAATCTTTAAACTAATTTTAACATCTTAACATCGGTGTGAGAATAGTGTTGTGGAATAAATTAATAAGAAAGATGATAAGTACAACCACCCAAACAGAGGTAAGGGTAGAGAAAGTGACAAAGAGATTTATAGTAGTTCGGCAAAGGTCCCTCCTTGTTTGTGTCTACTTTCCTGATCTCATTTGAGAAATTATAGTCTACTAGTCTCTGAAATTCTTCCCCGGTGATGATCAAGTTGTTATACCCAAGGTAAACTCCCACTTTACCTTTTCACTCTCTCATACTTCTCTTTCTTAAACTAGCACCCTAGTGTAAGTTGTAGGTTCACACCCTCAAAATTTTAATTTAACTTTTGTTAGACTGACGAGATAACACTCGGATCTTCTATCAGTCGCCTATAAACCAATACACCATATATTAACTCACTAGATGCTTATAGAAGTATGTAGAATTGTGTAGAAGAAGGTATGCAATGTAGTCCAAGTACAACAACAATCACGATAAGATATAGTCAAGTTAAGTACACATGATAGACAAAATCAATTTAATAAATGTAGAACAATATACAAATTCGTATTAATTCTTTACTCTTCTAGCTTGGGTGGTTTCTAAGTAAATGAACATACTCTTTGGGGGTTTATGAAGAGTAACTTATTTTCGTCGGCGGTGCAAGTCCTTCCCGTGTTCAATATACCACTTCTAATAAATTTTGTGATTCTCGAAAAAAAAAAATTAGTTTTATAATGAAAGCTCTTTGGTTTTAGAAAATGATTTATTTAAAGACTAGATTTAACTTTGTAGCACAAAATTAAATCCTTCATCATTTAGCATGTAATCACATAATATATAATTATCTGGAAGTAATATGAACTCAAGATATGTCAATTCTAGATAAAGGAGAAAATGTACACTACAAGAATATCCCACTTTAAGAAAATATAAACAATTAATCACAAATTCAATTTTGGAACGAACTCACCGCCATTAGGATTGATCAATAAATGTTGTTACATAATTGACTTGAGTCGCCTTTGAATTTCGGAATGATAGGGATTGATCGGATTAGGCTTTGATAGTCTTTTTCACAATTTTTTCTTACTTGATCACTCACTCTTTTGTAAAGGTAATATTTTTACACAATATATCAGTCAAGAAAGAAGTAAGAATGTTTAACTCACAATTGAATACCTATATGAAGGTATAAGATATGTTAATTTCATGCAATTTCTCAGGTATTTTCTTATTTTCAAACTGTATAGCAAAGTGGTGTATATAGATTGAAAAACTAGCTACTGTTCTTTGATTTTGGTATTAATTCATTATAATAAATGTTATATATGTTCTGGGTGTATAATTCGGTTAATATCTTGTTGCTACAATGTCTCAATTTATCCAAATTAAACAAGAAACTCTTGGGAGACAAGAATCAATGAAAAAAGGTTGAAATTTTGGGGTTACATAAGTAGAAACTTTTGTTCATTTGATTGACCGTTTGATATTGTCTCTTAATTCATAATTTTTTATTCAAACAATTGATAAAATATTTAATTGAAGTTAGAAATAAGTTTTAATCAATTCTATGTTCAATTTGTTGTCCAATTTGATTTTTGGCACAAGATATTGAATAGATATACAACAATCCGTTGACCAAAAATTACATCAGTTAACTGAGATTCATATTTAGACAAAACAATATAAATTGTTTACTGGTTTTTCAATTGATCGGTTAATCAAACCAAGGAAGTTTTGGTCCTGGTCCAATCAGTTGACCAATTGTTTCATTCGGTTGACAAACGTCAAAAACATTTATTCTTTCAGTCTATTGGAATAATTGATTGACCGATAGGATTGGTTGATCGAATTGTCCTTAGTTGTATTGCCTTAAACTTTCTGGATCATTCAGTTGACCGGGAACTGGGGTTCGATTGGCAGAACTCTGCATTTTTTAACGTTTAAAGTTTATTTTTGAATAAATCTTATCCATTTTATTATCATAATTGACTTAGACTTTTTTTTCCATCATATGTATCGTCTCAAACACACACAGAATATCATACAAGTATACCACATAAATGATATGGAAGTAAATATGAGTTTTTCCTAGATGAGTCAATTAGGCATTTGACTATCGGGAAAGAGTTTTACCTTATGTTTGATATACAATGCATTTGCTTTTTAACCCCCAAGTCACTAGATCTTCATCATGATCATCTTCGGCTTGTTTCTCCATCTTGGATAAACTTTTCTTCATATTTTCTTCACCCTTTTGATCTTTTTATCTTTATCTCTTGAGTCTTCCATTCTTCTTGATTCTTCATTGTTCTTCTACATGGTTTTGTATTCTCTATCTTCTTAATTTTTGCTCAAATACTCAATACACATGTTAAATACACAAAATGACAAATATGTTGTTATCACTTATTTATAGAGATTTAAACCCTTTGGGATCAATAATCCCCATTAGGAAAATAACGAGGCAAAATTAAAGTAACAACTTGATTTTGTAGACGAGCTAAGAGAGACTACAACCATACGAATGGCGTCATACAAGGTGAAAACTACCAAGAATTGCTACTAGTAGTACTAGCAGCTGAATCATTCTTTCAACCCAAAACTAAAATGATCCAATTGCTACTACTATTTTGGTCCTATTTTTAACTTATTTTATAATTGTATCACACTTTTATAATTAATATGTCACTCTATGATCAATTTTAACTTAAAACTGAAGTTCATTGTAACTAAAATCACTAAAAAAATTAGTTTTTTTTTTTTTAAACAAAGTTGCTTATTTTAGTTGCAAAGTGGGTGATGGTGGCGACAATTTTAGACAATGGCAAACAGCATTCAATAGCACTCAACTGCGGTAACAAGCAATGGTTAGATTATAAATTAATCAAAATTGATGATTCCCACGTTAAAAGTGTAGTATAGAAGGGCAAAGAATTATTTAACATAAAAAACAATCCCTTTAATTATTAGGGATCAATGTTGATTTATCCTGCTAAGGAGTCGAAATTCAAGATTTATTATTATTAGGGAGCATTGTTTATTTTTTCTTCTAAGAGCTTCGGTCAACAAAATCGCATGTAATGTCTTTCAATATATCATTAAATATTGCCTTAATTGTACAACTTTAATACATTATAAGAAATAAAATTGTCTGCAAGATTTTAATTCACGGGAAAAAAAAATCATAGATTGATTTGACACTTAAAGACCAAAAAATCGCTTTTCGAAAAGAAAAAAAAACAGTTACTATACCATTTTTATCATTGTTTTACACTACCAACACTGTTTTAACCTAAATTGTATTTTTTATCCATTATAAAAGATTTTTTCGCAATACAAAGGAACAAATGAACAAAGTCATTATAAACATTGTTAAATGTATAACTATGTCAACTTCAATACAATATAAAGAGAAGATTCCCAAATAGGTCAGATAGACAGACGTTGGAAGTAACTTTTTGAGAAAAATGAATATCAACATTCACATACACATTTTTTGTCTAGCACATTACACTCAAAATAAATTCCAAGTTTTTGGTTGTAACAATTATAGTAAAAACAAATGTTTAATGCGAGGGATAATTGCAATTTACATAATTAACTATATACTTTGGACCAAATATGAAATTGGATGGTTTTTGTAATATATAGCGGATTACACACAACCCACGTGATTTCGAGCATGAGCCGTGTCAAAATGAATTCAAAAAAATATTTTATGACCAAATTATCCTTAAATACTCAATATTAAAATATATAGTGAGGAAATTGCAATTTCTCTCTCTCTCTCACCTATTTCTTCATGGGTTGACATATGTATATGATGATGAAAAAGAAATATTTTTGCATGCAGCCATCCACAACCACAAACCTATTCACCGCCACCCCACTACCTACGACCAACGCCACTTCATGTCATTATATCCACTATCTAACACCACACCTACTTCACTGAAGCCCCACTCCAGTTTATTTTGAAAAGAGAAAGATATTAAAAGAAAGAAAGAAATGCTTTGCAACTCAAAGATAGAAATTGAATCTGCACAAATGGGTTTGGTTTTTATTTGACTCTTCATTCATAAGAATAAGCAACTAAAATTTGGCAGAGGGGTTTTCACTTTGCACGAATTTGATTTTGGAAGATTTTGGTGTGTATGATGCAATGATCTCTCTCTCTCTCTCACACACACACATACAACCAGCCACACCATTCACTTTCTCTCATCATTGTCATCGCCTTTCTCTTTCCATTTTCCACTGTCGTTGGACCCCAACCTTGTTATCATGTCATTCATTTCCTTTTGCAAGTATTGACAATGGCGCCTGAGATAATTCAACTATGTGTTCGGTATATATATGTACATTTTATTAACAAAGTTAAGATTCTAATCCTACTATCTCACATAAAACATATAACTTATTCTCATACTAAGAGGTCTTTGGCCAATACTACACCGATTTTCCTTAGCCTTTTGGTTTTTGAGGTGTTCTTTGAGTAAGATGATATTCTCTTACAGCTTGGACATTAAAGATCGATTGCTACACTATTTAGTGCCGTCTACAGGAAACTTAAGATAAAACTTCACGTGTGTAATGAAATAACAGTGTGAAACAAGAAAATATATGGCATTAGACAACCTGAATGATGGTCTCCCCCATCAACTGTCTTGTTACTGAGGAAATTTTTTCTATTAACCAACAAATCAAGGAGATGCATGCTTTTGTTAAGAAAAAAAAATCAAGGCACAGATGAAGTAGTATAAAGAAGTCCCATCGGAGAACAACTGGGATGGAGAGGTTGACTTTCAGAACCTTCAACGAGGTTTCCACAACATAAAGAGAGTTCAAAGAAAGACATGCATGATAGATGTGTCTTGTAGCATAGTAAAAAGAAGGCTCCAAGGGACATCCTACCTGACGATCTGTAAACGAAAGATCAACTGGAGTCTATCATCCAACAAAACCTTCTATGTAAAAAAGAATAGGATAATGAGGGGAAGGGAGAAGCTAACTAGATGACCTAGATATCTCACTGAGGACAACCAAACCCTCTTTCATAATAGATATTATTGAGGAACTGCTTCATTTTCCCTTTCATAATAGATATTAGTGAGGAACCATTCCATTTTCCCATAACTTTGATCCAACTAACCTCGACATTAAAAATAAAAATCTGACTACAAGGATCACATCTCCCATTTTTTTACATCTGATGACTCTCCGTGAGGCTGGAGATTCAGTCATTTGAAGAGCTTTTGCAACCACTCTCAAAGGTTCAGCTTTGGAGTGGTTCTACAAACTACTATCTCGTGTTATCTTTTCCTTTTAGGAAGTCGAGAAATAGTTCATCAACTTCTTTTTTACCTGGCAGAGAATGAAGGAATGAGCTGACTATCTGTTGGCACTTTGCCAAGACAAAGGAGTGCACCTAATGCAATATGTTACCGTTTCAATAAGAAACTCAGTTGCATTAAGGGATGTGAGTCCAACCACATTATAAATGCATTCACTGCTGGACTGAGGCCAGGTTACCAAGCACACACCCAGTATATGGCTAAACCGATGGAGTGAGCAAAGATGCACTAGTCATTACTCTTTTGATCTCTAGTTTTCATGTTAGGAAGATCCTGATAGATACCGGGAGCCCAATGAGAATTATCTTTGAGAATTTAAGAAAAAGGACATGTCTAGGTCGGACATTAGCTTAACTCATACAGTAATGGCGGAGTTCAATGGTGACCTGAACTCGCCAAAAAAAGGGATATCTCTATCCATGACGATAGGAAAAGACGACACGCAAATCACCAAAGCCACAGAGTTCATGGTAATAACTTCATCCTATTCAAATAATGTTATTTTTAGGTTTTCCATGGTTACACTCTAGGAGGATAGCAACCTTCACATTGCGTCAATGCAGCAAATACCCAAACACTTGGGCGACATATGTAATTCGAATGCTAAGGACAAATGTTGGCCCACAAAGCACTCATAATCGGGTACTACTGGCCCTCGACAAAGAGACGTGCCGGACTATATTTCAATGTGTGATAATGCCAAAGATTTTCCATAGATATTTGTGACCAAACTCAAAATTAGGTCCCTATATCGAGCTCGTAGTCGTTCGCGCAATAGGGGATGGATGTGTTAGGACCTTTCACCCTGACTCTTGGAACGTAGAGATATGTTTAAGTGGTAATAAAATATTTTACTAGATGGGTAGAGGCTGAAAATTCCATCATTGTAGGGGAAAAGACGTGAATAAGTTTTACAGAAAAATATTATTTGTTGATTCAAAATTTTGGCCATGATGATATCCAATAGCAAAATCTTTTTTATTGCAAGAAAAGTAGAAGGGGATATGCACCAAACTAAAGAGTTAGAACGTAACATCTAATTTTTTCTACCCACATACCAATGACATGCAAAATTGATGAACTGATCTATCAAACATGCCCTTAAAAAAGTGTTATGACAATGCAAAACAAAAATGGATGGAAGAGCTTCTAGGAATCTTATGGTAATATCGAACAACATCACGGGTCTCAATAGGGGAGACACCTTTCTCACTTACTTTTCAAATAGAGGCTTTAGTACCAGTAGAGATAGGCCTTTCTACCGTTTAGGTCTAGAATCCATATTGGTCCAAGTCTACCCAAGAGAGAGGGTGAATTGGGTAAATAAAATATATGGTTTCTCGTTATTTTTACTTTTTCTAAATCTCACTCTTTAAATTGATTTGAACATCTTAACACAAGTGTGAAAATAATGCAATGGAATAAATTAATAAGAAAGATAAGTACAACCACCCATATAGGGATAAGGGTAGGGAAAGTGACATAGATATTTCTAGTAATTCGGCTAAGGTCCCTCCTTGCCAATGTCTACTCCCCTGAGCTCATTTGAAAAATTATAGCCCACCAAACTCTGACATTCTTCCCGGTAAAAATCAAGTTGTTATACCCAAGGTAAAGTCCCACATTACCTTTTCGCTCTCTCATAATTCTCTCACTTAAACTAGAACCCTGGTGCAAATTACAAGTTCACACTCTTAGAAGTTCAATTCAACATTTTTTAGATTAACGAGATAACACTCGGAGTTCCTGTCAATAACATATAAACCAATACACCATATATTAACTCACTAGATGCTTACATAAGTGCGTACAAGAAAATATGTGACGTAGTCCAAGTAGACAACAATCGTGATAAGATATAATCAAGTAAAGACATTAGAGACAAATCAAAGATAAAGGTAGAGCAAGTGACATAGAGATTTATAGTAGTTCGGCTAAGGTCACCCCTTACCTATGTCTACTCCCTCGAGCTCATTCGAGAATTATATTCCACTAAACTCTGACATTATTCCCGGTGAAGATCAAGTCGTTATACCCAAGGTAAAGTCCCATATTACCTTTTCACTCTCTCAAAATTTTCTCACTTAAACTTGCACCCTAGTGTAAGTTACAAGTTCACACTCTCAAAAGTTCAATTTAACTTTTATTAGATTAACAAGATAACCTTCGGAACTTCTATCAATCGCCTATAAACTAATACTTTGTTAGATGCTTATAGAAGGTATACAAAAAGATATACAATGTTGTCTATGTTGGAATATTTTATGAGTTAACATTAATTGAATTATTTGTTTTACAAAAATGAGTTAATAAATAGTCTATTATTTAAGCAGCTCAAATAATCAGTGATCATATTTTGATTTGAGCTGTGGCGTCTTTTATGTAGAAGCCCAGTTAAGTGGCAAGTATAGGTTTAGGGTTTTGTTGAAGCCCGTTATGGGAGGGTCCAACGAGAAACCCTAGTATATATATAACTAGGTCCCCTCCCTAGTATAGATTAAGGGGTTTCTTCCCATTAAGAGCCGCCACCATAATAATCTAGATCATAGGGAGGAAGACCTAGTTAGTAATCCGCTGCGATAGATTCAATCTCCTACGATGACCCAAACAGATATGTATTTGATTACCGTTCTTTATTGTTGTGTCCTAATATTCATGTATGTTTACGATTATTATTCAATTCCATTTTATTGTAATTATGAGAAATAATCAACATGTGGTATTGGAGCCTACGTACATAATTTAGGATCGACAATTGCTTTTTATAAAAAGAAATTATTTTTTGTTCTTCACGAAACCGAAACTTGTGGCTATGATTTCATGTGATTTTTCGTTTCCATTAGCTATGAAACATTAGGGTTTTTTTTCCTCTTGTTTTAAGCTTTATTTTGAAATAATATACATGCCATTTAGTTGTATAATCAGAGAGAATTTCGACGTTGAAATTTCGGTTATGAACCCTAGAAAACTCTTGAAACCGAAACTTAGGGCCGTGATTTCATGTATTTGTTTGATTTTATTGAATGTAAAAACTTAGGGATTTACTTCCCTTGATTCAAGCTTTAATTTGATATATTACACATGTTATTAGGTTGTGTAATTAGGAAGTATTCCATGGTTTAATTTTTGGCTTTGAAACTGTAGTGAAATCGAATTTCGTTTTTAAAATCGACAGATATAGACGCGGTTTTGATACAATTAAATATCATATAAAAGTTTTAAATTAATATTAGGTATAAACCCATATAAAATTCGGTATAAATTAGGGTTAAAATTGAGTTTTAAGTTTTTTTGGCCATGGAAGAGTGAGAAAGCTCAAAACCGAAACTTGTTCTTCATTTTTGGACATGATTCTCCTCATTTTTCTTCAATTAATCGTTATATACAAGTTTTAAATTAGTGGATTTACATAAACCCACAAAAATATTTGAGAAAAACATGATATTTTGGGGTTTTGAAGTAGCGGGTCAAAACCAGGTCGAAAGACCCGGTTCACGACCCGACTGGAGGTTGAAGACAACCTCTGGCCAAGATTTTCAACCCCAGGAGCAGTACATGCGCGTGGAGGCTTATTTGGGACCCGTTTTTCCTGTACACTTTTTTTTTCATCCTCTAATTTTATATAAAATGTATTTTATTTTTGAGGATTAAAAATAATTTTTAGTTAATTATTACTTATTATACGATTTAATTAGTTTAAAATTATTTTTAGGCATTATTTTTTGTTGAAAATTTTACAGAAATTATATTAGATGATTTGGAATAGAATTTTTATACTCACTCTCCCTAAATTAAGATTTATTGATGTGTAATCTCTTAATTAGTTTTAAATCACAAAAAAAAAAAAAAAAAAAAAAAACTAGTTTAATAGTTTCAGTTGTTCCAATTTCTTAGATTTTGGGTTAAATGGAGTATAATATGAGAACTTCCAATAATATGGGATGAGATGGGATATGAATTATGTTTTCGTTTTGGAGTATTCCATAAATAGAAATAGGTTTGACAAATTATTATGTGCAGAACTATTGCAACCGATTTGGATTTTGATGTCATCCTTATGATTTTAACATGTCTATGGTGCTTTAATTCATATGAATTATGTTTTCGTTTTGGAGTATTCTAGAAATAGAAACAAGATTGACAAATTTTTCTGTGCAGAATTATTGCAACCGATTTGGATTTTGATGTCATCCTTATGATTTTAGCTTGTCTATGGTGATTTAATTCATCACTGATTTTTTTCTTGGAATATTTTATTATTTTTCAACTGTCCAAATCTGTTATTCTTGGCTTTTCTATATATCATTTAGCGTTTTTTCTTTTTTGGTTAATATGAAATAAAAATGAGATAGTAAACAATCATGCTATTGAATTGGAGTTCTATTTTGCGGTTGATCGTGAATTGCCTAATTTTCTAATCATGATTTATTGATATCACTTGGAGCATCTCAATTTTTTTTTGATGGATTCTTTTAGCAGTTATAATTGAATTATTTTTAATAATCAGTTATAATTTCTGATTGTTATATTAACAGTTATGATTAAATTATTTTAATAATCAGTTATAATTTCTGATTGTCGCATTTAATTTTCAGATTTATACTAAAGAAAATTATGGTATCGTAATTTAAGTATGTTGTAACATTGCGATTCTTTTGACGTACTCTCTAATTTTATTTAGTTACATTATACTACCATAATCTCTTACTATAAATCTGAAAGTTAAATGGATGAATATGAAATGTACAAATCTGAAAGTCAAATAGAGGAATATGAAATGCGACCGACTGCTAAAAATTAGGCATCAATAAGTCAACACATTGATATATTTGAGGAAGTTGTTTTGTTGCTGTAAATGGATTATGAGCATATACCTATTAGCTGTTGATTAGTGTTAATCTTCTAGTAGAAAGTGGATAAATTCCACTTTATTTCAATTGCTGCCTCATTTTAGATAATTGAAATGATTTCTGATAATGGAAATTGTTGCTCCTAAGATTTTGATAAACAATTAAGTATTGATGTTTTGGTGGAATTAATATTTAATTAAGTGTTTTAGTGATTTAAAGTTCCAGTAATGAAAACGTCAAATTAAATAGATGCCAAATGAAGATGTCAAAATGATGAAAAAGAAGAATTAAGAGTTTGAAGAAATTAGGGAAAACAATTTAGGTGAATTTTAACTCTTAATATCCCATTTAGAAACACACACATGGCACAAAATGTATTTTATCTTTTATGTGTGTTTTGATTTAGTTAAATTATTTGCTCCTATGTGAATTGAGAAGAAATAATTTTGAATGACTAAAATGAAATATAAGAATATTAGTGGAGCTAATTTAGAGAAGAAAATGTATTAAAATGAATTAGAGAGAAGTGTTCAACAAAGAGGAGCTGACTGATAAGTTGACCGATGGGTATAAGAAAAAAATGCTAAATTTATCAGTCGACTGATAAGTCGACCGATGAGAAGAAAGTGAAGTCTCTGAATCTAGCAGTCGATTGATAAGTCGACCGATGAACATCCTTGGCTACATCCTGAATTGGGCAGTCAACTGACCAGTCAACCGATGGAGCTGTTTCAGGATCTTATGCATTCCGAAATCATATCTAAAAGTAACCATTTTTTGTTAAGATTTGAGAGAGATTTCAGGGATATTATCTATATTTAAGGTATAATTGATATACTAATTAAATTCTATTAATATGATTCATCAAATATTAATGTTTCTCAATTTGGTACTTGAAATTGATTCTAGTCTATTTAATTGAGATTGAGAAATACTTTGGAAATTTAATTGAGAGTTTTGAAAGTTGTTATTAAGTGTAATTGAACCAAATTGAAGTCTTTATGATATAAGGGGTCTATAAGAGTTTTAAATTGTCATGACACTTGTAAATTAGCTGTTAGAAGGCTGATTACATGTTCCTTTAAATAGACTTGCGAATTTCATTAGCAAATTTAAGCAGTAAATAAGAGAAATCATATCATACCGTAAGAGTGAGCTTTTCTAAGAGTTATCTTTTTTAGAGTTTGTGAGTTATTTTAAGAGTGATCTTGAAGATTAATTGTGATTAATATTTGCTGCTACCGGATCTTTAGTTACATTGCTTTATCTGATTATTTTGTGGATTCCGGGTGAGATCTTTCCAATTATATTCTTTCATTGCATTACTTGTTTATATTTTGGAAATTGAACTTAGAAATTGTTTCTCATTTGTTAAAGAAAATATTTTTACAAACAATTTCTTGAATTTGATTACGTGCTTCAATTTGCTACCCATATCTTGTTAAAATCAGATTTTGTATCGCACGTTTTTCTATCACTAGTTGGGATATTAATTGAGTTATTATTTATCTGAGGTGGTAGAAGTTCCGAGTGAGATTTTCTACTTATCATTTTGTATTAGTGAGTAGTGTGACGGGTTAAATATTGTTGGAGGTATTTAATCAAGGGTAGTCGGGTTTCAGTTTCTTCCTGTAAAGAGATTGAGGTAGTAATTCTTCCTGGATAGAATTGTATTGTGAGTGATATGTAAATGTTCTATCCTTACCTGGGAAAATGATAGTTGGAGTATTTTGTAAGGTTTTGATTCTTGAGCCGTAGTGATAAAAAGAATTAGGTTAATTTTTAGCTTGTAAAAAGATAGGTTATTCTTGAGCCTATAAAAAGTAGATGTTATTCATGAGTCTTGAAAAAAGTAAATTATAAAGGTTGATTCTGAGCTTGCAAAAGAATCGATGTGTGAGTTTGGTTTCTATATTTAAAGGGATATTGGAAATTAGTGGGTGCGAATCTCCGTGAGTATCGGAGGACTGGACTAGCCAAGAGTAACTTGGTGAACCAGGATATATCTTGGTGTGCTGCAATATTTACTTTGCTATTTTTGCTGTTTGAGTGTGCACTTAGATTTATTATAATTCCGCTGTGGTATAAAGATAATAATTTATTTAGGCATAAAATTAATTATTTGATTTATTCAAGTTTTATTCTGATATATTTTTAATTACCCAATTCACCCCCCCTCTTGGGTATTCTACTGGGCTAATAGAAATTATAGGAGAAATTGGACATTGATTTTCAATACACTCTTTTACTTCATTGCTATTTATCCACGATAAACTACATGCGACCTGAGTAGTTCTTATTAATTGTAAATGGATAAAGTAAATATCATAGGGATAATGCATATATCCCTTTCTTTGATTGGTTATATGATGAATAAACTATGATAAGTTATTATTCAAGTGAAAAATGGTTTGTCTCTATTATTTTAAAGAGGAAACATGAGGGGTCAAAGAAGTCAATTCATGCTTTAAGTTTTACTATCTTAGCTCATGAAGAAGTATCTCAAATTCTACTTCACATTCTAAGTATTTTTCAATTGATCATAAAGATGTAGCTCTAGCTCGGATTAGATGGTTAGATAATTGCATATTGCTCATAAAATGAGCTATAAATGACATGTTTGTTTTGTTTTGGGGATATTATTCTTTGTTGAATCCCACACCAATTGTGTTACCTAATCCTGAGCTCAGGTTTTCTACTTTAGGACTCTTGTTTGATATTGGACATGTTGAATTCCATATCGATGTTGGGTCTTCACTCGATATCAGTTCGTAGTAGTTTGCCAAAAGTCCCCCTTGCCCCTGATAAGAACGTCGGCGTTCATTTGATAGAGTCGAAGGGTGGTAACGAAGTGGTGGCGACATTCAAGTAGTATGGTAGAGATGATTGAAATTAGGGTTAGGGGTTTTGACACTAAGTACCCCGAAAATTTAACTAGAATCTCACTTGTTCCAAGTAGTTTTAATTTAAACGTATAAGATATCTTATTAACTTTATATGTTCTTTTCTGGAGTGCAATGAACTGAAACTAGTAAGAAGGGTTAATTACACAATTAACACCTAAAATTTAGAGGTTGTGTAAATTTGGTTGTTTTGATCATTATCCATATAGTTGTTTTATTCATGTAATTGATGGTTAGGAATCCTAAAGTGGATCTCCTTATCTTTCTATTTGTTGTCTTTGATGAGTGACAAGATTGAGAGAATTATATCCTTATTTTATTTTGATAACCTAATGGAAGTTAAATTAAATAGAGCACTATTGAGAAATGGTCATAGATAATAAGATGTATGATATATATTTAGGATTCTTAGTGGTTTAAGTATGATGTTAATAACTAATTTGGTTATTACTATACCTTCCATCAACAAAAATGAGATCTTTCATTTTTAGAATTTGGGCTATGTTTAGGGCAATATATTTGCGTTTTAGAATGGAAGAAAAATACTAAGTTATTTTTATACAATTTCGTATGGATTTCTTTTTGTATTACCTACGCCTTAAAGTGTTTAATGGGTCATACATATACTCTGATAAGGCTGTTGGGCCATTAATTATTTATTAATTAACAAGCCTGATGGAATTACTAATATGGATAAATTATTCATAACATATAAGAAGACATTGAATCAGAACATTATCATTGTGACTATAATATCTTGGTAGAAATTCAGGTTTGGGCTCATTATATAGATATTAATTTTGTGTTTTGGTCTATGTAATATCTCAGCCAATTGGATTTTTTTTTTTTTAGTTACAACTTTCGGCCTTGAAGTTCATATTAAGGAGCCCATAAAAATATTAATTATGATTAATTATAATTTTACAATTTTCAAGCCCTTAATTTTTTTTATTCTATATAGAGATTAATTTAATAATTAGTTTTAAAGTGCAGTAAAATTGTTATTTAAATTCTTGCAACTATAATTACTCGTTGATCACTGAAAATATATTTTGTAACGTATTTCATCTTATTTTGATCATATGCATATATTTTGCTAATATGCACTGTTAATTGTTGGGTAATATTGTTTAATTTTTCTATTTTACAATGGTTGCTTGTGAATTGTTGAGGTTATTTTACCAAAGTGATTTAACCAATATAATTTGCAAGTTTTTGAGTTCCAATTTTGTTGATGAATTTTTTTTTTAAAATTAATTTGTGCATTCACCTGCTCAAAGGAGGTTATTGTGCAGATTAATTTAATTGTTGAGTAATATTGTTTAATTTTTTTATTTTAGAATGGTTGCTTGTGAATTGTTGAGGTTATTTTACCGAAGTGATTTAACCAACATAATTTGCAAGTTTTCGAGTTCCTATTTTGTTGATGGAAAAATGTTTATATTAATTTGTGTATTCACCTGCCCAAAGAGAGTTATTGTGCAGATTAATTTAATTGTTGAGTAATATTGTTTAATTTTTTCATTTTGGAATGATTGATTGTGAATTGTTGAGGTTATTTTACCAAAATGATTTAACCAACATAATTTGCAAGTTTTTAAGTTCATATTTTATTGATGGAAAAATGTTTAGATTAATTTGTGCATTCATCTTACCAAATGGGGTTATTGTGCAGATTAATTTAATTGTTGTGTAATATAACTTAATTTTTCTCAATTTGGAACGTTTGTTTGTAAATTATTGATATTATTTTACCAAAGTGATTTAACCAATATAGTTTGTAAGTTTTCGAGTTTCTATTTTATTGATGGAAATATTTTTAGATTAATTTATGCATTCACTTGTCCAAAGAGGGTTATTGTGCAGATTAATTTAATTGTTAGGCAATATAACTTAATTTTTCTCAATTTGAAATGTTTGCTTGTGAATTGTTGAAGTTATTTTATCAAAGTGATTTAACCAACATAGTTTGTAAATTTTCGAGTTCCTATTTTGTTGATGAAAAAATTTCAGATTAATTTGCGCATTCACCTATCTAAAGGGGGTTATTGTGCAAATTAATTTAATTGCATGAGAATATTATGTGAAATAAATGATTTGATAAATTTGTTTGCTTAAAGGGAATGAATTTTGAAAAATTATTTGTTTCATAATATTTTAAAAGAAATATATGGATTTGAAAGTCAATCTACTAAAAATGGATGAATTTTTAAATCTGTAATTTTTCTTATTTTGTTGATACTCGTGATTAAAGAATAATTGTTTATTGTAAATTTTGTCCAAAAGAGAGTTTATGATACAATTGATTCTTATATTGTATTACCTATACTTAATTGAGTATTTTGTCCCATAACCCATAATTGATCTAATTGTAATTTATTGTGAAAATAATTTCTTTTTGCTATGAACAACAATAACGCCACAATAAAATTCTAAATTGATTCTTTGATTTAATGAGAATCTTTGTAATCTTCTTTATTTCAATGATTGTGTCGTGTAAGCATTAATCACTATTGCTATAAAGTTTTCATTATTTTGTTGATCTTCATGCTTAAAGAATCATTGTTTATTGTAGACTCTACCCAAAGGAGAGTTTATGATGATGCAATTGATTCTTATATTGTATCGTTTATATATATTTGAGTATTTTGATTCTCCGATTTAGTGGGAGTTTTCCTGTATTTTTCTTTAATTCTATAATACGTTGTGACCATAATTGTTATGCATTTTGCAAAATTGAATTATATTTGATGATCATCATTATTGCACATTGTATTGTTACGTATTATATTATTTGAATCAAATATATTAAACCAAGGTTTAAGAACCATAGAGTTCAAGGAACATGTTGTGAATATGAGTGTCATTGAGTCTTTTGATTCTCTAGTTTAGTGAGAGTTTTTGTATTTATCTTTATTTCAATGATTACGTTGCGACCACTATTGTTATGCGTTTTACAAAATTGAAATATATTTTATGATTATCATTATTGCATATTATATTGTCGCATATCATATTATTTGAATTTGTATCTTAAGATATTATGCCTTAAAAATTACAGTTGTATACTTTTGATTGTCACTAATCACTATTTTGAGATCTCGTGATGTATTGTTAGTGACAGATGACTTTTTAAAGTCAAACAATTTCATATTATTGAGAAATTACAGCAGTTTCATTTTGTTGAGAAATTGCAATTAGCAATTTCATATTATTGAGAAATTGTAGCAATTTCATTTTGTTGAGAAACTACAATTTCATTTTGTTGAGAAATTACAACAGTTTTATTTTATTGAGAAACTGCAATTACAATATCATTTTGTTGAGAATTTGTAATGAGGATCGATAAGAACAATACATATTGATAATGATCACATGTTGACATTGATTTCTTACTACACTATTAGGCTTACGATCTATTTCGATATGATTATAAGTATTTGTGAATATGAAAATCTTATATTTATTGAGATTAACATATAGACTATCATAATCCAATATTAAGATCATGTTGACCGAATAAGTTTATCAAGATGCTACTTATAGATTATCATTTCTTTAAATAAAAGGTGTGGCCACACTAAAAATATATATATATTTTTTTTGGTTATTAACCTGAGAGTCTTATTTTCAAAATTAAATTTATTCAATTAATGTAGCCCAAGTGGGAGAATGTTGGAATATTTTATGGGTTAACATTAATTGAATTAATTATTTTACAAAAACGAGTTAATGGATAGTCTATTATTTAATCAGCCCAAATAATCAGTGATCATATTTTGATTTGGGTTGTGGCATCTTTTATGTAGAAATCCAATTAAGTAGCAAGTGTAGGTTTAGGGTTTCATTGAAGTTCGTTATGGGAGGGCCCAACGAGAAACCCTAGTATATATATATATATATAACTAGGTCTCTTCCTTAGTCTAGATTAAGGGGTTTCTACTCATTAAGAGCCGCCACCGCAATAATCTAGATTATAAGGAGGAAGACCTAGTTAGTAATCCGCTGCGACAAATTCAATCTCCTGCGATGGCCTAAACAGGTACGTATTTGATTAACGTTCTTTATTGTTGTATTCTAATATTCATGTATGTTTACGATTATTATTCAATTTCATTTTATTGTGATTATGAGAAATAATCAACAGTCTAAATACAACAACGATAACGATAAGATATAATCAAGTAAGTACACATGATAGACAAAATTAATTTAATCAATGGATAACAAGATATGAATTCGTATTGATTCTCTACTCTTATAAATAATGTGGTTTCTAAGTAAATGAAAATACTCTTTGAACTTCAATTAAAACACTAAGGTAGCTTACCACTTGTTAGAATCCCACATTGACGTACCCGTAATTGCTTAGGGAACAACACCTCCTATGTGGTGTTATTCGAATCCCGTTCATTTTGAAAACAAACTTATCATTTTCTTTGAAATGCTTTTGGATATGATTTATTTTTTCAAAATCATTTTTAAAACAAGTTTGGGGGCATTTTTTAATCGTTATTTTGATCAATTTTATTTGGGCTGAATTTTGTGAAATTTTGGAGTGTCACCTAGCATGGGTTTTAAAAAGGTGTGCTAGATCACTGGGATTCGAATACAGTAAATAAAAAAAAAAATTGAAATGACCCAAATTTTGACTTAAAAATATAGTTCTTAACCATAGTATTCTTTTGAGTTCAGTGATCGGTTATGCTCAGGAAAGGTGTTAGGCACCCTGAGACACTCGTTCGAAAATGGTACCTAGTATCTAAGTATTTTAAATTAAATTAAGTCCAAGTGTTGTTTAGTTTGGTTGGTTAACATAATATTTTTTCCCTTATCTTCTTCTTCTTCTTTATTTTTTTTTAGGTTAGGCAAATGAAGTAAAACTAATAAAAAAGTAATAAAAAAACAAGTAAATAAAATACAAATATTTTCCTTTTTAAACCACTTATTGATTATGGATGAATCGATAAACTTGGTCCCCAGAGATTTTTTGATTTTAGCTTAAGTCATGATGGCAAGATGAAAAAAAATAAAACTTCGAAAATGAAAATACTTTTCCATTAAGACAAATTTTAAGAAAAAGAGATGTTTCTTTTGTTAAAAAAATAATTTAAAGACTAAGAAAAATATTTTTGTTGGTTCTTATTAATAAAAAAAATGATTTTGAGAAGAAAGATTCATTAAATATGATTTTGGTTTTTCTTATGAAAAAATATTTTAAAGACAAAAGGGTTTGGCTTCGATGAAAACTTTTTAAAAAAGATTTTTCATTTAAACTTTTCTTATGAAGAGAAATATTTTTTTAAAGTAAAAAATGAATTTGTTTTCTTAAGAGGAAAATTAACTTATTTTTAAAAAAGGAATTTGTTTTGTTTATAATTTTTTTTTTATGTTTTCTTCTTAAAAGACTAAAAATTATTTTCCTCTAAAAAATGCGTTCTTCACAAAAAGACCAAAATTTTCTAAAAAAAAATATTTTCTTTTCTTAAAAACTATTTTCTTCCATTTTGTTTTAAAACAAGGTTGTTTTTCCTTTTCATAGTAAAAAATAAAAAATAAAAAATGAAAAATAAATAATAAATAATAATAATAATAATAAAATAAAATAAAAAATCTACCTAAAATGTTTTTCCTAAACAGAATCATAGTAAGAAATTATCCATCGTTTTTTATGAAGAAACGAGGGGGTTCAAGAATCAGCATTCCCGTTTTCACCCATTCTGTAACAGGTAAAATCTTATGAACTTGCATTATATCCAGACGCAGTTCTTCCTTTCAAGTAGGGATAGAGTCAGTCTTTTTGGCTCTTTAAGTCTAACCAGGAGACAATATACCTCGATATTATGGATCCAATATCTGCCATAAAAGGACCCCGCTATAACAAATGCGAAGCTATATGACTCAATTCCAACATAATGACTCTAATATAACTAGCCCTTTTAGGTACTTGGATGTTGCCTAATTTCTCTGGTGTATTTACGGTTATTGTTTCGGAATCACTGGTCCTCGTTGGACTTACAAAACAATGAAATAAATAGAACTGAAACAATGAAATAAACGGAATCACCGTCCTCGTCGAACTTATCGAAGCAGTAAAATAAACAAAATCACCGATCCTCACTGGACTTACCAAAACAATGAAACAAAATGGAATCACTGGTCCTTTCCGGACTTACCAAAACTATAAAATACATGAAATCACTAGTCTTCGCCACAGTTATCGAAGTAACAAAATAAACAGAATCACTGGTCCTCTTCTTCTTTGCAAATAAAGTAAGAACTATTTTCTTTTCTTAAAAATGTTCCTTTGCTTAAAATATTTTTTCTAAAAATGTTTTCTTTACAAAAAAAAAAAATGTGTTTTCTTCTTAAAAGACTAAAAGTTATTTTTCTCTTTAAAATGTTTTCCTCTAAAAAATGTCTTCACAAAAAGACCAAAAATTTCTAGAAAAAAAATTTCTTTTCTTAAAAACTCTTTTCTTCCATTTTGTTTTAAAACAATGTTGTTTTGCCTTTTCATAGTAAAAAATAAAAATAAATAAATAAATAAATAAATAGAAAAAGAAAAAAAAAATGACCTAAAATATTTTTCCTAAACAAACAAAAATTATTTTCAAAGTTTCTTCAAAACCATTGTCTTTCTTTTAAAAAAATAATTTTCAAAAGTCCAAAATGTTTCTTTAATAATTTTTTAAATAATTCTTTCTTTTATTTTGTTAATCATTTTCTTCATTAAAAATCACAAAAATATTTTCTTAGTCTTTAATTATTCTTTCTTAAATAAAGAAAACATCTATTTCAAAAAATGAAAAGTCTTTCACTTTAAATTTTTCATTTTTTTCTTTTTAATACATAAGTTTTGCCATCATAACTTAAACTAAAATCAAAACCCTTTCCTCCGGAATCAAACTTGTCGATTTTTCTATAATTAATAGGTGGTTTAAAAGGGGAACATTTTGTATGTTATTTTAGTTGTTTTATTTTATTATCTTTATTGTTGCATAAAGTTCACTAGCCTTACATCAATTGCATGTCATAACATAAATAAAAAAGATAAGGAAAAAAAGATTATGTTAACCAAATAAATTAAACAAAATTTGGACTTAGTTTAATTTAAAATATTTAGACACTGGATATTGTTTTTAAATGGGTGTTTTAGAGTGCCTAACATCTTCCCCAAGCATAATCGACCCCCGAACTTAAACAATACTCTGGTTAAGATCTTTTGAATCAATTTTTGGGTCATTCAAAAAGTTTTTAGAAGGGCTAGAAGATAAAACAACTTCTACTTGGTTAGGGTTCTTGAAAGGAACTATGGCATGAGAATGGTTAATTTTCTCTACATTTTCATTAGGGTTTCTAGTTAACTCTACTTCCATAGTTACGAAGGTAAATCACAAGCCATAAGTTTACAAGCAAAGAATTAAAACAGGAATGTAAGAAGAGAGACGGGAGGAAAGCAAGAACTTACAAGTGGAATTCCACAGAAACTATGAATGCGGCTTCTTGTTTTTTCTTTTAAGAACAGTCAAGTAGTCAAGTGGACAAATAAGGGGGGAGGAATTTCCACCTATAAGCCCCTAAACATAAGGGACTTGAGAATTGGGCTTGAGTCGGAGAATGGGCCCATTAAATGGAAGGCACAACTGGTGATAGATTTTTAGACCACAGATCATGCTTGTAATGATTAGGGTTGAAATAAATCCCATTGTGCATTGAGCAACATTCTAAATATTATTTATTGAGTCAAACTGCAATTTAGTTGAGTTAATTCAACAAACATTATGCGATTTTTCATCCGTGAATCAAGTTAAGTCCGGTATGTGTTTAGTTAAATAAGTGTTTCAGTAACACTAAGTTCTAATCCTACTATCTCACATAGAACATTTTAACATATTCCCAAGTCGGAGGGTCTCAACACCCCAACACCACACTAATGTTGGTGTTCCTAAGCCTTTTGATTTTGCAAATGTTCTTTGAGCCAATTGATATTCTAGTGCAGATTGGAGATCAAAGATTTTTGGTTAAATCAGATACCATTCCAAAATAAATGGATTTGAATGAATAAAAAAAAATTAAGGTGAGAATCCCCCTCCAAAAAAAATATTTGTTTGTACAAAGATCAATAGGTTTATGCAAAGATCTTCGATTTTTTTATTTCAGTGGCAATAAATTAAATGGTTCAATTTTTTATAAAGACAATTAGTTGGAAGGACTTTATATTATACTCCTGGCAACGAGGGAAATGGGCTGAGAAGTTATGTCGTCCCGGATGACTGAGAAAGAGAATGGTTTGCCGAAGAAGGAAAGAAGGAAAATATGTTTTTGATAGCTAAATTTATGATGATGTGTTCAAATGGTCCCAGAAAAAGAAATCATGGTTTTCTTAATTAATATCACTTTGAAAAAAAAAAATAGAGAATATAATGGGGTAAATTGATCTTTTCAGTTATTTTTATTTTTAATGACAGCCATTTTCTTTTTGCCAAAGTACAAGGGGATTAACCATGCAAACTGTTTGCTTTCTATTTTCAACTACAAACTTTTCCCTCTCTCGTTCAAGTGTTGTTCTTTGCTTAGTATCCTGCTGTCATTACGAACTGGTTTTGGTTTTATGTGAAATACAAGCTTCACTTTGGTGCATGCACTAATACAAACAATAGCTTTCAGATTCTTGCTTTGCACCTACCATTTGTACGCATTGTCCCGTCCCCCCCTTTTTCTCCCTTGTTATATTTCCCTGGGTACCAAAACAAGAGAAAAAAAGTGCACACGGCATTAAGACTTCACTCAATTTCTACTTCCATCTAAACCTAACGAAGGATGCGATACTTACTATAAAATCCAACACCCAAACAAAAATAAGGCGAAATAAAATGTGTTTCAAATAGGAAAGCCTAGAATTGAGTTCGGTGCTCAGTCGTTAGTCTAACAGATCTGAGACTGCTGTCTTCCTAAATGGATCAACCTGAGCCAACTGACCTGCAATTGTATGAGTAGGGAATATATTGTCAGCCTTCATCCTCTCCTTCATCCCATAACCTGGAGCCTTAGCATTTATATAAGCCTGAATCAGTGCCTGGAACTGCCGAAGCCTCGCCGTATATCCAGCCTGTCTCATTCTATGAAACATCTTCTCTGAATTATGTACATCCCCTCTCTTCACATACTCGTTCATAATAACCATATAAGAAGTGAACATTGGCTTCTTATTCTGGTTCTGCTGCACAGCCTTTTGCAGGATTGAGTCTGCCTTCTCAACCTCTCCCGCTGCTACGTAAAGCTTAACAATTGCGTCCCAAGTCAAGGGGCCGATCCGGCTACCACTCCCGCCCATCCTCTTCACCAGCTCCTTCCCCTTCTCCAACATCTTATGATTGGCATAAACTTTCAACATCGCTGTATACATATTTGAATATGGAGTTCTCCACGTTTTCAACATCTTCTCGAAAACTGCTTCTGCTTCCTCCACCCTATTTAGCTTTCCCCAAGCTTCAATGGCAGCCAAGCACTCCTCGATCCGGGGATTATGCTCACAAGATTTCCATAACCTCCTAACTTCATCGACTTTTCCCAAGGAAGCATAAAGAGGAAGCAAATTCTGGAACGCCCTACGGTTCTCTGCCCCATCCCCTCCTTCCATTTCCTTTAAAAGAAAATCAGCTTTTTCCCTGACGCCACCAGAGATATAATGCCTCGCCAATATGGCTTTCAAAAAGATATCGGGTTCTATCCCCTCAGCCTTCATCGTCTCAACGATTTGATCCATCCCGGCTATGTCGTTGGATTGACCCTTTGTGTCTATGAGAATTCTGTAAGTGAAGAGAGAAGGCTTCACGCTTTCTTTCTCCATCAACAGTAAAACGTCGGCTATCTTCTTCTTGTCAACCCTCTTGTACAAAAGAAGCATCTGATTGCAGGCAAAGGTTGTGAGAGGGAATTCAAGGTCCTTCATTTTGTTGAAAACCTCCTCTGCTTTCTTCACGTGGTTTGCAGAAACACAATTGGCCAAGAGAGTACGGTAAATCTTTTCACTCCTCAATGCTTTTGGCATCTTCTCGATGAAGATTTCCGCCGCATGTAGACCACGCATCTTGGCAATCAAATCTACACGAGAAGCATAATCTCCCTCACCAAATTCAAGTCTTTTACTTGATTCTAACCACTCCGAGACCTGCAAAACCAAAGAATCAGAAGACAAGTTGGTCACTTAAGAAAGGTTCACAACATATACAACAGAGCTAGAAAAAAGAATAAGGGTCTTTTGGAAGGAGGGCTACCAATACAACAGCACGAGCACTTAATAGTTGGTGCCCCATACTGATATAGGGACCAATGAAGGTTGACTACATGTTAGGGGTAATAATTGAATAAGAGAAGGGCAACTGTCAATTTAACAGTTAATTTGGATGCAAATTAACCAGAATTCGTTACTTTTGGATTGTAGTCAGAAGTATCAGGGAGAGTTATATAATTCCAAAGCGAACGGGGTTAAGTGATAGAGGTGGGCCCTTATTACTTGGGTAGAGTATAAATTTCCCCAAAACAAAGTGGGAAAAAACTTGCCTAAACATTTACATGTATATCGAGGGATCAAAAACAGTGCCAAAAAAAATATTGACTAATTAATACAAGGTTTAAAAGCACAGAAATGAAATAACAATAAAACCCAACAAATAAATTATAGGGAAGGAGAGGATGAACTGAAAACACCTGTAGGGCCCTTCCGTACATCCGACGCCTCCGAAGACCAAGCATGACGGTCGATATTTCTGCACGGGTAATGTCATTTCCTTCTTTAACCCAATTATCCAAAGTATCACGAATAGATACACCTGAAGCAGCCATAATAGCTGTGAACAATTCAGAAGACACACTATTTCTTCCAGGCTTTTTCTTATTTACATCCGTCTCAATATCAGATAACTCCAGCTCATTTTGAGTTTCTTCAACATTGTCTTCATTCTCTTCCTCGGAAATATCCAGATCAGAAATCAATTGCTCATCATTTTTATCACTCATATTGTTGTCTTGAACCACATCAGAGCTAGGCAGACTTTCGAGCTCAGAAAACCCATCCTCTGAGTCATCATCTTCCTCTCCGCTGCTTTTTGTTCCAGCCTGTGATGAGAAACTGAAACTCCCCACAGATAATTTCGGAAAATCAGATGACGTGTTGTAAAATCGCTTTAAAGTTTGTAACTTCACTAATTTTACTTGCACACTCTCCAAAATATTAGTGCTTTCTTCTAAAGTGCTTGCAGTTTCTGATTCTGCAAAGCAAACACGAGAACCTCGTAGGCTAGATCTACAGGTCCTGATTAAAGAACCAAAAAAAACAAAAGAACTATCAAATCACCAGATTCTGTGGGAGAGAGAATCAGAGAGAGAAAAATGAAAGCGAGGAAGTATTTCATTAAGTCAGAGTATCCAACATAATATAAGAAAATTGCAGGAGTTTGAATTGCTTTCTAAGTAATATATAGCATATCTGACCTTAAGGTCATTGTCAAAGGCAATAAAAATTAACTAATCAAGTCAAGTCAAGTCAATTTTTGGAAGAAAGAAAAGTTTGCAATTGATTAAGATCAACATAATACAACATTCTGAGGGTCATTCTGAAAAACAGTAAATTACTGGCAATTGTTTAGAGAGAGAGAGACAGTGTTGCATATCTTGACAAAGAAATGCTACATGAAGCACAACATCATACTATTTGATAGCCGCAAGGTTAAACAATCACATGTATTTACAGGGAAGGCATAGGGGGGATAGAGATATTCCATCAGTGTTTTAAAAGGCAAGTATGTAATTCAAAGTGTTTTATCTCCAACTCTCCATGTGGCGAGGAATAAGGCAGCATGGGGTGTAAGCCTCGTGATTTGCTTTAATATAATAATGCAAGTCCAAAATGGATCATATAAACAGAAAATAATAAACACACATTAACATTGTTAACTATTTTACTATTTGGTTCTCCAATATATAACTAAAATGGATAAAATAATATTTTTCAGTTGATGCACCCATAACAAAATTGTGAAACACGTCATTAACAAACTAGATTACATTCTTATAAAGCATAAGCCCGATAGACAAAATCGCAAACAGTGAGTCAATGAAGCCCTAGCATACATAGTCCACGACAGGAAAAAAACGTATGCCTAAAAGGTTAGTACTTTCTCATGAGGCGTGAGGCGCTTCTGGACTGCCCAACCTCAAGAAGAGCCCCAAGTGAGTCCGGGCAATGCCTTTTAAAACACTACTTCCAAGTAATTATTGGTGGGCACTAATTCCAAGTAATCATTGGTGGAGGGAGGTATACATGGCTCTAAGTGAAAACCAGGCGGGAAGGAGACACAAGTCCTGATTTCCCTTACCCCGGATGGAGCTTGGGGGAGGGAGAGGATGCTCAGCTGCTTCAAAGACGAAGAACTTTCCTACACGGTGGTTAGATTAAATCATTAAACCACGAGGTCGCAGAGCTGTATGATTAGAATCTCAAGATAGTGCAGCGAAACCAGCGATCCTCAAGAAGCCAGTGGAGTGTGCAAAACATAGTAGCAAGATCTCTTAATCTGGTGACCCAAGACTAACGAGTATTGCTTTTTAAAAACAGTTACAGGTAAATAAAGGAATAACGTATTACACTTTGTATTATAACTACTGGCATCTATCATCTATTTCTCAAATTAAAATTTTATTTGTACCAGAGGAGTATCTAGGTGGCGTTTGTTTAGTGTCTCTCTTCCCAAATTTGTGTTTTCATTCTTAGAAAACTTGGAAAAGAAACAGAACTATGGAAACAACTGCATAGTTCTCAGAAATTTATGTTCTAAATTTTTGAAGATAACAGAAACAGATTTTCTGAGAACAGAAAATTCAAATGGAGCCTCATAACACATTTTTTCTATCTAATCCATATGCATAGAAATTTACCCCTAGCATATGAAGTTTCTAGGTAAGTCATAAGTGGTGAACTGCAATTTTGTTTTCGTTACATGTACTCAAATTTTCTTTGTACTACGCACATAATGGACATTGCCTCTATCATGATCTAGGGGGAGCAAGGAACCACAGGGACAGGGATTTGATGTAATTGGTGCAAAACTGCAATAGGTCACTATGTCCATCTGATTTGATCAAGAATATTTTTTCAAGAGAGGGGTTTTGCTTGCGTCTTAAGTCTGGCAACCTCTTACTACCCTTCCTCACAAAGTAAAGAGTGTCAAATAACATGGAAGAAACCAGGAATAAGTTAAACAGTTTAGAAAAACTAACAATACAACAAGTGCATGAAGAGTATTTAACAACTGTATTTGGCTTCACACCACTCAATCTAGTTATTTATTAAAAGAAAAAGGTTCTCCCCACTTGGCATCATAAACAAATTTAAAATAAAAAATAATCAAGCATCTTGGATGTCCAACAATGGAAAAGAAATGAAAATATTAAAGTATCTTTTCTTTGTTGTAAAAGAAATATATTTTACATTCAGAAACATCTTTTTCTATTTTGGTTTCTAGTACAATTAAGGCCCCCAAAATTTTTAAGAACTTCAAAAAATGCAAATGTCAATTTTTTGAAGTTCAACCAAACAAAGCCAAACTTCACCCAAATAGTTTCCAAAAACTAACAATAGCCTTCCCCCCGTGAATGCCAAAATTAAATAGCCAATTTCAGTTTTCATGTTCTCTTCTATTACATCCAGAAAATAAGAAAAAGAATATAAATGATAGTGTCAGTTCCTTTTCTGCAGTTTTTTGCAACTAAAAAAAAAAGAGCACATCACATCAGTTAATTGGAAGCACAAATCATCAAAAGAAGTGGAGTGAGACATGCCGAATAACTTGGTTTTTGGTCTTGTTTTGACTTTTTCGCTTTGGTCCACTTCCTCAACAACAAGGTAACCGATTATTTGACCCCAAATTATGAATATTACAAAATATAAACTATTTACAAATCTCAAAGATAATTCTTCCTTATCAATTTAAAAAAAAAAGAGGCAGTGTGTACATGAACATATAATCTAATGCTTTTTTTTTTTCATATAAAAAAAATGCAAACAACTGACGTAAGCCAAAGGTTTCATCTTCCTTTGGTTTCCTTTACTTGCTCAGCAGAGTGGGTGATGAGGACAAAATTCACCAGATAAACCCATATATTAAGACCCAATGGTCAGTGCCAAAATGGTTTTAAATGAGTACAACCCATACAATATAAAGGTGTGATGAATTAGTAATTAATAATTCGGCCCAAGAAACTACGGTCCATAAATAACCAGTCAACTAGGTTCAATGTGAATTATTTTTCCTAAATCTAGGAGATATTATTTTCCCTAAATCCCAAAGATATTATTTTCCCTAAATCCAGAAGATATTATTCTCCCTAAATGGCGGAGATATTATTTTCCCCAAATCGTGGGGAGTTAGTTATTTCCACTCTACGAATACAATCTATAGTTTATATTTACAGTCAATTCATTCTATGATTATTTCGGTCTTAGATTAAGTTGATCGTCGGGTACATTCTATGATTATGATATCACTTTATTCTTGATTAACTTATTCTCATGCCGAAAGATATTTGGCCGATACCACACCGGTATCCAAGTACTTATCTCATGCCGGAGGATATTAGGCCGATACTACACCGGTATCCAAGTACTTATTCTCATACCGGAGGGTATTTGGCCGATACCACACTAGTATCCAAGTACTTATCCTAAATGTTGCAGGTATTAATCAGGTTTTGGGAGCTGGGATAGCTGACGAAATCAGAGCAGCATCAGCGGGTATAAAATTTGATCAGTTATCAAAGCTCAGTTAGTCCGCATAAACAATACGAAACAAATCCCAACAATGTAAAAATGACTGTATAACATTCTAATGAAAACAAAGAAATTAGATTTAGACTCGTTGCGCGTATAGATCACACACAACCAAATAAACGAGACCCGCAAAAACACGGAGAAAGAGTTACCTGAGGGGATTAGAGGCGCGACGAACTGCCCACATGATGAATGAGGACTGCTCGAACGGGAATCGAGATCTCAGACAGTGGAAGCGAACGGAAATGACAGAGTAAGAAACCAATAAAAACCAGCGGCCTTAAACCCTTATAAACCCTACTATAGCTTCTATCCGACTTTCGTTCCTTTAGCACTAAGATGTAAATTGTAGATAAAATTACATTTTGAAACCGGCAACTATGATCATGTTTTCAAATGACCCTTCATTTTTAGGCATTTCACTTTAAACTCAATTTTAACCCACAAATTGAACGGAATCATGTGTGCATCTATCCATATAACGGAAAGTCTAGCAAATAAAAATATGAATTTATACCATTTACTTCTCTTGTTATTTTGTCCTTAACCAAATATTTTTTCTATAATTTTATAAATACCAGTCAATCCTTTTCACTAATTTTTATTTTTTTATTTTTGTAAAAGGGTATAATTTTTTTTTTTAAATAATAATTTTTTTATTCTTTTATTTTTATAAAAATTAACTAACACCCTTCTTTCTTTTTAAAATTATTTTTATACCCTTAAGTTTTTTAAGTCTTTTCTTTTTTAACCAAAATAAAAGTCTTCTTTTCCCCTCGCTCTCCTACTACCACGAGTCCCATAGTAATTTCAACATCATCTAAGCTTTTTCTCTTGTTCAAATTATGTTGACTGTAGAATTCATAGAGACAGCATCCATGGGTAGTTATATATTTGTGAGGTCAGTGAGATTGAAATCGACAGAGAACCATCCATTTGAGTAGAGACACCATTGACGAGGTAGGTACTACTTTGGTTTGTGTCGTAGGGTTAATTTTTCACCACGAAAATTATAATTGAGTGACGGCCTAGTTGCCACTACAACTAGTTAGTCACGTGAATGTCTGCAATGCAACAGAACCACACCGACAGTATGTAAAACGCACTCATACACAAAGGCACAACACAGTTTACGGACAACACCCAACCTTGTATTTATAACTTAGGAAATAAGGAACTAATTTACAATATCGGTTTGAAAAATCCGCAGGAACTCATTCACTGCCTAAATCAGACATACAAACATGATCATTTATAGAGAATTACAGCAGTGATAACCCCAACTGCATAGGCAAACTTCTGACACTTATTCGACACTTGTTTAGTCCACAGTAGGCAGTTTTCTAGCCTGACAACAGTCCTAAAATGCCCCAAAAATTGTCTAGAAACTACCCATAACTTCCAGTCCTTCAGCTCACCACGAGCTAAGCTTTATTTCCAACGTTTCTGCATCATGCCAACATTTTGTCCGGTTGCCATCTTGTTCCTTTAGTCATGCCAACGTTCACCAACGCCTCACCATGCCACCCGTATAGCAATAATGTGTCTTGCGCTCACATTCTGTTTGTTGCGCTTGCCAACGCCATATGCATTTTCTGCAACAAAATGTATCGTTGCGCCCAACAGTATGTTATGCCACGCACATGACACTGTCCACAACATAGCATTGTGTCGCCTTGTCTTGGTGTCTTTCCCACTTCCATGCCATCCACATAGTATCGATCCTAGCTTTGAACCTAGGATTGCTAACGTTGCCTAACACTCGTTGGTATTATGCTACAACGCCACTGTCTACCAACGTGCACCAAGTTGGTGCCTCGTTGCCAATGCCTCATTTGTGCCGTATGCACAGTATCAAGTAGTAAAGTGCATCAAGTTCATGCCAAGTGATCTCTAGCGTTGTTAGGGGCTAACAAACCACCCCCACCAAAAGAATCTGACTCCCTCGTCGGATTAATCCTAGCTCGACCTACTGGTTTTGGCATATACCTATGCCCCGACTCTTACCCGCAACCGTCTTGGATTGGGATTTTGAATAGGAACCCTCAGGAATATTGGCCTCCCTGCCATTGTTCTTCCATTTCTTCGTGTCCTTGTTTATCTTCTCTTTGCCTTTCCTCCCTAACTTCAGGTCTGAACCACTATCATTCCTTGTTAGGTTGTAATTTGTTAGGCTGTCTGCCGCCGCCACGGCAGTTTGCAGGTCTTACAAACCCTGTCGTCTCAGTTTAGCTTATGCCTACGCTTGCAAGCCCGAGGTAAAATTGAAGAGTTTGTCATTTTCTAATATATTCTTCACATCCAACATCAAGGATGTAAATTCTTTCACATACTCATGCACCGAATTAGTGTACTTGAGTCTCCACAAACAATCCCGAGCCACCCAACTCGAGTTTGTTGGTACTCGATAGGAATTGATCCCCCAGTTCCTTCTTTAGATCAGCCAATGTCATGATCTCTGGATGTGCACTATCTTCCACACGGGTTCACCACAACAGTTTTGTATCACTGGCCACGTAAATACTCGACGTGGACACTTTTTCATCATCGGTAACATGAGCAATCCACAAATATTGCTCCATGTCCTATAGGAAATTCTCCAATTCCTTGGCACTCTGCGTGCCAAAAAATACCTTCAGGTCTGGCACTTTCATCCATGTTGGTCCATCCCTCGATGTGTTCTGCTCAGTAACGGCTTTCTTCAAAACAACAGTTTCTTCCTCAACGTCTTTGAGGTTAGTTTTCAAGACATCGGTCAGCACAATGATATCCTCCGCCATGGACTTGATTCTAGCCATTGTGTCACTGCAAAATTCTTTGAAAGAGGCTCGAAGATTTGCATTGTCGACCCTAATCTCAGTATTCTGGACCAACAAATTTACCTCATTGCCTGGTGTGGCACACCGACATAATCTTCCAGCACTTCAAGTCTGCTGCTTACAATTGACGCATGAGTCATCTCGTAGCCTTGCTTTGATACCCATTGTCACAGGGTTAATTTTTTATCACGAAAATTATAACTGAGTGATGGCCTAATAGCCGCTACAACTAGTTAGCCGCGTGAATGTCCTACAACGCAACGGAACCATACTGATAGTATGTAAAACGCACCCACACACAAAGGCACAATGCAATTTACGAGTAACACCCAACCTTGTATTTATAACTCAGGAAACAAGCAACGAGTTTATAATATCGGTAAAAAAAAATCTGTAGGAACTTATCCACTAGACATATAAACATGACTATTTATAGAGAATTACAGTAGTTGGCAGTTGACAACCCCAACTGCATAGACAAACTTCTGACACCGGTCCGACACTTGTCTAGTCCACAGAAGCCAGTTTTTCAACCTGACAACTATCCTAAACTGCCTTAGAAACTATTTAGTAATTGCCCACAACTTCCAATCCTTCAGCTTACCATGAGCTAGGCTTCATTTTCAGCGTTTATGTATCATGCCAACATTCTGTCCGGTAGCCATCTTGTTCTCTTAGTCATGCTGACGTTCACCAACGCCTCAACATGCCGCTTATATGGCTAGAATTTGTCTTGCGCCCACGATCTGTTTATTGTGTCATTGTACCCAATGACTTGTGTTGATCCTAAGATTTTGATGGATAATTAAAGGTTGATATTTTTTGTGAAACTAACGGTTTGATTAAGTGTTTCAGTTTATTAGTTCCAAATGATGAAGATATGATGATAAAGATGAAGAAGAATTAAGAGGTTGGAGAATTTGAAGAACTTAGGGAAAACAACTCATGTTAAATTTCAACTTTTAATATTCCAATTACGATCACACACGACACAAAAAGATTTTTAAATGAATTTTATAAATATGTGTATTTTTAATAGGATCTTAATTAGCTAAATTATTTGCTCCTATGTGTAATTGAAAAAGAAATAAATATAATTGATTAAAATTGAATTTAAGTATTTAGTGGAGCTAATCAAGAAAAAAAATTAGTTAAAGGGGCGAAAACGTCAATGAGAATAAGTTAAAAACGAGTTTAGAAGAGGTTCCAGCATCTATAAGTCGACAGATAAGTCGACCGGAACAAAGAAGGAAAACTCTCTGTATTTCTCGGTAGACAGGTAGGTCGACCTGTGCTTAAATATGAACTCTTCGTATTTATAAGTCGACAGAGTGGTTGGCCTGTAAAGAGAAATGAAATTATCTGAATCTCTAAGTCGACAAATAGGTCGACCGATGGGCACAAAATCTTTGGCTTGGCTACATCCTGAATCGAGCGGTCGACGGCTGATCTTGGTTGATCGACTTATGGGTCTGTTTCAGGATATTATAGAATTCCAGATTTTATTCTGAAAGTAGTCGTTACTAGCCATTTTTTGGTTAGGATTCATGATAAATTTTAGGGATTAAATATTATTTGAGATATACAACACATATTATAATATCCCTATAGATTTGGTTCATTAAGTTTGAATATTTCTCAATTTGGTATATATAATTGTTTCTATTCTATTTAATTGTGATTAAGAAATATTTGGGAGACTTAATTGAGAAGTTTGAAAGCTATAATTAAGTGATTTGAACCTAAATGAAGTCTTAATGATATAAGGAGTCTATAAGAGCAATTAAGAGTCATAACAAATGGGAACTAACTGTTAGAGAGCTGATTTTAATCTCATTTATATAAACCTGCATTTTTCATATCATTAAGAGATATTAAGAGAGATCAAGAGATATTACTGAACTTTTCTAAGAGATATCATATTGAGATTTGTGAGAACTTTTCTAAGAGTCATTCTTGAGAATCATTTGTTGTGAATCATTACTGTTACAGAATTTGAAGTAACATTGCTATATTTATTCTTTCGGTAGATTTCGGGTGAGATATTTTCAAATTACTTTCTGTTTAGTATTGCTTGATTAATTTTTGGAATTTGAGAATCATTTGCTGTGAATCATTGTTGCTACCGAATCTAAAGTAACATTGCTATATTTATTCTTTCGGTGGATTTCAGGTGAGATATTTCTAAATTACTTTCTGTTTAGTATTGCTTGATTAATTTTTGGAATTTGATCTTTAGAAATTGTTTTATGATTTTTATTGAAAAATATTTTTTAAACAATTTCTTGAATCAATCCGATTACGTGCTCAATTACATGTTACCCATTTTTGTTTAAAATCAGATTTTGAATATCTCACTTTTCTATCATTAGTTTTGGAATATTAATCGAGTTTTAATTTATCTGAGGTGGTAGAACATCCGAGTAAGAAAAATCACTTGTCAATTTTTAATTGGTAAGTTGAGTGGCGAATTAAATACTGTTGGGAGTATTTAATCTAAGGGTAGCTAGTTTCAATCTCTTCCTGTAAAGATATTGAGATAGTAATTCTTTCTGAATTGAAATATTTTGTGTGAATTTTGTAATAGTTCAATCATTACCAGGTAAAAGGATATTTGGAGTATTTGTGAGATTTTGATTCTTTAACCTAAGGTATAAAAAGAATTAGGTTATTCTTGAGCCTATAAAAAGTAGAGGTTATTCTTGAGCCTAGAAAAAAGAATTTGTAAAGGTTGATTCTGAGTCTGTGAAAATAATATTTGTGAGAGTTTGGCTCCTACCTTTAAAAGAATCTTGAGTTTAGTGGGTGCGAATCTCCGTAGGGCTCAGAGGACTGGATTAGCCAAGAGTAGCTTGGTGAACCAAGATATATCAGTGTGTCCTGCATTGTTTATTTCTTTTATTTTATCTTATGTTATTTGGGTGTGCACCTAGAACTTATTACACTTATCCGCTGCTATAAAGATAATAATTAATTTTAGGATAAAATTAATGGTTTAATTTTTGAAGTGTTATTATTTGGATTAATTTTTTAATACTACCCAATTCACCCCCTCTTAGGTAGCTCATTGGGCCAACAACTTACCAACATCGTATGCATTTTCTACACCAAAATGCATCGTTGTACCCAATAGTGTGTCATATTACGTGTCATGGGCCGAGCCTTTTGAGGCTAAAAATGGAACATACGGCGCTAATTAGGGGATCGCTTAGTAGCAAGCCTGAAAATCAAAAGATCTTAAATAGCAAAAGCAATTTTAATAGCAACGAGCTTCACTACAACAGCACATGTTGGCAATGTAGTGAGAATACAATTACAATTACAATAACAATAATAATTGTATTAATATCAAAGGTTATAAGGTGTGAAAGGCTTGAATGACTTCAAGAGCATGTCCTCCCACATAGTACTTTAAGCAAAAAAATACAAGTGACAACAATAGACATCATTATGCTCGAGGAGAAATAATCGGGTCTTTTTACAAGAAATGAATTAAATAAACTAAATTAAGCTAAACTAGTTTAAAAAACAAATGAAAAGGGTCACGGGCAAGCGTCCATGTGCGAGAACAAGCACTGGACAAGCTTAGATATGACATTCTCCCCCATTTGAATAGTCGACATCCTCATAGACTTCTTCTGATGGTGCTTCTGATTTTGTCTACAGTTTATTGCATCTTCTGCTTTCTCATGAATATGTTAACTTGTAGAGCTTATCCACCGAATGAGGATACAGTGGTTGGTCTGCTACAATATCACTAGAACCCATGTTGACATCAAAGTACTTGTACAAATTAAAGCAATAATCAATACTCCTAGGACCATTCCACAACTGAGTATCATGCTTGAGAAACTATGTGACGATGTAACGACTTGGTTTCCTAAGGCCGTCACTCGGTTTCTTTCATTGGAGAATTTAGACCAAAATTCGATTGACCAAATTTTTATTCTATAAAATCTGGTAAATTTATAATACAATGACATCCAATAATTAATAATTCGTCTTATGGAAATATTTTAATTTACCATGCAATGACAAAAATTATAATTATCAAATTCACCGATTACAACAATAAATCATAAATACAATTTTTACAAATAAAAATTTAAATATATTTTTGGTCGCGTTTTGTGTGTGCGATCAATATTCTAATCTGTAAAATCCGATAAATTTTCAACGCTTCGGCGACCAATTATATTTATTGAGTAATTATAACCGAATAGCAAATAATTTATTACTGGTAAATCCGGGAAATTTTTACATACGATGGCGACAATCACAAATGTTAAATTGATCGATTCAATTTTTTTATACCGGTAAATAATAAATTCAACTATTACAAATTAAATAGAAATTCAGCTGAAATTCCTATCACCCGCATTATTTTCAAATGAATTCAAATAAATTCCTGGTGCCGGTCAATTTAATACTAAAGTTTAAATTTGTAATTCAATATACAATTACGGCGAGAGTTATAATTATCGAATTTATAGTTTATCGATTTATCAAGTCGATTCTACAATGGTGATTAATAAATACAATTATTACAATTTTAAATAAAAATTTAAATGAGATTCCTGGCGTCGTTCTCGTTCTCACCGACCTTGCAATCAAAACTGTGGGGTTGTGAGCCAATGCTTAGTAGAACTCCAATCCCTCTAATACGTGCATTTAATTAATATGACAAATAAAACACATTGGCATAATTTCCACGTAATTTTCACATAATCATAATTATTTTTATCAAGATTTAACAGTTAAAATTCCACAACAATAACAACATAAATCACACAATAGAAAATTTAAATACATGTATTAAAAGAGTTAGAAATTCCACCTGAAATTCGAAGCCGAAATCTGAACTGTAATATTTAAAACTTTATAATGTATAAGTTCATCTGGTTTCTTTTTCAATTCCGTATTTTGAGACCCCATTTTTTTTTTCATTTATTTGTTTTTTTTTTTCTCTTTCCCTGTTCTTGCGTCCCACTGCCCTATCGACTTTTTCTTCTATTTTTTTTTCTCTTTCCCAATCTCTCTGTATATATCCATATCTATAAATATATATAAATTATATGTTGGAGGTGAGATCAACCGACCTCCTTTTCTTTTCTTTTCTTTTCTTTTTCCTTAAATTCATGGCCACAAGTTGGGTGGCTTCCCATGGAAGTCACTCAATATTACACTTAACACCCCATATTTGTTTCATAATCCAAATTAAAACTAATAATTACACTTTTTCCCCAAAGATTATTAAATATATATATTTATACCATAAATTTTTCGTAATATACAAAATGACCCAATAGTATAAAACTTATGTAAAATAATATTTTCAAAAATATGAATTTAACATGTAACTCTAAAAATTATCAAGTATATATTTATATCACAAATTTACGAAACCGTCTCCAAAAATATTTATATAAAATAACATTTTCACAAAATATGAATTTCTAGGGTATTAGAGATGGTATCCCTGGAATAGAAAAATTGAACTAATGGAAATAAGGTTGTAGAACTCAAAGCTTTATCCACCACGACAACAGTTGTGGCTTTGTTCCCCAAAGCTCTGACTCTCGACACACAAAATAGGTACCTCTGTCTTCTGAATATAGTCCTACCGAAAGCAAACGGGTCTTTGCACCACTGGCTAACATGGAAGCGGATTGATCCAATAAGAACTTGATTTTTGTAGATTTTTCCCCTTCCGAGTGAGGGGAAAACTCCTCTGAAAGTTCTCTTGGAGAAGCAATTCGAGCATTGTGAAACAATCCTTTTGCTGAAATCAAATGTGGCTCTTGCAGGTTAGTCTCTCTCCCACTAAGCATTGGAAAGTCATCCTGATGTTCTCCCATCACAAGCTGCAGAGCCGAAATGGATTTATCTTCAATCAAATATCGTGTTGTAGGAATGACACATGATCGATCTTCCATCATACAAAGCAAATCAGCAAAAGGCATTGGGACTGTCTTGGTTTCCGTAAAGAATTCCTTTCCCAATATCACTAAAAAATCATCCTTGGGAACAATGGAGAAGTTGAGAAACCCATCCCACGGAGTAATATTTGTGTGTACCATGTTGGCGACTCCAACCATAGGATACGCTTTAAAATTCACGGCATTTAATCTCCTTGAGTTCTTCTTGACACGTAAGCCTAACCAGTTAGCTTTCTTATCAGACATAAAATTGTGTGTAGCATAAGTGTCAACTAAAGCACGAGAACTCTACCAATTAATTCGAAGATCTACGAACATGAGGTTCTTATTTGAGACCTTCTTATTTTGTGACCGGCTATCGCTTCATAGCATTCAACGCACGAATTATACCCATTTGATGGGTATCAAACTCATCATAAGTTTCCTTTTCCTGCTCTATGATATATTTTTTCTGGCGTTCTTTTTTCTTTCTGAATCGATGCTTACAACGCGGACAAAACATGTTTATGAGGACAATCGGATACATCATGATTCTTGTTGCACAAAAAGCAAGGAGTTGGGTTTTTATGGGCCTGGCTGCCCTAGTGAAGCTTTTGGTTTGTTTAACAAAATGATTCCCCTGCGTTGTTGAACGATCGGCCAGATTTTGAGTGTTGGCCTTGGCGCGGACTCCTCAGAGGCCTCTTTGAAGTAGAATTTGAGTTAGAGTTACTCCAACGTTTTGGCTGGATTTCCCAAGATGATTGACCTCTAGTTCTATCATTATGGGAGACAATATTATATTTCCTCTTGTCAAGGTTAGTGGTAGGTTCAATAGAGTAATTAGTTACTCTTTATGTGGCAGGAACGGCAGCAGAGAAATTAATAAGATGTTGTCTTCATATTTCTTGATGTACCTAATCTTTTAAGCCATCTAGGAACTAAAACAACTTATCTTCTTGGTACATTGTACGAATGTCCAGCATGAGAGCCATAAACTTTTTGACATAGTCTCGAACGTGTCCAGTTTATTTCAACTCTCTCAATTGTCGTCGAGTTGTGTATTCGATATTTTCTGAAAGGAATTGTACCTTGAGTTCACCCTTAAGGATTTCCAAGGTATTAATAGTGAATCCCATCAGGATGTCTGCATATTTTGTTCGCCACCATAATTTAGCATTATTGCTAAGATACACGGAGGCTGTTGTCATATTTTCTTCCTCGAATATTACTTAGGTGACTCGAAAGTATTGCTCTATATCAAAGGGGAAGTTTTCAAGCTCCTTGGCGTTTCTCCCCCCGCCATAGGATTGAGGTTCGGGAACACAAACCCTCGAAATAGGTTGTCTGGAATCTCTAGCAAGAGCTCAGTACACAATGTTCCTCAAGCTGTCTAGCTCACCCTGAAGCTCAAGGACTGACTTTTCCATCTGAGCATGATGGCCAGAAAATGTCTCGGCAACTAGGACCATCCATTTGATGAAGTGATCGATTTAAGGGTTATGAGATGTATCATCCCTATTAGTATCGGGGCTTCACAGAAGAGCTATAGCAGAGCCTATGCGGGAAACGCTTTGTTCTAGCGCGACGAGATAACTTTTCATCAACATGGTTTTCACCAATGTAGTCAGGCAACGGATCGGTCCGTTGCTCTGATACCAACTGTCACAGGCTAAGCCTTTTGAGGATGGAAAACGGACCATGGGGTACAAATTAAAGGATCGCCTAGTAACAAGCCTGAACACCAGATGATTTTGAATAGCAGAAGCAATTTTAATAGCAAAGAGTTTCACTGCAACAACATATACCGGTAATATAGTAAGAATACAATTATAATAACAATAACAATTGTATTAATATCAAATGCTACAAGGTGTGAAAGACTTGAATGACTTCAAAAGTATGTCCTCCCACATAGTATTTTAAGTAAAAAAAATACAAGTGATAACAATAGACATCATTATGTTCGAGGAGACATAATGAGGTCTTTTTACAATAAATGAATGAAATAAATTAAACTAAGCTAAATTAGTCTTAAAACAAATGAAAAAGGTCACGGACAAGCAACCATATGCGAGAACAAGCATTGGATAAGTTTAGACCGTGACACTACACGCATGACATTGTCCACAATGTAGCATTGCACCTACATTGTGCCTCATTGCCTTGGTACCGCACCAAGGTCTTTTACACTACCATGCCATCCATATAGCACCGATCCTAGCATTGCGACTAGGATTGCAAACACTGTCCAACACCCGCTGGTGTTGTGCCATAACACCACTATCCACCGATATGAACCATGTTGGTGCCTTCGTTGCTAACGCCTTATTTGTGTCGCATGCACCGTATCCAGTAGCAAAGTACACTAAATTTGTGCCAAATGATCCTCCAGCTAGGGGTATGCAAAGAATCGGTCTAACCCGCCAAAACCGTCCAAATCGCCCAAACAGCAAAAAACTCGTCCAATATTAACCCGCACATTGCGTAGGCCATAAACCTTGAAACCTGCACATGAATGAGCGAGTTACGGTTTGGTCCATTTTCTTACGAGTTCTACCAACCTTCCAAGTGGAACACAAAATGATGTCATTTTTTTTTATGATATAAATAATATTTAAGCGGTTGCCTACAATTTCTATCTATTCCAATCACCGTCGATCATTCTTTTTGCGTCTTGTTCTCTTCGTTCTTCCTAAATCCTAATTCATTCTCCACTTTTGTGAAAATTTCTTCCTAAATTCATTCACCGTCTTGAGCAATCCAAGGTTCTAGTTAGCCCAACCCTTTCAGTTCAATCCGTACACTATTAGGTAGCATACAGTTTAAACTAGTCAAACCGCATACTCCAACCCGCCTCAACCAGCACATTATTGGGCGATCTATGGTTTAAACTAACCCAACCCACCTAGTATTAGTTTGGTCCACGGTTTTGGTCCAAATAGTCCCAAACCGCCCATTGCACACCCCTATTCCAGCCTTGTTAGGGGCTTAACAGTTTGGAGAGATAGATAAAATGTTTGTAGCTTTAGTGAGTCTACGCGCGAGGATTCACAACCATCGTCCTCACGGTAAATAATTACTCGCAAGTATACGAGGTCTAGTTTTAATATAATGGATCTTGTAAGATTGGATATCGTTCTACTGGGAATGGCAGGTAATTTGGTTGAGTATTGCGATTTAAATAGTTTCATATTATCTCGACTAATCAAATTTTGTTTGTTTTTTATTTAATATACTAAGATAAACGACAACTATGAAGTTAGTTCTAATTACACTAATTACTTAGGTATTGATTTCTTTTACATAATGCATAATTGACGTCATTAAGTTAGCTATAATAGTTTTCTATCTATTCCGACAATCTCTGTATCGATAACTCCTCCGCTACCTCTCCCGAGTGTAAGACGGGGGATTACACGACTTCGTGTCAACGAAGAAGTCCCCTTTAATGCCTTTACGACCCTAGGTCACGTGAGTCTTTAGCCAACGTCAGGGATTGCATACGTTCTAACGCCCTCCCAGGTCGTTAGAACGTCACGTTGTATTTACCCTAGTCCGAATCCAGGGTTACCTTTCCCGAGTGTTAAACCCCATATTCTCGGTTGATAAATATAAGCATAATATCAAGAATAATGGTAAACACAATCGAATTTAGACAAACAACACATTAAAGTAACATTAATTCATTCAACTTAACAATTACATGATTTCAACTACACCTAAGTAACATTTAACTAATACTATAAGATCTTAGCCATATACCATACAAAATAAGAGGGATTCAACATTCTTAGATATGAAAAAATGATTACAAAGATAAAAACAAGAGAGAAACAATCAAATCTGGAAGTGAAACGGTTCACTATCGCTAATGATCGATCCGCAAGTGATCCTTCTTTGTCCGAATGATGAACCTCCTTCTTGATCTTCAAAATATAGCTTAAGAGCTCTCTACTAGGGTTAGGGTTATTCAACAACTAGTTTCAGACGTGGGAAAGGGGTATATATAGGCCTAGGGGTTCAAAAATATCTAAACAGATATTTTGGGCTGTTTTGCGAATTCCGCCTAAGCGGTAGAATCTTCGCCTAGGCGGAGTTTAAGTCGGTTAGAATTCCGCTTAGGCGATGGTTTCTTCGCCTAGGCGGAAGACTAATTTCTTGGTCCCATTTCTTTCTGACGGAATTCCGCCTAGGCGGTAGCTACTTTGCCTAGGCGGATTTACAGCAGTACAGCTCTTCCAGTAGTTCAGCACTTCCTGTATTCTGATGGATTTCCGCTTAGACGGTGGAAACTTCGCCTAGGCGGATTTCAATACTTTAGCCCTTGCAACCTTCTGATGGATTTTCGCCTAGGTGGTGAAAACTTCGCCTAGGCGGATTTCAACTTTTCAGCTTTTGTAACTTTCTGATGAATTTCTGCCTAGGCGGTGGATACTTCGCTTAGGCGGAATTGCGTTGTTCTTTGAAACCTCATTTTTTCATCTTTTTGGCTACCCTTTTCTCCACCATTTCGCTCGGTTTGCCGATTGTTTACGTCCCTACTCCTGACTAATAAAAACAGCTAAAAAGATATTCAAACTTCAATAAAATACTCGAAAACTGGCAAATTCGGTTTAGAATTAGATAGATATTTTACACCTATCAAATACCCCCAAAATTGGAATTTTTCTAGTTCTCGAGCAAAACACCCTAATGCTAAATAACACTAACTACACTGATTAGCTACATTCTAAACTACAAATAAGTAATCATTAACAAATAAGAAGTACACACCTGTGAGATTTAAGTTTAGTCAAAGAAACCATGTTATTCTTCCCTCAACAACCCGTAATCAGATCCGGTTAAGGAATAACATACACCACGTGGTGTTCCAGAATTTCAACACTCAATATCAGTAAAAATCATTTTAGATCCAATTGAAATGTGTGTGTGTGAGAACTCGGATATATAACTAATCAAACGCCGGATTGGATTATTCAATGAATAAGGTCATGACTTAAACCTGTTAAAACATTCAGGAAAGTCATATGCTTGACTGGGCTCAACTATCCACTAATGTAGGTTCGGACATTCACCAAGATCAATAGGGCTTGGTTTGGCTTTGGAGAACGGCCAAGGGTATCATAGAAATAGAAACTCGTTATAATTTTAACGATACCCGAGGTACAAACGCTTGTCGCTAAATCTCTCTCATGATCCCCTTATCTTTGAAGATATTACCCTGAACAAGATTTAGTAAACTTGTATTCACTTGTCACAACAACTGAAATTAAACATTATATTTACATAGGTTTTTTTTTTTTTTAACACCCCCCCCCCAAGCTTATTCAATTTTTTACAATTTTAGGGGCATGTTAATACAACTAAAGGATTGACAAGTGAATACTCTTATACTTAACCAAAAATATTTTAAACTGAAACCCCGATTGCCCGCTTCAAGTTAGCATAATCTAATGCTACTTGTTTTCACTCAATTTTCACTTTTATTCCTAGCAACAATGGTTCTGAAAGATTTACTTGGTTAAAGTATAGAAACAAGTTCAGAAGTGAAAAAATTTTATGGCTTCGACAGGAGAACGAGGGAATAACTTTTCAGGTTAGTTTTAAACGGTTCAAGCGATGAAAATGAAGGCCTATATCATGCCTCCAGAATTACCTTACCTATAATTTTGCCTCAAGCCTCCCCCAGTCAAGTTCTAGATTCCTCATTTCTGTCATGAACTTATTACTGAATAATCGGCGTCAAATCATTCAACTAGTTATACAATGAGTTAGGCGATCGTACGATTTAGGATCAAAATAATCTTCACCTAATTGACATGCTAAGCACACAAAACACACGTGAATGGCATTACCCCCGACCTCAATATGCAATTTAGGGGGTAATTTTCATCATTGGGACATGGTTTGGACGAACTCAAAAACTCAGCATGCACGTACAACTATATTCATTAACATATCTACTCTAATTCTATAAACTAATATTATTTATGCTAATGATCCTTACACATGCATAGCTAAACATTACACTTGCATAACAAAAAGAATTTCAAAATTTACAAAAAATTAACATTAATATCCTACCAACCATAACCAAATCACATTTTTGTCGCAATGTAGCGTAAAATAAATGATTCACATTGTATATCTACTCAAAAACATGATAGGATTTACCAAAAATCATTCCTAAATCCCTAAGATCATGAAAAATGGAATCTAGGGTTTAAAGGGGTTTAGGGTTCTGGCCAAATCCAATGATTTTTGAAATAAATGAGCAAATGAAGAAAATATTTCAACAACTAAATGAAAAATAGGATCATTGACACTTGTTGAAAATTTTTGATCAAATCACTGGAGGATGGCAATCTCGCACTGTTTCACCGTTCAAACCCTAATTTTCAAAAACGGGAAGAGGAATTCCACGTTTGGATGAAGATTCTTGGTGAAAATCCAAGTTTTTAGCAATGTAGGATGAATCTTTAACGGGAGGAAGGGATTTGGGATGGTGAAGTTGAGAGGTTTCTTGAAATTTTTAGGAGGGAAGTGCCGTTTACGAAGAGGACTATTGCGTTTTAAAACAGGGTTCGCGTGAATTCGCCTCGGCAGTGGTTTTTCCTCTTAGGCGAAGTAGCGCCTTTTTTCTTTTTAAAAACCTTCTGGTGTTAATTCGTCTAGGCGGTGGTTTTTCTGCCTGGGCAAATTTACACCAGTGTGAAACCCCTAATTTCGTTGTAAATCCGCTTAGGTGGTGGGTTTTCCGCCTGGGCGAATTTACACCAATGTAGGAACTCAGCTTTTCTTCATTTTTCCACCTAGGCAGTGGTTTTACCGCTTGGGCGAAGTTACGGCAGTGTTGAAATTCAGACTTTTTCTTCCTATTTCTGCCTAGGCGGTGGTTTTTCAGCCTAGGTGAATTTACGCCAGTATGTTTTATCAGCCTTTTGTCCAATTTTCACCTAGGCGGTGGTTTTTCTGCCTAGGCGAATTTTCACCAGTGTGGACTTTAGCTGGATTCCTTCAGGTTTTCACATTTTTGCTCTACACCTCTTACGTCCTCTTCGTTCCTCAAACGAGTTTTAACATGCAAATCAATCCTAAGTATCTAGCCTCATCAATTCACCACAAAAAAATAGTATTACGAGATCAATACAATCTCCAAAAAGTAATTTATACAAAAGTTAGGAATGTTCGTTACCCTCGATGACATATCAAAAGATGTTTCTCGGTTTTATGTCCCTAGCATGGACGTTTATGAATTCCAGCTCTATCCTTCAACGAGAGAGATGTTCTCCACAACTCCCTCTTCATCCTTGAAGTAGTTCTTGATCCGCTTCCCGTTGACTCGGAAAGTTCGTCCGTCTTCGCCTTCTAGCTCGATAATACCTGCGGGACATTTGCTTGAGCATTTTTCACCAAAATCCCTCATAGACAAGGTATTTTGGATAGAATGCTTTGTTGGATCATGATTCATATTATTGAAGTTGGCATCTTCTCTCTCTCCTTATCATTTTCAACATATGCTCAATCTCGAGATCAAGAGCCAAGAATTCCAAACTCCTTCTTCGTTGTATGCACTGTTTGATCATATCTCTCGAAACAAATTAAACAAATAATTTAAAATAAAATAAAAGAAAAGAATTGTCAGGATTAATATTCAACCACTTGGTCACAATATCAACCCAATTGAAAAACACCTTGCCATTCCTCGGCAACGGCGCCAAAAACTTGTACGCGCGAGGATTCACAACCATCGTCCTTGCGGTAAATGACTACTCGCAAGTATACAAGGTCTAGTTTTAATATAATGGATCTTGTAAGATCGGATATCGTTCCACTGGGAATGGCAGGTAATTCGGTTGAGTATTGTGATTTAAATAGTTTCATATTATCTCGACTAATCAAATTTTGTTTGTTTTCTATTTAATATACTAAGATAAACAACAACTAGAAGTTAGTTCTAATTACACTAATTACTTAGGTATTGATTTCTTTCACATAATGCATAATCGACGTCATTAAGTTAGCTATAATGGTTTTCTATCTATTCCGACAATCTCTGTATCGATAACTCCTCCGCTACCTCTCCCGAGTGTCAGACGGGGGATTACACGACTTCGTGTCAACGAAGAAATCCCCTTCAACACCTTTACGACCCTAGGTCGCGTGAGTCTTTAGCCAACGTCATGGATTGCATACGTTCTAACGCCCTCCCGGGTCGTTAGAACGTCACATTGTATTTACCCTAATCCGAATCCAGGGTTACCTCTCCCGAGTATCAAACCCCATATTCTCGGTTGATCAATACAAGCATAATATCAAGAATAATGGTAAAAACAATCGGATTTAGACAAACAACACATTAAAGTAACATTACTTCATTCAACTTAACAATTACATGATTTCAACTACACCTAAGTAACATTTAACTAATACTATAAGATCTTAGCCATATACCATACAAAATAAGAGGGATTCAACATTCTTAGATATGAAAAAGTGATTACAAAGATAAAAACAAGAGAGAAACGATCAAATCTGGAAGTGAAACGGTTCACTGTCGCTAATGATCAATCTGCAAGTGATCCTTCTTTGTCCGAATGATGAACCTCCTTCTTGATCTTCAAAATATAGCTTAAGAGATCTCTACTAGGGTTAGGGTTCTTCAACAACTGGTTTCAGACATAGGAAAGGGGTATATATAGGCCTAGGGGTTCAAAAATATCTAAACAGATATTTTGGGCTGTTCTGCGAATTTCGCCTAAGCGGTAGAATCTTCACCTAGGCGGAGTTTAAGTCGGTTAGAATTCCGCCTAGGCGATGGTTTCTTCGCCTAGGCAGAAGACTAACTTCTTGGTCCCCTTTCTTTCTGACGGAATTCTGCCTAGGCGGTAGCTACTTCACCTAGGTGGATTTATAGCAGTACAACTCTTTTAGCAGTTCGGCACTTCCAGCATTCTGATGGATTTCTGCCTAGGCGGTGGAAATTTCGCCTAGGCGGATTTCAATACTTTAGTCCTTGCAACCTTCTGACGGATTTCTGCCTAGGCGGTGGAAACTTTGCCTAGGCGGATATCAACTTTTCAGCTTTTGCAACTTTCTGATGAATTTCCGCCTAGGCGATGGATACTTCGCTTAGGCGGAATTACGCTGTTCTTTGAAACCTCCTTTTTTTTTTTTTTTATTTATCTTTTTTGCTACCATTTTCTCCACCATTTCTCTCGATTTGTTGATTGTTTACATCCCTACTTCTGACTAATAAAAACAGCTAAAAATATATTCAAACTTCAATAAAATACTCAAAAATTGGCAAATTCGATTTAAAATTAGATAGGTTTTTTACACCTATCAGTGAGCTTGAGATCGTAACTCTGGAGGCCACCGTTAAGTAACCTGTGCCACGAAGAAACATCAAGAGAACAACACAGATCTATGGCAGATCTGTCTATGGCGTAGAGTAAGAGAAATAAAAAGAAGTTGGTGGTGTGGAAAGAGTGACGGGGAAACCAGATATCTGTTTCAGTTTTCTATGCGGATAGTTCGCTGGAGGGTTCCTCTGTTTCAATTTGTTCTATGGATAGTTCGTCAGAACCTGGTCTTTTCAAGTCTCTTATATCATATTCCGAGCTAGAAAACCCATTTGAAATTCTTCTCCCTCATGGTGGAGCTCCAACAGTTGTCGATTCAGTTTCTCGGCAATGAAATTCATCGTCAAAATGCATGAGAAATCCAATTCTTGAAAAATCAAAAACTCATATGGGTTCGATTTGATTTCAGAGTTGGAACTCTCTCCGATTATCATAAGGCTATCGAAATCGAAAGAGATAATAAAACCCTATTATGAATCAATTCTACATAGAATTTGATGTAGGTAAATCGGGCTTCCTCCACGTGTCAGCCACCTAGATCAGATTTGCTACATCACCGGTTCCACGACATCAACGACCTTAGCTAGCCCCGTATATAGACAGCCCGGATGGACCCCTAGGTCGATCATCTAAGAGCACACAAGAAGCTCCTCCAGAAGCCCTGTGAAGAATCGACGCTCAATAGAAGGTCGGCAGGCCCAAACCGACCTGAGCCCCTTGACCGGTCAGACCTACCTTAATTTTGTTTACACTAATCATGCTTCCACCTATAAATAGAAGGCTTCCCCAACACTTTTGGGGGATTAGAGAACAATTCTACAGAGAGAAAATTCACCATAGGTCACTCAAAAAGGTAAGGACCTGCTCATACCAGGATCTATATTTCCTCCTCGTCGTCTTGGATAAGGAGAAAATCGAGTACGCCTTCAGGCTCGGATTTTGAGCTACAAATAATAAGGCTGAGTACAAAGCATTGTTGGCCAGGCTGCGTTTAGCCCAGGAGTTTAATGTAAGAACCCTCCTGGTAATGTGCGATTCCTAACTTGTTGTTAATCAGGTTAACGGTGATTACCTAACAAAGGAACCGAGCATGGTGGCCTACCTGGAGAGGGTAAAAAACCTGACCAAACTCTTTGAGAAAGTGAAAGTTATGCAAATACCCCTAGAATAAAACAGGCACGTTGATGCCTTGGCTAACTTGGCCTCGATGGTGGAATTCACGCTCAAGAAGACAATCCCCGTTGAATTCCTTGCCGAGTCGAGCACAGCCTCCTCAGACGAGACCGTGATGATATTCGCCCTAGACTCTGAGCCGACCTGGATGGACCCCATCATGAGCTATCTTACTGATGGGATGTTTCCAAGTGATCAGGCTGACTCCCGAAGAATATGGTACTAGGCGGCACGGTACGCTCTTATCGACGGAATTCTTTACCGAAAATTCTTCTCTGATCCGTACTCCCGATGTCTCTGACCTGAAGACGCTGACTACGTTATGAGGGAGGTCCACGAGGGGATTTACGAAAATCACTCAGGGGAAAGGTCCCTAGCTCAGAAACTACTCCTAAACGGGTATTACTGGCTGAAGATGCTCGAGGATGTGGGAGAATTCGTGAAAAAGTATGACAAGTGCCAGAGATTTACCGTGGACTCTCACGCCTTGCCAATCGAGCTGGTTCTGATGTCCAGCCCGTGGACATTCGCCTAGTGGGAAATAGATCTCCTCGACTAGTTCCCCCAGGGGACCGGTCATAGAAAATTCTTAGTCGTCGTCATCGACTACTTCACTAAGTGGGTTGAAGCTGAGCCACTCACAACGATCACCAAATAATGGATTTGGGACTTCATCTGGAAGCACATGATTTATCGATTTGGCATCTTGAGGGCTATCATATCTGACAATGGAAAGCAATTCGACAACGACCTGTTCGCTGAGCTATGTACCGGGCTGGGGATCAGGACGAATTTCTCCTCCCTAGGCCAGCCTCAGGCTAACGGCTAGGTCGAAGTAACCAACCGGACTATCTTACAAAACTTCAAAACCAGGTTGGATAAATCAAAGGGGTTATGGGTGGAAGACCTGTATCCCGTACTGTGGGCTTATGACACAACAGCTCGGACTCCTACCGGTGAGACATTTTTTGCAATGATATTCGGTTTGGAAGCTGTCATCCTGGTCAAGGTCGAAAAACCCTCCCCTCGTACAGCTCGACCATTTGACCGAGCTAAAAATAAGGTAGACCTGGCTCTCAACCTTGACCTACTAGAAGAGATGAGGGAAAGAGCTCAGATTCACCAGCCCGCCTATCAATAGAGGACGGCCCGATACTATAATCATCCTAAGGAAGGTCACCCTAGCTATGAAGAAGCAAAATGCCGGGAAGTTAGCACCAAGCTGGGAAGGGCCTTATCGTGTGGCTCGCATAGCCTGGCCAAGGACCTATAATTTGGAAACCGAAAAAGGGGTACCACTCAGGCATCCTTGGAATGCTGAGCATCTGAAACACTTCTACCCAAGCGATGAATGAAATCCCTAAGCTTGCCAAAGATTTTTTATTTTGATCACATAGAATTGTAATGAAAAAAATTGAAGGCAATGAAAATGGGCGTTTTCGGTTCAATAAGTTTCTAGTTTCCGTAATAGGTTAAATAGTATAATTACAGATCGAACCCTAAAGAAGATCGACAAGCTCTGAAAAATCGAGCTCAACAGATCATCTAGGGGGCAAAATAATCCAACCAAATTCGAGTCTTAGGGTGGGCAAGAGCAGCCCTCTGTGTGTCGAGAGGCCGGGGTGAGCCATCTTCAAGCGCTTCTCTCTATAAAGGCGGGGGCGAGCAGCCCCTCGTGCCAAAGGTTGGGGTAAGCCGTGCTCTAGCCATTCCTCCGAGCAGAGGTAATCCTCTTGCCTCGGGGATGATCCGAGGATGAAGCAAAACCATTGGGGGCCGGACCCTAGAGAAGATCTACAAGCCCAGAAAAATTGAGCTCGATAGATCGTCTAGGGGAAAAAACGGCCCAACCGCAAATTGTACAAGTGTAAAGACAGGGAATGACAACCCTTTGTGCACCGAGAGGCCAGGGTGAGCCGTCCTTCAGCTCATTTTCCCTGTTGAGGCAAGTGTGGGCAGCCTATCGTGCCTAAGGCCTGGGTGAGCCATTCTCCAGCCATCCGTTTGGGCTGAGGTGTCCCTCTAGCCACGAAGATGATTTAGGGATAAAAAAAAATAGACCAGGTCTCGGGAAAGCCTAGCTCGATGAATCTTCTGGGGGACAAAACGATCTGCCAGTTCAACAAGCCGATAGGGTAAGGCGGAGATGCGTGACCTCGATGTCGTATCCTATAAGACGCCCTGGAAGCTTGATGGAACTGAGCTCCCTTGGTCGTCTGGGGGGCAAAATAACGGACCATAACGTGTCCAGTTACCTGCGAACAAGTGGTGAAAATCCGCTGGGCACTAGAAAGACGACCACAACAGCTCTCTCAGCACAAACTCTTATGGTTGCCTTGGGGGCAAAGTGTGTACTGCTCAAGTTACACAGCCGGCTAGGCATAGAAAGATTACTTTAGGTCGGCAAATCTCGTAGACTTGCAAAAAAAAAAAAAAAAAATCCAATAAAAGCAAAGTCAGAAAAATGAAGACAAGGGACGTACAATTAGAAAAATAGGAGTTCTATTAATTAATCAAAAGGGATTACAAGAAGAAAAAATGGGACTCCTGCCGATGATATACAAGCCCGCTATTGCTGGGCCGAACAAAAAAAAATTAAAAATAAAAAAAAAATAAAAAAAATCCTAAAACTAAAGCAAGTGTGCTTCCTTGAGGGCTGAGGCTACTACTGGAACGGGTCAGGACCAATTTGCTTACCACTAGCCTCCTCTACACTGGCCTGATCACGGCTTCTTGAATGGCCGGCTCAATGCTCGGCTCGTCTATGCTGGTATCCTGCTAGGCTTGAGCTTCGGCGACATCTTGGTAAAAAATCTCGAGGTCTATCTTCATATGATCAACCTTCGGGAACAGCCGCCAGACAGAGTTGACCGCCCACTTAAAACCAAGTTAGATCACGCTAACGGTGATTCGGTCTCGAAGCCCAACGAATTTTTCACTCTTCTTATCAATCTCGACTGCCTCAGCTCGGGCCTCAACTTGAGCCTTCTCCAGCTCGGCCGCTTGGTTCTATTGGAGTTCCTCTAGCCGGGAGATGGCAATGTGCTCGGTCGTCTAAATTCCTCGGCTTTCTTGGTCGTTGTCTCCTTCTCAGCACAGATTTGCTCCACCTCCTCATGGTACTCTTCCAGGAGACTAATGTCCTCTTCCTATACTTGGTTAGCTCCTCAAGTACATGGTTGGCCTGGTGTAAGAGGGCCCCGGTCTCCAGCGAAGAAAACAACCCTTGTAAAGTCGATAATCGGAATTATTAAGACATTAATTGAGTCCAAAAACAAAATACCAAATGTTGTTCGAGGAGAACAATTTATTGAAAGCAGGAACCAGTTCATGCCAGCGCAGAGCCGAGTATCGGACTTCTCGGCAAATCTTGCCTTATCCGCAGGCGGCACGATCTATTGAGCAAAGCTTGTGAGCATGGTCGGATTCTAGGTAGCAGGTTCGTTGACACGGAGCCCGGTCTTGAGGACGAACTCCTCAGACTCCTCACCATCTCCCTATTGTGGCTCCACTTATCGGGTCGGGATGGTAGATCGACTTTTCTTGTGATGCCCAGTCGGCACATCGGACACCCCCACCTTCCTTTTCTCCTTGTCCTTCCTGGAAAAGAGGACGTGATCTTCCCTGAAGACCTCCGTCTGTCCAGTCTTGGCGATGGCTAGGGTCCCCGGCCTTGTCAAAGTAGGGGTAGGCCTTGCCTAGCCAGTAGGTCTCGTCTCCTCAGTCTTCTGATTGGTCTGAGCACCTTGGGCGGCCTTGCTTGTCGTTATCCCCTTGTGTCATCTGAGCTATCGCCGCCATGTCCATAGCTAAAAATAAAATAAAAATGGAAAGGTCGTCAGTCGGTGAAGAAAAGTAATTCGCAAGTAAAATTAAAATGTCGGGCCGAGCTCGAGATACTTACCATTCTGAGAATTCTTATTCAAGGTCAGCACGGGCATATATGGGTCACTCCAGAAGTATATGTCGTAGAGACACAATGTGAGAAGTGAGCCGATGTGAATGTATAGGGTTTGGAGAATCACCTCTTTCTCTGGGAGGATCTTTAGGCTAGCCTTGCGCTTCTTCGTCACTGAAAAATGAAACATGTCAGAATAGAAAATCGGGGTGGAAAGGACGAGCTTCGAGCTAAAAAAAAAACTTACCCAAGTCTCCCCAATACCTCTGGATTGGAAAATCAAATGCCGATGCCTCGTTGGCCTCCCACCCGGTACCGCCCAAAAAGAAGAACCTCGACTTTCAGTCCTTGATGGAATCGGGGTAGTCCTTGAGGATTTTTTCCTAGGCCGAGAGGTAGAACCAGCCCTTACCATCGGGCATGGCCTTCGTCAAAAATAGCATGTGGAACAGCTCGAGGGACGGCGTTATCCCCTCAGCCAGGAAAATAACATAGAAGGACATGATCATGCGTATACTGTTAGGAGAGAGTTGTGCCAGACACAGACCCAAGTCCTAACAGACCTCCCTCACCCAGGGGTAGATGGGGAACCACAGCCCGGCCTGCTACTACTGGTCATAAACCGCGATGAACTTCTTGAGTGGGTCACATGCTCGATCGTCCTCTTTGGGAACGCGCAGCTCGACTGAGCTAGGAATTGCGTATAAGGAGCGCAGTTCCCGAACATCTTTTTTCAATAGGTTGGACTTCATTCTCTAGACCCAAGCATCTGAGAGAACCTCGTAGGTCAACCTACAAGAAGTCGAGCTCGCCCAGGGAGGACGGCCAGACGTTGATGGTTGGGCGGCCGCTGGGCCCCCGGAGGAGCCCGCCTCACTTCTAGTCCTCAGAGACCCGCGAGGGGGCACTAGGCGCAGGGAGTGCCCTTACTCCGGTCTCCTCCTAGGACTCCTTAGAAGAAGACATCCACTGGACAATGATCTCATGCTCGCCTGCCGGTCGTGGGGACGCTCGTATCGTTGGACTCTATCGCGAACGAGCTAAGCTCAATCTAGACGGCCAGGGAGTCGACCGCTATCACATCAATTCTAGATGCACTGCTCCCCAACGAGCCAAACTCATAGATATAAGACATAAAGAAAGAAAAGAAGAAAATGACAGGAAAAGTATCGTGCTTGGAGGTCGGGAGGAGCTTTCGCTATGTACTGGTAAAGAAATTTGGGAAATAGAACGCATATTTGTAGGGTGCCGAGAAGTCGAACCGTCACATCACATCGAACGGTTCTTAGGGCTTCGATTCCCGTGCCTTTAGCCACGTGTCGTAAATTCGGTCGGGCTGATAGTCAAACTTCTTAGGGAAGCCAAAGAGCGCGCCCGGTTAGGCTGTGTCATCCCAGTCCCTTTACCCCCTCTCTCCATCAGCTCGGCTGACCGTTCCTGGAGGTCTGACTATTGAATCCTCAGCGTCTCATGTCCCATTTCCATGCTAAGGCTTGGGGGGCAACTGATATGGGTAAATCGGGCTCCCTTCACGTGTCAGCCACTTGGATCAGACCTGTCACGTCACCTGTTCCACGACGTCAATGACCTCAGCTAGCCTGGTGTATAGATAGTCCGAATGGACCCCTAGGTCAATCGTCTAGGAGCACATAAGGACCTCCTCCAAAAGCCCTGTGAAGAATCGACGCTCAACGGAAGGTCGGCAGGATTAAATCGACCTGCGCCCCTTGATCAGTCAAACCTGCCTCCGCGGTAGGTCAGACCCCAGTCCCCACCATCTACAGTGAAGGGCCCAAAGCCCAAGCCCATAGCTCTAGTCTGCCATGCCACCCATGCGCCTGACTGCTTACCGATAATCTGAGCTTAAGGCCTTAATCTTGTTTACACTAATCACGCTTCCGCCTATAAATAGAAGGCTTCCCCAATACTTTTGGGGGATCAGAGAACAATTCTAGAGAGAGAAACTTTACCATAGATCGCTCAGACAGGTCGAGGTAACAGTGACTTTTTGATCTATATTTCTTCATCGAGCTCTTACTCTCACGCTGGAGGGGATACACCGGGAAAAACTCGGCCCATCCTATATGCAGGTGACAGATTGGAGTTTGGCCCGGACAACAACTAGGAGTACGCCAGGAAAAGAAGACCCAGGCTCGAACGTAGGTCGGATCAACCCGTCTAGTCCAGCTGTAGTACTTGAGGAAGATCAACCACTATATACCTGCTCCCTAATCTGAGGGTGTCCGGACCATACCGAATTCAGTATAAGTAAATGTTTAGGTCAACCTCGAAATTCCTAAAGTTAAGGGGGACTAAGATGACATTATTAAATGTTGATTTCCTTAAATCACCTTTAATATGAATAAAAATTAGTTACTACCATTCAATTATAGGACTTCACCAATTTACCTCTGTTACCTGCTTTAATCCCTAAAGCATTTATTATCACTTGTTGCATCTGTTTGACACCAAAAATACTTTTCTATTTTTTTATTTTATATCAAATATCATCGAGAAATCAAACCAAAGACCTTGATCAAACAAAGGATTTTTCATGACAAGTCTAAGTTAACCAACGTAACTAAGGCTTAGGACTTAGTTCGAAAACATCCAAACCAAAGTCATCATGACTTGCAATCAACCCATCACATCAAGGGCCCTACCAAGCATTTAATGACTTATTAAATGAGAATTAAATTCCATATTTTCCAAGATATTTCCTACAAAATATCTAAGAGAGAAATCAAGTTACTTGAAAAGTAACTATCGATTATCAATCCAACCGATTCAATTCGCCACCAAGGCATGCATATATAAACATATATACATATTTACAAAAATACTGTTATAGTTTTTTTTTTTTTCCAAAAATAATATTTACCAAACTTAAGACCCAAAAATACATGTACCCCCAAAATATCCATAGCAACAAAAAAAAAAAACAAAAAAAAAAAATAGTATCTTTCACGGTTCACACTTGACCCGACTATCCTTCTAAAAATGACACCACCTTCTAATTCTACCTAGTGCCAGTAGTAGACCCGTCTTTAACTGCGGCACCTAAGACAAAAAAATTATCAGTGTACTGTCTTTATAATATAAAAATAATTTATGGATCAAGCATAATTATTAAATACCATTTTTCAAACATAATATAAATATAACTGCATACTGAGCCGAAATAGCATTCCACTAGCCAATCAACCAATCAAATTATTTGATATATAATAAAATACCGCACACATATTTCCCTACTAGTCATAGGATCGTTTCACCTCACGATCGGGAATTACGACGGTACTGTCATCTGTACAACTGTGTCATCTAAGATGGTTATCAGTGTCAGGGTCATTCAATATCTCCAATGTTAGTAGCCAACACGTGGTATAAACCAACCATATCACAATGATAATCATCATCGTCAACAACAACAACAACATATATCAACCACCTGCAGGACTTGTTTTCCTATCAAGTTACAATACAATGTCCTACAGGACATGCCCTCCTGTTAGGACCAACATCCCATAGGACATGCCCTCTTGTCGAGGTCACAGTATGGCATAGTCGGATAATAAAACCACTTTCCACATTTAACAATATACTTGATCCGCGTATCGTCATAAAATAATCCATTTTAATAACCATTTTTTTTCCACATTTTAGTACGAAAATATAATTTGACAATTTACATAAAAGACAATACACTCACCTCGATTTTTGCCCTACTAAAAATACTATCATCCGAATGCTACGCAGTTAGCGTCGCCTACGAACCTAACAACCGAATAGCCTAGACTAAGAATTTATTTAAAATAAACTTAATATGAAATGCGTAACCCTAAAATATACCATTTCCCATTCTCAATTTTTTTGATTATGCGAAATTATTTAATGCCTAATTTCTTAGGTTAATATTAATTGTACAAAAATTATTAGAACAATGACTACAAAATTCTTCCTGTATATAATGTAATCTACAGAAAAATGTTAATTGACTGTTAAAAATTTTATTAGTCGAAGAAATACTAAAATTTTCGTTTTAGTAAAATTTATAATTTTTATCTTAAGTTGTATTCTTCGCAAATTAGATATATCTGTATATACACGTATACGCGCTACATTTCTCGAACCCACTATATTAATCAAACCTTCGTATATATATATTTTTGACATAAATATACATTTATATATGTTCCTACAAATAGTTTTGATTTTATCTCTTACTTTTTTTCTTTGATCAGAAGAGCCGACACTATGAAGAGAACAAGAAATTCTTCTTAAGCTTTATATTTGTATATCTATATATGATTCACCTTTCATTATCCAACTTTTTTTTTTTAATTTAAATATAGGTTTTGTCATGTTGTGACAACAAAATCAACCCAACATCCCCAAATTAGGGATGTGTACGACAACACATGGCCTTCATTTTTATTTTAATTTTTTTAATTACACAAAAGACCCAATTAAAATGTAAAAATATTAATTATATCCCAAGATTTTTTTAAATCATATTTTAAATAACTTAATAATCCCTAACTTTTAAAAGTCAAAAATTAAAATTAATTTATTAGCCCCTAAAATTTTTAAAATAAATATTAAATAGCATAGTGCACCCCATTGTTTCTCTATATGTTCTAAAATGCAACTAGGAATATGCATGCGCAAGAACTAGGCTTTACAATCCTTCCCCCTAAAAGAAATTTCATCTCAAAATTTTAGTTGTCTTAGGCGAATAAATGCGGATATTTATTCATCATCTCCTCTTCTCTCTCCCACGTCGCTTTCTCCATTAAGTGACTGTGCCATAGTTCTTTCACCAACGAAATCATTTTCATTCGTAACACTTGATCTTTACAGTTTAGAATCTAGACTAGCTCCTCAACGTATGTCAAGTCTTCTTTCAATTCGACTGGTTGAGAAGTCGACACATGCGAAGGGTCTGGCACATATTTTCTGAGTATCGATACATGGAAAACATCGTGTAATCTAGACAATTCTGGCGGTAGGGCTAGTCGATAGGCCATTGTGCCAACCCGTTCTAAAATCTCGTATGACCCGATATACCACGTACTTAGCTTTCCCTTCTTCCCGTAGCTCATGATACCTTTTCCACAGAGATATACGTAAGACATTGTAATCACCCACTTCAAATTCCAACTCATGCCTGCGCTGGTCAGCATAACTCTTTTGCCGACTCTGAGCAGTCTTCAATCTTTCCTAAATCACTTTTACTTTTTCTACTGTCATTTGAGACATATCAGGCATCAACAATTTTTGTTCTCCCACTTCAGTCCAATAGATTGTAGTCCTACATCTTCTTCCATATAACACTTCATATGGTGCTATCTTGAATGCCGAATGGTAGCTATTGTTATAGGCAAACTCCATTAACGTCAAATGATCATCCCAACTACCAGGAAATTCTAGAACCGAACCCCTCAACATATCTTCTAATGTCCGAATTGTATGCTTTGATTGGCCGTCTGTCTGAGGATGAAAGGCTGTACTGAATTTTAACTTGGAACCCATAACAGCTTGAAGACTCGGCCAGAATTTCGACGTAAATCTCAGATCTCTATCCGACACTATGGCAGCTGGCGCACCATGTAATCTAAAAATCTTGTCCATATACAATTTTGCATATTTTTTCGTGGAGTACGTTGTTTTCACGGCAAGAAAATGAGCAGACTTGGTAAGTTTATCAAGTTATAATATTCTACCCGGACGCTGGTGCTCGATCTTGACTTGCTGATAAATAAGACACCTGGCAACAAATTCTACAATTTCACATTTCATTCTATTCTACCAATAGTGTTCTTGCAAATCCCAATACATTTTGGTATTTCTTGGATGCATTGCATATGCTGAGCTATGTACTTTCTCCAAGATATATTTCTTCAGATTGAAATTATAGGCACACACAGTCTATTCTCAAACATCAAGGCTTCATCATTATCCTTAATGCGATAGTCGGCTCTTTGTCCATTCTTCACTTCATCTCTGATCTTTCCTAATTGGGCATCCGACTTTTGCGCTTCTATAATGCAGTCGATTAACGTCGATCTTAAGGTCAAAGTTGCAAGCAACGTTGCCATCTGACTAACCGCCAACTGGACTTGCAGAGATGTCAGCTCAGTATATAGGTTAGTATGAACAACTCGAAGGTGTGCAATCGAACCCGCCAATTTTTGACTCAACGCACCTGCTACAACATTGGCATTTCCAAGGTAATAATGGATAGTACAATCATAATCATTGATCAACTCTATCCAATGCCTCTGTCTCAGATTTAGTTCTTTCTGAGTAAACAAATATTTCAAACTCTGATGGTCAGTATATTTCACAAGTCTCTCCATACAGATAATGTCTCTAGAGTTTCAAGTCAAACATAATCGCCACTAACTTGAAATCATGCGTCGGGTAGTTACGTTCATGATTATTTAATTGTTGAGAGGCATATGCAATCAAATGACTATGTCACATAAGTACATAACCTAACCCCTAGTGTGAAGCGTCACTATAAATCACAAAGTCACTACCTTCTGTCGGGAGAGATAGATTGGCATTGATATCAGTCTGTTTTTCAGCTCCTGGAAACTTTGTTCACATTTGTCAGTTCAATCAAATTTAGATTCCTTGCGAGTCAATCAGGTCAATGGGGGCAGCTATAACAACAAATCCCTGCACAAACCGGAGATAATAACTCGTTCATCCCAAAAAGTTTCGAACTTCTATCACACTCTTCGGCCTTTCCCATTGGACAACAACTTTGACTTTCTTTGGATCGACTTGAATATCATCACTTGAAAGTACATGCCCCAAGAATCCAACTCTATGCAGCCAAAACTCACAGTTTCTGAATTTTGCATATAATTGCTTCTCCCTCAAAATTTGTAACACAATCTTGAGATGTTCTACATGCTCTACTTTATTTTGGGAATAGATCAATATATCATCAATAAACACGATGATAAGCTGATCTAAGTAAGGCTGGAAGATTTGATTCATCAAATCCATAAAAGCAACAGGGGCATTTGTCAACCCAAACAACATAACTAGAAATTCATAATACTCATACCTCGTACGGAATGCCATTTTCGACACATCATTGTCCCTGACTTTCAACTGATGATATCCTGATCGAAGATCTATTTTGGAAAATACCTTGGCCTTCTGCAACAGATCGAATAGATCATTAATTCTATGCAACGGGTATTTATTACAAATTGTCACCATCCTCAGCGTGCCATCCTTCTTCCTTACGAATAACACTGGGGCTCCCCACGGAGACACTAGGTTTGATAAACCCGAGGCCTAATAGATCTTGCAACTGAATCTTCAGTTCTTTTAGCTCGAAAGGTGCCATACGATATGGTAGAATTGATATAGGAAAAGTTCCCGAAAGTAATTCGATAGTGAACTCAATTTTCCTATCCACTGGCAACCCTGGCAACTCTTCTAGAAATACATTGGGAAATTCCTGACCATTGGGATATCTTCCACCTGTACCTCATTCTTACTAGTGTCAATCATATGTGCGAGATTTCCCTGGCATTTCTTCTTTAATAATTTCCTGGCCTCTAGAACTGAAATCAGACTAACAGGGGTAATGATTCTGTCCCCCTGAAAATACAAACTCTGACTCGCCTTGGATTTGAAAAGTAACTTTCTTTTTAAAACAATTGACTGTGGCATGATAGCTGGTTAGCAAATCCATACCTAGTATCATATCAAAATCGTGAATACTCAAGGGTAATAGATCTACCGACAATTTTCTATCACCAATACGAAGCAGACTATCTCTATACGCACTATCTATCAACACGGACTCGCCTACAAAGGTAGAGATAATAATACTATATGACAAAGAAGTAGGAAATTTTCCTACGTGATTCATAAAGGTCGCCAAAATAAATGAATGAGTAGAACCGGGATCGATAAGTATGCGTGCATCTCTATCATATAAAGAAATAATACCTGTAACCACATCTGGGTTAGACTAAGCATCCTGCTGTGTAGTCGCAAAAACACGACCCTGCATTGGAGGTCTATCGGTCGATCCTCTACTACGTCCCTGAACACTGCTAGGGTCACCACTACCCATACTACTCACAAAAGGTATTGGTGTAATAGTAGATTTTGGACAATTTGGAGATATATGGCCTGACTAATGACAACGGAAAGATACCAGACCCTCCATAAGATAGTCTCTAATGAAATGATTCGATGATCCATAGTGGTAGCATATGGGTGTCCCAGCTCGACTAAACGTTTGGCCTCTACCCTGCCCTTGCTGGCCTGAACTCTGTCCAGGTACGATCTGTCATCGCCCAAAATATGATTGTCGTGGGCCTAGGCTCCTAGCTGACTGGTCAGTTATTGGGGCCCGAGAAAATGGCGGTCGAGATACAGCTTCCCGAAAGGTGCCACCTGTATATCTGTTAGGCGACTCGAACCTACTCTTTTTGTACTGTTCACGGCTTTCGGTAACTTCTCGTACATCTTTCTCTACTAATTTTTCCATGTTTACCAATTCCACATAACTTTTGATCCGTTTGCCAGTCAACCTGGAACGTATTTACAAATCAAGTCTTTTCTGAAATCTTCTACATCTCGCTTTTTTAGTCTTTACCAAATCAGGAGAAAATAGGGACAGGGCATCAATTTGGATTTCATATTGCAGAACGAACATCTTCCCCTGTTTAGTAATATGAAATCCTCCTCCATCTCGAACTAATAGGATTCAAGGAAATATTTTTCATTGAATACAACAACAAATTGATCCCAAGAAATCTCTTTCCCTAGAACTGAAATTAACCTCTTCATTTCCTCCCACTAACGTTTGGCCTCTCATTTCAACTGGAAGGTGGCAAGAGGAACTTGACTATTATCAGTAATGCCCATTGCCTCAAATACGTGCCCTATGCTCCCCAATCAATTTTCAGCATCAGTAGGACCCGTAGTTCCTGTAAAAGTCAGGGGGCCCAATTCCTTGAATCTCTTCAAAAGTATAGCCTAAGAAGTGGCTGTTTCGGTTTGGGCCTTCTGGCATTCCATCATCTTTATCTGCTACTCTATTAGTTGCGCAACAACCCATAAAATTCGCTCAATGACATCCAAGCTTTCCTGTGCCCTATCCCTTTTTCTCTAGGGTCTAGAATTCTCACTATTTTCATTCTCACGCTCCATTGTCAAGATCTAAAATAAAACTTAATAAACACAGGGCCAACAATGCAGACAATAGTGCAGGATGCAAGTGTACTATTTAATCCAATAAAATAACTAACCACTCACGTGCCGAACCAATCTATCAACACTCTATCTTATGATCCACTACTGACCAGACAATTTGGCATGTCTAGAAAACCTATAACCTAGGCTTTGATAACAAAAATTGTTACCCCCCTCCCTGGGCTCTCAACGCCCGAGGCCGGGCGCGACGTCAACTTGACATTTCTCGACCAACCCACATATATATATATATGCACTGCTATAAAAAAATTCCAAAAAAATATATTTACCTACTTCAAAATTTGGGAATATATCTGTCCCAAATATTTACAACAAAACCACAAAAAATTGAATCTCCCACGGTTCACATCTGTCTGGCCAACCCTCCAAAACGAACCTACTAGCTAACTTTACCTAGTACCAGTAGTGGACCCACTCCTACCTGCGGCACTTGAAACTAAATATTTTATCGGTGTACTATCTTTATAATATAAAATCATTTCATGGATCAAGCATAATTATCAAATACCACTTTTCAAAATATAATATAATATAACCGCATATCATGCCAGGATAAAACTCCACTGTCATCATTGCAATAAAATAATGTAACTAAATTAACCAATCCAAACATTTCGATATATAATAAAATATTGCACTCATATTTTCTACTAACCATATGATCGTTTCACCTCACGATCGGGAGTTATGACGGTACCTTAACCTGTACAACTGTGTCATCTAAAGTGACTATCAGTGTTAGAGCCATTTAATATCCCTAATGGTAGGGGTAACCACCCGCAAGATTTGTACTTCTGACAGGTCTATATATATCTACCCTGTAGAACTTGCCTGACATGTAACAACAAATATCCACCCTGCAAGTCTTGCCTGATAAGTAACAACATATCCACCTTGCAAGTCTTGCTTGACAGGTAAATACATATCCACCCTGCAGAACTTGCCTGATAGGTAATCCACATCTCGCAGGACATGCCCTCTTGATAAGAAGACAACTACGGCATAGCTGGATAATAAAAATCATTTTCCATATTTGAAAATCTACTTAATCCGCATAACGTTATAAAACCGTCCATTTTAATAAATTTTTTTTTTTTTCACAATTCATACAAAAATATAATTTGTCAATTTACATAGAAGACAGTACACTCACCTTGATTTTTGTGTTACCAAAAACATTATCGCCGAAATACTATGCAAGCGACGGTGCCTGTGAACCTAACATCGATAGGGCCTAAATTAATAATTTATTTAAAATAAACCTAATATGCAATGCGTGGCCCTAAAATGCACCAATTTTCATTTCCCAAATTTTTATCATACGAAATTATCACACGCCCACTTTTCTATGTCAATATTAACTGTACGAAATTATTATAATAACGATTACAAAACTTTCGCGTAAATAATTTAATTTGTAGAAAAATATTAATCGATTGTTAAAAAATTTATTAGTCAACGGAACACTAAAAATTATCGTTTTAGTAAAATTTATAATTTTTTTAAATTGTATTCTTAGCAAATTAAATATTTCTATACAGACTGTATTTCTCGAACCCACTATATATATATTTTGACATAAATATACATGTCTATATGTCCGAATAGTTAGTCCCATGAATTGAACGTGTGATATATTTTATTTTAACATTATATATATACACACACGCACACATACATACGAATATATATACATATGTACACACACACACACACACACATATATATAAATGAGGAAAAAAAAATTAAAGATTACCTATTTTGTTTTGTTCTTTTTTTTTTTTTCTTTTTTCGCTAATGGTAACTATGTGTATATTATATATATACACACACACATAATACACATTTGTAATAAGGACCAAACTGCCGACTTTCCCTATTATTATTTTTTTCACCGCCTCTTGTAGTCCACAATTTTTATTTTTATTTTTGTTTGAGTTTATCCACAATTAAGTTAGTGTTTTCTTTTTCTCTTTTTCTTTTTTTTCCCATCCTAATCCACGCTTTGGACCCCTTTTTGGTTTGTTTTTTATTTTTTATATATATTTATCCCAATTGAGTAGTATTAGTTTATTATTGTTTTTTATTACATTAATCTCCCCCCAATTATCTTTAAGTCCAAAATCTAAAATTAATATTTTAAAAATGATAATTGACCCCTAAATATTTTTAAAGTAAACATTAAATGTCACAATGCATCCCAGTGTTTTTTAAATGTTCTAGAATGCAATTAAAAATTATGTACATGCAAAATATCGGGTCTTACAACCCTTTTCCCCTAAAAGAATTTTCGTCCCAAAATTTTAGTTACCTTGAACAAATAAACATGAACATTTATTCCTTGTTTCATCATCTCGCTCCCATGTCGCTTCATCCACCGAGTGACAGCGCCATAGTACTTTCACCAATGGAATTGTTTTCGTTCGTAACACTTGATCTTTACAATTCAGAATTTGGACTGGCTCCTCAACGTATGTCAGATCCCTTTCAATTCGATTGGTTGAGAAGTCAACACATGCGAAGGGTCTGGAACATATTTCTTGAGCATCGACACGTGGAAAACATCGTGTAATCTGGACAATTCTAGCAGTAGGGCTAGTTGATAGGCTGTTGTGCCAACCCGTTCTAGAATCTCGTATGGCCCGATATACCTTGGACTTAGCTTTCCCTTCTTCCTGAATCTCATTGTGCCCTTCTACGAGGATATACGCAAAAACACATGATCACCCACTTCAAATTCCAACTCCCGCCTACATTTGTCAGCATAACACTTTTGTCGACTCTGAGCAGTCTTCAGTCTTTCCTGAATCACCTTCACCTTGTCTTCCATTATTGGGGCTATATACGGTATTAATAATTTTTGTTCTCCCACTTCAATCCAACATACTGGAGTTCTGCATCTCCTGCCATACAACGGTTCATATGGTGCTATCTCGATTATCGAATGATAGCTGTTATTATAGGCAAACTCCATCAATGTCAAATGATCATCCCAACTACCAGGAAATTCTAGAACACAACCCCTCAACATATCCTCCAACGTCTGAATCGTATGCTCTAATTAGCCGTTAGTCTGAGGATGGAAGGCTTTGCTGAATTTTAACTTGGTACCCATAGCAGCTTGAAGACTCGGACAAAACTTTGAAGTAAATCCCGAATCTCTATCCAACACTATGGAAATTGATGCGCAGTGCAATCGAACAATTTTGTCAAGATACAATTTTGCATACTTATCCAGGGAGTATGTCGTTTTGACAGCTAGAAAATGGGCAGACTTGGTAAGTCTATCAACAATTACCCAAATGGAGTTATGTCCCTTTTGAGTGCGAGGTAATCCTGAAACAAAATCAATTGTGATATGTTCCCATTTCCGCTCTAGGATAGAGGCTGCAATAACCCACTTGGACGTTAGTGCTCGATCTTGACTTGCTGACAAACGAGACACCTGGCAACAAATTCTGTAATTTCTCATTTCATTCTATTCCCCCAATAGTGTTCTCGCACATCCAGTTACATTTTGGTACTGCCTGGGTGCATTGCGTATGCTAAGTTATGCACTTCCTCTAAGATATCTTTTTTCATATTGGCGTTATTAGGCACACACAATCTATTTTCAAACATCAAGGCTTCATCGTTATCTCAGACACGATAGTCGGCTCTGTGACCATTCTTTATTTCATCTCTAATCTTCTCCAATTGGGCATCTCACTTCTGCCCTTCTATAATACGGTCGATTAATGTCAGTATCAAAGTCAAAATCGCAAGCAACGCTGCTGTCTGACCAACCGCCAACTGGACTCGCAGAGATCTCAGCTCGGCATATAGATTAGTATGAACAACTTGAAGATGTCCAATTAAACCTACCAATTTTCGACTCAGCGCATCTACTACAACATTGGCCTTTCCCGGATGATAGTGGATAGTGCAGTCATAATCCTTGATTAACTCTATCCAACTTTTCTACTTCAGATTTAGTTCCTTCTGAGTAAATAAATATTTCAAACTCCGGTGGTCAATGTATATCTTGCAAGTCTCGCCATACAGATAATGTCTCCATAGCTTCAAGGCAAACACAATTGCCACCAACTCCAAATCATGCGTCGGGTAATTACGCTCATGATTCTTTAATTGTCGGGAGACATATACAATCACGTAACTATGTTATATTAGTACACATCTTAGCCCCTGGTGTGACGCATCATTGTAGATCACAAAGTCACCGCCTTCTGTCTGGAGAGAAAGTATTGGTGCAGATATCAGTCTATTTTTCAGCTCCTGGAAGTTTTGTTCACATTTGCAAGTCCACTCGAATTTAGATTCCTTGCGGGTTAATTTGATCTGCCTGCCTGTCAGCTTGGAACGTATTTCTAGGTCGAGTCCTTTCTGGAATCGTCTATATCTTGCCTCTTCCGTTTTCACCAAATCAGGAGCAAATCGGGTTAGGGCATCGAATTTGATTTCATACTACAGAACAGTCATCTTCCCCTGTTTCAGTGATATGAATTCCTCCTCCATCTGGAACCGATAGGATTCAAGAAAATATTTTTCATTAAACACCGCAATGAATCAATCCCAAGAAATCTCCTTGCCTAGAACTGAAATTAACCTCTTCATTTTCTCCCACCAATGTTCGGCTTCTCATTTCAACTGGAAGGTGGCAAGAGGAACTCAACTGTCATCGGTAATTCCCATTACCTCGAATACGTGCCCTACACTCCTCAACCAATTTTTAGCATCAGCAGGACCCGCAATTCCCGTAAAAATCGGGGGGGTCCAATTCCTTGAATCTATTCAAGAGTACTGCCTGGGAAGTAGCTGTTTCGGTTTGAGCCTTCTAGCATTCCATCATTTTTGCCTGATAATTTGTCAGTTGTGCAGCAGCCTGTAAAATTTGTTCAACAACATCCAAGCTTTCCTGCATCATATCCCTCTTCTTCTAGGGTCTACTACTCCAAGTACTTTCATTTTCATGCTCCATAGTCAATATCTGAAATTAAATTTAATAAGCAACAGGGGCTAACAAGGTAAACAATAGTGCATGATGCAAATGTGTTATTTAATCCAATAGAATAACCACCACCCATGTGCCGAACCCACCTATCGACACCCTATCTCATGGTCCACTACTGACTAGCCAATCTGGCACGTCTACAGAACCTATAACCTAAGCTCTGATACCAAAAAATGTCACAACCCTCCCCGGGTCCCCATCGCCTTAGGCTAGGCCTGGCGTTAACTCGACGCTACTTGAGCGCTCAACAAATACACACACATACACACACACACACACACACACACATATATATGCACTGCTATAAAAAAAAAAATTCCAAAAAAATATATTTACCTACTTCAAAATTTGGGAATACACCTGTCCCAAATATTTACAACAAAACCACAAAAAAATGAATCTCCCACGGTTCACTTCTGTCTAGCTAACCCTCCAAAACGACCCTACTTACCGACTCTATCTAGTGCCAGTAGTGGACCTACTCCTAGCTGCGGTACCTGAAGCCAAATAATTTATCGGTGTACTGTCTTCGTAATATAAAATCATTTAATGGATCAAGCATAATTATCAAATACCACTTTTCAAAATATAATATAATATAACCGCATATCATGCCGAGATAAAATTCCACTGTCATCATTACAATAAGATAATGTATTTAAATCAACTAATCCAAACATTTTGACATATAATAAAATACCGCACTCATATTTTTTACTAGCCATAAGATCGTTTCACCTCACAATCGGGAGTTACGATGGTACCGTAACCTGTACAACTGTGCCATCTAAAGTGACTATCAGTGTCAAGGCCATTTAATATCCCAAATGGTAAGGGCAGCCACCTGCAAGATTTGCACTCCTGACAGGTCCACATATATCAACCCTGCAAGACTTGCCTGATAGGTAACAACAAATATCTACCATGCAAGTCTTGCTTGACAGGTAACAACATATCCACCATATAGGACTTGCTTGACAGGTAATCCACATCTCGCAGGATATACCCTCTTGACGAGAAGACAACTATGACATAGTCAGATAATAAAAACTACTTAATCTGCATAACGTTATAAAACCGTCCATTTTAATAAATATTTTTTTTCTTCACAATTTATACAAAAATATAATTTGTCAACTTACATAGAAGACAATACACTCACCTCGATTTTTGCGTTATAAAAACACTGTCGCCGGAATACTACGCGGACGAAGGCGCCAGTGAACCTAACAACGATAGAGTCTAAATTAATAACTTATTTAAAATGAACCTAATATGCAATGCGTGACCCTAAAATGCACCAATTTCTATTTTCCAAATTTTGATTATACGAAATTATCACACGCCCACTTTTCTATGTCAATATTAACTATACGAAATTATTATGGTAACGATTACAAAAAAATTGCATTAATAATTTAATTTGTAGAAAAATATTAATCGATTGTTAAAATTTTTATTAGTCAACAGAACACTAAAAATTATCGTTTTAGTAAAATTTACAATTTTTTTAAAAATTGTATTATTTGCAAATTAAATATTTCTATACAGATTGTATTTCTCAAATCCATTATATATATATTTTGACATAAATATACATGTATATATGTCCGCATAGTTAGTCCCATGAATTGAATGTGTGATATATTTTATTTTAACATTATATACACACACACACACACATACATACGTATATATATATACATACGTACATACATAAATGTGTGTGTATATATATATATATATATATATATATATAAAGGAGGAAAAAAATTAAAGATTACATGTTCTGTTTTGTTCTTTTTTTTTTTGCTGATTGTAACTCTCTGTGTGTGTGTGTATATACATACACACACACAACACACATATGTATTAAGGACCAAATTGCCGACTTTCCCTTTTATTATTTTTTTCACCGCCTCTTGTAGTCCACACATTTTTTTGTTAGTTTGAGTTTATCCACAATTAGGTTAGTGTTTTTTTTTTTTTTTTTTTTTTTTTTCATCCTAATCCGCGGTTTGGACCCTTTTTGGTTGGTTGTTTTTTATTTTTTATTTTTTTTTATATATTTATTACAATTGAGTAGTATTAGTTTATTATTTTTTTATTACATTAGTCTCCTCCCAATTATCTTTAAGTTATCATTTAAGCCCAAAATATAAAATTAATATTTTAAAAATGATAATTGACCCCTAATTTTTTTTTAAAGTAAACATTAAATGTCACAATGCACCTCGATGTTTTCTAAATGTTCTAGAATGCAACTAAAAATTATGCACATGCAAAACATCGAGTCTTACATATATATACCCATGTAATATATTTACCAAACTCAAGGACCAAAATACACGTATTCCCAAAATATTCATAGCAAAACTACAAAAAAAAAAAAAAAAAACTGAACCTTTCACGGTTCACACCTAACCCGAATATCCTTCCAAAAAAAACACTACCTGCTGACTCTACCTAGTGCCAGTAGTGGACCCGTCTCTAGCTGCGACACTTGTGACAAAAAATTTATTGGTGTACTGTCTTCATAATATAAAAACAATTTATGGATCAAGCATAATTATTAAATACTTATTTTCAAACGTAATATAAATATAATTGCATATTGATCCCAAATAGTATTCTACAACTATCCTTGCAATAAGATAATGCAATTAAATCAACCAATCAAATTATTTGATATATAATAAAATACTGCACACATATTTCCCTACTAGCCATAGGATCGTTTTACTTCACGATTGGGAGTTACGATGGTATCGTAACCTGTACAATTGTGTCATTTAATGTGGTTATTAGTGCCAGGGCCATTCAATATCTCTAATGTTAGGAGCCAACACGTGGTATAAACTACCATATCATAATGATAATCATCATCGTCAACAACAACAATAACATATATCAACCATCTGCAGGAGTTGCCCTCCTGTCAGGTCACAATACAACGTCCTACTGGATATGCCCTCCTGTTAGGACCAACAACATCCCGCAGGATATGCCCTCCTGTCGGGATCATACTATGGTATAGTCGGATAATAAAACGACTTCCACATTTAACAATTTACTTGATCCGCATAACGTCATAAAATAATCCATTTTAATAAACCTTTTTTTTCTTCACATTTTCGTATAAAAATATAATTTAAAAATTTATATAGAAGGCAGTACATTCACCTCAATTTTTGCGCTACTAAAAATACTATTGTCCGAATACTACGCGGTCGGCGTCGCCTGCGAACCTAACAACCCTAAAATGCAACATTTTTCATTCTCATTTTTTTTATTATACGAAATTATTTAACGCCTAATTTCGTAAGTTAATATTAACTGTACAAAAATTATTAGAACAACGACTACAAAATTCTTCCCGTAAATAATGTAATCTATAGAAAAATGTTAATCGACTTTTAAAAGTTTTATTAATTGACGAAATACTAAAATTGTCGTTTTAGTAAAATTTACAATTTTTATCTTAAGTTGTATTCTTCGCAAATTAGATATATCAGTATATACATGTATACCCGCTACATTTTCCGAACCCACTATATTAATCGAACCTTCATATATATATATATATATATTGACATAAATATACATGTATATATGTCCATACAAATTGTCCCATAAATTAAACGTGAAATATATTTTATTTTAACAATATATATATATACACACACACACACATATATATACGTATACGTATATATGTACATATGTATATGTATATATATATACATGAAAGAAAAGACAAAAATACCTGTTCTGATCGCAAATTTTTCTCTTCTCTTTTTTTTTTTTTTCTTGGTCTGTTTCTTTCTTCTTCTTTCTTTTTTCTCTTTTTTTTTTTTTTTTTTGGTTGTTGTTGTTGTTGTTTTTTGGATATTACAACATGTGTAATGTTTTGTACCCACAATTTTTTTTTTTTTTTTTTTTTATCTTTTTTTTTTTTTCTTTGATGAGAAGAACCGACACCATAGAGAGAACAAGAAATTCTTGTTAAGCTTTCTATATATATAAAAGAGATAAGATTCACCTTCCATTATCCAACTTTTTTTTTTTTTTTTAATTTAAATATAGGTGTTGTCTTGTTGTGACAACAAAATCAACCCAACATCGCCAAATTAGGGATGTGTACGACAACACATGGCCTTGATTTTTATTTTTATTTTTTTAATTACACAAAAGACCCAATTAAAATGTAAAAATATTAATTATATCCCAAGATTTTTTTTTAAATCATATTTTAAATAATTTAATAATCCCTAACTTTTAAAAGTCAAAAATTAAAATTAATATATTAACCCTTAAATTTTTTAAAATAAATATTAAATAGCACAGTGCACCCTATTGTTTCTCTATATGTTCTAAAATGTAACTAGTAATATGCATGCGAAAGAACTAGGCTTTACAACATTCAAGGCACCTAGATATTTTGATCAAAATATATTAGGGAAACTAAATTGCTTGAAATGTAACTACACAGTTACAAGACTAACCGAACCAACTCTATCCCATTGGAGAGCATCAAATGCCCATCATATCAAGGGTCATTATCAAGTATTAAATTCCAAATGACACTTGGAGACTACATATAATACATTTCCAAAGCATTAATAGTAATCGAACCAAAATAGTTCAAGTAACTGATACTTAGCCACCAAACCAAACCGGAAAGGGTCACATCAAGCATTTATTACCCCATGTGCAATCCAATCATGGGTAGTGATTGTTAATAATTACCAATCATGAGTAATGATTGGCAATCATTACCTTAGATATTTAAAGATTTGGTAATCATTACCAATTCCTAGGAAATCTTGTAAAATCTTCAAGATTTGTCCAAAACCATCAAACCACAAGACATCAAAGGGTGACCCTAAGCCAAACAACCCCTAAGGAGAAGGCTAGGTTACCTTGTACATTGGCCAATGCGCAGGGTGTCCGGCCAATAAATAGGGGCCCCGATTTTCATAATTTAAAGAGCTTGAACTCACATCTTCTCTCTCCAGGCTCAAATTCGACTTTCAGATCTAGTGGGTTTTCAAGCTTTCTATTCCAAAAACACCTCAAAATTTTGTCGAAATATCTTTCTAAAGGATTTCTTGAGGACCTTGGAGGAAGATCTCAAGAAATTGTAAAAGAAAGATAAAAAAAACAATCGAGAAGATTCAAAGAAGGAGAAGAAGAAAATCTCTTAGGGAAAGACCATTCTCCTAAGCTAGGTATGTCTTCTTAAACACCCTTTGATCTTGTTTTAAATACATTTATATTGCTTGTACATAGCATGTTCATATAGTTCTTATACTTATATTCCATGTACATAGCATATATATATCAAGTAAACAAGTCAAAAACGTCGAAAACATATCAAAATTATCAAACTATGTCGAAAATATCCAAAAATATGTTAAGAACATTAAGAACACCAAGAACATGTTAAGAACATGACAAAACATCTATCACAATATGAGTTGTGCATAACATCTTTGATCCTCTCAAGAACACATGAAACTGAACTCCAAAACTCAAATCAAACCATTAACTGCTAATCACTAACCACTAACTGTTAATAACTAACTTTACATTTTTTCAATTGTCTAGATCACAGACTGGCCCTAATTCTTCAGGCTCCTGGACTGGCACCATATATATATATATACACACACACACACACACTACACCATCGAGACCCTTGTGGCTAAAAATTTGAAATAAATGGAGGACCTCTATTCTTTCGGGGATAAGGGTGCACCTTCTTTAGAAATGTTTTTATTTTTCTTAGTTACGAGTAGGACTAGCATATATAATATATATTTTCTTTCATTTTTGAACTAATAACTTAAACATAAACACTAAACTTGCCCAGTTAGAGTGTTCTTGACAAAATCAAAGGTAATATCCACATATCATCGGTGCGATGTTTTTGTCTCATAATAAATCAAAACAAAATCATTAATCTTGCGTAGATGAACTACGTGTTGACTTGATTCTCAACTACCTGAGATATGTAGGCAACCCACATACAGGTTCAATCATCTGTCTAAATAAAAATTAGTTCATCTTGAACAGATAAACTATATTAGGAACCTAATTCCCCGTGAAAACCGAGATACGTAGGCAATCTTTACAAGTTCAGTTGTCAAAAAATACAAAAATATTTTCATTTCATATGTTTTTATTTGTTACTGCTGATAGATAGTTAAACTTTACTTGCTTTCCTTACAATAAAAATACATATATATATATATAAAAGACAAAAACATAAGAGGGGAATTATTTTGTTGAACAAAACCAAAGGAAGTTACTTGGAATTTGTTTAAACACGAACATCAATTTAGACTGAGGTACCATCTTTGGACGGGTGTCTTGTGGTGCTTAAAACCTTCCTAGAGCATAACTGACCCTCGAACTTAAAGATATCTATGGTAAAAGCATTTTACGAGTCAAAACTCGAGCCATTTCAAAAATAAAATATAAATTTATAAAATCTCGGTGATCTATCACACTATTTAACCCATGCTAGGTGGCGACTCTTTTTCTAACATAAATCCTGGCCCGAAAAATGTTTTCAAAACCAGTAACTAGAGAAGCCCCTAAAAACTATTTTCGAAAATTAATGGATTTTGAGGATTTCAAGAGGGAGGAATGAAACTTTGTTTTCCTCTTCTTTCCATTCTCCACTTCCTCTACTTTCAAAAAACATTCGGGGCGCATCAGCCGGGCTTAGGCTTGATTTTTTTTTTGGTAGGGTCAGGGTTGGGCATAAAAGTAGAGCCCAATCATAGGGCTGGGCCAAGCTAAGGCCTAGTATTTTTTGAAATACTAAAGGTAAAGCCCGGTCCAGCCCATGATCACCCTTTGCTACAAGGGCAGAGAATTAAGGCTCGCCATATCAACGATAGGAATCGATGTGGCTACCTTAGCCTGGGCATGACCAGAGGCCCTCAGAACTATAATGATCACTAAGGAATCTGACGAAACCACTGTAGACACCTTATTTTGTCCCACTCAGTCAGTGTCGAATCAAGTACAAGCTCAGATAAACTTTAAACTTAGGTTTAAAGGGAATGAATTTCTACCTTGGATCACACTATATAATACAAAAAAATAACCAAAAAAAAAACATAAGAAAACACAAAAACTGTTAAATTTGACTTAATTCAACTAAGTAAAAGTTTCGGGTCAACCTCGAAAATCCCATAATTTAAGGGGGTATAAAATGACATTATTAAAGGTTGATTTTCATTAAATCACCTTTAGTATGAATAAAAATTAGCCACCACCCTTCAATTATTCGATATTTCAACAATTTAACTCGGTTACCTACCCTGACCTTAAAACATTTACTATCACTAGTCTTTGTCGGTTTAACATCAAAAATATTATTTCAATTGTGCATTTTTACATTAAAATACCATCAATATACAATCCAAGAGACCATGATAAAGGCTTGGAAACCCAAAATCACCAAAGTGATTAAGGATTTGAGCTTGTTTTGGAATTAAACAAAACAAAGTTGTTTTGACATAACCACCTGAGCCCAATGAATCAAAGGACCAACCCATCCTTAAAAGGCACACAATGAGTATTGAAATAACTAAGAAACCCATATATATTCACTACAAAAAATATCTGAGGAAACCAAAGCACTTAGGAGGTAACCAACCGTTATCGAAACTAAACTGATTCGGTTCGCCACCAAAGCTGGGCATTTAATATGCTTGAAATGAAATAGATAGACCACATTCAAGGAATCAAGATATTTTGATCAAAATATCTTAGAGTTAACAAAAATACTTGAAATATAACTACCAGTTAGCGAAACCAAACTAATCCGATTTGCCACCTAACCAATGCATTTAATGGTTATTAAATGCACATCCTATCAAGAATTTATTGCTTGGGATGACATGGATTGGATGGATTCAATGAATCAAGATATTGTCAACAAAATATCTTAGGGTTAACTAAAAACCTTGAAATGTAACTACCCGTTACAAGGCAAATTGAGTCAGTTCAATCCAAAACCAACCGAATGAGTGCCTATTATACGCCGAAGGATTCTTACTATCCTTTGCGTATATGACTACTCGTAAGTGTACGAGGTCAAAGTTTTAGTATAGTGTGATCGTAAAAGATCGGGTTATTGTATCCACAGGGATTGATGTCGTTACTATCAAATACCGTGTTTGTCGTTACCTAACTTTATCTAGGCGAAAAACAAATGTATCTAATTAATTAAACTAATACTAATACAACCTAAATTAACTACACTAATATGCTAATAAGTTTTAGGGTGAATAATTGCCTAGGGATTAACGTGTTTACAAATACATGTTTGATCTCAATTTACTCACGTTTACGGTGTTCGACCTATTTGACAACCTCGGTACGTAAACTCCACCGCCACCTTTCTCGAGTGTAAGACGGGGGAATACATGACTTTGAGTCAACGAAGAAGTCCCCATCAATGTCTTAACGACCCTAGGTCACATAAGTCTCGCCCAGTGTCATTGATTGCACACAATTCAACTCTCTCCCGGTTTATTAGATCGTGCGTTGTATTTACCCTATCGACAATATCCGTTCTAAAACTCCCTCGCCACCTCTCCCGAGTATAAGACGAGGGATGTAATGCAACTTCGTGTCAATGAAGAAGTCCCCCTTAACGTCTTAACGACCCTAGGTCGCGTGAGTCTTACCCCAACATCATCGATTGTCCACGATTTAAACCTCGACCAGGTTATAGAATCGTGGCATTTGTTTACCCAAATATGAATCCGGGGTTTACCAAAACTCCGTATTCTCCATTTATCTAACTAAACATGATAAACAAACAATACAATAAATACAATCAAACTATGAAGAACAATCACAAATGAAACACCGAAATCATCCAAACAACGTATTTATAAATATACTGTTAATCCCTACTACAATCCATATTTAACTCATGGTCACAACCATATAAACAATGAAATCAAGCTAAACGTGCTCACATGATCCTAAGTTAAAGAAATAAGGAAAAACAATCGAAGAACTTAGCCTCGTCCGAAGATAAACCGCTAAGAACGCTCAACGATCGATTCGCCGTCTTCTCACTTCGGGATGTGAGCTTCACTTCTAAAAACCCTAAAACTAGGCCTAAATATGCCCTAAGGTGCTCAAAAAACCAAGGGAGACCGAAGAAGGGGGAGGAGAGGGGATATTTATAGCCAAAATATCCTAAAAATATCTAAAAATATCTTCAAACTGTACAGGGGGTTTCCGCCTAAGCGAAGTTAGGTCGGTTCAGCTGATCGCCTAGGCAGTGAAGTAGGTGATGGACGTGGAATAATATTCTGCTGGATTTCCACCTAGGCGGAGGATTTGTCCGCCTAGGCGGTGGGCTGTCAGTAGCCTGCTTTGATTTATCTGCTGGATTTCTGCCTAAGCGAAGGATTTCTCCGCCTAGGCGGTGGTCTGGATGCCTAGGCGGTGGGTCTGTTTCACAATTTAGCCTTCGAGCTTATTTATCCACCGTAACTTCGACTCGCTTTGGTTCGATCTCATCGTTTTCGCTCAAGTTTCCTATCTTTTTGCCCCACACACCTAATTTAATACATAAAGATAAAAACTTATTAAAATACTATATAAACACTCAAAAACTAACTTAATTTGGTTTGGAAATACGTAGGTGGATCACACCTATTAAATTCCCCCAAACTTGGAATTTGGCTAGTCCTCGAGCCAAACACACATACGAAAATGAAAATATACAAACGAATTAAATAATAAACAACCTAAAAACAATCTAAACAAAAATACATGCGAGTTTTAAATTCTTCTAACGGCCTATTTATTTTTGTTCCTCAACAACCGCCAGCTATATCGAGTTCAAGCGGTAACACACATCATGAGGTTCTAGAATTTCAACATGCAATAATGGTGAATGTTATTCTAGATCCTATAAATGTGTTAGTGTGAGACTTAATAATATAACTATACAACGACCGAATTGGATTATCCCCCAACGAAATTCCTGACGTAGACCGTGAAGGACTAGGATTTCCACTCTCCACTAATGTAGGTTAGGTAGTTCATAAAGATAAGAAGGATTTGGTTAGATTGGAAAACAATCCAAACATGCATTTAAGACCGACGTACTCAATTGTCAAAAAGAAACGGAAATTAAAAACCATATTACACTTGATTCTTTATTTTTATTTTTATTTTTTTTTAACGATTATACCCCCAAACTTATTTTATTGTTACAATTGAAGGGGTGTGTGAAATACAAATGAAAAATGACAAGTGAGTACTCAAATACCGAACCAATTAGAAGTTCGCCCTAAACCCAACCACTCATGTCAAGTAGCATTTACAATTGCTAACTTGATTCACTCAAATGTGCCTTTAAATTCAGTGATTTAGGTTCGGAAAAAGATACACTGGCCATGGTATTAGTTTATGTGTTCTGAATTGAATTTGCATTTAGGCTATGACAGGGTAACGAGGGATAAACATGTATCAAGGCAGGCTTAAAAAGGCTCAAGTGATAAAAGAATGCCTAAATCACGTCTCCTGAACTACCTCGCCTAGGATTTCGCCTCAAGCTTTCCCTCAATCAAGTTCTAAAATCCTTAATGTGTCATGAATTTGGCTAATCGATAATTGTCCTCAAATCAATTGAATAGAAATACATTGAGTCTATGTGCTCTTGCAAATTAGGATCTACAATAATTTTTACCAAAAAGCAGGGTCAAGCACACAGAATCACACATGCATGGGTATTACCCTTGACCTCGAAAACAATTAGGGATAATTTTCATCATCGGGTAACGGCCCAGATGAACACAAAACTCAACATGCATAACAACAACACAAAAACATAAACACATTCTAACCTAAACACACATGCAATACTGAAAACAATAACACATAAACTAACAATACCATACTACATATCACTTCCAAATTTAAAACGGATAGTGTTCTCAGCAATCCCAATCATCAATCTCAACATATGAAATTTAAAGCATGCTGATGAAGGGTGTTTAGAACACTTACCTTGGAGGCGAAAGGATCTCACCTCCGATTCAAGTCGGATGTAATGGATTTAACTTATTTGACCTTGGGTTGCCTCCCAAGAAGCGCGTGGTTTAATGTTCTCGGCCCGACATTCAGAATGCCCTCAAGATTGGCAAGGTTTTACTTTGAATGGCTCAATCTTTCAATGAAATGCCTTACCATCTTATGTGCTTGGCTAAGCAACATAAAACGATTTGGAATCCTATCGAAAGGGATGCATCAATACCCGATGATCTAACATCGGAAAGTACCCTGCATAAGAAACAACACACAAAACTACAAACAAAAATTATATACAAAAGAAATGCCTAAAGTAAAATTAAGTCACTTACACACAATATCGACAATAACGACATCACCAATCCTCGGTAACGGCGCCAAAAACTTGTACGGCATTGACGGGACTAGAATACGATATACTTGCTTCTCCTATCTAAAACTCAAGTCTCCATCCATTACCGCGTTTCTCCGGCAATAACATCAAAACAATCCCCGGCAACGGCGCCAAAAACTTGTACGCCGAAGGATTCTTACTATCCTTCGCGTATATGACTAATCACAAGTATACGAGGTCAAAGTTTTAGTATAGTATGATCATGAAAGATCGGGTTATCGTATCTACAGGGATTGGTGTCGTTACTATCAAATACCGTATTTGTCGTGACCTAACTTTATTTAGGCGAAAAACAAATGTATCTAATTAATTAAACTAATACTAATACAACCTAAAGTAACTATACTAATATGTTAATATGTTTTAGGGTGAAGAATTACCTAGGGATTAACGTGTTTACAAATATATGTTCGATTTTGATTTACTCACGTTTACAGTGTTCGACCTATTTGACAACCTCGGTACGTAAACTCCACCGCCACCTCTCCCGAGTGTAAGATGGGGGAATACATGACTTCTAGTCAACGAAGAAGTCTCCCTCAATGTCTTAATGACCCTAGGTCATGTGAGTCTCGCCCAGCGTCATTGATTGCACACAATCCAACTCTCTCCCGGGTTATTGGATCATGCGTTGTATTTACCCTATCGACAATCTCCATTCTAAAACTCCCTCGCCACCTCTCCCAAGTATAAGACGAGGGATATAATGCAACTTTGTGTCAATGAAAAAGTCCTCCTCAATGTCTTAATGACCCTAGGTCGCGTGAGTCTTGCCCCAACGTCATCGATTGTCCATGATTCAAACCCCGACCGGGTTATAGAATCGTAGCATTTGTTTACCCAAATATAAATCCGGGGTTTGTTAAAACCACGTATTCTCCATTTATCTAACTAAACATGATAAACAAACAATACAATAAATACAATCAAAATACAAAGAACAATCACAAACGAAACACCGAAATCATCCAAACAACGTATTTATAAATATAGTGTTAATCTCTACTACAATCCATATTTAACTCGTGGTCACAACCATATAAACAATGAAATCAAGCTAAACGTGCTCACATGATCCTAAGTTAAATAAATAAGGAAAAACAATTGAAGAACTTAGCCTCGTCCGAAGATAAACCACTAAGAACGCTCAACGATTGATTCGCCGTCTTCTCCACTTTGGGATGTGAGCTCCACCTCTAAAACTCCTAAACCTAGGCCTAAATATGGCCTAAGGTGCTCAAAAAACCAAGATAGACCAGAGAAGGGGGGGAGAGGGGATATTTATAGCCAAAATATCCTAAAAATATCTTCAGACTGTGCAGGGGGTTTCCGCCTAGGCGGAGTTAGGTCGGTTCGGCTGATCGCTTAGGCGATAAAGTAGGCGATGGATGTGGAAGAACATTCTGCTGGATTTCTACCTAGGTGGAGGATTTGTCCACCTAAGCAGTGGGCTGTCAGTAGCCTGTTTTGATTTCTCTGCTGGATTTCCGCCTAAGCGAAGGATTTCTTTGCCTAAGCGATGGTTCGTCAGTAACATTTACTCTTTTCTCAGCTTCTTCACCACCTAGGCGGTGGGCCTGTTTCACAATTTAGCCTCCGAGCTTGTTTATCCACCGTAACTTTGACTCGTTTTGGTTCAATCTCATTGTTTTTGGTCCAATTTCCTATCTTTTTGCCCCACACACCTGATTTAATACAAAAAGATAAAAATTAATTAAAACATAATAAAATACTATATAAACACTCGAAAACTAATTTAATTCGGTTTGGAAATACGTAGGTGGATCACACCAATCACCTACCAAGTCATGAGTCATCATCAACCATTAAATTCAAGATGACTCATCAACTCCAAATACATTGCACCTTAGAAACATTAATGGCAACCAAACCAAAATAGTGAAACTAACGGGTACTTAGCCCCTAAACTGAACCAAAAGTGTCACCTCATGCCATTAATGCACCCATGTGCAACCAATCATATTCAAGAAAGTGTAATGATTGCAAATGATTATCAATCATTATAGAAACTTGGAAAATATTTGGTTATCATTACCAAATCTTTGAGAAACTTCCACAATCCTAAAGTTTATCCAAAGGTGATCAAAATCAAGACATGAGAGCACGTCCTCTAGGCCAAACAGTCCCTCATAAAGGAACTGGAATGGCTTGTTCATTCATCCATGCGCAAACCCTTGGCCTACAAATAAAAGGTGTTTGTTTCCATTATTTTCAAGTCTTGGAACCCTAGTTTCTCTCTCTAAACTCGAGCAACACCCTCGGGTGCTAGGATTCTTAAGCGTTTCTCTTGAATAACACACTGTTATTCTGCTGAAATTCAATCTCGGAGGGTGTTCATGAGGTTCTTCGAGAAAGAACTCAAGAAGTTGATGGTGATCGATCAAGTTTAAGCCAAGAAGATCAAGAAGGATAAAAAGTTTACTTGTTTAGGGAAAGATCGTCTTAATTTCTTATATATTGCTTTTACATAGTAGAATCATGTAGTATCTATGCATTAATTTCATGTATATAACACATATAGTCCATAATCAACCAAATAACGCTATATTTTTGTTAAAATCCTCAAACCATGTCCATTTCATGCAAAATCATCTCACGAACATCAAGAACGTCCGAGAACATGTTAAGAACATGTGAGGATCCAAACAAAACACCTATCACACCATGAGTTGTGCATAGTCTCTACGATTCTCTCATGCACACTTCAAACTGAACTTTATACTAATTGTTAATACCAACAATATAACTAATAATAACTTATTTACTTTCTACTAAACGTTAAGATCACAGCCTTTCACCAAGTCTTTAGGCTAGTGGACTGGTACCCTATATCTATATATCTCTCTCTCTCTCTCTCTCTATATATATATATATATATATATATATACACACACACACACACACTACACCGACAGACCCTTGAGGTTAAAAATTCGGGATAAAAGGAGGGCCTCAATTCCTTCAGGGATTTGCATGATTCTTCTTCGAAAACCTTACCGTCTTTTTAGTTACGAGTAGGACTGGCATATATATGGTATTTCTTTTCTTTTTCAACTACCATTTCACATACTAACACTAATCTAATCAAAACAAAGAAGTTTATTTGAGGTGTTTTTGACAAAATCAAGGAGGTCATGTACATATCATATTGTGATTCATGTATTGTTTAATAACTAAAATCAACTAAAACCAACCCAGTCATCACCTTACATAAACAAACTACGTGATGACCTAATTCTCATTGATCTGAGATACGTAGGCAACCAACGTAGGGGTTCGGTCAAATATCCAAATAATTTACTCTAGCTTGCATGATAGAACTCCATGTCGACCTGATTCTTTGCGAAAACAAGGATATATAGGCCACCTATATAAGGTTCAGTCAGTTAAAAATACGAAAATATTTCCATTTAGTATAGCTTGCATGTTGGAACTACATATCGACCTGATTCCCTGTGAAACCAAGGATATGTAGGAAGCCAATATCAGGTTTAGTTAATTATATTTCTACATATTATAAACTGTTATTGAATTATCGTTACCTAGATTAGTATAGTTTACTGCTTTTCTTTACATCAAACATACAAAAATATTTTTATTTTCATTTATAGTTGCATAATAGAAAGCTAAACCTTAATGCTTTCATTATATTAAAAAAACATAAAAAAAAAAAAAAAAAAAAAAAAAAGGAAAAACTTTTGAAAAATGAATTGTTTTTTTGTAAAGTAAATCAAAGAAAATTACTTGGGTTGTTTAATAGTGAATATTTATTTCGACCAAGGTACCGTTTACGGACGGGTGTCTTGGGGTGCGTAAAACCTTCGCTGAGCATAACTGACCCCCGAACTTAAATAAATCTTTGGTACGCAGATCTTTACGAGTCAAAACACGAGACATTTCAAAGTAAAATGGATTTTTGAAACTCCTAATGACCTAGCACACCATTTAACCCCATGCTAGGTGGCGACACCATTTTCAACATAAAATTCCGACCCAATAAGTTTTTCAAAATCAACGCCTAGAAAAGCCATTGAAAAACTATTTTCAAAATGAATGGATTTGGACGAATTAGAGAGGAATGAATGAAACTTGCTTCCTCTTACTCCCGATCTGTACTTCTTCCGCTATCAAAATCCGAGGTGCATCAGCTGGCGACTTCGCTGGGGACTTTAGAGGTTCAATTAATTCTCCCCAGACAGACTATCAAAATAAATTCACCCTCAAAGAGAAATCATGAACCCAAAGGTATTTTAAGCCCTTCGACGAGTCCTAGGAGTAATAATCCACCTTTTAAGGAATAAAAGGACAAATCCTGTCACTAGGTCCTAGGAGAATTGATCTATGTTTCAGGAAAAAATAGGACAATCCTGTCACTAGGTCCTAGGAGAAATAATAAATGTTTGAGGAGAAAATAGAGAAATTTTGTCATTAGGTCCTAAGAGCAGTAATCCATTTTTGGGGAAGGGAAAAGAATACTAAAATTAACAATCCCTACTTTGAAAAGAAAAACGTGGGGAATAAGTCTGTCATTAAGTTCTAGGAACAATGATCCGTTTTTAGGGAATAAAATTTTGTATCAGGTCCAAACAACAACGATCCATTTTTTAGGAACAAAGTACTGCCATTAAGTCCTAGGAGTCGTACACCATAAAGAATAGCATACATAAAGCCAATCTCAATAAATATAGATTTAAAACTACCTAAGTAAGTCAAATCCTTCTAAAGGTTCTCCAATCAGAATGTCAAAATGGACTCAAAAAATATATCATTACGTATGAGTCCAAAATCTTTGAACGTAGAAATCAGACTTCCTTTTAGCCCTAGGAAGAGGATAGCATCAAGATTATAATTTAAATAACTCTCCCCCACACTGGAGTAGTTATGTCACAATCCTACCTAGTAGTAAGCTTAAAAGTTTTGTCCTAATCTAAGTTTGAGTACTTCTCCATTAAAGTTCATGTTTTCAAAACGATACCCATTTTTTTTTTACATCCACAACATCTTAAAAATGGCCATGTAATTCATGAATTAGATTTAGTAAACGTAAAAAACTAAAAGCTAATTTATTCAAAATTCAAGAAAATCACTCCCCAAAAGGAAGTTTCTGACCTTCGTTCCTTGTCACTACCTAGGTCAGAGTTTGCCTTGTCAATTAAATGGATAATATCGAGGGAAACTCCCAAGGTCTTGCCAAAATGTCGCAATTAAGAGAAGAGGTAACCACATTAAATAGGGATGTTAACCAAATGACTGAGCTTCTTCAACTAATTCGGCAAACACAACTAACTGCTATGACTCCAATACAAATACCTCATTCCGTTGGTTTGCCCTCATCACACGTCCCGACAGTTGAATAGGCCATACCTCCAACAACACATTTACCATTAACAAGACCCGCTACCCCGAATCTAGCCGAATGAATTGAGAAAGAAGTCAAAGAGCAATCCAAGAAAACGTTTCCACTGGTAGAAAAATTAAAATGGATGGAAAAAGAACTCCTAGAGGTAAAAAATAGAGAATCAGGAGCCGATGTCTGATATCTCGGTTTATCCTCTGTACCTTAGGTAAAGTTCCCTGATCACTTTACTATACCCATATTCATGATGTACAATGGGTCAGGGTGCCCAAATTAGCATATCCAATGATACAAGAATGAAATGGGAATGTATATCGACAATGAAGAACTAGCAATCCAGTTCTTTCGATAGACATTAGAAGGAGCAGTCGCCCGATGGTATCGAACTATAGAGCATAAGAAATTGAGAATATTCCTTAATGTAGTCAAAGTATTCTACAACCAATATGGATACAACCAAGAGATATTTCCTGACAAAATATCTCTTCAAATGCTAACAAGGAAGAACGATGAAAGTTTTCGAGAATTCGCTATCCGGTGGAGAGATAAAGCAACACAGGTAGTACCGTCCATAAAGGAAAAAAATATAGTCCAGATGTTCGTACAAGCTCAACCGTGTCCATATTACGAACCTTTAGTCGGTACCTTGAGTCAACCTTTCTCTGGTGTGATTCTAAGAGTAGAATATATAGAAGAAGGCATCAGAACCGGTAGAATACAAAAACCCGTAGAATGTGAGGCACCCCTACCAAAAGGAAAAGATCTGTAGGTACCCTTTGTTGACCAAACTTTAAAGCAAAAGGCTTTACAAACTTCACCTGATCAAAGATGACTAGAGCCATACCCTAATTACCAAACAACCTACCATCCTCGCCTCTGTATGTCTTTTCTTCAAACCATTGAACCTATCCGAAAAAATAAAAAACAGAAAGGACTTACCCCACTCCCTTTTTCACTCTCTGAAATCTTTCATGATTGCTTAAAAATGAGGTTTCTATCACCTATTCCTCCCCACCGAGAAAACCCTCAAGCTCCAAAATTCAACCCTCATAGCATCTACCGATATCATTCTGGAAGAGTTGGCCATCATACTACCCAGTGTTACCGTCTGCAGCAAAAAATCGAAGACCTCCTTAGCATGGGTGTTCTAAATCTTCCCAAATATATAGAAGAAAGATAAGCCAAAGATAACCAGAAATCATCTTCTAAGATCAACAAGTCATACCTTGACTTCTATCCAAACTCTAAGCTACCCTAGTAAAATTAAGGCCTTTTTTTCCCACCCCTAAGTTTAGTTAGCCTTTTAATCTCAAAGGGATTTGTTTGTAATGGCTTTAAAATTTTAATGACATGCATGTTATTTTAACTCAAATATTCTAAAATATTTTTTTTTCTTAATTTTCAAGTAATCAAATTACCTATTCAAAACCAAGCGTACTAAGAATAATCTGAATTCTGAAAATATAACTTCAAGACTAAACTATAACATAATCCAAAGCGCAGAAATTGAAATGACCTATCTCGCCTAAACGATGGTGAGATATTGACAAAAAATCTAAGAAAGTTAGAAAGAAAACCTAAGATCCCTGATGTTGAATAGTTACATATGTTCCAACACGAGGGTTGTGGAGGAAACCAAGAAGAATTTTAGCCAGCATACCTATCGAGAAGACTTTGTTTGACATCATTCTTAAGGAAACTTGAGAACAGGAAAGTAATCCCAGAACCTAGCCTTGCCCTAAGAAAATTCTTAAGAGGGGGGTAAGTAACCATAAACTCTTCTCAAGGACAAGTCAAGTAGTTAAGGTTATGCTCCTGAAAAGTGGAAGATTTGATCAAAGAAGGCCCTTAGAAGTTTACGAGACCTACTCTTACCCAAAATTCCAAAAAAGAAAAAATGCAGGTAGCTAGAAGAATCTTTCAGAGAGGGATCAAGTTGGAAGAAGACACTAAGACTTTACCCAGATAGTATCTGATAATAGAGAGTAGTCGGGATAGGGACAAATACAACGAAGACCTCGAGACTGACTCAAACTACCTTAATTCTCCAAAAAATGTAAAATTCCTGAAAGTATGTGTTAAGAGAAAGAGAATACAATAAAATAAAGATTGGTCTCAGAAAGTCTAGGATCACTACCCCAAAAATCGCTACATAGATTATATAGGTAGTATGACTCCTTACTTGCTAGAGTGAAGAAAAAAGAAAACAGAATGAAAATGATTCTCTTAACACTACCAGGATAAGAAAATATTTGTTAGTTGTTATTAACTAACACTGGTTCCTCCATCAATTCTTTTCTCCCTCATTTGAGTAATCTCAGGAAGGTCTGTTCATTTGTCCCTCAATCCAAGACAGAAGAAGTAAGGTAAACCATCGAAAAAACCTCGGGTAGCATACAAGGTTGTAGGTAATTTCAATAACGATCTCAGGAAAGTTCAAATATCAAAACTGATGGGTTTTTGCGAAAGTATGGATAAAAACTGAAAAAAATGAACTAGGATACAATCGAAGACTTATTATCATAATCCATATCAGGCTAATACATAATTTTTTGATAGACTAAAGATACTTGTTTATTTTGAATTTACTTATTTGAATATATTTGAGCCATAAACAACTCTTCATAGATTCAAAATAAATATAAAATATATAGGGGAACAATACCTCAAGCACTAGGAACCAAGTCCGGAATTTGGAGGAAGGGAAAGAACGTAGTTGACTTTGTAACATCAGGAAAACCATCTAAGTAAAAATATATTGTGACCCTTACGAAGCAAAACAATAGACTCACCAGTAGAGTAGCCTTTTACCAAGGAAGATCGTCTAAGGAATTTCAATATTTCTTGACGGTGCTAACCGCTAGGCCTTCAGTTTACTAAACGTCAGAGAAGTATTTTTTCATCCCGTCATCGCAATTAATAACTATAAATAGGATGGTAGATAGATGGTAACGCGTAAATCACGTCGCTACTTTTACCGCAAGTGTACGAGTCAAGTTTTAGTATAGATTAGGAGAGTTAAGGTTGTTGTATCCATGTTTTGAGTTTTCCAAAATTGAGTGGTATCATTGTCCAAATAAGTCTTAAAGTTACTGCACCTGTACCGACTTTGCCTCTTTTCACCCATTTATTCAAAACTCTAAAAAACAATACAAAAACACATTAAACTAACAAAAGTGCTTGAAAACACACAAATATTGAAATCTAAAAGTACTTAATTTGTTGGTAAATAAACCACTCATCAATAGGTTTGAACATGGGCAAAATAATCATAGGGGCAAGAACCAGGAGCGAGAACTTCCTTAAAAAAAAAAAACACCTTTCAAATTCATTCCTAAATATATATATATATATATATATATATATATAACAATAATAAATTCTCACGACATCATTAAGATTCGTCTTATAGGTCTAGTACATTAGGAAAATCGAGTAGGTCCGTATAATATAGATAGAGTCATCGTGCCTTGAACTATGTACTGACCTGATTTTTGGTGAGTACCAAGTTACATAGGCAAACCACTTACGGGTTCGATCACCACTTAAATAAAAATCCTCCATCAAATCAATATTTAAACTAAGTCAACTTAAATCCTCCATCAATCAGGATTAAATAAAATTAACCCCCCAATCAAGGAGGAACTAGGTGTTAACCTGAGTCCTGGTAAAAACCAAGATACATGAAACCTTTATAGGTTTGGTCATCACCTTAAATAGAGTTCCTTCATCACCAACAGACTACACTTCGACCTGTCTATGGTAGATGACCAGGGTACATAGGAAACCCAAGTAGGACGATCAAAGTCGGATATTTGTCAAGATTACGACGTTCTCTCAACCCTGTATCAAGGCGTATTCTCCCTGGAAGTCCCTTGACTTCCCTAAGAAACCATTGTCAATCATCTTGTTAAGTGAACAACAAAGGACACATGTGCACGAACTACGCTTTGACTTGATTCTTGGTAGATTACCAAGGTTCGTAGGAAACCTTTATGGGTAAGGTCAACAATCTGAGATAGCACAACAAGGGCTGAACTACATTTAGATTGTATTCTTAACCTAGGAAATTAGTGTATGTAGATAACTCAGATGGATTTCGATTATCTGGCGATCATTATTCAAAACGGCAACATCAATATACATAAACAACCCAATGGAGTTTCCAGACTAAATCAAACATTACAATCACATGCTCAGATCAAGATATAGGGACAACCCATGTGGGCGCTATCGCATCCTTTGAACGCTTAGGAAATAATCGTGCGCCCTAGCTAAAGCTGGGGCACATTATATCCAGTTTCTCTATTGCGATTCTGTGACAAGACTCGCCCCAGCTAGAGCTGGGGAACATTATATCATATTTATCTATAGAGTTTCTTGAAATAAGACTCACACCAATCATAATCAATTCAAAATTCAAAACTAAAGTCTATAATCCCTAAAATAAATAAGCATCATCAAACCCCAGTCTACGATTGGGGCACATTTTATTCGAAGTTAATTTTTTTCAAGAAGTTTTCTAGTCCTCGTCAAGTAGTTCCAGGTGGGATGTGGCTAAGAAACTCCACTAGGTATTGAGTTTCCCCGAGAGTTTTCTCCCGTTTGAATTCTCTCAGTCATTTTCAATCATGTATTGATATGACGACCCATGAATCAATTTCTCTAACGAAGAAATGTTTCCACAAAATATTGAATCAAATCACATGTTTGAACTACATTTGACCTAATTCTCAGTTAAGTCTGAGATATGTAGGCGCCCTAATGGGGTTCAGTCAAGCCAACTCTAAATATACCGTCTACCTCAGTCTCAAACTGCTAAGACATCCCATAATCAATTTCTTTAGCTAAGAACCTTTTCCCCCAAATGCCGATCTACATAAAATCAAATCCACCACTCAATCAAGTAGACAATCCATACTAGCCTCATACGGATCGGTGAAGTAACATCATTTCATACCTTAGTTGGTCAGAGAAGTAGACAATCCATACCGACCACATATGGGTCCATAAAGTAACATCATTTCCTACCTTAGCTGGTTGGAGAAGCAGACAATCCATACCTGCCTCATACAGGTCGATGAAGTAACATCCTTTCTTACCTTAGTCGGTTGGAAAAGTAGACAATCCATACCTTCCTCATATGGGTTGGTAAAGTAATATATTTTCCTACCTTAGTTGGTCAGAGAAGTAGACAATCCATACCTGTCTCATACAGGTCAATGAAGTAACATCCTTTCCTACCTTAGTTGGTCGGAGAAGTAGACAATCCATACCAGCCTTACACGGGTCAACAAAGTAAAATCCTTTCCTACCTTAGTTGGTCAGAGAAGTAACAATCCATGCATACCTCATATGGGATGGTGAAGTAACATCCTTTCCTACCTTAGTTGGTCAGATAAGTAACAATCCATATCTACCTCATACGGGTTAGTGAAGCAACATCTTTTCCTATTATAAGTGGTCAGAGAAGTACTCATCCATTCCTACCTCACACAGGTTGGTGAAGTACATACCATACTAGTCAAAGAAAACCTACTCACACCATAGTTGGTTGGAGAGTTAGATCCATTCCTACCTCACACAGGTAGGTAAAGTACATAACATCCTAGAAAATGAAAACCTACATACCTTCCTCACACGGGTCGGGTGAACTACATCCTATCTAACCTTAATTAATTGGAGAGTTAGATCCATTCCTACCTCAAACGGGTCAATGAAGAAAAATTAAGTCCTAACTCAAGCAATCAAAGATTCCATAAAGCCTCAAGGACAAGCCATTCAAGCTCCGTTGAGAAGATCCAGCCATAAAGCCTCAAGGACCGGTCATTTAGTCTCCTTTGAGATCATCAAGGAACGGTCATTTAGCCTCCTTGGAGAAAATTCTTTACCGCTTCCAAAGGTTAGATGAAGAAATGTTCAAGTATGCTCCTAAACTTTGCTTCAAGTAAAATTTAAATTTCTGTCTTTTAAATATCATGTCTAGCGGAACAAAATGTCAGTGTCTCCTTCTTTGTCGTTACGAGTAAACTCGTATGACAAAGAGGGACAGTTGTAGACATCTCATTTTATCTTGCCTAATCAGTGTCGAATCAAGTACAAGATCGTATATAATATAGAAAAATAAAAAATATAAGAAAACACAAAAAATGTTAAATTTGACTGAATTTAGTTAAGTAAAAGTTTTTGATCAACTTCGAAAATCCTATAATCTAAGGGGGTCTAAGATGACATTATTAAAGGTTGATATTCATTAAATCACCTTTATCATGAATAAAAATTAGCCACTACCCTTCAATTATAGGATATTTCAACAATTTACCTCAGTTACCTACCCTGACCCTGAAACATTTACTATCACTGGTTTTTGTCAATTTAGCATCAAAAATATTATTTCAATTGTGAATTTTAAATTAAAATACCATAAATATACAATCAAAGAGACAATGATAAAGTCTTGGAAATGTCATGACAAACCCTAAATCACCAAAGTGATTAAGGATTTGGGTATGTTTTGGAATTAAACAAAACAAAGTTGTTTTGACATAACCACCAGAGCCTAATAAATCAAGGGCCCAACCCATAATTAAAAGCCTCAAAATAATTATTTAAATAACCAAGAAACCCATAGATATTGTCTACACAAAATATCTAAGGAGGAAACCAAAGCACTTAGGAGGTAACCAACCGTTATCAAAACTAATCTGATTCGGTTCGCTACCTAAGCTAGGCCTTTAATATGCATTAAATGCCCATACCATCACACATTAAATGTTTGGGATGACATGGGTAGGTCACATTCAAGGAATCAAGATATTTTGATCAAAATATCTTAAGTTAACCGAAATCCTTGAAATGTGACTACCCGTTATCGAAACCAAACCAATCCGGTTCGCCCCCTAACCAATGTAATTAATGGTTATTTAATGCACATCACATCAAGAATTTATTTCATGGGATGACATGGAAGTTATGGATTCAATGAATCAAGATATTTTCATCTAAATATCCTAGGGTTAACTAAAACCCTTGAAATGTAACTACCCGTTACAAGGCAAACTAAGTCGATTCAATCCAAAACCAACTGATTTAGTACCCATAAATTCATGAGTCATCACCAAGTATTAAATGAAAGATGACTCATCAAGTCCAAATACATTGCACCTTGAAAACATTAATAGCAACCAAACCGAAATAGTGAAACTAACATGTACTTAGTCCCTGAACCAAAGTGTCATCTCATGTCATTAATGCACCCATGTGCAACCATTTATATTCAAGATAGTTTAATGATTGAAAATAATTGTCAATCATTACTAATGATTGCCAATCATTACAAGATCTTGAAAAAGATTTGGTAATCATTACTAAATCTTTGAGAATCTTCCACAATCCTTAAGATTTGTCCAAAGGTGATCAATATAAATACAAGAGAGCGTTTCCCTTAGGCCAAACAATCCCTAAGGAAAGGACTAGAATCTCTTGGGCATTCATCCATGTGCAGGCCCTTGGTTTATAAATAGAAGGTGTATGTTTTCATTTTTTCGGGTCTTGGAACCCTAGTTTCTCTCTAAACTTGACCAAATCTCTCGGGTGCTGAGGTTATCAAGCGTTTATCTTGAATAACACACTGTTATTCTGCAAAAAATCGATCCCAAATGGTGTTATTGAGGTTCTTGGAGCAAGAACTCAAGAAGTTGACGGTGATCGATCGAGTTCAAGCCAAGAAGATCAAAAAGGATAAAAAAGATTACTTGTTTAGGGAAAGACCACTCCCCTAAACTAGGTATGTGTCTTGAACATCCTTCAATCTTGTATTAATTTCATATATACTTCTCGTACATAGTAGAATCATGTAGTATCTATGCATTAATTTCATGTATATAACACATATAGTCCATAATCAACCAAATAACTCTATATATTTGTTATAATCGTCAAACCATGTCTATTTCATACAAAATCATCTCAAGAACATCAAGAACATGTTAAGAACATGTGAGGACCCAAATAAACTGAGAACATATTAAGAACATGTGAGGATCCAAACAAAATACCTATCACACCATAAGTTGTGCATAGTCTCTATAATTCTCTCATGAATACTTCAAACTAAACTCTTTACTAACTGTTAATACAAACCATATAATTATTAATAACTGATTTACTTTCTACTAAATGTCAAGATCACAGCCTGGCACTGAGTCTTTATATATATATATATATATATATATATATATATATATATATATATATATATATATATATATATATATATGCCAGTCCTATTCATAACTAAGAAAGATTTTAGATTTCTGAAGAAGAATCACACATATCCCCGAAGGAATAGAGGCCCTCTCTTTATCCCGAATGTTTAGCCACGAGGGTCTGTCGGTGTAGTGTATATATATATATATGTGTGTGTGTGTGTGATATTTCTTTTCTTTTTCAACTAAGAACTCACATACAAACACTAATCTAACCAAAACAAAAGAGTTCGTTTGAGGTATTCTTGACAAAATCAAGGAGGTCATGTACATATAATATTGTGATTCATGTATTGTTTAATAGCTAAAATCAACTAAAATCAACTAAAACCAACCCAGTCATCACCTTACATAAATGAACTACGCAATAACCTAATTCTCATTGATCTGATATATGTAGGCAACCCACATACGGGTTCGATCACGTGTCCAAATAATTAGTCTAGTTTGCATGCTGGAACTACATGTCGACCTGATTCCTTGTGAAAACAAGGATATATAGGCAACCTATATAAGGTTCAGTAAGTTAAAAATACAAAACATTTTCATTTAGTACATCTTTCATGTTGGAACTACATGTCGACCTGATTCCCTATGAAAACAAGGATTTTTAGGAAGCCTATATAGGGTTTGGTCATTTATATTTTTGTATATTATAAACTACTATTGGGTTGTCGCTGCCTCGATTAGTATAGTTTAATTCTTTTCTTCATATAAAAAATACAAAATATTTTTATTTTCATTTATAGTTGCATAATAGATAGTTAAACCTTAATGCTTTCATTATGTTAAAAATACAAAATAAATAAATAAATAAATAATAAAAATTTTAAAAAGGGAATTATTTTTTTGTTAACATTTACGGATGAGTAGGGTGCATAAAACCTTCCCCGAGCATAACCGACCCCCAAATTTAAAGAAATCTTTGGTAGACAGACCTTTACGAGTCAAAACCCAGTCTATTGCAAAGTAAAATGAATTTCTAAAACCCCCGCCGACTCCGCTTTCAACATAAAATCATAGCCCAAGAAGTTGTTCAAAACTGACGCTTGGAAAATCCCTTGAAAAACTATTTTCAAAGCGAACCAATTTGCATGACTTAGAAAGGGAGGAATGAAACTTGTTTCCTCTTTTTTCCAATCTCAACTTCTTCTGCTATCAAAATCCGGGGTGCGTCAACTGGTGACTTTGCTAGGGAATTTAGAGGGTCAAGCCTAGTTGGAGTCTTAATTTTTATTCATGGTTAAATAAAACCCGAGAAATATGTCTTTGATTTTTAAACATAAGTAATTCCCCTCCAAAAAGTAATAAATAATAATAATAATAATAATAATAATAATAATAATAATAATAATAATACATAATACATAATAATAAAATAATAATAAATAAATAAATAAATAATAAATAATAATAATAGTAATAATAATGATAATGATAATGATAATAATAAAAATAATAAATTGAAATTAAAATAATTTTTACATATCTTGTTTATACTATCATGCATACATTTACTGCTTTTATTTATTGTCATTTATATTATTGTCTTTTAAATATTGCATTTCAATTACTGTCTTTAAATTTTTGCATTTCAATTACTGTCTTTAAATTTCTGCATTTCATTTTTGTATGCTCTCTCCAACGCACGAGCACTCACTTTGCTTTGCATATCATGAAAAAAAACTCAAGTTGTAACCCTATTAGGGATAGAGAGGCCGACAGTAGGGAACAACGTCGGTAATTTCATCACACTGATCTAAGCCCCGAAAACCCATAGGATAGAAAGAGGCATTAGTAGAAGTAAGGTTGAGTAGGTTTCTCCCCCGGGATCCGGGTAAGAAACTCGACTCGCTCAGACCACCAACCATAGATGTTCCCCAGAGGAGGACGTCGGAGGTTTGAAGGTCTGGGAACCAAAGCATTCTAGGATGTGCTAGAATAAAAGCCATAACCACATATAGTAAGCCTAAGATAGAGGATAACCAAAACCCTACTGTACTTCGGACACTTATCATAGAGAGATTTTTATTTTATTTTTTTATCTTCTATACAGTTATCTACATAATTGATATACTAGGTATATTGAAGAAAACTTCTAAGATAAATAGGGGCGTAATAATAGGTGTAAGAATTCTTGTACTATCCCATGCATTGCTAGCTTGCTCAGTGTTGAAAAACATTTTCCAAAATTGGAATACGGAGCAAGTTGCATGAGAGAACAAGATTTCTTATTTTACTTAACACAATAAACCATAAAAAAACAAACAGCAAACCATAAATTCCCATTGCATCTGTAATAATCCAATTAAAACTTACTCTAATAAAATCACAAATTACCTTCGTCCATAAATAAACAAAAGGTCTATCTCAAATAAACATAAAAAATAATAGCCTTGCCAAACAAAGTTGTCTAAAATCCGTCTGCAAAGACAACGTGAAATAATCTAATTCGATCGTGCAAAATCACAACGATCTTACAAAGACATAAAAAAAAAGTGTCATCACACAGTTGAATGAAGACTGTGCGATCTAATAGTAAACATACACCGGGTCACATTTACCAAGGAGATACATGTCATGTCCTAAGCATAGTGTCCATTCTCATAAATCCTATACAGTAGGAAGACATTTTGTTGAGGTTCAGAACGCCTTAAAGTAGGTCAAAACCTTTTCTGATATACGACCAATTAATTCTCCCCAGGTAGACTATCAAAATAAATTCAACGTCAAAGAGAAATCATGAACCCAAAGGTATTTTTATCCCTTCATCGATTCCTAGGAGTAGTAATCCTCTTTTTGAGGAATAAAAGGAAAAATCCTGTCACTAGGTCCTAGGAGAAATAATCTATGTTTAAGGAGAAAATTGGATAATCCTGTCACTAGGTCCTGGAATAAATGATCTATGTTTGAGGAGGAAATAGGGAAATTTTGTAATTAGGTCCTAAGAGCTGTAATCCATTTCTGAGGAAGCGAAAAGACATTTCTAGAAGCAATGATCCCTACTTTGAAAAGAAACAAGCGGGGAATAAGTCTGTCATTAAGTTCTAGGAACAATGATCCGCTTTTAGGGAATAAAATTTTGTCATTAGGTCCTAACAACAATGATCCATTTTTTAGGAACAAAGTACTGCCATTAAGTCCTAGGAGTTATACATCATAAGGAATAGTGTACATAAAGCTAATCTCGATAAATCTAGATTCAAAACTACTTAAGTAAGCCAAAGCCTTCTAAAGGTTCTCCAGTCAGAATATCAAAATGGACTACAAAAATATATCATTATGTATGAGTCCAAAATCTTTGAATGTAGAAATCAGACTTTCTTTTTAGCCCTAGGAAGAGGATAGCATTAAGGTTGTAATTTGAAGGACTCTCCTCCACACTGGAATAGTTATGTCACAGTCCTACCTAGTAGTTAGCTTAAAATTTTTGTCTAATCTAAGTCCGAGTACTTCTCCATTAAAGTTTATGTTTTCAAAACGATACCCATTTTTTGGCATCCACAACATCTTAAAAATGTCCCTGTAATTCATGAATTAGATTTAGTAAACATAAAAAGCTAAAAGCTAATTTATTTAAAATTCAAGAAAATCACTCCCCAAAAGGAAGTTCCTGACCTTCGTTCCCTATCACTCCCCAGGTCAGAGTTTGCCTTCTCAATTAAATGGAGAATATCGAGGGAAACTCACAAGATCCTGCTGAAATGTCGCAATTAAGAAAAGAGGTGACCATGTTAAACAATTATGTTAACCAATTGACTGAGCTTTTTCAACTAATTCGGTAAACACAAACTGCTACGACTCTGATACAAATACCTCATTCAATTGGTTTTCCCTCATTGCAGGTCTCGATGGTTGAACATGTCATACCTTCGACAACACATTTACCATCAATAAGACCCGCCACTCAAAATCCAGCCGAACAAATTGAGAAAAACCTCAAAGAGAAATCTGAGAACTTTTCTACTAGTAGAAAAATTACAACGGATGGAAAACTAACTCCAATAGGTTAAAAAAAATGGAGAATTAGGAGTCGATACCCGATATCTCGATTTATCCTTTGTACCTCACGTAAAGTTCCCTAACAGCTTCACCATGCCCATATTCATGATGTACAATGGGTTAGGGTTCCCATATTGGTATATCCAATGATACAAGAATGAAATGAGAGAGTATATCCACAATGAAGCACTAGCAGTTTAGCTCTTTCAGCAAACATTAGAAGGAGCAGCCGCCCGATGCTATAGAACTATAGAGTATGAGAAATTGAAGACATTCCTTGATTTAGTCAAAATATTCTACAACCAATATGGATATAACCAAGAGATTTCTCCCTACAAAATATCTCTTCAAACACTAACAAGGAAGAACGATGAGAGTTTTCAAGAATTCGTTGTCCGGTAAAGAGATAAAGCAGAAGGACAAAAGTAATTAAAAATTACTCATTTTTCTAGAATAATAGCTCATCCATGTTCAAGATAGATTTTCGCTAAACGATAAATTAAAAAAAAATATGCCCTTAATTTTAACCTTAGCCCAAGCCAAAGAACAATTAACTAATATTAGAAAATTGCCTAAGAAATAATATTGAAAATCGAAATCAACAACCACAGATGGCAGATCAAAAAAATATAATATGTCATAAATAAAGTCCTCTCCAACAAAGTAGGAACTAGGGCGAATTTTTGCTAACATTAGGATTATGTCGAAAACACGCGTAAAAACTCCAAAATCATGAAGAATATCTCCAAGAAGCGACAAAGAGAGAGAAAGAGAGAGAGTCCACAAATTAATTGAAATAAAAGAGAAGGAAAAGGTAACCAATCCTGGTACCCTATTAATAGGGATTGATATCTCGCATTCATAAGACATTCACCCCTTGTCGAGAGGTAGGGGGCAATCTCATAAAAAATTAACTTCACAATTTCATTTACATTCCCTTGTATACGCTGGGGAACTTTTATCCTAAGAAAGTTTTGTTACTTCCTCTAAGAAACACATGGCACAACCTTGCTACAAATCTTAGAAAAATGGGTCCGAACTACGTTTCGACCTGATTTTTGGTGAAATTCTGGATATGTTGGCAACCCATGAGAGTTTGGTAGTCTAGATAAAAACAAAATCATCATTTCGACGACAAAATACGTCTCGACCCGATTCCTGATCTAAAATCAGGCTATGTAGGCAACCCATGCAGGTTCAGTTGTCAAATTAAAACAAATCATTAATACACAACAAACTGCATAAACAAGCCCAAGCAGTTTGGTCACATCACAACTGAAATGATGTAACAATGACAAATCAAGGCCCACTTCATGAAAGATCAGCTTTTCCGAAGGAAGTATGCCTTCATCGATCACATGTTGAGGCATACTATAATAAGGTTAACTTCCCCGAGAGAAGTCTACCTTTATTTTTCATCAACTGCGACATGAGTAGATGTACACCTTAGCTAGTTCGAATTCTAGAACAATTCACTTTCATTTATTGCCCTCTCGGCATGAGTCACAAGATTAAGTCTTCCCGAGATGTACCCAATCTCCACTTCCCTAGCCTTGAGTTGGGGCACATTTTATCATATATCACCATCACCATCACCACCCCAACTTTGATCTGGGGCATCTTTTATCATAGTTAATTGCCCCTAGTCATGGACTGGGACACATTTCATATGTCATCATCATCCACTTTTCAGTTTTAAAAGGTAACTATCTCCACCATCATTTAAGTACCAAAAGCTTAGACCGAGATGCCAAACTATGATTTAGTCTAAGCCTCTTTCACGTTGAAGAAAAATTTAGGTATAGCTTAGGGAGTCCGTTTCTCCAATAATGACCCCATTCCTATCAATTCCGAAATCATTCGCAAGTCTTTACCATTTCCGACCACATGAAAGGTCGGGATATCAAAATTACAATTGCTTGATTTTTGGCATGCCCAGGATATATAAGAAACCCCGACTGGGTTCGGTCAAAATTCAAAGGCATATTCCATCCTTGTGTTGTAGCGCATCGCTTCTTAGATAAGTCTGTTGGCCTAAAGAGCTATCCAAGAGGAGTGGTGAATTGGATAGTTACTAAATACAATTAAGTCCTTTAAATAAAAATAATTAATTTTCCTAAATCAATTATTATCTTGTTACGCAGCGAAAATGTGGTTAATACTAATTGCATACCCCAAACAAAATATATAAAAATAAGAAATGCAATACAAAAGAATTTATCCTGGTTTGGTAAGCTACTCTTACCTACGTCCAGTCCCCCCAACTCTACGGAGATTCAAAATCCACTAAACCTCTTGATTTCTTTATCAGATAGGAACCAAAACCCTTACAATTCTCGATTCTTTTCACAAGCTCAGAATCAACCTTTACAATACCTTCATCATTTTCACAGGCTAAGAATCAACCTAACACTCTCTCACTTATCCTTTTTCATAGGTTTAAGACGAACCTTTACAATTTACTATTTAATTCAATTACAGGCTAAATTAAAAACTAGTTATTTTCAAGGGTAAAGAATAACCTAACCATTTTACATGAAAGATATCAAATCCTAATCTTTTTTACAGGAAAAAGATCGAAACCTAGCTACCCTGACTAAACATCATCCCAAATCTTTCCACAAGGAGCTTCTATCACCTTAATACAGATATACTGAATTAATAGCCTGAATAATTAGTATGTGATTGATACAATGTGAGGCAAATAAAATCTAATTACATAATAAAGTCGGTAGCATAAATTAAGCATGTAATCAGATAATCAAGCAAAAAATCGTTTAAAAGATTTTCAGGCTTTTAAGTTCAAAACAATTTTCTAAACAATCCTAAACCAATCAATTAATATAAATATATCTTAGAAAGCAAATAACAAGATTTGGAAGGATCTCACCGGAAAACACTGAAGACAAGAAAGATTTTGCAATTAGAACTCAAACCGGTGACGCCAATAGTAAGCGCTTTAGATCAAGAGCTTAAATATAATCTCTCATAGAAATCTCTGCAATAAAATCACTCTTATAAAAACTCAAAACTGATGTTCTTGATATAATTAATCTCAATCCCATGGGTCTAATTAAATAAACTTAGAATTAGCCCTCCAATTGCTAGTTTTGAAAATATATGTCATAAAATGACATTCTAAGACCCCATATAACATACCCTATCAATGTAGGTATGTTTCATTTAAAAATATTCTTTGAAATGTTCATTGAGGTCCTTAAAACTTTTCCAATTTGAAATCCATAAGAATAGGAAGTATTAAATCATTTTAATTAAGAGAATATCAAAATATATAGACCAAATCAATAGGCATCCCATAATAAGTCATGTATATTTGAATTAGACTCAAATCTCCCAAAACCTCGGTTGGAATCATAAAATACGGATAGTTTTGACCAAGAGATCAAATCATTCAAATTATAGACTGAAACTGTCGGTTGACCGCTCGAATACTTCGGTCAATCGCCCAGTGACAAAGGTTGTTCAAACCGTTGGCCTTAACACCTATTGGTTGACCGACCCTCTTGGTCAGTTGACCGATATAGTCATAGACTTCCCCAACTTTCCAAATTAGCCATAGTTTCATTCAGTTGACCAACCCGAACCCATCGGTTAATCTAATTGATCGGAGACTACCTTTATTTAACTATTTCATCCACTGTCTCAATCAGTTAACTGACTCCTTTTCTTGGTTGACCGATAGGATCAGTATGTCTCTATTTCTACTCCTAAAACACACTATTTTGATAAGTCGACCTACCCCTTTTTCTGGTTAACCGAATAGACCAAAAAACACAACATTTTATACTTTAAAACATATTTATCACTTAGTTTATTTATCAAAACCATTTCACATAAGGAGCACATAAAAAATCTCAGTTTAGGATCTTAAACTTATCACTTCTTATCAAGACACATGTAAGATTAATTCATTTTAAGTGTCGTGCGTGATCCTAATTCGGGTTGTATTAAAAGTATATAAGTAAAGAGTTGTTCTTACATAGTTTTCATCAACGTCTTCAAAACTCTTTACGTCTTCATCATGTCCATCTTGCACCCTTTATATTTTCTTTAATAATTCTTCTTCTTAATCAAAAACATGGACTTATAAATCTGAAGCACTTAATAAAATCATTAGTACCACAAAAAATATCAATACTTAATTAGAACACTTTCTTAGAACCTTAGATTCAACAATTCCTTAGAATCCTAGCCCTAGCCTTTCGCGGCAAGGATTCATCCGCATAAGATATTTTTTTTTCCTGTTTTTGCATGAGATGTTTACTTCATGTTTTTCCATGAGATATTACTTCCCTATTTTCGCATAAGATATTTACTTCCTGTTCTTCACATAAGATATTTACTTCTTTGTTTGTCACATGAGATATTTACTTTCTATCTTTCGCATGAGATATTACTTTCCTATTTTCGCATGAGATATTTACTTCATGTTTTCGCATGAGATATTTATTTTTTGTCTTCACATGAGATATTTACCTTATGTCATTTCACATGAGATATTTACTTTTTTGTTCCTTGCATGAGATATTTTTACATATTTACCTTCTTCCATTTTACATGAGATATTTACCTTCTGTCATTTCGCATGATATATTTACTTTCTGTATTTTGCATAAGATATTACTTTCATGTCTTTTGCATGAGATATTTACTTCCCATTTTCGTAGGAGATATTTACTTTTATGTTCTTTGCATGAGATATTTACTTTCCTATCTTCGTATGGGATATTTACTTTTCGTTCTTTACATTCCATATTTATTTTTCGTTCTTTCGTCAATGGACAAAGATCTACTAGAACTACATCTGACTTGATTCTTAGATTATTTGAGATATGTAGAAAAACCCCTAGTTGGGTTCGGTCAGAACATAGGAGATGTTGGCACTCTATCATCCTCCGCCCCTACACTACAATATAATTGTTTGCTTTAAGTTTTCTTCAGCAGTGAGATTGGCCAGGTACGACACCAGTCGTTTCTATGTAAAATTTGGCACTTTTTACTTTCATTAGAAAGTGGGGTATGCTTTCAGTGATTCCTGGACGCCCTGGAAATTCCATTTTCATTTTCTTCCCCGTTAAAAAGAAAAAGAAAAAGAGAGACAGACTTAGTCTGATCCAGGTTTGATTATTTCCTTTCAGCTTTTCCAACGGAATAAAATGGTGTGTGTCTCTTATGTTTGTCATCACGAGTAAACTCGCATGAAAAATTGGGACAGCTGTAGACACTGCATTTTATCACGCTCGTTTTTGCATTTTGAAAAAGTGTCGGGTCTAAAGTGTAAATTTGGACAAATTTAAAATCGCGTTTAAAGAAACAATTTTTTTCATTAGATTCATGTGTTTAAATTTCAATTAATGTTTTAAAAAAAAAAAAAAAAAAAAAAAGAGGACAATTTGAATGACTTAGATAAAAATAAATAAATAAAGTTCCGGGCTAAAACTTGTTTTTAAAAGTTAATTGGGGATCACATTGATTCAATTGAAAGTGTATTTTCATATAATATCACTTTAAATATAGATAATTTCATTTTACACCCCTTAATTTTAAGAAATTTCACCAATTCCAACTACTTTTCATTTTAGCCCAAAAAACTGTAATTTTTCTCCCGTTTCATCAAATTGACAACCAAAACTATTTTGTTTTCCAAAATTGGAATTTTCAATATTTATTTGGATAGTTTAATTTTACTTTTATCATTTTAATTTCAATAAAAATCAAAGAACTCACATGTAATTGATAAAAAAATACTCAAATCACAAAAAACACTTAATGAGTACCACCAGGAATAAGAATAAACATTGGATTCTCAAATTGGAGTTCCAAAAGTATCCAAGGGAGTGATCAAAACTATTTCCTAAAATTATATGACTAGGAGAGGTCAAATCAATAAAGTTATACACTCCATACCTAATATAGGGGGCTATTGAGTAATTTTCATGAAATAGGGGTAGCCCTCATCATTTGAAGTAACATGGGATAGTCATAAGTATTGGCCCAAAGATCTACTCAAGAGGGGGATGAATTGGGTAGTGACAAAAATTTAATCAATAAATTTAAACACAAGATATTAATTTTCCCCATTGATTATTATCTTGTTAAGTAGCGGAATTATATTTAACTAAGTACACACCTAAACAATCAGAAAATAAACAATGCAGTACATAAAGATTTATCTTAGTTCGACAAGCTACTCTTACCTATGTTTAGTCCCCGAGCTCCACAAGGATTTCACAATCCACTAACCCTTTGATTCCTTTCCCAGATAGGAACCAAACTCTTACAATCATAATTCTTTTCACAGGCTTAGAATAAACCTTTATAACATTGATTTTTTTTACAAGCTTAGAATCAACTTATCACACTGTCACACTATTACAATTTTCATTTTTGCATGCTTAGGAAGAACCTCTCATTCTAATTATGTTACAGGAAGAATCAAAACCTAATCTTTCAAAATGTTAAATATTTATAAAAGTATTTTTAAATCCCTTAAAAAGCCCATTTAAAATCATAAAAAATGAGGATATTTGACCCAAAAATCGAGTCAGGAAAAAAACTTATTGTTGACTGTGGGCTAATCGAGCACACTGTTGGTCTACCACCCCCTCCAACGGTAAATATTGTGACCATCGTAAAGTCGTCAGTTGGTTGACCGAACACTCAGTCAATTGATCAATTCGATTAGAATGTCTTTCTTATTTTTCCATTTTCGGCTACTAGAATGGTTGATTGACCAACCCTAGTCGTCAATTGACCAAATTGGCCAGTAGTTCACCTCTTTAGCTTCCTTAAGCTATTGTTGTGGTTAGTCGACCGACCATTTTCATTGATTGACCGAATTGAACTGAAAGCACATAATTTTAAGTGTTGAAACCATTTTTTCAATTTGATCCTTAACCATAAATATTTTTATGACTTAATACTTTATAAAAAAAAAAAAAAAACATATTAGGATCTTAAAATTATTAGTTCTTACTAAGACACACATAAGATTTATTCATTTTCAAGTGTCGTACGTGATCCTAATTCAAGTTGCATTAAGAGCATAAATGTGAAGTTGTTTTCACCTAATTGTCTTCAATGTCTCTGTCGAATCCAATATTTTGATGGACAATTAAACATTAATATTTTATGGGACTAATATTTTTACTGAGTAATTTCAAATTTAAAATACCATGTAATTAATTATGAAAATGAATTATTGAAGAATATAGAGCGGATGCAAAATGAAGATGATGAAAACTTGAAGAGTATTGGAGACATTGAAGACAAATAGGTGAAAATAACTCTTTATTTATATACTTTTAATGCAACACAAATTAGGATTAGATACAAGACTTTAAAATAAATTAATCTTATGTGTGTTGTGATAATTTTAGGGGTCTAAAATGTGTTTTATGATGTGCTAAGTATGTGAAATGATTTTGATTGAAGACCTAATTAAAAAAATGGTTTTAATACTTCAAATAGTGATTTCTATGGTTCATTCATTCAACCAAAAAAAGGGGTCGGTTGAGTAAATAGAAAAGTGTGTTTAGAAAATGGAATGGTGACCTACTAGTTAATTCGGTCAACTGACAAGTTGGATTAGTCGACTAACGAATTTAGTACCCAAAATAGGAAGAAGGGAGGACCTTTTGGTCCAATTGGTCAACCGACCAGGAGGGTTGGTCAATCAACTGGATCAGCACAATGGTTAAATTAATGACCGTTGTAAGGGGTTTATCAACCGGCAATGTAGGTCGGTCAATCAATGTGTGCAGTCAATTGTTTGACTGGTTTGTTTTTTGGTCAAGATATTTCAGTTTTAATAATTCGAAGGGAGGTTTTCAAGGGAATTCGAATTGTTTTTGAAATATATCATGTATTACGAGATTCCTATTTGATTGGTCTATTTAATTAATTATTCTTTTAATTAAAGTGATTAAATACTCTCTTTATATAGATTTCGATTTAAAAATATTTTAAGGACCAGAATGAGTTTTCCCAAGAGTATTTTTCAATGAAACATATCTATTTTTAATATATATGAGATATGGGGTCTTGAGATGTCATTTAGAGTCATGACATTTGAAAACTAGCCGTTGGAGGACTAGTTTTAGGTCTATTATTAGAGACTTGTGGAATTAAGTTTGTGTATTCAAGAACATCAGCTCTATATCATTCTAAGAGAGATTTTATCTTTGAGATTTATAAGTGCGATTATACTTAAGGTTCTTGATCTTAGGCGCTCATCCTCCTTGTCACTTGTTTATGTTCTCAATCGTGAAATCATTATTGTTTTTTACGAATCCAAGTGAGATCCTTCCAAGCTCTTATTATTGATTTGTTAGATTATTATTTGTTAGAAAAATCATTTTCAAACTTAATTCTATGAAAATATTTTAAATGATTTTTATTTGAGAAATATGATTACGTGTTATTTGTGTGTTAATTATTTTAAATCAGTTTTGTACCTCACATTAATTCTATCACGAAATAATATTTGGGACATTAATTAATCATATTTGTATTGAGGTGGTAGAAGCTCCTTGTGGGAAGAAACTTGTTAATTTTTTGTATGGGCGAGTTTGAGCGGATTAGACACGTTTGGGTCGATGTCTAATTAAGGTAGCTAGGTTTCGATCTTTAGCCTGAGAAAAAAATTAGGGTTTGATCTTTATCCTTCGAACATATTAGATTAGTCTTTTTCTTTTGAAAATATTAGGTTTTAATTCTTCCTATAATTGAATTAGTGTGATTATAAATGTTCTTTCTAAGCTTGTGAAAATGATAAGTGTAATAGTGGTAGGTTGATTATTAACCTGTGAAAAGAATTAAGAGTGGTAAAGGTTGATTCTGAGCCTGTGAAAAGAATCAATATTGTAAGGATCTGGTTCCTATTTGGGAAAGGAATCATGGATTTAGTGGATTGCGAATCTCCGTGTAGCTCGGGGGACTGGACATAGGTAAGACTAGCTTACTAAAGCAAGATAAATTCTTGTGTACTGCATTATCTATTTTTCTGATAGTTTGGGTATGCATCTAGATAAACACATTTTCGCTGCTAATCAAGATAATAATCAATTTAGAAAAATTGAGATTGTGTGTTTAAATTTAATTCTTTAAATATTTGTAACTACCCAATTCTCCCCCCTCTTTGGTATCTTTGGGCTGACAATTGGTACCAGTATGTTTAAATTTAATTGTTTAAATTTTTGTAACTACTTAATTCACCCCCTCTTGGGTATGTTTGGGCCAACAATTGGTACCATAGCTAGTTTAGCTCATTTAGCTTAACATCCTAGCTAAAAAGATCACATGGAGCACCATGTAAACACTCTAGGTGAAGGACAGTCTATACATCATTCTTCTTTATTCGTAGGTGATAATTATTCATTCTGGAAAGACAGAATGATTACCTTTCTACAAGCCATTAATTATGATGTGTGGTTGGCCATTGAAGATGGCTTATACATTCCTAAAGAGAATGGAGTAGTTAAGAAGAAGGAACAACTGGCTTCATTTGATAAACAAAAATTGTCTATTAATTCTCTAGCTATTAATATTATGTTTTGTTTTTTAGATGCAAATGTGTATAGTAGGGTTTCAAGTTGTGGATAGACAAAAGAAATGTGGGACACATTGCAAATCACACACGAGGGAACAAATCAAGTAAAACAATCTAGAATCAATGCCTTGGTTTGTCAATTTGAGCTATTCAGAATGAATTATGCAAAAATAATTCCATAAATATACACAAGATTCAATAATATTTACAACAATCTTGGTTAACTTGGAAATCCTTATTCCATGGAAGACAAAGTACGAAAGATTATAAGATTATTAACTAAAGTTTGGGAGCCAAATGTGACTACAATCGAGAAAGCTAAGGATCTCATAGTCTATACTATCGATAAACTTATTAGCAACCTAATGACCCATGAGATAGCTATTTGAGGATATGAGGATGATTTAGAAAATAGCAAAAATCAATGCATTGAAAGCTCAAAAGAATGAGGGAAATGACAGCAGTGATGACATAAGTCTTGACATTGAGCAAGAAAATGATGTGGCCCTTCTCACCAAGAATTTCATAAAGATGACCTGATGAACATTCTATGGAAAGAAAAATTTCAACTTGAAAAATATTAAATGCTTCAATTGTCACAAAAATGGTCATTTTCAATCGATTGTCCTGAGCCAAAGAAGGAAAATGAGAATAAAAAAAATAAAAAATAAAAAGGTGAAGAAGAGTAAGAAAAAATCTATGAAGGCCACCTGGGATGACTCGGAGTAAAGTAGGTTGGAAAAATCAAGTGGTGATGATTTGTCTATGCTTTCTTTGATTGCCACCAGAGATAAAGTAACGCAATGGTCTAGTTTTTGTCCTTTAGATTTTGATGAATTATTTGATATTTATCAAGAATTAACACATGATTATAAAAACCAGTGTTCTCAAATAAATTCCCTACAAAGTACAATTAACACTTAACAAGCAAATGATTAAATTTGAATCTGAAAACATTGAATTGAAATCCAATATTTTAAATTTACATTCTATTGTTCTCAAATTCACAGGTGGTGAAAATAATTTAAAAATGCTTTTGGGGAGTACAAGAGGAAATTTTGATAAGGTTAAAATTGATTTTCAGAAAAATATTAAACAAAAGCAATTTCACAAATTCTTTTCTGAAACCAAAAATCTTATTAGATATTTTAGATGTAGTATTGTGGGGGCATACCATAAAGAAATGTTTTCAAAAAGTATATAAATGTAAACAAGTTTGGGTTCCTAAAGGAACTAAAATTGTCTTGGCTAACCAGATTGAACCCACTTAGATTGGGTACCACTTAGGAACAATTTGAGGTGTTATTTGCTGGTTATTCAGAAAGCATTAATAGGTAAGGAAAAATGGTTCCTAGATAGTGGTTGTTCTTGACACGTAACGGGTGATAAATCTAAATTTACGTCTTTGACACTTAAAGACGGAAGTTATGTGACTTTTGGAGACAACACAAAAAGTAAGATTATCGATATAGGTAATATCAGTAATGAGTCTACTACTATAGGATATATGCTATTAGTAGACAGTCTTAAACATAACCTGCTTAGTATAAGTCAGTTATGTGATAAATGTTATAACATAATATTTGATCATAATAGATGCATTATTAAGAATGGGTATAATAATAGCATATTACTTATTGCATCACGTGTTGAAAACATTTATACATGTTCATTTGATGATTTCTCAGCTCAAAATTTATCATGTTTGAATGCATTATCAGAGAATAGTTGGTTATGGCATAAATGCCTTGGGCATGCTAGTATGGAGTTACTATTTAATTTGTCTAAGAAACTTCTAGTACGTGGTTTGCCTACATTGAAGTGTGTTAAAGACAAGGTATATGATGTATGTCAAATAGGTAAGCAATCAGATTATTATTTAAGAATAAATTGCATGCGTCCACATCAAAATGTCTTGAATTGTTGTATCTTGATTTATTTAGTCCGAATGCCATTGCTAGTTTAGGAGGTAAATTTTATGCATTCATAATTGTTGATGATTATTCTAGACTAACATTAGAGTTTTTCTTATCTTAAGAAAAGTGAGGTTGCTTCTATTTTCTCCAAATTTTGTAAACGTATGCAAAATGAGAAACAATCATGCATTATTAGTATTCGTAGTAATAGAGGTAGAGAATTTAAAAATGATGAGATTATAAGTTATTGTCATGAGCATAGACATGCACACAACTTTTCTGCACCAAGAACACCACAACAAAATGGTGTTGTGGAAAAAAAGAACATGACACTTCAAGAAATGGCCAAGACTATATTGAAAGAGAATTGACAACCTAAATATTTTTGGGCCAAAGCAGTAAGTACTGCATGCCATGTTATTAATAAAGTCTTCATCCGAAGAGGTTTTAATAAACCCCTTATGAGATTTGATATGGCAAAACTCCAAATATATCCTATTTTAAAGTTTTTGAGTGTAAATATTTTATTTTAACTGATAAGGATAATTTGGGTAAGTTTGATGTCAAGTCTAATTATGGTATTTTCCTTGAGTATGCTTCGGATAGTAAAGCGTATAGAATTTATAATAAATGTACTTTAGTTGTGGAAGAGTCTATGCATGTTGTATTTGAGAAATCTAATCTATTTATGTTGAGAGATGATTTGGATGATGATGATGCAGGTATAATGACTAAGCAAACAACCAAGGAGTTCAGACAAGAAAAGATCCATCAAATTTGAAGGATAAGGTGCTATAACGTAAAGAGATGACTTTACTACGCCCTATAAAGATAGCTCTGGGACACTCGGTAAAATAAATTATTGGTAATTTAAAAAAGAAAAAGTGTAAGTATAAGATCCTCTCTTATAGATATAATTAATCTTGATTTTTATCTCAAATTAAAGCTAAGAATGTAAATGAGGCTTTAACTGATAAGTCTTGGATCTCTGCAATGTAAGAGGAGTTAGTTCAATCTGAGCAAAATAAAGTTTGGTCACTAGTTCCTAAACCTGATTTTCATCATGTTATTGGTACTAAATGGGTTTATCGAAATAAGAAGGATGAAACAGGAATGGTAATTAGAAACAAAGCAAGATAAGTAGCATAGGGTTATAATAAAGAAGAAGTAATTGCTTATGATGAAACATATGCACCTTTGGCTTGATTAGAATGTTACTGGAATTTGCGTGTTCTCAAAATTTTAGATTATTTCAAATGGATGTCAGAAGTACATTTTTGAATGACTTTCCAACTAAGGAAGTTTATGTCAAACAACTATCGGGATTTGAAAATGATAAATTACCCTATCATGTGCTTAAAGTTCGAAAGACTTTGTATAGACTCAAACAAGCTCCTCGAGCATGGTATGAGAGACTTAGCCGATCCCCTATTGGGTATGGTTTTCGACAAGGTCTAAGTGATACAACATTGTTTATTAAGCAACATGAATCTGATATTCTATTAGTACAAATATATGTGGATGTTATAATATTTGGTTTTACTAATGAGAAGAGTTTGCCAAGATTATGCAAGTCAAGTTTGAAATGAGTATAATAGGAGGAATAACTTTCTTTCTGTGGTTGCAAATTAAGCAAACCAAATAAGGGATTTTTAAATCAAGCTAAGTACACCCAGGAGTTAATGAAAAAAATATGGCTTAGATGGTGCTAAAGAATACAAAACTCCTATGGGAACTACTACAAAAAAATAGAAAAAGATGATACGGCCAAAATGTCGATTAAAAAATGTATCGAGATATAATTAGTAGTTTGTTGCATCTTACAGCAAGCAGATCTAACATAATGTTTAGTGTATACTTGTGCACAAGATTTCAATATTGTCCAAAAGAATCGCATCTAACAGCTGTCAAGTAAATATTTTGATATTTAAAAGGGACAAGTTATCTAGGATTATGGAATCCTAGGGGGAGTGACTTTAAACTAATTAGTTACTCTGACGTTGTTTTTGTTGGATGCAAAGTTGAGTGTAAAAACACAAGCGATTTATGTCACTTTTTGGTACATGTCTTAGTTTCTTGGTCTAGCAAGAAATAGAATTCAATTACCTTATCTACAACTGAGGTAGAATATATGGCAGCTAGTAATTGTTGTGCTCAAATTATATATATTAAACGATAATTATATGACTTTGGGATATGTATGGAGGAAGTCCCTATCTACTGAGATAATAAAAGTGTTATTTGATTAAATAAGAATCTAACACAATACTCACGAACGAAGCACATAGAGATTCGACATTATTTTATTCGTGATCACATTCAAAAAATGGATGTATCTATTAAATATGTTGATACATCCGATCAGCTTGCTGATATTTTTGCTAAACCTCTAACTGAAGATTAATTTGTCAAAATTATTCGAGGTTTAAGTATGGCTAGGCATAACAATTTATGCCTGGAATAATGTTTTGATCCCTTGTCCCCACTTTTTGAGATGAAGAATGGGGAGAAGTTGATGTTTAGGGTATTTGTTTGCCTAAGCATTGCAATTATTAAGGGGGAATAATCTCTTGTAAATTCTATTGGGGGAGCAATTTATCTTATGTTTTCACTAATGATGCTTAACTGAGTTTAAAAAACTCGTCTTTAAATTTAGGGGAAGCGTGGTTACATTATCTTTTTGAGAAAACATCAAAGTTAATTATTATCATAAAAAATGGAGAGATTGTTGAATCCAATGTTTTGATGGACAATTAAACGTTGATATTTTATGGGACTAATACTTTTACTGAGTGATTTCATATTTAAAGTTCCATGTAATTGATTAATAAGATAAATCATTGAAGAATATATAGCAGGTGCAAAATGGAGATGATGAAGACTTAAAGAATATTGAAGACATTGAATATAAATAGATGAAAACAACTTTTTATTTATATACTCTTAATGTAACCAGAATTAGGATCATGCGCGATGCTTTAAAATGAATTAATCTTATGTGTGTTGTGATAATTTTAGGGATCTAAAGTGTGTTTTTATGATGTGCTAAGTATGTGAAATGATTTTGGTTAAGGACCTAATTAAAAAAAAAAAATAGTTTAATGCTTAAAATAGTGATTTCTCAGGTCCATGGTCAACCGAAAAAAGGGGTCGGTCGTCTAATCAAAACAATGTGTTTAGGAAGTAGAATAGGTGACATACTGGTCAATTCGGTCAACCCACAAGTTGGTTCAATCGACTAACAAATCTAGCAGCCAAAATAGAAAGAAGAGAGGACCTTCTGGTCCAATCAGTTAACCGACCAAACCAGTACAACAGTCAAATTAATGGCCGTTGTAAAGGGTCGCTCGTCCAACAGTGTAGGCCGATCGACCGATGTGTTCGGTCAATTGTTTGACTAGTTTATTTTTTGGTCAAGATATTTCAGTTTCGATGATTCCAAGGGAGGTTTTTAAGGGAATTCAAATTATTTCCAAAATATATCATGCATTATGAGATTCCTATTTAATTGGTCTATTTAATTAATTATTCTTTTAATTAAAGTGATTAAATACTTTTTATTTCTATGGATTTCAATTTAAAACATTTTAAGGACCAAAATGAGTTTTTCCAAGAGTATTTTTTTAATGAAACAATATCTATTTGAAATATATACGATATATGGGATCTTGGGATGTCATTTAGAGTCATGATATTTAAAAATTAACCATTGGAGGCCTAGTTTTAAGTCTATCAATAGAGACCTGCAGGATTGAGTTCATGTATTCAAGAACATCAGCTTTGTATCATTCTAAGAGAGATTTTATTGCTGAGATTTATAAGTGTGATTATAATTAAGGTTCTTGATCTTAGGCGCTCATCCTCTGTGTCACTGGTTTGTGTTCTCTATTCCGAAATCATTATTGTTTTCGATGAATCCTCGTGAAATCCTTCCAAACTCTTGTTATTGCTTTCTTATATTATTATTAATTAATTGCTTGGACAAAGTACTTTAGAAAAATCATTTTCAAACTTAATTCTGTGAAAATCATATAAACGATTTTTATTTGAGAAATCTAATTACGTGTAATTTATGTGTTAATTATTTTAAATCGTATTTGTGCCTTACATTGAATATATCACGTAGTAATATTCAGGACATTAATTGAGTATATATGTATTAAGGTAGTAGAAGCTCCTTGTGGTAAGGAACTTGTTAATTTTTTGTATTGGCGATTTTGAGCGGATTAGACATGTTTGGGTCAGTGTCTAATCAGGGTAGTTAGGCTTTGATCTTTAGCCTGCAAAAAGATTAGGTTAGTCTTTTTCCTTTGAAAAGATTAGGTTTTAATTTTTTGTATAATTGAATTAGTGTGATTGTAAAGGTTCTTCCCAAGCCTATGAAAAGGATAAGTGTAATAGTGGTAAGTTGATTTTTAGCCTGTGAAAGAAATCAAGAGTTGTAAAGGTTGATTCTGAGCCTGTGAAAGAAATTAAGATTGTAAGGATTTCGTTCCTACCTGGGAAAGAAATCAGAGGTTTAGTGGATTGTGAATCTTCGTGGAGCTAGGGGGACTAGATATAGGTAAGACTAGCTTGCCGAACAAAGATAAATTTTTGTGTTTTATATTGTCTATTTTTCTGATTGTTTAGGTGTGCATCTAGATAAACACATTTTCGCTGCCAAACAAAATAATAATCAATTTAGGGAAATTGAGATTGTGTGTTTAAATTTTTATAACTGCCCAATTCACCCCCTCTTGGGTAGATCTTTGGGCCAACAATCTTGAATACTCTGAAAATCTTCATTGCCTTCATCTTACACTCGTTATGAATTCTTCAACGATTATTCTTTTCAACCAATTCTTTTTCTCATTTTAACCTATAAAACTTTAAATATAAAATCACTCAATAAAAATATTAGTTTTGTTGATCCCCGAGATTTTGATGTACAATTAAGTGTTGATATTTTTTGTGGAACTAATGTGTTTATTGAGTGTTTCAATTTAAAGAGTTCTACTTAAGATGATATCATGAAGTAATTATGAAGGATGTAGAGACGGACATTAAAGAGTATTGAAGATTCTAAAAATACTAGGCGAAAATAACTTGAATCTATTTTACTCTTAATATATCCCGATTAGGATCACACACGACACAAAAATAATTTATATTTATGTGTGTTTTAATTAAGGTCCTAATTATTGTTTAAATATTTGCTCCAATATGAAATTGAAAAATAAAAATTAGCCTAAGCAAGATAAAATGAATATTAGTGTCAATTAAATTAAACGAGAAAATAAATCAGTTAAAGGGTTTAAAACGTCGAAGTTTGGAGTTGAAATAAATTGAGTAGTGGGTGTTCTAGCAGTGATCGATCAACCGATCACAAGGGATCAGTCAACCGATGGGCAATGGCTGGAAAATATTGAGTCTCTGAATCGATTGGTCAACTGACTAGGAGAGATCGGCCAACCAATGGCCAAAATGAAAACTCTTTGTACCGATCGGTCGACTGACCATCGATGATCGCTCAACCCACCCATGGGGGATAGGTCAACCGACCAGTGTTTGAAAAATAGCTTGGATACATCCTGTATCCATCGATCAACCAATGGACAGAGGTCGGCCAACCGACTATGTTGTTACAGTTTTAAGGATTTTGAAGAACTATTCAAAAACTAACCGTTTTTGAGATATTTTAGTGATATATTGTAGGGATTTGGATACATTAATAATGTGATACAAATTTTTTTATTTTAACTATAGATATGGTACACATATTTGAAGCGTTTCTCAATTTGGTGCATTTAATATTTTCTATCTTTATGATTTAAGATTGAGAAATAATTTGGGGACCAAATTGAATATTTTAAAAGTCATATTTAAGTGAATTAGACCAGGATTAAATGATATTGATATATGGGGTCTATATGTGCATTTTGTTGGCCCAATTATCTACCCAAGAGAGCGTTGAATTGGGTAATTATAAAAAAAATTATGCAAGTATTTATCTTTCAACACTTAAAAATTCAAATAATTAATTTAATCCCTAATTAATTATTATCTCTATATAGCAACAGATAAGTGTTATATAAACTAGATGTACACCCAAACAAAAAAAAAAAATATGAAGCACACCACGATGCATACTGGTTCACCAAACTACTCTTGGCTAATCCAGTCCTTCGAGCCGCATAGAGAGTCGCACCCACTAAACCACTAAGATTCCTTTAAACAGGTAGGAACCAAACATTTACACAATGATTCTTTTCACAGGCTCAGAATCAATCTTTACAATTTCCTTTTCACAAACTAAGAAAGAACCTCTATCTTTTTCACTGGTTAAAGATTAACCTAATTTTTTTTATACTTAGGCTAAGAATCAAACTACACAAAAAATCACTCCAAGTATCCTTTTCACTAGTATGGATAGAACTGTTACAAAATCACACAAACTAATTCTATTCAGGAAGAATTAACACTTATCTCTTTTCACGGAAAAGAGTAATCTAACATTTTTATACCTTAGGTAAATATCAAACCTCAATCTCTTTATCGGAAGAGATTGAAACCAAGCTAACCTTGATTAGATATTCCCAATAATATCTAATCCGCACACAACTCACCAATTACAATAAATTGATAAGTCTTTTCTCACTCTGAGCTTCTACTACCTCAAATTAATTTAAACTCAATTAATATTCCAAATTTACTAGTGATAGAATTTTATGTGAGAAATTTAAAATCTGATTATAAAAATATATGGGTAGCACACAAATAAGCACATAATTAGATTAACACAAAAATCCTTTTAAAAATAATTTTTATGCACTTTAAAGTTTGAAAACGATTTTACACACATCTTAAATCTAAGCAAGTAATAATGATAATAACTAAAAATATAAAACAGTAGCTTGGAAAGATCTCACCAGGATACCACCAAAAGAATGAAAACTGAATCACAATTAAAGCTTAGATCTGTGATCGCAAAATTCTCAACAATTTCCTCAAGAACAATTATCAAGAATAATCTCACAATAAACTCTCAGTATATTTTCAGAATAATAACTCTCAGAAAGCTCAGGAACTTATTTGTTCTTAATATAATGATATATACAAAAGTAAAAAACGTAAGTCTATTTAAATATACTTGAAACAAGCCCTCTAACGACTAGTTCCTACAAGATATGTCATTTAAATGCTCATATAGACCCCATATATTAATATGACCCAATCCTGGTTCAATTCACTTAATTATAACATTTAAAATATTCAATTTAGTCCTCCAAATATTTCTCAATCTCAAATAAAACAAGGTAGAAAGTATTTAATGTACTAATTTGATAAACACTTTAAATAAGTATACCGTATCTATAGGGATAATCAAATAAGAATGATACATCTATTATTATTTAAAATCCCTAAGATAACTCCAAAAAATCGTTAAAAACAGCTAGTTAACGGCTACTTTTAGATCAAATCCTCGAAATCCTCCAATCCTGAAACTGTCAGGTCGGTTGACTGACCAATGACCCATCGGTCGACCGATCGATTCGAGTTGTAGCCCAAGCCATTTCTCGAACATGGTCAGTTGACCGATCCCCAGTGGTCGGTTGACCGATCGATTCAGGATGTTTTCCCATACCATTTTTCGGTCTTGGTCGGTTGATCGATCATCGATAGTAAGTTGACCGATCGATTTAGAGACTTCTCCAATTCCTAGCCTACTTCCATCGGTTGACCAATCCTCTTGTGGTCGATTGACCGATCAATGCTGGATCAATTTTTCCTTAATTTATTTTAACTCCAAACTTCGACATTTTAGACTTTTTAACCGATTTCTTTTCACGGTTAAATAATATTGACACTATTAATCAATTTTAAACACTAATATTTCTTAGGTAAATATTTATTCTTCAATTTCATATTGGAGCACATAATTAAACTTAATTCGGACTCTAATTCAGATACACACAAATATAAATCTTTTGATTTATGTTATGTGTGATCCTAATCGGGATAGATTAAGAGTAGAATTGAATTGAGTTGTTTTCACCTAAATTCTTCAGAATCTTCAATCTCTTAATGTCTGTCTCTTTAGCATCCTTCACAATTTCTTCATAATATTATCGTCTCTGCATCCTTCATGATATTTTCATCTCTTTGCATCCTTATCTTCTTTAGCAATTACTTCATGATAATATCATCAATGGAACTTTTACACTGAAACACTCAATAAACTCGTTAGTTCCACCAAAAATATTAACATTTGATTGTCCATCAAAATCTTAGGATCAACTATCTCCTCATTTTTTATGATGACAATTAACTTTGATATTTTCTTCGAAACAATAATGTGACAACGCTGTCCCCTAAATCCAAGGATGGATTTTTTAACTCGTTAAAGCATAATCATGAAGATAATTCAAAAAACTCATAAGATATTCAACGAAGCACAAAATATGATCAATCAAATAATTAAAGTATCAACAAAGCAACATGATCATATTAACAATGTTCTCCCCCTATATCAATTCAATTCTTAGGCGAACAAATCCTAGACATTAACTAACTCATTTTAAGCGTAAACATGGTTTTCCCTTTATATCTTCCCCTTTAACAATCAATTTAATTCAGTAATCGTATTCAATAAAACATCAACATATTCTCATATTCTCCCCCTTTGTCATCTCAAAAAGTGGGGAAGGGAAACCAAAAATCACCACTACTTTAGTAAAATAATCTAATACATGCTTGAAAGAATAAACCTAAAGTAGTCAAAAACACTTTAGCAACTTAGTATGGTATTGATATTTAACTCTTTAAAACCATATTAAAACATATCATTTCTTAAAAATTAAGCATATTATATCAACTCATAAAAAATCGATTTTTAATGCATAACATCTAATAAAAATAAGATCATTTTTTAACAATTAAAACCCATTTAGTACGAATAACTGGATAAAAATCCAGCCTAGGAACTAGAGACCACACTTTATTTCGTTCAAATTGAACAAACTCATCTTGCGTCGTGGAGATCCAAGATTCGTCAGTTAACGCCTCATTCACATTCTTATGCTCAATTTGAGATTAAAAAAAATGATTAATAATAGCTCTTAGAGATGAACGAGTACTTACACCTCTTTCGAAATTACCGATGATTTCTTTTACCGAGTGTCCAGGTACTTTCTTTATAACTCATGGTAACGTCGAATCCTCTCCTTTAGACTCCCTTTTTGAGGTTCCTTTGTCACATTATCACTATTTTCTGAAATCCAATACCGACTTTATCAAAAATACCTCATGACTTCCCAAAAGTATTTTCAAGTTATTCTCACCGCCAGTGAATTTGAGAATTATTGAAGGTAAATCCGACATCTTGGATTTCAATTCAATGTTTTTAGATTCGTAGTCCATTAATTGCTTATTTAATGTGTTAATTGTACTTTGAAGACTATTGATTTTGGAACACTAGTTTTTATAATCATGCGTAAGTTCTTGATATACATTAAATAATTCATAAAAATCTAAAAGACATGAATTTGAACAATTAGTTACCTCATCACTAGTGGCCATTAGCGCAAACATAGATGATTTTTCACTTCCTGATTTTTTCGAACTACTTGATTCTGTATTATCCCAAGTAGCTTTTATGGATTTCTTCTTACTTTTATTTTCTTTCTTCGTCTCCTTTATTTTCTTCTCTTTTTCCTTATCCTTCTTTGGTTCGGGATAATCGATTTAAAAATGGCCAATCTTGTGACAGTTGTAACATTTCACATTGTTCATGTTGAAATTCCTTCTTCCACGGAATTTTCGTCAAGTCATCCTTCTAAAATTCTTCATGAGAAACGCCACATTTTTTTCTTGCTCACTACTGTCAAGACTCACATCATCATTGTTATCCTCTTCCTCAGTTTTCTAAATCTTCAATGCCAAGGTCTTCTTTTCGATATTCCTAATGTCATCCTCATATCTTCGAATTGTCATCTCATGCATCATTAGGTTGCCAATGAGGTCATCAATTTTATATTTTGTAAGATCTTTAGCTTCCTCAATCGCAGTCACCTTCGACTCCCATACTTTAGTTAAAGATCTCAAGATCTTTCGAACTTTATCCTCTGTGGGATATGGCTTTCCGAGTTGACTCAAATGATTGCAGATATTATTGAATCGTATATACATCTCTTGAATCGATTCTACTTCTCCCATTCTGAACAATTCAAATTGATGGATGAAAGCGTTGATTTTCGACTGCTTTACTTGACCAGTCCCTTTATAGGTAACCTGCAATTTGTCCCATATTTCTTTTTCCAATCCGCAACCTAAGACTCTGGAATATTCATTAGCATCGAAAGAGCAAAACAAAATATTAATTCCTTGCAAATTATTAGGACGCTTCTATTTATCAAAAGTGGTCAGCTGCTCTTTCTTCTTGGCAACTATGTTTTCCTTAGGAACAAATGGATCATCCTCAATCGCTAGCCACACGTCATAATTTGTGGCCTAAAGGAATGCACTCATTCTGTCCTTCCAGAGTGCAAAATTTTCACCTACGAATAAAAGTGGTCGGTGCGTAGACTATCCCTCACCTAGTGTGCCTACCGGGTGTGCCATGTGATCTTTGTTAGCTAGTGTATCGAGCTAAACCAGCTCCGATATAAATTGTTAGCTCAGTGATCTACCTAATAAAGGGAGTGAATTAGGTAGTTATAAAAAATTTATGCAAGTATTTATCTTTCAACACTTAAAAATTCAAGTAATTAATTTAATCCTAAATTAATTATTATCTCTATATAGCAGTGAATAAGTATTATATAAACTAGGCGCACACCCAAACAACAAAAAATAAATAAAGTAAGAATGTGGCACACCACGATGTATACTGGTTCACCAAGTTATTCTTGGTTAATCCTGTAATACCCCAGAAATTTATATTTTTGAAAATATTATTTTATATAAGTTTAATATTTTTGGGGACGGTTTTGTTAATTTGTGGTATAAATATATACTTGATATTTTTTAGAGTTAAATGTTAAATTTATATTTTTTAAAATATTTTAATATTTTTGGGTTGTTTTGTATATTATGATAATTTTGTGGGTTAAGTGTAATTATTAGATTTAATATGAATTAATTTATAATTACGGAGTGTTAAATGTAATTCTTTAATTCTTAATAGTTAAGAAATCAAGTGTATGGCCATAAATTAAAGAAAAAAAAAAGAAAAAATGGACGGCCATAAATCTCTTATATATTAATGAATACACAGGCATGCATCTTTATATTCCTATAGGAAAAGTAAAGTTAAGTTTAGTGGAGAAGGATGGATAATTATGTAAAGGGAAATTACAATACATATATATACAAAAGGTTTTTGACGAGAAAAATTATTCCGATTCCGATTCAGATTTTAGGTAGAATTTCTAACTATTTTAATCTATGTATTTAATTTCCCTATTTTGAGACTTATGTTATTATTGTTATTGAATTATAGTTATTAATTCTCATGTAATAATTATGATTAAGTAAAAATTATATGAAAACCATGCCAATGTGTTTTATTTGTTGTATTAATTAAATACACGCATTAGAGGGAACGAAATTCTATTGAGCCTTAGCTCACAACCTCACAATTTTGATTGTAGGGCCAGTGAGAACGGAACAGCGCCGGGAATTATATTTGAATTTCTAGTTAATTTTTAATAACTATATTTATTATTTACTGTTGAAAATTGAATCTATGAATTCGATAATTATAATTATCGTCGTAGTTTGTAGAATTTATAAGAATTTTGCCCAGTACTTTTGAAACTGGAATTTCCAATTACCTAGTACTCAAGCGTTTCCCTTGAGAATTTTTAATTTCAGTTCTAACAGTAGCCAAATTGTAATCATCCTAACAATAGTGATGATCCTAACTCTTTGAATAATTATGAGAAACCTATTGGTGTTAAATTGGAGAATTCTCTTGAAATAAGATAATGATCATTACAAACCATATATAAATAATTCACCAAATGTTAGTGATCATATAAATATATGATCATACTATATTAACTAATTTATCCATGATTACTAATATTAGTAATAATAGTGATAATTTATCTATTAACGGTTAAATGATAATTTTAATAGCAAATTATAACAGATACCACTTATAATTATAATTACACATATTTGTTAAATTAATAATTATAAATTATATTATTATGATCGGAATATTTGTTTAGCCTATTCCAGGCCGTTACAGAGTGGTATCAGAGTTGAATTAATAGTAATACTAGTTTATTTATACATGGCAAAATATTCATGGTAAAATTCTCTTTAGGAGAAACCTAGTGATGGCCTTGGAAAATTGGATCATTACAAATCCAATCCTCCGAGCCCCACGGAGAGTCACACCCACTAAACCACTAAGATTCATTTAAACAGGTAGGAACCAAACCTTTATACAATGATTCTTTTCACAGGCTTAGAATCAACCTCTACAAAAACAATTTCACAGACTAAGGAAAAACCTCTATCTTTTTCACAGGCTAAAGATTAATGTAATTCTTTTATACTTAGGTTAAGAATCAAACCACACAAAAAATCACTCCAAGTATTCTTTTCACCGGTAAGGATGAAACCGTTACAAAATCACACAAACTAATTCTATTCAGGAAGAATTAACACCTATCTCTTTTCACGGAAAAGAGTAATCTAACCTTTTTATGCCTTAGGTAAAGATAAAACCTCAATCTCTTTATCGGAAGAGATTGAAACCAAGATACCCTTGATTATATATTCCCAACAATATTTAATCCGCACACAACTCACCAATTACAATAAATTGATAAGTCTTTTCTCACTCGGAACTTTTACCACCTCAAATTAATTTAAACTCAATTAATGTTCCAAATTTACTAATGATAGAACTTTATGTGAGAAATTTAAAATCTTATTATAAAAAATATATGGGTAGTACACAAATAAGCAAGTAATCAGATTAACACAAAAATCTTTATAAAAAAAATTTATGCACTTTAAAGTTTGAAAACGATTTCACACAAATCTTAAATCCAAGCAAATAATGATGATAATAACTCAAAATATAAAATAGTAGGTTGAAAAGATCTCACCAGGATACCACCGAAAGAATGAAAACTAAATTGCAATTAAAGCTTAGATCGGTGATCGCAAAATTCTCAGCAATTTCCTCAAGAATAATTCTCAAGAATAATCTCACAATAAACTCTCAGTATATTTTCAGAATAATGACTCTCAGAAAGCTCAAGAACTGATTTGTTCTTGATAGAATGATATATCCAAAAGTAAAAAACATAGGTCTATTTAAATAGATTTTAAACAAGCCCTTTAACGGCTAGTTCCCACAAGATATGTCATTTAAATGCTCATATAGACCCCATATATTAATATAACAATCTTGGTTCAATTCACTTATAATATTTAAAATATTCAATTTAATCCTCCAAATATTTCTCAATCTCAAATAAAAAAAGATAGGAAGTATTTAACGTACCAATTTGAAAAACACTTAAAATAAGTATACCGTATCTATAGGGATAATCAAATAAGAATGATATATCTATTATTAGTTTAAATCCCTATGATAACTCCAAAAAATCGTAAAAAATGGCTAGTTAGCGGATACTTTTAGATCAAATCCTCGAAATCCTCCAATCTTGAAACTGTCAAGTCAGTTGACCAACCAATGACCCATCGATTCAGGTTGTAGCCCAAGCCATTTCTCAAACATGGTCAGTTGACCGATCCCCAAGGGTTGGTTGATCGATCGATTCATGATACTTCTCTAGGCCATTTTTCGGCCCTAGTCGGTTGATTAATCATCGATGGTTAGTTGACCGATCGATTCAGAGATTTCTCTAATTCCCAGCCTACTTCTATCGGTTGATCGATCCTCTTGTGGTCGGTTGACTGATCAATGCTGGATCAACTTTTCCTTAAATCATTTCAACTCCAAACTTCGACATTTTAGACCGTTTAACCGATTTCTTTTCTCGGTTAACTAATATTGACACTATTAATCAATTTTAAACACTAATATTTCTTAGGTAAATATTTATTCTTCAATTTCACTTTGTAGCACATAATTAAACTTCATTAGGACTCTAATTCAAACACACATAAATATATATCTTTCCATTTGTGTCGTGTTTAATCCTAATCGGGATACATTAAGAGTAGAATTGAATTGAGTTGTTTTCACCTAGATTCTTTAGAATCTTAAATCTCTTAATGTTTGTCTCTTTAGCATCCTTCACAATTTCTTCATAATATTATCGTCTCTGCATCCTTCATGATATTATCATCTCTTTGCATCTTTATCATCTTTAGCAATTACTTCATGATAATATCATTAATGGAACTTTTACACTGAAACACTCAATAAACTCGTTAATTCCACTAAAAACATCAACACTTAATTGTCCATCAAATTTTTAGGATCAACATATTTAATTATCATATTCTGAGAAAACTAATCGTTAGAAGGCCTATTTCAAATCAGCTTAAATAGACATCCATTTTTAGAGACAATACATTACTTCCATCAGAAACTAAGTGTTCTTGGGCTTTCTAAGAGTCATTATTCTGAGATTATATTGAGAGATCACTTGCGAGATTATTCGTGAGAAACGTTATTGAGTTAAAGCGTACTAAGTATTTTGGCGTGACAGATCTAAGTTGTCTTGCAATTCAATTTACAATCTTTCGGTGTTATCCTAGTGAGTTCTTTCCAAGATTTTGATTTTTTATTCTGATTTTATATTATTATTATTATTGTTTGCTTGGTTATAAGATCTTTGTGAAATTGTTTTTGAACTTTAAATAGCATAAAAATTCTTTTAAGACGATTTTTTGTGATTATCTGATTGTGTGCTTATTTTTATGCTACGCACATATATTTTAATCAGATATTGAATTCCTCATGTAAAAGTCCATCACTAGTAAATTCGGAACATTAATTGAGTTTAATTGATTTAAGGTGGTAAAAGCTCTGAGTGGGAAGAAATTCATTAATTCTTGTAATTGGTGAGTTTGTGCGGATTAGATACTATTAAGAGTAGTCAAGGGTAGCTTGGGTTTCATTCTTTTTTGGAAAAAAGATTGAGATTTAATCTTTATCTAATGGATAAAATGGTTAGGTTACTCTTTTTCCTTGAAAGAGTTAGGCTTGATTCTTCCTGATTAGAATTAAATTAGAGTGAATTGTAACAGTTTCATCCTTATCAGTGAAAAGGATACTTGGAGTGATTTATGAGGTTTGATTCTTAGACTGGAAAAAGAATTAGGTTAGTCTTTAGCCGGCAAAAATATAAGGTTCTTGCCTATGAAAAGGGAATTGTAAAGGTTGATTATAAACCTATGAAAAGAATCATTATAAGGGTTTGGTTCTTACCTATTAAAGAAATCAAGTGGTTTAGTAGGTGTGAATCTCCATGGGGCACGGATGACTGGATTAACCAAGAGTAGCTTGGTGAACCAGGATATATCCTTGTGTGTTACATTTTTTACTTTATCTATTTTCTGTTGTTTGGGTGTCCACCTAGATTTAATAACACTTATCCGCTGCATTATAAAGATAATAATTGATTTAGAATAAATTGATTATTTAAGTATTTAAGTATTGAAAAAATTAAAATTTGTTTAAATTTTTAGAACTACTAATTTACCCTCCTCTTGGGTAGCTCATTAGGCCAACAAATGGCATCAGGGCTGGTTTAGCTCGGTACACTTGCTAACAAAAATCACATGAACCCCTGATAGGCATACTAGGTGAGAGGCAGTCTACGCACTGATCACCTTTATTTGTAGGTGAAAATTATGTATTCTGGAAGGACAAAATGATTATGTTTCTTCAAGCCAAAAATTATGATGTGTGGCTAGCGATTGAGGATGGTCCGTTTGCCCCTATGGCAAAAGGAGTTGCCAAGAAGAAATAACAGCTGACTACTTCTGACAAACATAAGCTTTCTATATATTGTCAAGCTATTAACATTTTGTTTTGCTCTTTAGATGCTAATGAATATTCCAGGGTCTCAAGTTGTGCGTCGACAAAAGGAATATAGGATAATTTGCAAATCACCCATGAAAGGACTAGTCGGGTGAGACAGTCAAAAATCAATGCCCTAATCCATCAATTCGAATTATTCAAAATGGGTGAAGCAAAATTGATTCAAGAGATGTATACATGGTTCAACAATATCTGCAACCATTTGAATCAACTCGGAAAGCCCTACACTACAGAGGATAAACTCCAAAAGATCTTGAGATCGTTAACCAAAGTGTGGGAGCCGAAGGTGACTGCAATTGAAGAAGCAAATGATCTTACTAAGTATGAAATTAATGATCTCATCGGCAACCTAATGACGCATGAGATAGCAATTCCAGGATATGAGGATGACACTAGGAATATAAAAAAGAAGTCATTGGCATTGATGGTTAAAAAAAAAAGAGGAAGAGGATAACAGTGATGATGTGAGTCTTGACAGTGAACAAGAAAAAGATATGACGCCTCTCACGAAAAATTTCAGAAGGATGACTCGATGTACATTCTCGGGAAAGAAGAATTTTAACATGACAAATGTTGAATGTTACAACTGTCACAAGACTGGACATTTCCAAACTGATTGCCCTGAACCAAAGAAAGGCAAGGAAAAAAAGAAGAAATGAAATAAGAGTAGGAAGAAATCAATGAAAGCTACCTAGAATGATTCCGAATCGAGTGCTCAGAAAAATCAGGAAGTGAAAGATCATCCATACTTGCTTTGATGGCCACTGGTGATGAGGTTATTCTGAAAGCATCGATAGGCAAGAATAAATGGTTCCTGGATAGTGGTTGTTCTTGGCATATGATGGGAGATAAATCAAAATGTACATCTTTGATACCTAAAGATAGAGGTCATGTGACATTTGGAGACAACGCTAAGGGTAAAATTATTGGTATAGGTAATATTGGTAATGGTACTACTACTATTAAAGATGTTTTACAAGTTGATAGTTTTAAACATAACTTGCTTAGTATAAGTCAACTATGTGACAAAGGTTATAATGTTGTGTTTGATCATGATAGATGTATGATTAAGAATGAGCATGATAGTAGTATTTTACTTATTGCATCACATTTTGAGAATGTGTATATGTGTTCATTTGATGATTTTACTTCTCAAAATTTATCTTGTTCAAATACTTTATCTGAAAATAGTTGGTTATGGCATAGGAGACTTGGGCATGCTAGTATGGAATTATTATCTAATTTATCTAAGAAAAGTCTCGTACGTAGCCTACTTGATTTGAAATTTATGAAAGATAAAGTATGTGATGCATGTCAATTAGGCAAACAGTCTCGATCATCATTTAAGAAAAAGATGCACACGTCCACGTCTAGATGTCTTGAAATGTTACAACTTGATTTATTTGGTCCAAATGCTATTGCTAGTCTAGGAGGTAAATTTTATGCATTTGTGATTGTTGATGATTATTCTAGACTTACTTGGGTGTTTTTTCTAGCTAAGAAGAGCAAAGTTACTTCTGTGTTTTCTAAATTTTGTAAACGTGTTCAAAATGAGAAACAATGTTCTATTATTAATATATGTAGTGATAGAGGTAGACCTCTCTTTGTGGATAGAGTTCTAGAAAAGATAGCGCCGGGGCACTTGACCTACCCCCAGATGAGTCCGTATGACGGGTGGTAGTGGAATATTATGTCGCTAACTTACATCGCAAGTGTACAGGTCAAGTTTTAGTAAAGATGGGGAGAGTAGGGGTATCGTGTCCACAGGGATTGGTTGAGATTATTATCAATTACAGTGATTATCATAACCTAATTTATCTAGGCACTAAAAATGTAATTTGTAATTAATAAATACTAAATTAAAATACTAATTTATCTAACTATACTATAAATATTAAATTGAGATTGTTTTGAGAGAATAGATTGTCTAGGGATTAACTTCGTTTACAAATACGTGCTCGATCTCGTTTTAGTTTATATTAACAGTGTTCGACTTATCCGACAATCTCGATTTGTAAACTCACTCGCCACTTCTCCCAAGTGTAAGACAAGTGAATATACAATTTTGCGTCAACGAAGAAGTCCCCCTCAACGTTTTAACGACGTTAGGTCACATGAGTCTCGCCCCAACATCATTAATTGCACACTTTCCAACTCCATGAGTTATTATTGAGGTTAGACCTCTCTTTGTAGATGAAGTTCTGGAAAAAGTAGTGCCGAGGCACTTCACCCACCCCTAGATGAGTCCATATGACGGGACGTCAGATCCTGTTGACCACTTGTCCATGTTTAAGTCTCATATAGACATGCATGTGACTTTGGTAGCTGTGCGGTACAGAGTCTTTCCCATCACCCTCATAGGTGCAACAAGGTCCTGGTTCTAGGGTTTGAGGCCAGCATCCATCTCCACATTCAGGGAGCTTGAGCAGTTGTTCCTGGCTCATTTCAACCACTCCTGGTGGAGTCTGAAGACTATGGCTCATATCTTCACTCTTCGACAAGAGCCCACTGAATCTTTGGGAGACTTCGTTAAACGCTTCAACCGAGAAACAAATACGTGTGACGACCTCCTTGAGAGTGTAGCACTGAATGCCTTTGTTGACAGGCTCTGACATTAGAGGTCATTCTATTACCTCTGCTCCAACCCTGCTCTCACTCTCGATCAAGCTCTAGACCAAGGAACTAGGTTCTATGGTAATGACTTCCATGCTGCGACCAGGAAGGAGAAGGAAGGGGTGAACAAACTGAGGGACAGAGGTTTGAACTAAACCCAAGGCTCGAGAAGATTATAAACTGAAGGGAGTTTCAAACCCCTGCATGGAGACAAAAGGCCACTTCTTCCTCCAAGGCGTCACCAAGCAGAGTTCATCCTATTCATGACCTCGGTGGCCGCCACCTTCATAGAAACTCAGGGCATGACTTCTTCCATCCTCCATCGCCCCCGAGAGAAAGGCTGGTTAGGAGGTCGATGACCGAGTATTGTGAGTTCCATTAAGACCGAGGCCACTCTACAAAGAACTGCTTACAGCTCGATAGAAGATTGAGGCTCTTATCCAAAGAGGTTATCTTGCGAACTATGTCTGAAGAGGATACGAGAAGCAACCTAATAGGGATGAACCACAGAGATAGCCTCAGGCCCAGAGAAAAAGGAGAAACTGCAACCATCCACTGCCCTAGGGGGTTGAGGCCGGTAATGGTCACCAAAGCGTGGATAGTAAAATCAACATCATCTATGGTGGATTCAACCCTGGGGGCATATAGAGTCACAAGGGTAACTTGTCCAGGCATATATGATCTCGACACAGAAGAAGATATAATACTCAGGCACCCGTAAAACGCTGGCTAGTTGAAGCGCAGCTTCTGTAGAGAAGATCCACCTTTGTAAAATAATTTCTAGTTTGTATAAAGTGTTGCAATTTTACTTATCGAAATAAAGAAGGTGTTTTGTACAAATATGCCTTGTGTGAACTCTCTACTAAACGACATTCCAGCCCCCAGGATCCCTCAGTCAGGCAGAAGAGGATAACGTTCCATCCTAAGCACCAGGAAATCATCAAGGAGGTACAGTTAAACTCCTACCAGGGTGGTGGCGCCACTAAATAAGCGTTGTCACTTTCACCGCAAGCATATGGATCAAGTTTTAGTATAATAGACCTTTTGGTCGGGTATCGTATCCACAGGGATTGGTTGAGATTACTATCAAGTATCGCGATTGTCATAACCTAATTTTATCTAGGTGATAAAAATGGAATTTAATTTAATACTAATACTAAACTAAAATACTAATTAAGTTAACTATACTATAAATACTAATTTGAGATTGTTTAGGGGAGTAGATTGCCTAGGGATTAACTTTATTTACTTAAATACGTTTGATTTCGTTTTAGTTAACATTAACAGCGTTCGGTGTATCCGACAATCTCGGTTTTTAAACTCCCTCGCCACCTCTTCCGAGTGTAAGACGGGGGATTACGCAACTTCGAATCAATGCCAAAGTCCTCCTCAACATCTTAACAACTCTAAGCCACGTGAGTCTCGCCCCAACATCATTGATTGCACACAATCCAACTCCCTCCTGAGTTATTGGATCGTTGCGTTGTATTTACCCTATCGATAATCTCAGTTCTAAAACTCCCCCGTCACCTCTCCTGAGTGTAAGACGAGGGAATACGTGACCTCACGTCAACGCCTAAGTCCCCCTCAACATCTTAATGACTCTAGGTCATGTGAGTCTTGACCCAACGTCATCGATTGTCCACAATCGAAACCCTGATCGGGTTATAGGATTGTGGCGTTTGTCTATTCTAGTCTGAATCTGGGGTTACCTCTTCCGAGAGTCAAACCCCATATTCTCGATATGTAAATCTAAGCATGATAAAAAAACAATAAGGCATACACAATCAACATATGAAGAACAACCAAGAACGAAACATAAACTTAACCAAAACTACATTTTCATAAATAAAATATTAATCCCCATTTACAATCTATGTTTAAATTATGGCCCTAGCCATTTATACAATGTAAAATGAGCTAAACATGATCAACAATCTACAAAAATGAAGAAAATAAAGAGGTAAACAGAAAAACTTAGCCGATATCCGAAGATTTAGCCCTAAAACCGTAATCTGATTGCTCCTCCTTCATCTTCCTCCTCGAGATTGAATGAGCACTCTCCAAAACTCTCTCTCTATTCTATTTAACCCTAGGAAGGCCCTAATGGACGGCGAGAGCCCAGAAAATGAGAGGGGAAAGGGTATTTATAGGCAAAATATCTAAAAAAAAATTATTATGCGCAAAGGCCTCTACCTAGGCGATGGATTCTCCGCCTAGGCAGAGGAGTATGTGATAGGTGTAAATTACCTACATATTGCCAATCTAAATTTGTTAGTTTTTGAGTATATTTATAGTTATTTTTATATGTTTTAATATGTTTTTATACTTTTTGTATAAATCAAGTGTGTGGAGCAAAAGGATAGGAAACTGGAGAAAAAATGATGAGATCGAACCGAAGGCGAGTTGAAGTTATGGTGGATAAACAAGAAAGAAGGCAAAAATATGAAGGAAGCCCACCGCCTCGGCGTCCAAACCTCCGCCTAGGCAGTGAAGATACTGAGAATGACAAAAGGCTACTGACAGCCCACCGCTTAGGCAGGAAATTCCTCTGCCTAGGTGGAAACCCTAGTAGAAACATTTCCAAGTCCACCGCCTACTTCTTCGCCTAGGCAGTCACCAAACCTGCAAAGCCGGTACAGGTGCTGTAACTTCAAGACTATTTTGGACTATGATTCAATCCGATTTTAAAAATACTCAAAACATGGAAGTTGTATATCTTTTCCTTAGCTTTCCATAGGTTTTTGAATCACCTCAATTAGAGTTTGGATAAAGAAGTTACAGCCAAAACAAAATTACAAACCTGACCTAACTTCGCCTAGGCGAAAATCCTGCAACACAGCCTTGATATTTATTAGATATTTTGAGATCTTTTGGCCTATTTTAATCCCTTCTCTCCTCCTCTTTTCCCTCCTCTTCAGCCCTTAAGGCCTTAGGCCATATTTTAGGAGTAGGATTAGGGATTTTGAGGGAAAGCTCTCAAACCGAGGTGGAAGATGAAAAGGAAAGCGATCGTTTGACGGTTCTAGCGCCAATTCTTTGGATATAGGCTAAGTCACTCGTTTCCTCTCTTTATTTTCTTCATTTTGGTAGTTGTTGAGTATGTTTAGATCGTTTTACATTGTATAAACGGTTAGGGCCATGAGTTAAACATGGATTGTAATAGGGATTAATGTATTATTTATGAAAATGTAGTTTTGATTGAATTTGTATTTCGTTTATGGTTGTTCCTTATAATTTCGATTGTGTTGCCGTGTTTTCTATGATTATATGCTAGTTTAGATATATTGAGAATACGAGATTTGACACTCGGGAGAGGTAACCCCGGATTCGGACTAGGGTTAACAAAACACGACAATCTAACGAACCGGGAGGGCATTAAAAAGTGTGCAATCGATGACGTTGGGGCGAGACTCACGTGACCTAGAGTCGTTAAAACGTTGAGGGGGACTTTGGCGTTAACACGAAGTCACGTATTCCCCAGTCTTACACTCGGAAGAGGTGGCAATGGAGTTTACGAACTGAGATTGTCAGATACACTAAACGCCGTTAATGTTAACTAAAACGAAATCAAACGCATTTAAGTAAATAAAGTTAATCTCTAGGCAATCTATTCCCCTAAATAATCTCAAATTAGTATTTATAGCATAGTTAACTTAATTAGTATTTTAGTTTAGTATTAGTATTAAATTAAATTCATTTTTATGTCGCCTAGATAAAGTCAGGTTATGACAATCGTGATACTCGATAGTAACAACACCAATCCATGTGGATACGATACCCGACCGAAAGGTCCATTATACTAAAACTTGATCCGTATGCTTGCGGTGAAAGTGGCAGCGCATTATTTGCGGCCACCAGTATGTCAGTTAGTGTTTCGCTGAGGCGATGGAGTAGGTGGTGGACTAGGAAAATAATCTGTTGGATTTCCACCTAGGCGGTGGGCTGTCAGTAGCCATCTGTCACATTCTCTGCTGGATTTTCGCCTAGGCGATGGATTCTCTGCCTAGGCAGTGGTCCATCAGTGGCCTTTGTTCTTTTCTCAGCATCTTCACCGCCGCGACAGTGGTCTGGATGCCGCGGCGGTGGGCTTGGGTGCAAAATCTTGCCATTTTGCTTATTTTTCTATCGTTCTCCAACCGTTCTCGATACGAATGGATCGTTTACGCTCCAATTTCATACTTTTTCACCCCACGCATCTATTTTAATTCAAAAAGAATAAAAATATATTAAAATATATAAAAATAACTATAAATGTACTCGAAAACTAACAAATTCGGCTTGAAAATATAGGGGTAATTTACACCTATCAAATACCCCCAAACTCAGAATTTTGCTAGTTCTCGAGCAAAACACCCACACAATATGAGAAAATATAAAAACTAATTACAAAATTAAAAACTTGTTGGCTGCTAAATAAGCGTTGTCACTTTTACCACAAGCGTACGGATCAAGTTTTAGTATAATGGACCTTTCGGTCGGGTATTGTATCCACAGGGATTGGTGTTGTTACTATTGAGTACCGCGATTGTCATAATCTAACTTTATCTAGGCGACCAAAAATGTAATTTAATTAATTAATACTAATATTAATATGGATTAATTTAATCTATACTAATACTAATATTAATATGAGATAGTTTTGAGAGAATAGGTTGTCTAGGGATTAGTTTCGTTTACAAATACGTGTTTAGTCTCGTTTTAGTTTATGTTAACGGTGTTCGACTTATCCGACAATCTTGGTATCTAAAACTCCTCTGCCACCTCTCCCAAGTGTAAGACGGGGGATATAACGCAATTTCGTGTCAACAAGAAGTCCCCCTCAATGTCTTAACTACGCTAGGTTGTATGAGTCTTGCCCCAACCTCATTGATTGTACATAAAATCTCAATTCGTAAACTTCCTCGCCACCTTTCCCGAGTGTAAGACGAGGGATATGATGTGACTTAGAATCAACGAAGAAGTCTCCCTCAATATCTTAACGACCCTAGGTCACATGAGTCTCACCCCAACGTCATTGATTTCGTGCGTTGTGTTTACTCTATCGATAATCTCAGTTCTAAAACTCCCTCGTCACTTCTCCCAAGTGTAAGACGAAAGAATACATGAATTCGCGTCAACGCTGAAGTCCCCCTCGACGTCTTAATGACCCTAGGTTACGTGAGTCTCGCCCCAACGTCATCGATTGTCCACAATCCAAACCTCAACCGGATTATAGGATTGTGGCGTTTGTTTATTTTAGTCTGAATCTGGGATTTGTCAAACCCCGTATTCTTGATATATAAATCTAAGCAATATAAACAAACAATATGGCATACACAATCAACATAACGAAGAACAATCGCAAACAAAACACAAACTCATCTAAACAACATTTTCATAAATTATATTAATAATCCTTATACAACCTATGTTTAGCCAATGGCCATAACCATGTATACAATGTAAAATGGCGTAAACATGCTCAACAACAACCAAAATGAAGAAAACAAAGAGAAGAAATGAGCGACTTAGCCAATATCCGAAGAATAGCCGCTAGAACCGTCGATCGATTGTTTCCCTCTTCATCCTCCACCTTGGGTTGAGAGCTCTCCCTAAATAATCCCTAATCCTACTCCTCAAATATGGCCTAAGGCCTTAGGGGCCGAATAGCAACGAAACAGAGAAAGAGATAAGGGTATAAATAGGCCAAAAAATATCTCAAAAATATCTCCCATTGTGCAGAGATTTCCGCCTAGGCGGAGGTAGGTCGGTTTAGCTGTTCGCCTAGGCGAAGAAGTAATCGGAGGACTTAGAAATCTTTCTGTTAGATTTTTACCTAGGCGAAGGGCTGTCAGTAGCCTATCTTTATTTCCTCTGCTGGATTTCCACTTAGGCAAAGGAATTTCCACCTAGGCGATAGTCCATCAGTAACATTAGTTCTTTTCTCAGCATCTTCACCGCCTAGGCGGAGGTCTGTACGCCTAGGCAGTAGGCTTCCTTTATATTTTAGCCTCCGAGCTTGTTTATCCACCGTAACTTCGTCCGCTTTTGGTTCGAATTGATCGTTTATGCTCCGATTTCATACATTTTCACCCCACGCACCTGTTTTTGTACAAAAAGAATAAAAACATATTAAAAACACAATAAACGTACTCGAAAACTAACAAATTTGGTTTGGGAATATAGGAGTAATTTACACCTATCACAGGGAGAGGTCTACTTCCGTGGACGAGGTCTTGGGTGCAGTAGTGCCCAGATACTTTGCATGCACCCAGATGAACCACTACGATGGAACCTCATCGTTTTACCCCTGCTTGTTGAACTCCAAGGAGAAGGCCCTTGGACATTCATTCAGGCTCTATCCTGTCAAGCTTGTGGCGAGCTTAGCACCCCGTTTTCTCCTAGCCTTACAGGCTAAAGAGCTATTCGTCATGGCAATCCAGCTCCATGAAAATTTGTCAAAACTTCTTTGGAAATGACCAAGTATTAAGCTTTACCACAGTTGGGGACATACCTCAGAGAATTTCTCTAAGTCGATAAGCAAGAACAACTCAAAGGCGGAGACGAGCATCCATCTATCCCACCAGAAATGGAGACGAGCGCCCTCCAGCCTATCCCCAAGCGAGACTGAAAGGTAGAGATGAGCAACCCTCCGTCCCACCAGAGATGGAGATGAGCGTCCTCTGGCCTATCCCCCAAGCGAGGCTCAAAGGTAGAGACGAGTAATTATCCGGCCCACCAGAGATAGAGATGAGCGCCCTCCAGCCTGTCTCTAACAACGACGCTCCGACCCCCTGAGTCGCGTCCTAGCTTCAACGTCACGAGTGATTCTCCTCAATGGCACTCTGACCCCTAGAGTCGCAGATGATTCTCTAGATCTGCATCCCAACTCCTAACATCGTGAGTGATTCTCCACGGTTGCATTATGACCCCCTCAAGTCGTGGATGATTCTCTAGATCTGCATCCCAACTCTAGGTGTCATAGATAATTCTCCACGATTACATTCTGACCCCCTGAGTTGCGTCCCTGCTCTAGTGTCATGAGTGATTCTCTTCAATGGTATTCTGACCTCCCGAGTCGCGGATGATTCTCCAGATCCATATCCCAACTCCCGGCGTTGTGAGTGATTCTTCATGGTTGTATTTTGACCCCCTAAGTCGTGGATGATTCTTAAGAACCACATCCCGAATTTTAGCGTCATGAATAATTCTTCACGATTACATTCCGACCCCTGAGCTGCATCCCGGCTCCGGTGTCGCTAGTGATTCTCCTCAATGGTACTCCAACTCCCCGAGTCGCGAATGATTCTCCATATCAGCATCCCAGCTCCCAGCATCAAGAGTGATTCTCCTTAACGCCATTCCAACCCCCTGAGCCATGTCCCGGCTCTAGCATCGTGAGTGATTCTCCTCAGTTGTATTCTGACCCCCTGAGTTGCAGATGATTCTCCAAATCTGTATCCCGACGCCAACATCATGAGTGATTCTCCAAGGCTACACTCCGACGCATCCCACCTCCAACGTCGCAAGTGATTCTCTATGGCTACATTTCGACTCTCTAAGTCACATCCCGGCTCCCAACATCAAGGGTGACAACCAGACCCTCTCCAAAGGTTAATATTCTGTACTCGAGGAAAGAATAAGGTCGTCCACCAAGGGCGGGGCATTGATCGAGTCTGAGGGCATGTAACTTAATACCTCTTCCTACTAGTTGACTATAAGTCTGGTATTATAAAGAGGAAGGTGCTCCTGCATGAACTAAATGAAGATAACCTGAAAGGATTCTTGAATGAGCTTGGCTATAGACAACTCCTTGAGGGCCGACCACGGCAAACCATTCATCGCGCTCCACCTCTGCGGACCGAGAGGACCAGACACCCTGGGAAACCCTCCTCTTAAGTCCACGAAATTTTTTTCTTACACTCACTCGTGTCCCGGATTGGGGGCTAATGGTCCATGGTCCTGGACAGAGACGAGAAGTTTTTCCAAAATGTTTCAAGATTTTACAACTCTAAAATCAAAACCAAGTAGAGAATGACTTGGCAAAAATGTCGGGAAAAAATAGTAGACTCTGAAGTTCCTTGGCTATGCCGCTCAGAAGCTTACATGCTCACGCGCAGAAAAATAGGAATAAGTGAAAAGGAGTCTACAAAATCCCAAAGTGCTGAAAAAGTGACGGTCTGAGCTCAATCCTCTTCGCCCTCGTTATGAGGGGCATCTGTGCAAGGAGTAGCATCAATATTGCCCTCTTTTGGGGCTTTCTCATCAGTACTATCCTCTCCAACATCTCCATACTCGGTGACCTTATGCGTGGTACTGCCTTATCGCGCTACTCCTAGCCGGCAGGATCCAGATGACAACCAACACTACCTTATCGCACTCCTCCTAGCCAGCACGGGCCAGATAGTAATGGGCACAGCCTTGTCACACTCCTCTCAGCAGTTATAGTCTAGGTGGAAATGGGAACCGCCCTGTTGTGCTCCTCCTAGTCAGCACAGTCCTGGTAGAGATCTTCTCCAAAAAAGTAGTTCAAAAATGTTACCCAAAAAATTGAAGAAATTTAGGGTCACCCTATCGTGCTACCTGACCCCGAACTCTGGTTGTGTTGCCTAACCCCGGGACCCTGGTTGTGCTGCCTAACCCTCGACCCTGGTTGTATGAGGGCCTATCTCAAATTCTCCCTTTAAAATTTTCTAAGTGTGAGGCCTATACCTAGCTCATTGCTCTCTCCTTCATGCAAATAAAAAAAAAAGTTGGTCGGCGACCTCCACCGGTCGGTTGCCTGACCATCGCCGGAAATGGTCCGCTAGCCAGGGGGCCAGCCGGCCCCCTTGAATGCTACGCCCCTGAGGGCACAGCAACCCCCATGGGGAGCTGCAACGTCCCTTTGGGGCTGCTGGGCCCCTTTTGCCTAGCAGCCGCCTAGGGGGTGTTGTAACCTTTTGCCCCAATGGGGCCCAACAGTTCCCAAGGGATTGTAACACCCCTGTACCCAAAGGGTTCTTTTCGGCCCCCCGTTCACTCGCGACACGCACCAACTGGGGCACGCCACTATTTTCTCCATGGTGAATATTGGTTCGTGCTCAAGGCTTATTCGCAATGAACGTGTGTGGCCCAGAAAATCAAAAAAATATTGGGGTCGCCCTACCGTGTTACCTGACCCTAGACCCCGACCGTTTGAAGGCCTATCTCAAATTAGCCCCTCTAAAAAGACTTGAGTGTAGAAAAAGTGTCACCCTGAAAATAGAGAAAATCCGGGGTCGCCTTATCGTGCTACCTAACCCCTGACCCCGACTGTATGAGGGCATGTCTTGAATTCTCTCCACAGAAAATGCTAACTCTTGGAAAAATGTTGACCACAGCTTAGGATACCCGTTTCAGCCAAAAATTGATATCTTTGATTGTCTCGTTTCCCTCGCCGCACAGGGTTAGGGGGGCTACTGATGAGGGTATTTTTGGGCTTCACTGAATTAGCACTTGGGCCCCGGCCCCATGTCCACTATCCCCAACATTTTATTCACAGGCCTGACAAAGGCCCATGGGCTTCTCTAAATAGGCCCAAAAGCCCAAGCCCATTACTATGCAATTTTACTATGCAGGTTCTATTTCTATAAATACTAGAATGAATCAACGCCACAAGCGAATGCTCAATTTTCTAATCGAGCTCTAATGTACTATTCAAATACTTGAATCAAACCTTACTGCTTAATTTCTCTAAGTTAAAGCATATTACCCTCCCCTCTGCCTCATCCCCCCTCCCCCCGAGATCTGATTCTCACATCGGAGGGGTTTTTTGGGATACCCGCAGCCAGGTTACGTGTGCAGATATAGGTCACTCAGGAGAAAGACTTTGGGCACAGCAGGGACAGCGGACTTCAGCAAGTCAGCCCTTCAGGTTGACTCAGGACATCTCACATGAAGACTTTTCAACCGTCGACTTCACCTCAGCTAGATGACCCACCTCTATCATCCGACCAAACCATACTCGATGTGTGTTACCAGTTTTAAGCACCAACAATATTATATTAAAGGAATGGAATATGTTGATATATCATAAATAAACTGATTAAATAACAATTAAGGACATAAAACATAAAAGTGCAACCAATCAATGGAAATCAATAAAGAATTCAAAATTGATATCTAGAGGGATCACCATGAGTAGCCAACAATGAATCTACCATCAATGAACCAAAACCATCAACAATATGCTTCCTCCGAAACCCCCACCAAATCTGTGGTTGCCAATTGATTTACCACAGTCAGCTAAATGCGCCTGTTTTCCTAACCAATTCAACGCTTTAAGCCCATCATCAAATGTTATAAAAACCTGTTCTCCAGCGCAAGCCTATACCCCCATTGCCACAATATTTGCGTTACACAACTTCACGATTCTTTAACAGGACAAATCGTTTGGCAACGAATCAATGCTATTACTCACCTACCCTCCCCCATGAAACTACAAAATCACACAATAGTTTTCGACAATTTTGGGACTCTCTCCCTACCAGAGGCAAATAACCACCGTAAAACCATATTCTCCGGTCCTATTTTAGATATATCTATAGATTTAGAGAGAGAGAGAGAGAGAGAGAGAGTGAGAGAAAACATAATACCTGAACAATGGGCTCCAGAGTGGTGATGGCTTGGAGATGGTGGTGAAAAATAAAGAAATCGAAATCAAGTTCATACAATGGCAACATTGTGGTTGTGCAAGGACGACTGTGGGTCTTGGATCTGTGGCGAGGTGACGTTGTAAAGATGGCTAGGAGATGCCATGAGAATACAGAAGAGCAAGGAAAAAAAGGGAAATTGGATTGGGAACGCTCGAATAGGGGAAAAGAGTGAGAAAGAAAAAAATAAGGAAGAAAAGAAAGAGGGTGAAAAAGAGAAAAAAAAGAAAATAATTAAAAAATAAAAAATAGAAAAACAAATAACTAAAAAATAGAAAGAAATCTTAATTAGGAGAAATTGGAGTGAATTCGTGACTGAATATGTGTTTTGCCTTGAAGGAAAAAAAACCTATATATTAATTAGGAAAAAATATTTCCTTTATTTTCTTATGTAATTGTTAAAATATATAACCAAAATATTTTAGGCAAAATGTGTGGAACAATTTTTACACACACACACACACACACACACACAAAAATAAATAAATAAATAAATAGTCAAGAATAGAACATAAATTTGTAAAATGAATCAACTAATTTTTATTTAAAATAAGTAAGAATACACTAATTAAGCAAGTACAATAGAACAAAAAAAAAAAAAATACAACTTGAGAAAGATAAAATAGATATAGAAAGAAGAAGCAAAATCTAAATAAATTATTTATACTTTCTATTTGTGGTCACACATTCTTCATTGTAATCCTCAAATCAACATAATCCTCAAATTTTTTGTATGCCGCTTGAACCCTTAAGGAAAATCCTTAAGGAAAATGAGATTTGCTTCTTGTGGTGCTAGAAGCTCCTAATGTTCGCGAAAAGGAAAATAAGTCCCAAAACACTGCCTTCTATTATGACAAAAATCAAATAAAAATAAATTATGTGTTATAAATTTTTAACACCCAAAATTCAGGTTTTCAGATAAATTCAGAGAGCTTACAAAATAAATATGACATGTAGCCATCACAAAGATTTGTGAAAAGGTTGAGACCTTTTATAAAAGACTTTTCAAACTAAGGGAAATAAATTTTTGATAAATCTCCTATGATCCTACGTTTCATATCCAATCTTGCACAACTAATAGCTTCATTATGAGTACAACCTTACATTAATATATAATGATAATGACGATGCTAACCTTATGGTAACCACTATTGTATCAACCAATTGGGTCTTTTTTGGGTGGACATGTATATCTAGGTTTAAATTTCTGCAATAATGAAAAATAAAAAATAAATTTTTTTAAAAAATGTCATTTTCAATAGTTATTACATAGTTGCTTCAAATTTCAAAAAATGAAGAATACATGAAACATAACGTAGTAAAAAAATTATATGAAGAAAACATTAGCTTATGAATTAAGAATTATTAGAAGAAACTAACATTATCGCCACCACCGGAAAAATATTCACCATCACTACCACCACTACTACCATATCAATTAATATTTATTGTCACCATTACCAATACATCAATAGAGTTCGCATGAAAAAAAATTATTTTCCTCACAGAAAAACAATTTGTTTTATGAAATTCTCTATTTATGAAAAACCTCCAAATCACACCCAATGAATCCTACGAACAAAAATCCTACAGACAAATAACATAATCCATTTTTTTTTTTTTTATAAAGATTAAACATATCCTAATCCTCATTCCAAATAACATATCCCAATACATGTACAAATAATATCCTAAACCCACAAACCATATATTAAACAATATCCTAATCCCTGTTCCAAATAACATAAATACAAAAATAATATATATAAATAAAGATTAATTAATGAACAAAGAAACATATGGGTTTGTTTGGCTAGAAATCAAAAGGGGTAGTCTGTTACCTTTGCATGGAGTTCCGCTTTGGATTTGCAATAGGCATTCCGATGAAATAGAATGTCACCAAATTCACGCATACCACCACATACTACAACTCGCATCCTTTATCAACCCCTACATAATCATTATTATTATTATTATTTTATTTTTAATTTTTTTATTACTAAGATATAAATCTGATAAAATCAATAGATAAATGAAGTAAGATATGGTCAAACTTTATGAAAACAAAATATTAAAACATCCGTCAAAACATCACAATCAAACAAAAAGAAAAAGAAAATTAGACACTAACATGCACATCAATTGTTGTCCATCCGTATGCCTGTTTTCCTCAGATGCATAAGGCTCCTAATTGAAGATTGTGTATACATTAGACAAAAAAGTATTGTATGTAACTTAAGCAGATATAAAGATCTTTTTCAACAAAAAAATAAGTAAAATTCATGCAACAATGGAGATGACAAATCCTAAATTGCTAAAGCCCTGATTGCACTAAATAATTAGCAACCACAAACAAATTTAAGAGATTATGCGGCTAAATTTTGACTTACTATCAAAGCATACAAACAAATTCAATATGCTCTCATCATGAAAATGGAACTAAAATATAATAAAATTCGATATCAAAATTTTGTCAGAAATATACTACTAAATGAAGAAATAACTAATAGAACCAAGTACACTACCAAATGGAAGTTGCAATACATTGATGCAATATAGTCAATGGCTAAAGATGATTAGGTATAAAGAGAACAACTAGTCGATCATAGTTGGAGATCACCAAAATTATAAATACAACAGTGCAAACCAAGAGTTTTGAGAGACACATATCCATAACTGCAAAGCCATCGATCATGTACCTAAATCCAAAAATGATAAAGCTACCCTTGAAATTTCATAAAGCTAGTCGGAAAAGGGAACATGCACTGTTAAAGAAAATCAAGAAATAAATTGTTTCTTTTGAACCACCACTACTACCGTATGTAAAAACAAAATGGGGGTAAAAGAATTAATCTGAGATTAAAAGACAACCAAAAAAAATATTGCATTGTGAACCTGTTGGCCTAGTTAGCGACCCAAGAGGAGGGTGAATTGGATAGATAAAAAATTATCAGAGAAAAATACTTCAAAAAATCAAATAATTAATTTTAATCCTAAATTAATTATTATCTTTATATAACAACAAAAATATAATATCAAATAGATGCACACCAAACAACAAAAATAAATAATGAAAAATAGCAGTACACCAAAAATTTATACTGGTTCACCAAGCTACTCTTGACTAATCCAATCCCCCGAGCTCCACGGAGAGTAATACGTACTAAACTCAAGATTCCTTTAAAGGTAGGATCCAAACCCTCATAATGATTCTTTTCGCAAACTCAGAATCAACCTTTACAAATTCCTCTTTCTAGGCTCAAGAATAACCTTTACTTTTTACAGGCTCAAGAATAACCTAATTCTTTTTGTACCTTAGGCTAAAGAATCAAAACCTCACAAATATTCCAAATATTCTTTTACCCGGTAAGGATTGAACCATTATAAAATTGCTCACAAATCAATTCAATCAAGGAAGAATTACTACCTCAATCTCTTTACAGGAAGATACTGAAACTAGCTACCATTTGATTAAATACTACCAATAGTATTCAATTCATCACTCAACTCACTAATTACAAATTGATAAGCGATTTTTCTCACTCAGAGCTTCTACCACGTTAGATAAATTAGAACTCAATTAATATCCCAAAACTAGTGATAGAAAAGTGAGATATTCAAAATCTTATTTTAAACAAATATTGGGTAGCACGTAATCAGATTTCTTCAAGAAATTGTTTTAAAAATATTTTTCAATAAAAAATAGGAAAACAATTTCAAAGATCAAATTCCAAGTAAATAATAATTATAGCAAATAAACAAATAACTTGGAGCAATCTCATCAGGAATCCATCGAAAGAATAATGATAGCAATGACACTTCAGATTGGTAGTAGCAATAATCCACAACAAATGTTTCTCAAGAATAACTCTCAGAAAAGATATTACAATTCACTTAGTATGATAACTCTTAGAAAGCTCAAATGTTGAATAGCTTAGAATAATTCTCTAGATGTGTCTCTCTCAAATGTGAAAAAAACGTAGGTCTATATAAAAGGGAATAAAACAAGCCTTCCAATGGCTAGTTCCCATAAATCATGACGTTTAATTGTACCAATAGACCTTCTATATCATAATGATTCATTTATGATATAATTCACTTAAAAATATCTTTTTAAAACTTTCAATTAAGTCCCTCAAATTTTGTCTTCAAACACAATTGAATAGGATTGAAAGAATTATACGTACCAAATTGATAAACATAAAAAATACTTGAACTATATCTATAGGAATACTTAGATATCATTTAAATAACTAAAAACACTTTAGATTCCTAAGATATCTCGAATATCCTAACAAAAAAGGCTAATAACAACTACTTTTAGAATAAAATCCGGAATTCCACAAAATCCTGAAACAGTCCCATAAGTCGACTGACCAAGGATCACTTATTGACCGATCGATTCAGGATGTAGCTAAGCCAAAAAAATTTTACCCATCGGTCGACCTATCTGTCGACCTAGAGATTTAGAGAGTTTCACTTCTGGTTACAGGTCGACCTCCCTGTCGACTGATTGATTCAGATAGTTCACTATTTAAGCTCAGGTCGACCTACCTGTCAACCGAGAGATTCAACAACTTTACCTTCTATGCTCCGGTCGACTTATCTGTCGACTTGTCAATACTGGAACCTCTTCTAAATTCATTTTTAATCTATTTTCTTCAACGTTTTCACCCCTTTATAACCAATTTCTTTTCTCAGTTAGCTCCACTAAATTCTTAAATTCAATTTTAATTAATTATCATTATTTTTTTTTTCAATTACACATAGGAGCAAATAATTTAACTAATTAGGATCCTACAAAAAACACACATATTTATAAAAATCATTTTATGTCGTGTGATCCTAATTAGAATATTAAGAGTTAGAATTTAACCTAAGTTGTTTTCCCTAGATTCTTCAATTTCTTCAAACTCTTAATCTTCCATCATCTTTAGTATTGCTACAATATCTTCATGATAATTTTCATCACTAGAACTAATAAACTGAAATACTTAATCAAACCGTTAGTTCCACGAAAAATATCAATATTTAATTGTTCATCAAAATCTTAAGATCAATAGAACCAATTAAGAAGCGGAGTTCATTGAAATAGATGGAAATCCATGCACTTGACAACAAAACTTTGATTAATATGAGTTTTGGTAAGTCATTAGAAGAACACATGGCAAGAATGTGATCATTTTAGGTTTATTTCGTTGATTATCTAATCACCAATAACAAAATTATAAAAAACTAAATTAATCAGTTCAAATATCATATTCACTTGAAAACAAAAATCAACCACAAAAATGAAATGCATGTACATTGTTTAGGACTTCAGAGCAAACAATTGAACATTTACCATTTTAAGAGACAATGTCATGCCTAGAAAAAACTACAAAAAATAAAATTCAAAAAAATTAATTGCTACAATGTATAACAGAAATCAACAAAAGAATATATTTTCAATAAATGTCACCAGATTCAGACCATAAAATTCACACCTGGAGAGGACGGATTGCATTCTTCGGTCACGTGACCTCATATTTCTTCACCCAACGATCACTTTGCCCTATCTGTTCCTATTCTGATTCATGAAATTTGTTCTAAAAATGAAACAATAACCAGAAACACCAAAAACTATTTAATACTACCTTAGTATCTAAAAGTGATTTACCAAATTATTGAACCTTCAAACAAAAGCAATCTCCATCCTTGGTTTTCCTATCAAGAGAAAGAAAAGAAGAGATTAAATATTTTACTATACAAATGTCAGAGAAAACATCGAATGAACACTCGGATGTCACAAAAATATTACACACAAAAAGAATGATGATTAAAATTACAAAATAAAAAACAATCAGGCAGGACAACATGAAAAATCATCATATGCTTAAGACAACTAATGATTGGAAGTATCAATTAAAGGTTGGGCCTCAGCGTTGTGGCTGCCGGGAGGAAGGTCGACGAACAGCGCCGGCTTCGCAAATCGCAAATCCAGAGGATAATTAGAGAAAAAGAACCCTAAATTTTTAGATCTAAAACCCGAATTAAAAAAAAAATAAAAAAAATCGCAGGCTTAGGGTAGAATTAGAGGAAAAGAACTCTAGATATGGTGGAATGAGGAAGGCGCAAAGGAGAAAGCATATCTGAATCTGGCGATTTACAAAGTAGAGAGCTTAGATCGGTGAAAGGAGAATGTTATTGAGGTTGGCGCGAGTGGCGACAATAGTCAAGAGCGCGACGACAGGAGGCGGAGGAGGAAGTTTGGTGGTAGCGGCGGGGGTAGCGTGCAAAGAGTATACGATGAGAGCAAGGGAAAGGAGAAGCTGTGAGCAAGGAAGAGATCAAACGCAGGATTGACGATGTTGGTGATGGCATCACGACATGGTGGAGTGGAGGTGGAATTAATGGTGGTGATAAAGTGGCAAACAAGCAAGGAAGATGAAGGACTTAGCCTAAAATGAAAATGAAACAGGTTGTGGAGTGTATTAGGCAACTCTAACCCTAATGCAAGTAATTTATATGAAGTTAAAAATGATCCGATGACCTTAAAATGTCCAGAGTTTTGTAACTTATCGGTCGTGAATATATTAGTATATACAATTTATTATATAGATTATTTATATTTATATTATTATTTAATTTTTCGCAAATGTTATTTTTGTTTTTAGTTTTAATTGCTAAAATTTGCCGTCGACATTGAATCGAACGGATTTTTAAGTACTTAAAAAACTAAAATTTGTTATCGAAATTGAATTGAACGGATTTTTAAGTGCTTAAAAAACTAAAATTTGTTATCGAAATTGAATTGAACGGGTTCATCAATTTGTCATCTAGATCCTCTAGTGCGTGTGACAAGTCAGAGACGGAGGGAGGGAGCGGGAGAGAGGGTGGAGGAGGAGGCCGACCAAAGGAAGAAGGTCGTGAGTTCACTCCGAGGATGAACGGCGGCCCATCTGGTTTCAGTATGTAAATTCATCAGCATATCAGCTGCTCTTTTCTCTGCATCTGTGGTACACATGCATATACAGACCACTTCGTCGTTCTTATTCTTCTTTTGATGCAGACAATGCTCCAGTCAGCAGAGCCTTTGTTATCGCATGTGCCCTCTTCACGATCCTATTTGGAATCCGTGGTCGTTCATACAAGCTGGGATTATCATATCAGGTACTCTTTCGCTAGTGCGTCCTTTTGTTTCTATCAGTTACATAATGCCCTCTTGTCAATTCTCACATTTTTTATGCTTATTGTTTTGTGGATTGCTGGTGTTGTGTCTGAATTTGCGTATGGATCTGTGGTATTAGTTGAATCAAGTTGGCAATTGGTATCACCATTCAACAATGCGATTAATTGGTTCGCTTAATATTTGTTATCTGTCTCCTGCTTCGTTATGTTTGTGTTTTTGGATTGCAAAATGGGGTTTTGGGTTTTTTCAATTAATGAAGCTAAAGCAAAGGCAAAATTTGTTCGTTACTCAGATTTTCGCATTTCAAATTGGTCTTGACTTTTTCCATTTGCCCATGTTTTGGAACGATCACTAGTGTCTTAGTGAACTCTGGTTACAGGCAAGTAGTAGCCATTTCTCGACCTTCAAACAATTGTATCATGCTGTTATTTACAGGTCTGTACTATTCATACTAGATACCCACAACATGGGATACCCCAACTTCACTTAATAGAGGCTTTTTACCAGTCCTACCTAGTGCCCATGTCACGTGAACCTGCAAGTAAATTTCACCAAGTCATTTTAAAATTATCAGCTAAAAAAAACTAATAGTCTCTCCACGAGGATGTGGTTGATTGAGATCCATTTCGTTTGCATTGCACAACCTGTATTTTTCTTGTGTAATAGCATGTTGTGGTATCATCAAAGGTAAATACATGCCTACTAAACAAAATAGGATAGACACATCTTTCGAGTTATGGCAGGATGTTCTGAAGTACACTTGCTCGTTGCTTTGTTTGGAAGTTGAAATTATTACTGTTACGCAATATATTATTGTCCTCAAGTGTGCTTAGCAAAAATGAGAAGTTGGCATGGTGTATAGAAAATGAGAAGTTGGGAATTCAGAGCCATAAGTTCTGTTTTTGTTTTTTCTTTCTTTTTGGTGCATGTTTAGATTGCCTGTTTATTTTTGGTGTTCTTGCGTGCAAATTCTTCTTGCCCCTTCTCATTCACTGATTATTCATATTTCATCTGGCTGATATAACAGTTTTACGATGACACATTGTTCACTTACTATTCACATATATTTGATGCTTTTAGACATGCCAAAATACTTATGTTGAGTTAAAGTTTCACTCAGGATACGTGTTGGATAATTATACTTTCTCCTTATGGCAGGATATTTTCAAGAAGCTCAAAATTTGGAAGCTAGTTATCTCCGTTTTTGCCTTTTCTTCAACACCTGAAATGCTGTTTGGGATATATTTGCTCTACTACTTTCGTGTGTTTGAGAGACAAATAGGTTCAAATAAGTACTCTGTAAGTATTTATTCATTTTAAGGCACATCATTTGCGAGTTTTTGATAGGTGTTTAATATGACTTCTGTAATGTACCAGGAGATGCTATCTCATCTTCTTGTAGGCGTATGAATACACCATTCTTGAGTAATTTATTAAGATGCATGAAATGGAAGAAAACAATTAACAATTTGGATGTCCTCTAAATACAAAGAAGATGGAAATAGCATCTCTATTGTCTATATAATAGACTATTGGTAGGTTAGGCACTCAAAGGCACTTGTTTGTCTGTGATAATCACAATTTTAGCTTTTAAGATATAAGAGTCTCAACAAGTTGTGAAATGCAAGTGGAGGATTAAAATTCGAGTGTGGTATTAACTCAAGATATTCATAACTTCACATGACTTCATGGAACATTCATTGTGGTGTTTGTATCCCATTTTTTGTAATTCAACTCTTGAATCTGAACTCTGATGGTTAATGAACTTTCTTTTGTTGGTCTCCCTTCAATTTCTAAATGAATTGGGGCCTTTTATATTAATCCTTGCCTATAGTTGCTATTACTTGGTTCATGCGTGTTTATTGGTTGGGGCATGGTATTTAATATTTTCCTACACAATAGCCTCTCAAAGATGAGATTTTCCTTCTTTATCTATATATGGTTGAGCAATCGAAGACGAGTCATTATTGCCTTCGAGGTTGGGAATCCTTCAAAATATGTTATATAGTTTTACCATTATTGTTCGATACTTTAAGTCTCTGTAAGACTGAAGTTTATCACTCACCTTGGTTGGATTAAAGTTATTTTGTCATTTGATTTGACTGATGTTAAGATGTTGATACCTAGGTCTTGGTTGAGTTGACAGGTGTTTAGCTATAGTATCCTTGTTAAGGAAGCATCACTAACGACACGTTGATAGAGTGCCTGTTTTTTTTTTTTTTTTTTTTTTTTTTTTTGAGTTTGTAGCCGGCATTTATCGACATTCAATTGCCACTTGTATCTCCTTCTTGATTGCTTCGTATGCCATGTTATTTTAGCTAAACGGTAAAAAACACTATTAAAATATTATCCCTAAGAGGCATTTCTAATCATAATGGTAATAGTTATTGATTAATCAATATTTGAGAACCTTGAGAATTTCAGTTGACTTCTAAGTTCTAACTGAATATTAAATTTGAAATGCTAATAAATGACTTAGCAAATATAATAAAACAACAAAAACATGTTTAGATTTTAATTTTGTAAATCTTACTGGTCTATACTTCAAGGTAAATAGGAAAAATATTTTTCTATCCAAATATGTATTATTAGATAGTTGAAACTGTAAAGTAAATCTATTTGTCACTTTCAAGTCATAGTTAAATTTGACTAGTGGATAACTTATTTTAATTACTATTTCAATGTATCATTTGGTGAATTTTAAAATATGAGAATATTCTAAATTCATCATATGATTACTATTGGCCCAAAGATCTACCCAAGAAAGAGGGGTGTGTGTGAATTGGGTAGTGACAAAAATTTAAACGATCAAATATTTTACACAAGTTATCAATTTCCCTAATTGATTATTATTTTGTTAAGCAGTGGAAATGTGTTTAACTAAGTGCACACACAAATAACATAAATATAACAATTCATCACATAACAATTTATCCTGGTCTAGTAAGCTACTTTTACCTACATTCAGTCCCCCGAACTCCAGTAATCCTGCTTCATTTCTCGGGTAGGAATCAAACTCTTACAATCCTGATTCTTTTCGCAGGCTCAAAATCAACCATTTACACTCTTATACTATTACACTTATCCTTTTCACAGGTTTAGGAAGAGCCTTATTTTTTTCTAGCTAAAGACTAACCCTAATTCTATTACTGGAAGAATCAAAATCTAATCTTTTAAAAGGCTAAAGATTAACCTATTTTTTTTCATTGGTTAAAAATTAAACCCTAATATTTTTCTCAGGCTAAAGATTAACACTAACAACCCTGATTAAATACCGTCCCAAATATGTCTAATCTGTTTAAACTCACAAATACAAAAAAATTCACAAGTTCTTCCCACAGGATCTTCTACCACCTCCAAACAATTATTGCTCAGTTAATGTCCCGAAAACTATGTGATACAATCTATGTGAGGAATAAATCGAATTTAATCAATTTAAAGCACGGACAATAAATAATCAGATTTCACAAATAAAAATTGTTTTAAAAGATTTTCAAGATGTTAGATTTGAAAACAATTTTTATAAAACACTTAATCGAAGTAATCAAACAAATAATCTAAGAAAACATTTTAATTAATTTGGAAAGATTTCATCGGGATTTCATGAAGATAATCATGATAGCTTAGTGTAGAATAAAAACCGGTGATGAAAACTTTGTCACGTCTCGATCAAGAACTTTTTCAATATAACTCTCTTATAAATTTCTCAGCGTAAATTACTCTCTTTCAATAACAAAGGCTGATTGTTTTTGATTAATTCATTTGAAAAACGAAGATCTCTTTATGTAGAATTCTAACTAGACCTATAATGGCTAGTTTTCAAATTACAAGACCTAAAATGTCTCTTTAAGACCCCATATATCATATGCTATCAAAATAGATATATTCCATTTAAAAATACTTTGAGAAAAGTTCAATTTGGTCTCCAAAACTTCTTAGATTCAAAACACTTAAAGATAGGACGTAGCTTTACCAATTAAATTCAAAGAATATTTTAATATATGGATCAAATATATAGGATATTAGTAATATATGATATATAATAGTAAAATACCCAAATCCCATAAAAATCTCCTTTAAAAACATTAAAAATAATGTGATTTGGATAAAAAACCGAAACAGTCACATGTTGACTATCTGACTCCATCAGTTGACCGATCTATTTTCGATCGACTGCCCCTACAACGATTGCACCGACTGTCGTCGGTTGACCGATTTGCTTAGTGAGTTTTTCCTTGTTTCTTCGTTTTAATTACTGGATTCATTAGTCGACCGACCCAACTTGTCGGTTGACCGAATTGGTCGGTAGGTTCACCCTTTTAACTCCCTTAAGCCACTGTTTTCATTAGTCGACCGACCCATTTCGTCGGTTGACCGAATTGACCAGAAAACTGATTATTTTATGTGTTAAAACTATTTTTTCATCTAAACACTTTCTCAAAAATATTTTTATGATTTAACACTTTATAAAAATCATTCAGGATCTTAAATTTATCGCTTCTGACCATGACGTATATAAGTTTATCCATTTTTAAAGTATCGTGTGTGAACCTAATTCGGGTTGCATTAAGAGCATAAAGGTAAAGAGTTGGTTTCACCTAAATGTCTTCAATGCTCTAGCAATCTTCATTATCTTCATCTTGCACCTGTCTTGAATATCTTTATAACTTCTTCGACTTGTAAATCTTTAATGATTAATCTTTTTGACTCATTTTTTTCTCTCATTTCAATATACGGAACTTTTAATTTGAAATCACTCAATAAAACTATTAGTTCCATAAAACTTCAACATTTAATTGTCTATCAAAACATTAGGTTCAATAATCTCTCCCTTTTTGATGATGACAATTAACTTTGATGTTTTATCAAAAAATAATGTATTTATGCTTCCCCTAAATCTGAGGACTGGTTTTTTCTACTCGTTTAAGCACCATTATAAGAATCAAAAAATATTTATCAATTTTTTTTTTTTCAATTTTAAGCATAACACTTTGTTCCCCTTTTAAAAACTTCTCCCCTATATAATTGCAATGCTTAGGAGAACAAATACTAAAGCATCATACAATTTCTCCCCTTTTGTCATCTCAAAAAGTGGGGAGGAAAGATCAAAACATTTCTTCTAGGCACATATCATTATGCCTAGCTGAATAAAATGATGATGTATCTCTATGTGCTTAGTTTGTGAGTGTTGTGTTGGATTCTTACTTAAGTATATAATACTTTTATTATCACAATAGGTAGGTACTTCCTCCATGCAAACTCCAAAATCATGTAATTCTTGTTTACCATATAGAATTTGTGTACAACAATTACCAGCTGTCATATATTCTGCCTCAGCCTTAGATAAGGCAATAAAATTCTGTTTCTTGTTAGACCAGGAAACTAAAGCATGTCTCAAGAAATGTCATGAACCATTTGTGCTTTTACGCTCAATTTTGTATCCAGCAAAATCAGCGTCCGAGTAACTAGTCAATGTAAGATCACTTCCCCTAGGATACCATAATCCTAGGTCACAAGTTCCTTTTTAAATACCGAAAGATTCGTTTGACAGCGGTTAAATGCGATTCTTTCGGGTAAGATTGAAATCTCGCACACAAGCATACACTAAACATAATATCAGGTCTACTAGCAGTAAGATACAACAAACTACCGATCATATCTCGATACATCTTTTCATTTACATTTTTGTCCGTATCATCTTTTACGATTTTTGTAGTTGTTGCCATGAGAGTTTTGTATTCTTTAGCACCATCAAACCCATTTTTTTTTAGTAACTACTTGGTGTACTTGATTGATAAATATTCTTTCTTTAGTTTGTTTGATTTGTAGCCCGAGGAAAAATGTTATTTCTTCCATCATACTCATTTCAAATTCTACCTGCATAATCTTGGTAAATTCTTGGCAAAAATCTTCCTTAGTAGAACCGAAAATAATATTATCCACATATATTTATACCAAAAGGATGTCAGATTCATTTTGCTTAACAAACAGAGTTATATCACGTAGACCACGTCGAGAATCATTTTCAATTAAGTACCGACTAAGTCTCTCATACTAAATTCGAGGAGCTTGTTTGAGTCCATATAAAGCTTTATGTAGTTTAAAAATATGATCATGTAATTTATCATTTTCAAAACTAGGTGGTTGTTCCATATAAACTTCCTCAGTTAAGAAACCATTTAAGAAGGCACTCTTGACATCCATTTGAAATAATTTAAAATTGCGTGAACATGCAAATGCTAATAGCGTTCTAATAGCTTCTAATATAGCAATAGGTGCATATGTCTCATCATAATTAATTCATTCTCCTTGATTTTATAGCCTGTTACTACTAATCTTGCTTTGTTTCTAATTACCATTCTAATTACCATACCTGTTTCATCTTTTTTATTACGATAAACCCATTTAGTATCAATAACAGGATGAAAGTCAGGTGTAGGAACTAGAGACCACATTTTATTTCTCTCAAATTGAAGTAATTCTTCTTGTATAACAGAGATTCAAAATTCATCAGTTAAAGTTTCGTTAACAGTTTTAGGTTCAATTTAAAATAGAAATGCAAGATTAATGATATCTCTAAGTGAGGACCTAGTACTTACACCTTTTTTTAAATTATCAGTAATTTCTTTTACCGAATGTTCCAGAATTATCTTTATAGCTCGTGGTAAAGTCATCCCTTCATTTTGTGGCTCCTTATCCTTAGAATTTGATGGTTCTTTTCCTGTTTCAGCTTCTTAGTTCTTTTGCTTTGTCATTATACTTGCATCATCATCATCCAAATTCTTTCTCGACATAAATGGATTAAATTATTCAAATACCACATGCATAGATTCTTCCACAACTAATGATCGCTTATTATAGACTCCATATGCTTTACTATCTGAAACATATCCAAGAAAAGTACCATAATTTGATTTAGCATCAAATTTTTCCAAATTATCCTTCTCATTTAAAATAAAGAATTTACATCCAAAAACATTAAAATAAGATATATTTGGGGTTTGCCATTCCAAATCTCATAAGGGTTTTTATTGAAACCTCTTCAGATAGATACTCGATTAATAACATGACATGCAATACTTACAGTTTCGGCCCAAAAGTATGTAGGAAGATTGATTAAACTTTTTTTTCTTTTTTTCTTGAAGGAGTGTACATTTCTAAACAAAGGGGTGTCTATATAGAATACCCATCAATGATGCATAACAGTAAAGTGAAAAATTACATAAATTCCTTTTTTATCCAAGTTACAAAGATATCCCTCCATTGAAGCCCTTGGACTAACAAACTCAATAATATTAATCCAACTTTGAAGAATCTGATACATGTGAGCCCTATTTATCGGCAATTAAATAGTGAAGCTGTAATTAGACTATGAGACTATTTAGATAAAGAAAACACCGGTCAAATATAATTTTGTAAACTCTTTATCTTAATCTATGTCCATATGTATACCTAATATATAAAAGGAAATAAAATATTTTTGATTATATAATAATTTGGCCATAAGTTGTATAAGAAACAATGATACTCCAGGATTCTCGCAAACATTAATTTTTGTCTATGTAATATGCACCCTGCATTACCAAAGAGTATGTTAATTTGAGGACCTTCCACACTCTCGAGAAGAACACACTCAATAATCTTTATGGACCGAAGATCAGTTTCTTTGGTTGATCTTATAGAAGAATGGAAACTTGTTTTATCTCTATATCAGTGACTTCTGTCATTATCTTTTTTTGGTCTTTGTAAGTTGTTTACTACCTGTGACAATAGCCTAAGGACTGCTTGGAAGCACATTGATTGATGATGTTGCCTGGCTCTTTTGGTGTGGGTGGTTTGTTAGCCCTTTAATAGGTGCATGTTCGGGGTGGCAAGACTGTGCCAAGAGTAGCCAGAGTGGCTGTCGTGGGTGCATAGGAACACTGGAAGAATTAGGAGGTTAATGGCAAATGTTATCATTGTTGGTGGGGAAGTGTTGAAGTCGTCGGCATAATTTGTGGGTAAAACGTTGGATTCGTGAGCTTGGTTTTATTTAGCTAAGTAACGATATCAGCATATGGTTGCCGAGATCATTAGACTCCTTGAACATAAGGTGCTATATTGCTGTCACTGTAGGATTTCTCCTTGAAGTATCATATGAGGCCCATATTCTTTGAAGGCGAAACTCAGTTTTTGGTATGCTGAGGAAGATTAAGCTTAGGAAACACATAGCTGAGGTAGACAACCCATGTGTGGCATGGGTTGGCACTATTGTTGGGTATGGGAATGAAATAAGGAAAACCTGGTGAAGATGGAAAATTGATTGAGAATGCTTAAGCAATGAGTCGGGCATAGCAAAGTTGTTAAATAACTTGGTTGGGGTTGGATGCGACCATGACTTGACATTGCTAGTTGCTACGGTGTGAGATTTGGTTCAAAGCATTTGGTAGGCATCTACTCGGGTTGAGAAGTGGACGTGCAGTTCTTAAAATAATGGTGTCTGAAAGAGACAATAGTAATTGCAGGGACCCTTGTTGCTCTAATGGTAATATAGATCTGCAAAAACACTTAGCTTGTTTTGGTTGGCTCATGCGCTCCTGGCAGTTAGGATGTCAACTGCACTAATCGGCCTCGTATACATATGGGTTGCATGGTAGGGTTTGGCCAGGGAGTCATTTTTGAGTAACAGTAGACGCTTGTTTAGAATTTTGGATTCTTGCCTTTAATTATCGTCGTCATAATTTTCTGGGTTTGCTTGATACACGGTTTGTCTGTATTTTCATTGAGAATTGGCTGATTAAATATTTGAGACACTTAGGCCAGCACAATTGAAATTTTGTTGTTCATTTTGTACTTGTGACGCCAATTATATAAAAAAGATTAAAAGAATATGTATTGTGCTTCCTAGATTCTAATTTACTTATCTTGAATAGTCATAGTACAGATTATGAGTTTCAAACTGTCACTCAGTTTCCTTATCTTCATATTGTATTCTGCTGATGTTGTCACCGTTGACCCCTTAGATTTCCCCTAGACACAAATCAGCTTTTTAAATATCAAACAGATGCATTGGTGTTTATGTAAAAAGATATCCAACTTTTGCTAATACTTTTTTTCTGGGCCTCTTATTTTGTTGTGATTGGCCATGCTCATTGAGTTACGAGAAAAAGAATCTTGTCAATGTAAAAATCTTGTAATGTAATTTAAGTTTTTGTTGGATCCCAGCTACGTTAAGGTAGGAAGTGTCGAGTTTGAGCCCCATGGATCCTGATGGTTTCTCTTCATACTTGCGTTCTTCCCTTGTTATTGTGAACCCAATAGGGGAGAGATAGAGGCATTCCTTGCTTTATTGAACCCAAAAATGGGATTAAAGAAGCATGGAAGAAATAGAGATGAACCCAATTCTCTGCTTAGTGGAAATGGAATCAATTATTTCGCCTTTTTTTTTGTTGAGGGTGGGAACATTTGTTGCAAGTTAAATTATTTTTCTTCTTCTCTTTTTTGCTTGGATCAATTAACTCCTTGTTTATCAACTAAAATATGATATTTGATATTATTTGTTAAAAAACAAAAATCTGCCTCGATAGCTTCCAAATGTGTTCATATCATGACCTCAATGGTCAAGGTCTCCCATGTCCCCATGGGGTCTGTAAACCAAGTATAATTTTTGATCATTTTTTTTTCCTTCTTTGCTTCTCTTAATGAGTTCATTTATTAATTTATTTCTGAAGATAAATAATTTTTTAACGATACGTGTGATGTTTCACCTCAGTACTGTTATTATTTTTTATTTGATTGAAATCTTTTTATCAATACTAAAGATAGAATAAATATTTCACTCGACGAGGAGTCCTAATGCTTTTATGTTGAAAAATAAATTGTTGGTGTGTCTGTTGTATTTGTGTCCTATGTCCCCGACCTCAATTTTAATATCGTTATATACTTGACAATCCTCCATCAAGTCTTTCATTACAAAGACATTAAGAGCTCGGCTTTGGGATTTGATTTCCAATTAGGACGCAATGACTCATAATTTTTTCCTTTTTAATTTTAAACTGCATCATATTGTTTTTGCGACTCTGTAGAATGTGGTCAATTATAGCCATCTTTATCTGAGTTTTATATTGTCACTAATGTCTTTATCTGTAAACATGTCTTTATCTGTAAACATGTTAACAGTTTAGACTGAAATGTCATTGCTAAATGGTTATCTTTGGTTTATATTGTCAGTAATGTCTTTGTTGTTTCCGTAGAGAATTTTAAGCTGAGAAGAAAATGCAGCGGCCAACCTTTTTGGCATTTTTTTTTTCTTTCATTTTTCTGAGTTCCGGTTTGGCTTGATGCAGGTGTTCCTCCTGTTCTCTATTGTAGCGTCTTTATCGCTTGAGGTCCTTGCCATATCACTTCTCAAAGGTGTGATTTGTTTATAATATATAAGAGAATGCTTCATAATCTCTTTGCAATGCTTTATTATTTTTTGGAAACTTACAATCTACCCCCCTTTATTTTGAAAGTTTTGCCTTTACCCCTGTACTTCCCACCTGACAGCCCAGTTACGACAAACCACACAAAGTACCTCTCACGCTCAACCCTTTTTGCTCGCACGGTTCATAGGTTGGAAAAGTGCCTTTGCAAGAGAGAGAATCGGAAAGCTAGAAAGTGGAATCTCTATCTAGCACCACCCTTGGAATAAGGTCATCCAATATTTACACTTAACCCCCTGATTGTGCATGACCTGTGCACGATTTTTTACAGGGGAATGAGCTCAGTTTTCAGGTCCATTTTTGTGTTAAGTGGACAAAAATGCCCCATATGTTCTTCCTTTGAGCTGCCAATGCGTAGACCCACGAATTTTCCCTAAGTTAATGACCTTTATCTAAGAAGCACGGACATGGACAGGGCGGGACACTGACACAGTGACATGCCAAATTCTAAAAATATAGGCTGTAGATACAACTACGATATGACACTTTATACCAGTCAGTACCCGTGCCTAAAGGCATAACTGTAACATCCGATCAGAATTATTAGAATAATAACACAAATTTATTGCTCCAAACATCAATAACTTCAAATCAATTGTAAAGTAGACCATCACAAATAAAATCATAAAGTTATACACAATGAAATAATGCATATGAAAATAAATTAGTACTTGTATTAAACTTTAAGACTACTATGAAAATCTATACATAAACTGTTACTTGAATATCAAAAACCAAAATAAAAAATAGAAAATTGCAGGGATGGGGAGTGATGCAGAGAAAGGGGGAGCAAGATATCAAGAGCAAATAGTAAGAGAGATTAGGAGATTCATTTTCAAAGGACAACTGAGGTATTATTGCAAACACATGAAAATATCATTTAGTAAAAGGAAAAAAATAATTACTTAGCAATAAAAGGATATAAATTACAACAAAAACACAATCTATTCAGTCTTTGCAGATGTTTATAGTGTTCATATGAGGTGCACATCCAAATTTGCTGAGAATTCAAGTGAAACAACAGAGAAACAAAAAAGACATTGGCTGACATACATATATTGATCATACAATAAATCTCAAGAAAGCTAATATCATACAACTAACATCGAGTGGAACGTGTTTTGCTCATGGGACGACTCATCTCTGGACAAAAACACTAAAGAAACACCACCTTAGTAATTCCTCCTCTCTTTTTCCTTTCTTCCAGTTGATTTTATTCCCAAATTTTTATTCTATTTAATTAGGAACACAGAGAAATAAAGGAACAAAAGAAATTGTGCCTATTTTTGTTCCAAGTTTTTTGGGAATAGAACTAGAAATAGGAGAACAAAATTTGAAACAAATGCCGTTTTGATAAAAAGAATCTATGTTTTCTAATCCAAAAGTTACTTACTAAACCCAATCCAACTGCCCCCTTACTGCCATAGAAATAAAACATGCTTCTGAATCCCTTAACGGAACATGCTTCTCTCACACTTCTTAATACCAAGAAGCAAGTAGATATTCAACAACCAAAGGAAAAGGAACAAAAACAATGCCAAACGAAACTTCCAGACTAGACTAAAAATAATTTGCCCCTTGTTTTTTTTGGTATGTGAAATGCATTAAAACTAAATCTAAGTACTCCTATTATAAACAAATACAAAAATTACCAATTGGAATTTTTTTTTACAAAAATTGACAGTCCAAATTTAAAATTCATACCGTGAATGCTTGAAGGCATGTGATTTTGAATTGAATTTTAGTCACTGAATGGAGCAAAACTAAGAACCACCATAAATCATTCCAATTTTGGGGAAAGAAATTGAAGCATACTTTGGAAGAGAACTCCTTTGTCCTCATTTGAACCACATTAGCAGCAGACTCTGTTGATTGTAAGGCCGTCGTTGGTCGATTTTGCCATGATGGTGGTTGATGGCGTTGCCAAGCGACAAAGAGAATGGAATCGTTCACCTGCTGCTGATTACAAATCAACTTTCCGACTCTCTTCTCCTTTCTCCCTTTGAAGACAGTCTGCACAAACATACACATTAGATTCCAAATAAAGTTAAAATGTGAAAAATAAAGAAAGTAGAAAATAACCAAATTTCCGTCTTCAATCACAAACCACAAATTGGATAACTAAATGTATGCTAACACTTAAGAAATCGAAGAAGCGAAAAGCGCTTAGATATTTCATTACCTTATGGAGATTTTCGAAATCGATCGAAAGATCAAGATCATACCTCAAAATTCTGTCTTCTTTAGGGCGAGAGTGAGAACAAACCAGCTGTAGAAATATACGAAGACCAAATAAATCATAATCAACAGAAATTAAATATAGGTAACATAATCAACAAAATTAGGTATATCAATTTCTAGTTTCATTGTACTAAATATGATATCAAGTTATTGTACGAGTATTTTTTTCATAATTTCTCTGCCATACATTGATGTGGTTCTAACAATTCAAACTTAGCTTTGACTCTCGGCATTTCTAGAGAACTACTCAATGTGATGTCCTCCATTCTCACCTTTAACATTATTAATGCATAAAAATAGCACAAACAACCACCCCCCCCCCCCCAAAAAAAAAAAAAAAATTCACTAAACAAACAACATGATGACTTTTAAACAACTTATTTTGCTAAGTCATCTCGAATGTCAATGTCACGTTTCGCATGAATTTTATGTTGTGCATACTCAATTTCACACATTGAGTTGTTGTTTTATCTCAGAATATTAAGGGCCCCGTTTGGTAACCGTTTCCATTCCAGAAATTCCCATCCCATTCTCAGATTTTTGGGAATTCTGTTTGGGAATAGCGTTTGGTAATTTTTGTTTCCGTTTCCATTTCATTCCCATTTGAGAATAGTGCCCACTTTTTTCTTAAGAAATGAGAAACAAAAAAAAGTTGTTTCTCATTATTCCCATTCCATTCTCAAAACACATTGTCACTGTTCATCCGCAGGCCGACCATCGTCAGCCGCCGCCGCCGGACATCTCCGGTGACCGTCGCCGGCCGGCCGGAAACTTTCCGGCCACTGTCACCCACCCGCCACCGCCTTCCGGCCGTCGCCGGTGGGAGCCACCGCCGTCCGCCGGCGCCGGAGCCACCTCTTTCTGTCCGTCTCCGGCGCCACCGCCTTCCGTTGTCGCCGGCGGGAGCCACCGCCGTCCGGTCGGAGCCACCGCCGTCAAGCCAAAACAGAAAAAAAAAAATAAAAAAAAAAATATTTTAGGATAAAATCGTTACCAAACACAATTCTCTTCCCAAAACAAAAAAGAAATTATCGTTACCAAACGCGATTCTACTCCAAAAAAGAAAACAAAATTCCCATCCCATCCCGTTCCCATCCCACTGCTGGAATGGAAATAGAAACGGTTACCAAATGCCACCTAAGAAATACTAAACCCACATGAAGTAATTACATGTTATATAAAAAGAGGCTCTTTATGGATCAACCAAGTCCAAATGTACAAAAAAACTAATTAAATTGTAAAATTCATTGCTTAGATGAATTCAAACAAATAAGAAAAGAACAATCGCTATAATTATTACGGAAAAGTAATAAAAGAACATACATCCATAATTGGTATCAACAAATCCCATGCTCTTAAAGAAAAACATAGATATAGGCAATGTAAAAGATAGAATTGCAAAGATTGTAATTAAGTATCGTCACATAGTCGGATGATTTAAGGATGCCTAAAATGTGGCGATTTTCGAAAGAAGTACAACTTATTATTTGGCTACAAATGAGGGCACCATGACCGAGTGGGCAAACATCCACCGTAATTCCAGACTTCCAATGCTGTAATCAACTATTTAATTAATAGAATTGAAAGTTAAACTCCTATTTGGACACAAATGAAACAATTAGTGCATGCATATATTTTCAGTCTTTTTCTTATAGGAAGTGAAAATAATAACCAATGGAATATTTGATTACTCAAGAAAGAGGGATAAAATGATTATCAAGTTTTCAAGAAAGGGATAAAATGATTATCAAGTTTTAAACAGTTGCATACACAATTTTGAACCAATTGCTATTCGTGGTGTGGTAGGAGGGACATCAACCAAAAGAAAAATAGAAGTAAAATAAAAATGAAGAAACCAAAAGCGCTAAACAATGAAATTATAATAAAAATAATCTGAAAAAACTGGAAAAAAGGAAAACTGAAAAAAAAAATTGGAAAAAAATGAGGGTAGTCTTACTTAAGTTTTTCTAGCAACAATGATGAAACTACCTAGCTAGAATTTCTTGGAACCATCACCAAAAAGGAAAAAAGAAACGGGAAAAAAACTTGAAAAAATTGGGGTAGTCTCACTCAAGCTTTCTAACAACAATGAGGAAATTGCATGCCTTGCAACTAATTGGGAAAATAAGAAAATGGTTGAAATTAAAAAAACCTATTCTAGTACTGGGAATTGCAATGAGCTAACAAATTCCAATGACTTCAACACACTAAAATACAAATCTACTTCGAAAACAACTACATATGCAACCAAATCACCATGAAACTAAAAACCTAATACTTTTCGAACAGGTTAGAGGATTAGAACTAAATTAAACTATTAAATTAAAAACCTAACACACAAACAGTAGTATATCACTAACAACTAGAATGAAAGGCAAGGAAACAAATCAAAATTAATGAAGAATTTTACGACATGCTTGGGTTTCTGATGAAAGGGATAGAACAAAGCAATCTAATGCAAGAGGAGGGACATGAAGAGAAAGGGCTTTATGGTTTCCGATTTCCTTTCTAGACATCCCATACAAAAAATGTCAGATTTCTCGCAAATGTAAGCTATGTTTAAAATGAAATTTAAATTTTTTATTCTGAAAATTAAAACAAAAAATAAAAAAAAAAAAAAGAAAAAGAAAAAGAAAAAATGTATGGAAATTTTAATAGAGGTAGCGCAAAGGCCACATGAATTGACCCTGATTGAGCATAAAAAGAAATGAATTATTACCGAGGATGGTAGGGCGTGACCACTGAGCTCCAAAGCCAAATTTTGAAGATATTTTGTCTCCATTTCCTACTTGTAAATCGAAAGGGCTGAGAAGTCAAATTTCATACAAATAATACAATCAAACTAAAAGGCTATGAAAATGCAAAACTTATTTACGTTGGCTATATGTAAAGCGAAAAAACTCAAAATCTTACAATGCAGGTTACCTTTCAAGCATATCTTCATAGCCGCCTCAATTAATTTTTTTATTTGATCCAAATAATTTTTAATCGTCAATTACCAGCAAAGAATACCTAGATGACAATAAAAATCTATTAGTCTCTGATCCACATTACTTAAAACAAATTTTGGTTGATAGTGCAAATTATAGATTATTGCTATATGATTTCTTCGCATTCATAGATAAATGAAGGGCACTTCTCCAGTCATCCTTCTCAAAAACCTAATTTCAGCATGAAGTTAAACAAAGATTATTGATTCATATATAGAATTCAAGATCTAATCTTTAACCAAACAATAGAAAATAGATAAAGATAAATAAAATCAAAGAGTGAAATCTCATCTAGAATGTTACAGTTAGAATTGCAGTGGGTGGTGGCCGACGAATGAGAAAAACAAATTTAAAAATCTCCCAGATCTGAACAAAATTCATGGATTTGGTTGCATGAATAATTCACGCGATTGGTGGTGCGGCTCTGTTGGTGTGGTGGTTGTTCAATTCAATTTAGTGGTGCATGGTGGTAGTGTGAGATTCAGCAAAGAGGGAGACTGAGAGTTAGAGAGAGGCCATGGCGGTGGTTTTTTAAGGAGATAGCGAAGGTGAGCGGTAGATTGGTCGGAAAACTAGATTTGATGCTAGATGGACTACTACTTGATTGTCACCCATTGACTCGTGGGAGGAGAAGGGTCAAATCCAAGTTCTTCTAGCATGTGTTTAAACCAAATGAACTCACATGTGGCAGGAGCTATAGCATGATATTCTAATTTGGCACTTGATCGAGCTACCACAATGTTTTTTACCCTTCTATGGGACCAAATTACTTCTAGCAAATACACAATAGTTTGTTGTGGATTTTTTGTCTGTAGGAGATTCGACCCAATCAACATCCGTGTGTCCCTTTACGTGAGTGTCTCCATGATTCTGATATAACATACCATATCCCTGTACACCTTTCAAATATCTAAGAATGTGGACAACAACTTCCCATTGACTAGTTCTTGGATGATCTAAAAAGTGACTGATAACACTAACGATAAAGGACATATCGGGTCTGGTAACAGTCAAATAATTCAGCTTCTAAACTAATCGTCTATACTGCCCCGAGTCAGTCAATAACTCTCCTTGATCTTCCTGTAATTTTGTATTTGGATTCATATGTGAGTCTATTGGTTTGGACTAACAACCTTGTTTTGCTTAATAAGTCAATGACATATTTCATCCGAGAAAGATGAATACATTGACTTGATCGAGTGACTTTGATACCCAAGAAATATTTCAACCGACCCAAGTCTTTCGTCTAAAACTTACCATGTAGAAATTGTTTGTGTGCTTTAATACCATTGTGGTCGTCTCCTGTAATCACAATGTCATCAACAATACAATCAATAAAATTCTCCTTGTGGTACTCTCTGTAGAATACCGAATGATCGACTACACATCGTTGGAGACCAAATTCATTGACCATGTCAATAAATCTTATAAACCATGCTTGAGGAGACTGTTTAAGGCCATAGATTGATTTATTCAACTGACATTCTGATCTTGATTCCCCCTGAGCAACAAATCCTTGGGGTCAATCCATATACACCTCTTCAAGCAAATCGCCATCATGAATGTATTCACATCTAACTGATGTAAGGACCAACGAAAGGTGGCTGCAAGAGAGATGAATAGCAAACAGATACAAGCTTGGCAACATGTGAACAAGTCTCCGATTAATGAACGCCGTACGCTTGAGTGTAACCTTTGGCAATTACTTGCCTTGAGGCGATCAATGGTACCTACTTTTAAATTGTTTCTTTAAATTTATGTATGAGAATAGAAACAAGAAACAAGAAATACGTTTGGTTGCAACATTTATTATTCTTTTTTTTTCTTTTCTTTTCTTTTGATGTATGGTAACTGGCGTGGTGGTGGTGGTGGCTAGCTGGTGTGGCATGGTGGTGGCCGGCAAGATGGTAGTGGGAATAGTTTTGGGGGAGTGAATGGGAATCACCATTTTTTGTTTCTCAGATTTTCAAAAAATTCAAAAAATAATCCCAAATTACTCCTAAAATTTTAGGAACAAAAACGTGTTTACCAAAGGCATTTTTGTACATTAATCTCAAAATATTGGGAGTGAGAGCAAGAATCTGGGAACAGTAATAGTAACCAAACGGGGCCTTAGACACTAAGGCTGTTCCTCTTGATTGAATGATGTTATGAACAGGCACACAATTGCGATAAAATTTGCACATAAAGTAGACATTTTCAATGGAATATGAGAAGCCCAGAATTTAATAACCAGGTGATTCTTGCTTCGCGTGTCCAATAATTTGCCAAGCTTGTTTGACAGAAAAATCACAATCAGAAGTTAGAGTCCACACCACTTTGTCCTCCTCCTCTACCTTTAGCCCTTTATACTGGCAAACTAAATGTTTTAAACAAATTCTCAAGGAACAGTAGACTTGAGAAACAGATTAAAAAAAATTAGAAAATAATTAAATTTCAACCTCTCTAAATATTTAAGGGGGAGCTACGTAAAATCTTTGAATAAATTTAAGAGTTCTTATTCTGTTGAGTGGTGACTAATTGTACTATCAAGCATTCTTAATGCAAGAATCCCTTAATTAATTCTATTCTTAGTGCTTAATAAAGTAATCAAACAACTCCTTAAACTAGTATTTTTGAGCAAAAACCTGTTTTCTTTTTCCTTGTCAGGGGGAGTTAGACCCTCAATTTTGCTACTTTTCTACGTAATAGCTCATCTAATTACTTGAATATATGGTTTTCTCCATAAAATTTTACGGAATTTAAGACCCTGTTCGTTCCAAGTTTTGAAAGTTGTCTTTGTTTTAACAAAAGCTTGTTTTAGTTTTTATAACAAATTTGAAAACTATTTTTGAAAACAAGTTTTGCAATTCTCATTCAATCATATTACATCTGTTTTTATTATTTTACTTGAATCAAGTGTTGTTTTTCTTTTGTCAGACGTTCCACAACTTTTTACCTATCAATCATATTGCCGTCACCTGTACTTTTAATTGTTAATATGTTATTAATGATAATTCTAATTTCAAAATTCTGTTCAAGTAAATTGAACAACTTTTCAGTTTTTTTGAAAACTGTTTTGGGAAATTATTTCCAAATTCTGAAAACTATTTTGCTAGTGTATACCAATCAAGCCTTGTTCACTCATTTATACCCGTTGAATATATATTTTGCCCGATATCATTTTTCATCCCAACCTGCTCTCTAGTCTCTGCCCCTTGCAGTTCTGTTGTTACATGTCTATGTAGATAGACATGCAAAGTTCTGGCTGTGCAATCTTGTGGTGGCTTTTAGAGTTAAGATTACCGGCACCAATGCTCTTTCAATTATGGATTACCACAAGTTTTCTTCTGTATCTTATTGAACTAATCTCTGGTTCCCTATCTCCAATGACAAAATGAACTTGTCGTTTTATTTTTATTTTGCAGATCCCTCTTTGGACATACTCACATCTGGACCATATGGGCTCATATTTTCGTCATTTGTTCCCTTTTATTTCGATATTCCAGTTTCGACACGGTTCCGTGTTTTTGGCCTACGGTTCTCTGATAAATCTTTCATATACTTAGCTGGTCTACAGGTAACTTCTAATATGGTCGTGATTATCTTCAGTTTTGGTGCCTTGCTTTATTTAAATGCCAAATTTCCTTTATATTATTGCCCCCAAAACTTCTGTTCTCTCGTTCTGATCCGCTTTTAAGATGGGAAAGTCTTAATTTTTTTTTTCCAGCTGGACTTTGATTAGATTGTAACTTCAGTTTCAATGTCACAGCTTCTCTTGTCGTCCTGGAAGAGGTCAATTCTACCAGGATGTTGTGGCATCTTTGCAGGTTCCTTATATCGATTTAATGCCTTCTACATCCGCAGGATTAAGGTTATATTTTTATTTTGTTTCAATTCTATCCCAATAATTTATGTTACAAATAGTATCATATGATTGGTGGCTTTAGCTTTCATTTTAAAAATCATTATCTTCTCGCAATTTTTGGTGCAAAATTTCTATTCAAAGACGGATTTTGTAAAAATGTTTTAAGAGATGATAGATGTTAAACATGCATGAACCTCATGAAATGATTTTTTGACTTTTCGGGGAAAAGGAGGGTACTGCTGTTTTTATTATGTAAAAAGATAAATTACAACAGAGTATTTGGAGGCATAATCCTAGGCATGAAAAAGGGAGCGATGTCAGCCAAGAAATAAAAAAGAAAAGAAAAGTGTAAGCACTAACAAACATAAAAAAAAAAAAAAAGTAAAGAAAGTAGGCTGCGACAGCAAGAAAAACTGCCAATAGCTGATATTGTCGCTAAATTTCGGAAGATGATTAAAAAAAAACCGTGTCTTTGATTTTCTTGCCAGTCTAAACCCACAAAATGATCATGGGTTCGCGTTTTAGGCCATGATCCATTTGCCTTTGTATGGGAGGCCTTTGCTTCTGTCTAGGAGGAACTAAAGAGAGCTGTGGGAGTGCTTTACGGACTTCAATTCCAGACTGCTCTGTGCTAGTCGGAGCCACTAATCATGCTTTTGGATTGATTTTCTGATTTACTCTAATAGTAATAGTTTTGGTAAGAGAGGCTCCTGGATCTGGAGAGAGAGTAGTTGAAGTGTGATTTTTGTTTGAAGCCTAGGCATACCAGAGTTTTTGTTGGAAGCTGCATGGCACTCCTAATTTGAGGACTGGAAACAAATTCTACGCATTTATATTATTGTGTACTTTAGGTTTTATTATGCAATGAAAACAAATTTAACAGTGGTTTCTATCACCGATCTCTTCTTTCATCTTCTTTCTCCATCTCTCAGATCATCAAACATAACCATAAAACAACTTCTAACTAAGGAAAATAGGTGTCATATGATGATGACAACCAGACTCAAGGAGTTAAGTTGAAGGGAAGGGGTTACCGAGGTGTTAGAAGCTGTCATATGACTAATAGTTATTGCGGAAGCATGAGACTGGTTTTCAATAAAGAGTCTAGAATAGACAGCAATTTTGCAATTATACTTGGATGACGTTGAGAATCATGGTCTTTTTAACCAAGCTGCTAATGAAGTTGCAGAATTTTGTGGAGGTAACCGTATGAGTCAGTTGAGAGCCTGAGAGGGATTACTTCCTTTGTTCAAGAAGTTCTTCATTTGGAAAAAATGCATTCATCAATGCCCATACTTGATTTATGTTTTTTCAGTAATTTGCTTGCTGCGTGTAGCTAGAAGAATAGGTAGTAAGGGTGGTGGTGCAGTTGAGGCTACAAAAATTTATTGCGAAGAGGAAACGTAGTGGGCCACCTTGAAAGATATTTGTTAGCCCAGTGAACTACTCAAGAGGGGGGTTGAATTGGGTAGTTATAAAAAATTTAAACAATATTAAAATCTTTTCAACACATAAATAATCAAATAATTAATTTATCCTAAATCAATAATTATCTTCGTTAAACAACGGATAAGTGTATTTAATCTAAGTGTACACCCAAACAAAATGTAAACAATGCAGAACACAAATGTATATTCTGGTTCAGCAAGTTAGCCTTGCCTAATCCAATCCTCCGAGTTTCAAGGAGATTCGTACTCACTAAAAACCCAGATTCCTTTAAAGGTAGGAACTAAACCCTCACAATGATTATTTCCACAGGCTCATAATCAATCTTTACAATTCTCTTTTCACTGGCTAAGGAAGAATCTTATCGTTTTGCAGGGTAAAGACTAATCTAATTCTATTACAGGAAGAATCACAACCTAATCTTTTTAACATGCTTAAGATCAAACCTCACCACACTCCCAAGTAACCTTTTCCCCGGTAAGGATTGAACCTTTACAATTCACTCAAAAATAAATTTTATTCAGAAAGAATTCACACCTAATTCTTTTCAAATGAAAAGAATAACTTAACCTTTTTATACTCTAGGTAAAGATCAAACCTCAATCTTTTTCTCGGAAAAGATTGAAACCCAAGTTACCGTGACTAGATACAGCCTCAACCATATCTAATCCGCAAAAACTCATCAATAAAACAATTGAGTTTCTTCCTACTCAGAGCTTCTACCACCTCAAAACAATTATACTCAATTAATGTCCCGAAAATTATTACGTGATAGAATTTTAAGTGAGGAATACAATATCTGATTAAAACAAATATGGGTAAAGAATTAAGCACGTAATCAGATAATTTGATAAAATCGTTTTAAATTTTTTTTTTATGCTTTTAAATTTAAAAACAATTTTTCTATGATCTTCCAACCAAGTAATAAATAATAATATGAGATCAAATTTTAGCTTAAAAACTTGGAAAAATCTCACCAGGAAAACACCGAAAAACTGAAACAGAATCACAAGATAGCTCAGATCGGTGACGCCAATTCAACAGTGCTTTAGCTTAAGAATTTCTTACACAAATAATCTCACAATTTATCTCTCGAATATATCTTAGAATAATCTCTCTTAGAATAGCATATGAACTAATAGTTCTTGATAATGTGGTGTGTTATGATATCAAATTCGCAGATCTATTTAAACAAGTTTGAAACAAGCCCTCTAACGGCTAGTTTTCACAAGATATGACTTTAAAGTGCACATATAGATCCTATATATCATAACCATTCAATCCTGGTATAATTCACTCAAATATGGCTTTTAAAACTTTCAATTAAGTCCACAAATTATTTCTCAATTACTAATCGAATATATAGAAAGTATTTAATGAACCAAATTGAGAAAATCTCAACTATATGTACCATATCTATAGGGATATTAAAATAAATGTGTTATATTTTTAATATATTCAAATCCCCAAAATAACTCCTTCAGATTTGCCAAAAAAGAGCTAGTAACGGCTAGTTTTTTATCAGATCCTCGAAATCTCAATCACACAGTCGGTTGACCGAACTTCTGCCCATCGGTTGACTGATCAATACAGCATGTAACACAGGCTAGCCCTTAAAGGGCAATCGGTTGACCGAACGATTTAGGATCCTTTTCAAGCCAAAATTGAGCCATGGTCGGTTGACCGATCCACTACGGTCAGTTGACCGATCAATTCAGAGAGTTTCACTTTGGTTAATCGGTTGACTGATCTCTCTTAGTCAGTTGACTGATCGATTCAGAGAGTTCTTATTTTCCAGCCCATAGCAATCGGTTGACCGAATCTCTGCTGGTCGGTTGACCGAATGATGCTGGATCTCTTCTTCTCAACTTATTTAAACTCCAAACTTCAACGTTTAATCCCGTTAACCGATTACTTTTCTCGATTAACACAATTGACTCAAATATTCAATTTTAAATATTAATCTTACTTAAGTCAATTTTCATTTTTCAATTTCACATTGGAGAAAATATTTGATTACTAATAAGGATCCTAAACTTTATCAAATTAAACACACAAGAATATAATTCATCAATTTGTATCATGTGTGATCCTAATTCGGGATACATTAAAAGTATAAGAATGTTTGAGTTGTTTTCACCTAATTTTTTTGGAATCTTGAACACTTTTCATTTCTTCAACATTTATTATCGCATCCTTGATAATTTCTTCATGATTTAGAACTCTTATGCTGAAACACTCAATAAATACATTAGTTCCACAAAAAATATGAACCCTTAATTGTCTATCAAAATGTAGGGATCAACAATGTTCTAAGCAATAATTTCTTGAACAAGTCTATTAACATTAAGTAATAAAGTTTGATGATAAATAGCTCCTCAAAAATGTTCAAAAAAATCTCCTGGAGCCATAAGAAATGAGACCAGTCTCGGGGTTTGTCTGGTTGGATGGAAACATGGAAGGAAGGAAGGAAAATTGATGAAAAATATATATTTCTATTGTTTGGTACCAAGTGAAAATAGGAAAAAAGGACACGTGAATGAGAACGTGTATGTAAAATATCTACCAATATAATTCTTCTAAATTTGGGAGGAAAATCGTTTTTTAAGTCATCATGGCATATTTTTTCTATAATTTTGTTAATTTTTTGTCAGGGAGTCGGGGACAAATTTGTGAATTGAACAACTAATAAATTTTTTCCCTCTCGTATTTGCTCAAATACCAAACACGTGAAAATGTTTCCTTACCAAACAAACAATAACAACAACTAAGCCTTTATCCCACTTACGTAGGGTCGGCTACCTGAATCTATTTATGTCATAGTGATCGATCAAGAGTCATCCCCTCAGTCAGGTTTAATGCCATTAAATCAATTCTAATAGTCTCGTCCCAAGTCTAGGAGGCCTACCTCTCCCTTTAGTAGCCCACGCACTTGAACTAAATTGCATTTTCTCACTGGTGCTTTTATAAATCATCTATGAACATGTTTAAACTATCGTAAACGATTTTCTTATATTCTTTTTGATGAGTATTATTCCTAAATTCTCTCTAAGTGTTTCATTCTTAATTTTATCCATTCTCGTCGTCCTACTCATCCACCGTAGTATCCTCATTTCTGCCACACCAATTTTGTGAACATGTGTGGTGTTTACCGCCTAACATTCTGAACCATAGAGAATCGCCAGTCGTATTGTAGTTTTTCAGAATTTTCCTTTGAGTTTCAACGGTATCCTACAATTACATATCACTTTAACTGCACTTTTTTACTTTAACTATACTGCCTTGACTCTATAAGTAATATCCTCCTCAATTTTGCTATTGCCTTGAATTCATCCTCAATATCTAAAATGATCAACCTATGGAACCTTTTGATCTCCAATCTTGATTGCACCATCATCTCTCCGAGCCTTACTAAAATTGCATTGCATGTATTCTGTCTTACTTCTGCTAACTTTCAAACCTTTACACTCCAAGTCATAGTTGTTAAAGGCTCTAGGCGCACCGAGGCGCTAGCCTGAGCAACCCCAGGCGCACGACATTTTAAAAAATAAATAAATTAATATATAGCACTTTTATATTACAAATTTAAAATCAAAAAGTTAAATTATGACTAAATTCCAATTAGAAAATATAAAATACACTCGCAAATAGTCCGGAATTCCAAATGAAAGTTTTTAAACATACACAAACAAAGAGCAAACAAAAATACAATCAACTAAAATTTAAATAATCAAATATCATCGTCATCATCCACTAGTCATTTAATTTGTCCTAACTCCTAACAAACAATTAAAAGAACAAATAATAACAAAAATAAACTAAATAAATAATTAAACAATTAATTAAGTAAATAAAATAAATAAAACATAAATAATTAATTAAGTAAATAAATAAATAAATAAAACATAAATAATTAATTAAGTAAATAAATAAATAGAAGACATATAGTCGGAGCAACAGCAGCGGTCGGAGAAGAGAAATCGAACCAACGAGAAGAGAAATCGGAGCAGCAACAGCGGTCGGAGAAGAGAAATCGAAGCAGCAGCAATGATCAATCGACGAAATCGGAGCAGCAACAGCAACGATCAACGAAATCGATGGAGAAATCGAAGGAAATAGAAGGGAATCGAAGTGCGATTCTGTTCCGAGTCTTAATCAAAGGCCAATTGTGCAGGTAAGGGGTCTGGGACCTCTGGGTATTTATATGGGACTTGGGCTAGGGCTAATTCGAGATTCAATAAAAGCAACGGATTCAATAAAAACGCCTTGTCCACCACAGGCGTGCCTCCGGTGACGCATGCGATTGTCGCTCAGGCAGTACAAGCGCGCGCTTCTTGTACCTTCATTGCATAGACCTGAGCGTAGCGCAGGTCCGGCAACCTGAGGCGCCTTGCGCCTAGGCGAGCGCCTGAGCGCGCCTTTGACAAGTATGCTCCAAGTCTTCTCTATATCTTTCTAACTTAGTATTAATATCTATTCTATTTTTATCAACTAGTACTATGTCATCTACAAACGACATACTCCAAGGTATCCCATCTTGAATATGTTTTGTGAGCTCATCCATCACTAGAACAAAGGATTTAAAGATGATTCTTAGTATAAGCCTATATTAATAGGAAATGCGAAGTATTGCCTCCTCCTGTTTAAACACTAGTGACTATACTTTCTTACATATCCTTAATCACCTTACTATACACATTGGATGACTGTTTATTTTCTAACACGCACCACAAAACTTCTCTGGGTACTCGATCATAAGCCTTTTTTAGGTTCACAAACACCATATGCAATCTTTCTTCTTTTCTCTTTATTTCTCCATCAATTTTCTGAGTAAATAAATAGCTTCATTGGTTGGGCATAAATGCAAATTGCTTCTCTTCTATACTCGTTTCATGTCTTATTTTATATTCTATCACTCTCTCCCAAAGTTTCATAGTATAATTCATAAATTTTATGACCCGATAGTTCGCACAACTTTGAGCATTCCCTTATTTTTATAGATGGACACTAAGATACTCTTCCAATCATCAGACATTGTCTTAGTATTCAAAATGTTATTGAAAAGTCGAGTCAAAATGTCATTCTCCCTAGTTAGACAACTGTAATGGAAGAAGAAATGGTAGCCTTACATCAAAATGGTATTTAGGACCTCGTCTCGCTCCGTTTGGCCAAACAATAAATGGATGTACAGAGTCAAAGTTCATCCGGATGGCACCATGATCAACTCAAGATTTGCTTAGTTATTAAAGGTTATATTCAGGTATATGGTCTTGATTACTCTGAGAGTTTCTCTCGTTGCCAAGCTCGCATCTGTTCACCTGTTCATCTTTCTTGTTGCCACCTTTCGTTAGCCGTTACATCAGTTTGATGTTGAAGAATGCTTTCATGAATGACGCTTTAACTAAGGAAGTATGCATAGAGAAGCTTCCTGTGTTTGTTGCTCGGGGGAGTCTGGTTTGGTTATGTTGCTTGAAGAAATCCATCTATGGTTTCAAGCAGTGTACGCGAGCTGGGTTTGGGAGATTCAGTGATGTGGTCACCGAGTTTGGTCTTTTGCATTTTGGAGCCGGTCATTCAGTGCTTTACAGGCATAGTACAGCCAGAAGAATATTGTTGATTGTGTACGATGATATCGTGATTACCGGAGACAATAAGTAGTATTCAAGAACTAAAAAGGTTTTTCATTAGTAAGTTTCAAACAAAAGATTTGGATCAGTTGAAATATTTCTTAGGTATTGAAGTTACTTGATCGAGTCAAAGGTATTTACCTTTCTCAAAGAAAATATGTCGTCGATTTGTTGAGCGAAATAAGAATGCTAAAAGTTAAACCAATTGACTCGCCTATGAATTCAAATATAAAACTATTCGCAGATCAGGGTGTATCACTGGCAGATTCAGCACAATACAGATGGTTAGTTGGAAAGTTGAACTGCTTAACTATTACGAGATTGGATATCTCGTTTGTTGTTAGTGTTATTAGTCAGTTCATGGATCGTCCCACGACTTATCACTGGGATGCATTTATTCGTATCTTTGGATATCTGAAAGGTGCTCCTGGTTGTCGGTTGCTATATTGGAATTTCAGTTACACTTGAATAAAGGGATATATAGATGCAGACTGGTCCGGATTACCCTCGGACAGGAAGTCTACTACAAGGTATTTTGTGTTTATTGGAGGTGACCTTGTCTCTTGGAAGAGTAAAAATCAGATGGTAGTGGCCTCGTCAACGGTAGAATTTGAATACAAGGCGAAGTCTGTACCACTTGTGAGCGAACTTGGTTGAAACATTTATTGGAAGAACTTAGATTTGAACATTCTTTACTGATGGACTTTTTTTTTTTTGGAACCTCGGTGGAGCGAGGAGAGCTTTATTGATAGACGCAAAGAATGCAAAACTCAGAGGGGGACAAGGCCTAACCTCTGAAAAGAATCGAAACTGCAAAATAAACTAACGAAAATACAAAAAAAAAAAAAAAAAAAAATCAATCATAAAAGCATGATTATTTTTTTAGAACCTCGGCGGAGCGAAAAGAGCTTTATTGATAGATGTAAAGAATACAAACTCAGAAGGGACGAGGCCTTGACCGATGGATTTAGTGTATGATAATCAAGCAACACTTCACATTGCATCCAACCTAATTTTCCATGAGAGAACAAAATACATTAAAGTTGATTGTCACTTCATACGGGAACAATTGTTGCAGAAGTTGATTGAAACTAGACATGTGAATTTAGCTGATTAGTTAGCTGATTTATTTACTAAACCGTTGGGGGGCTAAAGGATAAAATACATTTCTAACAAGTTAGGAGCATACAATATATATGCTCCAGCTTAATAATGAGTGTTAAAGTGTATTTTTATCATTCTTGTATTGTTTGGGATTTCTATATTGTTTTCTTATTTCTATTATAGAGAGAGGTTGCCATAATAGTTAAGCCGTGTCATTCTTTTTCTACTATCTTTTTATTTTATCAAAACCAAACAAAAACCAAACATTAAAGATTAGATTCCAACATAACCCAGACCAGCTCTATCTAAATTAATCAAACCTTTAAGCTTCATTGGAAGAGAAGACCATCTTTCGAAATTTGATTGCGGTTATCACATCCCCAGTTAGCGAGATAGTCAGCTTTCTGCTGCAAAACCTTGGTTTCGACGAGGTCCATCAAATGTAAATGTGTTGATCTAATGAACTCGTTAACCTCTTCCTGCTTGCTGGGGTTATTAAGGCCCATCACATTCCAGTAAGCTGTGTGATTTATTCTCAACTGACAGGTTAGGAAGAAATTTCGCTTAGGCTTACCTCCATTGCCTTTTGTCTGCCTCACAGGTTTCCCTTTCTTCTTTTTTATTTGATTTAGCTTCAAATACCTTATTTTTGTTTCCACTGTTTCAAACCCGTCGGTAAATTTTCTAATGTCTTCCACGTTGTCTAAGTTTTCGGAGAGGTTAATAGCGGCAATCCTCCAATCATTCGGATTTATGTCAACTTTGTTACAAGATGTACCAACATTCTCCACTTCCTCTTTAACTGTTCCGGTAGGATAATGTCATCATCAATGCAAAGACTGGAAATGGTATTAAATCTATTGACAGATGTACCAATATCCTCCACCTTCTCTATATGCTCAGGGAGGTGGATAGCAGTAACAATAGGTCACCGGTCCAATTCTGATGATTGGGCCCATCTTTCCAACTATCTTTCCCTTTTATACTGTGTCTTCCACTTTGCTTCTAACCTTTACTAGGTGATCTTCTTCCTTTTGGTAGAGATTTTACTGGTAACATTATCCTTCTGTGTCCTTTTGCTCAGTTCGCTTGTCATCAGCAACAATGATTTTATAAGCTCAAGCATTGTTACCATGGCCAAACACCTTATACAATGATTCCATCTCTTTGGTTTCCATAGGTATTCAACTTCAGTAGTCACTCTCCTGTCCTTCAACCTCATTTCTTTATCGTTACTCACATCTTAATCAAATAATTTTACATACTCCTGTCACTTCAACATTTATCATAATACGTATTCGAGCAAAACTCAGCCTCTTCCCATCTGCAGTCATTCTATCAGCATACATAGGTTTGCCAATTGCTCTAGCAACGTGGCTGTTGCCCTGGGAATTCAAATATTACAATAGGTCATTGTTGAATTTCACCCAACTAGGAACATTATCAAATTTAGTCCTAGACTGTTAAAGGGTATTTATGTCTTTTCAGTATAACGTAGGGTTTCCTGTACGGTTTAGGGTTTGCTGTATAGTTTCTTAATTTCTATTATAAATAGAAGGAGGGGCTAACACGATAGTTAAGTCTTCTCATTCTTTTCATATTAGTTTCTCGCTTTAACATGGTATCAAGAGTAGGTTTTTGGACATTAATCCCATAGATCTGTTCATCCATCTCTTCCTTTTTCTCCTTTCATTTTTTTTTTCTCTTCAATCAATCATCCTTCTCCAAAAAAAAAAAAAAAAAAAAACTTGTTCAGAAAAACCCTAGCCTTTGCCGTTGTTCTTCTGTGTCTAGATCCGAGCCTCCGCCGCCATCGCCGCCCAGTTGCGATGCACTCCCTCCGTCGCCATTTTGTCCCGCCGTCGCGGTCCAAATTCGACATCTTCTCCATCGTCGCCGTGCTCAAATCCTAGCCGATCTATCTTCGCCATTCGTTTGGTTAGGGTTCTCGTGATTTTCATTGCCAGAACAATGCCGATCTATATTCGACGCAAGATTCGCGGCTCAAATCCAAGTCCGAGACGCTACTGCTAGGGTTTCGAAACCCTAGATTTATCCCACCGCTGCTGCCTTCAGTCCGACATCTGCATCTGTGGCCATCACTGTTTCTGGCCAGAAAGTTTGTGAGTAACTTGGCTTTGTTCTCTCCTTAATGTTTCTCATATAAGCTTCTACACTTGTTGTTTGTTTCTCTCGTCCACATTGTTTTGTTTGTTAGTTGTATGAGCGCTAATGTTGATGGCTCAACCCCAACCATTAACAACCCGCAAGTTAAACGGGACCAATTATTTAAATTGGTCCAAGGTTGTGAAAATAGCCCTTAACGGACAAGGGAAACACCGTTATCTCACGGAATCTGCCCAGGCAGAAGATGATAAGAAGTATGAGAAATGGATTCAAGCTGATGCGCAGATTGTAGCGTCATTGTGGAATTTGATGATGCCTCAAGTTGCTGATCTCTGTACTCATCTAGATACTTGTAAAGCCATATGGGAGTATCTTGGTATGTTGTATTCCAGTAAGCTCATCAGGATGTAAGATTTATCGGTCGAGTACTTCTAACTTCAGCAAGGCATGCAATCCGTTACAGATTAGTTTGCCACATTCAACAGCCTTTATGAGGAGTTAAATACTATTCTACCGATGACTATCGATCTGAAAGAAATGTAAAAGCAACATGAGCAAATGGTTGTTATGAAGTTCTTAGCTGGATTACGCCCAGAATTTGAACCGGTCCGATCTTAGATCCTTTCCAGTGCTACTCTTACCACTATCACTGAAACGTACTCTCGCGTTTCGCGTAGCACTACCAAGGATAATGTTTCTGGCTCGGGTTCGTTTGTACTATCTGAGCATTCAACGCTCGTTACTCAGATTCCTACACGAGATCGAGGTGATCAACTCAGTAGTGGTCGTGGTAGTTCCTCTCGCGGTGGCCGTAAAGGTCGTGGTCGTGGCTCGCATAGTTAGTGCTCATTTTGTGGAAAGGAGAATCATACTAGAGAAACATGTTGGGATTTAGTTGGCCGTCTACCAAAATTCGCCAATGCAGTGACATCTGATCCAAATAATCTTACTATTCCAGAATCTCAGGCGGCCAAGGACATTTCTGATGAGGAATATGTTCAACTCCTTCAGTATAAGGCATCCCAACAGACATTTCTTCCCATTCCTGCTTTAGCTCAACGAGGTACTTCTACTGCTTATCTTTCACTTCGCCCTTCCCCTCCCATACCCTGGGTCATAGATTCTGCTGCCACTGATCACATGTCAGATACATCTTCCTTATTTACACATATTCAATCATCTTCTTCGTTGTCTTCTGTTACAGTTGCTGATGGTTCCACTGGCCCTATCCGTGACATTGACACAGTGGAACTCTCACCCTCTTTATCTCTATCTTCTGCCTTGTATATTCCTTTGTTTTCTTTTTAATTTGATGTTAGTTAGTAAGCTCACTAAACATCTTAATTGTTCTGTATCATTTTTTCATGATTCTGTCATTCTCTAGGATTTGAGGATGCGGAAGACAATTGACATAGAATGTGAGGAAAATGACCTTTATTACCTTAATGATCATAACGAGAGTCCTGCTATCCTACCTACTGCTTGCCCTGCTATTACATCCGCTCACCGGATCCATTGTCGTCTCGGTCATCCCTGCCTTGGCAACCTCAAGTTACTTGTTACTAATTTAAGTCATTTGTCTTCGTTAGAGTGTGAGTCCTGTCAATTGGGTAAGCATCGTCGTATTTCATTTGCTTTCCCAGCTTATGTTCGAGCATCGAGTCTTTTTAGTTTAGTTTATTTGGATGTTTGGGGTCCTTCTCGTATTATTTCTACATTGGGTTTTCATTATTTTGTCACATTTGTAGATGATTTTTCCATAGTTACTTGGCTTTATTTAATGAAAGATCGTTTAGAATTATTCTCTATTTTTCGTACATTTTGTGCTGAAATTAAAACTCAATTTAATGTACCAGTGCGTATTCTCCGAAGTAATAATGCTCGAGAATATTTTTCTCAGTCATTTACTTCCTTTATGTCATCTTGCATCAGTCTTCCTGTCCTCACACACCGCAGCAAAATGGAGTTGCTGAGCGTAAGAATTGACATCTTCTAGAAGTGGCCTGTACTTTTTCTTTTTGAGATGAATGTTCCCAAACACTTCTGGGGCGATGCGGTTCTTACAGCTTGCTTCCTAATCAATCGAATGCCTTCCTCTACCCTGAATGACAAGGTTCCCTATTCCATTCTTTTTCCTCGTTTACTCTTGTTTAGTTTACCTTCTCAAATATTTGGGTGTATTTGTTTTGTTCATCAGTTGACTCCCAGCAGTTAAAATGTGTTTTCCTCGGCTATTCTTGCACACGAAAGGGTTATCGATGTTACAGTACATCATTACATTGCTCATTTGTGTGTGCAGATGTTATTTTCTTTGAGTCTACCCCTTACTTTTTTGTCCCATCCTCTCGAGATAATCTGGATGTTACACTTCCTTTGCCTAGTGTACCAAACCCTACACTATTTTCCTCTACTCCAGATCCTATCCCGCCTAGTCGTTTTTCAGCTCCTTTACAGGTATACTCTCGTCGCCAGAAGGTCGCCTCCGCTATTGCACCCATCGATTCTGTGTCCTCAAATTCTTCTCCAGTTGAATTATCCATGTCTGACCAGGACATGCCCATTGCCATTCGGAAGGGTAAGTGCACCTGTACTAACCATCCTATTTCCAACTTTGTCTCATATGCACATCTATCTCCTTTATAGTCCTCGTTTGTTGTTTCTTTGTCATTTGTTTCTATTCCTAAGTTTGTTTTAGAGGCCCTCACTCACCCTGGTTGGGCAAAAGCAATGGAAGAAGAAATGTTTGCCTTACATCAGAATGACACTTGTGATCTCGTCTCGCTTCCGTCTGACAAAACAGTAGTTGGATGTAAATGGGTGTACACTGTCAAAGTTCATCCGGATGGTACCATTGATCGACTCAAGGCTAGCTTAGTTGCCAAAGGCTATACTCAGGTATACGGTCTTGATTACTATGAGACCTTTTCTCCCGTTGCCAAGCTTGCTTTTGTTCATTTGTTCATCTCTTTGGCTGCCACTTTTTGTTGGTCATTACATCAACTCGATATCAAGAATGCTTTTTTAAATGACGATCTGACTGAGGAGGTATATATAGAGCAACCACCTGGGTTTGTTGCTCAGGGGGGAGTCTGATTTGGTATGTCGCTTGAAGCAATCTATTTATGACCTCAAGTAGTCTCCTAGAGTATGGTTTGAAAGATTTAGTACAGTTGTCACTGAATTTGGTCTTTGGCGTTGTGGAGTCAATCATTCCGTCTTCTACAGGCACAGTAAAATCGGGAGAATATTGTTGATTATGTACATAGATAACATTGTAATTGCCGGAGATGACCATGGTGGTATTCAAGAACTCAAAAAGTTTTTACATAGTAAGTTCCAAACCAAATATTTGGATTACCTAAAATATTTCTTGGGGATTGAAGTTGCTTGATCAATTTAAGATATTTACCTGTCTCAGAGAAAATATGTCCTTGACCTATTGAGCGAAACAGGAATACTAGGAGTTAAACCGATTGACTCGCCTATGGATCCAAACACCAAGTTGTTGCCAGATTTGGGTGTACCATTGACAGATTCAACGCAACATAGACGGTTAGTTGTGAAGTTGAACAACCTGATAGTTACCAGACCAGATATTTCCTTTGCTGTTAGTGTTATCAGTCAGTTCTTGGATCGTCCAATGACCTGTCACTGGAATGCAGTGATCCGTATTCTCCGATATATGAAAGGTGCTCCTGGTTGCGGTTTGCTATATCAAGATTTTGGCCATACTCAAATAAAGGGCTATACAGATGCAGACTGGGCTGGATCACTCTTAGATAGGAAGTCTACTATTGGGTATTGTTTGTTTTTTGGTGGTAATCTTTCTCATGGAAGAGTAAAAAACAGACGGTAGTGGCGCGATCAAGTGCAAAATCGGAATATAGGGCAATGGCACACACCACGTGTGAGTTAACTTGGTTGAAATATTTGTTGGAAGAACTTAGATTTGAACACTCTTCACCGATGGACCTGGTATGTGATAATCAAGCGGGTCTTCACATTGCATTCAACCATGTCTTCCATGAGAGAACAAAACACATTGAAGTTGACTATCATTTTATTCGAAAAAAATTGTTGCAGAAGCAGATTGAGGCTAAACATGTAAATTCAGTTGATCAGTTAGTTGGTATATTTACTAAACCGTTGGGGGTTCAAGGATAAAGTACATTTGTAATAAATTAGGAGCATACAATATATATGCTCCAGCTTGAGGGGAGTGTTAAAGGGTATTTATGTCTTTCCAGTATTACTTAGGGTTTCCTGTACGGTTTAGGATTTTCTGTATGGTTTCTTAATTTCTATTATAAATAGAGGGAGAGGCGAACACGATAGTTAAGCCTTCTCATTCTTTTCATATTCTTTTCTCTCTTTAACATAGACATAACAATTCCAGCATGCCATTTTCCAATATCCGAAGTTTATTCTGGAAAAACCGAGGTCCATGTTTTAGCGTTTTAGATCTATGTTGTTTAAAATTAAATTTGAAGAAACAGAAAGATTTGCATTTGCCAGAACCTCAGCAAGCCCAGCATTTCTCCAAAGCTCATGTGCAATTGAATTCACAACAAAGTATGGTAGTTTTCTTTCGGTTGTGCTTCCGCAATATTCCATTAATCTCCAACAAATTCATGGAAGAAAACATCATTTGGAGGTCCTTTAACTCGATTCAATCGTCTTAATGAAGTAATGAATCTCCAGGAAAACAAAGAAGTTTGATTCTGGAAATGGCGGTATAAGCAGTTAGAGAATCAGTGCATGTTAGCGTATTCACCTGCGAACTTGTGCCAAGAGCTTCTCAGTCTTAATTTCCTGTTTCATATAGAGCTTGTAAATAAGTCAACAATTGTTCATCTGGCAAGTTGGACACAGTAGAATATATCAATGGGCATGTTTCATTTCTGTCTGATCTGCATACAAAATTTTCTTGTTTTGAGTTTTGCTGATATTACAATGATTATCTAGATGCATGCCAGTAGCAACTGCGTGAAAGTTGCATCAAGCTTGGAAAATTTAGAGGATACCAGATCTTTATCAGTTTTATGTGATCTACTGTTAATTTTTTACATATGTTACATTTTGTTTGTTTTATATTCGTTTTTTCTGTTCTTCAAATTATTTTTAGAGTCCAATTTAACTTTCATTGTCTAAAATATATTCCAAGGTTCCTATGTAGAGAATTTTCTATGATGTTTCTTAAAAATTATGCATGGTCATTGTTAGAATGAGAAGGCCCTTTAACAGTCATGAATCTATCTTTTTATTTTTCAGTTTCCAGCTTTCATTGCCTCGTTCTTTTCTCGGTTCTCGTGGCCATCAGTGGGGAGTTCATCACCTGAAGCACCTAATAGGAATGTTCCTGGAAATGCACCCACTTATGTAGGTCGGCAAGTGGAGGCAAGTATTTGTACTTTTTTAAATTTCTACTATTTTGAAGTACTATTAATATACCCTAACCTCCGTGGTTGTGGTTGTGTAGTTTGTTATATGCCCCCATCTGTTTATATCCTTTGTTAGTTCTTATGTAACATTTTTGAAATCAGTAGGATTTTAAAATATTCCTTTGTGAGAGAGATATCAGGAGTTCAATCGGGAGCATTATTCTTGAGTCTTCTGCCTTGTTAGGAACTAAAGGTACCGCCTTGTTGAATGAGCCTCACCTGAAGATAGCGAGGCGCAAGGTGAGCCTATGTGCCTGGAGCCTAGGTGCGCCTTTGACAATCTTGACTATGTATTGAGTTGGATTCATGCGTTTGTTCATATGATTCAAGAAATATACCCTCCTCCATGGAAGTACTGGTGAAATGTTGATCTGCTCTTGGTAGCCATGCTCAGATTGGCTTCACCATTGATCATGTATATTTGAGAAGGCAACATTGTGGCAGACTACTTGGTGAATTTGGAGTGGATATTCCTCACCCGACATGCATTAATACTTGTAGTGACTTTTGCACCTCTCAAGGAACCAGTTTTTGAAGATGTCATTTAAATTGGTAGCTTTAGGGTGGTAGGGGATTCTGTTCTAGTCCATCTCATTATTTTTGAGGTTTTGGGGTTAACTATTTTTTTATTTATTTAAATAATTGTTGTCTATATTGATGTTCAATTCTGAGACTATGCATGAACTCTAATAATTGTTTCAAAATAAAATTTATAAGATATATTTTAGATTTCACGATTACTATGATAAAGTTAAATAATTAGTATGATAAAGTTAAACATTTTTTTCCACCAACCTAGGGTTAAACAGTAAATCCATGGTCCTATCCTGTGCTTAAAACCACTAGGTGCCTAATACTTATTGTATTTGCTTGATCTCCAGGCTTTGGCAGAGCCACCCGAAGATTCAATTGCTACACTAGTTTCTATGGGCTTTGACAGAAACTCTGCAAGACAGGCCCTTGTTCGTGCTAGAAATGACATCAACACAGCCACTAACATCCTTCTCGAGTCCCAGTCGAACTGACGCATCTCTTATTTTTTTTTTTGGTGAAATGCAAAGCAATTATGGATCTTTCGATGCCTGGAGAGCCAAGAGATGGAAGCACAGACATGAAATTTGGAGGCGGTGTTTTTCCAATTTCCTATTTGATTTAATTATCAACCTGCTGTAGCTTGTAGGATTTCAATTTTTTTTTTTTTTTTTTTTTTTTTTTTTTTTTCACCCACTGTTAAAAATGAAAATTCTTTTCTTTTCTTTTCTTTATTTATTTTTTGGATAAGATCCAGAGATGTATAGTATAGTTGCAATTTGAAGCTATAAGGTGTTGGTGATGCTCTTACTTGTTTGTTTGCATTGCTCTTCCTAATTTCATTAACCTCATGTTTGGTTAGAAATAATAAAAATTGCATTTTGATAGAATGGAATTAAAATTTGAATGGACAAAAGAAAAAGAAATTTGAACTGTTGCAAGTCAGTAGTCCTGGGCTTGAAGCAGGTACGAGATCATGACTTAGTATGAGATCCTCTAGAACAATAACGAAGATAAAGCCCAGGCTCCTTACAGAAATTTCTAACTCGAGAAGGAAAATTTGTAATTTCATGTCCATTCGCACGATAATACTTCTAATGAAGGAGATATGTAAGAAATGTTTTTCCCACATGGAGATGTAAGAATAAGAACAGATGTTCCCTACCTTCCAAGAGTCCCAATTTTAGTTTCTTTTGATAAAAGATATATGATGGTACCTCCTCTTGGAGGGGATCAGTGTTGGAGGAGAGAGCCTACTCTTGTGCTCATCCTTCGTTTACCTACACAAATCCTAACATTGTGAGGGGTTTTCTCGATGAATGACATATGGCTGGAGGATAAGTATCTAAATATAAGAAAATTCTTTTTATGAACTTACTAACAAATTAAGCTTACCTGAGATCAATTCACTTTTCCGTATTTATAGGTGTTTTTGTTTTTGGTAGGCGATTAAATTCTAAAAACAAATTCCTGTCAATGCGGCACTTCCACCAAGTATTCTTATCAATATTCCTGTCAATGCGGCACTTCCACCAAGTATTCTTATCAATATGGTTCTTCCACGTAGGATTTAACTTCAAGTGTCGAAGATTCTTGCATGCAGTATGTGTGAAAAAGGGCCAGGTGACTGGAGTTCTACATGAGCTATACATAAAGATTCAGGTAGAAGCGGGTCTCGGGGCTCCTGAATAGGACACATATAACCATCGCTTGACCCTGGGAGTTTTTGGTCCAATCCTATTGAGATGTCAAGCGGAGGACTTTTGTGGTGGCATGTACACCAAGTTGATTGTGTTCCTCATAATATGTTCAAGCAAGGAGTTTCAGTCTTCTATCTAGTCAATTACTGAAGGGAAAGATTTACCAAATTGTCTCTTCCTTGTTACTTTGTTGGAAAATGGTTAAGAGCCAAAAGAGAGTTGCACCAAGGGCTTCGAGGGTACCGTGGATGCGCCTGAAGAACCATGCACGAAGAAAAAGAATTTGGAGATCCCGGCATAGGAGGAGGTCATCCGAAGACATTAGCTCTGGAGTAGGAGATTTGGGACACGGGGCTTATTGGAACTCTACAGTTTGTGGGGACACTAGTAATGCTTTGACGTTCTGTTAATTCGTGTTGATGCCTCGTGATTCCGAGTCCAAGCAAAATGTTGATCCTCGTGTGGTTATGGTTTTGCAGTGTTTCACTCGATGCATCTTTTCTGTTGATCCTAAAATTTTGATGGACAATTAAGTGTTGATATTTTGGTAGAACTAACGGTTTGTTAAGTGTTTCAGTTTATTAAAGTTCCAGTGATGAAGATGAGATGACAAATGAATGCTAAATCATGATGACAAAGATGATAAAGAATTAAGAGTTTGAAGAAATTAGGGAAAACAACTCAGGTGAATTTCAACTCTTAATATCCCAATTAGGAATACACACGGCACAAAAAGTTTTTATTGTTTATGTGTATTTTGATAAAATGAAATTATTTACCCCTATGTGTTTTAAAAGAAATATTTATAATTAACTAAAATGGAATTTAAAAAGTTAGTGGAGCTAATTTAGAATAGAAAATGGTTAAAGGGGTGAAAACGTTAAAAAAAAGAGAGAGTTAAAAACGAGTTCAGAAAAGAGATCCAACAGATATAAGTCGACTGAATAGTCGACCGGACCAAGCAACATGAACTCTCTGTATTTCTGAGTCGATAGGTAGGTCGACCGGCTAAGAGAAGATGAACTCTCTGTATCTCCAAGTCGACAGGTAGGTCGACCGGTGAAGGTAAATCAAACTTTTTGAATCTTCAAGTTTACATATAGGTCGACCAATGAACGCAACAACGTTGGCTTAGCTACATCTTGAATTGTGCAATCGACTGGGGGTGCTGTTTCAAGATACTATTGATTCCGAAATTATATCTAAAAGTAGCTGTTTTTTATTGGGATTTGAGAGAGATTTAAGGGATATTATTATATTTAAGATATGCTTAATCTAATATCTAAATCCTATTGATTTGGTTAATTAAATTTTAATATTTCTCAATTTGGTACATAAAATTGTTTCTATTTTAATTAATTGAGATTGAAAAATATTTGGGGGATTTAATTGAAAGATTTAAAAGCCATTATTAAGTGAATTGAACCAAAATGAAGTCGTAATGATATACGGGGTCTAAGAGAGCATTTAAGTGTCATGATACATGGGAACTAGCCGTTAGAGAGTTAATTTATATCCCATATATATAGACCTGCGTTTTTCATATATTATTAAGCAGTGAAACATATGAATCAAGAGAAGTGAGCTTAAAGATATAAGATCATATTGTGTTGTTCTAAGAGTTATCTTTTTGAGATTTTGTGAAAACTATTCTAAGAGACGATCTTGAAAATCATTGCTAGTAATCTTTGCTGCTACTGGATCTAAAGTATCATCGTCTATTTATTTTTTCTGTGGATTCTGGGTAAGATCTTTTCAATTACGTTCTATTTGTGCATTGCTTATTTATTATTGGAAATTGATGTTAGAAATTATCTTTGATTCTTTATTGAAGAAATTTTTTTATAAACAATTTATTGAATTTGATTACGTGCTCAATTATTTGCTATCAAATTTTGTTTAAAATCAGATTTTCAATTTCACACTTTTCTATCACTAGATTTGGTATATTAATCGAGTTTTAATTTATCTAGGGTGTTAGAAGTTCTGAGTGAGATATTCTGCTTATCAATTTGTATTGATGAGTAGTGTGACGGATTAAATACTGTTGGGGGTATTTAATCAGGGGTAGCCGATTTCAGTCTCTTCCTGTAAAGAAATTGAGGTAGTAATTCTTCCTGGATAGAATTATTTTGTTTGAATTTTGTAACGGTTCAATCCTTATCAGGTAAAAGGATATTTGGAGTATTGGTGAAGTTTTGATTCTTGAGCCTAAGGTATAAAAAGAATTAGATTGTGATTCTCCCTGTAATAGAATTAGATTATTCTTGAGCCTGTAAAAAGTAGAGGTTATTCCCAAGCCTGTGAAAAGGAATTTATAAAAGTTGATTCTAAGCCTGGAAAAGAATCTTTGTGAGAGTTTGGTTCCAACCTGTAAAGGAATCTTGAGTTTAGTGGGTGCAATTCCAACCTGTAAAGGAATCTTGAGTTTAGTGGGTGCAAATCTCCATGGGGCTTGGAGGACTGGATTAACCAAGAGTAGCTTGGTGAACCAGGATATATCGGTGTGTACTGCATTGGTTATTTTCTTTATTTTATCTTGTGATTGTTTGGATGTACATCTAGAGCTTATTACACTTATCCGCTACTATAAAGATAATAATTAATTTTAGGATAAAATTAATTGTTTGATTTTTTAAGTATTATTCTGATAGTTTTTTAATTACCCAATTCACTCCCCCCTTTTGGGTATTCCACTGGGCCAACAATTGACATCAGAGCTGATTTTAACTCGTTAAGCTTAACATCCTAACTTAACCGTTCACGTGCACACACCATGGATAATATTTTTTGTGTATCTTCTCTTGATGGTGATAGATCCTTATATGATAATGTGGTTTATGATTCTTGTGATTCGTGTGGTAGTGATAGAGATGATGATAATGAAAATGTCCATATTGTTGTGAAAAAATTACTTTCTTTCATACTACTTTTTGTTAAAGAGAGTTTGAGTTTAAAAAGAAAAATTGATTCTTTGAAAATGGAAGAAAAAATGTTCAAAAATCTAAAATGCATTTAGATGATTATTGTGGTTCAAAAGAGTTGTTGGACGTTGTTTTTGAAATTAATAATTTGCTTTATAAGTGGATTCTCTTGAAAATGAAAATAGAGTTTTAAAAAATAATCTTGACATGATTTCTAAGCAAATGTCAGATCTTGATTCAAAAATTGATTTAGTTAAGAAAATTTTTGAAAAAAATTAAAATCCGACCTTAAGTCTATTTTGAGAGATTCTAAAAATAATTTTTCTAGGTAAAGTGGATATACTTCATCGTCTCATCCTTCACCACAAGCCAGAGATAATTATATGGCTATTGTTAGAAATGATTTTTATTTTACATCTCGTGCTTTCTATGATAAATTGGATTTGAGATGTTTTTATTGTAATAGGGTTGGTCATTTTAAAGTATTATGTCCGTTTCGGAACCCTAAGATTATATCTAACAAAGACGGATCCAAAATGAAATGGATACCGAAAAAACTTGTTGAAATGTCTTGTACAGAATTACAAAATGTTGGAAGTGAACCTGAAGGAATGGTTAAGGAGTTTATATCAAAGCCAAAACAGGAAGTCACCAAAGATCCACAAATGACGTTTGCAAAGCAAAAAAATGCACTAAAGACAAGAGGTGAAGTTCCAAAGAAGCCACAAGAGAAATGTGCAAAGAGAAAAGTTGTACAAAATCCAAGATGGGATATCACCAAGAAGCCACAAGCAATGCGTGCAAAGGGAATCATCAATGAATTAAATGAAAAAAAATCAAAGGAAGAGAGGATACAAACAAGCTAAGAAGAATTGCGCACCCAAATTAATTATGAGCTCAAATGAGGTAAAAAGTAAAGTCATCCCGAAAGACAGAAACGATACTCCTAACCCTTCGCATTTTAAATTCATTAAATTTGTTAAAGAGGGAAGTGCCCAACTTGCCAAATAGGTAAGTTGTGATGGTTTCTAAGACCTATTTTCAATGATGTATATGGTGATTATGAAAATCACATTTAGTTAAAGTGTAATTACATGTTTTTATAATTTGCTTATATTGAGTAGTAATCATGTGTTAATTTTAAAGCATGTTATGTGATTTAGAATATTAATTGAGCTAAGTTTTTATTAATTTTGATTTATTAAAATGCATGTTATTTGAGGTGAATTAAAAGATAAAGAATGATTTATTTGATTTGAATTGTTCAAGACTATGATTATATGCTTACTTGAATTTATTTATATGAATTAAGTATCTAGTTATATACATGGTAATAGGTCATTCTTATATGTCTCATATCCTCTGAATTTTTAAATGATTATTATTGTGTAATGGATTGAGCATGTTACGAGATAACATTTTTAATATGCATGTTATCTATTGAGAGATGTTTCATGTCTTAGTGCCTCAAATATTATATTTTTCTCCTTAAAATGAATTAATTTATTTACACTTATATAGTGGGAGATTGCATGTTAAGAATGATGTTTTTGGTGTGGATTTTGATGAATTGAGTAGACTTGATATTTATCTATAATAATAATCCACATAGTGTTGATGTTTTATGCCTAAAAGTTGATTTGTTAAAATGAGTTTTGATTCTTGAAGTTAAAGTTATGAGTTGATTCAATGTATTTTTAAAAGAGTTATATATATATATTTGGATTTAATTCATTTAGGCTTACTCTTTCAAGTATATTATATGATTGCCTAGAGTAATGTTCATTTGTGTTCCCCCCCTCCCAAAATTTTATTTTTGAAGATGACAAAGGGAGAGAATTAGTTGATATTTTATTAAGGGGGAGAATTAGTTAATGTTTTATTAAGGGGGAGTTTATTTTTAAATTTGTGCTTTATTGATTATGTTTTATAATATCTTCATTATGATGCTTAAATGAGTTATAAAATCCGTCCTCGGATTCAGGGGTAGTGTAGTTATATTATTGTTTTGAAGAAAACATCAAAATTAATTGTCATCATAAAAAAGGGGGAGATTGTTGATCTTAAGATTTTGATAGACAATTAAGTGTTGATGTTTTGGTGGAACTAATAGTTTGTTAAGTGTTTCAGTTTATTAAAGTTCCGGTGATGAAGATGAGATAACAAATGGATGCTAAATCATGATGACAAAAATGATGAAGAATTAAGAATTTGAAGAAATTAAGGAAAACAACTCAGGTGAATTTCAACTCTTAATATCCCAATTAGGAACACACAAGGCACAATTTTTTTATTTATTATTTATGTGTGTTTTGATAAGATGAAATTATTTACCCCTATGTGTTTTAAAAGAAATATTTATAATTGATTAAAATAGAATTTAAGAAGTTAGTGGAGCTAATTTAGAAGAGAAAATGGTTAAAAGGGTGAAAACGTAAAAAAGAAAGAGTTAAAAACGAGTTCAGAAAAGAGATCCAGCAGATATAAGTCGACCAAACTAAGCAGCATGAACTCTCTGTATCTCTGAGTCAACAGGTAGGTCGACCGGCCAAGAGAAGATTAACTCTCTATATCTCCAAGTCGACAGGTAGGTCGACCGGTGAAGGTAAATCAAATTCTCTGAATCTTCAAGTCGACAGATAGGTCGACCAATGAACACAGCAACGTTGGCTTGGCTACATCCTGAATTGGGCAGTTGACTGACCGGTCGACTGGGGGCGCTGTGTCAGGATACTGTTGATTCCAAAATTATATTCAAAAGTAGCCGCTTTTTTGTTGGGATTTGAGAGAGATTTCAGGGATATTATTATATTTAAGATATGCTTCACTTAATATCTAAATCCTATTGATTCGGTTCATTAAATTTTAATGTTTCTTAATTTGGTACATAAAATTATTTCTATTTTAATTAATTGAGATTGAAAAATATTTGGGGGACTTAATTAAAAGATTTAAAAGCCATTATTAAGTGAATTGAATCAAAATGAAGTCATAATGATATACGGGGTCTAAGAGAGCATTTAAGTGTCATGATACATGAGAACTAGCCTTTAGAGAGCTGATTTATATCCCATATATATAGACCTGCGTTTTTCATATATCATTAAGCAGTGAAACATATGAATCAAGAGAAGTGAGCTTAAAGAGATAAGATCATATTGTGCTATTCTAAGAGTTATCTTTATGAGATTTTGTAAAAGCTATTCTAAGAGATGATCTTGAGAATCATTGCTAGTAATCTTTGCTGCTATAGGATCTAAAGTATTATCGCTCTATTTATTTTTCTGTGGATTCCAGGTGAGATCTTTCCAATTACTTTCTATTTGTGCATTGCTTGTTTATTATTGGAAATTGATATTTGAAATTGTTTTTGATTCTTTATTGAAGAACATATTTTATAAATATTTTCTTGAATTTGATTACGTGCTCAATTATTTGCTATCCATATTTTGTTTAAAATCAGATTTTCAATTTCACACTTTTCTATTATTAGATTTGGGATATTAATCAAGTTTTAATTTATTTGGGGTGTTAGAAGCTCTGAATGAGATAATCTGCTTATCAATTTGTATTGGTGAGTAGTATGACAAATTAAATACTGTTGGGGTATTTAATCAGGGGTAGCCGGTTTCAGTCTTTTCTTGTGAAGAGATTAAGTAGTAATTCTTCTTGGATAGAATTATTTTGTGTGAATTTTGTAACAATTTAATCCTTATTAGGTAAAAGGATATTTGGAGTGTTGGTGAGATTTTGATTCTTGAGCCTAAGGTATAAAAAGAATTAGATTGTGATTCTCCCTGTAATAGAATTAGGTTATTCTTGAACTTGTAAAAAATAGAGGTTATTCCTAAGCTCGTAAAAAAGAATTTGTAAAGGTTGATTCTGATCCTGCGAAAAGAATCATTGTGAGAGTTTGGTTCTTACCTGTAAATGAATCTTGAGTTTAGTGGGTGTGAATCTCCGTTGGGCTCGGAGGACTGGATTAGCCAAGAGTAGCTTGGTGAATCAGGATATATCGGTATGTACTGCATTGGTTATTTTTTTATTTTATCTTGTGATTGTTTGAGTGTACATCTAGAGTTTATTACACTTATCCGTTGCTATAAAGATAATAATTAATTTT